>OX336393.1:419117663-420452393 GCA_946902985.2 Meconema thalassinum
CAATTTAGAAGCGTTGTCACGGTAACCTCTGATGGCACTTGGCATGTTCTTTAATTCCGAAATCATTTTTCTCTTCCCTTGGCGTAATGGTAGGTCAGATCAAAAATTCTTTCAGACAAAGTTTTAGGTAATTATTAGGGGAATATTTTCCATTATGTACGGGTTTGATATTGTGCCTATTAAGAGAGATATGATTAATGTTTCCCGAAAAAAAAAAAACACTTTTTTCCACCCCTTTGGTCAATGGTTGGTGCTATCAAAAAACCTATTTGACATAAATTTTTGACACTTATCCGACAAATATTATGAACTTTGAATTGATTCGATATTTGGTTGGGTTGGTTGGTTCCTTAGTTTAGGGGCTGCGACAACGCGGTCATGTAGCCCCGTGTACTTTGGGTGTGTGTAGAATCTGTCTGATAACCGGTGTTAATTGTGATGACTGTATTAGTGTGTGTATCTGTTTTTTTTAAATTCAAGTAGGAACTGCAACTTTGAATTTTTCAAATAGTTCCTACTTTTGCCGCCAAACGCCACCGTCAACAACTACTAGGCCTAGTTCAGAACTAGCTACTAGACGCCACCGCAGTCGGCTCTTGGCAACGAACGTAGCAACCTAAGAGCGTTGTTTACATTCTTAACCTATCCAATTTAGTTTCACACAGGTGTAATTAGTGGAAAGATCTTTAACATGCCATAAATCTATGACATGGGACCGCCGGATTTACTTCCCCTCCGAAGGAAGGCATACTGAGGGATTTTTAACGCTCTTAAAAAATCCGACGGCTTCGGCCGGGTTTGAACCCGCTATCTTGGGCATAGAAGCTCAGCATGCTACCAACTACGCCACCGAAGCCGCCGATTCGATATTTCACGTATTAAGAGAGTTATAGCGACATTTCACTTTTTCGAAAAAAAAAAGCCCCCCCCCCTTTAACCGATTTTGCCCATTAACGAACTCGAGCGATTTTTTAAGGGGTTACATATTATGTAAAACATTAAAGTGATTGGTGCAAAATTACGGCAGTTATCGTGTCCACAAGAAACTGATATATATGCATATATACACACACATATATATAAACTTTTGAACTGACGGTGGTTTGGGGTCTGGGGGATGTGAAACGCGAAGTTATGTCGAAATTTTCCGGAAGTCGAAACATGGCACCCATTGCAATAGTTAGCTTTCTGATGAAATCTACCTAAAATAGGCTACATAATTTAAAATACTACCTTCAACGACACCTAGCTGTGAACTTGGCCACTAGATGCCACCGGAACCATCAACTCGCAACGAACGTTGGAACTTCCCCTCCGAAGGAAAGCATACTCAGGGTTTTTTGGCGCTCTTAGTAAATCCGACGACTTCAGCCGGGTTTGAACCCGCGACCTTGGGCATAGAAGTTCAGCATGCTACCAGTTCCGATACCGAAGTCGCTTCCCACAGACATATGAAAACAGAATGTGATCTCGTGCAGTGGCGTTGTCATAGCAACTGCTGATGGCTCAACCCGTATCAATTAAAAGTAAAGTTGTCATGGCAACCACTCTTGGCACTTGGAATTTTCTTATAATTTAAATCATTTTGCTCACTCCGTGGCGTAATGGTGGGTCATATCGAAAATTATTTCAGACAAAAGTTTTAGGTAATTATTGGAGGAATATTGTCCATTTTGTACGGTTTTGATATTGTGCCTATTAAGAGAGATATGATTAATGTTTCCCGAAAAACCCACTTTTTTTCACCCCTTTGGTCAATGGTTGGTGCTATCAAAAAACTTATTTGACATAAATTTTTGGCACTTATCCGACACATATTATGAACTTTGAATGGATTCGATATTTCACGTATTAAGAGAGTTATAGCGAAATTTCACTTTTTCGAAAAAAGCCCCCCATTTTCACCCCCTTCGACCGATTTTGCCCATTAACGAACTCGACCGAGATTTTATAGGGATACATGTTATGTAAAAAATTCAAAGTGATTGGTGCAAAATTACGGCAGTTATCGTGTCCACAAGAAACTGATATATATATATATATATATATATATAGATACATATATACATAAATTATATATAAACTTTTGAACTGACGGTGGTTTTGGGGTCTGGGGGATGTGAAACGCGAAGATATGTCGAAATTTTCCGGAAGTCGAAACATGGTACCCATTGCAATAGTTAGCTTTCTAATGAAATCTACCTAAAACGGTAAAAATATGTAAATAAATACTGTAGAAAATATTTAGTTAAATATATATATATTTTTTTACGAGGGACTGTGGAAAATCTTCAAAAGACACATGTGAAGGGCCTGCACTCCACAGTAGTGTGGGATTCTTACCCACTAAATACCACCTCCCTTTTCCCACGTTGTGTTCATCACCCCGGAACCGCTCTCGCATTACTTCAGGGTGATGTCGTGCTTACTTAGCCATTCAGACTTCTTCTTTCTTCATTTTTTCTTAGGGATGTTCGAACGCATCCATTTCTCTCTTCTTCTGGCGCAGGACACCTTCTATATAAATAGCTATCTGATTCCATGTTTGATCATTTCGGAGCATCATCTGTAGGATGTTGTCCGGCGTGATTACCCCTATAGAAGCTAGCAGATCTCCTCTATGTGTTGACCAGCGTTCATACGCAAAGAATGTGTGGAGCGCATCATCCTCTTCATTACAATAATGACACAAAGGACTATTGGCCACGCCTATGTGATGCAGGAATCTCCGAAAATATCCATGGCCTGTTAGGAACTGTGTCAAATAATAATTGACCTCTCCGTGGTTTCGTTCAACCCAGTCAGCCAGACGCGGAATAAGTTTCTTTGTCCATCGACCTCGTGTCTCATCATCCCATTTCTGTTGCCATTGTTCCATACAATGATTGTGGGCAGACGTCTTTGCCTGGTGTATGCCCAGTTCTTCTTTGGTGCGCCAAACTTCCTGACGCTCTAAGGCAAGTAAATCAATTGGTGCTACTCCCGCTACCGCTAGAACAGCAGGCTCTGAAACAGTGCGATATGCAAATGAGATCCTCAGTGCTCCTCTCCGTTGTACTGCTGCTATCCTTTTACGATACTTCTCGAACCGTAAGGACTCAGCCCAGATCTCAGCTCCATAGAGTAATATGGACTGGACTGTTGTCATCAGGAGACGTCGTTTGCTAGGCTTCGGACCTTTAATATTACCCATTAATCGGCTCAAGGCGGTCAAAATATTTTCTGCTTTATCCGCCACTCTTTGAATATGGGCCCAGAATGTGAGCTTCGTATCTAGCGTCACACCCAAGTACTTCGTACTCCTTGATGAATTAATCATCGTCTCTCCCACTTGCATTGGTACAAGAGTGTTGATTCTCCTTCTCGTCAGCACAACAATCTCCGTTTTATGGTCTGCTAATGACAGCTTATGTTCCGTCATCCAATCTGTGACACGTCGCATTACCTGATTGAGTTTCAGTTGCGCCAGCTCTATATCACGAGCCACAATCAGAGCAGCAACATCATCAGAATATCCTACCAATATTGCATCTTCGGGCATCTTCAGCCGAAGTAGGCCATCGTATGCAATATTCCAGAGATCTGGCCCAAGAATAGATCCTTGAGCTGCCCCAGCGGTTAATCTTTTAGTCCTATGTCCTTCCTCGGCATCGTACTGCAAAATACGGTCCTTTAGATAATCCCTCATTATCCCCATGAGGTATCTCGGTAGTCTAAATTTATCTTGAAGTGCCACCAAAATGTCACTCCACTGGGCAGAGTTAAAGGCATTCTTCACATCTAGAGTCACAAGTAGCGTAACTTTACGTGAGTAATGGTTACCCATCTGAGCTCTGTTTGCAGTCTCTACAACTACCCGTTGAGCCATGTTTAACATCTCTCTTTTCTTTATTTTCTTTGGCGGCCGTCCCGGTTGACTCAGACGCCATGTGAGATGCTTTCTGTCCGGACGTGCCTTGAGGCTCTCCGCCTTATTATTTAAAATGTAATGTTTTTCCTTTTTATTTAACATTGTTATTATGCCGAAGCCTTCCATTTACTCATGTAAGTAACACATCTAACCTTGTGTCCACTATGCTCATTTCCTAAATTTAACTTTTCATTTTGATCTTCGTCGTGTGCTTGGATTTGCTGTGGAACCAATCGAAATGGCGGTCTCCTGTTTTATTTTGTTTGAGTCTTCGTTTAACCTTTTATTTGTGCCGTGAAATATAGCTGCGAGTGATTTTGTGAGTGTATGTTTTTCTTGCTGCCAGGTGCATTGATGTTGTTCTGATTTGGGCATATCTTCGAATGGGTCTCCCGTGGTTTGTGGACGTTGGCGTTTCGACCATTCTCCCAACACGAGGCATGACACCATATATTTTAGCCCTTATGTATTCCCTTCATTCCATGCTTCGGGCAACTGAATCACGGCGGTAACTTTAAGTAGGCCTTACCGTATTCAGCTCGAACTCGGAACGTAAGTTGGGGACCTTATAGGTTTAGCATATTTTGCTAGACTACCTACAAGCACGAGTTGCTTTGTGTTTTATTACTGCATCGTCGGCTGGCATTTTGTGTGTTTGATTGCGTGTATGTATCATGATATATTTCACGGACACTTGACGTCATTTGTTTCTCCTTGTAGTATCTTTGGTTTTTGCATTTCTTTTCTCTGGGGACTGCCAGCTCGATCGCATCCCCATTGCTCGCCACAGCCTCTGCGACACGCACACAGCCTCTTGTTTTATCTTTGCTATGCTTGTTATTTGTGGTCGTCATGACAACCATCCTTCTCTAGGCTGAGAAGTGATTGTTGATGACCAGCGACCGGCTCGATTGCCTCTTGATTTTTTACTTCCTCCCTTTTTACATCGTTTTCACGGAAATGAGCACAGGTATGCATTTAATTTGTTAACGTTATTTACTATCGTAAGTTATTTATTGTTATTTATATTTATCTTCCCCGTTTGAAAGTGACTTTATTTGACCCCTAGGTGAAGGGTATTCTTTTTTTTTGTGTGTGTTATTCTGGCCGGGTTTCTTTGTGTGTTCGGTTTCAATTCATTAAATTTCCATTTCTTTATCCATGTGTCTTATTTAGTAGTGTTTGGCGATCGGGCAGCTCGCTCTCTCTCTCTCTTCAAACCTAGGCCTAACTTATTCTAGCTTTCTAGCTCCAGGAGGGTATTCCTACCACTCGTCGTGGGACCACCTTCACGGAGTCTGGAGTCGCTCGGCACATCTGGCCTGCTAGTACGGGCCCAGTACAGGTCAGAAATTAACATCCATTTCCACTGCGTACTCCTTTCTTTTCTAGTTGGTTCCAGTGATGCAGCTAGGAGGCACGCCAAGAATATGTTTATTTTAATAGGGCGGTGCACCGCACAGCATCAATAGTCGAGTGCCCTTTCCGAAAGCCGTATAGTTGGGCAGATAGATCTCCAGCTGATTGAACTGCCATCAATATTCTAGGCTGTAACAGTTTTTCTAATCCTTTTCCAGCCGTATCCAGCATACATAATGGCCTGTATGATGAAGGCAAATTTCCTCCCAATTTTCCTTTGCTAATAAGAACTAGTCTGGCCTTCTTCCAGGAGGCACTAAAAACGCCTGCCTTCAGACATGCGTTATACATGTTCAAAAGGAGTCGCGGGCAAGCTCTTGCTGCCTCCTTAAGTGCTTCTGCTGGAATCCCATCTGGTCCAGGAGCCTTCTTGTTCCTGATAGAATTAATCGCTTTCAATAATCCTTCCTCGGTGAACAATGGTATTTCTTCAATATCCATGCAACCATCAACTTCACCAATCCTCTCCGGATGTTCCGGAAACAGCGTACTGACTATTTCGTCCATAGTGTGTGCATCCATTATCGGATTAGAAAAAGTTCCAAGTCTCTTCAATACAATCTTATATCCTAGTCCCCAAGGATCGTTGTCAACTTCTTTGACCATTTCCCACCATTTGTCAGCTTTACTTCTTTTAATTGCATCCCGAAGCGCCTTTCTTGCTGATTTGTGGTCTTCGAGAATAAGGCTGCCTCTTCTCTTCCTCTCGCTCTATGTGCCCTTCGTCTCATCCTCAGACAGTGTCGCCTCATATCAGCAATTTCCTCAGTCCACCAGTATGCTGGCTGATTGTGTTTTCGCGTTTTCTTCCTGCACATGGATTTATTGCAGGCTTGATGAATAAGCAACTTAGTGTTCTCTACCCATTTATCCGCTGCCTCTCTCCCCTCAAATGAAAAGCAACTCGTTTCAACTTTCACCATTCCTCTCTGTATTACCTCCCAGAACTTTTCTTTATCCATATTTGTGGGATTCCAGTATGATGGTTTGCGTATGACAGCGCTTTGTTGTCGATTTTGCTGAAGTGCACAGAAAGTAACATACTGATGATCGCTTCCTGTGTAGTCCTCAATCACCCGCCATTCAGATATTCTTGACAAAAGATCGTCTGACGCTAAAGTCACATCTGGTATGGTTCCATTGCAGCCAGGTCGTCGAAAGGTAGGCGTATTTCCAACATTTACGGTCGACAATCCTAACCTGGCAGCCATTTCCAGTATACGACGTCCTCTGGTATCTACATCCGGCATACCCCATTCCAAGGCCTTGGCATTGAAATCTCCAGCTAAAATAAGGTTGTTTCCAATACCATGTAATGTGTCCTCAAGGCTATCCAACTTGTTCTGGAAATCAGCAATGGGCTCGTTCGGAGTGAAGTAACAGCTCACGTACGTAAGCGTGCCATTCTTAACCCAGACGAAACCATCCTTAGAACCTTCATCTGTCACTGGATATTTTCCCAGATCCGGAATGAAAATTGCGGCTGTTCCAAGGTTGTCCGCAAACCACCCATGATGGTCCCTGTTCTGATATTGCTCACTCAGGAGAAAAATATCCACTTCCATTTCAAATGCCAATTGCGTCAAGAGATCATTGGCAGTCAAACTTCTGTGAACATTTCCTTGAAGAACTCTCACCATTTTTTGCCGATTTTAACCTTCTCGAGAGCTTCCCTAAACACTATACAGGCGCCTGAACCAGGAACATGGTTCCGTTTGGTGTCATGAACCTCCTTCTCCGTGCATAGCACACATCGTGCTTCACCTTTACAGTCTGATGCTTTATGTCTGGCATCTCCACGCTTGTAACAGAGTTTGCTCCTATCAGGGCCATTACAGTTCCTTGCAAGATGTCCATATGATAGACAACGAAAACAGCGAGTTACCATTGCTCTCTCCCTTACCCTACCATATATCCATCCCACTTTCATTCTCCCCTCTTCCAGAAGTTTACGGGCATCTTGCTCTGCTAAATGTATAATAGTCATTTTCTGACTTCTGCTATTGGGTTCCGTGACAAAGATTTTGACTTCTCCACTAAGTGTTTTAATGTCCCGTCTGACCGCCTCCTCCACATCTGCAATAGTCGTGATGCAGTCTAAATCCCGCACCTCCAGAGTTATTCGGGGGGTCAAAGTTTTGACATCTTCATCCTGACCAAGAGCCTCTCTCAACGATTTGTTGAGGTTTTCTCGACCCTCACACGTCGTAGATTTGTTCAATTCAAGAAGAACATCTCCAGACCTGGTCTTCCTAATTGACTTAATGTCCACGCCACTGTCCTCTGGTTTGACCTTGCTACGGATATCTTTAAGTACATCCGCAAAGGATCTGTCTTTTGCTGGCTGAATAAGAACAGCTTCAAGGCGCCTTCTTGGTTTAGGCCTCTTCACTTCTTCCTTTCTTGCAGGGTTCATGACCAGTTTGAACCTCTTCTACTCGCTGCTGAGTATTTTCAGTTTCATTACTCTGTTGTTTCCTCTTCTTCTTGGGTTGAACTCTTGTCCATTCCTCCTTTTCAGTGTTCTCTGGAATTGTTCCCGAAGATATCGGAGACAATTCCGCCGCTCTTGAAGAAAGGTCTTTTTTTTGAAGCAACAGCGACTCTCTGGCTTTCTTCCAGAATCTCCGACTAGTACTCCCTGCATCTAAAGCCTCCTGCAATTTTTTCAACCCAACTTGAATCTCCAGCTTCATATTCCTTTGGGGGATAGCCAAAATGCTCTCCAAAAGCGCCTTAGCAATGTCAAGATACTCCTGTTCTTTGTTTTCATTGTCCGATATCTGCTGTCTTAAGACGGAGAACTTATCGGCATCCATTGCTCCTTGACTCCGTATTTCCTCAATGGCAATGCTACGGGTTAAAAATGTCCGCCGAAACAGAGAGATCTAAACGCCCTTGCCACCTCCTGGCGACAGAACCTTAACTACTACTAATACCAGACGGCTTTGGAAGTTACGGTAAGACCTTGTACTAACAATACCCTAACCTCTACTTCAGCCAAAGATGATATTTCGAGCTCGTTTGTTTGAGATGATACTACCACTTCTTAACCTCAAATTGGTTATGACATTACAATATACAAGCGATAAAATAACCAAAAATGTATATTGCACCAACAACAGAGATATTTCTATTAACTGAAATGTACACTGACCTGTTCCCAATTATAACACAAACCAATGATACCTTCTTCTCATGCAAATGCTCATTTTATACCGTGGCCTACGTTATATGAGTATAACGCAGGCCACGTTTTATACACACCAAATCATCAACACCACTATCGTAATCATGGCACCTAAGAAGAATCAAATAATAATAATAATAATAATAATAATAATAATAATAATAATAATAATAATAATAATAAAATAAAAACGGGCCTTACTGATTACTGTAAGGACTAACAATGGAACATCGCTTGGTACAGTTTCCCGCAA
Source organism: Meconema thalassinum (assembly GCA_946902985.2). NCBI lineage: Eukaryota > Metazoa > Arthropoda > Insecta > Orthoptera > Tettigoniidae > Meconema > Meconema thalassinum. Next base: position 419,126,436 of record OX336393.1, read on the forward strand.
GGCTGCGTTAGTTACCTTACATTTTAAAAGAAGGAGAACTGCGAGAGACCATATCTGAATGTGGAGAGTGTGTGCGGGACCCAGGTGGACTGGGTTCGATTCTCGGTCAATGCATGTGAGATTTTCGAAGTGAAATGCCAAAATTTATTTGCAAGGGTACCATTTCGTTATACAAACATTTAGTTGAATTCAGAGTTGCCGCTTATCTATAGGCTAATATATAGTCTACGAATGAATCTACATATTGGCATTCACTCGCTATCCTATATGAAATAGTCATCCTACTCATGTTTTCCATCTACACAACACGGTTGACAATTCAAACGACGCACAAACTGGTTGGCGCCTGATACAAAATTCACACTCCATATTTCGGAAGAAGATTTAGTTTCATTTCAAGCACTAAGTTAAATATTTGTTGATATTCGGCACTTGTTTTTCTAAATTATTTAATTTTCTGTATTTTTTTACACTTATTTTACAACATTTCTTATTTTTCTAGCTATATTTTCAAAATTTAACGTAAAGCCCAATATATTATATTTCATCTAGTTACCTTTTACATTGTAAGGATATCCATTTTTATTATTATTTTTCGTTCTTTTAATTACAATTGATCTCTTAATCTTTTTTCACCTCAAAATACATATATTTTAGTTTATTCTGAATTGATTGCAATCTTATTGGGCTGAAGAAGACCTCAATGTCAGGTGGAAACATGTACATTATCTAATAGATATATTTGTGTAAGTATTGATTGGCGTATCTATACTAATATAATAAAGCTGAAGAGTTTGTGTGTTTGTGTGTTTTAACACGCCAATCTCTGGAACTACCAGTCCGATTCGAAAAATTCTTTTTTTATATGATAGCCAGATTCAAGAGGAATAGTTTAGGCTATGTAGTATTAGGTTACACCTCTCAGATAACCTAAAATATTGATTTTTGTTCAGTAAATCGGTAGAACAAGCGCTCCCGAACTGTTCTATCCGCATGCGCTGGCGTTATAGTTAGTGATACGAACACGGTTTCACCGATCTGAACCAAAATTTGTATACTTAGCCTTTGGAACCCTGCGAGTAACACTGTCTACGTGAAATTTATGACAGACCAGTCTATTCTCTGCATTTAGGCCCTATGGCACAAATCTACACCTTTTCACCGATCTGAACCAAAATTTGTATACTTACCATTTGGAACCCTGCGAGTAACACTGTTTACATGAAATTTCGGACAGACCCCTCCATTCCCTGCATTTAGGCCCTTTGGCACAAATCTACACCGTTTCACCGATCTGAACCAAAATTTGTATGCATACCCTTCGGAACCCTGCGAGTAACACAGTCTGCATGAAATTTCCCTGCATTTAGGCCTTTTTGCACAAATTTACACTGTTTCACCGATCTGAACCAAAATTTGTATATTTGCCCTTTGGAACCCTGCGAGTAACACTGCCTACATGAAATTTATTACAGACCAGTCCATTCCCTGCATTTAGGCCCTTTGTCACAAATCTACACCATTTCACCAATCTGAATCAAGATTTGCATTTAGACCCTTTGGCACAAATCTACACCATTTCACCGATTTGAACCGAAATTTGTATACTTACCCTTTGGAACCTTGAGAGTAACACTGTCTGCTTGAAATTTTGGACAGACCACTCCATTCCCTGCATGTAGGCCCTTTGGCACAAATCTACACCATTTCACCGATCTGAACCAAAATTTGTATACTTACCCTTTGGAACCCTGCGAGTAACACTGTCTGCATGAAATGTTGGACAGACCACCCCATTCCCTGTATTTAGGCCCTTTGGCATAAATATACACCGTTTGGCACAAATATACTGCACCCTTCAATAAAACATGGTTTTCTCAAGAGTCATCTACGGGGTCGTGTTCAGTCCTGACTGCGTTACGCAGCAAAGTTCGCTTAAAGACACATGCTCTAATGAATAGAAAGGTCCATGTCAGAGGCTATACTAGAAATAAAATGAATAACAAGTAGAATAAAAGAAATTTAATGACTGAAAAGTATGTGCATAATAATAATAATAAATAAAAGAAATCCTCCCTGACTTTTACCCCCTAATAAAATAAATATAACACTAAGTGGTAGGAACTCGCTCGTCACAACAAGACAATGTGAATACTGCTTCACACAAAATGATAAAAATCATAATATAAACTCTGAGCTGTAAGAACTCGCTCGTCACAACATATGGATACAAGTCCATTTTTCCTGGTCAAGAAGTTATATCATGTGTGGTGTACTGCTCGTTAATAAGAAACTGAGTACTGATGCGATTCCGTTTACAACTGAAACAGTCATGTTGCTCACGGAGTGCAACTTTTAAATCACACTACGGCTATGGGACCCACCCACACTATAATTACTACTGACACATGCAAGATCTAATAATATAAAAAGATGAAGAATCTCCCTGAGATTCTAGCTGGTGCCAGAGCACATAAGTGAACAAGAAGAGCATGCCAGTAATAGGCCAAAACGCTCTCATCACAACTTGGGAACATAGCCTCGAGCATCCAAATGCCACACGGGTCATTGAACGCGTAAAATAAACACACAAGAATTAAAGCAAAAGCTACAAAATACAAGCCTAATGGCTGAAAAACTATGTTTTCATTTATATAAAACGCCAGACAAACAGGAGTTTCGGAAGCTACCTTACAACATGGACAACACCCATTTATTCAATCAAATACTCATTATAACCGATCAGGTTTTGTGAATTTAAAACAACGTCTAAAATTGAAGTACAGGATCCTGGCCTGATACTAATGACAAGTCTCGTTATGTGATTTGAGCGCTCCCCTCTTGTATGAGTCACCGCTGCCTAAATTATCTCTCTCAGTCCCGCAAGCTAGGTGCAGTTTCCCTCTGGAAACGTCAACATATCTCACCCATCCACCTGGATGGCAAGAAAACACAAATATATACCACAAGTTCAGCCTCGCGAGGTCATGAACTGGGCTGACGTGGAGCAAGTCAGAATAATCACCATGATATATTCTCGCTAGCACATCATAAAAATCACACAACGCACCAAAAGCTTGGACTGACTCTCATAAATATATCACTGGGTCGGCTCAAAACAGATCAACAATATTGCGTCCATTGACACATTAACAAAAGTACACAACAAAAACTCGGGTGCAAAGTGCCATCCCGTTCAGCTCTGCTGGAAAGCAACTATCGAAGTAATCCTGATCCGTCATAAAATTCTACTCACAAATAATCTTTACCCTCCAAATTCTATTTTTAATCTCAAAATTAATTCAGTTCCATTTCTGTTATAAGGCATACCTCCGAATAATAATGCTTAACCGCGGTTTACGCAAGCGAACGCGAGCACGAGCTGAGCGCCGCCCCGTATAGTTGAACAAAACACATATCACAATATTTACAAATTACACAACGCCCGGCTTGTCCCATATTTAATGTGTCAGTAAAATAAGAACTAAGAATCTACATTACCAAACAAGCAAACAAATATCTACAAAATATGTCCCATAATACCATAGCTGATTTAATAAATAAATAAATTCATTTGTACTCAATCCTTTAAAAATGGCATCAATGAAACATCTGCAGCCATCTCCTTTAAGATGTTTATCTCGTCATCGACATCTTCTGGCAAATGTCCTGCTGGTTCCAAGATCCTGTCTCGTTCCTAGACGTCATCTCGTGCTGAATTAAATAAAGTTTTGTCAGATACACACACGATATATTTCCTACTACATTCACTTATCAAGTACTAAATTCCTTGACAGTCTATTTGGTGAATTATTTCGATGAACTGGTCCTACTGGTAGTGCTGGGACTACAAATAAATCACTGAAGTTACACTTATAACTTGACGAAACTGTTCCATGTTCAATAACATGAAAATATGCAGAGTATGCCTCGTGTCCTCGGACACCTTATGTCCTCAAATGCTCAAATACAAATCAACGTCACGTTCTCAGACGCACAAAATAAAGAGTGTCGACGTTACGTCCTCAGACGCACAAAAATAAGTGTGTGCTCTCGAAGCTTTCTGGATCCTTATAAATGAAACTGACTAGGATAGGTGTGGAAGGGGATTTATGAAATAAATATTCCATAATAATTATCAGACTAGCATGCGATCGTTATCATTGAGTTCGTAGCGATGTGGAGGTTACGATTTTGCTGTAGCTGGCTCGAATCGATCGTGGAATTAATCTGTAGATAACTCCCGCGTTAATTTACCAGGGTGCGTTACCAAGCCGAGTTGCCGCTAAAACAAGGCGTCTTGATATTATTGGTCCAGACTCTTGTATGTCTTTGCGCGCTTTTACATGTATTTCTGCCGTAGGGAGTGGCTAAAATGATGATTGACCAATTACATCGAAGCATTCGATTTTCTTCTTGGCGCCAACATTCATTGCAACAGGCCATATTGTGCGTACCCAAGCCGTCTCCGCGCTAATAGTTACACCTGTCCTATGTGTCAAGAATATTTATGCTACTTCCTAAAATACCACAGGAGCTTAAACCATTGTGACCTCTCGGCCACTGATTTCTCAATATTTCCCAACACCGTCTGGCTCTCATATCTGCTGTCCGTAGAAATGTATCAAAAGATGATGAATAATTATTAGAATCCTTTATACAGCCTGTGGATAAAGGGTTCAATACACCGTTTCACCGATCTGAACCACATTTTGTATGAATGTTTTTTCACTCTAATTATTCTTCAACTCTTACCCTTTGGAACCCTGCGGGTGACACTGTCCACTTTAAATTTAGGACAGACCACTCCATTCCCTGAATTTAGGCCCTTTATTACAAATCTACACCGTTTCTCCTAATTGAACCAAATTTTACATAGACTACATTTTGAAACCCTGCTGGTAACACTGTCCACTTGATAATTTGGACAACGCTCTCCATTCCCTTCATTTAGAATAACAGACAAAATAAACTTGAAAACCACGTATTAAGGCCCTAGAACCATTCATGTCCGTAGTAGTGTAACTGTAAGAGTATTTTAATAAGTCTATTGTTGACGGGCAGTTCGGGCTGCATCACGTCTCCCCTACCAGCATTCTGGTGGAGAATTGCGAAAATAGTTGCATCTTGCGCTGTTTATAAATTGCAGTCACTGGGAGCCAATAGTGCAAAAAAGATCTCTTAGGCACCTTAAAACAGTTATCATCATGAAAATATTATGCCTCGGTATATGAGCAATGGTGTTGGTGCATTACATTGAGCTTACAAGCTGCAATAAGTGTTGGTGCTTTCAAATTTACCTTCAATTATTCCGAACTTTATCGTTGAGTGCTATGTGGCGATAAATGATACTATTGCTACCTCAGTAGCTCGGGACAGCCGAAGTTTTCAAAAGTGTTCTGATTATTTTCCTACGGCGCTATGCGACAAAATACGACACTATTGGTCTCTACATTTCTAACAGCCAATGAGATATAGGCCCTGGGCATTGTCTTTTATTTCACTTATTCCTCTTTCTAATCATTTTTAGCCTATTTTCAATTTTGAAAAAATAGGCTTATGAGATCACCTTTTGTCCGTGCGTGTGTGTGTGTGAGGTGTGTGTGTGTGTGTCCCCTAATAAAATCTAAACGGCTGGAGCGATTTCAATGAAACTCGGTAAGTTTATAGCACTATTCGCGGCGACCTCGACCGTGCCCTTCAAATTTTGTTACGTCTCACCAATCCAACATGGCGGCTCTGCGAAATATTTCACTAGCATTCAATATCTCCGAAACTATTACCGATATCGCCCTGAAATTGTGTACGGTGATAAAGGGCACTACTAGAAGTTCACCTATGAGACTTTAAAAACCTGGTGACTATAAAACCAACATGGCGGTCAAGCGAATTTGAGACTTTTAAATACACATTTCTCGCGATTTAACTATCCAAACGTAATGAAACTTGGTACAGCAAATGTTTGTACACATTGTAATGCACTGAAGTCTAATTTATTTCAATTGTTTACATAACCTCAAAATGGCGGCTGTGCGAAATATTTCACAGACATTCTATATCTCTGAAACTATTACAGTTATCATCATGCAATTTTGTACGGTGATAAAAGGTACTGGTACAAGTTTACCTATGTATATTTCATACAGCGGTAAGGTACAAAACGAACATGGCGACCAAGCGAATTTGAAATATTTTAATAGACTTTTCTCGTGATTTAACTCTCTGAGCGCAGTGAAATGTGGTACAGTAAATGATCTTGCAGATTGTAATGAACTGCCATCTAATTGAATTCAATTGTTTTCATAACCTCAAGATGGCGGCTGGGCGAAATTTTAAAATTAAGTTTTTATTCTTGTGTCGTAATCATGCGATCGAAGTGAAAGTTTGAATAATGAAGCTAAACAATAATTGTCCTTGAATGGTACATAACTCTATGGCCTATACATATAACAATCCTAAATGGTGTGCTTCCGAAATATTTAGACGGTTCTCAATATCTATGAATCTTTTACAGCAACCAAACTGATTTTTTTTAAGTTCATAGAGACTATGAACATATGTTCACCTATAGGACTTTCAGTAACCTGGAGAGCACAAATCCAACATGGCGGTGACGCGAATTATAAATATTTAAATGGACGTTTCTCGCGAATTAACTATCCGAGTGCCGTGAAACGTTGCACGTTAAATGCTTATACAAATGTTGATCCACTGGCATGTAATTTATTTCAATTGTTTGCATAATCCCAAGATGGCTGGTGTGCGTACTTTTAAAATCTCGTTTTTACTTCTTGTGTTCTAATCATGCGATTGAAGTTTGAATACCACGCGTACACAATAATCTTAATGTAATAGTACAAAAATAAAAATCCATCCTGGCGACCATCTGAAATATTTAGACGGTTCTCAATATCTACGAATCTGTTACAGCAATTAATCTGAAATTTTGTATGTTGATAGAGAAAATTAACATGAGCAGGATATATGAAAATAGGCTGTATAGTGTGCCCTTCCAGCAAGAAATATGCAAATCACAGTATGCCAGCAATGCTCAAATCGGGATTTTCGGGGTTTTGGTACGTTCTCCCACTCTGTGACTTACACATTTTGGATTAAATAGAGGATACACTTCCAAGAATAAAAACAAAATCAACTCCTATTTTAAAACATTTAATTAACCAAAATTATGGCGCTACAAACAAATAAAACAAATAAACTATTGACCAATCCTTCTAAACTTGTTCAAAGTGAACAAGGAATATATAAAAATCAAACAAATATTATATTAAAATACATGGTTTTCTTCAAACCAACAAACTTATAATTCTTTTCACTTCCATAAAGTATCCCTTTTAAAAGTTCAATATAATCACGAGCTCCAGTGGCTCGATACATTCCAATAAGAACGGTGTCATTCTTTTACGCACCTCAATATTTATTTTATGAGTTTCTTATAATAAAAACAATATATAATCTTATTTAAAATAAATGTTATTCCTGTATTTAAATTTTTGGGCATCTCACAATGTTCTTACGTTACCATCTCTCTCAAGATAACAAATTCACTACAGTGATCGGGAAAATACTTGTGCACTCCAGAGTTACCGAAGACTACTTGAACAAAGTCAAAAATTATGATTACTCCCGGAATCTAATTGTCCTCATCGAACTCGGGAAATCCTACATCCATACAACATTACATTAGGGATTTTTATTTATTTGTCTTAAAAGACCATTACCACATAAGAAAGCTACGATCTGAACTGGCAAGCGGTACTTTCATCTACAAGGACCTCTGTTCACATCCCGGGTCATTAACAAATTCTAAACACTCACGGTGTATCATTACTTCCAGCAGGCGGTCTTCTCCGACCCTACCACAACTTACAAAGACGAGGGGTTGGACCGTAATCACTTGGAGCAATTTATTGCCTAGAGGGGAGGTCTCCAGCCTTGCCCACGCGTGACAGCTACATTCATGTTTTTAAAACAGCTATTTCTTACACACAGTTCTCAGGACAGACCTGGCGTTTCTTTCATTTATTTTTAACAACATTATTTAGGTTCATAAACCACTTTCGTAACTTTGGCATTTATTAATTATGAAGTGTCATCATTGATGGGTAAGAATAATTCAATACAACGACGATATTTAGGGGCTTCCACAACTATACGAGTCTAGGTTCGACTCTCTCAACTGCCTCGGGAACCAATCCCGTACTGGAGGACTTACAACAATTCAGCGTCTTAGGATGACCTCGGTCTAATCTGCTCTCATCAATACAATAAATACGCTCCCTATTATTCAATACAATATAACACACATGGCCTCGGGAACCAATCCCATACTGGAGGACTTATCATAGCTCAATTACCGCAATCAACTGTCCCTCACAATTAATTTACCAAGTGCATTTAGATTCAACGCCTTCCTAGCGTGACAATTTACTTTAATGCGCTGCATTGCGCTATACATTACTTTAAGGCCAAGCGTCTTCCAAAGAACTGATATATTCAACATCAACAATTGATCTATATCTCCATTTTTATATTAATCCTCTCCCCTGACAATAATCGCTATACTTTAAGAACATGTATTCATACCATGTCTCTATACTTTCACTAGAGGTCCAAAGCTATTACTTTCATATAATCCAACTTAATTTTCATTTATATAATTTTTTATTATTATTATTACGCTTGCTTTTATAACATTTATCAAATACGCTGATATTTTATCTCATACATTTCCTCTAAAGGATTTATTCATTTCACATAATTATTTCATAATTTCTCAATTTTTATTTGTTCAGACCGCGCTCTTATTCTGTTATTTGTTATTCAAAAACATCCCTATTTCTCAAACTCCGGTGGATTGTACACAAACACTTCCCCAACACAAAACATAATGAAAATATCCACTTACATGCTCAGACGGTCCAATACCGTGCCTTCCAACGATGTTTCATCTCGCCCACAATGTGTAATTAATCCATATTGCACAAATTCATTTCATACACTGACATATCTTGATACACATATAACTTATATACATTAAACACTGATAACATTTTAAATTACACTGGTGTATTCTTCTATGATACACTCTAAAATCACTGAAAATATTACTCTTTAACACAAATTTTATATATTTACACTTCACAGATACTAATCACTAAGGCTTTATTATGCCTTCCACACGTGATTTCTTTACTTCCCGTCTCCAAGGGTGAAATTCGTAAATGTCGGCTTCCTCTCTAACCAATATGAAAGTCTCGAAACATCTACCTCCTCCCTGGACTGGTACTTCTTCGAATCCGGTTTCCTGACGATCGGCTATTATTTTTAGCTCGAACTGCCTCTTTCTAGACCCTATTAGTTGTCTAGTGAAAGTCTGTCTTATTCACGGTCTCCCAGATAATCTATCGGTGACTTTTTATTTTCTCGCATCTAATACTCCTCATAACTTAGTGCTTTTTATAGTTCGTTTGTTTCCTTGAAACAATGTCTAGAATTTACTTCTCTTTTCTGCTTATTCTGTTCTCGAATTCCTATTTTTCAGAACCCTATGCAAACCTTATTTTGTCCGACCCTAATCGGGTTCTTATACGTTGATAGAATGTTTATCTCGCTGTTATGATACTTCAAAACGTTACGATATTTTCGGTCGTTTAATTGGACTGTATTTTTGAAGACCTATTGCCTGTTTTCTAAGTTCGCAGCCTACTCTGACTGTAATTACTGAACTTTTCACTGTAAAATTTATACTGGCGGAACTAGATCCTGTATTTAGGATTTTCCTAATTCTCCACACGGCGATACTATAATAATACTTATCGGCCACTCCTTACGGGTGCACGTTGGTTGTCTATACAGCGACGCCCTCTGGCTGTCGGATATTGGCTATACGATGTGATACAGCGTTTCCCCTCAAGGGATGCTCGTAGACTGCATTCTAGCGTCTCCCCTCAAGGAGTCTGTCGTGAACTGCATTCGATGTGATGCTTCAACGTCACGCCCCCTGGACGGACTAATACTGCATGATTGGCTTGGTACTGCCAGGAGTTTTATACTCTTTAGCTAAAAAAAGATAAAATCCTAGTCCTTTTCGTGACCAACTTTTGATGTAATTGTCGCACACTTATAAAAATTATATCTCTAGAAAGCTCGTTTCCTAAACGTAAAGTGACTTCTTTGCACATAAAAATCGATCGTGCAATTCTGAGATATTAAATAAAATTTAGTCTTCAGCTGTGTGGGTGTTACAGTTGATTTTTGATTCCCCACTCCTCGGGTCTCGGGGAACTTTTAATTACGTCATGCTGCATTTGCACTTCTTTTCTAAGCAATTATTAAAAGCTTTTTCTCCACACAAAAATCTCTAATGCGAAATGATTCACAATGATGTACTTCTTTAGTTAATATTATTCTTGTAAAGGGGTTAAATCTAATTATTCTCCTTCTGGCCCAGCTGCGCTGTTGCCGTTTTACTGCAAGGTAAGGGCGATTTCCGAAACAAGGTCTTTGTCTAACCGACGGAAACTTCCACTCGTTCTAAATATAGCTATGGTAGGCTATGAGCGATGCGTCAGGCGTGATCTTATCTCCTAGCCATCTGGCCTCTGTTTATTTCACAACGTTATGCCTGCTCTCTTGTATAAAATCTTTCTATGTTCCTTTGAAGACTGTATATTTTTTTCCTTCCTTTCACCAAAAATACGTGGATTCGACCCCTTTGACCCCATGGTACATGGGTTCAATAGTTCTTCACGGAACTACTTGTTTTAAAATTTGTTTGTAAATAACATGTGTCTGTGCTGTAGTTAGAAAATAGCCGTTTCTATATTCATTATTATCATTATTATCATTACGGGAAAATGACCTGAATGTTACGCCCATTATACTGTACTACTTATCACCCCCACTACAACCACCACTACCACCACCACCACAAAATGTTATATTTTAAAAATATTTTTTCTGTTAGTTTAAGTATCATGTGCCAGTTCTGTAGTAGTATTCATTATCATCCATAAAACACATAAATCCACCGGGCGAAGCCGGGCACTACTGCTAGTAATTTAATATAATATAATCAGTACGGATATCTACAAACATTTGTGCTATCAATGGCAAATGTATTTGCATTCTACAAACACAAATCCAAAAACAACAAACACCGCTTCAATGAAGGACCAACACTCCTGCCTCCAATGATCAAGGTTTCGAATGCATAAGTTATAGTGCTCCAAGTTTGATTACTGTGGTATAATGACTTAATTTTGCGTTCTTCCATATTGATTTTTTGTTGTATCTGTTCAATGTGATTCTACAGGCCTTCTGTCATTTTGAAATTTTCTCTTTGTTATTTCACGATTCAATCCTGATGGCTGAACTACTTATAAGTATTTGAATTTATTTACTTGATGAATATTGCCGAATTTAGTCTTGTTTCCTACATAGATGACGACCGGATCCTTCCACGTATTGAGTTTTTCATAAGATATTTTATGCCCGTTCTTAGCTGCAATTACGTGAAGTCATTCAAGGGTCTGAACTGCGTTTTGCCTGTTAGAAAGTATAGCTAGGTCACATCATCTCCAATAGCCAAACACTGCAGATGAATTTTGTTTCTGAGTTGATCACCAATAGGCTAGTTATTCCTTTATTTCTCAATTTAATAATATTAATATTATATGATGAGGAAATTCATTGAGAATAACAAATGTGGGGACTAGATATCAATTACAACAAAACGGAATATCTTACATTGGAGAATAATGGTGGTGAGAAACTACCGATCGGAAATGCCGACATTCAAACGGTCACTGCATTTAAATAGTTGGTTTCAATAATAGAAGCTGGGGGAACAAATTCATCTAAAATTGAGAAAGGAGTAGACTAAGTGAAGCTAGGAGAACAATTGGAGCATTAAATTCCGTGTTATGGAGCAGAAATATTTTAAACAACACTAAGAAACTTATTTACAGTTCACTGGTACAATGTATTTTTATATGGAGCAAATGCAAATAAGCTATTAGTAACAGAAATTGGAGGAGAGTGGCAAGAAAATCAAGATTGGATAAAATTAGAAATACGAGAACCAGAGAAATTATGCAGGTAAAAAAATATGTACTAGAAGTGGTTGAAGAAAGAAGATTACAATGATTTGGGCATGTGCAAAGGATGAAGAATAGTAGAATTCCAAATATAATGTTACATTGGTAAGCTGATGGCAAACGGAAACGGGGTAAACCAAGAAAACAATGGATGGATGGTGTAAAGACAAGCATAGCTACCAGAGGCTTAACCGAGGAAGATGCTGAAGACCGACATTTGTGGAGGAGTAAAGTACTTTTTGGGTTGAAGGAAAGCTACTGTATTGTTGAATATTCCTAATAAAGAAGAAGAATATTATTATTTATTGATGTTTTAAAGCATTCTAGAAGATGCCATTGAACTGTTGCTTTTTGAGAGTGAAAGTCATTGAACAAGCGTCTGAGAAGATTATCAAGTGTGTTGAACCACATTTCTCTGGGTCAAGCCGGTTTGTGTGTTAGATTTACAACGCACTGGTATGTGTCAGGTGCCAGCTACCTGACATGACTACAGATCAAGCAATTATTGTATGAAATCAAGTGATTTATTTTGAAACAGATTATAGAAGATAGCAAAGGCTTTCTACTCGACTTCTCACTTAAAACTCCGTAGGCCTTGCCAAAGTCTACATTATGTTGATCCACCAAACTTAAACCACAGTTGGCCTGGACAGAGCCGTTTGTAAACTTGTGAATGGAGTGATCTTATCACTGTTATTTCCCTCTAGGTGTCACATAATATGGTTGGTTAATTCTTCAGTTTAGGGGCTGCGACAACGTGGTTATGTAGCCCCGTGTACTTTGGGTGCGTATAGAATCTGTCTGAAAACCGGTGTTAATTGCGATGGCTGTATTAGTGTGTGTTATCTGTTAGGTAGATTTCATTAGAAAGCTAACTATTGCAATGGGTACCATGTTTCGACTTCCGGAAAATTTCGACATATCTTCGCGTTTCACATCCCCCAGATCCCAAAACCACCGTCAGTTAAAAAGTTTATATATAATTTATGTATATATATATATGTATATATATATGTATATCAGTTTCTTGTGGACACGATAACTGCCGTAATTTTGCACCAATCTCTTTGATTTTTTTTACCGAATATGTATATCTATAAAATCTAGGTCGAGTTCGTTAGTGGGCTAAATCGGTCGAAGGGGGTGAAAATGGTTTTTTTTTTAAAGTGAAATATTACTATAACTCTCTTAATATGTGAAATATCGAATCCGTTCAACGTTCATACTATGTGTCGGATAAAGCCCAAAAATTTATGTTTGAAGAGTTTTTTTATAGCACCAACCACTGACCAAAGGGGTGGGAAAAAGTGGGTTTTTCGGGAAACATTAATCATATCTCTCTTAATAGGCACAATATCAAAACCGTACAAAATGGACAATATTCCCCTAATAATTACCTAAAACCTTTGTCTGAAATAATTTTTGATATGACCCACCATTACGCCAAGGGATGAGAAAAATGATTTCGGAATTATAAGAAAATGCCAAGAGCTATCAGTGGTTGCCATGGCAACACTACTAAATTGATGAGGGATGAGCCATCAGACGTTGCCATGACAACGCACTTGCACGAGATCAGATTCAAATTTCCATCTGACTAAGTGTGAAGTGGCTTCGGTGACGTAACTGGTAGCATGCTGAACTTCTATGCCCAAGGTCGCGGGTTCAAAGTCGGCCGAAGTCATCGGATTTTCTAAGAGCGCTAAAATCCCTCAGTATGCTTTCCTTTGGAGGGGAAGTTCCAACGTGGTTGCGAGTTGCTGGTTGTGGTGGCATCTAGTAGCCAAGTTCACAGCTAGGTGTCGTTGACGGTAGTATCTGGTAGCAACATTATGAACTACTGCTTGAAATTGACCGCCTGCAGTCCTTACCTGAATTACAGACTAATACAGCCATCACAATTCACACCGTTTATCAGACAGATTCTACACTCACCCAAAGTACACGGGGTTACATGACCGCGTTGTCGCAGCCCCTAAACTGAGGAACCAACCAAAATCTCTGCGGGAGATATACTTTTGCGTGAAGAAGTAACAGACCGTTACATAGTTACACATCAGTGTCGAAACCTTGCATAAGGACAGTGTGACCACTAGTATAAAAATGGACTCCAAATGACAAGAAGGTTACCGTCATCATAAGACAATAAAATGTTTAAAATATGCATAAAATGACAAAAAACAAAGTTAATTAATCTCCATTTATAAAATACTTTCTCGCAATAAATGAGGTCTGTTCCTTCTACGAAAACCTGCATATTCTGCCTATTTTCGCCTATCCCCAAGTTTGTCCGGCGAAATCTACCTCCGCCTTCCGGCGTGCCGAGAGGACTTTTTTAATTCAAGTAACGACTGCAGACAATCAATTTTCAAGTGGTTCCTATTTTTGCCACCAAACCCCACCATCAACAACAACTAGTTCTGAACTTGGTTCCTAGATGCCACCGCAGTCGGCTCCTGGCAACGAACGTTGGAACCTAAGAGCGTTAGTTAAATCTAACCTATACTTATTTAGCTTCTCACAAGTGTAATTAGTGGAAGGTTCTTTTACATGCCATAATCTATCACATGGGACCGCTGGCTTTACTTCCCCTCCGAAGGAAGGCATACTGAGGGATTTTTAACGCTCTTAAAACTCCGACAACTTCGGCCGGGTAAAACCCGCGACCTTGGGCATAGAAGTTCATCATGCTACCAACTACGCCACCGAAGCCGCTTGTCACATAATGTAGCTGATAACATGCAAATTATGAAGCATATAATGCATTTCGATCTAAAGTGCTACCATGTTTTTAATTTATTTTTCATTATTGTGGGCAATTGTAGTTAGTTCTAAGGTAGTTCCATTACTGCTTGGTAGCAACCCTGCTGGGGGCATTATATTTACAACACTGTCTAAATCTGAGTGATTTTAATACGGGTTGGTGATGCTCGAAAGGTAAGTGAATGTTTTAGCCTACGTAGACTAGACTAGAGTTATACCAAACCGCAGCGAAAGCCGTCGTGAAGCAATGCAGTTGGAAGCTTTCCACGGCCCACTGGTACATCCGCGAACAATTTTCATTTTATAAATAAATCTGAAAAAACAAAATAAGAGCGTAGCGCGCCCATTAAATGGAGTAATGAAACAGCCGAGCGCCGCTTCGCGCCGTGTCGAAACAGCTGAATGTCTGCGGTCATTAAACAAAATGAAGTGCCGTAGTTAGTACGCATTAATGACACATCAATATGCTGAGTAGACAGCTAACTGATTTAATGTGCATGAGCAATTAGGTGACAGGTGGCTGTCTATTTACTTACCGTGTCTAATATATTTTTGTAAATTGAAGGTTCATTTTCATAATGATAGCATCAAAATCGTCTTAACGAATGCGAATAACACTTCTTAACAAACCTCCATTCTACTGGATTTAGGCTATATAACATCTTCAGACATGGGTAAAGCCCTGCGCGGATGCGGATATCCAGGGATAAAGCGGCGGATATCCGCAAAATGTTTTGCCATACGGATATAGTTTACATGGCTGTGCGGATAGCGCATAAGCTGGAGATAATGTTTGGAGTAAATTTGCGGTTAGTTTTTAGAAAAAAATCTGAACTTTTTGAATATCATTACTATGACCTGGATGTTTATGAGTTAGAGCCCGGAAGTTCAGGCATTTATTTTGGTTAAAATGGCCGGCAAAAGGGCACTTAAAATACTGCAAATAGGCATTTTCGCGAACATAGCCATGTAATTTACCACTCAACGATGAAAATTTTGGCATGATAATTTAGTCAGCGCGAACACTTGAGTTGCCTTTAACAAGTTGAACAGCAGACTAACAGCTTTCATGTTTGACCTGTTAGACAGAAGTGATTTTCTTCCTTTCTCAGTATTCCCTTATCTTTTCAAAATCGGGAATACCAGGCAATTACGCATTGTCTCGGCAAAAGGGATATGAGGAAAGGGAAGAGACGCAGGGCCGTGGAGAGCGAGTACGGGCCCTAGGGCTAGTACTTACGGGCCCCCTTCATATTTGTTCGTCCCGTGACATCGTGTAAATATCAAATAGGCCTATGCTTCTTTTATTTTTAAAGCCCCCTAAAACACTTTGTGAATTTTTTAATTTACTTTTCTTGGAACTTACAAATTTTGTTCATTGTAAATTTGCAATGTCGTTTCTGTTGTATCTGACAGAAAATTTTGCTCTCTCTCATCACAAAAACAAGTTCAACGCTTTTCTCAATCTCATATACTAAAATTCGAACTTTGCGAAGGGTTATAAATGTAGCTTAGCGGCTATTAGGTCGAGTTGAAATGTTTAGAAACTTTCCTCCCTATAAACAGTGAAAAATTTACTATTTCTCTGGCCGCGAAAATTTGAAGATAATAGTTATTTACGTTTTCTCTTTAGAGTACTTTGTAGCATATTGAATTGATTCAGATACATTGAATATCATAAAATGTCTAATTTGTTGGCAAATACGTAAAATTGGGTAAATTTGTCTACTCTGAGTTTTTCTACATCGGCGGGCCTCTCGACAAGACCGGGCCCCAGGGCTGCAGCACCGTTTGCCCCTCCCTCTCGTCGGGCCTGAAGAGACGTAGGCCTACTTCCCTCATCGTCTGGTATTCATTATGCCCGTGCATTCCTTTCACTAAAGAAGGTTCTGCTATTTAAAGAGCTTAAATTGATAGGTTGAGGAAATAAGCTTTCAAGTGTTTGAAAACAAATAAAATATTTACAGCGAACAAGATTCTAAATAATATCTTTGTGACGCCATTGAAAAATTGAAAAGTTAAGTTGTTTAATGAAATATTAAATGACGGGCCAAGTTGTTTCGGAAAATCAATGATTCTGTCCTCAGCGTGAAACATATTAAGTTATACCTTAAAAACTAGTTAAACATTGCAAAAAAAAAATGGATATCCTTACGAATAATGTTAACTTAAATTAATGAAAAACTTGTAAATATATGAATTGATGTGCAAGTAGAGAAACTACTTTAAAATACTATGTTGATTCTTCTTCTTTATTTGTTTCACCCAACTTTGGGGTACATGAAATCAATCACTTTTTATTGTTTTGAGCTTTCCTTTTGGCCCAGTATTGCCTCATTCTTTGAGATCTTACTTCCCTTTCTTCGGCAGAGATGTGGATCGTACGTTTTGTTTGATTTTAACTTGGAACCGTTGTTTCTTATCCTTCGTGACGGTTTTAGCTGTTTTGTCCATTTGCATGTTGTGTGTAATTTGGAGTTCCACGAGGTCTTTCTCTGTTTTCTTAAACCAAAGAGGTTTTGTTTGTTTTTATTACGAAAGTAGTCGAAGATCTTTTTGTTAGACTATTTGAATCCATTTGGAGGATGTGCCCATAAAAATCAATTCTCCGTTTTCTTATTGTGTCCGAGAGATTTTCAGTCTTTTGGTAAAGTGTTTCGTTCCTGACATGAATTAATTTGTTGTTATGAAATTTGGGGCATAAGATTTTGCGTATTATCATTCTTTCCTTGACCTCCAGCATTTCAAACGGTCCCTGGGTGGTGAGAGACAATGTTTCGGCTGCATAAATGTTTATTTCTATTAGTATTAGTATTACGAAAAATGTATTAATAGGAGACTACTTTTTTCGACTGTAGATATGTGAGAAGGCAAGTAAACCGTCTTTAAAATTGGAAGAATTTTCGATAAGAAACGTAAATATATATTCACCGGAAACTCAACCATATCCGGTCGATTAGATAACCAGTTTGCCTTTTCTGCCATTGCATGCGTTAGTGTATGTCAAAGAAACTCAACCATATCCGGTTGGTTAGATTTGCAGTTTACATTTTCTACCACTATGAGCGCTAGTGTGAATCAATACAGAGTTTCAAGTACGCCTTTATAACTACATATAGTGTGAAGATTTTTCAAATAAACAAAAAACGCCCGAGGGTATTGAACCAACGATTACATTAAAGAAAGATTTATGTTCAGTAAATACTGTAAGTTAATTTGGCTAGGATTTGAATAAAAAAGAGCACAGAAACAAGTGATTTTAGGATGATTCTTCAGAACTGCATTTAGGCTGGAAGTAACTTTCGAAATTGGTATTTTTAGTTTGGTAGAGCTCTCTATAACTCACAATTTGAAATCTTTCCGGGCCCTTCAACTTTTGGTACAATTTTATTGAGGACATTGCTTTTAACGTTTTTACTAAGATGGGGACCCCTACTTTGTCTGCTAAGATGGGGATCCCCACTTGGTCTGCTAAGATGGGGACCCCTACTTGGTCTGCTAAGATGGGGACTCCTACTTGGTCTGCTGTGAAATGTTTCCAACATTAAAATAAATAATAATAATAGGAAAATTAAATGAGAAACACAAGGGACATTGCTTGCTTCGTCTTGAAAAAGTAACGAACATCTTCGTTACCGTAACAAGTACCGTAACGCGTCACACCTCAGATAGCCTATTGCGTGCCAAGTATTTCCCTGTGTTAATTTCAATTTTAAATGGAACAGTTTTTTACTCACTCCCTATTCATCTTTTCGTTGGAATTAATTTTTCGGCTGCATTCATATTTATTAATTGAGGTCTGCGGAAAGGGTTGTCTCCTAGCCACTTACCACCCCCATTGTTGATCAGATATTGAATCTGCTCCATCTGCTCTTCATCTCAGGTTGTTATGAAAGCATTTCATAAATTACTCTGAATTTCCAATAACCTGTTAAAAGTTTTGTTAAATTTTAGGATATTGTTAGAAAAAAGAAGCAGAGCGGATTATTCCTTTGAAGGCGGCACTTTTTGTTTGAGTTGACAGTAAGCGAGGACCACACGCCGAGGCCCACACCTGCTGGCCCCCCGGGGGCCCTTCTTGCCGTGTCGTGATCACTTCCACTTAACGTAATGTATTTCAAGTCTCCACTTAATTCCACAGTACAGTAGAGCAAGCATTACCATGGTCTGATTGACAGATGCACACGAGAGCAAAGAACGTAGATAGCAGGATTTTGCTTTGAGGCAAAGCATTTCGTAAGTTGATGTCTAATTTAGACTCGTGTTCGCCGTCATCATCGTTACAATTACCATCTCGTGGATACGGATTTATAGGCTCTCAAACAAATAAAATGTGCACTAAAGACAAGAATATAGGGACTAAGACAGGCACCTTGATTCTCGAAACTCACAGGGAGGATGTGGATTAACCAGGCAGCCTGTAACATACCTATGGTTCCTCATGTCAGGAAGAGACAAAAGACGTGAATAAAGTCTAGTGAAAGGTTTAATGAAATCCAGAGATATTTCAGAACCAAAACATAGAATCATGGATGAGTTTTTATTCGGTTGGTTGGTTGGTTGGTTAATTCTTCAGTTTAGGGGCTGCAACAACGCGGTCATGTAGCCCCGTGTACTTTAGGTGTGTGTAGAACTGATAACCGGTGTTAAGTGTGATGGCTGTATTAGTGTGTGTTATCTGTTTTTAATTCAAGTAAGGACTGCAGACATTGAATTTTCAAGTAGTTCCTACTTCTGCCTCAAAACGCCACCGTAAACGACTAGGCTATTAGTTCAGAACTTGGTTACTAGATGCCATCGCAGTCGGCCCCTGGTGAAGAACGTTGGAATCTAAGAGCGTTACTCTAATTTAACCTATAATTTAGCTTCACACAAGTGTAATTAGTGGAAGGTTCTTTAACATGCCATAAATCTATGACATGGCACCGCCGGCTATATTTCCCCTCCGAAGGAAGGCATACTGAGTGATTTTAACGCTCTTAAAAAATCCGACGACTTAGTCTGGGTTTGAACCCGCGATCTTGGGCATAGAAGCTCAGCATGCTACCAACTACGCCACCGAAGCCTCTGAGATTTTATTCCTCTATTCGTATTATAAATATCGCGCACGATTCTATGAGTGGGAACTTAAGTGCTCTTGCAGTTGCCATGGTAACAAGGTGTCGGATGTTTGTTGCTGAACACGCTTCAAAGAGCGTGTCGTCTCAGAACTCACGAGTATCAACTGTAAGTTCACAAAGCCCAAAAAGAGGATTATTATGAGTAGGTTCTAAGCGGTTTCTTTATCTGAGCCAGTCTCAAAACTCAAGACTCATTAGCATGTTGATTTAACTACTAATTTGTAGTCGTGAGTTTCGATACTATTTGCTTCTATTTTTAGCTCGTGAGTTTTGAGACGAGTGGGATCTATTGTGAGTAAGCTTACACTTGTATATCAATGTTATAGAATATTTCAACATGTCTGGCAAACCAATCGTACGCCATATCACTTTGTGCCTACACTGTGTTGTACAGCATGATATAATAAAGGGTGGATACGCCTACTGTACAGCGTGTCGCTCTCTCAAAAATCCATGTTACTTCAATCACTTTGTAGGAGGCTGTTCTCTGTGAGCTGGCTATTTCTATATACCTCTTATTTCTCTTCATTAGCACTCTCCAGAAACATCTCTGCTCTCCCACTTGTCTTACCCACTTGTTACTCTATCCTCCCATGTATTCTCCATCATTGGCCTGCAACATCACATTTCAAATGCTTCGATCCTATTTTCTGCTGTACCAACAGTCCAAGTTTCACTTCTATACAGCCTCAAAATACAGAAATAGGCTTTCAAAAGGACTATCTAATACTTGAATCTACTGGATATTTGATGTCAACAGTTCTGTTTTCTGTAGAATTGCTCTCCTACTTTTTATATCAATCACTACTTATTTTGCTTCTTTTTGAACTCCATTACCCAAAGCGTATGCTTCCTGTTCCTCTCATAATTAATTTCTGCACAATGAAGAGCAGTAGGAAGTGAACACTGCAAAACAATCTTACACAAAATATAATTATGTTGTATGAAATAGGTGTATATTTACAGTTAGAACACAAACAACATTAATCCTTGTAGTTTTTAGCCTAGGCTTATGAGATCACCTTTTGTCCGTGTGTCTGTGTGTGCATCTGTGTGTGATGGTGTGTGTGTGTGTCCCTAATAACGTCTAAACGGCTGGAGCGATTTCAATGAAACTCGGTAAGGTCATAGCACCATCTTGGCCGAACCCGACCGTGCCCTTCATTTTTTTTACATCTCACCAATCCAACATGGCGGCTGTGCGAAGTATTTTACCAACATTCAACATCTCCTAAACTATTACCGATATCACCCTGAAATGTTGTATGGTAATAAAGAGAACTACTAGAAGTTCACCTATGTAACTTTCAAAAACCTGGTTACTACTGTACCCATGTGAGTAACTTCCATGGAAAACATGCTTCTGCCTCCAGCCAGCATCAGTCCTCAGGCGTGTACCGTTCACCCACTGAGCATTTGCATATTTTTTATCAGAGACTAAAAGGTATCAACTCTACAATAATAAGGCACAACTCTATTCTAAAGAATTTAATTGAGCTCTGAATCATGGCTTCACACAAACAAAAACACAATCCCAACAATAATACACAAAACAATGCAAAATTATTCCTTCAATCCACTAATATTCGCACTTTATCCTCGCAAATCCAAATGATTATTCATTCATTTACCATGAGATTAACATAAAATTCATTCTCAAGTGCGCTGATGCACTGGCAAATTCCACATATAACTGTACTTACAATCTTACGCCACCTATTGTGACCACATTAATTTCACAATCTAATTGTTTATTCTCAACACATCCTAATTTACATTATGCGTACAATTGTGTTCTGTATCTCTCTTCCCACCAAAATGCTCTACCATGCATTAACCAATTTATGGGTTGCACATCATATTTATTTGCAACTCCACTGTTACTTGTAATTATACCCCTTTCTGCAGTTCCACTTTATGCAGTTCCACTTTATGCAGTTCCACTTTACGCAGTTCCACTTTCTGCAGTTCCCGTTCATGCAGTTTCCCATTCTGCAGTTCCACTGTATGCCGTCATGAGTTCAATTTCAAAGATTCCGTTACCGCTGTGTCGGATGGCATATTATGCTACCCTTGCGTGGGCATAGCATATGGCATCTCGTGTCCACCTTCGGAAAGAGGCGACAATGTCAGTATAAAAATGCAACTTTCAACAACTCATAAGTTTGCCAAGTATTAAGTTATCAGAATGATCCTTAATTATCAATGTGTTTCAAACCACGCAAATTCATTATACAATACAACAATGATTCTTTTATTACAAACAGGGTTTCAAAGTCTTTCCACTCTAAATGTCACCCTGCAAGAGTCGTTTAAAATCTCTCCCTCGGCTCTTCCTGTATACAATGGGTCTGAGTCGGGCGGTATCAACACACTTGCCACGTCCCTCGCTATGTTCCCTCTTTCTTTTATATCCAAGCAGTAGCATGTGGCTTTAAATACAATAGTGCAGTCTCACTGGCCTGCACATCCCATATGATCTAACTAAACTGTATGCAAGATAGGGTATGGAATTGTTTAAGCATTTATTCCTAACCTTAGGATATTAATAGCTGGCCTCAACAGGTCCATTTACATTATATGAAGGAACGAGATTCATCATACACATGTCGAATTGGGCTAGCCGGCATCTTGTTAAATGACACGGTCAGGCACATCCTGCCGTCAAAAATTCACTCCCAGGAGCTGAATTTATTCAATAGCTAGTTCTCGGTCGATATCAGGTGTCATGCTGAGGTGTCCATGTTATCCTCCCATGCACCACTGGATTCGAACCCGGAACATTTCATAGCAATCTTCAGAGCTAGGGGTTCCTTTTCACTAATTACGCTCTTGCAATAATAATATCTCTGTATGCCCTTGGTTATACGAGATTTCACACGTCGATTATACTACCAGGCTCCCCTGACCATGGTGATATGATCCCGTCCTTTAATTAGTAAGATAAAATCTATCAATTACTCTTACAAGCTTATTCTTCAAGCTGCGAATTCAATTCTCTATTAAACCCTTCCAGTTCCTAGATTCTTGCATATTTATTTCCATTATCATAATATACTCTGATATTGAGTTCCTTTACTTAGCCCAACACGTATAATACTACCGCTTGGATACACAAATATTCCAATTAGCATATAATTTGCTTACAAAACATTCTCCCTGATGTGTATTCATTTATTCTTCTTCTTCTTATTATTATTATTACTGACATAAATTTTCCCATAACCGACACAACATAACCGTATTCAATAACCGAACATCCGTGTTCGTTACGTTAACTTTCTATATAACTCAATTGCCATTTTTACATTAGTGGTAACGATTTATCCACTCAATACCGACAGTAGTGGCTCAGCTGGCTAAAGCGCAGCGTAAGGTCATGGGACCAAGCTCTCTGCTGACTCGGTAGACGAGTGGGTTCGAGCCCCACCGTCGGCTGTCCTTGAAATGGTTTTCCGTGGTTTCCCCATTTTCAACACCAGGCAAATGCTGGGACGGTACCGTCTGATAGGCCACGGCCGATTCCTTCCACATCCTTGCCCAGTTTCATTCATCTTCATCCATTCCATCTCTCATACCAACGCGCAGGTCGCCCACGGGCGTCGAATAGAAAGACCTGCACTCGGCCTCTCATGAGGCCACACGACCAAAAAGAAAATCCACTCAATGATGTACAAAGACATCTCAACTTGACTAAAATCAACACAACATTAATATCTCGAGGTTCTACCTCCTAAAATTGACTCTTATTGTCATATTCTATAAATTTTGAAATCACTCAACATACAGTGGACTATAATTACTACAAAATCATGGTTTTTGGGTACTCACATTGGTTAATCTGGTGGCTCCGACCATGCATTTCTTCCAGTAATGCCCGCCATAATTTGCAAATTAGCAAGGCATTCTTACGCTTTCCACACACATTTTACATAATTTTTGTCTTACAAAACACACTGCACTTTGCTTCTCCATGTCGAAGCTGTTGCTTCCTTATTCACACAACACGTTATATCACCTTTTACACTATTAATTTTACATATATTTAAATGATCATCACTAAAATCACTCGATCACTATGTACATTTCTTAATGGTTGACCTTTCCTTGCAGAATATCAAAAATGCAGGCATAGAAGATCTATCCTCCATTGCTATCCCGCATCTCGTCCAAAAGTATCGATTCTCTGCCTAAGGATTCCTAGCGGTCCCCCAATCTGTCTATCAATTTCTATCCTTAGATAAATTTCCTGATATCGCATAAATATGCTTCCACATCGTCCTGAGCATTAATTACAGTGGTATCCCTGCGAAATTTCATCAATCGCATAACAAAGTTTATATCTGCGCAATCCGACATCCTATTATATGTCTAACCAATAGCTTATATACTGCGCTCATCCATTGTACATTGTACTTGTACAATTACCACTTTCAATTGTCCTACCTTGTACAGTATATCACACGGTACATTTCCTGCGAACTCAATAGTAATCACTCGAAATGCCGACTATAAAAGTATGGCACGACTGTCCTTATTAATTGTTCTTAATTAATGCCTTACTGCATGGTTATTATGTTGATGAGCACTCAACCTACTGAAGTCCGCGCGTCCCCTTCCCGGACTCCTGTAACGTGCGCTTCGCACTAGACTGCGGTTCAACTGACTACATTAATCGTTCTTAATTAATGCCTTAATGCATGATTATTATGTTGCTGCACTTAAACTGTTCAAGTCCGCGCGCCCCACTCTGAACTCGGGTAACGTGCGCTCTGCACTCAAGTACGGTTCAACTGACTACATTAATCGTTATTAATTAAGGCCTTACTGCATGGCTCTTCATACTGAAGTCCGAGCGTCCCTTCCTGGACCCCGGTAACGTGCGCTTCGCACTAGACTGCGGTTCAACTGACCCCGACTGTTCTCTCCACTGACCTTATATCCGTTTGGAGACAAAAAGTAGGTCGAAAATTTCCTTGCAGCTTCAGCTCCTCTCTCCGTATATTTCTGGCCTTGAAATAACGTTTTTATGGTTCATTTTTCCTCAATGATCACATATCCGTCTGTGTGCTCGAGGATCGATCGGCCAATTAATTAATATTAATTGCCTTTGCCAGCGCTTCCCCACGCGGCGTCATCGGTATTTCCCCGAAGACATGGTCACATCCTGTCGCTAGCCTCAGTTCTACTGTGTCAATGCGCGTTACATTAAATCTGCCTCGATTTCAATGTTTGACGGCTTGATAATTAGCCTCCTGGCCATACATTCACATAGGTGCAATCTTCATGTCTCTGAGTTACTCCAATCACGAGTAATCATTAAATTACTCTGGTATCTTCTCATCCCCCTGGACCTTTCATTCTGTAACGGGGAATAACTTGCCCATATATTACCGTCGTGACTTGTTCCAGACGGCATAAGTAGGTCACAGTGACTGACATGGCTCCACGGAACCACGCCTCAATTCTAGAGTCATTTACTAACTGTCAAGAGCTCAAACTCTCTGCGCTATGTCCAGAATTGTATGCATCCTACAGCCCAATACTGCAGTATTCTGCTAATATTTCCTGCATTATATTAACAAATAATGTCAGAATGTTTTCATATCACAACAGTGATTTAATGTGTATTTTCTCTAGGGGTTTTTATAGCTTAAACTCCCTCAAAAGATCTTGTGTTCGTTTCTTGCTGGTATCTCTAGTCTGTACACATTTATCTCAGAGATCCACGTTCGACACCAGTCAGCCTATCACCGTTGGGTTCACTACAAAACCAACATGGCGGCCAAGCGAAGTTGCAACTTTTAAATAGACGTTTCTCGCGATTTAAGCAACCGAACGCAATGAAACTTGGTACAGTATATGTTTATACACATTGTAATGCACCGACATCTAACTTCGTTCAAATGTTTACATAACCTCAAGATGGTGGCTGTGCGAAATATTTCACCGGCATTCTATATCTCCGAAACTATTACTGATATCACCCTGATATTTTGTAGGGAGATAAAAGGTACTACTGGAAGTTCATCAACGTGACTTTCAATAACCTGTCAACTACAAAACGAACATGTAGGCCAAGCGAATTTGAAAGTCTTAAATAGACTTTTCTCACGATTTAATGATCCAAACGCAATGAAATTTGGTACAGCAAATGTTTATACACATTGTAATGCACTGGCATCTAATTTAGTTCAATTGTTTATATAACCTCAAGATGGCGGCTGTGCGAATTTTAAAATTAAGTTTTTATTTCTTGTGTCGTAATCATGCGATCGAAGTGAAAGTTTGAATAATCAACCTACGCAATAATTTTCATTTAATGGTACATAACTCTATGGCCTATACATATAACAATCCAACATGGCGACCATCCGAAATATTTAGACGGTTCTCAATATCTACGAATCTATTACAGCAATCAAACTAATCTTCTTTTACGTTCATAGGGGCTATGAACATAAGTTCACCTATAAGACTTTCAATAACCTGATGATCACAAATCCAACATGGTGGCGACGCGAAGTATAAATATTTAAATGGACGTTTCTCGCAATTTAACCATCCGAGTGCAGTGAAACTTGGTAGAGTAAATGCTTATACAAATGTTAATCCACTGGCATCTTATTTATTTCAATTGTTTCCATAACCACAAAATGGCAGCTGTGCGAAATTTTAAATCTCGATTTTAGCCTACTTTCAATTTTTGCAAAAAATGAGATCAACACAGGGCGAAAAAAAAGTGTGTCTGTCTGTGTGTGTGTGTGTATGTGTGAGAGTCTGTGTGTGTGTGTGTGTGTGTGTGAGTGTGTGTACTCTGAATGTCTGTCCCCCCTATCAATTCGAACACGGTGAACGCGAATTGAACGAAATTTAGTACAAAGGTAGCACTAGCAAAGGACACCTCAGTGTCATGTTTGATATCGTTGCCATCTTGACCGAAACGTAATGGCGGCCACACAAATGTTCAAAGCTTAAATCAAATTACGACTAACCTAATCATCCGATCTCTACCAAATTTTTCAACAACATACCTTTGTGGTGGGAGCATCCTTTGACCAAATTAATCGGTCATCAGCCTAATAGTTTGCGTATGGCGGCCATCTTTGTGTGAAAATCGATTCCCCCTATTAATTCGAACATGGTGAAACCAAATGGAACGAAATTCGGTACAGAGGTAGTAGTAGCAAAGGGCACCTCAGTGTCATTTTTTATATCGCCGCCATCTTGACGGAAACGTAATGGCGTCCACACAAATGTTCAAAGCTTAAATCAAATTACGACTAACCTAATCATCCGATCTCTACCAAATTTTGCAACAACATACCTTTATGGAGGAATCATCCTTTGACCAAACTAATAGGTCATTAGCCTAATAGTTTGCGGATGGCGGCCATCTTTGTGTCAAAATCGATTCCCCCCTATTAATTCAAACACGGTGAAACCGTATAGAACTAAATTTGGTACAGAGGTAGCACTAGCAAAGGGCACCTCAGTGTCATGTTTTATATCGCCGCCATCTTGACAGGAACGTAATGGCGGCCACACAAATGTTCAAAGCTTAAATCAAATTACGACTGACATAATCATCCGATCTCTACCAAATTTTGCAACAACATACCTTTAAGGAGGGAGCATCCCTTGACCAAACTAATAGGTCATTAGCCTAATATTTTGCGGATGGCGGCCATCTTTGTGTGAAAATCGATTCCCCCTATTAATTCCAACACGGTGAAACCGAATGGAACGAAATTTGGTAAAGAGGTAGCACTAGCAAAGGGCACCTCAGTGTCATGTTTTATATCGCCGCCATTTTGACGGAAACGTAATGGCGGCCACACAAATGTTCAAAGCTTAAATCAAATTACGATTAACCTAATCATCCGATGTCTACCAAATTTTGCAACAACATACCTTTATGGAGGGAGCATCCTTTAACGAAACTAATAGGTCATTAGCCTAATATTTTGCGGATGGCGGCCATCTTTGTGTGAAAATCGATTCCCCCTATCAATTCGAACACGGTGAAACCGAATGGAACGAAATTTGGTACATAGGTAGCACTAGCAAAGGGCACCTCGGTGTCATGTTTTATATCGCCGCCATCTTGACGGAAACGGAATGACGGCCACCCAAATGTTAAAAGCTTAAATCAAATGACGACCATCCTAATAATTTGATCTCTACCAGATTTTGCAACAACATGCTTTTTGTGGAAAGCATCTTATGACTACTACAAGGTCATCACCCCAATAGTTTGCAAATAGCGGCCATGTATGTGTGCAAATCCATTCCCCATATCAATTCAAACACGGTGAAACCGAATTGAATGAAATTTTTTACAGAGGTAGCAAAGGGCACGTCATATTCATGTTTAATATCCCTATAGTACGTTGTATTTTAACAAGCTACTACAACCAACATTCAATTATACTCTTTGAAAAGGACAAAGAGTTATAACAATACCCATGCATTTAGGAGAAAGTAGGCTATATGTTCTTTACTGATCATCTTGTTACTTCTTGTGTCCTAATTATGGGATTGAAGTTTGAATACTACACGTACACATAATCTTCATGTAACAGTACATAACTCTAAGACCTAAATAGATAAAAAATCCAACATGGCGACCATCCGAAATATTTAGTCGGTTCTCAATATCTACGAATCTATTACAGCAATCAAACTGAAATTTTGTATGTTGATAGAGGCAATTAACATATTAAGTAGGATATATGAAAATAGTCCGTAGTTCTTCATGTAACTACTTGTTTAGAGTGCGGTACTTTTGGAAGATGAAGCAGACACCATGTTACATTTAATCTATACCATCAGTAAAACTGTCATAAACATTCGAGAATAACAGAGGTTAAAAATTCATTATAGCCTAATTCACGCAAACTATAGTAAATTGGGGAAGGTGCCCTCGCTCCAAAATACTGGAATACAGTACAGAAGTCATACGAGCGCTATACGTACAGGCTATCGTCATGTTGTGTGGGACTCGACATCGGAGTGGAACTTACATATTCTAATGTTGAACCCCACTCGACATAGGAGTGCAGAAGGCTAAGTAGCAGAATTCTCCTACTTCCTTTAGCTTTTCACCTGCCAATCCGAAGGCAATACTTTTTTTTTTAAATTCATTAATCAATGAACAAACTACAGCTATGCGAGCGCTTTACGCTTGTAACTTACAAATAGGCTACCGTAACAACGACTTTTGTGATTTCTTCTGGCTGCAAGGTAAGCATTTATACAGAAGAGGAATCTGTTGATATCGAACATAGATTTAGGTATTAGGAAGTCATTTTTGAAAGCCTTTGTCTGGAGCATGGCACTCTATGGAAGCGAAACTTGGACCTTGGCGCAGCAGAAAAGAGGAGAATTGAAGCGTTAGAAATGTGGTGTTACAGGAGAATGATGTAGATCAGATCGGGTTACAAATGAAGATGTATTAAAACGACTGGGAGAGGAGAAATGTTTCTGGCAACTGCTAATGAAGAGAAGAGATAGGTTGGTAGGACACATGCTAAGACACCCTGGAATAACAAAATTATGAAATGAAGGGTCGAGGATAAGAACTGTAGGGGTAGAACAAGGTTAGAATGAGTTCAACAAGATGCCTCGGATGTAGGGTGTGGTAGCTATGTAGAGATGACCGATTAGCTCAGGAGAGGGAGCCATGGACGGCTGCATCAAACCAGTCAAAAGACTGAAGACTCAAACAAGAACAACACAAAAACTACTGACTGCAATTGCAATTGAATTAAAACATATAATTAGGTATAGACTAATGATAAATACGAGAGTGGTTTATGTCTGCCCTTCTAGAGACTTTGATCGCCGTTTGCTGTGATCACGGATGGGCACAAAGCGACAACGGACATCTGCTAAATTTAAATTGTGACAGGTGACTAGCGAGAGGCAAAATTATACATCATCTGTCTCTATCTTGATTCTTTTTGTTTACTTATTTTCGATTTTTCACCCTTAACGACAACCAATGCTATAACGGCCTTTGTAAGGAAGTTTGTAGTTTAGCGTGACTCTTAATCTCGCGAATATAAGCCACGGGAATTATTTTTATTTTACGTGCAATTCGAACCTCTTTTCTCTTGCATTAACCAGGGCTCAAACTCAGTCCATCTTACTGCCATCACACCTCCTAAATGAGTATTGCTGCGCGTTGACTTCCGATTAGGCTCCTTGATGATTTAGGAGTGTATGAGCCCTAATTTTACAGGCAATAATAATAATAAATATCTCATAACTTAAAATTACGACACTACATGACAGTTGATTTGCCGGAAGCTTTATAAGCTGCAGGGACCATATCTCTCGGTGGTCACTCTAAAACTATAGAAATCGTAAAGCAAGAACGGAAAATCCTCCATAAAATGTTTGGTCCCACGAGAGAAATGAAATCTGGATTAAGAGTAGAACAGCGGATCAGGCAGGTGCACTGATGCCGTACGCAAGAGACGCCTGAAATTGTATGGTCATATATATAAGTTAGAATGGACAGTGACAGACTCACTAAAATATTATTTAATCAACTCAGAGAAGAAACTAAAGCGGACCTCCAAGAAATGAATATCACAGACGACTTCGTGGAGCCTTTTGTACAATAGTAAGCAAGCACAAATTCATGGAGAAACCTAAAAATAAAAGTGGTCCACAGAACGCAACGTGCAACACAGTGCATTCATGAAGAGATTTGGGGAGGATAAGAGGGTGAAAACCATTAGGCGAACTAACAAGTTCAAACGCGCTCTTTGAATGGACATGACGAATAATAATGATAATAATAATATTGAACCCTTGCGAAGAAGCATATAAGACTCGATTTCGGGGGGTGTAACAGTCCATTTCGTAAAGTTGTTGTTATGAGCGCTTCTTAAAAATGCAGGGTAACATATAACAAAATATCAGGCAGGAAAAAGTGAATACCAGGATTAAAACATATGAATTTAATTAACAGATCAACAAAATTTACAATATGTACAACAAAACAAAAAGCCATCCCAAATGAACCCACTTGAACTAATAAAAGTGCCAAACCAGGTCTGATCTCAGGAGAGATCGTAAACTTCTGGACCAAATGTCCCAAATTACTGCAATGACATGTGCGTGGGCGGCTTCTCTGCATGCTGTACGATGTGTACAATTAATGCGAGATTCGTTACCATCCAGTAAACCCTCAGGGG
The DNA here is from genome assembly GCA_946902985.2 of Meconema thalassinum. Lineage (NCBI taxonomy): Eukaryota > Metazoa > Arthropoda > Insecta > Orthoptera > Tettigoniidae > Meconema > Meconema thalassinum. Next base: position 419,157,648 of record OX336393.1, read on the forward strand.
ACGAATCTGCATTGTCTTAGAGCTAGGCAGACACTAGGAACATAATCTAAACACTAATTAACTATCCGACACTCCCTACACTGAATAAGACAAATAATTTCCGCAAGAAATTGAAATAAATGAATAGCCGTAGCAATCAACAATAACGCCTAGAAATTAGGACTTTTAAAATCAACACAAGTAAATCAACACGTGACCAACAACAAGAAAATACACATATGGCCGACTAGCCACTTTTACATGAAATACAAATACACCCAACGGTGTCACGACAAACAAAAATATGACATAAGAGCAAATGAAATGAGTCACAGAAATCACTAGGCTCAAAGCCAACATTTACATCATAACAACAAATATTTATTTTCATACGATATGCGGTATTCGTGATGGACATGGTGAACTCCCGATAATTATTATGATCCAACGATCATTAAAGGAACAGGTTTGCTACAGATAGCTTAAAGGGGTCAGTCGGTCGTAGCTGGACTGCCTACATGATGAATCACCAGACCTAGACGGGCGCAAAGTGGAATCTGCAACATCTGTCAACCCACGTGTCAAATACCTCGGCCTGCCGTAGCACTGGCTCGAGTTTCGAAGAAGCGTGCTCCCAATAGCACATAATATACGTGTGTGTGTGTAAAAATATATATCTTAGCATTTCCCACGGAAATCCAAGAATCAGCCCAGGACCAGGTAAGGTAGCCTCCAAGAGCGCTCCCCCTTTCCAATCAAAAATACAACCAATATTGAGGGCAGTAGACACATTCTACCCCTCATCACGAAGAACCAATACACACACATTGACACGATACACACACCAGAATCACACGTATGGGTTTGACAGAAACCTGAAATAAAGGACATAAATAATTCCACCGACTTGCGCTCCCAATCTAGTCCGTGACTGAAGCTCCTGAAAAGGGATATAAAAAAACTCAAAAATAGAACTAAGGTGTTCTACAGTGACATCTTAACGTGTTGCGCTCGGCAACCCTAGTATGAATAAAGACCTGTTCGTAAAACATCTAATCAAATTTACCCCTTCTCCTAATTAAAGCACCATTTATCATCCTAGACGAACTTCGCATTCGCATGAATAAAATAATCCCATGCACGCGCCATGCATATTAATAATGACTCATAAGAAAAAAATACACAATCAAACAAGATTTTGGCCACGTGCCAACGTACATTTAAATAGATAGGAGTGCCGGAACACGAAATCTAAATAAACAAGAAAACTGAACAAAATTATTTACAACGTTCCCGCGTCTAATCTAGCTACATATTGAATAAATCAATGGTTTTTACATCACCGAAAAGCTTGCAGAAAATCAACCTCCATCCCAGAGCATTTCCCACAGGAAAATTACTCCATCATCGTCGACATTCTGGTAGAGGCGTTGCACATCATCCCACCAATCGACCTTGTAGTAGACATCTTGGTATGGCTTTTTAAAAAGAAATGTTCAAATTAATATTCTATCCTGCTAGAATCGCTATGAGCTACTGGCTTTCACTAGAGAGTCCTGGGCGATTACTCCACGAAGGACTGGCCCTATCTAAGCATTCGCATGGTTCACACGCACATATAAATCACAAACATTGCACAAAATAAATATTACAGTTTAATCTGCCACGCAGCTGGCATTTAAAGGTCTCTCAAATTATTTATGCCGAGTAGCGCTTATTTCAACTCGAGATCTCTACTCCACTTGGCGTAAACTCAGCTCCCTAGAGCTTATTTAAAATGTTTGTTCAAACTGACGTGAACTATTTTCTTCCGAGCCTCTTGAAATTGTGCCTTCAAACTAGCGTGAACTAAGCCCCTCAGAGCTTCTTAAAATTGTGGGCTCAAACTGGCGTGAACTAAGCCCCTCAGAGCTTCTTAAAATTGTGTGCTCAAACTGGCGTGAACTAAGCCCCTCAGAGTTTCTTAAAATTGTGTGCTCAAACTGGCGTGAACTAAGCCCCTCAGAGCTTCTTAAAATTGTGTCTCGAGCTACTCTCCTACGATCAATTTATTGGAAACTGGCAGATTGGACAAGGGTGGGAGTAACCGAGAAGAATAATCTGTAGTTTTTATTTCACAGACTTGGGACAAGTATCAAACTCTTTCTTTTGATCTGAACGTCTGAATGCACTCATGCGGAATCATATCGGATCAGCGGTTCTTCTGACACGTGTTTTCCCGCATTATTTATAGCACGCACATATCCGCGTGGGTCAGGCTTCCTCTCTTCTGATTCGATGATTCAATCGAGTATCGGTTGGAAATTCACCTCTAGCACGCCCATAATGACGCCAAATTGTAAGCGCGCACAACCTGACTTTGGCCTTGAACTCGGCTTACCAGGTCGTCCACAGGAATAGCTACCAACGCCACGTCTGTCGCAAGCAATTGCAACACTCAGCTCGCCTTCCATATCTCACTTCAACATGTACTGCCTGGATATGAATAATAATCATAATAATAATCATGAAAACTTATTGATCGGCAAGTCAATAAGGGTTCATTGCAACACAGTGCATTCATGGCAGTGCATTTGGGGAGGATAAGAGGGTAAAAACCATTAGGCGAACTGACAAGTTCAAACGCGCTCTTTGAATGGACATGACGATTAATAATGATAATAATAATAATATAAATAATAATAATATAAATAATAATAATATAAAATAATGACGAACATTAAAAAAAATCACCAAAAATATTTCAAGTGGACAAACAATACATAGATATCGTTATAGAATTTAAATATCTTGGGGAATGGATCGGCTGGAATGCGCTAGAGAAAAAGGCAATGGAATCTAGGAGAAATAAAGTTGAATTGGCCTTCCAATTTACGAAGGACACTGGAATACCAAGATAAAACATTATAACACGGTAATTAAACCAGAAGTCTTATATGCAGCAAAAACAATGTATCTTACCACCAAGGGACCACTTGGAAGGCTGGAGGTCAAGGAAAGAAAGATAATACGCAAAATCTTTGGCCCCAAATTTCATAACAACAAATCAATCCTTGTCAGGAACGAAACTCTTTACCTAAAGATTGAAAAACTTTCGGACACAATAAGAAAACGGATAATTAATTTTTACGGGCACATCCTCCGTATGAATTCAAATAGACTAGCCATAAAGATTTTCGACCACTTTCGTAATAAAAAAACCTCTTTGATTTAAGGAAACCGAGAAAGTCCTCGAGGAACTCCAAATTACAGACACCATGCTCATGGACAAAATAGCCAAAATCATCACCAAGGATAAGAAACAACGGTTCCAAGTGAAAATCAAACAAAAGCGTACGATCCACATCTCTGCCGAAGAAAGGGAAGCAAGATCTCAAAGGATGAGGCAATACTGGGACAAAAGGAAAACTCAAAACAATAAAAAGTGATTGATTTCATGTACCCCAAAGTTGGGTGAAACAAATAAAGAATAATAATACTAATTGGTATTAAAAAGAGAACCCAACTAAAGTCAAATGTCTCGCTTACGCGGACGAAATTGCAATTGTCGCATACAGCAGATCGAAAGCGACTTACGCAGTGGAAAAGCTCCATGAGATTGCACAAAAGACTGGTTTATATATCTCCTACGACAAGACCAAATATATGGAGAGAAGTTCAGAAAATATATCCTCTTCAAACACCAAATACGGTAAAATCGCCCAAGTCTTCACTTTTAAATACCTTGGCGAAATGATGCAGCCCTCAGGACTTAGGCCAATCGAATCGCCAATGAAGACAGAATCACTCAGCTCCAGAAGGCCTACAGGCTAACGTGGGCCCATTACAACAAGAAATGCATTTCGACGAACGACAAATTACGACATTATAAAACAATTATTCTTCCAGAAGCAACATATGCGGCTGAAACAATAGTAATCGATAGTCATTCCAAGATTAGGGAACTGGAAAAGCAGGAGCGAAAAATTCTCCGGAAGATCTACGGAGCAATCAACAGAAACGGCATTTTGATGAAGAGACCTACAGTAGTACAGAACTCTATCAATAGACCAATACGATAACAGACGATTTTAGAAAACGCAGAGCCAAATTTTACAATCACATCCACAGGATGGCCACCTCCAGATTGCCAAAGAAACGACTTGGTATCATAACACGGAGTAAATGCGGCACATAATGGCTTAAAAAGGTACAGAGAGACTTGCAAGTAATCAGCATAGAAAATGTCGATGACCGAACTGAGTGCCAGACGAAAATCGCGAATGTCAAGTTTGAACCAAGAAGATCATTACGACAACCTGGGAAAAGGTGGACGGATGAGAGGAAGGGAGCATTCCGCGAGATTGAAGAGATTTTGGGAGGAGCGGAGGAGACACACCTCCAAATGACGTCATGTTATCAAGTTTAATTGCTCTCCTATTGGGGAATTTTCGCTTGAATAAATAAATAATAATACAAATCAAAATTGAAAACTGGCAAGAAGTGGACTGTTGAAAGAAAGGAGGCCCACATAAAGCGAATGTGAGAATATTGGGGAAGAGTTAAAGCTCTAGGGTGCAAACGGTTGAAGTAACGTGGTCCACAGCAGACCGAAATGAAGAGATAATAATAATGAAAAATGAAAATCCACAGCCTGCTTCCAGTCTCCGACCGGGTCAGGAATGGGATGAATGAAGCCCCCATCTAGCGGCGAGGATATGAACTGAGCCGGCAGCCGAGGCCTGACGCACTCCTCTGGGGCAATGATCAAATGAATGACAGATGAAATGAAATGATAGTGGAGAGTGTTGCTGGAATGAAATGTTGACAGGGAAAACCGGAGTACCCGGAGAAAAACCTGTCTACCTCCGTTTTCATCTAGCGGCGAGGATATGAACTGTGCCGGCTGCCGAGGCCTGACGCACTCCTCTGGGGCAATGATCAAATGAATGACAGATGAAATGAAATGATAGTGGAGAGTGTTGCTGGAATGAAATGTTGACAGGGAAAACCGGAGTACCCGGAGAAAAACCTGTCTGCCTCCGTTTTGTCCAGCACAGATCTCACATGGAGTGACCGGGATTTGAACCACGGACCCAGCGGTGAGAGGCCGGCGTGCTGCCGCCTAAGCCACGGAGGCTCAACAATAATAATAATAATAATAATAAGTTTTCGAGAAAACTCAAGTGCCAAGTCACAAAGGCTACAGCATGCAAACAAAAACGGAACGATCAAAAGAGTCCCACATTTAAAAAATCTGGGGGGAATTTATCGAACCAACTGGATCCGAAAATATCTCACAACAAAACCGTCTCCAGCCAACCAGGAGACCGCTCGGACTTATCCAAAACCTCTATAACAAACAATGCATGTCAAGACAAACCAAAGTTCGACTTTACAACTCTGTCATCAAACCGGCAAGTCTTTACGCAAGCGAAACCCTTAAGGCCAACACTCAATAAGAAATAGACTATGAACTTGAAGACATCAAGAAAGAAGAAAAAAATCATTGGGAAAATACTAGGAGCAAGACTCACTCCTGACGGGTACCGAGTACAGTCAATCAAGACAATTGAAAACTACTCAAACATCGAAGTCGACATCAGAAAAAGACGATTGAAATTCTTCGGGCACATAAGTAGACTGCCGAATACCCGACTAACCAAAAGAATACTAGATTACATATCATCACTCAAAAGTACAACACCATGGTTGGAAGAAGTACAAAAAGACATGCGAACTGCTAACATAACTAACACATCAGACAGAGACTCCTTCCGTAACAAAGTGAACAACTGGGAAGTCCAACCAGAGCAAGCAAAACCTACACCTTACAGACCTCAATGGTCTGACGAAATAAAAATGGCATTCTCCAACAGAATGAATCAATACTGGCAAAATAAGAAGAACGGCAAAAATTGAGTCAAATTGCTTAACGCTTTCCAATGTTGGGGAAAATACGTTGTAAATAAATAAATAAATAAATAAATAAATAAATAAATAAATAAATAAATAAATAAATAAATAAATAAATAATAAGTTTGCCAACATCTTGGTATTCAGAGAACGATCATCAATTTTCAAACCACCCAACAGAACCTTGACGTAGGAGCGCAGTAAGAGAAATTGCGAGAAGATGAAGAGATTTTGGGAGGACAAGAAAGCAATAGGCCTATGAGCTAGGATCAACCAGGCTCCTTGGACGGGCATAACAAGTAGTTCCGTGACGAACTAAAGAGCCTACTTTTCTTATAATTATAGAAACCATACATCAACAGCTGGCAGACCTGGCGACCAAGGCCGGTCTTAGGGGTGTGCGACATGTGCGGTCGCACAGGGCGCCAACGGTAGGCAAATTTCGATTTATTTCCTATTGAACAAATGGCAAGATAGGTAAATGCGAGTTCGTTAAACAAATAAGGGAATCAGTAAAAAAAAAAGTTCAACCGGCGTTATCTCTCACGATTGAAAACACTACGCGCACCTTAGACAGTGACGGACCGAAGTTAATTTCAGTGAAATAGTGATTAGCAAACACTATATCTTTCTCTACCTTGCCTTGCCTTTTCACTATCGCGGAAACGCAACCCGGCTCGACTCCCAGGCCCGGGATCAACCAAATCGCCCTTCGGCAGCGCTCGGGCATTTCCGTGATATTTCGGTTCGGTTCGCTGTTGTAGCAGGGCTGTAGCAAGTCGAAGGAGAGAGAAAGAAAGCGAGGAAGGCATGGAGAGAAGGGAGTGAGGTTGGAGAAAGGGGTGCGGGTGTGGCACGAGCAGGAGACAGAGTCAAAGAGAAAGAAATCATAACAATCTGCACGTGTGGCTGGGCGAAGTCGGCGTCGACTTGCTCGTAGATGGCAGGACGTATTAGCACAATACACGGGAGTGTTATGGCCCTTGATAATTGTCGTTCATTCGAGTGCGTGGTGCGGATGGTGTTAGGTCCTGACGAAGAACGAGAAACCCTACAACAATGACCTCCTCCGGTAAAGCTAGTGGAGAAGAAAACAAAAAACGAAGGTTGCAGCTTGCAGATGAAGACAAGAAGGCAGCAGAAGCTTTTAAAAAATTCGTCCGACCTTCAACATCAATAGACGGGAGATCCTCTCAAACAAATCCTACTGATCAGTCCAATAATGTGCCGATCAGATTATTAATACTTTGACAGAAATGGGGTTAGAGCTAGAAGACCTTAGAGGTCAAGGCTTTGTCAACGGCGCGAATATGAAAGATAAACTTAAAGGAGTTCAAGCTCGCATTGTAAAACAGTTCCCGCGCGCAAAATATGTTCCATGCGGTAGCCATTCCTTAAACCTAGTTTTAACTGACTCAGCCGAATGCTGTCCTTACTGCGTTACTCTATTTGGTATTATTCAACGCATATATATTTTATTTTCGTCGTCTCCTGGCCGGTGGTCTATTTTGCTGACTCACTTTTGTAATTTGACCCTAAATATTTGAGCGACACTCGCTGGGAGTGTCGCATAGATGAAGTGAGGCCTCATAGATACGATACAAATGGGGTAGTGGCAGCCTTAAAGGCCATTAAGGAGAATCCTGCTTTTGATTCGGGGCTACGCCATGAAGTTGAATACTTGGCAAAAAACATTGTGACATTCGAATGTGTCGTTGCTGTTGTAGTATGGCACGACATTTTGTTACAAGTAAACATAGTTAGCAAAGCCATGCAGGCCGAAGCAATTGATATACAAAAGGCGTCTTCTTTCGCGGAAGGTTGTATCGCGTACCTTGAAATATATTCCCAAGAAAGCCATGAAAGCGCTATAACTTCGGCTAAAGAAATCATTGCGTCCGTGTCTCTTGAGGTCGAAGAAGGTAGACGGAAAAGGAAGACTAGACCCCCCTAAACGGTTGATTGAGGAAAATGACTCGGACCGAGTCATCGAGTCAGGCATTGAGAGTGACAGTTCTGAGTCAGAGTCGGAGCCGGAGCTGACAAGAGGCTGAAGCTCAGGCTAAGGTTAAGCGCAAACAAGTGAAGCTACAACGACGCTTTAAATAAAGTTTCTTTGACAAACTCCTATCAGTAGCTTTAAAGTCTGTAAGGAAGAGATTCTTTTTCTTTAAAGAGCATTCCGATACATGGGAATTTTTGTACGATCTAAAGGCACTGCCTGGGTCTATTAAAGATAGTAGTCCACTCATGGATCGTTGCTTGAACTTGCAAAAGCAGCTTTCCAGTAGAAATAATGAGTCTGGCAGAAGTGGGATGGATCTATGTTCTGAGCCGTAACATTTGAGCCCATGCCTACCACCAAACGCTAAAAAACCTCGCGCTGCGTTGCAGTTCATTTACAACACGAATGTGATTGACGTTTTTGCAAACGTCGATGTAGCTTTGCGAATTCTCTTAACCTTGACGGTAACTGTCGCTTCGGGTGAACGTAGCTTTGCAAAATTGAAGTTGATTAAAACTTACCTGCGTGCTACAATGGGCCAAGAGAGACTGTCAAAACTTGCTTTAATTTCAGTAGAGGACGATTGTGCGCGTTCGCTCGATTTAGCCCAGTTAGTAAAACAGTTTGCTTCAGTCAAAGCACGGAGAGCTCCCTACTCATAAGGTTTTGGGTTTTAGTGTGTTTTTTCCTGTGTGTCGTAGTTGTTTGAATTAGTAAATCTTGATTCCTGTAAGTGTATTTTTCCAGTGATTTTTAGCTTATTTTCAATTTTGAAAAAATAGGCTTATGAGATCACCTTTTGTCCGTGTGTGTGTGTGTGTGTGATTCGTGTGTGTGTCCCCCCCCCTAATAAAATCTAAACGGCTGGAGCGATTTCAATGAAACTCGGTATGTTCATAGCACTATTCCCGGCGACCTCGACCGTGCCCTTCAAATTTTGTTACGTATCACCAATGCAAAATGGCGGCTGTGCGAAATATTTCACTAGCATTCAATATCTCCGAAACTATTACCGATATCGCCCTGAAATTGTGTACGGTGATAAAGGGTACTACTAGAAGTTCACCCATGAGACTTTCAAAAACCTGGTGACTACAAAACCAACATGGCGGTCAAGCGAAGTTGAGACTTTTAAATAGACTTTTCTCGCGATTTAACTATCCACACGTAATGAAACTTGGTACAGCAAATGTTTATACACATTGTAATGCACTGGAGTCTAATTTAGTTCAATTGTTTACATAACTTCAAAATGGCGGCTGTGCGAAATATTTCACTGACATTCTATATCTCCGAAACTATTACAGATATCACCCTGCAATTTAGTACGGTGATAAAGGGTACTGATACAAGTTTACCTATGTATATTTCATAAACTTGTAAAGTAGAAAACGAACATGGTGACCAAGCGAAGTTGAGACTTTTAAATAGACTTTTCTCACGATTTAACCATCCAAACGTAATGAAACTAGGTACAGCAAGTGTTTATACACATAGTAATGCACTGGTGTCTAATTTAGTTCAATTGTTTACATAACCTCAAAATGGCGGCTGTGCGAAATATTTCACTGACATTCTATATCTCCGAAACTATTACAGATATTACCCTGCAAATTTGTACGGTGATAAAGGGTACTGGTACAAGTTTATCTATGTATACTTCATAAACTTGTAAAGTAAAAAACGAACATGGCGACCAAGCGAATTTGAAATATTTTAATAGACTATTCTCGTGATTTAACTCTCTGAGCGCAGTGAAATGTGGTACAATAAATGATTTTGCAGATTGTAATGCACTGCCATCTAATTTAAATCAATTGTTTACATAACCTCAATATGGCGGCTGTGCGAAATTTTTAAATTAAGTTTTTATTTCTTGTGTCGTAATCATGCGATCGAAGTGAAAGTTTGAATAATGAACCTAGGCAATAATTGTCCTTGAATGGTACATAATTCTATGGCCTATACATATAACAATCCTAAATGGCGAGCTTCCGAAATATTTAGACGGTTCTCAATATCTATGAATCTTTTACAGCAACCAAACTGAATTTTTTTATGTTCATAGAGACTATGAACATATGTTCACCTATAGGACTTTCATTAACCTGGTGAGCACAAAGCCAACATGGCGGCGACGCGAAGTATAAATATTTAAATGGACGATTCTCGCGAATTAACTATCCGAGTGCTGTGAAACGTTGCACGTTAAATGCTTATACAAATGTTGATCCACTGGCATCTAATTTATTTCAATTGTTTGCATAATCACAAGATGGCTGCTGTGCGTAATTTTAAAATCTCGTTTTTACTTCTTGTGTTCTAATCATGCGATTGAAGTTTGAATACCACACGTACACAATAATCTTAATGTAATAGTACAAAAATAAAAATCCAACCTGGCGACAATCTGAAATATTTAGACAGTTCTCAATATCTACGAATCTGTTACAGCAATTAAACTGAAATTTTGAATGTTGTTAGAAGAAATTAACATGAGCAGGATATATGAAAATAGGCTGTATAGTTCTTCACGGAACTACTTGTTTATGTTGACAGTTTGCATCGCAACTGAAAACATAGTTATTGTAATATGTTACGCAACACCTATTAGATAATAAAGTCCAGTATTTTTTCATCGTGCGAGCGTACAGCCGATATTTTGTATGTTACCATGACTATCCCCTTACTACAACGCAAGTATAGCATGTTGAAGTAATATAGTAAATGGGTAAATGTAGGCTACTTTAGGTTCATTTTATTTAATTTCATCCAATAACTCGGTGCCTTGCCTTTGCCTGCATTTTCTACTTTATATTTTCATGATTCCTCTTTATGATACCTCTAATTTTTGCCAGAGTTAGGCAACCCGCCTCGCACAGAGGGGGACAAAATCGAATTTTGCACAGGGCTCTGAAACCCCTAAGACCGGCCCTGCTGGCGACTCTAAATATATTCTTAGTTCCATCTCTTAAGGTACATAAAGCCAATGCAAAAGTTGGTTGAGGTCCGATAAATTGTATGAACGATACATGTATTCAAATATTGAATTTATCAGCATGCGTAAAATCAGGTTCGTGACACTGCCATAAATTGGATGCTCAAACTTAAATTGAAATATTATGATCTATACATGTGCCAATTTTGAAAGAACTTCATTTATCAGTATGGAAGTTATATGTGATTCAAAATTAAACCTGTCAGCACGCGTAGAATCATGTTGGCAGCACTGTCGTATATCGGTTACTGAAAATTAACTTACATTTGCAGGTTCTACATGTATGCAAAAATTTGAAATGGTGGCCTGCATTGAGATTAGGATAAAAATGTAAAGAGTGCATTTTTCAACAGTTGGCAGCCATGTTGACACTTTAAAAAATGCATATTCATATCTTCTCTGGTGCGCAAATCATATACCAAATTTGGTTGAAATCCAATAGATAGTATGGAAGTTAGGCTACATGCATTTAAAGATTGGACCTATTAGCAAGCATAGAATCATGTTGGCAGCACCCTCATGTATGGGCTCCTGTAAATTAGTCTGATGTGGTATTATCCATATGTGTGTCAATTTTGGAACAATTCCCACGCATATCTTCCGAGATATCCAACATACACCTCAATTCTCAATTGTGATTTTTCAGCTGTTGGTAGCACTGACGTGATTTTCAAATACGGCCGTGAGATATTCAGGCATAGGTCTTTACTTGTACAAAATTTGGTTTCGTTAGCTGCAGCCGTTTAGGATTTGATAGGGGACACACACACACACATAGACTACAGATAGAAGGACAGACAGACAGATATTTGCCCGGATCGATCTCATAAGTTTACTTTTTCCTAATTTTTACAAAATGTGAAAAGTTAGCAAAATTCAGGAGCAAACTGTGTAGTATGTGGAAACAATGTGGTTGTACCCTCCAGTTTGCCAACATCTCGGTTAAGTTGTGTTGGGTGCATCCAGTTTCAAAGTCAGAGTCAATTCAATTTTTTAAATAATTGGGAATTGAACTCGAGAATTTTGAGACTGGACCCTTAGACCACGTAGGCGGCAGAAGATCATATTCCTGTCAAAAAGACTGTTTACGTCTACCCGCGTTTGGCACAAGAAGCAGAGTACAGTCATGTTAGTGACCTGCACAGGTAGGTTCGTGCTTTGTCCCCCTAAATATACGGTGCAGATTTTCTCACGAGTAGTTTATGAACTGGTGTTGCACCTGGTAAATCCAATGAAGTGAAACGTCAAATATAACATCTTTGTCTCGGTTACGGAGTAAGTCACATGTTTTTATTTTACCTTGACCAGTGAAAGAACCTATTTATGTCACGATGCTCCGTGTCTCTGCTAATATCCATGTAGAATCGTAGAGTAGATCTAATGACATCAACATATGGATAATAACTTGCGGATAAATTATGGGTATGTAATTCACAACTTAATGTCTTTCTAACGCAGACTATGCAAGAAGTAGTGTTGTTGTTGTTTTAAGGGGCTGAACTACAAAGTCATCTGCCCTTGATATGCAAGTGGATCGAAAAGGACTAGATAGTAATAGACAAAAGAGAGTTGTAGTTTGTATATAACTATTGTACAAGTACTTACATTAAATACATAAAAATAGTGTATGGGTATTGTCTGTTTTTCTTAATTGCTATCCCTATGTCCCACTATTAATGCAATTGTTAACCATCAACAGTCTCTGACTATGTTCGCAAAGAGAGTGACCTTAAACAATACACTCTATTTATGGTTTGTGTACCGAGTACACAATAATACAGTGTGGTCAAGCCATGTTGAGGCAATAGTTATATCAGGTAAGGGATTCGAACCCTTGCTTTCTTGTACAGAAAATTTGAACTTAAGTCAAACACCATAACCACTCGGTCAACCTGACTGTTACTAATTTAATTATTTTTGTGGACTTGAGTGTTTATAAAACTTTTTCCAGTATACATTGACTAAACCACTTGTTTGTTTTGAAATATAGATTTTGTTTTGTTTGACCATAACATTGCAGTTATGAGTCTTGTGAACTGGGTGTTTAATATAGGGTTAAAGGCATTTTAAAATAATTTTAGAAAAGCTCTTAGGTATCGTGTCATGGGTTTTAGTAATGCATTACTGTTCGTTGACTAACATTTCCCGTTACACAACATTATTTTGGTGAGCTCTACATGTTGTTGTTTGAGTCGTCAGTCTTTTGACTGGTTTGATGCAGATCTCCATGACTCCCTGCCCCAAGCGAAACGTCTCATATCTATATAGCTACCACACTCTACATTCAAGGCTATCTGTTTAACATATTATAACCTTGGATCTCCCCTACAAGCTCTTGGGTTCAATTCCTAGATTTAACACAAACTTTTAAAAGTGGTATGACAACTAAAACTAGTCTACTCAGTCTCGGTGGTCCAAATAAGTAGAGAGGGTTTGATTCACACTTTAACCATAGAGCGCAATGTTCTTTTTTTTAAAATAATGATAGCCATTTGTTCAATTTCACATTTCACACATTGCAATTTGTCAATTTTCCATTTGCATTTTTTTAAATGACAGTTTGATGTTTTTCAATTTCATGATATGGAAACATGGATTTTTCCAATTTCATATTTACACATTTGTCAATTTCCCATTTGCATATATTTTCTTAAATGTCCGTTTAAGGTTTTTAAATTTTGTCTATATGGAAACATGGATTTTCCATTTTGCTGTTTACAAATTTTTATATATTTATTTTGTGTATGTTGAAAAAAATCGATATTTCCAAAACAAGATTTTTTATTTTTCATTTTATGATTTTGTAAATGATCTTAATGTGAGTGCTTGACCATGGATTTTCCATTTTGCTGTTTACAAATTTTTTATATATTTATTTTGTGTATGTTGAAAAACGATATTTCCAAAACAAGATTTTTTATTTTTCATTTTATGATTTTGTAAATGATCTTAATGTGAGTGCTTGACCATGGCAATAATACAGTCTATCTATGTGTTAGCGGAACCATAGAGTCGTATTACTACTGCAAGTAAGAATGTTTTACAAAATAACGACTATCTACCACTGCATTTGAAAACCAAACAATTGAAGTTCAATATCAATCGGATGAATGGTATATGAACGCAAACGGAACTTTGTTGAATCGACTCGTGCGCCGTAACTCATTTGTAGAAACTACTCGTGCGCTACCTATTGTAAAATAGATGTCTATTCGAAAATGGCCTTTGTTGAACCTGTGCGTCACAAGTCTGGTCCACTAGTTACCAAGGCCTTTCAACATATTATTCAACACTCTAAACGTCAACCTCAGTTGCTACAAACTGACCAGGGGAAAGAATTTTTCAACAAGGATTTCTCCAGTTTTCTCAAATCTAAGGATATTCACCATTACACCACGTACAGAAATCTCAAAGCCAGTGTGGTCGAGCGGTTCAACCGAACATAGAAAACCCATATGTGGAAAGCGTTTACCGCTCAGGGCACGTATCGCTGGTTGGACATGTTACCAGAGCTAGTATCACGTTACAATGACACCAAACATAGAACGATTGGGACCAAGCCACGCCTCGTGACTAAAAATATTCAGCGATTGGATAAACTGTTTAACCCCATAACAACAGCCGATCCTAAACGTCACCGACTGAAAATTGGGGATTTTGTTCGTGTGAGCAAATTTAAGTTTGCCTTCAATAAGGGCTACACGCCGAAGTGGGGGACTGAACTATTTCGAATTCGTCAAGTCAACTTGGACACTCCAGTCACCTATTTACTCGAGGACCTCAACCATCAACCCATAAAAGGTAGATTTTATCTCCATGAACTTCAGAAAACAGCATTTCCTAAGCATTATCTTGTGGAAAAAGTGTTGAAACAAAAAGGAAATAAACTCTACGTCAAATGGTTAGGGTTTAACTCTACGTTTAATTCATGGATCAATAAATTACATGTTGTGTGAACCTGTGTACTTTTTATTCACACATGTTGTACACCTCCTATAACTCTGTGTGTACAGCGCTCCGCACTTCGTGCATGTTCATACATGTTTGTCTTTCCCTTTCCACCTGTGTTCTCTCATACATTACCCCTCCCCCCCCCCCTCCACCTCCCACCACTGCTGTTCGCAGCTCTTGCCTATCTATTGGGTGTGACATCATTCCCACAAGTTGCATCATACTTTTTACTGATTCAGCGATTCCCACGCTTTGAAGATTCTGTTATCAGGCACGTGGACAGCTAACGTCCAAGGTGAACACCTGTGGCAGATCAAATTTCACGTCAACTTGCATTTTGTCACGTACGAAGCAAAACAGGATGTAACTTGTTAACAGTTATCGCGCACGTGGACAGCTAACGTCCCAGGCGAACACCTGTGGTAGATCAAATTTCACACGAACTTGCATTTTGTCACATACGAAGCAAGACAGGATGTAACTGGTTTAGCGTTCATGTGGTTTCACACATGTTCACATGCCTTTCACTCTTCCCTGCCACCACGATGGTCAGATTATTTCACCTTCAAGCGTCATGGTCATTTTTCCATTGCACCTATTGTCAAGTCAGATCAACGCCTTCCAATAAGCTCAAATGACATTCACCTCCTGCTCGTCTGCAAGTTTGTTTTCTGTACTCGCTTCGACCAACATAGAACCAAGTTCTCATCACCGTTTACACGTTAGAAATCCCCTTCGAGGGTAAAATGTGTGAAAAAAACGAATGCGCGCTCTGTCATACACCAACCCACCGAAATTGCGATTGATCTATTAAGCATGGTCCTTGTGGTTAGCGACAGGTTCGTTGAAACACACACACACCCAGCCGTATCGTCTCTCTCAACCACCACGCTTCATGGACATTATAAACAAGTAAAGAAAAAGAAAAAGTTTTTTCAACATAAATGGCGTTAGGCCCTTTGTGAATTATTTTTTGAAAAAAAAATCTACCACATTTGAAAGGGGGGAGTTAGCCCGAGTCCTAGGACCCCTCGTACAGGTCTCTAGCGTTATTGGTTCGTGAAATATCAGTAAAAAACACAAAAAACACGTGTTTACCCCAACATCGAGTTTCCATTTTTTTTTAAATATAACGAGTGGTCCATAGCAAAGAGGACGTCACCCCGAGTCCTTGGACCCCTCGTACACGCCTATATCATGATTGGTTCGCGAAATATAGCAAAAATTTTAAAATCATGGTTATACCCCAAAACATTCTGTTTCCCTCATTCTCAAAAACTTTAACCTATTACCAAAATAAAGAGGGTTTCGAGACAAGCCATTTGACACGTCATAGGACCAAATCCGACCATGCATTCGTGAAATATAGGAAAAAGTCTATAATCATGGTTTTACCCCCAAAAAGGCTGTTTCCCTCATTCTCAAAACTTTAACCTATTAATAGCATATATAGAGCATCGAGACAAGCGATTTGACACGTCACACGTCCAAATCCCACCTTGCGTTCGAGAGATATCGGCAAACTTCGTAGGAAAGTAGGCGACTATCTGGTTCTCTCCTCACCACCAAAACCTCTTCTTAACAATCATTTTTTTTTCAAAGAGCTCGCCCTCTTACAAAAATCCCAAGTGCGCATGCGTACAAAACAAAAACAAAAATGTTAATCCATAGCGGCATCTCGTAAAACGCATGCGTGATATGAGCAACAACGTTTAAGTTCATTTTAGCAGCGCACCTTATACATGTCGCATTTGAAAACAGACTTTCACTAAAAAAATTACAATTTCACCCCCTAGTAGGGGTAGGTTTTATTTAGGGGTTGAAATGAATGATCCATTGGAAAGAGGGCGTCAGTCCGAGTCCAACGACACCTCATTTGTCAAAATCGGACCATGCGTTTGAGAGATATTGACTTTGCCCCTGAATGTATTGCGGGATAGTATGTGACGTCAGAGGGAGTGGTGGTGGGGGGGGGGGGGGCAGAAGCGCCACTACCCCCCTACTATGGTTACCGATTTGCATTCCTTCATTAGTTTGTTAAATGAAACTAAATTAGTTTTCTGGGAATATTTCAGAAACTGTTGGTTTTAGAGCCTTATAATGTAGTTTTCTAGGACCCTTTAGGGCCCCCCGAGTTTTGTTTCTGGCACCGAGGGGCTTTGTCTCATCGTTGTACGCCGTAATATAATAATACTAGTACTACTACTAATAATAATAATATATAGTGCACCCTTCAATAAAACATGGTTTTTCTCAAGATTCATCTACGGGGTCGTGTTCAGTCCAGACTGCGTTAAACAGCAAAGTTCGCTTAAAAACACATGCTCTAATGAATAGAAAGGTCCATGACAGAGGCTCTACTAGAAATAAAAGGAATAACAAGTAGAATAAAAGAAATTTAATGACTGAAAATTATGTGCATAATAATAATAATAATAAATAAAAGAATTCCTCCCTGACGTTTACCCCCTTAATAAATAATAATATTACTGAGCGGTAGGAACTCGCTCGTCACAACAAAACAATGT
The DNA here is from genome assembly GCA_946902985.2 of Meconema thalassinum. NCBI lineage: Eukaryota > Metazoa > Arthropoda > Insecta > Orthoptera > Tettigoniidae > Meconema > Meconema thalassinum. The sequence continues at coordinate 419,175,004 of OX336393.1, forward strand.
GAATACAGCTTCACTCAAAATGATAAATCATAACATAAACTTTGAGCTGTAAGAACTCACTCGTCACAACATATGGATACAAGTCCATTTTTCCTGGTCAAGAAGTTATATAATGTGTGGTGTACTGCTCGTTAATAAGAAACTGAGTACTGATGCGAGTCCGTTTACAACTGAAACAGTCATGTTGCTTACGGAGTTGCATCTTTTAAATCACACTACGGCTATGGGACCCACCCTTAATTAATACACTATAATTACTACTGACACATGCAAGATCTAATAATACAAAATATGATGAATCTCCCTGAGATTTCAGCTGGTGCCAGAGCACATAAATGAACAAAAAGAGCATGCCAGAAATAGGCCAAAACGCTCTCATCATAACATGGGAACATAGCCTCGCGCACCCTAAGTTGACACGGGTCATTGAACGCGTAAAATAAACACACAAAAATTGAACCAACAACAACAAAATTCAAGCCTAACGGCTAAAAACTATGTTTACATTTTTATAAAACGCCAGACAAACACGAGTTTCTGAAGCTACCTTACAACTATGGACAGCACCCATTTAATCAATCAATACTCATTATAACCGATCAGGTTTTGTGAATTTAAACAACGTCTAAAATTGACGTACAGGATCCAAGCCTGTTACTAATGACAAGTCACGTTATCTGATTTGAGCGCGCCCCTCTTGTATGAGTCAACACTGCCTCAATTATCTCTCTCAGTAGCTCAAGCCAGGCGAGTTTCCGTCTGGAAACGCTAACATATCTCACTCATCCCCCTGGAAGGCAAGAAAACACAAATATATACCACAAGTCCAGCCTCGCGAGGTCATGAACTGGGCTAATGTGGAGCAAGCCAGAATAATCACCATGATATATTCTCGCTAGCACATCATAAAAATCACACAACGCACCAAAAGCTTGGACTGACTCTCATACACATATCACTGGGTCGGCTAAAAACAGATCAACAATATTGCGTCCATAGACACATTAAAAAAATACACAACAAAAACTCGGGAGCAAAGTGCCATCCCGTTCAGCTCTGCTGAAAAGCAACTATCAAAATAATCCTGATCCGTCATAAAATTCTGCTCACAAATAATCTTTACCCTCCAAATTCTATTTTAATCTCAAAATTAATTCAGTTCCATTTCTGTTATAAGGCATACCTCCGAATAATAATGCTTGACCGCGGTTTACGCAAGCGAACGCGAACACGAGCTGCGCGCCGCCCCGTATAGTTGAACAAAACACATATCACAAAATTTACAAATTACACAACGCTCGGCTTGTCCCATATTTAATGTGTCAGTAAAACAAAAAAACTAATAATCTACATTACCAAACAAGCAAACAAATATCTACAAAATATGTCCCATAATACCATAGCTGATTTAATAAATAAATAAATTCATTTGTACTCATTCTTTAAAACAGCGTCAAGGAAACGTCTGCAGCCATCTCCTTTAAGATGTTTATCTCGTCATCGACATCTTCTGGCAAATGTCCTGCTGGTTCCAAGATCTGGTCTCGTTCTTAGACGTCATCTCGTGCTGAATTAAATAAAGTTTTGTCAGATACACACACGATATATTTCCTACTACATTCACCTATCAAGTACTAAATTCCTTGACAGTCTATTTGGTGAATTATTTCGATGAACTAGTCCTACTGGTAGTGCTGGGACTACAAATAAATCACTGAAGTTATACTTATAACTTGACGAAACTGTTCCATGTTCAAATAAAAATCAACGTCACGTTATCAGACGCACGAATTAAAGAGTGTGAACGTTACGTCCTCAGACGCACAAAAATAAGTGTTCTCTCGAAGCATTTTGGATCCTTATAAATGAAACTGACTAGGATAGGTGTGGAAGGGGATTTATGAGAAAATATTCCATAATAATTATCAGACTAGCATGCGATCGGTATCATTGAGTTCGTAGCGATGTGGAGGTTCCGATTATGCTGTAGCCGGCTCGAATCGATCGTGGAATTAATCTGTAGATAACTCCCACGTTAATCTACCAGGGTGCGTTATCAAGCCGAGTTGCCGCTAAAACAAGGCGTCTTGATATTATTGGCCCAGACTCTTGTATGTCTTTGCGCGCTTTTACATATTTTTCTGCAGTAGGGAGTGGTTAACATGAAGATTGACAAATTGCCTCGTAGCATTCGATTTTCTTCTTGGCGCCAACCTTCATAGCAACAGGCCATAATGTGCGTGCCCAAGCCGTCTCCCGCGCTAAAAGTTGCACCTGTCCTATGTCTCAAGAATATTTATGCTTCTTCCTAAAATACCACAGGAGCTTAAACCATTGTGTCCTCTCGGCCACTGATTTCTCAATATTTCCCAACACCGTCTGGCTCTCATATCTGCTGTCTGTTGAAATGTATCAAAAGATGATGAATAATTATTAGAATCCTTTATACAGCCTGTGGATGAAGGGTTCAATAGGGATAGGAATATAATAGACCTGCCGTACCACACCCGCAGGTGTACATCGCGTGATTAAATTCTGGAGTACCCCTTGACCCCCTTAAGCGCATTATACGTATTGATGAATTTTACAGCTCAATTTGGTTCGGTGATAACCTTATAGCCGTTTGCAAACTTTCGCACTAATGTAATTAATGGAATTGCATTGCGTCTTACAGCAATAGATGGACCTCTGCGATTCTGTTGCCATAGTTACCGGCTTGCATTCGTTCATTAGTTTATTAAATTAAATTAGTATTCTGGGAATATCTAAAAAACGGTTGGTTTTAGGGCCTTAAAATGTGGTTTCCGAGTTTTGTCTCTCGCATTGTGGGCCTGAAAATGAGCATTGTCTCGTCCTGATACGCCTATTTCAGCATGTATTTTAAGGGGATAGGCCCCCTTTTATGAGAGGTACGGAGAAGAGTCACATCAATGATTAGTGTCGTGCCTCTGATGGATATCTGTACCAAATCTTAGGTCGATACACCCAGCCGTTCTCGAGTTATAAGAGAACAAATTTGCCCACAAACAAACAAACAAACAAACAAACAAACGGACAGACAAAAAATATTTTTGCGCGCATCCTTCATAAAACAGTCTGAAACGCGTAAATAACTTAAATTTCCGTAGAAATTCAGAAAAACAAACAGGCAAACTTTAATTTTTGGTAAATAGAGATAGACTGCACCTCTCGGTTTTGACGTGTTTTATTGCACAAATTTAGGTTTTACTCGCTAACCGTTGGAGATACACGAAAAGTGGTCAGGACCTTTTGGATAGAAAATGAAATGTTAAAGCTAGTGTATGCCATTAAAAGTTTGCTATTTCTTAGCGTTCTCTTTTTATTTGAAATGGAATTATGAAACTTTGAAACCAAAGGGTGTAGTGACGTCACAAATGTGGGCTTTACTCGCTAACCGTTGGAGATACACGAAAAGTGATAAGGACCTTTCGGATAGGAAATTACATTTTAAAGCCCACGTGTGTCATCAAAAGTTTACTATTTCTTAGCATTCTCGTTTTATTTGAAATGGAAATATGAAATTTTGAAACCAAAGGGGTTAGTGACGTCACTAAAACGGACGCCATTTTTAATTACTGTAAAAGATCGAAATCAAAAGTAGCCTATGTGTAACACTGGTAAATCAGCTACATCTATACAAAATTTCATTTCAATCGGACCAGTGGATCTTGCGTGATTGAGTAACAGACAGGACGACAGACAGACAGGATGACATCACCATCTCATTTTTAGCCTACTTTCGATTTTTGCAAAAAATGAAAGTAGACTTATGAGATCAACACAGGGCGAAAAAAGTGTGTCTGTCTGTGTGTGTGTATGTGTGTGTGTGAGTCTGTGTGTGTGTGTGTATGTGTGTGTGTGAGTCTGTGTGTGTGTGTGTGTGTGTGTCTGTGTGTGTGTGAGTGTGTGTACTCTGAATGTCTGTCCCCCCTATCAATTCGAACACGGTGAATGCGAATTGAACGAAATTTGGTACAAAGGTAGCACTAGCAAAGGACACCTCAGTGTCATGTTTTATATCGCCGCCATCTTGACGGGAACGTAATGGCGGCCACACAAATGTTCAAAGCTTAAATCAAATTACGACTAACCTAATCATCCGATCTCTACCAAATTTTGCACCAACATACGTTTATGGGGGGAGCATCCTTTGACCAAATGACTAGGCCATCAGCGTAATAGTTTGCGGATGGCGGCCATCTTTGTGTGAAAATCGATTCCCCCTATTAATTCAAACACGGTGCAACCGAATGGAGCGAAATTTGGTACAGAGGTAGTACTAACAAAAGGCTGCTCAGTGTCATGTTTTATATCGCCGCCATCTTGACGGAAACGTAATGGCGGCCACACAAATGTTCAAAGCTTAAATCAAATTACGATTAACCTAATCATCCGATCTCTACCAAATTATGCAACAACATACCTTTATAGAGGAAGCATCTTTTGACCAAATGACTAGGTCATTAGCCTAATAGTTTGCGGATGGCGGCCATCTTTGTGTGAAAATCAATTCCCCCTATTAATTCAAACACGGTGAAACCAAATGGAACGAAATTTGGTACAGAGGTAGCACTAGCAAAGGGCATCTCAGTGTCATGTTTTATATCGCCGCCATATTGACAGAAACGTAATGGCGGCCACACAAATGTTCAAAGCTTAAGTTAAATTACGACTAACATAACCATCCGATCTCTACCAAACTTTGCAACAACATTCCTTTATGGAGGGAGCATCTTTTGACCAATCTAATAGGTTATTAGCCTAATAGTTTACGGATGGCGGCCATCTTTATGTCAAAATTGATTCCCCCTATTAATTCGAACGCGGTGGAACCGAATGAACGAAATTTGGTACAGTGGTAGTACTAGCAAAGGGCACCTCGGTGTCATGTTTTATATCGTCGCCATCTTGACAGAAACGTAATGGCGGCCACACAAATGTTCAAAGCTTAAGTTAAATTACGACTAACATAACCATCCGATCTCTACCAAACTTTGCAACAACATTCCTTTATGGAGGGAGCATCCTTTGACCAATCTAATAGGTTATTAGCCTAATAGTTTGCGGGTGGCGGCCATCTTTATGTCAAAATCGATTCCCCCTATTAAGTCAAACACGGTGAAACCGAATGGATCGAAATTTGGTACCGATATAGCACTAGCAAAGGGCATCTCAGTGTCATGATATATGTCGCCGCCATATTGACAGAAACGTAATGGCGGCCACACAAATGTTTAAAGTTTAAATCAAATTACGACTAACATAACCATCCGATCTCTACCAAACTTTGCAACAACATACCTTTATGGAGGGTGCATACTAAGGCCAATCTAATAGGCCATTAGCCTAATAGTTTGCGGGTGGCGGCCATCTTTATGTCAAAATCGATTCCCCCTATTAATTCAAATACGGTGAAACCAATTGAACGAAATTTGGTACAGAGGTAGCACTAGCAAAGGGCACCTCATATTCATGTTTAATATCCCTATAGCACGTTGTATTTCAACAAGCTACTACAACCAACATTCAATTATACTCCTTGAAAAGGACAAAGAGTTATAACGATACCCATGCATTTAGGAGAAAGTAGGCTATATGTTCTTTACTGAACATCTTGTTATATATTAGTATGAAGTCAATGAACTACGGCCTATATCCGTTTAACGTCTCGGCATAATAGGTTAAAATCACTGACTGGACTATTAATTATATTATCATGGCGATGCATGTGCAACGAATTCTTGTCAGACGTAATTAAGAATGGCAAGGTGCATGAAACACAAATCCCCCTTCCTCCTATTTAAAATCACTTGTAGTAGGCGATGTATTGAAGATAGAGACATGCCCACGCGGCATTTTTGTAGAACTTTTCATTCTGAACAATTCTTACACTCATAGTATATTGATATTTTTAACGGTTTGCCCCCAGCGTAAGCTTAAAAAGCGCACAGACGCAGGATTTTTCTTTCAACATTTTCACTGAAATCGTTACTAATTGGCTTCCTTTGATCATAAATAGATTATTTTCAACGAAAACCTTCCTGGAGATATCCTTTACAGAATGGTGAAAACCACATCAAAATCCAGTCAGTGGTTCTCGAGATTACCCGTGACATCCAAGAATCGAGAATTTTGTTTTATACTAAGTAGAGATTATACGCCAATCAGTATAATTTAATATAATATAATCCCCCTGCCGTCCAATCTTAAATTGACTGTGAATTTTGCGGAACAAAATGTTCACAGGCGGAATGAGAGTTGCACTTCCAGGGAATGGCGAGGTGAATGAAACTCAAATCCCCCTTTCGTCCAATCTTAACTTGACTGTGTTCCACAGAAAACCCGAGTTGCACTTCCAGGGAAATTCCAAACACAACCACCCTTCTCAGAAGTCTTAACTCAACACGACTCGACGGTTTGCTGCTGGCTGTATCTTGGGCAATAGGTTCGCCCGCTAGCTAGGCTGTAACAGGGATAATAGACTCGCCCTTAGCTAGCTCGTGAACTGTCACCTCAATAGTTGAATGTACATGGTTGGAAGAAATTAAAACGTAAAACACTTATAGTGGGCGACGTATTGAAGATAGACATATGCTCTCGCGGACATTTTTGTAGAACTTTTCATGCTGAACGATTCTTACACTCATAGTATTTAGATATTTTTAACGGTTTGCCTAGCGTGAGCTTACAAAGCGCTCGAACACCAGGTTTTTTTTCGACTTTTCCACTGAAATCGTTACTGCTCGGCTTCCAATGATCATATATAAATTAATTTTTACAGAAATCATCCTCGAGATATCCTTTACATAATGGTGAAGACCGCATCCAAATCCATCCAGTGGTTCTCGAGTTTACCCGTAACATCTAAGAATCGAGGACTTTGTTTTATACTAAGTAGAGATATATTGGACATGTTTCAACCTTACAATTAGGTCATCTTCAGCTTAGAATAAATGAAAATCAATTAAGAATAAAAATGAAAATAATATATATATATATATATATATATATAAATATATCTAAATAAGAAGTGAAGTTGTTAAAGAATAACTGAGATAAAATGAAATATAGTACTAAAATAACTTATTTTCTAACTTTTTGAAAATTATTGTAAAGACCAATATTGAATTTTATTTTATTTAATACTGCATTGTAAGTATCCATTTTAGTTCTATATTTCATTTTATTACAGTTATTATTTAACAACTTCACTTCTTATTTAGATTTAAGTATATTATTTTTATTTTTATTCTTAATTGATTTTCATTATTCTAAGCTGAAGATGACCTCATTGGAAGGTTGAAAAATGTCCAATATATAAAATATATATTTATGTAGTATTGATTCGGTGTAGGCCTATAATTATAACCTTTAGTTCTACTGTCAATACGGATATTTAAGACATTTGTTTTCAATGGCAAATGTGTTTGGATTCTAAAAGTAAGTAAATTACAGTAACTGCTGATGCTCATGGAGGTTAGCTAACCAAGCAGAAGTTGAGCAGAGTAACTTCTACGCCATACAATGCACGTCACCACAAGTTGTAGTCAAGGGTTGTTGACAGCAGCTATGCAGCAAGTTTATTCCCGAGAGACAGATTTCTCATCAACTGAAGAAGAGCTCGTTCTGCTTCTCACAAAACTCCCGCTTGCAGAGTGAGTACAGCCTCCAAACATCTCGTGAACCTTTTCGGTTAACCTCCCTGAAATAAACCATCGTTTTAATTACTTTACTGTCGAAAGCTCGTTATCTTTCTTGGGAAACTTGCAAAACTAGATATGTAAAATTAACTCAACCTGAGATGCCATTTACTGTTCAACCAATATGTGTGTGATTTTTGGCGCAAAATAATGAACGGATAAGCAACAAGTAGTTCCATAAATGACTATACAACCGATTTTCATATAGCCTATCCTACTTATGTTGACTGCCTCTTATCTACATACACAATTTCTGTTTGATTGCTGTAATATATTCGTAGATATTGAGAACCATCCAAATATTTCGGTTGGTCGCCATGTTGGACTTTTATATATGTAGGCCATAGAGAGATGTACAGTGAGTCTGTCTCACGACTCGGCCGGCTGGCGCGCCCAGCTTATCTGCCTCCCGTTGACTCATCACTCCCCGCTCGGCATAACATAGCACTTCGCTCACTTTATCCGTGCATGATATGAGATGACAATTAAAATTAAGAACATAACAATTAATTAAATAAGCTCGTACCATACGACAGGAGATGTTGGAAATTTTCTCCTCATACATCCACACATTTCCGGCATCGTCTTAGGAAACTCCGATTCACATGCATAATCTCGTCTTCCGTAATTGAGGCTCTATATCTCTCCGGATATGTTCCTTCAGTTCGCCCAACGTGTGAGGGTTTCTTGCATATACTTTATTCTTTAAGCACCCATTTAAATAAAAGTCACAAACAGTTAAATATGGGGACCGTGACAGCCATAAGTCCGTACTAATTACACGGTATTCAAAAATTTCCTCAATAAGTTTAATGTGCCATGAGTTGTATGCGCGGTGGCAGAGTCTTGCTGAATATATTTCTTTCGAGAGTTAGTGTCAGTCAGTTCGTCAAAAGATGGTTTTAGTATATTATCCCTGTACCTTTGTGCATTAATTGTGCCTTGAAAAAGGATAGGCCCTATAATAATGTATCCATTCACTACGTACCATACTCCGACCCATTCATTATGTAGAGGAATTTCGTATATGCGATGGGGGGGTTTCTCTACTCCAATATCTGTTATTCTGCGTCGTCGAACCATACCCGTGTAAATGGAACCAAGCTTCGTCCGAGAAAAATATTAACATATCCGGAGAGAAATAGCCTCAATCACGGAAGACGGACATATGCATGTGAATCGGAGTTTCCAGAGATGATGCCGGAAATGTGTGGATGTAGGAGGAGAACATTTAGAACATCTCCTGGCATAAGGTAGTAGCAGCTTATTTTATTAATTTTAAGCTTAATTGTTATCTCATGTCATGCACGGATAACGTTAGCGAAGTGCTATGTTATGCCGAGAGGGAAGTGATCAGTCAACGGGAGACAGATAAGCTGGGCGCGCCGGCCGGCCGAGTCGTAGGCTACTATTAGATGACATTTTTGCGTAGGTTCATTATTCAAACGTCCACTTTGATCGCTCGAATAATACACTAATAAAAACTTAATTTTAATATTGCGCACTGCCGCCATATGAGGTTATGTGAACAATTGAACTAAATTAGATGCCAGTGCATTACAATGTATTTAAACATTTGTTGTACCAAGTTTCATTGCGCTTGGATGGTTAAATCGCGAGAAAGGTCTATTAAAATGTTTCAACTTCGCTTGGCAGCCATGTTCGTTTTGCAATAAGGTTTTTTAATATCTCATAGGTAAACTTCTAGTAGTGCCCTTTAACACCGTACACAATTTCAGGCTGACATCGGTAATAGTTTCGGAGATATAGAATGCCGGTGAAATATTACGCTCAGCCGCCCTCTTGAGGTTATGTAAACAATTGAACTAAATTAGATGCCAGTGTATTACAATGTGCATAAACATTTGCTGTACCAAGTTTCATTGCATTTGGATACTTAAATCCTGAAAAAGTCTATTTAAGAGTTTCAACTTTGCTTGACCGCCATGTTCGTTTTGTAGTTAGCAGGTTTTTAAAAGCCTCATAGGTGAACTTCTAGTAGTGCCCTTTATCACCGTACAAAATCTCAGGCTGATATCTGTAATAGTTTCGAAGATATGGAATGCCGGTGAAATATTTCGTACAGCTGCCAAGTTGGATTCGTGAGACGTAATAAAATTTGAAGGGCACGGTCGGGGTCGGCCGAAATAGTACTATGACCTTACTGAGATTCATTGAAATCGCTCCAGCCGTTTAGAAGTTATTAGAGGGGGGACACACACGCGCACACACTCAGACACACACACACACACACACACAGACACACACACACACACACACACATGCACAGGCACATATACACACACGGACAATAGGTGATCTCATATGCCTATTGTTTTTCATAAAATGAAAATAAGCTAAAAATAACTTGTTACATCTATTTCCCACTACAGTTCAACACCACCATTTACTTACATTACTTCTACACACACCCAAAGTACACCTGACCGCGTTGTCGGAACCCCTACACTGAGGAACCAACTAACCAACCAAATATATTAGGCATTGCTTTGTGATTACGTTATATGTGGACGGTCCCTTAGCAAGTAGCCTAGATGCTATCCTACATGAGGTCTATACAAGCTGTACCTATATCTAGCGCTGACGCCATTCATCTGGACGGACCTTAAACAGACACCTGGAAACATTTTTGCTGTATTAGGTCATTCTTTAGTTCACTGCTTTGCATTAACTAAGATACGAGAATGGATAGCCAACACATTACGGTGGTGAGGGTCACACAAGTAACTCTATGTAGCCTAACTCTGGCTGATCTGAAATGCCGCTTTATTACGCTATTGTATTCCCTCTCGTTAGAAAGCCAACGAGCCGAAATGCTGCCGAAGGCTCATACTCCACGGAACTTATAATTAACTTCATTAACAGTCATTATGATTGCACTCGCCTTCCGGTTGGCATCGTCTTCCTCGGCGTGCAACCATATCATTTACCTGTGCATCCATTTGGAAGCTGTGCGGTTGCTCGGTAGTTAGTACTTACCAGACAGTGAAATGTATGCGAGTGCATATCATTCTAAAGTCTATTCGCCGAGTCGAGACAGTGCCCCTGGCTACCCGGACAGTGAAACACGCCCAGTTCACGTCATCGACTCTGCCGGACAGGGGTAGCCAAGAAGCTCCGAGATCATTAGTCATGCCGTAGCCCTAGGGTGATATACAACCTATACAGAAACCAGACAGCAATCATTCGAGCTGAAGGACATGAGAGAGAAGCTTGTATTCAGACAGGTGTAAGGCACGGCCGCAACTTATCACTGATAATTTTCAATCTTTACATTGAACAAGCAATGAAGGAAATTGGAGAAAAATTTAAAGTGGGAGTGAAGATTCAAGGCGAAATAATTTCAACTCTGAGATTTGCTGATGACATCGTCATCTTGGCCGACAAGCCTGAGGATTTGAATGAGTTTTTGAATGGTATGGACTCCGTTTTGAGGACAGAATTCATGATGAAAATTAATAAATGTAAAACAAAAATACTGGAATGCAGCCGAAATAAATCAGGAACCTCTATGGAGATCAAATTGGCAGGTGAAAAGCTGAAGGAAGTAGGATACTTCTGTTACTTAGGAAGCAAAGAGGATATAAAAGGTAGGTTGGCTCAGGCAAGGAAAGCATTTCTACAAAAAGAGGAATCTGTTCATCGAATATAGATTTAGGTATTAGGAAGTCATTTATGAAGGCCTTTGTCTGAAGCGTGGCGCTCTATGGAAGTGAAACTTGGACTATTGGTGCAGCAGAAAAGAGGAGAATTGAATCATTTGAAATGTGGTGTTACAGGAGAATGATGAAGATCAGATGGTAGATAGGGTTACAAACGAAGAGGTATTAAGGTGAGTGGGAGAGGAGAGATTTTTCTGGCGACTGCTAATGAAGAGAAGAGATAGGTTGGTAGGACACATACTAAGACACCCAGCAATAGCAAGCTCAGTTATGGAAGGAAGGGTCGAGGACAAGAACTGTAGGGGTAGACCAAGGTTAGAATATGTTAAACAGATTGCTTCGGATGTAGGGTGTGGTAGCTATGTAGAGATGAAACGATTAGCTCAGGACAGGGAGGCATGGATGCTGCATCAAACCAGTCAAAAGACTGAAGACTCAAACAACAACAGCCCTAGAAAAGACAAGACTTGCTGCACTGTATACTGTTGCCTGTCTTAAGCAGTTAAGAACTTATTAGTTAATTAATTAATTAAATACATAAACGAACAATAAATAAACCGTGCTGTAGCATGTAACCGATAAGTCAGCCCTCTTCACATTAGGCTACACACAGTAGGCCTACTGGCGTTGGCGTACGTTCAACAGGCACAGCTCTATGCGCCCCTTGTGGGCAGCCCTGCTATCACGTGTACAACTGTGTTTACTTCCACTATCTCGACTCGGCGAATAGATTGTTGGTTGGTTCCTTAGTTTAGGAGCTGCGACAACGCGGTCATGTAGCCCCGTGTACTTTGGGTGTGTGTAGAATCTGTCTGATAACCTGTGTTATAGCGTGGCAAGTTAGACCTGGCCTGTCATGGTGGAGTCTCGTCTAGGAAGGGAAGTGGTGGGATCACAAGGCGCAAATTCGATTTCCCCTCTTTGGTGCAACAGCTGTTTGGAGCTGCTCGTCGTGGTTATATTATGCAAGCATAAAGTATCGAATAGGAGCACTCTCAGTGACATAGCATTGGTATTGGTGGCAATGAACTCTGAGCGCGCCCACTTCACACACTCCTGACAGCAAGCTTGTTGCCGTGCTTGTCAAAGAACAGAGCCGCCCAGTCTTGCTTCGCATGCCTTGAGAGCATCTGTACTCTGCCAAGGTCCTGGGAATAATGACTACTTGGCAACATCTAACTAGCGCGTGACGAAGTATGTGCTCACTGGTTGACAAAGAATCCAGGCGGGGGGATGACGTAATGTAAATGGACGCACATGCGCATCGGAAGGTTCAGATCTAACTTGTTCCGTTATAATTGTGATGGCTGTATTAGTGTGTGTTATCTGTTTTAATTCAAGTAAGGACTGCAGACGATAATTTCAAGTACAGTAGTTCCTACTTTTGCTACCAAATGCTACCGTCTACAACACCTAGCTTGTGGACTTGGCTACTAGATGGCATCGCAGTCAGCACCTGGCGGCGAACGTTGGAACTAATATAGCGTTATCAAATTCTAACCTACACACAAGTGTAGTTAATGGGAGGTTCCTTTTCATGCTATAAACCACCGGCTTTACTTCCCCACCGAAGGAAGGCATACTGAGGGATTTTTAACGCTCTTAAAATATCCGACGACTTTGGTCAGGTTTGAACCCGCAACCTTGGGCATAGAAGCTCAGCATGCTACCAACTACGCCACCGAAGCCGCCTACGGCGAACAGACTCTAGATATCAAATCATTTGAAACAGCGGCGGTTCGTCCGACTGCGACTATGGGTTCAACGTCTGCGTGATACAATGGGTAAAGTTGAAGATGGAAATCTTAATTGTGGGATCATGGTGCTACGCTTCGGAGGTGCAAGGCAAATACACCTCGCCTGAGTACTAGCACTGTAAACAACCGTCTCTCTGAGCCCCCCGTCCCATTTCAATGAGCCACCACTAATTCAAGCCCATTCATCTCGATAGGGTTGCCAGATTTCAAGATTAGAAAAATGGAACACATGACACAAAATATTTCTTTTTTTTAATCAAGGTTGTTGAATGTTGTAAGAAATAATACACGTGAATAAAATACACAATCAAATAGTCTTCACAAAATTAAAACTAGATATTGCTAATATATCATATAGGCCTATAACACCAGCAACTTACAAATACTTTTCATTTGAACGACCCTTTGCAAGGATCTTTTTACCTGTAAGTAGGTCTACCTTCTGATAAAATTCACTACAGTTTTCGTCATAATTGAAATATGTGAACAATTCTTGTTTTATCAAACTAATGGAGCTTCTGTTACTATCATCACTACATTTGATATTCATGACAGAAAGAACTCTCCGTAAAATCATTGGAGGGGAAAATGCTGAGTATGAACATCACAAGGACTAGGATACTCCTTAATGTTGTTGCCGCTAATAAATCTATAACATGTACCCAGTGGCGTCACTAGGGTTGATGTCACTCAGTGCGGTAACTTATGGTGTCACTCCCCTCACGACACCCCATAGACCTCCTCCGAGTCCGCCAGTGCCAAATAACGGAAACATACAGAATCCTTAGTAACGTTTATAAACATAGGCCAAAATGTGAAGTAGACAGCAATAATGGAGCGTATCTTCCTACAGCAACAGTTTCTGAAAATCGCACACTTCGTACAGTTTTCTAAAAGTCAATTTTCAAAGAAATTATAGATATTTATGAAATTAGAATGCAATGCTTCACTGGTAATATATATTCTCTATCATTTGAATGCTCATTTTTCACGATCGGTCGTTTGTGAGCGCCGCAGGAGGGATCTAGCTACTGAAATAATATATATGATGATTTGGTTTAATTGATAAAACAAATTATATTTGAAAATCTTTTATTTTTTGAACAACGTCCTTTAATAAGAGCAATTTTATGGAGTGACATAGAATCATAGACAGTGATATTTAGTTTAAAACGAAACATACATATAAAATTGAATAAAATGCAAAAATATTCACATTTATGTACTTGATGAAATCCAATAATAAGCATAAGCCACATACATACATGAGATAATGATAAATTTACAATTTTTTATAACCAATGAAGTGAAGGCAGACAAGACAGACACTTCCTGGTAAAAAAAAAAATCGATGTTCTGCTGTGGTAAATTTGTTTAAAATTGAAATGTTTACGAACCGTCCTAATTTTGGCGTCACCCCTTGTGAACGTGTCAGCGCACCCTCCTAGTGACGCCACTGCCTGTACCCATCTATTTGACACAGACATAGAAATCATTTTCTCTTTCCAACTAGCACCTGTAAAGTGAAGCAACGCGGCCGGCGTGCCGGTGCCGATGCTATTTGACGTCAATAACAACAATCGCCTACCACGTCAGACATGGAATGTTCAAGCGGGACATTTGAAAATTCTTGCGAAATTGAATATATTGTTTTGTCTTATTTTGTACTGTTACACTTTGACTAGCGATGAACTTGACTTATATTACTTTCCCTTGCCCAATAGCATGGCCGGCAAAGAATTGCCCATTTTTAAAATTTAAAGTTTGTTTGACATGTATTTCATCATTCTGTAAATTTACAACCCTTTCTAAATTTGATAAATCTTTCACAATGTGACTTAGAAAGTTACTGTTCTCTTCATCAGCTTTCGGGGATATGGCGAAGGAAGTTGTTAATTTTTGTTAAACTCGGGGATGAGGTAGGGATAAAATAAGGTTAAATCTAATTGCGTTATAACACTTTGTAGACTGCATATAAATGAGGAATGCATTTAGAGTTGTAGTGACGTTATATCTAGGTTTCTTTAAAAAAGTAAGTGTAAACTGATCTTGCAGAAACATTAACTTTTTAACAGAATCTCTGAAGTTTCGTCTCCCTGGTTTTCAAGGTCAGTTTTTAGGTTATCTATTAAACTATTAATCTGGACGACTAGTGAACTTACAGAACTTACAGGTAAGAAAAAGTCGTGGCCAAGTTATATTGCTTGGAACAACTGACTCCACTTACTTAATAATGAATTTCGAAATATTACAGAGCCAGAATGAAGAACAACAGCGTTAGGAATTACGCCTCCATTGATATGAATTTCGACCGTAAAATCATTGTTTACCCTTATACTTTACATTATTTTAGGTATGCTTGACACATCTAATTTATACAAAATACAATAGTTTTCACTAGTACTCACAGACCAGTCTGTTTTATGCTCCACCAATTTATTTTGTATATCACAAACAAAGGACTCGAAAGTCGTAATTTTGTTGGCTTCCTCAGCAAGGGTCTTCTCACATTCCTCTGCAGACTTTTTCCGTTCTTTTTCTTCTCTTCTTTCCTCTGGAGATTTCCTTATCTTGGAGGAGCACTTACTCAAATACGATGGTAAGTTTGGGAATACCTTTGGAACCGCACGAGGTAACAATACAGGCTTCTTCCGTGTGAATTCCTTATTATTCCCATCACCATCCTTGTATTTTTCAACATAACTTAAGTCTTCAGGAAGAAAGTGTTTAATACATACGAAGGAATATTTCGTAGGTACCCAATTGGCTCGAGGAATAGCACGTTCCCATATGGCTTTCAATTATGGATTTTTAGGAAACACAAACAATGTCAGAAATCCTTCAGTTTGTATCGATGAACGTAATTAGACTTACAATTCGGCACAACACAAGTCTTTGGCATTGTAGCTAGCCACTATACAGTAATAATCAATGGTATAATTTCATTTACATAGAGTATTTTGAAGAAAACACGAGCGCGTGACACATTTTCCATGTAACTCAGTGGGCTAGGCAGAGCAGACTGGCCATTCACGGCGAGGTTGCCAATTTTCGCTCGCCGCGGCCTTCCGTAGAGCCGGCCATGCCTATAGTCTGTCTTCCATAGTCCTCCACTCACGTCTACTTCTTGCTTCTCTCGTCCACTGTGGGCCTGCCTGCGCTCTGTAAAAGTCGGACCACCTTCGCCGCGGTCTTCCTCTCTGTCGTTTACCTATCCATGTGTCTCACATTGTAGCTTTGTATGTCCACCTGTCGTCTCACATCCTCGCGATGTGGCCTCCCCGTTTCCATTTTTGTATCATGGCTTATTCTGCGATATCCGTCGTTGATTACATTTGTGCCAGTTTCTCATTTGCTATCCTGTCTGACCTTGTTACTCCAAGTATCTTACGTATCATCTTTCTTTGACTTACTGGAAGTGTGTTTATAAATAGTTTATTTTAGGGTTTTAATATGTTTTTTGTCGTATGGCCTCCTGAGTGGCCGAGTGCAGGTCTTTCTAATCGACGCCCGTGGGAGATCTGCGCGTCGGGATGAGAGATGGGATGGATGAAAATGAAGGGATCTGGGCAAAGATGTGGAAGGAAGGGGTCGGGGCCTGTCAGAAGGTACCAACCTAGTATTTGCCTGGAGTTGAAAATGGGAAACCACAGAAAACCATTTCAAGGACGGCCGACTGTGGAGATCGAATCAACGCGTCTACTGAGTCAGCAGAGAGCTTGGCCCCATGACTGAACGCTGCGCTTTAGCGAGCCTAGCCACTGCTATCGGTTTTCAATATGTAGAATAGGTGCAGTAAAAGTTGACATAATCTGCGCAAAGTTTAAAATTAATGCCTATTGTCAGTAGAAAGTCTGATTATAACGAGAGTGTAAATATTTTACAAAATGATACGTCTCTTATCAAATTATCATCGAGAACTTCATATTTTTAAGCAATATTTATTTGCTCTCCTTAAATATGTTAGTTATTCAAATTCAATAAAACGAAGGTTGTCAGAGGTGATTTTCACATTCTAGCCCGATTAATTAACTTTGGTTGGTTGGTTCCTCAGTTTAGGGGCTGCGACAACGCGGTCATGTAGCCCCGTGTACTTTGGGTGTGTGTAGAATCTGTCTGATAAACGGCGTTAATTGTGATGGCTGTATCAGTGTGTGTTATCTGTTTTCAATTCAAGTAAGGACTGCAAACATAGAATTTTTTCAAGTAGTTCCTACTTTTGCCACCAAACGCCACCGTCAATGACTACTAGTTCAGAACTTGATTACCAGATGCCACCGCAGTCGGCTCCTGGCAACGAACTTCGGAACCTAAGAGCGTTTGTCGAATGTTAAACCTATATTACAATTTAACTTTACACAGGTGTAATTAGTGGAAGGTTCTTTAATAAATCTATAACATGGGGCCGCCGGCTTTAGGCCTACTTCCCATCCGAAGGAACGCATACTAATTAACTTTGTTTATTTAGCATATAGGGAACTTGGAAACAATAAGAGATGTATCCCCACTTTCCTGACAGTAAATGACCGGACATTAATATATAAGCAAGTCCTAAATTATTTGAATTTCCTGGCAGGTAGGATTTCTCTCCATCAACTAGAGCTAGGAATAAACACTGTCTTGTGGTTTACTTTTAAAAAATATGGACTAAAACTTGAAATGTACTACAATAAATGGAACAAAACTGCAATTAGGTATTCTTAGGTACTCGCATATCATTTAGGACTTTTTAAGTACTATAGAATTCGTGAATATGGCTCTTTTGAGTGTGATTCGGAAAAGTATTAAATTACTTTTGTATTTAGAAGTAGGAAAAAAATAGGTAAAAACCTTTGAATCCGTTCCCTAGTAATCAGTCATGAAACACTAAATACAACTTAAATTGATACTAGGAACTCAGTACATGATTAGTTTTTAACCCAAAAATCCGCGATCTACTGATAACTCAGCAGACATACCAACCTGAACTGCTCCAAGTCTCGCGTCCATATTCAAACGTCTTTCCTAGGCTGGCTAAATTGAATTTTTGGAATGAAATGTTAACGCAGGTGTCAATCAAGGTGCATTCAAAGTTTTACCAAGTTCAGGAACTCGACGTTCGCGATGTGCCTTTGGTAGAGCAGTTCAAGGTGGTGCGCGCGACGAGTTCTCATGTCCTCTCCAATCATCGCATTGTTCCCCAGCCTGTACCATCAGTGTTGCCAATTTGATGTTTTTAGCACCAGATCAGGTGTTTCTGAAGTTCATCTGGTGCCGGAAATTTTCATATAGCGCCATAGCGAAATACTGGTGTTATTTCAATAAAATCAGTGCCAAATCTGGCGCTTAACGGATTTTTCCATGAAATTGTCTCCTGTGACTAATAAGTAAATTTTAATAATTTTAATAAAGTTAATCAATAAAGATAGGCGTTATACGGGTCAAGGTCAACCCTCCAGCAAGGGAAGTCCCTGAGATTCTCATTCTCGTGCATAAATGCAACATGCAGGGCTCAGTGCCAGTGCACTTGTACAAAGAATCCGCCTTTCCTCTATTTTCTTCCCAGCTGCCAGGGATTTCCCAGTTTCATGCGAAGGCTCTTACGCAACCACAGTCAGTATTGTAAATCTATCTAAAACTCACGGTCGCTGTTTGTTCGTTGCATAGTAGGCTGCAGGATATAGTGGCCAAAATTGGAAGTATGCAGAGGTACAGCAGTAACCTTCCTGCTCTAAAGATGTAATATCGGTAGCAGGCTTCGAAAGTGAAAAGGAAGATTTTTAATGAAAGAAATGTAAGTTAAAAGAAAATCCGTGTATATATTTATATATTTTTTGGTGTTTTTCTAGTGTTTTGAATCATAGAGTCCAGATGGTGCTTTTCTGGTGTTTTAAAGCGCAGGGGTTAGTTCTTTCTCATTTCAAGAATTGGCAACACTGTGCGGATATGTTTACATTCCATGGCACCTGGGGCCAAGGCTTTCCCAGCGTGAGGCACAGCGTTGTCCAATTTCCACCGTAGCCACTGAGGGCAAGCAGCGAGACTGGACAGAACTATGTGCAGATGTGCAACATTGGACACTCATACCTGTCGGAGACACAAGCTAGCCACCAGGACGGGACTTAAGAGTCCACGTGGAGTGATAGAGGAAGCATTCTATTGGTCAACAACCGTCAGCTATTGGTCAGTAGCGAACAATGGTTTATGTTCGACCCCACTATCATGTGTCAGGAAACTGTATCATAATGATGGTCATTATAACACTCTTTTTCATTATGATACAGTTTCTCCAGCCAATCAGAGCTCGTTCATTGACCAATTAGATAACGATACCTTCACGCGTGCGCTCAAAATCCAACATGTCTATATAAATTACCGAAAGTGCACCGTCCATAATGTTCTCGTAAATAAACTGGTGAATATGAGACACTGTACCTTAATATCCTTAAATCCAATTTCTACACAGCGGGTTGTTTTCAAACGATTTCGGTGACATTTTTACTGAATACTGATGCTCAATTTGCACATACGGCATTGACGCTCACAGAGCCATGCGTCGGTCGGTCAGTGAGCTTGGACATCAGAGATATCCTACCCTGCGCAGCACCCGATCACAAAATTCTAGTGACAATCTCAACAGATATTTATGAATATTTATGTTAAAACATACAATAAAGTTGTAATTATCGTCGAACATAAACAGTCGTATGCAACTCGCCTATAATGGTAATTAAGACACTCGTATGGAAATTATAAAACTCGCAAACGCTCGTTTTATAAAAAATACTCGTGTCTTAATTATAGCCATTATAGGTTCGTTGCATAACGTACTATATTGTGCTACTGCCTTACGTTTGAGTCGCCGCTCGTTAACCAGGAAAGTGAGGGAACTATATAACTCATAACCTTAGGCTGATTTGCTTTGCAAGTTGCATTTAAATCATGCTTGAGTGAATTGATTTGCATTGAGTGCAGTTTTCACGCAGTAATCTGTTTCTTGTCGTGCTTGTTTTGATCCACGGTTCAGTTCAAGTTAATGAAGTGTAATTTTAAGCATCGCTAAGCATTACAGGCTCCAGTATTCACAAGATGAATTTAATTGATTTGTAGGTCTTGTTACTCTAAAAACTGATAGGTTATTGCACGCTAGCATGCAGAATGGATCATCGCTTACATTGGAACTACAAACAGAGTTACCGCCATCACGTAGCTCATAGCCGAAGACGCAGGGCCCTGCAAAATCCGCTATGTATGAATATTGGTGTATACCAGACGTTCACAACCTTTTTTCAGACTATGAGCTATACTAGGTACCCGAGCACCATTAAAACGAAAACAATATTAATAATAATTAATCGCGGACCCGTGCGAGAGCTCTCGCATGTGTATAAACCACCCACCTGGCTTTACTGTTATGCGGTCTTTGTGTATAAACCACCCGCCTGGCTTTACTGTTATGCGGGCTTTGTGTATAAACCACCCGCCTGGCTTTACTGTTATGCAGGCTTCTATAAATACATTTATTTGTTTAAACGCACTTTGTGGATAATAATGAAATCGGAGAGAATTGCTGCTGGTTGCACAATAGGTTGTGTGCGCCCCAAATGTGCAGACTACCCACCCGGCTCTAGCCTATGCGGCTGTACACGACACAGTTTTGGCAGGGTCTATCGTCTTGTTTATTCGTTAAAAAAACTTTTTAAACAAACAAATATATTTCCATTGAATTTTCAATGAATGCAAGATTTTTCCTGTACTACTGGGCCGATTTGGAAGATTTTGGTACAAACCACACTTTCTAACTTCCTCTGGTTTAGAAGTTTGAGTTTTGTGAAACATACAACCTTATATAGATAATAATCAATATAATAATAATATTCGAAAAGCACGCACACAAGGTTACCATCGTCGATGTTACTGTTCCACTCGATGAAAACAAACAGAATACGGTGGCTGAGAAAAGGCGCAAATAGCAGCCACTTGCCACTGAGCTCAATCACATATAGTCTACAGTAGGCCAGTGTTTCCCAAACTGTGGTACGCGTACCACTGGTGGTACACTAGTACTGCTGCAGTGGTACGCGGTGATGTTACGAAAAATAAAATAAAAATTAGATACGTTACGAAAAATATAAAAATATAAATTTTAAAAATATATAAACATTGATATGTTGTCGGAGGACTTAAAGGTCAAAGATAAGGAGCAGCTTTATGAACGAAATTTTGATTCAGAACTAAGGCAAACTTCTTAAAAAATGGCTCATGTGAACATTTGGGTTTAGGGGCGTGCAGACTATACAGACTTAGCTGACAAAGCAGTTAGATTTTTACTGCTTTTCATTACTTCGTACTTGTGTGAGACTGCATTTTCTTCACTTGTTTGTCTCAAGAATAAATGCCGGAGTAGGCACTTCGTTTGAGACTCAGGAATCTTAAATCAGACATTCCTAAGTTGGCTTCTAATTTTCAATCTCACCCTTCACATTGAAGTTGTTAGTTGAACTTTGTTTTTTATGTTTAATTATTACGAGTTTTTTGTATTAATATTATTTGTACAGTGTCATTTCTGAATATCTGTATTGAATACTTATTGTAATAAATAATAAAACAACTGGACACACTTTTTATAATTTGAACTTTAACACTAACAAACACAATTTACAATCCATCTTTTGGTCTGCTACGTAGTGGTGGTGGGGGTTATAGTTACTATATCTCCCAACCATTAGGTGGTACGCGAGAGATTCTCATCTCTTAAAGTGGTACACACACACACAAAAAGTTTGGGAAACACTGGTCTAGGCTACGGTTTAACGGAAGTTTTCGGCATCCCAACTGGTGTCTCTGGGAATAGTTTAAGTACAAAGGACTGGGAAAATGCAAAGGAGAAACTTGACTTGAAGAGAAACCATCCCTATGCAGTTAATGCAAAATGTCTTGTCTCTTCAGTGACTTGATCTGAACTTCTTGAGATCCAGTGCTATTATCAGTAGGACATGTTTGGCCCGTAACTTGAGTCGCAAGGAGTCAAACAGTGATGGTTTTGTATTTTTATGTAAATTTCATATATATAATAATAATAATAATAATAATAATAATAATAATAATATTTTAAAGTCAAAACAGGGGTCAGGCAAGGAGATGGCTTATCTCCATTACTGTTTAATTTAGTCCTGGAGAAAGTACCTTTCATCGGGGGTACCCAATTAATTGGGGTCGCCGGAGCCAACCAGGCTCATTTTGGTTTTAGCCGGATGCCCTTCCTGACGGCACGTTATTTTTCAGGTGAAAATTCCACCCCGCTGTCACCAGGACTCGAACCCCGGCCGACCGGGTGAAAGACATGCAGCTAAGCCACTGCGCCATCACGCACCCGCTACTCCTGGAAAAAGTGATTAGGATAATTATGGCAAAATGAGACTAAAAGTACCGTATAAATATTGGTAGATGTCTCTGAATAAAATTCATCTTGATTGCTTAGCATTTGCTGACGACATTGCTATCCTATCCAACAACAGACAATAAGCAATTCATTATATAGAAAAACTCCATGAAATAGCAGCCAAAACAGGACTCCAAATTTTATTTGAGAAGACAAAGCTCCGGTAGGCTATATGGAAGGGACTAAATCAGGTTTCAACAATCAACCATTAATCACTGCAGCTATCGCAAATGTTACGCCTACAATGCTGCAGAACACTTGGAGAGAAGTGAAATACAGATTAGATGTATGTCGCGTCACTAATGGTGCGCATATCAAGATGTACCGTATTAGTTATGTGAAGAAACATTTTGAGTTACCCTATTCGTAGAATCAAACCACCAATGAATATCTCCACTACTTCTCAAGTTATTAAATTCCATATTATTATACCTTTAACCCGGACACCTTGTAAATACTGTAAATAAATAAATAAATAAATAAATAAATAAATAAATAAATAAATAAATAAATAAATAAATAAATAAATAAATCTCAGAAGACTCACTGTCCTCGTATACAAAATGCATGCTCATGCGGACATGCAAAGCTATAACCACCTATTATCTCACATCAGCGTAATGTGACCTCCCCATTTCCATTTTTGTCAGGTGGCTTTTTCTGCGATATCCGTTGTTGATGTCATTTGTGCCAGCTCCTTATTAGAGTTCATTTCTTTGACGTACTTCAGGAGTATTCATACGATATTACGGTATATAGCCTACATTGAAAATCGTTAGTTTACACCTCTTAAATTCACCCCCCTTTCATTAACTTATAAATATTTCACAGGTATAGTTCCCTCCAAAAGTAAAGAACCTCGAGTTCATAAAGCCTTAAATCTGACCCAAGCTCAACTGGCACATGCCCACTATTTTAGTGACGTGATGGGACGAAGGTTTTGAAAGAGAACCGTTCGACATGTCGGTAGTTTTTACAAGCAGCAGCCCATCATAATCCTGTCACTGTGAGTGACAGTTGTCAGATGAAAGGCTCTCTACTCATGGAGTCAAGTACTGTAGGCCTATATACAGCGAATTCCAAAAAGCAACAAGTAGTTCCATGAAGAACTAAAGATGCTATTTTCATAAAATCTACTTATGTTAATTGCCTCTATCAACATACAAAATTTCAGTTTGATTGCTGCAATAGATTCGTGGATATTGAGAACCATCTAAATATTTCAGTTGGTCGCCATGTTGGATTTTTATATATGTAGGCCATAGAGATATGTACTATTATATGAAGATTATTGCATAGGTGTATTATTCAAACTTCAATCACATGATTAGGGCACAAGAAATAAAAACGAGTTTTCAAAATTTCACACAGCCACCATCTTGTGGCTATGAAAACAATTGAAATAAATTAGTTGTCCGTAGATTAAAATTTGTATAAGCATTTACCGTATCAAGTTTCACTGCACTCGGATGGTTCAATTGTGAGAAATGTACATTTAAATTTTAAATATCGCGTCACCGCCATGTTGGATTTGTGCTCACCAGGTTATTGAAAGTTCCATAGGTGAACTTATGTTCATAGCCTTTATCAACGTACAAAATGTCAGTATGATTGCCGCCATAGATTAGTAGATATTGAGAACCGTCTGAATATTTCGGATGGTCACCATGTTGGATTTTTATATATGTAGGCCATTGAGTTATACACTATAAGATGACGATTATTGCGCAGGTTCATTATTCAAAAGGTTGACTTTGATCGCATTATGAGTACACAAGAAATAAAAAATAATTTTAATATTTCGCACAGCCACCATCTTAAAGTTATGTAATCAATTGAACTAAATTAAATGTCAGTGCATTGCCATGTGTATAAACATTTGCTGTACCATTTTTCACTGTGCCCGGATGGTCTATTTAAATGTTTCAACTTAGCTTTGCCACCATGTTCGTTTTGTACTTAATAGGTTTTTGAAAGATGCATATGTGAACTTTATCATCGTACAAAATTTCAGTGTGATATCAGTAGTCGTTCGCACAGCTATGTTGGATTGGTAAGACGTAATAAAATTTGAAGGGCACGATCGGAGCCGGATAAAATAGTAGGCTACTCTGTCCTACTGAGTTTCATTGAAATCGCTCCAGCGGTTTAGATTTTATTAGGGAAGGACACACACACAGACACACACACATATACAGTACACACACACACACACACGGACAAAACGTGATCTCATAAGCCTATTTTTTTCATAACTGTGACCAATTCACAACGGGTGACAGAATGTGGATTCTTACGCCTTGCCACTGCGTGCGAAATAGATCTGAAACATTTCCGAAGGCAGACAGACAAAAGACTTGTATTATAAGATACATTGTAAAGAGGCACTCCAACTGATTTCTTATTTTCAGTAACGTGAAGTCATCCCTATATAAAAATGAAAGTTTGTCTGTTTTTTATGAATTTCTACGGAAATTTGCATTGTTAACGCGTTTCAGACTGTTTTATGGCGGATGCGCGCGAAAATAATGTTTTTGTCTGTCTGTTTGTCTGTCTGTGGACAATTTTTTGTTCCCTTATAACCCGAGAATGGCTGGGTGGATCAACGTAATATTTGGTAGAGATATCCATCAGAGGCACGACACTGTTCATCCATGTAACTCTTCTCCGTACCTCTCATTAAAGGGGGCCTACCCCCTTAAAATACATGCTGAAATAGGCGTAGTAGTGTGAGACAAAGCTCATCTTCAGACCCTCAATGTAAGAAACGAAACTCGCCCACGAAAACCACATTTTAAGGCCCTAAACCAAAAGGTTTTGAGATACTCCCAGAAAACTAATTTCATTTAATAAACTAATGAAAGAATGAAAGCCGGTAACCATGGCAAGAGAATCTCAGAGGTCCATTTACTTCTGTAAGACGCAATGCAGTTCCATTTATTACATTACTGTGAAAGTTTGCAAATGGCTATAAGGTTATCACAGAACCAAATTAAGCTGTAAAATTCATGAATATATATAACGCGCTTAAGGGGGTCAAGGGGTACCCTAATATTTTTTCACGCAATTTACACGTGTGATATATCGTACAGAAGGTCTATTATATCTCCAAACAGCAACATTATTTTCAAAAATTCGTGAATTGAAATAGTATTTTTATGTCTTTTAGGAATTTGGGCCATTGGAGTAAAAAAAACCCTGAATTTTCATGCACCACGCCTTTATAATTTATTAAATAGGTCTTCCTGTGGATTTGACATAACGGTGAGGGTCAGTTTTTATGTAACGTGTATTGCGTTTCGTCTACGAGGTTTTCAATTTTATTTTCACACCAGGAAGTACACGTTAGGTAAATTTAGTTTGAGAGTACATTTTAACTAATCATTTTTCTTTGTCGACAAACATGTTCCAAGCCCCTAACCATTGCAACAGTAGCTCTGGTTATTAATACCGAAAGCCGTTCGAAGAATGGGTACTCCTGCTAGTTGAGGTCTATGATCGAGCTACAATCGATCCTAATCGTGCCCCCCTCCCTTTCATAGAGTGACATGTGGCACAGTAGCATATGACTTAACTCACTCGCTCTCTTGGAGGGTGAAACCCGAGTAGCGACCCCTTTCATCCCTCATATATCACGGTAACCCCTCGTGACAGGACAAACAACTCATAAAAGAAACATTCTGCGAACGAGCGACCCTCTTCACAGGCGCCGACCAGCCGCTCTGTTTACAAATAGCCTGAGGGATTTCTAATTTAAATCACATTTGTATTTCGAGCTCGCCCTAATGAATTAAGAGTATTATGCCGAGCGATAATGGAATAAGGCTCAGGTAGCCTGATTAAGACTTATTTGTAGCTACACTCCATGCGACCCAAGTTATTGCACAATTAAGAACAGCTCCATACAAGGATTATTCCAGCGTAATTTATGAAGTAATATCTCTTATGCTATATCTAATTTGTTTGTTATTTAGTACAGCTCTTAATCATTTCATGTATTTCCGTTAGAATGTTTAAATCTTTATTAAATTAGCAGACTCTAATTCGTTGGTTATTTACTGCAGCTGTTGATTGATGCTCTATAGCAGGCATGTGCAATCTTTTTAAGAGCAGGGCCAGATGCAATACAAAATAATCTAGTCTGGTCGAAAAATAATCCATATGTTTATAGTTAGCTTATAAACGTTTTATTTCTTAATTTTAAGTCAAACAAAACTTATAGGCTACAATGGTAGAGCACCTAAGTATAAAGAACACACCTTCATTATTTGTTAGAAGAGGAAGGAGTATGTGACAAGTGAAACTGTGACTGTGCTTCTAAAATCCCTCCCTATATTATTCTGCTAAGGTTCCATTCCAGTTTTGTACCGAAAAT
Source organism: Meconema thalassinum (assembly GCA_946902985.2). NCBI lineage: Eukaryota > Metazoa > Arthropoda > Insecta > Orthoptera > Tettigoniidae > Meconema > Meconema thalassinum. Next base: position 419,201,961 of record OX336393.1, read on the forward strand.
AAGGTCCCATTAACACCAACCTACACATATGGGATACCTACAGGTTCAGCATAACCCAATGCGTACGCGAAACGCACTCACTTACTCTTTAAATGCCTCAAAATTAAATAAATACCTTAAAACATGTATATTTGCAATGGAATAATGAAAGAATGCAACACGGTAACCATGGTAACAGAATCTCATAGGTACATCTATTTCTGTAAGACGCAATGCAATTCCAATTATTACATTACTGTGAAAGTTTACAGACGGTTATAAGGTTATCACTGAACCAAACTAAGCTGTAAAATTCATCAATACATACAGTATAATGCGCTTAAGGGGGTCAAGGGGCACTCTAGAATTTTTTTCACGCAATTTTCACGTGTGAGTGTGGTACGAAAGGTCATTTTCACCCGACTATAAAGTGTCTCCGGAAAACACATTTAAAGGCCCTTAAATTAACAGTGTCTGTGATATTCCCTGAAAACACTAACCACTGCACCAGTAGCTGAATTGATCAAGTCTGATTATTCATACCAAGGATAAATCAGTCATAGCATTCATGATTGAGATTTTGCTAAGTGTACTCTTTACAACTAGAATATTTGCGGGCGAAGCCGCGAAGGGTAATGCTAGTTATTTCATAATCTGGTTGAAACTGGGATGAGCTGATTCTTAGTAGCGCAGCTAAATTGTGGTCTGTCAATGTATTTCTGATGCAATTTCTGCAAAGCTTCATTGTAGAAAACACTTGTTCACAAAAAATAAAATAAAAAAAGAAGTAGAAAGATGCGAACATGGCAGTTATCTTCTGCGCATGAGATTTCAAGTTTTGGAAGCTTGATTTTGGTAGGGCCTTTTAAAACTCAATTTTCGAAACGTTGAGGAATAGTTGCTTCAATTCATTGTTACATTGTAACTCAATCAGTTGTAGCTGCTACTGAAAATGAAAATCCACAGCCTGCTTCCAGACTCCGACCGGGCCAGGAATGGATTGAATGAAGCTCCCATCTAGCGGCGAGGATATGGACTGTGCCGGCTGGCGAAGCCTGACGCACTCCTCTGGGGCAATGATTAAATGAATGACAGATAAAATGAAATGATAGTGGAGAGTGTTGCTGGAATGAAATTGTGAATGGAGAAACCGGAGTACCCGGAGAAAAACCTGTCTGCCTCCGTTTTGTCCAGCATAGATCTCACATTGAGTGACCGGGATTTGAACCATGGACCCAGCGGTGAAAGGCCGCGTGCTGCCGCCTAAGCCACGGAGGCTTCTCTAAACTGCTACTCTATTACACAAAACGCATAAAGGCAATGAGATTGAAACAGTTTGTCACTTCTAGGTACACAGAACAAAATATATGACCTATGTAGGTAGTATAATTCGAAACCATGTCGCGGCCCGGATTGGAGTAGCTCAAGGGCCACACTTGGCCCGCGGTCCGTACTTTGCCCATGAATGGTCTATAGTGCAGAAACTTGGCCGATTACAAAAGTCCAAGAGAGAAAGATGGAAGTGTCAGAAATTAGAATGTTAAGGTGGATGAGTGGAGTGACAAGAAAGGATAGAGTAAGGCATGATTAACATCAGAGGAGCAGTGAAAGTGGGGTCCTTAGGAAAGAAGGTTCAAAAGAGTAGGCTCCGATGTGCTGAGAAGAGAGGAACACTACGTGGGGAAAAGAGGTGGAAATCTGGAAATAGAGAGGTTAAGGAGGAGAGGATGATCAACAACCAGTTCCGTGAATAATTATACAGCCTATTTTCATATAATCCTATTGGTCTTCTCTATTACAAATTCTCCCGCTAATGAAAAGGATTGCCATTGAATAAAGTTGTGCAATAGGGTCCCCAGAAAAACAGGAGAGCACCAATAAGTGGACTGTAACTAAGATTAAGACATGTCTTGTACTAGAACATTTACTGCCATTACGGACTGTACACACACATACAACAACAAAGAACTGGTAGCCAAGCACGCAAAAGTTCTCTCGTCTCCCGTCGAGCGCTGCAGAGCGAGCAATCGAAATGGCTGTCGAGTGATCGAGACGGCTGTACTCAACATACCGGCCGCCAAGAAATACTTACTTTCTTAACACTACAAATAACATAACAAACGAATTGCATCGAATCAATCACTGCACTATAGTCCAACATGTCTGTTTGAACAAGAAGTCTATATACAATACAATGTTACACTGAAACAAAAGAAACAAAACTGAAGTGCTATGGTACATTAATTACACTGCACTTGCTTCAGGCAGAGGACACAATTTCACAATAGGTCGTTTGAACAATCCCTTGGTAGTGCGTATGGTTGCCACACGAACCAGTCCGTCATCTCCAGGATGAACTTGATCGATCACTGCAATCTTCCAGTGCAGAGGAGGTAGGTTGTCTTCCTTCACAATGACAAGCGTCCCAGGCTTCACACTTGGGGAAGAACTGGACCATTTAGCCCTCTGCTGCAGGTGGTGTAGATACTCATTGGACCACCTGGACCAGAATATCTGAAGTTGTTGCTGCAGAATCTCCCATCTGGACAACAAGCTAAGCTTCACATTACTTAGATCTGGCTGAGGTAAACTTGATAAGGCAGTGCCGATAAGGAAATGGCCAGGAGTGAGAACTTCAATATCATTAGGATCGGAGGAGAGAGGAAGGAGTGGTCTGGAGTTCAGACAAGCTTCTATTTGACAGGTTAAAGTAGTTAATTCCTCAAAGGTAGGACATAACGTACCCATAACACGTCTACTAAAGTAAAGGCCTTGGGAGGGAAGGTACTGGACCATAGTGAATTCATACTCAGAGGGTAATTGTCTGAGACCATCTTCGAACCCCGGAACCCAGAAATAATACTAAGGTGATCGGGTAAAATCATAATATATTCACAATAAACATGCATACAAATTAACAAAACACTTACTAATCAAGATGTGGATTCTGACATCAAATATTTGTTCCTTCCAGTTGACTGTAATACATATTTTAGCAATCCAGCCAAGTTGTTACGATGAAGTAAATAAGCGTTGCTTTCAACCTATCATCTGTTGTCATTATGAGAATCCAAGCCAAATAATTAAGAGGATGACGAATTAAATATTCAATAGTTTCATAATGCACATGCATAATGCATCATACAGTATTTCATGCATTTCCACACAAATAAATAATTAATTAATTCTCGAGACAGTACATGTCACAAGCTAGGCCTACGCTTGTTATAATATCCAATGTAATACGTTGCCTAAAACTGAAGAATTAAAGTCTTCAAAACACAAATATACGGAGCTAATCCAATTTACGTGTTTTTACCTCAATGGCTATCAGAAAAATCTCTTTTTTATTAACAACAGATGATCACACATAGTTAAAAACAATACGACAGTAGCCATCATGAAAAACAGAAGAAAAACGATCACCGTACTAGGGCTATCGACATCAAAATAAATCCTACATTAATAAATTTTCCACAGACCATAAGGCATACTACTTGTAATTAAAATGCATTTTACAATTAACTGAAAACAGAAAACAAATCATTAATTACACAAAGAAAATATGAGTGTCAGTTAGCCTACCTGAGTGAATACTCGAGGATGACATTAAGTTTGAATGTATAACCTTGAAAGGCCCTGTCATGCAACGTAGGAAAATACAAAATAAATACATTTACCTTGCCAGTCGATACAGTCACAAGTACTTACGATGACAAAATAGCCTACCTTAATTCCACAATATACGAAGCATATCCAGACGTTTATCTCCAGTAAGGTTACAATAGGTAACCAGTCAATAACTTGACGAAGAGGGATAATATCATTCAATATTTTCACATACAGTAGAACTTCAGTTTACTTCTTATGTATTTATAAAACCACGTAGATCCATGATGACTGGCCTAACAAGCTCATTACGAGAATCATACATGTCTCGAAAATCCCAGCCTTCCAAAACCATAAAGTCAACATCGAGATAGAGAAATACTTGTCGCTAGAACATAGCTCTTCCTATCGGACAGAGGGAGAAACTACAATCCCTGTCCAAGGCAGCACCGACAAGATATGCTACCTATCGAGGCCAGCCACAACTAACTCCGCCGCTCGATTCAAAAGTTTATGCCAAAGTAAAAATTGTACGTTCAATCAGAGATTAGTGCCAAAGTAACGGCACAGACTCCCGGGCCCCAAACTTGTCGATGGTTCGCAGAACAGAGACGACGTAAATGGTACAAGTGTATCAACATGCATAATCAAGCAAATCTTAAAGCATAGAAAAGTTTTTGCCAATTATCACAAACACAGTAGCTTCCGAATGTGAAATACTTAATTAAAAGTTCATTTCAGTTTTCATCAGCACCATAACCACCAAAATATGTCATGCCAAGAACATAAACAAATACTTAAGTGTAGAATACATCGAGTGGGTTTTCTTTGTACAATTTCCACAACATTATTACAAATGGCATCTTGAAATAACGATGGCAGGAACAGTTTCATCCGAAGGTTACATAGATTGGTCCAATATCCTGGCCAGAGACATCTTCTCGCACTGCATAACACTCCAAACGCAGAATAAGACCTCGAAGAAAATTAGCTGAAAACAAATTTCGAGTGCAACAGTAATGTGTAAAGGAAAGCTTAATATCTAACGTTGACACTCATTTACAAAGAACAAATTACAATAAAATATTACATGATGGCATCAGATTTTACAACAATAACCCAGTACTATCAAGAATCCACATCTTTACAGGTGAAATGTTTAACAATGACCCTCAATTAACACAGAAAATTGCATGCATGTTTTAGAAAATTACAATATCCCGAAAATATTACAATAATAACAGTATTTTCCAAAAATAAGTTTCAATAATAATGCTGAATGGCACTTGAGCTCTCATATTTACAAATAAAAAACCTTTTTATCCCAAAAGACGAAGGCAATTGTCTCACATTGCATATCTGTTCAACCCATTTGTCCAAAATACAGAAAGAGAAAATGCCCAAAGAAACACCCAAAGTAGGAAAACACAAGAAAATTCCAAGAAGAACAATAGAAAGACCCAATTATCAAGCAAAAAACAGGACACACGTGCATACCAAAGCAGAATCACACCACAACCTTACACCATGACACATAACCTTAAAATCCCCAGAAAAAATTTACAATTAAACCATCAAATAATTAATAAACAACAACCAGAATATGAATTAGCACTTGTCAACACATCCACACAAAACACAAATACATAAATACCCTATCATATACAGACCCAGACCAAACCGAAACTAGTAAACGAGAGAAGCACGTATTTCATGAGGCCTATAGTGAGCCGCCGTATATTGACCAAATATCACAAATCAATTCATCATATCACATCACATTACTTAACCTAAAGTATTTATTTCTCAGTCAGACAGCAAAAAAAAATTGAGCCCACTCAATCAACTGAAGACTTAGGAGAATTGTTTATAAATACTTACCAACATATTCAACTCAAATCTAAGCAAATGAACCCCCATAACATTCATCTGGTAGACTTAAGTTGACAGATGCGTCAACAAAATGCTAATTTACATCCACGATCCCAAAGTAACATACAATGACCTTTTACCCCTTAAATTAATATACATCCACACTTATCTGGACAACCACAAAACAACAACAAGAAAACTAACCCAATTACCAAAATAAAACAAATCACACCACATTTATACTTTCTGAATGTCCAACTTTGGAAATGCACAATTTAGACAATAACATAAACAATACAATTATTCACTCTTGACATAGCTTAGTATATCAAACTAAGTAAGCAATATAGCGAACAAGACTAAAACAAGAACAGACTAGACAGAAATCCCTCAATAAATGACCAACAGAAGACCCTAAATGAAAGAAGATCAACTGACTACTCGTGCAGATCACCAAGCTACAAACGTACCCAAACATTCATTGAAATCACACGACCTTACAAACTCCCAAAATTAATAAAACCATTTACTACCCACAAAATCCCCATAATTTTTCCAGAATATAAATTGACACACCGTTAGGACATCAACATACACAAAATAAATAATAACCCTTAAATAAAACACACTGAAATCAACATGTCATACTAGCCGCATTTTACCCTGGCATAGCATGATTTTCCATCACCAAAACACATTTCGGCAAGTAGTTACCTTCATAAATCAACAAGCAGATAAATGACTAAGTCATCACTCGGAGAACAGAAGAGGTTTGTAATTACTTACCTATGATATCCCAACATAGTATCATTTTATACGTACGGCGTATTTAATTAAATTCAATTATAAATTAAGCAAAAAGAAACCCTAACCTTAATTCACCTTAAGAAACAACCAAGAGACCCACCCGATTACAAAACAAAACTAATAACAAACACCCACACTCATGCACTCAAATACATTTACCCAAGTTTGTCACTTCAGACCTAACACAATTTAGACAATTACAAACAAGAAGAACCATTATAGATTTGCACAATCAAGCAGAATGTGCGCCACACGTGTAGACAAACACAAGCATCAATAACATCCACAATACATACATGTCCTGATGACCAGAATTCATCTACACAATTTTGACAATAACAAACAAGAAGAACCTTTTATGGATTTGCACAATCTAGCAGAATGTGCACCACACGTGTAGACAAATAAACACATCAATAACACACATAACACATGCATGTACTGATGACCAGAATTCGTCTACACAATTTTGACAATAACATACAAGAAGAACCTTATGGATTTGCACTATCTAGCAGAATGTGCACCACACGTGTAGACAAATACACACATCAAAAACACATGCATGTCCTAATGACCGGAATTCATCTACACAATTTTGACAATAACATACAAGAAGAACCTTATGGATTTGCACTATCTAGCAGAATGTGCACCATACGTGTAGACAAATACACACATCAAAAACACATGCACGTCCTAATGACCAGAATTCATCTACACAATTTTGACAATAACATACAAGAAGAACCTTATGGATTTGCACTATCTAGCAGAATGTGCACCACACGTGTAGACAAATACACACATCAAAAACACATGCACGTCCTAATGACCAGAATTCATCTACACAATTTTGACAATAACATACACCACAACAAATATCAACTTAAATTATCAAAATCTGCATCGCACCATCGACTAATGTGGTCATACGAGCCACAAAAATCACATCTCTTGCCTTTGCTAACTCTACTCCCATTAAACCTCTGTTCAGCACGCCTCTGAAATACATGACCTTGAACATTATTAGGCATGAACTCACGCCTTCCCTGTAAATTCTTATAAGGAACAAGACTACTATAATTATCCACAAGCTGCATCTCTCCACGTGGCTGAAAATTATTTATAGAAGGCATATAACCTGAACAACCTTGAAGATAATTACTAGGAAAGGGAGAATCATCTACCCGCAACAGATTAGCATTCTTAATCTTCTCCGCAGATAAAATAATTTCATTAAAATCAGTGAAATTCTTGGGCTTAGCATGCATGGACAAGAATGAACGATAAATGGGATTCATACCTTCGACTAATGAATTGACAACCTGCTCTTCAGTCAACTCAACTGCCAAAACCTTTGCATAAGTCCTAATATCAATGAAGTACTCATTTAACGTTTCACTCATACGCTGAAAGCGAAATACATAATCTCTACTCAAATCTGCCAAGATACGTGGAGTGATAAAATATTTCAAAACCTCTCTATGGAAAACATCCAAAGAATGGCCAGCACTCATACTCTCAAACAGTTTTCCTCGCAACATTCCTTCAGTGCATGGAAAGATGATTTTCAAAATTTGAAAATCTGACAGACCAAATATGCCAGCACTATCTCTTAATTCCACTAATTTCTTCAAAAATTTCACAAATAAATTAATATCAGTGCCATAGCACACATGAAAATCTTTCAAAATTAGAGTTAATGGGTTAGGAAGGGAAGCAAAATTAACCTGACCATCAGTCATAAGTTTATTTAGAGAAACAACGTTAGTCGAGGCTCGATTATCAGAAAGATTAAGCCTATTTACTCTATCTATCACGTCACATTCACCAAATAAGCTATCAACAGTTTGTACTTCCTTATCAGTACAAGTACGGTGAGATCCTAACCTATTCCCAGCACTACCAACGTCATGGCAAGAAACTGAACTAGAAAAATCGTTATATCTCTTATCAGAACATGAATTACCAACAGCATTCAAATTACTAGAACTCGACATGACCTCTGGTGTATTTCTTGACGAGCCTATTTGTTTATCTACCTCAGTAGAATTATTAGTTTGTAAAGCGCCTACCATATTTTCATTATTCTCCATCGATACTGATTCCAAATTACCAATATAATTACTATTATTCACAACGCCATCACAAGAATCACTAACATATGAACAAACGCTTTCAGAACACACAACAGGTCCACTAATATTCTCAGAAATATCACTCGAGGACAACCGATTAAAACTATCTATCAGCTTGTCGCGAAGCTCAACTAACTTGGTTGAAAAAACAATATCACACTTGGACCAATATTCAATTAAGCTCACTAAACGATTAATCCAGTGTATCGAACGAAATTTTAATTTGTTCACACGATATGCCGAAGGTTTGGCAACTTGCTTTAACTCATCACAGGACACTAATAGGTTTGAAACAGATATCACAACATCAGACCTACCTTTTGTCCCATAAGAATGTTGATCAGTCAGACTAACAACAGAAGCTGACTTTAAGGATTTGAGAAGAATAATATCCAGTTCACGATGAAAATTAGGGTTGCCATTCCTTATTTGTATTTCATAAGCCAGTTCCTCTTTGGATAAATATTGTACAGCTTTTAAAATGTTCTCGTCCATTCAGTATATTATCACATGAAACAAAAATAACAAGAAAATTATACAAAGATAAAACAATAACAACAAACATTAAAATATCACACTTCAGGCCCAATCATACTTCCAAGCCCCAAGATCCAAAGACTAGCCCCAAACAACTACTGAAAGTGGTACAAATCTAACCACGCTACTGCTATAACACATTTAACCCCCTACTAAAGTAAAGGCCTTGGGAGGGAAGGTACTGGACCATAGTGAATTCATACTCAGAGGGTAATTGTCTGAGACCATCTTCGAACCCCGGAACCCAGAAATAATACTAAGGTGATCGGGTAAAATCATAATATATTCACAATAAACATGCATACAAATTAACAAAACACTTACTAATCAAGATGTGGATTCTGACATCAAATATTTGTTCCTTCCAGTTGACTGTAATACATATTTTAGCAATCCAGCCAAGTTGTTACGATGAAGTAAATAAGCGTTGCTTTCAACCTATCATCTGTTGTCATTATGAGAATCCAAGCCAAATAATTAAGAGGATGACGAATTAAATATTCAATAGTTTCATAATGCACATGCATAATGCATCATACAGTATTTCATGCATTTCCACACAAATAAATAATTAATTAATTCTCGAGACAGTACATGTCACAAGCTAGGCCTACGCTTGTTATAATATCCAATGTAATACGTTGCCTAAAACTGAAGAATTAAAGTCTTCAAAACACAAATATACGGAGCTAATCCAATTTACGTGTTTTTACCTCAATGGCTATCAGAAAAATCTCTTTTTTATTAACAACAGATGATCACACATAGTTAAAAACAATACGACAGTAGCCATCATGAAAAACAGAAGAAAAACGATCACCGTACTAGGGCTATCGACATCAAAATAAATCCTACATTAATAAATTTTCCACAGACCATAAGGCATACTACTTGTAATTAAAATGCATTTTACAATTAACTGAAAACAGAAAACAAATCATTAATTACACAAAGAAAATATGAGTGTCAGTTAGCCTACCTGAGTGAATACTCGAGGATGACATTAAGTTTGAATGTATAACCTTGAAAGGCCCTGTCATGCAACGTAGGAAAATACAAAATAAATACATTTACCTTGCCAGTCGATACAGTCACAAGTACTTACGATGACAAAATAGCCTACCTTAATTCCACAATATACGAAGCATATCCAGACGTTTATCTCCAGTAAGGTTACAATAGGTAACCAGTCAATAACTTGACGAAGAGGGATAATATCATTCAATATTTTCACATACAGTAGAACTTCAGTTTACTTCTTATGTATTTATAAAACCACGTAGATCCATGATGACTGGCCTAACAAGCTCATTACGAGAATCATACATGTCTCGAAAATCCCAGCCTTCCAAAACCATAAAGTCAACATCGAGATAGAGAAATACTTGTCGCTAGAACATAGCTCTTCCTATCGGACAGAGGGAGAAACTACAATCCCTGTCCAAGGCAGCACCGACAAGATATGCTACCTATCGAGGCCAGCCACAACTAACTCCGCCGCTCGATTCAAAAGTTTATGCCAAAGTAAAAATTGTACGTTCAATCAGAGATTAGTGCCAAAGTAACGGCACAGCTTGAAAGATTTAACACCTGCTTCCCACAGGCCTCCAAAGTGAGGTGCTCTTGGAGGTATGAAGCTCCACTCGATGCCTTCTCTGCTGGTGAAATTCTGTACCTCAGTTCTCGTTTCTTCTGAGTCGAGAAGTTCTTGAAGTTCCTTCTTGGCTCCCACGAAGTTAGTGCCATGATCACTGTAGATAGTTTGGCAACGTCCACGACGTGATACAAATCTACTCAATGCTGCCATGAAAGCTCGTGTCGTAAGGCTGCTAACAACTTCGAGATGTACAGCTTTGGTAGCTAGGCATACAAATAGTGCTACGTAACATTTATCTCTTGTCTTTGACCTGAGAGAACCAGTTTTTACAAGAAATGGCCCTGCATAGTCTATCCCACAGTTTAAAAAGGGTCGAACTAATTCAACGCGAACACGTGGTAGTTGGCCCATTAATTGAGTTGAAGATTTTGCTCTTAGTCGGAAACATGTCAAGCAATTATGAATTATCCGTCTGACTGTCGTTCTACCATTCACAATCCAGTATTTCTGCCTAAGGGAGGCCAGAAGAAGTTGACAGCCAGCATGCAAGAGACGACTGTGTTCATGTTCAATTATCAATCTGGTGATGTGATGATGAGGAGGCAAGATCACAGGATGTTTTTGCTCATATGGCAGATTAGACCGTTCTAACCGTCCACCAACTCGTAGCAGCCCGTTGAGGTCTAAACCAGGATGTAGACTTCTCAAGTGACTCTTACAATGAACTTCTTGGTCTGATTCCAGCTGTTTGATTTCCATGTGGTATGCTAACTCCTGAGCCTGCCTAATGCATGTTGTCAGAGCATTCTGCAATTCCTTTAAAGAAAGAGGTCCAGTAGCTCGCTCTGTCTTCAATTTTGAACAATTATGTACAAATCTAAAGATGTATGCTACAACTCGTTGCAATCTCGATAAGCTAGAGAATCTTGTGACGAGTCCATCCTCGGGAGTAGTCATTAAGTAACATACAGGCTTAATCTTCTGCTCTGGTGGTTCCTGCTGCTCTGGAAGATTGTTTAATGTAGGCCAGTGTTTAGAATCTTCACCCAACCAAGCTGGTCCATTCCACCATAACTTATTATCCTTAAGATCCTTAGGATGTACACCTCGTGATATCAGATCAGCGGGGTTAAACTGTGAAGAAACGTGTCGCCAAGTAGCACCTTCTGTAATTTCCTGTATTTCAGCTACTCGGTTGGCTACAAAGGTCTTCCATCTTGATGATGGTGCCGAAAGCCATGCCAATACAATAGTAGAGTCTGTCCACAAGAATATGTTCGCAAATGTAAGATTCAAGGACTTGACTACCCTTTGCAATAATTGAGATAATAGCAATGCTCCACATAATTCCAGTCGTGGAAGAGATAATTTCTTCAATGGTGCTACCCTGGACTTGGAGCAAAGAAGTCTTACAGAAGTGGTTCCATCCTTGTTTGTGGAATGTACATACAAGCACCCTCCAAACGCAGCTTCCGATGAATCACAGAACCCATGAAGCTGTACAGTTACTGAGCGGTCACCTAGAATTCTGCGATCAATGTAGATTTCATCAATCCATGGGAGCTGATTATAGAGTGATGTCCAAGTTGCAGCCAATTCTTCTGATAAAGGCTGGTCCCAAGATAGCCGTTCTTGCCATAACTTCTGAAGAAATATCTTGCATAAAATTACTATAGGACTGATGAGGCCTAGAGGGTCAAAAATGCTGGAAACAATGGATAGAACTAGGCGTTTTGTGAAACCATGTGGATAGGGTTTTGGCTTGAAACTGCTAATAACTTGAAACTGGTCAGCAGCTGGGTGCCATACCAATCCTAACGTTTTAACTTCACCCTTGTCCAGCTGTAGTGGTAACTGAGCCTCCCTTAGCTCCGGTGAGACATTCTCTAGAATACCTGGGTGATTGCTGCACCACTTACGTAGTGAGAATCCACCCTTCTGTAGTATGTTTATCAACTCTTGTTGCACTTGAAGAGCCTCTTCGACGGTCGCACATCCCGAGATACAATCGTCAACATAGAAATCTTCCATCAATGATTTCTGAGCTTTCGGAAAGGCATGAGCTTCCTCACTGGCCAGTTGTTGAATGCATCTAATAGCTAAGAATGGTGCACATGACATGCCATACGTAACAGTCTTCAATTGATACTCCTTGGCAGGAACTGTCAATTTCTCTCTCCATATTATCCTTTGATATCTACAGTCTTGGGGATGTACCAGAATCTGACGGTACATTTTTGCTATGTCCGCAGTGAAAGCAATGGCATGACTTCTGAATCTTAAGATAATAGAGTAGAGATCTTGCTGGATGGTTGGGCCGACGAGTAGAAGGTCATTCAATGATACTCCGTTGCTGGATGCTGCAGAACAATCAAATACTACTCTAGTCTTAGTGGTCGAGCTGCTTGCCTTAACCACTGCATGATGTGGCATATAGTAGCAACGTGCTGTGGTATCTTCAGCAATATCCATATGACCCAAATCTTCGTACTCTTGAAGAAATCGACTATATTCTTCCTTCAGTCCTTGATGTTTGGTCAACTTCCTTTCCAACTGATGAAACCTCTTTGTTGCCATCTGCTTGGAGTCTCCTAGATTTTCTGGGGTTTCTTTGAAGGGAAGACGCACTACAAATCTGCCAGAAGAGTTGCGCGAGACGTGCCGTTTGAAGTGAGCTTCACAGTCCCTTTCTTCCTTAGTTCTTGGAGTATGGTGTAGCTCTTCGATTTCCCAGAACCTCTGTAGCTGCTGTTGGATGCAGCCTGCAGATTGTACAAAGTAAGATACTACCGGCCGCCGTGGTCCATGTAGGGGCTTACTGGAATCTGTATATTTACCTGCAAGTACCCAACCTAACTCTGTTTCTTGCAGAATAGGATAATATTTAGTCCTAGCTAGATTTCCTGCGAGCTGAATGTATGGGCATACCTCTGACCCAATTAACAAGTCTATGTGACCCGGTTCGTTGAACTTCGGATCAGCAAATGGCAGATTTTTGGGTAAGTTCCACTCCTTGCTATCAATGTATTCGCCAGGAAGATCTTCAGTAAGCTTAGGTAGAACTAAGCACTCGACTGAGGTCACGAAATCATTTATACGCGAGCCTATTTGCACCAAAACACTATGCTTGGTTTCTGACGTCGTATTCCCAATACCCTGGATCGGTTTACGATCATGAGATCTGCGCAGCCTTAATCGCTGAACACAGGATTCTGAAATAAAGCAAGATTGCGAGCCACTGTCTAAAAGGGCTCTACAAGTCTGCCAGATCCCTTGAGCATCCTTGACCTTCACCAAGGCTGTGGACAACAATATGGACTGACGTGGTTCTATCTTGAGAGTACAGTAACTACTCGCACCATGCTGCACCTGAGTCACGTTCTGATTAGGGACGTTTTCCGACTTATCTACGTTTGACAAATGCTGGGACACATCAATATGCAGTAACGTGTGATGCTTCTTCCTGCATGTTTGGCAGTTACCAGCCTTGCACTGGGCGACTCTGTGTTGAGCATGTAGACAGTTGAAACAGAGATTATTACGCTTGACAAAATCTCTACGTTCTAGAGTAGGAACTTGCTTAAAATCTCTACATCTAGCCAAAGCATGTGGAGCGTTGCAGTACACACAGTTTACAGTTGTAGTAACATACGTCTGATGAGCATGTGGTGTTGTCTTACGATTGGAGGGTTCTTTACCTTTAGTGTCTGAGCTGCTTGAAGGCTTGAGGAGGTTGCTTGAGTTCACTATGTCTAAAGCCTTGCATTTACCTTCTAAGAACTTGATAAGATCTTCAAGAGTAGGAAGAATTTCAGAGTCTACAGTATCTTCAAATTCTTTCCTAATGGACACGTGCACTTTCTCCAAAATCAACTGCGAAACCAGTAGGTCTTCCAATGGCACTGCTAGATTTAGGGCCTTAATAGCATTTAGGTTACTCAGAGTTTGGTTAACTAGTGCCCGAAGCTCATTAACAGAATCTTTGTGAGCAACCGGCAAGTTTAATAAGTAACCTAAGTGTGCCGTAGTAATCAGTCTTATGTTATCATAACGACTGCGAATAGTTTGCAGAGCAACTTCAAAATTACTGCTAGAAACTGGGATATTAGCTATTAACTTATGAGCTTCACCTTTGAGTGTAGACAGCAAGTAGTGAAATTTTTGAATATTGTCCAACTGGTCATTATTGACAACTAGGCTATCAAAGGTGTCCATATAATGCTTGAAACCGGTCACATTACCATCATAGCTGGGAAGTTGTAGTGTCGGTAATCTAATAGCATTCCGTGTACTAAAATGTGAGTGAGGTGGAGTAATACTACCATCAGCCTTGTGATCATTATCACGATTGATCTCGATATTCATTGCAGCTTCGAGATCAAAGTATGCTGATTCAAAGGTTTCTCTTTCAGCTGCATGCTTTTCAATACCCTCAAATAGTTCTAACTGCGTTTGAGCACCTTCAAATTTATCTCTAATGTTAGGCAATTCTTTCAGTCTAACAATTACTAATTGAATTTCTGACTCACGCTGGAATTCAGTAATATACTTTGACATTCGTGTTAAACTTGATTTGGCAACGGCTCGTTGCTGTACGAGTTGCTTCCTGGTTTGTTCTTCCATTGCTGCAGACGCGTTACGAGTACAAAAGGTTCGAAAAGGGTGAAAACAAGGAAGGCTAGCTTATAGAATCATTAACTAAGAATGTGATCCTTAGTACTTGAGCATAACGGGCGCAAGGAGACAGAATAAACCAATAGGATCAAGGTTGGGAGCATAATCTAAGGTGCCAGTCTAAGAATGTTTCAACTTACTTGTTATGCAGAGATAAATCTTGGAACCGCCACTGTCATCCATGATGAGCTGAATAATACACTGTCTATGTTCTGCATGACCACACAAACTGGAGCTATAAGACCGGCAGCTGAACACGTGCCGTGGTATGTGTTGTAGGTTATGTTACGTATGTAACATGTAAAACACACGAGTTGCATTTCTAGACGTTCGTTAAGAGTTGTGTTCCAACGATTAGTGTTTTACACGTCCGAAGTATGCACGATGTCGTCTCATACTTGGAAGAATCCATTTCGCCACGAGGTGACCATGTGCTTTGTCCGCGTTCTGTTATATCGTACAGAGAACATGTCTTTCCAACGCGAATATCCGGTACGCGAGGACCATGAATAAAGTTGTGCAATAGGGTCCCCAGAAAAACAGGAGAGCACCAATAAGTGGACTGTAACTAAGATTAAGACATGTCTTGTACTAGAACATTTACTGCCATTACGGACTGTACACACACATACAACAACAAAAAACTGGTAGCCAAGCACGCAAAAGTTCTCTCGTCTCCCGTCGAGCGCTGCAGAGCGAGCAATCGAAATGGCTGTCGAGTGATCGAGACGGCTGTACTCAACAGCCATGTTGAATTGTTCTGTATTTAGGCCATAGAGTTAGGGTATCATTAGGTGAAGTTTATTGCGTAGGTTCATTATTCAAACGTTCACTTCGGTCACATGATTAAGACAAAAGAAATAAAAACTCAATTTTAAAATGTTGCGCAGCCGCCATCTTTGGGTTATGAGAACAATTGAAAATGCCAATGCCAATAGATTACATTTTGTTTGAACATCTACCGTACCAAGTTTTACTGCGCTCGGATGATTAGGCTACATCGCGAGTAAATTCCATTTAATATTTTTAAATTCGCTTGGCCACCATGTTGGCATTGTGCTCACATGGTTATTGAAAGTCCAATAGGTGAACTTTTAGTAATAGGCACCCTTTATCACTGTATTCAATTTCAGGGTGCTATATGTTACTGTTGCGGAGAAATGCAATGCCAGTGACATATTACGCGCGGCCGCCATGTTGGATTGGTGAAACATATTCAAATTTGAAAGGCAAGGTCGAGGTTGGTTAACGTAGTAGTATGCTCTTACCAAGTTTCATTGGAATTGCTTCGGCTGTTTAGATTTTATTAGGGGGACACACACACACATACGCACTTACGCCTATTTTTTTCATAAATGAAAATAGTCTAAAAATGACGTGGAAAGACAAGGTTGCAGCGGCACTCAGAGTAAAAGTATAGTAGAGGGAGGAAACATGGGATAGTCATAAAGAAGAATAGGAATACGAATAAGCTGAATTCAGTTGGATTGAACTATTTTTTAAGGGGGTCCGGAATGTCCATATTCTTCGAAATTTTCAAAATTGTGTATTTTCCTCATATAATTAATCTACAGACGTTTCGCTTTCTAACGCTACGTATAGTGTTTTCATATCTCATTTGTGTGGCTACTTTCCCACAATCGTGCGTCCTTTTAGTAAACACGCCAAAGATGATTTTTTCCTTGCAAAGCGGAAATAACTAACGACCTCGCAAATATCACTTCAATTCCTTCTCATCGTTCTTTCTTCCTTCGTCTTCTTCCACATTTCCTTCATTCTTTCAGAGTGTTGGGCCTTTAAAATTAAAATAAATATTAAAATTAAAATTAAAATTAAAATTAAAATTAAAATTAAAATTAAAATTAAAATTAAAATTAAAATTAAAATTAAAATTAAAATTAAAATTAAAATTAAAATTAAAATTAAATCAAAATCAAAATCAAAATTAAAATCAAAATTAAAATTAAAGTGAAAATAAAAATAAAAAAGAATTAAAAATAAAAATGAAATGAAAATAAAAATGAAATTAAAATTAAAATTAATTTTAAAATTAAAAATAACTCAAACAAGCAGTTCCGTGAAGAACTATGCAGCCTATTTTCATATATCCTACTCATGTTAATTGCCTCTATCAACATTCAAAATTTAATTTCGATTGTTGTCATAGATTCGTAGATATTGAGAACCGTCTAAAAATTTCAGATGGTCGCCAGGTTGGATTTTTAGCCTACTTTTCACATTTTGCAAAAATGAGGAAAAAGTAGACTTATGAGATCGATCCGGGAAAATGTGTGTGTCCCCCCCCCCCCCCTAGCAACTCCTAAACGGCTGCAGCAATCGAAACCATATTTAGTATGATTAAAGATGTATACCGGAATATCTCACGTCCATATTTGAAAATGATGTCAGTGCTACCAACTGCTGAAAAATCGCACTAGAAATTTGAGCTCCATGTTGGATATCATGGAAGGTATGCATGGGAGCTATTCCAAAATTGGCACACATGTAGATAACACTATTTCAGTTTAATTTCCTGGAGGCCATACATGAAAGTGCTGCCAAAATAATTTAAGCCTTCTGATAAGTCCAATTTTTAAATGACTATAACTTCTACACTATCAATTGGATTTCAACAAAATTTTGTATGTAATATGTGTACATAAACAGATATGACTGAGCGTGTTCTTAAGAGCCACCAGAGCTGCCAACTGTTAATAATTGATCTCTCTATTCTTTTATCCAAATACCAATATATCGGAAAGTATGCAAGCCGACAGCTTTAAACTATGCACACGTATAGTACCTGACACTTTAGATTAATTTTGGAGTAACTTATATACTTCAATTCTACCAACATGATTCTAAGCCTGCTGATACGACCAATTTTTAAATAAATGTAACTTCTATACTATCAGTTGGATTTCAACCAAATTTCGTATGTACTGTGTGTAACATAACAGATATGACTATAAGTATTCTTAAGAGCAATCAGGCCTGCCAACTGTTAATAAATGCTGTCTATATTTTTTAGCCTAATATCAATATCAGGAAGTATGCATGCCAACTGCCCTATACTTTGCACACGTATAGCAGCTGACATTATAGATTAATTTGGATTAATTAATATAAGTCAGTGCTGCCAACATGATTCTATGCCTGCTGATAGGACCAATATTAGAATACATGTAACTTCTATACTAACAAATGGATTTCATCCAAAATTGGCACAACAAGATATCATTTTATTTCCGATTATTTATAACCAGCACACGCATGATATTTTTGCCAACATGCTTTTACGCGTGCTGATAAATCCAATGTCTAACTGCATGCAACGTCCATTGGACGTCAACCAAATTTTGTATTCTGTACCTCAAGAGATGGAGCTAAGAATATATTCAGTCACCAGGGCTGCCAACTGCAGTGCTCTATTAGGCAACCAGGAATATTTCGAACTAATTAGACATTTCGATATTACCAACTTAATTTCGTCATTATTCTAGATAGGTTCATATACTGGAGAATAATCATTGGCATGAAAAGTAGGCTCTTTAGTTCGTCACGGAACTTCTTGTTATTTATGTACTATCACATGAAGATTATTGTGTACGTGTGGTATTCAAACTTCAATCGCATGATTAGAACACAAGAAGTGAAAACGAGATTTTCAAATTTCGCACTGCTGCCATCTTGTGGTTATGAAAACAATTGAAATAAATTAGATGCCAGTGGATTAACATTTATATAAGCACTAGCAGTAGTGCCCGGCTTCGCCCGGTGTATTTATTTGTTTTATTGATGATAATGTATACTATTACAGAACTGGCACATGATACTTAAAGTAACAGAAAAAATATTTTAAAAATATAACTTTTTTGGTGGTGGTTGTGGTGGTTGTAGTGGGGGTGATAAGTAGTACAGTATAAAGGACGTAACATTCGGGGTCATTTTCCCGTAATGATAATAATGATAATAATGCATAGGGAAACGGCTATTTTCTAACTACAGCACTGACACATGTAATTTACAAACAAATTTTAAATTAGATTAGAAAGAGAAGTAAGTGAAATAAAAGACACGCCTAGGGCCTATATCTCATTGGCTGTCAGAAATGTAGAGACCAATAGTGTCGTTTTTTGTCGCATAGCGCCGTAGGAAAATAATGAGAACTCTTTGGCAAACTTCGGCTGTCCCGAGCTACTGAGGTAGCAATAGTATCATTTATCGCCACATAGCGCTCAACGATAAGGTTCGGAATAATTGAAGGTAAATTTGAAAGCACCAACACTTATTGCAGCTTGTAAGCTCAATGTAATGCACCAACACCATTGCACATATACCGAGGCATAATATTTTCACGATGATAACTGTTTTAAGGGGCTTAGGAGATCTTTTTGCACTAATTACTCCCCGTGACTGCAATTTATAAACAGCGCAAGATGCGACTATTTTCGCAATTCTACACCAGAACACTGGTAGGGGTGACGTGATGCAGCCCGAACTGCCTGTCAACAATAGACTTATTAAAATACTCTTACAGTTACACTACTGCGGACATGAATGGTTCTAGGGCCTTAATACAGTACGTGGTTTTCAAGTTTATTTTGTTTGTTAATCTAAATGTGGGGAATGGAGAGCGTTGTCCAAAATACCAAGTGGACAGTGTTACCAGCAGGGTTTCAAAGTGTATGAAAAATTTGGTGCAATTGGGAGAATCGGTGTATATTTGTGATAAAGGGCCTAAATGCAGGGAATGGAGTGGTCTGTCCAAAATTTAAAGTGGACAGTGTCCCCTGCAGGGTTCCAAAGGGTAAGTACCTGTATACAAAATGTGGTTCAGATCGGTGAAACGGTGTAGATTTGTGCCAAAGGACCTAAATGCAGGGAATGGAGTGGTCGGTCCGAAATTTCAAGTAGACAGTGTTACTCGTCAGGTTCCAAAGGGTAAGTATGTAAAATTTGGTTCAGATCGGTGAAACGGTGTATATTTGTGCTAAAGGGCCTAAATACAGGGAATGGAGTGGTCTGTCCGAAATTTGAAGAAGACAGTGTTACTCTCAGGGTTCCAAAAGGTAAGTATACAAATTTTGGTTCAGATTGGTGAAAAGGTGTAGATTTGTGCCAAAGGGCCTAAATGCAGGGAATGGACTGGTCTGTCATAAATTTCATGTAGGCAGTGTTACTCGTAGGGTTCCAAAGGGCTAGTATACAAATTTTGGTTCAGATCGGTTAAACGGTGTAGATTTGTGCAAAAGGGCCTAAATGCGGGGAATGGAGTGGTCTGTCCGAAATTTCATGCAGACTGTGTTACTCGCATGGTTCCAAAGGGTAAGTATACACATTTTGGGTCAGATCGGTGAAACGGTGTAGATTTGTGCCAAAGGGCCTACATGCAGGGAATGGAGTGGTCTGTCCGAAATTTCATGTAAACAGTGTTACTCGCAGGGTTCCAAAGGGTCACTTACTTCACTTAATTCCTGCCGCTCCTTCCGGAGCATAGGGCCTTGGCGAAATTTCTCCACGCAGTACGGTTCCTGGCCATTCTCTTCACTTGACTCCAGTTCTTGTCCACATCTGCAATTTCATTTTCGATCGTCCTCTTCCAGGTTTTCTTAGGTCGACCTCGCTTCCTGGCGCCTTGAGGATTCCAGTCTAGCGCCGCCCTCTCAATAGCTCCGTCCGGCTTCCTTAGTGTGTGACCAATCCAGCGCCATTTCCTCTCCTTGATCTGGATGCTAATCGGTTGTTGATTGGTGATGGTCCAAAGATCTTCATTTGAGATTATGTCCGGCCACCTCACATTCATGATGCGACGCAGACATCTGTTAATGAACACCTGTAGCTGGTTGTTGATCGGTTTTGTGACTTTCCATGTTTCACAGCCGTAGAGAAGAATCGACTTTACTTTGCTATTGAAAAGGCTGAGCTTGGTCTTCCTGGAAATGTTTCTATTTCTCCAGATGGGGTAGAGCTGGACAAAGGCACCATTTGCCTTCCTGATACGGCTTCGAACATCTTCCTCTGCTCCCCCATCATTTGTGACTATACTCCAAGGTAGAGGAAGGACTCAACTCGGTCAATGTCCTTTCCGTTGACTGTCAAACTAGTCGTGACGTGACCCTTTCCAAAGGGTAAGTATACAAATTTTGGTTCAGATCGATGAAAAGGTTTAGATTTGTGCCAAAGGGCCTAAATGCAGGGAATGGACTGATCTTTCATAAATTTCACGCAGACAGTGTTACTCGCAGGGTTCCAAAGTGTAAGTATACAAATTTTGGTTCAGATCGGAGAAACTGTGTACGTATCACTAACCATATCGCCAGCGCATGCGGATAGAGCAGTCCGGGATCGCTTGTTCTACCGACTTACTGAACAAAAATCAATTTGTACGTTTACCTGAGAGGTATAGCCTAATACTACATAGCTTTAACTATTCCTCTTGAATCTGGCTATCATATAAAACAATAATTTTTCGAATCGGACTGGTAGTTTCAGAGATAAGCGCGTTTAAACACACAAACACACAAACTCTTCAGCTTTATTATATTATTATAGTATCGATTTAACTTGCAAAGTTTCATTGAAATCGCTCCATCCGCTTAGAATTTATTGGGGGGGGGCTTAGACACGAATCACACACACACGCACACGCAGACACTCGGACAAAAGGTGATCCCATAAGCCTATTTTTTCATAAAATGAAAATTGGGTAAAAATAAATGATTTCTGTCCACCCTCCTCCCCTGCGCTCTCTTTTTACTTCCACAAGAACCTTAATGAAAGAAAGTCTTTCCCTGAATTGTTTTCTGTCTTGAGAGTCTTCATCTGTGATTCCTAGCCTCCTGAGTTCTTACTTCATCTGCTTGGTGTGGCTCCCCTCGCTCTTTAGATTGTATATTTTATCAAAAAATTGTTTACTCAATCTTGCTGGATCCATTCTGACCATGTGTCCATAGAAACTCAGTCGTCTTTTCCTGATCGTTGTTTCCAGGTCTTCTATCCTTTCGTAAATCTCCTTGTTAACCCGCGGCGACTGGCGCATGGTATTTTTGACCCGAGGCTTAAACAATGCTGTATATTTTAAATTTTGGAGCGTTGGAAGGAACATTTCTCTGCACTTCTAAATCGTACCTCCAATGTTGCCGAGGACTTTCTTTGCAAAGTCCCTCAGCAGCCCAACATCCATGGATGGCAGTTCCGCCGACATTCCAAGATTTCACCAAAGCGCTCAATCAACTAAAGCCGAGAAAGGCTCCTGGTCCTGATAACATTCCTCTGGAGTTGTTACTAAATGAAGGTATGGCTTTGAAGACTCGACTTTTTACACTTACCCTCTTAATTTGGGAAAATCGAGAAGTACCCGGCGACTTGAAGAATGCTGCCATCATCATATCTTCAAGAAAGGCGATCGTAGTGTGTGTGGGAACTACCGTGGTATATCTCTATTATCCATTGCAGGTAAAGTTCTCGCAAGAATTCTACTAAGCCGGCTCCAAAGTATCTCGGAGAGGATTTTGCCCGAGGCTCAATGTGGTTTCCAAACCTCCATTGGCACAACAGACATGATATTCTGTGCCAGATAACTCCAGGAAAAGTGCAGAGAGCATCAGGAACCTCTGTATTTAGTTTCTATGACCTGGAAAAAGCCTTTGATTCAGTACCAATATCTGCTATGTAGAAAGTGTTAGCGCACTTTGGATGTCCAGATCGCTTTGTGGAATTAGTTCAAACTCTTCATGATGGAATGTCTGGGAAGGTTCTTCACGGTAACTCTGTATCTGATCTGTTTCCAATCACTCACGGTTTGAAACAGGGCTGTGTGCTTGCTCCAACACTCTTTGCATTGTATATGGCTGCGGTGATGTACTGTATGAATCATCTTCCAACAACCCAGGCATAGAGATTAAGTTTCGCTTCGACGGAGGCCTTTTCAATCTTGCAAGACTCCGTTCACAGAGACATAAGTTACCCGGGTGGCAGACCTGCAGTATGCCGATGACACAGCATCTCCTGCTCCCACACCTGCAGAGCTTCAACAAACGGTCAATCGCTTTAGCACTGCGTGTGATCACTTTGGTCCTACCATCAATGCAAAGAAAACTAAGGTACTTGCACAACCTGCCCCAGGATTACCTCTTCCTGAGCTCAATATATCCATATTAGACTCAACACTGGAGCAGGTTGATCTCTTTTCATATCTTGGCAGCATCTTGTCTAAACGGTGCACTTGCGAACAGGATGTTGACAAAAGAATTGGGGCTGCCCATGCAGCATTTGGCCGCTTAATGCACTGAGTCTTCATGAATAAAGACCTAAATATGCATACCAAACTCATGGTGTACAAAGCTGTCGTCATCTCAACGCTACTGTATGGCTGTGAAACTTGGACACTCTATCGCCGTGATATCAGGAAACTTGAGCGCTTCCACCAACAAAAGATGAGATACACCTTGAACATTAAGTGGGAGGACTACGTTACCAACACTGCAGTTCTCGAGAAAGCGCATCTCAATAGCATAGAGGCAACGATCATCGCTCATCAACTGAAATGGTTAGGCCATGTTCACCGTATGAGTGATACCAGGCTTCCACGTCAATTCCTTTATTGTGAACTTTGCTCCGGCACCAGACTTCATGGGGCCCCTCTGAAGCGTTTTAAAGACCAGCTAAAACACATCATGACGACGACTGGTATACCTATCCACTCATGGGAAACATCTGCTGTGAACCGTTTACTGTGGCGGAACACTACATCGACCGCTGTCCACTTATTTGAAGAAGAACGTCGCAGACATGGAGAGGCCAAACGACAACCAAGGAAGCTTCGTCAATTGCAACCCCGCCCTCCTCCGACCATTCAGTGCAATTTATGTGGGCGCATGTTTCATGCCAGGATTGGCCTGTTTAGTCCTCAGAAACACATCCACAAGCTGGTCTGAAAAGCAGGAAGAAGTATGTGTACTCGGAATCGAGTTACAGCCGACGACGACGACGATATTTTCGTTTTAGTCAGCCCTTATTTCCAGTCACTTACTGTACCTTCCTTCCTAGCCTTGAACTTCACCCTGCAAAAGTAACATGACCATAGCTTTTTGAACAATCAAGTTATTTCTATATTATTTACGATCGGGTCAGAATTACCCATAGCGCCAGTCCTCGCGAGATAATTTTCGGTTTACGTTAGTCGGGACAATCTGCAAAAAAATACGGGGGAAAATCCAACTATTGTGGATCCAGGTTTAGGGTCTAGGGACACCTTCGTCATCAGCTCCTTTGATCAAAAATATTAAGATGACTGCATTGCTGCCACTAGCAAGGCCAATTATACTGTTACGAAAATTATTGTCATTTTTGTGCTTGTTAAATTTGAAAAATAAAAATAAACCTCATTTTATATTGGGAATAGTTCATAGGAAGACACCAGGTATAAAATTACTTCATTAAAATCTGTACGACTGCGACAAAAAGGGAGGGACACACTATGGGTCAAAATGACCCGGCGCCAGTCCTCGTGTTATATTTTTCCACGCCAGTTCTCAAGGGCTAATTTTAGTCTTAAGTTTCCCTGTTCCACTCTTGCGACGTAAATCCTTCTCAGTATTCTCCTTTTAATCTTCAGGATCTTTTCCAGGCTCGTTAGGTTGTCCGTTTCCACCCCATTTAGGATGACCGGGTTTTTATTAGACGGTAGATACAAAATGAACGTTTATAGGGCACAATATTATTAAATGTATTTAGTTTTAATTAGTTCAGCCTAATTATTATTAATATTAATTTTTGTTTTCTCTAACATTTTTTAAAAATTTATTTATTTATTTATTTACTGTATTTATTTTTTACGAAGGAAGTGGAAAAATCTATACTAATATAATAAAGCTGAAGAGTTTGTGTGTTTGTGTATGTATTTAAACGCGCTAATCTCTGGAACTACCAGTCGGATTCGAAAAATCATTTTTGTATATGATAGCCAGATTCGAGAGAAATAGTTTAGGCTATCTAGCATTATGCTACACCTCTCAGGTAACCATAAAGATGGATTTTTGTTCAGTAAGTCGGAAAAACAAGCGCTCCCGGATAGCTCCAATAATACCTAATACCTAACTTGATTGACCGTTTCTAACCAACCAAATATAACCTACAAATTTGGTTATACACCACCAATTGCAGTGGTAGGTTCAATTACATGCCACAAACCTATGACATGGGACCACCGGCTTTACTTCCCCTCCGAAGGAAGGCATACTGAAGGATTTTAACATAAAGATCCGACGACTTCGAACGTGTTTGAACTCGTGATCTCGGGCATAGCAGTTCAGCATGCTACCGACTACGCCACCGAAGCCCAACAGAATAATTTAAAAATTTCATATGTCAACTTTGTATGTCGAATAGTTCCGAAAACAAGGGATGTGGTAGGCTATATCTAGATAAACGGTTTACTAAGAAATTGGAATCAAAGATTTTTCCGTTTTTTAGAACATGCCATATAAAAAGTAGGTTGGTTCAGGCAAGGAAGACATTTCTACAAAGAAAGAATCTGTTGACATCGTATACAGATTTAGGTGTTAGGAAGTCATTTTTGAAAGACTCTGTACGGAGCGTGGCGCTCTATGTAAGTGAAACTTGGACTATTGGGGCAGCAGAAAAGAGGAGAATTGAAGCGTTTGAAATGTGGTGTTACAGGAGAATGATGAAGATCAGAAGGGTATATAGGGTTACAAACGAAGAGGTATTAAGACGAGTGGGAGAGGAGAGATGTTTTTGGCGACTGCTAACGAAGAGAAGACATAGGTTGGTAGGACACGACTAAGACACCCAGGAATTTCAAGCTTAGTTACGGAAGGAAGGGTCGACGACAAGAACTGTAGTGGTAGACCAATGTTAGAATATGTTAAATAGATTTCCTCAGATGTAGGGTGTGGTAGCTACGTATAGATGAAACGACTAGCTCAGGACAGGGAGGCATGGGGCGCTGTATCAAACCAGTCAAAAAACTGAGGACTCAAACTAATATTACTTTCTGACTCAGATGTTGACAGGTCATGGCTACTTTCGGTGTTACCTTCATCATATGGCCAAAGTAAGGAGTCCAGTATGTATTTACTGCGAGAACGAACGAGTTGACGTATATCTTACGTTCTTCGTCTGTGCTCGTTGGGCAGCGGAAAAACAACGACTTGAAGCTGAGGTTGGTCCAATAACGCCGGACAATATAGTTGGAATTATGCTGAGGAACGAGCTTAGCTGGAAAGCGGTCGCTTTCTTTGTTGAGGTGGTCCTTCGTCAGAAGAGGTCGGATGGGGACTTGCACGATTTAGTTGATTAAGTCTGCGATCCGCGGACTATGAATTGAGAAATAAGAAGGTGCTTGTAAGCAATGAAAATGGCTCCGTCCTGAAGTAATACGAAATATTTTCCGGGGTGGGTTTTGTCAAGAGGATACGGTGTGGTTTTTAGTGGGTAAGAATCCCACACACGTGAAGAGTGCGGACCCTCTTCAAGCGTCTTGATAGAATATTTTTCCACTTCCCTCGTAAAAAATAATAAAAATACAAGGGCTGTTTTTAAGTAAGGGCCGTTTTATGTTTTAAAACTAACCGAACATTTTATTTTGAAACCACATTTATTTTTAGGGTTTACATACCTTCATCTAATTTTGTACATAGTTGCCTTGTTTATTTAGGCACTTGTCATACCTTAAAACTAAGTTCTGGAATCCCTGTGCATAAAAGTTTGCCGCCTGCTCTGACAACGAAGAATTCACACTTGCGGAAAATCCATTGATAGAGTGGTTATCATGAATCTTCGGTGTTCGTGAATTTTCGTGTCAATTGCAGTCACCAAGTCATCTGTGATCACAGACCTGAGCGTTCATCGTCATGAACATTTTCACGGCCACTTTTGAACTCGCATACCTATTTTCGCACGTTACCTTCCGTCATTGCATTATCACCATACACCTCACAAAGCTGACGATGAATGTCTGCAGCCGACATGTTTCTTGCACTCAATAAACGTATCACAGATCGTACCTCACACGCGGCGGGCGAATCAATAATCTTGAACATTGTAAAGATGCACAGTTCAGCATACAGGTTAGCTACACAGCTGCAACTGACGCCTGCTTGTTAGCAAAGGATGCCGGGAGGTAGCGCGCACGCTTGTTGCGGGGTGCGCACTAACTACGGGCTTTTTAAAAAATCGACCCTTACTTAAAAAACAGCCCTCGTAATAAATAAATAAATAAATAAATAAATAAATAAATAAATAAATAAATAAATAAATAAATAAATAATGTGCGAATGTACCCAGATGGATCACGCAGTACTTTTATGATTCGCCTCTCTGATCTTCCATATAGCGCTCATTCTCTCTCCGTGGGCCATCTTACTTTCCTCAGTGCACTTGGTTCCTGGTCTCATTGGAGCGTCATTCTCTGGTGTTACTATCCATCCATTTACCCTGCATCGGAAGAGGTTCCTGTCAAAGACTTCCACTGTCCTTACTTGAACCTTCTCCAAATCCTGTTTGACTTGCTGAATCCACGGTATATTCTTCAGTTTTTCTGGGTATGTCATGATCTTGTGTGTAAGTCTAGTCGGTGGAAGTCTTTGAACATGTCCATAAAACTTCAATCTTCGTTTTCGGATGTCCGCCGAAAGATTAGATAATTTCTCAATTGGTTTACGAGATTTAAACCCGTATCCATCTTCTGTTCTTTCTGGGCCAAGATTTTCCTCAAGATCTTTCGTTCTTCCTTTAGGATATTTTCCAAGTCACCCTTCCTGTTAAGTATTAGAGTTTCACTTGCATACAGAGCTTCCGGTTTGATCGCCGTGTTGTAGTGTCTGATCTTTGTATGTGTGGACATGTACCTTTTGTTGTAGATGTCGCGCGTTCTCCCATATGCTCTCTTCAATTTCTGTAGCCGAACTCTTTGTGCTTCCTTTTATAAACCTGTTGGTTCCAAGATCTCTCCTAGGTACTTGAAGTGGCACACCCGATTGATTTTTCCATATTTGCTGCTTAATTTCTGAATGTTGAACCCAGTAGAGATGACCTCAGTTATATCAAAAGAGATTTGTAGGCCAACCTTTTCAGCACATTTCTCGAGGACTTCTATCTGTTTGATTGCAGTGATTTCACTGTCCGCTAGTATCGCTAGGGCGTCTGCGAACGCTAGGCAAGTAACCTTAATGTCATATTTTGCTCGTCCAAGTTGAATGAGCTTCCAGTATTGTTGGTATTTCAGCTCCTTTTCCCATTCTCTGATTACTTTATCTAGGACAATATTGAAGAGGAGTGGTGGCAGTCCAACTCCTTGACGAACACCGGTTTTGATTTCGATAGGCTCTGATACTTCACCCATAAATTTCACTTTGGACTTAGTGGCTGTGAGTGTTTGCTTGATAAGACTTAAAGTCTTTGGGTCGAGTCCTTGCCCCTGCAGGATATTGGAGAGGGAATGTCGGTCGACGGAGTCGTACACCTCTTTGAAGTCAACAAACGTGCATATGATTGGGCAGTTTCTGATTGCTTTATTCCTCAGTATTGTCTTCAAGTTGAAGATCTGTTCTACGCAAGAGCGCCCAGGTCGGAAACCCGCTTGGTTTTCGCTGATCGTATGTTCAAGCAGTTCTTGGGCTCTTTAAGTAGACACGCTGTGAGAATCTTGTAGGCAACTTGTAAAGAAATCGCTCTGTAGTTATTCACATTCGTCCTGTCAGCTTTCTTCTAGAGTGGATGAATGAGGGCACACTTCCAGTCTTCTGGTAATTTTTCTGTTAGCCAAGTGTCTTTGATGATTTGAGTGAATTCCTCCAGAGTGTAGGGTCCTATGTTCTTCAGGAATTCAGCTATAATACCATCCTCTCCAGATGATCTGTTATTTTTGAGTCTGAGGATATGTCTGTTGATTTCCTCTTTGGTTGGTGGTTGGGATTCGGGGTATGTATATAAAGGCATCTAGTTAGGAAATCTTGAGGGTGTTCTGAGCGGTTGAGTAGCTCAGGGAAATATCGAGCTAGCTCTCTGCAGTTCTCTTGATTGGTCAGTGCGAGTTCACCGTTCTTTTTTTTCTAAAGCATACGTTCTGTGGGGTATATCCTCTAATCTTTCCTGCGAATGTTCCATAGAAATCACGTGTATTGAAGTCTCTGAAGTTCTTTTCAATGGATTGCAATTGCTCCATCATATGTCTCCTCTTCGTTTGTCTGAATAATATCGCGATCTTTTTTCTGATATCAAAAAAATGTTGTTGCGTCTCAGGTGATTTTATACTATTATATTTCTGGAAGGCTCTCTTGCGTTCTTCCAGAGCATCCTCACAAGCCGAGTCCCACCAAGGGTGTATTGTGTTCCTCTTTCGGGGAATTAACCTTTTGGCTTTCTCTATGATCATAGTGTGGAACTGTTCCCAGGGGCACGCCTGTTCTCTTTCCCATTCTTCCTTTATACCTGTTTCCCGGATCCTTTATGTATCAAATTTCTGGCGGTGTGTTCTTTTGCGATGGGTTGTTTTAGGGGGTAAATTTAACTTAAATGCGCACTAGATAATGGCCAGAGTCAATGTTTGCACCTCTGCGGATTTGTACATCATGGATTTCTTTCTGCGACAGGGGCGCCGAATCCATGGTCGAGGTCTAGCGACCGCTAGACCTGACGAGGGGGTGGGTCTCCCGGTCCCCTTGGGGGGTGGGTTCCGTTGGGGGGTTACGGATAGAGGAGGAAAGGGAAGGAGAAGGAAAAGAGGAAAGGAAAGAAGGGAGAGAGAAGAGAAGAGAAGAGAAGAGAAGAGAAGAGAAGGGGAGAACTGTGTGAAATAAGCTGTAAAAACGTAATTATTGGGGTAGGGGTCCGGTTTTTTATAAGGGGGTTAGGGTGTAGGGGTAGGGCAGAGAGGTGCAAAAAGGGGGGGGGGTCCTCACAGAACGAGAGGGGTGGGTGTCTGCTAGACCTGAAAAAAAAAGATTCGGCGCCACTGTTCTGCGAGGAGTATGTGATGGCTACATGATCGATCTGATATTCACCAAGCGATAGTATGGGTGATCTCCAAGTCTTTTGCTTTCTAGAGTGTTTCCTGTTGGTGTTGGCTGCAATTCATATACCGTATACTTTTAAAAGGATTCATGCAAATTAAAAAATACATTTATTTTCAAAAATCCTGTTGTTGTTGATTTATTTAGGGGCTTTGCGACATCGTGGTCATATAGCCCCGTGTACTTGGGTGTCTTATTGTGATGGCTGTATTAGTGTTTGTATTTGTAAGTCAAGGCCGTGACCTTAAGTTAGGAACCATCCCGGCATTTTTCTGAAGTAGAAGTGGGAAACTACGGAAAACCACTTCCAAGATGGCTGAGGTGGGAATTGAACCCACCTCTTCTTAGTTTTGCCTCACGAGGCTGAGTGTACACCGTTCTAATCCTCAGACAAGAATTACATTTCTTGGTAGACCCGGGAATCGAACAACAACAACAACAAGAACTTTAATTATAAGTCAATTATTGAATTTGGATGCGTATTATGGGATTGGATAAATAGGCCTACACTGATTAACTACAACTGCAGACAATTACATACAATAATGCACTTACTCAACAGGATCGATGGGTACGCAGACTCAACGTTTTGGGTTCACAATCTGACAAGATGGATGTTTTCCGAGTCATCTTGCCCGCATTGGTGTTCTCAACGACCCGCATTGTGATACAGATCCAGAGGACACCATCGACCTTAACCACACTCTGTTCGCTTGCAGCAAATGCCAACCTGCAATAGACACACTGTACAAAGATCTTCAAGACCTTCCCCCAGGGGCTCACATCAAGTGGGACCTGGGTTGGTGACCACGGGAGCCCAGCTGAGTCCGGCATTGCTTCCACTTACTTGTGCCGGACACCTCTCTTCTTTCCTGTCGACAACTCTTGGTCAACTCTCGTTCTCTTCCGACCCCGACGGTAATAGGGTATCCGAGGCCTAGGGAGTGTTTCACTTTCCCGCCTTAATTGGCCCTTGTCTCATCTTCTTTCCTGATACCCCCATTCTCCGATGGGGCAGCCTTCTTTTTCTTTTCATGTTATCTCCTGCCTTCTGCATAAGGCAGGGTGTATGTAGCCCCACCACTTCTGGTGCACCCTGGATAGTGCTACTCCCTCAAGGGCTCACGGATGGCGAGTTTGGGAGTTGACGACCCCAGGAATTCATGACCTGGGTCCGTTTTGTCCCCTTTCTTCTCTGACTTTGGGGTGGGCCCTCTCCTGTTTCCCTTTCCCATCTGCCTTTCATGACTCTCCTTCCTTTCAAGTTCCTCAATCCTCATTCTTCGAGGGTTGAGGGCATTTCTTTTCTTCCTGTCCTGTATTTGCCTCATCCTTTATTTGTTTACCATTTCTTCTTCTAGTATGTAAGTTTGTAGTTAGTATTAGTTATAGTTTTCATTCTCATCTAATCTTTCACTATCACCCACACCATTAGGGGCCCATAACCTAGATGTTAGGCCCCTTAAAACAACAATTATCATCATCATCAAGACCAAAGTCTCCCCTTCCCAACCAACATAGGGCCTACTGTACGGTACTGTACATTGCCTCCTAAAGATCTCGAACAGACTTATGCCGTGCCCCCGCCTTGTTCTTGAGTACGCGACGTACTGAATCAATATTTGAGTGTTTACTCCTGTGCGTGTGTGTTTGTGTGTTTTACGTTCTTGTCCACAAGTACTTCTAAACAATGACTCAATTAAATCAATCAGACCCACTTTCTGTCGTTTTTTATTGTATTTATGTATTCTTCTTTGCATTCTTCACTCTCTCTTACTTTGTAAAACAGAAAGCAAAAAACAAAATACAAAAACAAAGGCAAAATCAGAAAAAAACAGAAAACAAACACAAAACTGAAAACACGAAGCAAAAAACAAAATTAAAATGCAGAAAACAAACACAAAACCTAATACACAAAGCTAAAAGCAAAATTCAAAAATAGAAGAAAAAGCAGAAATCAAACACAAAACCAAAAACACAATGCAAAATAAAAAAATAAAAAAACAGAAAACAAACACAAAACCAAAAACACAAAGCAAAAAGCAAAATTCAATAATAGAAGCATAAGCAGAAAACAAACTCACAACCAAAAACTCAAAGCAGAAAACAAAATTACAAAGCAGAAAACAAACAGAAAACTGAAAACACAAAGCAAAAAGCAAAATTCAAAATTAGAAGAAAAAGGAATAAACAAACACAAAACCAAAACACAAAGCAAAAACAAAATTAAATAGCAGAAAGCAAACACAAAATCTAAAAGCAAAAGAAAAGTAGAAAACAACAAACACAAAATCAAAAACGGAATTACTTCAGATTTGACTTCCCTCATCCCCCTCCTTGTTACTCTACTGGCTGGCTGTATGACCCATGTAGTCTAACGCCATTAATGCCAATAAAGAAAAATATATTGATAAGATTACAATCGCTTGCTCTTAGTGTTTGAGCTTTCTACTATTTAATGTGTAACATCTTTCCACTCAGTATCTGGATATTTTTGTGGCACTCGGTACGACGTACTGTAGGCCATGTGGCTATGTGAAATCTATATCGCATACGGTTTAGTTCAAGGTTTGGAGACCCTATTAAAGATATTCCTACAATACATCATCTTCAAGTTGTCGTTCTTTGCTGCGAAAATAATCATTCAACTCGTACTGTATCATATATGCTGAAAACAATTACGATTTATTAAATCTTCATACTTTTGCTGTATTCTTATTCAATGTAAGCTTTCGATGTACTGTCGGCCATGTGGCTATTTGAAATTTGTATTGCATCAACAAACACTCCAAACAACGTAGGAAATCAGTATATTAACACCGACTACTAACAATAATTGAAGCTTAATTGGTCTAAACGTACCACTGGGAGAAACACGTTTAATATAGCTAGCCTACTGCACATCTAATTTTTAGTCGCGCCTTTACTGGGCAGTGCGCTCTACCGGCAAAAAAGAGTCCATTTTCAATAACACCGATGGCATGGGTTCACTAACTGGCCGGTATAGAGCGCAGCTCGCATCACGTAGGCAGTGGATTACTCCCGCATACCAAAGTTCAACTAGCTGCAGGTAGATGTCACTACTGCAGATCCATTGGAGAACTTTGTTTTAATTAAATATATATTTTCCATTGCAAAATGCACAATATAACGCTCAATTGTATAACGCCTCAGCACCCAAAAAAATATTTAATGTAAGCACTCGAGGAACTGTCGGCCAAAATACAGCACTATGTGTAATGTAGGCTATAGCCCATAGCATATGGTTAAATTCAAGTTGTGGAGGCCCCATTTAAGAAATTCATACACTAAATCATCTTCGAGTTGTCGTTCTTTGGTGTGAAAATATTCATTATATCATATTTGCTCAAAAGATTTGGCACAGGAGTTTAACAAGTAGCGCGCGGTGGTAGAGATTGGTACAACGACGTACTGTTGGCCATGTGGCTATGTGGAAAGTAAATCGCATACGGTTTACCTCAAGGTTAAATTCAAGTTGTGGAGGCCCCATTACAGATATTGCTACAATAAATTATCTTCAAACTGTCATTCTTTGGTGAGAAAATATTCATTATATTATATTTGCTGAAAACAATTATGATTTATTAAATCTTACTCTTTGGCTGTATTCTTATTTAATGTAAGCACTCGAGGTACTGTCGGCCAAAATACAGCACTATTATATCATATTTGCTGAAAGGATTTGTCACTGGAATTTTACAAGTAGTTATTGCAGAAATAATAGTACCGGCAATGAGAACTTACCGATGGTAATAACACGAAGGAATCCTTCATGTTTGCTGGCACAAGGTAGCACTATGTGTTCATTCTTAAAAAAATGCAAGTAATATGGAATTATTCGAATAACATGTCAGATGTTACACATCATATGCGACTACTGTAAGGGTCGTATTTTTTTCTTTTGCCCATTTTTAGCCCATTTTCATAATAAAAAAAGGCTTATGAGATCACCTTTTGTCCGTATGTGTGTGTGTGCGCGTATGTGTGAGTGTCCCTATAATAACTTCTAAACGGCTGAAGTGATTTCAATGAAACTCGGTTAAGTCATAACACCATCTTGTCTCACCCCGACCGCACCCTTCAAATTTTATTACGTTTCACCAATCCAACATGGCGGCTGTGCGAAATATTTCACAAGCATTCAATATCTCCGAAACTATTACCGATATCACCCTTAAATTTTGTACGGTGATAAAGGGCATTACTAGAAGTTCACTTATGAGACTTTCAAAAACCTGGTAACTACAAAACCAACATGATGGCCAAGCGAATTTGAGCCTTTTAAATAGATTTGTCTCGCGATTTAACCATCCAAACACAATGAAACTTGGTACAGCAAATGTTTATACACATTGCAATGCATTGGCATCTAATATAGTTCAATTGTTTACATAACCTCAAGATGGAGGCTATGCGAAATTTTAAAATCAAGTTTTCATTTCTTGTGTCGTTTGAATAATGAACCTACGCAATAATTTTCCTTTAATGGTACATAACTCTATGGCCTATACATATTAATACAATCCAACATGGATACATGAAAATAGACTGTATAGTTCTTCACGGAACTACTTGTTTTTTCCTCTACACATATTTTGCAGTGTAATCTGGCCGAAGTATCATTTATGCAAGCAGTGTGTGCTCACTTCAAACAGGTGCGAGAAAAGACCTGTTAGTCCCCGGCTGCTGGCCATACCACATCCAGCCTACTGTATAGCCTTAGCGTATTGTACATGCATTTGAGTCACCTAATTCACTCGTTGAGTTTTATTATGGCGTTTCGTTTTCAAGTACAGAAACATAGGCTAATATCTCCATAACGGATTATAGGGAATGCTACCTTCCTCAAGCTTGTAATTGAAACAAATTATTTTTGGTAAGTAGGCCTACATGTTCCGTGATACATTAGCGTCACACGTAAGCCGAGCTGAAATAGTTAAGAATACTTGAGTAGTGCTAATATATTATCAGCGTGTGAAAATCTCCTTGTTCAGTCCTTCAGGTAGTTGAAATTCATTGCAGCACGTGAATCGTTCTTGAATAGTTGAAAGGTTCAAATACGGTACATGTAGCAAGTTAAGGAGAACAAATTCTTCATTGTCGATTAGTTGAATCGCATAAAATGCATTCTGGCCTGAGGCGGAATCACCTGTTCTACGACTACTGTACTGGGGGTGGTCAACGTCATGAGATCATTAATTATTTATTAATATTCCTCATTTTATACAATGGCAGAATGCCTAAAAATACGGACATGTTGATGGCGATGGAACTGCAAACATCGTACGCAAGACATTGTTTCTGCTCGTAAGACTTTGAACACTGGTCTCTTCTTTGGCTCAAAAAAGAGCTCGACGCTGATATTATATGAGGGTGATGATAATTTTGTGGACATATTCAAAGAATGGACAATGAAAGACTTACTAAAAGGATATTTATTCATGCCTCCTCATTAAAAGCCAAAAATAACTCGATAATAGAAATTGAAAAATTACCTTCAAGAAATCAACGTAATACATGAAATTTTATGGGACAGGTCTAGATTCAGTTCGTTGGTGAACAAACATCACTTTGCTGTAATCGCCGAATCAGAGCCTTCGCTGCATGAACAGCAGAAAGGAAGAACAAGTAGTTCCGTGAAGAGCTAAAGCCTATTTTTAAATATCCTACTTAGGCCTATGTTAATTGCCTCTATCATCATACAAAATTTCAGTTTGATTGCTGTAATAGATTCGTAGATATTGAGAACCGTCTAATATTTCGGATTGTCGCCATGTAGGATTTTTATATATGTAGGTCTTAGAGTTATGTACTATTACATGAATATTATTGTGTACGTGTAGTATCAAACTTCAATCGCATGTTTAGGACACAAGAAGTAAAAGCGAGAAAGCAATTGAAATAAATTAGATGCCAATTAACAGCAAACATTTGTAACATGTGTATAAGCATTTACCGTACCAAGTTTCACTGCACTCGGATGGTTAAATCCCGAGAAAAGTCCATTTAAATATTTCTACTTCGCGTCGCCGCCATGTTGGATTTGTGCTCACCAGGTTATTGAAAGTCCTATAGGTGAACTTATGTTCATAGCCTCTATGAACATAACAAATTCAGTTTGATCAATGTAAAAGATTCGTCAATATTGAGAAACGTCAAAATATTTCGGTTGATCGCCATGTTGGATTGTTATACGTAGGCCTATAGGCTATAGAGTTATGTACCATTAAAGGAAAATTATTGCGTAGGTTCATTATTCAAACTTTCACTTCGATCACAAATCGCGAGAAAAGTCTATTAAAATGTTTCAACTTCACTTGGCCGCCATGTTCGTTTTGTACTTTACATGTTTTTGCAAGTTACATAGAAAAACTTGTAGTAGTGCCTTTTATCACCGTAAAAAATTCACGGTGATAGCAGTAATATTTTCGGAGATAGACTGCCGGTGAAATATTTAGCCCAGCCACCATCTTGAGGTTATGTGAACAATTGAACAAAATTAGAAGCTAGTGCATTACAATGTGTATGAACATTTGCTGTATCAAGTTTCATTGCGTTTGGATGGTTAAATCGCTAGGAAGGTCTATCTAAACGTCTCAAATTCGCTCGGCCGCCATGTTGGTTTTGTAGTTACCAGGATTTCTAATGTCTAATCGTGAACTAGTAGTGCCCTTTATCACTGTACAAAATTTCAGGGTGATATCTTTAATATTTTCGGAGATATTGAATGCTGCTGGCAAATTTTGCACTGCCGCCATGATGGATTGGTAAGACGTTATAAGATCTGAAGGGCACGGCCGGGGCGGCCGAAATGGCGCTATGATCTTACCGAGTTTCATTGAAATCGCTCCAGCCGTTTAGATGTCACACACACACACATACGCACACACACACACACGGACAAAAGGTGATCTCATAAGCCTATTTTTTCATAAACTGAAAATTGGCTAATAAGAATAATATTTATAAGAGTAACAAAGATAATAATTTGAATTTATTTATTAATTACTATTGATAATATATTTGTGATATGTCTCACGAATCTGACGGCAAAACGCGTACGGATTATCTGTGAGACATTTTTTTTACAATATACTGTATATAGCCTACAGATTGTATTTCATTACAAGAGTGCATGCAATAATAAGTTTATATTATAAATTAAAATCAGACACGAAAGGTATGAATTTGGGAAGTAAAAAGATAATATCCATTTAGATTGCTTGGCTTTCGCGGATTACATTGCTCTGATCACGGACGAACCAGAAAATGCAAAGATCGAAGTAGAAAACTTAATGGAGCAAGCAGGAAAAATAGGTTTACAAATCTCCTTCCCCAAGACAGAATTTATAACGAATGTTCAAGATTGTCCTGATGTAATAATCATAAACCAAAACAAAATACACCAAGTTAACTCATTTAAGTATTTAGGTGAATGGATAACTATCAATAACAATGAAAAAATAACTTAGAGGTCCGAGCAAAGAAAATGAGCGTAGCTTTTCAGATCACCAGAAATGTATACAAGAAGAAGGCGTTATCATGGGACACTAAAATTAAACATTACTATTCTGTGGAGAGACCTGAAGCACTCTTTGGAGCTGAAACATTAAAATTAATGCGGAACGGTGACATGAACAAAATCATGCTCATGGAAAGAAGATTGGTTCGATGCATCCTTGGCCCAAGGAAAACAGAAACAGACTATAACAGACCACGACCTAACAAGGAAATATACACCCATGTGGCGAACATAATTCACACAATGCGCAAACGGCGAATGTCATTTTTTGGGCATTTAAATAGAAAGCAGAGATCAGAGAGGATGAAGCGAATGTGGGCAGAGAGAAGAAAGACATGTGGCAAGATTTGAAGTATTGATTTTACGTGCTCTGTAATAGTGCTATTCGAGTAAATAAATAAATAATAAATTAATGATTAACTTATTTAGGTAATAATTTTTGATGCGACATATAGCTAGTTGTTTGCTGTTCATGTTGGACAATCCACGTGGTAGTTCATTAAGTAGTGATGGTATACTATAATTTAGTCTCTTGAAACCATAGCTATTTACACATAAAGGTTTTTCATATTTAATATTTGTTATGGCTCTTGTGTGTATGTTGCAAGAGAGCTTATGCCTGAATCGTGCAATAATAATAATATGATAACAATAACAATAGTAATGATAATAATAATAATATTGAGTCCATGTCTGTCTCGCAGCGAAGTTGTCAGTAACCGCAGCAGGTGTTCCACCTTTAGCGGCAGGGGATGTGGGTTGTATATTATGGTTAGGAGGTGGCTAGCTAATTATTATGAATTGTGCTTGTATGAAGGCGACATACAATAACTTTAACATGAGGGCCAGGGGGACTTCAGGGGTGACCAAGTTATTGGGTGAACGTGTCATAAAAAATCAATGTCTTGAATATAAGAACCGGGAAATATGTTCGGGGACTGGGCTGACTAAGGTGCAGCAAATCGCAGTTCAGGCATTTATTTTAGTCAAAATACGTAGAAAAATGGGTTCTTAAAAGGGAACAAATTGGCTGTAAATAATAATAATAATAATAATAATAATAATAATAATAATAATAATAATAATAATAATAATAATAAATTATTATTATTATTATTATTGTTATAATCACTCTAGCGAAACAGAAAGTACAAAGTGGAAATAAAAATTCAGGCTAAACTTACTGTTGAAAACATGATTTTGGAATTAAAGAATTTAGGATAGCTTAACAGAAAAGAAAAGAATGCAGGTTCGTCGCTGAATTTTACTACTTTCTGCTTTTTAATTTTATTATTCCACTTTTGAATATTTTGTGTATTAACCAAACACCTCTTACGTGTTGGCTGCATGGTGACATACACTAAACTGACAAGTCTGGACACCAAGCGTGTTAGACCACATCCTTTGTGGCCTAAATCTATCACTACGAGCCCTAGTGTCAACCCATACATGGTCAAATCAAAATCGAAATATCTACTTCCGTTTTGAGAAATTCAAATTCTGCTTCCCACAAATTGAAGAATAGATTAAAATAATTAAACTTTAATTTCATTTAAATATGTACAACATGTTCCATTTTAAAACAAACGTTATTAGCATGTATTTTCAAAATGTCATTTAAGCCGGAAGTGATTTTCGAAACACATTTTGACACATTTACGGGTCTTCTAGATTTTCAACTGTTAGCACAATATTGTCAAAATAACTTAACTTTACGTTATTGCTAAACTGGACCCTGAGTGCTCTTAGTGGCATTTAACCCGCGAGGACTGGCGCATGGGTATTTTTGACCCGAGGCTTAAGGTAAGAAAGACCTGCCTATTCCGCCCATGTTAAATTTTCAAATTTTTGGTACACTTTACTCAAAAACTGTTTTGGTTAGCCAATTGAAACTTTCAGGGATTACTGTTTGGATAATTATCCGCAATAATAAGAAGGATTATTGACAAAACCGAAATACTTTTGCCAAAATCAATCTTTGTTTAAGGTACTATATTTTAATCCAAAATTGTGTCGAAAAATGTTTATATTTCATTTTGTATATTATTTAAATGGATATCCCTTCTTATTACTGTTCATTAGGATGATGCTGATACATTAAAAACATATGGACCTATCCTTATTAGTTTTCGTACACATGGTACCAAAGTAGTTAAAATGAAAATCCACAGCCTGCTTCCAGTCTCCGACCGGGTCAGGAATGGAATGAATGAAGCCCCCATCTAGCGGCGAGGATATGGACTGTGCCGGCTGCCGAGGCCTGACGCACTCCTCTGGGGCAATGATGAAATGAATGACAGATGAAATGAAATGATAGTGGAGAGTGTTGCTGGAATGAAATGTTGACAGGGAAAACCGGAATACCCGGAGAAAAACCTGTCTGCCTCCGTTTTGTCCAGCACAGATCTCACATGGAGTGACCGGGATTTGAACCACGGACCCAGCGGTGAGAGGCCGGCGTGCTGCCGCCTAAGCCACGGAGGCTTGGTACCAAAGTAGTGAAAAATGTTAAACTGAGAAAAATGAGGTTGAAGTTTTTCATTACATTTTGTTATCTCTGACAATTCTTAGAACATTCCTGCCCCATAACTTGCATCATTTCGTCCATTACTGGTTATTTTACTTCTCCTACTTCCTTTAGCTTTTAAATAAATAAATATGTAAACTAATAAATAAGTGAATAAAACAATAAGCAAGTAGTTCCGTGAAGAACTATAGCCTATTTTCACATATCCTACTCATGTTAATTGCCTCTATCAACATACAACATTTCAGTTTGATTGCTGTAATAGATTCGTAGATATTGAGAACCGACTAAATATTGCGGATGGTCGCCATGTTGGATTGTTATATGTATAGCCCATATAGTCATAGTCATGTCATGTACCATTAAAGGAAAATTACTGCGTAGGTTCATTATTCATACTTTCACTTCGATCGCATGATTACGACACAAGAAATTTAAAAAAATATTTTAAAATTCCCACAGCCACCATCTTGAGGTTGAACTAAATTAGATACCCGTGCATTACAATGTGTATAAACATTTGCTGTACCAAGTTTAATTGAGTTTGGATCATTAAATTGCGAGAAAGGTCTATTTAAAACTTTCAACTTCCCTTGGCCGCCATGTTCGTTTTGTAGTTAACCGGTTGTTTGAAAGTCTCATAGATGAACTTCCAGTAGTGCCCTATATCTCCGTACAACATTTAAGGGTGATACCGGCATTAGTTTCAGAGATATAGAATGCCGGTGAAATATTTCGCACAGCCGCCCTCTAGAGGTATGTAAACAATTGAACGAAGTTAGATGTCGGTACATTACAATGTATATATGCATATACTGTACCAAATTTCACTGCGTTTGGTTGGTTAAATCGCGAGAAACGTCTATTTAAAAGTCGTAACTTCGTTTGGCCGCCAGGTTTTAAAAACTCACATAGGTGAACTACTAGTAGCTCCCTTTATCACCGTACAAAATTCCAGGGTGATATCGGTAATAGTTTCGGAGATATTGAATGTTGGTGAAATATTTTGCACAGCCGCCATGTTGGATTGGTGAGACGTAACAAAATTTGAAGGGCACGGTCGAGGTCGTCCGGAATAGTGCTATGAAATTACCGAGTTCCATTGAAATCGCTTCAGCCGTTTAGATTTTATTAGACACACACACACACACACACACACACACACGAATCACACACGCACACACAGACACACACGGACAAAAGGTGATCTCATAAGCCAATTTTTTCATAAATGAAAATAGGCTGAAAATAAAAAAAAACCGCGTATTTCAACTTATGTGTTTGCAAATAAGTGGACTTGTTTCCCTCTTTAAATCGACGAGTGAATTATTAATAATTGGTGCAGATGACCTCGCTGTTCCGCCCCTTAAACAATATTTCTTCAATAGGTGAGTGAAAAATCACAATGATTATAAAATTATGACGATGTTCAGTAACCACTCGTAACATAAACAATGCAGGAAGTTTTCATTGTTACCAACACAAAGTCTGCGCTCAACAGAGCAGACAGGAAGTGAGATCAGAAATCTATCTATAATACGCACAAACATAAATCTCTGTAAAAGTGGGCGTTGCCATTCATGGTGCAGCATGGTCATTTATATTTTATAAAATGACCATTTTTCATATTTTTCGACTTTTTTTGACAAATTCCTGTTCTCTACATTGTATATAACTAAAAACACCAAAAAAGGAATTTTTCATTTTTTTCGCCCCTTGACGGGTCTTTCATACCTTAAATAATGCTCTATATTTTCGTTTTGGTCAGCCCTCATTTCCTGTCACTTAGTTGTATCTTCCTTCCTAGCCTTGAACTTCATCCTGCAAATAACCTGACCTGACCCTCGCAATCGAAGTCGGGGGGAAGCATTTCCATAGACTTTTTGAACTCTCAATTTATTTCTATATTATTTATGGTCGGGTCAGATTTACCCATGGCGCCAGTCGTCGTGTGACGATTTTTGGTTTGCCTTAGTCGGAACCATCTGTAAAAAATAAGGGGGAAAATCCACCTAGTTTGGTGCAGCACAATCACATAGATCACGTTCTTGTTGATCCATGTTTAGGGTGGAGGCACACTTTAGTCATCAGCTCCTTTGTTCAAAAAAAATTTGACATGACTGCTTTGCCACCACTATCATAGCCAATTATACTGTTACGAAAATGACTGCCATTTGTCCGCGTGTTAATATAAATAAACCCCATTTTGTATTGGGAATAGCTCATAGGAAGACACCAGGTGTAAAATTCCTTCAATAAAATCCGCAAGACTACGACAAAAGAGAGGGAGTGATACACTATGGGTCAAAATGACCCGACGCCAGTCCTCGTGTTATATTTTTTCACGCCAGGTCTCAAGGGTTAAACATTTTTTCAACATTAAAGTCACTCCATGGCTATCATCATCACCAGTTAAAATCAGATGGAATCGTTAAAGATTAGTCCAATGGCTACGCAGTGTGGAAACTCCACGGGGAAACATCAGGGTTCAAGACAAGATAATCTCTACAAATCTCTCTGCTCAAATTATTAGACTCAATACCGTACAAAAATTTCAACCATTTTATAATATACTAGCAGAAGTACCCGTTCTTCGAACGGTGTTCGGTGTTAACACCGGACATTATCAATTGAGCTAATGTTGCAATGGTTAGCAGTTTGTCATTCCTTCATAGGTTTATCAGAATGAAGTTAGTTTTCTGGGAATATCACAAACACTGTTAATTTAAGGGCCTTAAAATGTGGTTTTCGGAGACCCTTTATAGACTCCCGAATTTTTTGTCTCACATTGAGAAGCGCAGCATATGCTGTGGTCGTCCTTCTAGGATGATTTTTATTTTTCGCATATTTTAGCATGTATTTTGAGAAGTTTTTCCCTATATCCACCTTTCTACTGTATGCAAAGTACGGTGAAGAATTTTATAAATGATTTCTGTATTGACTCTCATGGATACCTTACCTAATTTTTCGATGCACCAAGCATCCGAACACGAGTAATAGGCGTACATAAAGATACACAGAAAGACAGACAGATAATTCTATTGTCTACAACATATCACCCAGATATCCAAATATGGGTATATCTACCACACAGTATCAAACAAAATCATCCTTACGATTAACCCGTATGTCGACAAAAAATAAATAAAAAATAAATGATGAGTTAAAATGTGCTCTCAAACTAAATTCAC
Organism: Meconema thalassinum; assembly: GCA_946902985.2. Lineage (NCBI taxonomy): Eukaryota > Metazoa > Arthropoda > Insecta > Orthoptera > Tettigoniidae > Meconema > Meconema thalassinum. The sequence continues at coordinate 419,245,476 of OX336393.1, forward strand.
CTAACGTGTACTTCCTGACGTGAAATAGAATTGAAAGCCTTGTAGACGAAACGCAATACACGTCACATAAAAACTGACCATCTATGTTGTGTTAGGTCCCCATACACAGGAAGACCCCTTTCATAAATTATAAAGGCTTGTGGTGCATGAAAATTCAGGTTCTTTAGCCTTAATTGGCCCAAATTCCTAAAGGCCGCAAAATATGCTGATTCAATTCAGGAATTTTTGAAAATAATGTTGCTGTTTGGAGAAGACCTTCTGTACTATATGTCGCACATGAAAATTGCGTGAAAACATTCTAGGTTACCCCTTGACCCCCTTAATTGCACTGATGAATTATACAGTCTAAGTTGGTTCCGTGATAACCTACTAGCCATTTGTAAACTTTCACAGAAATGTAATAAATGGAGTGACATTGCTTCTTACAGAAATAGATGGAAAGTTGGATGCCACCCATTGAGATAAAGTTGTCATGGTTACCGATTTGCATTCCTTCATTAGTTTGTTAAATTAAATTTTTGGTTGGTTCCTTAGTTTAGGGGCTGCGACAACGCGGTCATGTAGCCCCGTGTACTTTGGGTGTGTGTAGAATCTGTCTGATAACCGGTGTTAATTGTGATGACTGTATTAGTGTGTGTATCTGTTTTTTTTAAATTCAAGTAGAGACTGCAACTTTGAATTTTCAAATAGTTCCTACTTTTGCCGCCAAACGCCACCGTCAACGACTACTAGGCCTAGTTCAGAACTAGCTACTAGACGCCACCGCAGTCGGCTCTTGGCAACGAACGTAGCAACCTAAGAGCGTTGTTTACATTCTTAACCTATCCAATTTAGTTTCACACAGGTGTAATTAGTGGAAAGATCTTTAACATGCCATAAATCTATGACATGGGACCGCCGGCTTTACTTCCCCTCCGAAGGAAGGCATACTGAGGGATTTTTAACGCTCTTAAAAAATCCGACGGCTTCGGCCGGGTTTGAACCCGCTATCTTGGGCATAGAAGCTCAGCATGCTACCAACTACGCCACCGAAGCCCCCTAAATTAAATTAAATTAGTTTTCTGGGAATATTTCAGAAACTGTTGGTTTTAGAGCCTTATAATGTAGTTTTCGAGAACCTCTTAGGGCCCCCGAGTTTTGTTTCTGGCACCTAGGGGCTTTGTCTCCTCGTTGTACGCCATAATATAATACTACTACTAATAATATAATATAGGGATAGGAATATAATAGACCTGCCGTACCTCACCCGCAGGTGTAAATCGCGGGATAAAAATCTAGAGTATCCCTTGACCCCCTTAAGCACATTATACGTATTGATAAATTTTACAGCTCAATTTGGTTCCGTGATAACCTTTTAGCCTTTCGCAAACTTTCACACTAATGTAATTAATGGAATTGCAATAGATGGACCTCTGAGAATTTGTTGCCATGGTTACCGGCTTGCATTCGTTCATTAGTTTATTAAATGAAATTAGTTTTCTGGGAATATCTCAAAAACGGTTGGATTTAGGGCCTTAAAATGTGGTTTACGGGTACCCTTTAGGGCCTCCGAGTTTTGTCTCTCACATTGGGGGGCTGAAAATGAGCTTTATCTCGTCTTTCTACGCCTATTTCAGCATGTATTTTAAGGGGGTAGGCCCCCTTTTATGAGAGGTACGGAGAAGAGTTACATCAATGATTAGTGTCGTGCCTCTGATGGATATCTGTACCAAATTTTACGTTGATACACCCAGCCGTTCTCGAGGGAACAAAGTTGTCCACAGACAGACAGACAGACAAAAAAATTATTTTCGCTAGCATCCATCATAAAACAGTCTGAAACGCGTAAATAACTCAAATTTCCGTAGAAATTCTGAAAAAAAAAAACAGGCAAACTTTTTGTATACCGTATATATAGAGAGAGAGATCGACTGCACCGCTCGGTGTTGACCGTGTGTTATTGCACAAATTTTGGTTTTACTCGCTAACCGTTGGAGATACACCTAAAGTGATACTGACCTTTCGGATAGAAAATTAAATGTTGAAGCTCGTGTTTGCCATTAAAAGTTTGCTATTTCTTAGCGTTCTCTTTTTATTTGAAATGGAAATATGAAATTTTGAAACCAAAGGTTGTAGTGACGTCACAAATGTGGGTTTTACTCGCTAACCGTTGGAGATACACGAAAAGTGATGAGCACCCTTTGGATGGGAAATTAAATTTTAAAGATCATATGTGCCATCAAAAGTTTGCTATTTCTTAGCGTTCTCTTTTTATTTGAAATGGAAATATGCAATTTTGAAACCAAAGGGTGTAGTGACGTCATTAAAATGGTCGCCATTTTTAAATAGTGCAAAATATCGAAATAAAAATTAGCCTATGTGTAAACCTGGTAAATCAGCTACATCCATGCAAAATTTCATTTCCATTGGACCAGTGGTTCTTGCGTGATTGAGTAACAGGACGACAGACAGACAGACAAACACCATCTCATTTTTATATATTAGTATGATTTCAACATAGCAGTTTATGAAAGGGATTTTTTTGGTCAGATTGTTAGTAAGCTATAATGGGCAATAACAGTTCCCATTCGATTTATGGATTCATCCAAGATGTTGGCAAAGCTGCTTTGACCTTCAGCTATTTTGAAGGGATAGTCGCTCGCTGCTCTGCGACTGAAAGTAACAGCTTTTGACAACAATGACAATTTGAGGTTATGGTCATTGTTGGGGCAATAAATAGGGAGTTGCTAGGGAAGTGTAGCTAGTTACTTAGATAGTTAGTTAGTTAGTTAGTTATTGTTGTTTTAGGGGAGGAACAGCGAGGTCATCTGCCCTAAGTGTAGCTATTTCTCACCGTTAATTTCGAAATATATTTAACCCTAGAGAGGTAGCGTACGTAATTTTTACGTATAGGTTGGCTATACTGTTTCCCCCTCCCTCAATGAAACGAGCGCTTCCCTCTACCGTCAAGCAGTTCTCTCCCCAGTCAGTGCTTGTTCAGCAGTTGTAGTGAGAAGACGATCGTAGCGGTGAGTTCCCTGCTAATCACAATTTTCTGTCAAGTGGGACGTAAAATTTACGTATCGCTACCCTTTGATGAATATAACACACGTCAATTTTACGTATCACTACCTTAAAGCAGCGAGTGAAATATTTATTTATTGGAGATGTTTGGTTGATTTTTATGCTGCATGTCATCCATTATTAGTGCCCAGATCTTAATTGTTGGGTTTTATTTATATTTCACAGATTATTATGTCTGAAATAATAAAAAGTGATGAAGAAATATTACAACTAATTTGTCAATCATCTGACGAAGAAGAAGATGATGAAGTAGAAGCTGACATTCACGAAGACGATTACGACAGCGATAAGGATCCGGAATTCTTGCCAAATGAATCGGATATTGAAGATGAAGATGATGGTATTCCCCAGCGCGTCAAAATGTTCGAGTTGGTTCAAACACAGAATCAAGAAGATGATACAGTTGCAGCGGCGGATAATACAAGGAAAATGTGTAGAGGACGGAAAGTGACGCAAGTGACAAGGCCTGTAAGCAGGAAGAGGAAAATAAGTGAGAATCATCAAGAATTGTTAAGGGAAGAGAGAATAGACAATGCCATAAGAGATCCAGAGAATGACCCAATCTTGAAGCCACAAGCAGATATTTTATTCGGAAAGAATGGTTTTGTATGGCACACAAAGGCGTCTGATAAACGATTAGGGAAAGATCCAGCAAGAAATATAGTACATACGACCAGGTCCGACACCAAATGCAAAGCAACAGTTAACTGCGTCAAGTTGCGTCAAACTTTTCTTCACTCCAAATATAATGGAGTCAATCTTGATTCATTCCAATAAAGAAATAGCCGTGCGGAGAGCACAATATAAAAACAGTTCTGACGGAACACTTCAAGACCCATGTATGGCAGAACTTGATACAGTTTTGGGATTGCTTGCATTATCTGCTGTATTGAAGGACAACCACTTATCTACAGAGACAATGTTCGATACATCGTAAAGTGGAGACAGGTATCGTGGAACTATGTCAGAAAGGAGATTTAAATTTGTTGTCAATTGACTAAGATTTGATGACAAGGAGACCAGGGCTACTCGAAGGGAAACTGATAAATTTGCACCCATAACTAAGATCTGGGAAATGTTTCTTCGTAATTGCAGAAATAATTACAAACCAGGAAGCTATGTAACGATCGATGAACAGCTCGTCGGATTTAGAGGAAAATGCCCGTTTCGTATGTACATTCCCTCTAAACCTAACAAGTATGGGATAAAGATTGTGATACTTTGTGACAATGGAACAAAATATATGCTAGATGCTAGCGTGTACAAGGGAAAGGGGACAGTGCCAAATGGAATGACGGCCGCTGATTATTTTGTTTCGGATCTAGTGAAGGAAATTGATGGAAGCAATCGAAACATAACATTCGATAACTGGTTTACCAGCGTCCCTCTAATTCAACGTCTTCTGAAGGACCATAAATTGACAGTTGTGGCCACAATGAAGACAAATAAACGTGAACTGCCACCGGAAGCCACTGACATCAAATATGAGGCTAGAGAGGTTGGATCGTCAATGTTTTTATTTCATGAAGACATGACAATAGTGTCATACAAACCCAAACAAAATAAGTTGGTGATATTAGCATCGAGCTTGTGTTGATAGTGTAACAAAGAAACCTGAAATTGGGAAAGTATATAATCAGACGAAAGGCGGAGTCGACAGCTTAGACCAGATGTGCCAAAATATGAAACATTATAGAAAAACAAGGAGATGGCCTTTGTGTTTCTTCTACAATATGATGAATTTCGGCACAGTAAATGCATAAGTTGTTTACGCACTCAACCTCTTCAGCCGAAATAGGAAACCAGAATCAAAGCAAAATTGTATGCTCTCGCTCCACAAAGAGTTGACAAGGGAATGGCAACAACAAAGACTCCGAAACACTTCACGGATGTCAAAAGAGCTGAGAACATCCATCCTAAAAATTCTAGACATGAGAGAAGACCGAAGCTAATAACAAGCAGCAAGGTCCTAGGAAATACTGTAGCTTCTGCCACTATACGAAGAAGAGGATGACCACTACTTACTGCTGCTGCGGTCGACCAATGTGCGGAGAGCATCAGAAGAAAGTATGCCCAGAATGTATATAATAAGTTTGTGCAGTTTATGTTAAGATTATTTCATGTAACTTTTGTAGTTCCAAGACATTTTATTACTTGCAATCAAGGAATTGACTTACTATGTTGCAAGCGATTTGTTCTACTTCTAAAAGTAAGTAATCTCATTATTAATATTTTATTATGGAATCTATCTATTCTGGAAATCAAGTCATATTATAAGAGAGATAAAATGTGGAAGTGCATTTTCTTACTTCAAATGTATATATAAATGTATGACTTGAGTGCAAATCCTTTGCTTTGATCGCATTAATAATTTCCATGTCAATGTATAAATGAATGTAAAGAGAAATTAAATTAAAAAAAATAATCTAGCATGTTTTCGAACAGAAAATTAAAATAAAAAAGCATTTGTTCAGATTACGTAAAATTTACGTATCGCTACCTTTTAAGCACGGATTACGTACGCTACCTCTCTAGGGTTAATCGCTACGGCCAACTATGGACCACGTTGACAGCTTTTACATTATTTTTTGTGTTCACTCTCTGCCAATATCTCTTCATCCTCTCTCCCACTTCCTTCTTCTGTTCCCCGGTGTAAGATCTTCCTTTCCTCACTGACAATTCCCCTGTCTCCTGGAAACCTGCAAACTCATTAACCAGCCGTCTAAATCGCTGTCCATTATGTCGTCATCTTTCACCCCCATCCGATCCAAGTCCAATCTCAGTTCCCGAAACCATTTCGGCTCCGTCTTCCTCTTCCTGAAGAATTCAAAAATCCTCTTCGTCAATCTGGCAATGTTCTTCCTCACCAAGAGTCCATAAAACTGTATTTTCTTTTTTCTCATTAGGACTACGACTCCTTCTGTCTTCAGGTATAGTTCTTTGTTAGGTTTGAGTTTCCTCTCTCTATCCTTTATATTAGGTCCTAGGATTTTTCGGATCATTTACCTTTCCCTCTTTCGGATGTCTTCGAGGCCACCTTTCCCAATCATATCTAGTGTTTCAGCTGCATACAGACATTCAGGTATGACAACAGTATCTAAGTGTCGGAATTTAGCCCCAAAATGTTATTATTAGGGACCCTGATTTATGGTAATATAAAAGTCTTCAAAGCGGTGAAATGAATTGTTCCAAGTGGTGAAATAAAATATCCATAGCGGTGAAATAACAAAAGAGAGGTGTGAGTGTGCTTAATAACGGTGCACGGATTTGGTTAAATAATGAACACTAAACAAATATTTGGAGGAGCAACATACAATTCATTCTAGAACTTTTTTTTTTTCGAAAGAATTTAACTCAAATGAATTTGCGTTCAATACCTAACCTAACATTTACTTCTCCATAACTACCATAGTCCTTTTCTCCCTAACTCGTGAAACTCATGTTGTCCCCAAAATTATGCAGATAATTTTTTCCATGTTTTCAGGACTTCAACCAATCAATATGAGAAGGGACTTCGTTATCCCGCATCTTATGAAAAGTTTATATTTTTAAGGTTTCTTATTTTCTATGAAGGGACTATTCCAATTAATTTTAAAGTAAATATTTTTAAAAATTATCTTATTTCCAGCGTTTCGTTGGCATTTAGCATTGTAGGGTGAAAATAACCTATTTCGCAAAATAAATTTATTTGGCGATATTTCGTGGCTACAATAATTAAAAAAAAATGCTTATTTAGAATAAATATATCGTTGCGATAACATATACTGCATGTGTTTGCTGAAATATTTCGCGGATATCGTTAAAACAAAAAATCCGGGACTCTGGTTATTATCCAATATAATTAAATCGTTGATTCCTTCCATCATTTAGTGTAGGGCACAGTAAAATCTGATTGTGTTTGGATAATGGGGAGAAACAAAGACTTTTCTTCATGTAAAGTTGCTTTTTATAATGCTCTGATGGATGCTGGAAGATTGAATAAAAATAAGTAATATGATAATAACCCCTGGCACTACAGCCTAGGCCTACCAAGTGACCGCTGCCCAGCCATTTGACCTGCATATACTGGGGTGACGCGCGGTCAGCGCGTCGGGTCCCCTCGGTCGTTAATCTTGGTTTTCGTTACCGGGGCGCTACCTCACTGTCAGAAAGCTACTCAATTGTCCTCACGAGGCTGAGTGCACCCCGTTCCAGCCCTCATGTCAGTTTCTAAAATCCCTGAATAAAAACAAGTGCTTGAGTCTATTAATTTGAACAGATCTGTAAGCATCGGAATTCATATTATATTTGTTTACTATACGTATAATACACAAAAGGGAGTCCCCCAAAATGGCAAAGCCCACGTCGTGAATGAGTCCTATCTGGATGATAAATTCCGTGAATGATCTTGAGATTGGAGTGTGTTCGGCTTTAGTTGGAGTAGACCACTCTGTTGGACATATTAACATGGGCTTGTCGAACGATTTATGTTGAAAAATAATTTTGATACTGAATTCATATAATTTCAACAGTTCAGCCAGAGTAGCGTAAATTACTCAGATATAAGAAAAGTGGGTCAGCTTGCAAGCGAGCGAGCTTTTCCCAGAATCAAACGGCCAAAGCCAGGGAAAACTTCCGAGTAGAGGAGATGTGTTGCCTCTAAAATTGATTTAAGTTATAAGCTGTTAAACATTGGTACTAATTTTAGGATAGAAACACTTTTTATAACCCATCATGGCGAGAAGGAAACCAAATATAGGTCACAAATCGGACTCTTAAAAAGAGCGTTTATTTCGTAAATTGCTCCTCTGTGAAGCCAGGGCGAGTATACAGCAATTAAATAAAATAAAATAAATAAATAAGTAAACAAATAAATTAATGAATGAATGAAAAAATAGACAAATAAACCATAATTAAATAAATAAATGCATGAATAAATACATAAATAAATGCATGAATGAATAAATAGACAAATAAACCATAAGTAAATAAATAAATGCATGAATAAATAAATAAATAAATGCATGAATAAATAAATAAATAAATAGATAAATAAATAAATGCACGAATAAATGAATAACTTAAATAAGTAAATGCTTGAATGGCTGAATGATTAAATAAATAATTACATAAATAAATAAATAAATACATGAATGAATGCATACATAAAGAAATAGATAAATAAATAAGTAAATAAATGCATGAATAAATAAATGAATAAATGGAAATATAAATAGATAGATAAATAAATGCATGGATAAATAAATAAATAAGTAAATAAATACACGATTGATAAATAAATAAATAAATGATTGAATAGAAGTATGAACATATAAATAAATAATTCTATGCATGAATGAATATACAAATAAATAATGAAATGCATGAATAATAATATATATAAATAAATAAATGCATGAATGAATATATTAATAATAAATAAATGCATGAATAAATATATAAATTAATAATGAAATGTATGATTAAATAAATAAATAAATAAATAAATGCGTGAATGAATAAATAAATAAATAAATACATAGATGCATGAATATATAAACAAGTGCATGAATGAATATATAAATAAATACAAATTAAATGCATAAATGAATAACTAAATAAATAAATGCATGAATGAATATATAAATAAATAGACGCATGAATAAATAAATAAATAAATAAATTAATTAATTAATTGATAAATAAATGCATGAATTAACGAATGTATGAATGAATAAATAAATAAATAAATCAATGAAAAAAATTAAAGGAACAAACAAATGAAAAAAATAAATATTAGAAAGATGTCTATTGTAAAATTCTTATTTAGAAGGTAATAATTGCCGGACAAGCTAAGTATTCCAGAACCGCACCAGGTGTCGGGTATTGTAACAATGGAGTGTTAGAATGAGCGGAACAAAAAGTACAGTGTATTTGTGGATTATTCCGTTCCAGTTACCACCTACATTGATGCTGTGAACAATGGAAGTGGGAAGTGTTACTAGTTCTCTATTAGTAAGCTCTCTGAGGCACCGCCTCGACATCCCGGGATGTCCAAATTGACCGATCGAGAGCACATGCAGAAAGAAAGATAGAACCGAATATGATTGTTGTTATAAGGGGCGGAACAGCGAGGTCATCAGTCCTTTGTTACACACTTAAAATACAAATTAGTATATTTTTAGGTCGATGCCTAAATAAGAAAAGATACTAAAGCTAATACAAATAACAAACACAAAATAAATTTTACAGACCACATAGGGTTTAGCTGCTAGCATTCTTGGCTGTCACTCATGAGGTCCGGATTTCTGGTTTTAATTTAATTTAATTCGATTTATTGTAATTTAATTTAATTTAATATAATTTAATGTAATTTAATGTAACGTAATGTAACGTAATGTAATGTAATGTGATGCAATGTAATGTAATGTAATTTAATTTAATGTAATTTAATGTAATTTAATGTAACGTAATGTAACGTAATGTAATGTAATGTAATGTAATGTGATGCAATGTAATGTAATGTAATGTAATGTAATTTAATTTAATTTAATGTAATTTAATGTAACGTAATGTAATGTAATGTGATGCAATGTAATGTAATGTAATTTAATTTAATTTAATTTAATTTCATGTAACGTAATGTAACGTAATGTAACGTAATGTAATGTAATGTGATGCAATGTAATGTAATGTAATTTAATTTAATTTAATGTAATTTAATGTAACGTAATGTAATGTAATGTGATGCAATGTAATGTAATGTAATTTAATTTAATTTAATTTAATGTAATTTAATGTAACGTAATGTAACGTAATGTAATGTAATGTGATGCAATGTAATGTAATGTAATTTAATTTAATTTAATGTAATTTAATGCAATTTAATGTAACGTAATGTAACGTAATGTAATGTAATGTGATGCAATGTAATGTAATGTAATTTAATTTAATTTAATTTAATTTAATGTAATTTAATGTAATTTAATGTAACGTAATGTAACGTAATGTAATGTTATGTGATGCAATGTAATGTAATGTAATTTAATTTAATTTAATGTAATTTAATGTAATTTAATGTAACGTAATGTAACGTAATGTAATGTAATGTGATGCAATGTAATGTAATGTAATTTTATTTAATTTAATGTAATTTAATGTAATTTAATGTAACGTAATGTAACGTAATGTAATGTAATGTGATGCAATGTAATGTAATGTAATTTAATTTAATTTAATGTAATTTAATGTAATTTAATGTAACGTAATGTAATGTAATGTGATGCAATGTAATGTAATGTAATTTAATTTAATTTAATTTAATTTAATTTAATGTAACGTAATGTAACGTAATGTAATGTGATGTGATGCAATGTAATGTAATGTAATTTAATTTAATTTAATGTAATTTAATGTAACGTAATGTAAAGTAATGTAATGTGATGTGATGTGATGTGATGTAATGTAATGTAATGTAATGCAATTTAATTTAATGTAATTTAATGTAACGTAATGTAATGTAATGTAATGTGATGTAATGTAATGTAATTTAATTTAATGTAATTTAATGTAACGTAATGTAATGTAATGTAATGTGATGTAATGTAATGTAATTTAATTTAATGTAATTTAATGTAACGTAATGTAAAGTAATGTAATGTAATGTGATGTGATGTGTAATGTAATGTAATGTAACTTAATGTAACGTAATGTAATGTAATGTAATGTGATGTAATGTAATGTAATTTAATTTAATTTAATGTAATTTAATGTAACGTAATGTAATGTAATGTGATGCAATGTAATGTAATGTAATGTAATGTAATGTAATGTAATTTAATTTAATTTAATGTAATTTAATGTAATTTAACGTAATTTAATGTAACGTAATGTAATGTAATGTGATGCAATGTAATGTATTGTAATTTAATTTAATTTAATTTAATTTAATTTAATTTAATTTAATTTAATTTAATTTAATTTAATGTAACGTAATGTAACGTAATGTAATGTGATGTGATGCAATGTAATGTAATGTAATTTAATTTAATTTAATTTAATGTAATTTAATGTAACGTAATGTAAAGTAATGTAATGTGATGTGATGTGATGTAATGTAATGTAATGTAATGCAATTTAATTTAATGTAATTTAATGTAACGTAATGTAATGTAATGTGATGTAATGTAATGTAATTTAATTTAATGTAATTTAATGTAACGTAATGTAATGTAATGTAATGTGATGTAATGTAATGTAATTTAAATTAATGTAATTTAATGTAACGTAATGTAAAGTAATGTAATGTGATGTGATGTGTAATGTAATGTAATGTAACTTAATGTAACGTAATGTAATGTAATGTAATGTGATGTAATGTAATGTAATTTAATTTAATTTAATGTAATTTAATGTAACGTAATGTAAAGTAATGTAATGTGATGTGATGTGATGTAATGTAATGTAATGTAATGTGATGTAATGTAATGTGATGTAATTTAATTTAATTTAATTTAATTTAATTCTGGTCTGTGACCAGAGTTGGGCAAAATACTCACAAATTGTATTTATGACACAAAATTCAAAATACAATTAATGAATCATTGAAAATACTTATTACAAATTTGTGCTTTAGATCGAAATTTGATTTTCTTCTGTCGGTCAACACGATTGTACCCAATTTCAATGGGTTATTTCCTAATCCTGAAAAAAAAAAAGATACATGAGATTATTAAATACCAGTTCCGATCGTCAAGCATTCATCATCACCCATACTTTAAGACATAGCCTAGATTTTACAGCCTAAGTGTAATGGATCTGATGATGATCACTTGACGATCGAAACTGGTCATCCAAGTGTATTTATTATTCTCATGTAATTATTTCAGGATTAGGGAATAACCCATCACAATCGTGTTGACCGACTGAAAAGCAACAAATTTGATTAATAAGGCAACACTGAAAATGGCTTCTAACACCATAATATTGTGCTTTAAAGTTAAATTGAAAATACTGAATATATTCAGTAAAGTTTGCTTGCAAACCATAGATTTGTAACTCTTAATGGAATGGAAATCTTTTTCGCTGGAAGCATTAGGAGATATTTTCAGATTTATTTTATATTACAATTTTGTATTTAGAATGATGTAGTTATTGAATTTTGTAGCGGCTTCGGTGGCGTAGTTGGTAGCATGCTGAGCTTCTATGCCCAGGATCGCGGGTTCAAACCCGGCCGAAGTCGTCGGATATTTTAATAGCGTTAAATATCCCTTAGTGTGCCTTCCTTCGGAGGGTAAGTAAAGCCGGCGGTCCCATGTCAGAGATTTATGGCATGTAAAAGAACCTTCCACTAATTACACTTGTGTGAAGTTAAATTATAGGTTCCAACGTTCGTCGCCAGGAGCCGACTGCGGTGTCATCTAGTAACAAAGTTCAGATCTAGTTGGTCGTTGACGGTGGCGTTTGGTAGCAAAAGTTGGAACTACTTGAAAATCGAATGTCTGCAGTCCTTACTTGAATTAAAAACAAATAACACACACAAATACAGTCATCACAATTAACACCGGTTATCAGACAGATTCTACACACACCCCAAGTACACGGGGCTGCATGACCGCGTTGTCACAGCCCCTAAATTAAGGAACCAACCATCCAACCATTGTTTTTTGTATCGAAAATACATTTATGTTCGACCAAGGCGAAATGTAAATATCTATGTCAGAAAATTGTACTATAATGAGGCTCATTATAGCACAAGTTTTCATTCTTTGGATATCGACCTGCTGATAGAGAATAACCATTACAGGGAACAGTAGCATCAGCACGACTTTCCATGTGGGAGGAGAGGACCAGCAATTCAGTAAGGATAGCAGCGCACCTGCGCTGACTTCCAAGGCCTCCTCCACTGCGTGGCAAGTGTCATAGTTGGGTATTCGAGGAGGCCATGGTCGAAAACAAGGGATTCTCTGCGTCCCATGCGCTCTGTTCAGTACATAAAACTGGCGAAATCTCGACAGATATTTATGAATATTTATGTTCGAACATAAAATAGTTATTATTATCGTCGAACATAAACAGTCGTATGCAACTCGCCTATAATGGTAATTAAGACACGAGTATGTTTATAAAACGAGCGAAGCCATTATAGGCTTGTTGCATAATGTACTACTTTTTGAGCAACTAAAAGATGGAATGTTTTGAGGTTTTCTGCCAGGTTTGCCAGATCCTTTGGTTGAGTCTGTGACCAGAAGGTAGAGATTTTCTCGGTTCCACCCACTGAGACGAATTGCTGGTCCTCTCCTTCCACATGAAAACTCGTGCTGATGCTACTGTTCCCCGTAATGGTTAATCTCTATCAGCAGGTTGATATCCAAAGAGTGGATGTGAAGGCATAGTACGGGGTCATTATCTTTGTGTGCCCCGGTAATGACGGCAAGCTATGGCGTATTTTGGCTGGCCAGGTGCGGAGCGAGAGGATCTCGCAATATCCTGCTCCGCTGACTCATATCGTTAGTTCACACATGTTTTGTCATTCATATGGACGTGTATCTGCAAAGCTTAGACGTTAGTGTTGCACGTTTATTGAGTATTGTGATTACTGTGATTGTTGGTCATGACTAGACACCAATTCACATTGTGCGAGCGTGTGTATATCCATAATTCGTGTATGAAAAGCAGAAAGTCTTGTTGTGAAACAAGACGAAAATTTCGAATCAAGTTTCCAGGAAGACCTGTGCCTAATGCCAGTACAATTAGGAGGCTCGCTAAACGATTTAAGGAAACAGGCTCCGTAGATAATACAAAAGTTACCAGACAAGGTTGTGTTCTTACAGAACAAAAATTAGATGAGATTGTTGTCCATTCTTTCAGCAGAAGATGTCAGTTGTGTGTTACAAGAGAGGGAGGACATTTTCGGCATCGACTATGAGCACTGTAAGTACACATTATTGAACATGTTTGGTAAAAGTGCGCGCAAACCACCGACTGAACCGTGTACGCCCACGATCAGCGCCAGTCAACGCCGTGTTTACCGGGGTGCTCAAAGATAATGACCCAGTAGATGATTTACTCCTTTCATTGTTTGCAGCCACTTCTTGTCGGATAGGAGGAGCAATCCCAGCCAGGTAGTTAATTGGAGTTGGCCTCAGAGAACCTGAAATAATCCTGCAGCACTCGTTTTAGCTTTTAAGGCAACATCAACCTGCATCTGACTCTCACAGAACTACTTATCTTTACTCTTTTCTATCTTCTGTATTTCCTGAACTAGGTCATATTCTGGCCAATAAAGATACCAGAGTAATCACCCAATCACCCTAACACAGCTGCAGTTGGTCGAAACAATTAGACAGAGCTCTCAAGGCCTTCGGGCTGACAGGCTACATTAGAATGCATCGAAGCCGGCTCCGCCGGCCTCGATTGCATGGGTCAGGCCAGGCCAGGCTTTGCGTGTGCTGACTTGTACCACATAGGGCTGGCATATTCTCCTGCTGAATAGCTAAAGGCCAGTGCAGTTGTGCTTAACGTTTGGGGATTGGTGCCCCAGTTAGTCCCTGCAGTTCCTTGACGAGATCTTCTGTTACAACTTAAGACACTGTTCCTTATACATAGGGACCGGATTTTTTGAAAATGCATATGGGCATATGAAAATGCATCTTTTGTAGGCTTATTGGATTCATTGCATATTCTGAACATAAAGGCTCGTTCTCACGATGGCACAGATGTCACGACATTGCTGTCATGACATGAAATGTCGCAGCAGTGTCATTGTCGGAACAGTTTTTGATGCCACCGTCACAGGGCCGTGGCAGTGGTGTCGCGTATTCAAAAATTTTGATATGCGACACCGCGGCATCATCGCTGTCGTGACGCTAACGTGATCTTCCATACGCAATGTCGTCATGAGAACAGGTTTGTGCCAGTCGTGTCGTGAGTCGTGACATTGCATCACTCGAGCACGTGTATTGTGTGTAATTATATTATGGCTGCGTTTGATATTCTTCAGTTTCTATCAGCACTATCCCTTTCTTAAGAGTTCCTCATTGGCTCGGAAATACTTGTAGAAGAAGATTCTTGCAAATATTTGGGCGTTCACGTAAGGAATGATATGAAATGGAGTAGTCATGTAGGATGTGTAGTTTCAAAAGCTTACAAATCCCTGCACTTTGTAATGAGGGTATTAAAAGGAAGTAGTACCTCTGCTAAAGAATTAGGCTATTTGTCACTTGTAAGACCTATTCAGGAATATGCCTCGGCGGTTTGGGATCCATATCAAGTAGGGCTCATCAATGAGTTGGAAATGGTACAAAGAAAGGCCGCTAGATTTGTGATCAATGACTTTAATCCCAGGAGCAGTGTGAGCCGTATGTTAAAGAAACTTGGGTGGGAATCACTGGAGGCTAGGAGGATGAAATCTAGACTCTGCGCTATGTGCAACACGTATACAAATCAACCAGCATGGGGTGAGCTTAGCAAACGATTGGGAAAGCCCACTTACATGGGTAGGAGCGATCATCCTTTCAAAGTTAAGGGCCGACCACAGCGAACAAATTATGGTAAATATTCTTTTGTAAACCGTGCCATTGATAACTGGAACTCTCTACCTGCCGCAGTCTTAGAGCCTTTTCCCAAACATATAGGTGTGTTAAAGAAAAGACTGACTATTTGTGTAAATACTCCAGTTTAATTGTTGTAAAATTGTTATTGAATTGTTATGTACAATTATTTATTTGTTATGTATATCCAATTTGCCACCGGGGGACACACCCCCCATTGCAAATAAATAAATGAATGAATGAATATTCTCGTCGATTACTAGAAAATTGCTCAATGACCGAGAATCTTCCAACGCCAATTCTCTCAGTAACGTTTCAGATACAACTAGTTTTCCTCTGCGTAGCATCCATTTTCTCACCCACACTTCTTTCTCCTTCTTCTTAGCTTACATGTTCTCTCCTCCAGAGCTATCAATTCTCCGTCAACACTGGCACCGGCACAAACAACGTCCACCATGTTGCGCGAAAATGCCACGAAAGCCCAAACTTCTGTACCTATCGTGTGAACAGGTAACTGCCATGGCAGCGAATGCCGTGACATTTCATGACCATCAGTGCCATCGTGAGAACGAGCCATAACAGCATATTTTAGCATGTACATTTGAGATTAATTATAATTTAAAACATCTTGAACAAAATTGGTTTCGCCTGCGTGTTCGATATCCCTTGTAAACAACTTTCTGAGCAACAGATAACGAGAACAGCAATTTACGCCTGGCATTTCAATAAATGGGGTGGGATATTCCTTTTACCATCTGGGTAGTACCCCTTGTAAGCAACTTTCTGAGCAACAGATAACTAGATAACAGTATTTTACGCAAGCATACTGCCTCAAAATGCCTAAAGAGAAGAGCAGCAGAAAGTATTTATTAACTCAGGGAGTGTTAGGTCATCATCATCATCATCATCATCATCATTTTGCAGCTCCAGTTTCCCGGGTGTGGTATACAAGCGCTCGCCATTTCTTCCTGTTCTTCTGCATCTTCCCATTTCACATTCCGTTTGTTGACCTCAGTCTTCACTGTGTCTATCCATCGATTTCTTGGCTTTCCTACAGGTCTCCTCCCTCTCACTTCTTTATCGAAATAATTTCTTGGTGTTCTATTTCTAGCCATTCTATCAGGTAATAGTGATTGTCGTCTATTGTCAAATATGCTCCAAACAGGTGAAATATTCGAAGCTCTTTCCGGTCACGAAGAGAGTCCATAATTTTGTGTAGGCTAGGAATAGGTCATACAAGATCCACCCACTCGTACCTAATGAGAAGGGAAGACCCCCCACTTAGTAACTGTGGAGCCGTTTTCACCGTGGCCCACTTTTTAACCGAGTGTGTGGATCTGCTGACTTGGTTTGCAGATGACACTCAAACTTATATTAGCCGATCACCCGGTGGCTGCTGATCGCGTTATCCGCTTTATAAGTGAGTGTGGGTTAGGGCCAGCAATCTAAATTTTCCAGTGTACATTGACTTAACGACTTGTTCGTTTTTGAATGATTATTTTTTCCCCGTAATTTTTGTTTATTCTTATAATTATTATTTTTATTTAATTTTTTGTTTAATTAATTTTGGGTCTTTTCAAATTTAGGTGTCCACCTCTAAATTTTAAATTCAATTCCAAATTTGTATTCTTTAATCTGTGTTAAGAGGGGTAGATGACCTCGTAGTTACGCCCCTTAAAACAACAATAACTAACTAATGTGAAAAGAAATTTCAAATTGAACAACATGAAAAAAACGACTGCACACATTACGGCAAAAGAGGGAAAAGAAGAGTGAATAAGATTGGCTTGTTATAGTGCATATACGAGTATCTTTCAATTTTGATGCAATTTAATACATTTTATTGCATAGTTGCCTGTATATTTTAATCATTTTTAGTGCATAAATCCCTATATGTGTACTGTTCAAGGTGACACCCAGATATTTGGGATGGAAGCAATGGCCTAATAACATACCATTCCAGAATACTTCAAGTTTCCGATTAGCTTGATTATGTGTCAGATGGAAGGCACTCACTTGAGTCTTACTAGGATTGGATATGAGTCGGTTCATTTCATAGTAAATACCAAACTGGTCTAAAGCAGAACTCAGTGTATGATCTACGACCTCAAACTGTCCTAAATGGGCAGCGTAAATGAAGCTTTTCCTCCCCTTGAGGCTGAGGTTGATCATTGGTGTATACATTAAACAAGTAGTTCCGTGAAGAACTATACAGCCTATTTTCATATATCCTACTCATGTTAATTGCCTCTATCAACATAAAGAAATCAGTTTGATTGTGAGATAGATTCGTAGATATTGACAACCGTCTAAATATTTTAGATGGTCGCCAGGTTGGATTTTTATACACACATCAAAAAAAGTTTTGCATCACCTCGGTTCCAAGAGTTCCGGAACCGTTAAATACAAAGGGAATAGAGATCAACACAAACAACATTTCAGCTCGTTTTATTGCTCATGAGACCCACACATTGCATGTTGTACCATCATACAGCTAGACTTTCAGCATTTGTGGTCCAGATTGCAGTACACACCACTACCTCTAATACCCAGTAGCACGTCCTCTTGCATTGATGCATGCCTGTATTCGCCGTGGCATACTATCCACAAGTTCATCAAGACACTGTTGGTCCAAATTGTCCCACTCCTCAACGACAATTCGGCGTAAATCTCTCAGAGTGGTTGGTGGGTCAAGACGTCCATAAACAGCCCTTTTCAACATATCCCAGGCATGTTCGATAGGGTTCATGTCTGGCGAACATGCTGGCCACTGTAGTCGAGCGATGTCGTTATCTTGAAGGAACGCATTCACAAGATGTGCACGATGAGGTCGAGAATTGTCGTCCATGAAGACAAATGCCTCTCCAATATTCTGCCGATATGGTTGCACTATGGGTCGGAGGATGTCATTCAGGTATCGTAAAGCCGTTTCGGAGCCTTCCATGACCACCAGTGGCGTACGTCGGCCCCACATAATGCCACCCCAAAACATCAGGGAACCACCACCTTGCTGCACTCGCTGGACAGTGTGTCTAAGACGTTCAGCCTGACCAGGGTGCCTCCAAACACGTCTCCGACGATTGGTTGAAGGCATATGCGACACTCATCGGTGAAGAGAACGTGATGCCAATTCCGTGGGGTCCATTCAGCATGTTGTTGGGCCCATCTGTACCGCGCTGCATGGTGTCGGGGTTGCAAAGCTGGACCTCGCCATGGACGTCGGGAGTGAAGTTGCGCATCATGCAGCCTATTGCGCACAGTTTGAGTTGAAACACGACGTCCTGTGGCTGAACGAAACGCATTATTCAACATGGTGGCATTGCTGTCAGGGTTCCTCCGAGCGGCAATCCGTAAGTAGCGGTCATCCACTACAGTAGTAGCCCTTGGGCGGCCTGAGCGAGGCCTGTCATCGACAGTTCCTGTATCTCTGTACCTCCTCCATGTCCGAACAACATCGCTTTGGTTCACTCTGAGACGCCTGGAAACTTCCCTTGTTGAGAGCCCTTCTTGACACAAAGTAACAATGCGGACGCGATCGAACTGCGGTATTGACCTTCTAGGCATGGTAGAACTACAGACAACATGAGCAGCGTACCTTCGTCCTGGTGGAATGACTGGAACTGATCGGCTGTCGTACCCCCTCCGTCTAATAGGCCCTGCTCATGCATGGTTGTTTACATCTTTGAGCAGTTTTAGTGACATCTATGAACAGTCAAAGGGACTGTATCTTGGATACAATATACACAGTCAACGTCTATATGCCGGAGATCTGGGAACCGAGGTGATGCAAAACTTTTTTTGATGTGTGTATATGTACTGTTACATGAAGATTATTGTGTAAGAGTAGCATTCAAACTTCAATCGCATGATTAGGACACAAGAAGTAACAAAGAGATGTTAAAATATCGCACAGCTGCCATCTTGTGATTATGGAAACAATTGAAATAAATTAGATGCCAGTGGATTAACATTTGTATAAGCATTTAACTTGGAAAGTTTCACTGAACTCGGATGGTAAAATCGCGGGAAACATCCATTTAAATATTTATAATTTGCGTCGCCGCCATGTTGGAGCTGTGCTCACCAGGTTACTGAAAGTCCTATAGGTGAACTTATGTTCATAGCCTCTATGAACATAAAAAATATTAGTTTGATTGCTGTAAAGATTCGTAGATATTGAGAACCGTCAACATACTTCGGATGCTCGCCATTTTGGATTGTTATATGTATAGGCCGTAGAGTTATGTACCATTAAAGAAAAATTATTGCGTAGCTTCACTATTGAAACTTTCACTTCGATCGCAAGATTACGACACAAGAAATAATAACTTAATTTTAAAATTTCGCACAGCCGCCATCTTGAGGTTATGTAAACAATTGAACTAAATTCGATGCCAGTGCATTACAATATGTATAATCAATTACTGTACCATATTTCACTGCGCTCAGAAGGTTAAATCACGAGAAAAGTGTATTAAAATGCTTCAAATTCGCTTGGCCGCCATGTTCGTTTTGTACATTACAGTTTTTTGAATGTTACATAGATAAACTTGTAGCAGAGCCCTTTATCATCGTACAAAATTTCAGGGTGATTTCTGTAATACTGTAGTTTCAGAGATATAGAATGCCAGTGATATATTTCGCACAGCCGCCATTTTGAGGTTATGTAAACAATTGAACTAAATTAGACGCCAGTGATTTATAATGTGTATAAATATTTGCTGTACCAAGTTTCATTACGTTTGGATGGTTAAATCACGAGAAAAGTCTATTTAAACGTCTCAAATTCGCTTGGCAGCCATGTTGGTTTTGTAGATACCAGGTTTTTGAAGGTTTCTTAGGAGAATGTCTAGAAGTGTCCTTTATCACCGTACAAAATTTCAGGGTGACATCTGTAATAGTTTCGGAGATACTGAATGCTGGTGAAATAATTCGCACAGCCGCCATGTTGGATTGGTGAGACACAATAACATTTGAAGGAAACGGTCGAGGTCGGCCAGAATGGGGCTATGATCTTACCGAGTTTCATTGAAATCGCTCCAGCCGTTCAAAAGTTATTAGGTGGACACACACACACACCTCTCTCACACACACACACACACACACACACACACACACACACACACACGCACGCACGCACACACACACGGACAAAAGGTGATCTCATAAGCCTATTTTTCATAATTGAAAATAGGCTAAAAATAAAATGTTAAACACCAGACCAATCCGGGGTATATTGAACACTATCACGGAGTGACATGAATACCACGGCGTCACCTACTGTATATCTACTACCAAAATGTGTTCGTTAATTCCTTGAATTAACTTATGGATATTTGTAAGAAGTATGCCAGAAATGTATCGTGGGCTATCCCTCTGTAACATTACAGCGAATCAAAATAACTAAAATCTAAAATTTTATTTCAAGATTTAAAACATTCATTTTGGTTCCGTATTGATATAATATTTACGTATTTTAATGGGCTAGGGTTCCACCTGAATCAATACTTTTATTGAAAATGATCACTTGTGTGGTCATTAGAAATGGTACATGTTTCGAGGACTAATATACATTTTTGGACCCTTCATCAGCCAATCACTAAATGAGAAAATTATTTGATTAGCGTAGCACTAAAATGTCAATCGCCACCGAACCTAATATGGTGCACCATAGAGATAGATATGATATTTGACATGATTAAGGCACAATACAACTAGGCTACATTGAATTGAACTGACCCAGTTAGAAGTTTTTTTTTCGTGTATTGTGTCTTGATCATGTCAAACATCCGATCTATATGGTGCACCATATTAGGTTCAGTGGCGATTGACATTTCAGTGCTACGCTAATCAAATAATTTTCTCATTTACTGCTTAATATTGGCTGAAGAAGGGGACAAAAATGTCTATTAGTCCTCGAAACATGTACTATTTCTAATAACCACACAAGTGATCATTTTCAATAAAAGTATTGATTCAGGCGGAACCCTAGCCCATTAAAAACGTAATCTAAAATTTCTGAATTAATAACAGAAAAAGCTTAATATCGCGGAGTTACTTAACTTTACGGCTTTTTCTGTTTGAATACAAGAGTCAAACAATTCACAATTTGGTGCAATGTTGTTCGCTAATCTTCCATCGAAACAGAATTAATTCTAATCCGTCAATATTTGGAATTTTAAAGAAATTATCAATCACCTTATTAAGAAACAAAATGATCGTCATTTTGAAGTGGGTAATCTTATCTTTGGAGAGATGAATATGGAGAAGAGCGAACGGTTGTGTTAATGTAGGTAAATCTGTTGATGAAGGCAGGCGAGAGAGAGGTGATTATGGCATCTCACGGCAGCTGTTGGGCCGCACGCTCCTCGGACCACACAGACACACCAGCCAGGGGTGTCCACACACCTGATTCATTTTGGTGGATCAGTGGTGCCACACTAACACGTTAACTTGAAGCTTAATAGCCTCTAACAATATCGTAACAAAAATCACATACACTAACAACTCCCGACAAGATGCGCAGGTTTACAATAAACTTCTGTAAGTAATTATTGTATATATTGTAAATATGAAGCCTCTCACCGCTGGGTCCGTGGTTCAAATCCCGGTTACTCCATGTGAGATTTGTGCTGGACAAAACGGAGGCAGACAGGTTTTTCTCCGGGTACTCCGGTTTTCCCTGTCACAATTTCATTCCAGCAACACTCTCCACTAGCATTTCATTTCATCTGCCATTCATTTAATCATTGCCCTAGGGGAGTGCGACAGGCCTCGGCAGCCGGCACAGTTCATATCCTCGCCGCTAGATGGGGACTTCATTCATTCCATTCCCTGACCCGGTTGGTCGACTGGAAGCAGGCTGTGGATTTTCATTGTAAATATCTTCACCAATACAGGTGATTTGTTAAATAGCTTAAAAGGGACACTGGGACTGAGTTTTAAGCATAATTTATTAAAAAATTCAAATTTTTGATTTTGACATATTATTGTACCCCTAACCATAACGGATCAATTAGCGGTATCATGTTCCACATTTCGCCATTTTTTGAGGCACGGCGAGACGTTTAAATGCCGGCCGCACCGCCATTTAAACGCCCCTTTCTCATGGTACATTATCCTGTACACGCATTTATGCATTTTTTATCGGAGTAGTTTGAATACCGATTTGAAATTCCCTCTGTACTACTGGCTCTGCATTGTGCTACTATTTACCGACGAATATTGACACTATTTACTACGGAAGCTTTACAAATACTTCAAATGTTTGAAAATAAATAAATAAATAAATAAATATCTCAAACGGTCGACATGATGAAATTTTGCATTTATATTGTATTTTCTAATTTCATGAGGGTTTCTATTCGCTGATAGAATGACAGTAGATGCACAATTTATCTTTATTTGATATTTGTGTTGACTTTAAAAGTCTACGCATGGTTTACCTCTGTTTATAAACTAGTTATTGGACGTTATGCTAGTACTCTTTCGAAATGTATTGTGTTTGTGAAGTTATTAGGGGGGGGGGACACGACACACACAAGTCCAAGGTCACAAAGATGAAGAAGGAGGCTGCAAATCAGAAGAAGGAAGGTGTTACTTATGCTTCAGGAGAGTTCTAATGGGCAAGTTGAGTGAAAATATTAAAATATATGCATGTTTTTAGAAAAATGCAGTTTTCTCAGTTTCACATTTTCTGATGTATAAAATCTAGTACGCGTTACAGATCTAATACAATTTTCTTGTAAATTTACATGCGTGTTCCTTGGTACTTTATCCACAGACGTGTGCATTACTTTTTGGATTGGAGTTCTGGTTTGCCTGTTAAAAAAAACCTTCAAATTTAAAGAATTTTACAAAAAATAAACTTCATTTGGGAAAAAAATTATATCTTCATAGTAAAAAATACAATCTCAAATTCGATGCACTATTTTATTTGTATAAGAATAAGGTAATAGAAAAATAAAAATAAATTGTGCTATCTACATTAGTTTGACGCGCTTGACATTTTGAATATTTGAATAATTTGCATATAAATATTGGAAAATAATTAATTTCTATGCAGCTATTGAAGCTACATTGATCAAATTTGGCACATATGTTTATACTACCGCATACTACCAGCAAACAAAATATCAAAATTGTAACTTAATATTTACAGGAATTAGAAAACTCAGTCCCAGTGTCCCTTAGCGTCGAAGCTCTGCTGACTCGCAAGGTGGTGTGAACTGACAGGCGGTAGTGATGACCTGGTACAGCGTCATAAATGCTTGCAATGTCATCCAACCCTGGCCATATTTTATTGAGTTATTTCAGCGAGGGTTCGTTCAAACAAAATATTATTTAATGACGATGATTGTCGTTGTCTTAAGGGTCTCTGTAATGTCCAAAATAGTCAATATTTTGAAGAAAAAAAAAAAGATTTTGCACCATATTAATTCCTGTATGTGAGCGTGAGGACGCAGTGGCTTAGCTACTCGTCTTTAACCTGGACAGCCGGGGTTCGAATCCTGATGACAGCGGGGTGGAATTTTCACCCGAAAAATCACGTGGCGTCAGGAAGGGCACCCGGCCTTAAATCCCCGGTCAAAACCAGAATTAGCCTGGTTGGCTCCGGCGATCCCAATTAATTGGGAAAAGCCGAAGAAAGTTCAAGTTACATCCATGTATGTAAATTGCATTTCTAAAACCCGGTATGATTATTGATTTCAATTTCTCGCTAAAACGTTTTTCTAGATATAAAATTCCCTTTTTTCTTGGGAACTTTTCAACAAATAAAACTGCAAATTTTAGATGTTATTCCTCCTTATACAATTAAAAACAATTACTTAAGTTTAATTTTCCAGATGAAAAGATATTTTAAAAAGATTTGTGGAAATTCAAAATATAGGCCTATTGATTTTCAAACAGCCTGTGTCAATGTAAGGAAAGAGTCTTGAAGAACATCGCTGAAAAAGTTTCTGTTAATAGTTTCTGAGAAAAAGTTAGTTAGTTATTGAGGTTTTAAGGAGTGGAACTACGAGGTCATCCGCCCTTTCTGAGAATAAGGTACTGTAAATAAAAGCTTGGAAATAGCGAGGGCGTTATAGGACATTGTGGAGTGCACTAAGGGACGGAACCTCGAGTTCATCTGTCCGTATGTCTATAAAATAGTCTACCCAAACTGAAACATACAAATACTGTAGTATTCTGTTCTTGTAGGACTAAAGCAAAAACAAAAACAAAAACAAACAAAAAAGAAACAAAAAAAAAAAACAGAAGCAGAAACAGAACCAAACCCAAAACCAAGAACAAGAACAAGAACAAGATGAAGATGAAGACGAAGATCAAGATGAAGGTGAAGATGAAGGTGAAGATCAATAACAAGACCAACACAATGATTTTAACTCAAGCAGGGTCTTGGGACATGATTCTATTTAACACCAAGGGACGGAACCTCGAGGTCATCTGTCCGTATGTCTATAAAATAGTCTACCCAAACTGAAACATACAAATACAGTAGTATTCTGTTCTCATAGGTTTAAAACAAAAACAAAAACAAAAACAAAAACAAAAACATAAACATAAACATAAACATAAACATAAACATAAACATAAACATAAACATAAACATAAACATAAACATAAACATAAACATAAACATAAACATAAACATGAACATGAACATGAACATGAACATGAACATGAACATGAACATGAACATGAACATGAACATGAACATGAACATGAACATGAACATGAACCCCAAACCCAAGAACAAGAACAAGATCAAGAAGAAGAACAAGAACGAAACAACACTATGATTTTAATTCAAGCAGGGTCTTGGGACAAGATTCTATTTAACACAAAATAGCCACACAAAGTAAATGTAGAGGCGAATCCTAATGTGAGAATCGTAGGAAATATCACATCCGGTTTATCATCTAGGCTTACAGGATGGAGCCTCTGTCTATAGGCTATGATAAACTAGACACCGGTTGCGAAAGCCTACGATCTAAATATCACATCCGCCCTTTCAACTAATGATAGGTCTTGGCCGCTGGTCCCATGAATACTGAATAGGATAATAACGCGTAACTTCCACCTCATTAATATATTGTTTCCTCTCGGTAAATCATCGAGCATGCGTCCTTTCATGTAACGCATTAAAACACAATCCACACACGAGTTCAGCTGCTACGTCGACTGATCTTCGGAGAATAGTCACAGCTTCTGAAAATCTGTTTTTACAACTGAGCTCCTCGTAGGCCAGACAAAGAAACGAGCAACGCTTTCTAAACATTATGTTGAGTTCCGGAAAATCTCTCCAACAGTGAAATTATTACCCACTTGTTGAAAGTAATTGTACGATTAAATACTGAGATATTCTCATTTCCAGATTGTTGAATACTACGTCATGCATTTGACTGAACACCGGAAATTATCCAGTCGTGTGAATGAAAACACCGTCATTTCCAATTTTCTGAAATTTTCATGACGTAGGAAAACGTCTTACCGGTAACTTCCTCGTTCCTTGTTAGTCATCTTAGCATATGATACATTCCTTCATTTCAATGTTCCTCGCCAAGATTAGCCCTACAATACTAACATAGGCCTACGTAAAATTTACGTGTATGAGTCCGTGGGAGCCACCAACCTAGAGGGTAAATTGACTAAATAAAAAAATAAAAAAACTTCAGGAAAGGTATTGATACAAGTCGTTAGTTGGTGGCGAATGTATTCCGCAGATCTCTTCTATAAACGTATTAATTTATGTTCCTCCCCTTGAAACAACAATACTATAATGATATCTACACTGTGCTGCAAGATTCTTTGATCTAATTATACTCATGTGCACATAATTTAACTCACAACGAAGGTCACAGACTCTACAACTCAACTTACTGTAGCCTACTCGTTGCAGCTATTAAAGACACAACGAACCCTTGAATCCTAGTTCGCGTGTGTGGCGGCTTCGGTGGCGTAGTCGGTAGCATGCTGAGCTTCTATGCCCAAGATAGCGGGTTCAAACCCGGCCGAAGCCGTCGGATTTTTTTAAGAGCGTTAAAATCCCTCACTATGTCTTCCTTCGGAGGGGAAGTAAAGCCGGCGGTCCCATATCATAGATTTATGGCATGTTAAAGAACCTTCCACTAATTACACCTGTGTGAAGCTAAATTAGATAGGTTAAGAATGTAAACAACGCTCTTAGGTTTCTATGTTCGTTGCCAAGAGCCGACTGCGGTGGTGTCTAGTAGCTAAGTTCTGAACTTGGCCTAGTAATCGTTGACGGTGGCGCTTGGCGGCAAAAGTAGGAACTATTTGAAGAATTTTAAGTTGCAGAACTTAAATTTAAAAAAAAAAACAGATAACACACACTAATACAGTCATCACAATTAACACCGGTAGATTCTATACACACATGACCGCGTTGTCGCAGCCCCTAAACTTAAGAACCAACCAACCAACTAGTTCGCGTGGATTTTTGTAACGAGTAACTTCAACAGGCGTAGTTTTGCAAACCTATACAGTATAATTTATCGAGTTTGAAAACACACGGAACATCTAAACTGCGTCCATTTTATGAAGATTGATAAAAAATATTGCATTTCTGTTGCTTATGAAATGCTCTCGCCTTAAACGTACACGCACCATCAAGCAGTGTATTGCCTACGTCACAGAAGGGTTTGGTTTACGCTCCATGGCCTGTCTTTCTCGTTAGCCGTGCGCGATTACAAATTAGCTGTGTAATAGGTATATTAAATATGTTTCTCCCAGTGATAAGTTTAGAGCAACGAAGTTTCAATTATTGTAAATAGTCGGTGTTAATATACTGAATACCTACGTTGTTTGGAGTGTTTGCTGATGAAATTGCAAAATGCTGGGTAAATTATAAAGTATGGTTTGAACGCCACTCCTCAAATACAGTGTGCCAATTTGCACTTCGAATTGGAAGAAATTAGGAGGTGATAAAGACAAAGAGTTATAACTATACCCATACATTTAGGAGAAAGTAGGCTATATGTTCTTTCCTGAACATCTTGTTGTATTTAAGATAGAACTTAGCGTATTAAACTTCAAAGACCATAGAGAATTCAGTGTATATAAATAGTGTTACATACGAAATCTCTATATTTAAAATACTTAGGTGATTTTTGTTACCGCAAGATTGAGATAACGTCTTAACCGATTGACTTCGTAATGCATTCTAACGAGAGCTCTTGGCATGTAGATTTGCAGAGTGCCTGTAAAGGGAAAATATTTGTTAGGGTATATTTTTAAATTATTAACGAAAAATGTAATATTTGTCGCTCCCACGCTTGCGCACAATGACTCTATTCCACCAGAGAAATGGCGGATCCTGCCGCGTCTTACTCAGATCTTTGTTTACGAGAATTAAAACAAGATGTTCAGTAAAGAACATATAGCCTACTTTCTCCTAAATGTATGAGTATAGTTATAACTCGTTGTTATTATCAAAGAGTACAATAGAACTATTCTTTGTTGAAGACCTTAGAAACGATTTACTTCTACCAAACGCCACAACCTAGATAGAAACTGCTACCATCATTGAAGAAAGAAAGATAAGAAGTATATCAAGAATGTTATGGATCTGGAGACATAATCGACCGGAGTGGCTGCGGGGCTCAGCGGTAACGTTCTCGCTTGCTGGGCCCTAGGTTGCAGGTTCGTATCCTGGCGCAGTCAGCTGGCATTTGAGGGTGCACAAATGCGAGGGAGCCGTGTCAGTACATTTACTGGCACGTTAAAGATCCCCTTCGGGCCAAAATTCCGGCACCCCGGTGTCTCTAAAAGCAGCAGTTGTTAAAAGGGATGTAAAACCAATAACATTATTATTATTATTATTATTATTATTATTATTATTATTATTATTATTATTACATATACGACCTGCCGTGGGCAACATCCAAGTTTGAGTTGAGGCATGTCTTTACACGTCTGGTTGTGCATGGCTTTCACAACCCTAATTGAATTCAAATAACATTTTCAAGTAACGCAAAATAGGCTGTTACAAACCCTTTAAAATAAAAAGTAAAAATGTATCGTAGTATCATCTTGTCATTCTTCAAATTCGATGCGCATAGAATGCCAATGGTGTAGTAATCAATGGAGCCCCACGTAGACTAGTCGTGACATCTAGTGGTGAAATATCGAACAATATAATCCTAACAGAGCGAGTGCATTCTAGCGGCCAGGAGAAGAAACTTTTCAATAAAATCTGGTCGGCGTGCAGTTACCTTTTTGGCAGCTAGATGTCTCGAGTAAATCTGCTGGCGAATTATGTTTTAATTAAATATATATTTTACACCATAATATGCACAATATAACGCTTAATTTTAAAACATCTGAGTCATTACAAAACAATAAACATATAACATTTCAAGCAAAAAACCTAGCTCAGATCGGGTTTGAACCATAGGCATTTGAGCGATAGGCTAACGCTCTACCACTGAGCTAATTGTGTCAACGAATATCGTTCTATATAAAATGACTTACATAGAACTTGTTAGCAAATAATGATTTATACTAAACGATTTCATCACTGGAGTATATTATTTATATATAAAGCATTTCATACAAAGTTTATTTATTTTGTATCAGTACGCTATATTGCATGCAATACTCAAATTAGTGAAATATAAGTCAGGCACAAGATATCCGCTGCCATCTTGTCTTATTACTGAATCAGCTCAGCTTTTTAAAATCACGTCTGCACTATAGTATTACAAAATAAACTTTTAATTTCGAACGTGCCTCTTCCTTTAAAACAGTTAAAACGATTCTCGGCTCTATAATCGGAACTGGTGGGTCCCATGATATGGATTATAAAGTTTGCATAATTCGCACGGCCGCCATCCTGAAATGGTATGGCGGAAGACCTTGTAGTTTGGTCACAAGACGCATCCTATACGAAGGTATGTTGTTACCAAATTTGGTAGAGATCGGATGATTTGGTTAGTCGTTATTTGATTTTACGTTTTGAACGTTTGAGTGGCCGCCATTCAGTTTTAGTAAAGATGGCGGCGATATAAAACATGACACTGAGGTGTCCTTTGCTAGTGCTACCTTTGCACAAAATTTCGTTCAATTCGCATTCACCGTGTTCGAATTGATAGGGGGGGACAGACATTCAGAGTACACACACTCACACACACACACACACACACACACACACACACACACACAGACTCACACACACACAGACAGACACACTTTTTTCGCCCTGTGTTGATCTCATAAGTCTACTTTCATTTTTTGCAAAAATCGAAAGTAGGCTAAAAAGGGGGGGTATTGTTGTGGCTCTATGGCTCAAACCTTTGAAGTAAGTATATGTGGAGGCAAATTACTTAATGGGCAGAGAGCTATAATCCTTCGACTTGATCTTACATCTTCCGATAAAACACTTCAATTTTCCAATTTCCAATTCGCTTGGCGCACTTTATCACAATCAATAAAGCTCAAGGGAAACACTGGAACGTGTAGGTATCTATTTGCCTCATCAAGGTTTCCGTCATGGCCAGTCATATGTTGCGAATTCGATCTATCGACGCCCTTAAAGTTGCAACAGTGTCAAAAAGTAATCGATCAAAAAATGCATTCTGTATAAGATAATCCTTCAGTAACTTAAATATTTTCCCAATGACCGTCATGTTTTGGCGGGTATCTACTAGTATTATATTAATTTCAACCATTTATTTAATTGGTGCCTTAGCACAAAGTTCGTAATGTACGTAAATTTAACGTATTATTAGTATTAAGCATCAATTGAAAAATGTTAGTATTCTAGGGTTAATGTAGTTAATTATTGGAAATATCGGGATTTGCTTCTCAAATCGGTGTTTGTTTTGTAAAATTGAACATGTGTAGTTTTACGTGACCACTCGCGGTCATGAACCAAGGGATCTCCTTTTTTTACGTAGAATCAGAACCACAAGACATGGCATTTAATTTCAAAAATCTCACATGCATTGACCTGGATTAACCTATACATGTAAGTTATTAGGCTTGACAGATCTCCTTGTCGTAGCCTATATTGAAAACATATAGGCTATATCAATATGTTAATTTGAAAGATAAAGTCAAATTAGACGGTGTAAAAAAAGTACAGGCCGTCCGACAAGCTACGCGTGGCAGGAAAAGTAAAATCCAATCATGTCGACCACCACGCTTCCTTCAATGGTCACCTCACCTCATTATTAGAATGAATATCTATGACTTTAGTCATTATTCTGGATTTTCCCGTATTGATTATGATATATTACACCAATATCCAATATATAAATGTATTTTTGTATTGTAAAGTGGATATTGGTGTAGGCTAATATATCATTCAGGAGCATAATTTAAACTCCCAACTCTGCACAGTTACCTCAGTTATTAAAGAATTCTAGTTAGAATTTTCTTAGGGGCAGATTAACCTAGCTTTTTCGCCCCTTAAAACAACAATGAATAACTAATTACCTAACTTAATACCTAACCAACTAACTAACTAACTAAATAAATAATTAAATAAATAACTAAATACCTAACCAACTAAGTAACTAACGACCAACTAACTAACTAACTAAATAACTAACTAATTAACTAACTAACTAACCAACCAACCAACTAACCAACTAATTAAATACCTAACCAACTAATTAAATAAATAAATACCTAAATACCTAACCAACCAACAATACGACCAACTAACCAACCAACCGACCAACTAACTAACTTCCTAACCAACTAAGCGACGACTAACTAACTAACTAACTAACTAACTAAATACCTAAACAACTAACAAACTAATTAACTAACAGAATTTTGCTTTCTAATGGAAGAAACCTCCACCATCCGTTGTTGTCTTGTTGTTGATTAGTTTCTAAATTGGAAACAAATGTTGGTTATTTACGCATTGTAGACAAACATTAACGATTTAACAATCGAAACAAAAAGCCGCCAATTTCCGGGGCATTAGGCTACAGTCCGGAGCTGTTTATAATCACATTGCTTCCAATATTGATTTAACCATGCTGAGTGAATCCCATTCCAGTTCACCTGCCAACCCATGGCCAGATGTTGTTGATTCATCTAGGGGCAATCCAGTCCCGTGTACTTGGATGTGTAGAGAATCTGTCAGGTAATCTGCGTCATTGAGAGGGGGTGTAGTAGTGTGTGTGTGTATTTCTAATCAAGTAATAATAATAATAATAATAATAATAATAATAATAATAATAATAATAATAATAATAGAGATGTGTAGAGAATCTGTCGGGAAATCTGCGTCATTGAGAGGGTTGTAGTAGTGTGTGTATTTCTAATCAAGTAATAATAATAATAATAATAATAATAATAATAATTGTTTTACGTCTCTTTTAACTACTGCGGCTTTTAGAGACTCCAGGGTGCCGGAAATTCTTCCCCGAAGGGGATCTTTAACGTGCCAGTAGTAGTGTGTTTTGGACAGTTCTATACCCACCTCCACCTCCCCACCTCACAAGATGGCGGCAGTGCGATATCTCTCGAACTTATGGTCGGATTTTGATGAATGAGGTGTCATTGAACTCGGGCAGACACCCCCTTTCCAATGGACAACATATTTCAACCCCAAAAATAAAACCTACCCCTACTAGAGGGTGAAATTGAATTTTTTTGAGAATCTCTCCTTCCAATTGCAACATGTGAGAGTTTGAATGCCGATATGGAATGTAACGTTGTTCTGCAAACCAATAATCAAAGAGGGGCATGTTAGGCCTTGAGGTGAGAGCCCCTGTTATTGTTGCCGAGCCCCCTGTTGTCGGGCCCCTGTTGATGGGTTATTGTTGATAGGTCCTTGTGGACGAGTCCTTGTGGACAAGTCCTTGTGGACGAGTCCTTGTTGACAGGTCCTTGTGGATGAGTCCTTATTGACAGGTCCTTGTGGACGAGTCCTTGTGGATGAGTCCTTGTTGATGAGTCCCTTTGGACTTATCCCTTTAGACCGGTCCCTTTGGATTGGTCCCTATGGACTGGCCTATGGTCCCTAATGCTATGATGAAATTAAACGTTGTTCCACATGAAACGCATGTGAAGAGCCGATTGCTACTATGAATTAACATGTTTGTTTTTTGTTTTTACGCATGCGCACTTGAGGTTTTTGTAAGCGGGCGGGCTTTTTGAATAATGATTTATAGATGAGTTATTTAAAAAAAAAATACCAAAAGATCCAAAACTAATATCTCATGAATCAGTAAAGCTAGGGACCTGTATGAGAGGTCGTTGGACTTGAGGTGACATTCTGTTTTTGAATATATTATTTATTTATATCAAAAGGGCCTAACTGCACTTTTGTTAATATCTCGCTAACTAATAATCAGAGAGGGTCAAGTGAGGTGTCATAGGACTCAGGATGGTCAACCCTTTTCCATGATCAACGAATTTACCCAAAAGATTCAAAACAGCAAGGTCATTGACCTATGATTTTATAAACTAATAATCAGAGAGGCTCAAGTGAGGTGTCATGGGACTCAGGATGGTCAACCCTTTTCCCTGACCAACGAATTTACCCAAAAGATTCAAAAAACAGCAAGGTCATTGACCTAATATTTTATAAACTAATAATCGAATATCTACATGTGAGTTGTTATAGGACTTAGAATGGTCAACCCTTTCCCATGGCCAATGAATTTACCCAAAATACCCAATACATCAAGGTCATCGACCTGAGATTTTATAAACTAATAATCGGATACGAACATGTGAGATGTTTACCATGTGTGTGATGAAACATAGCTAGGTAGAGATAGAATTAGTGTAGGCTACATGTATGGTGATTGACAAGTCTTTTACCATTGAAACTTGTTTTTCAGATCAAACTGCAGTATAGAGAGAGTATAGGTTGTAGGTATGGGTTAATAAATGACGAACGGTGTACACACAAACTCTGATTTATCGATTCGAGAATTAAGAGTAGACTATCTTTAATTGATTGGTTAAAGAGGATAGCTAAAACACAAAAATGCTCAGTGGTTACCGGGACAAGATGGTCGCTACACACACACACAACAAGCTTTAAATACTTGAGGCTAATAATCTAAACACACACACTCGCTTGTTCTAAACTAAACTGTGTTGCTGTCAGTGCTCAGACAGTAGGCTGATGACAAAAAAAAGCATTGCTAACAGAAATATAATCATTTCCGGTTGTATAATGTTACCAGCTATCCATTTTGTGTTGCAGTGTTAAGCACTTTTAGCTCTTGTACTGGTGGACTTAACTCGATTTCCAGGTCTGATGCCTAGAACGAGTCAAACTAAAAAACAAGGGCAAGGTGGTGTAGTGGTTAAGCTGTTAGCCTTTTCACCAGGGTTCGATTTCAGGTTAATAAGCATGTCATAAACATATTAAACAAAACAAAACAGAGATAACGTTCAAAACTGATTACATTTGTGTCTTTCCAAATTATTACTTGGATTACAAATACAAAGGTGAACTGGGTTTGATATACATTAATGCTGTCTATCACACACTAGACTGTAAGAAAGCCAAAAGAGCAAAAGGCGTAGGTAGAGCAGTGGTAAAATTGCTATATGTAGAGAACTACCTAGCGGTTTTATGAACTGGCAAAGCTATATATCGCATAAACAGTGTAGGATACAATCCAGCAATCAAATTTGTATCTTGTGGAACAGAAAAAATGCACTTTTACCTTGATGGATAGCAAATGAGTGCAGATGAATGACCTATGCATTAGCCTACCATAGGGTTATAACCACGAGGTGGAGGTGTGACTTCTATATTTTATTGTTTAGAGACATGGCTTTTTTGTAACCAGTAGATTTAGTATTTTGTAAATATTCATTTTTGTAATTGTAAAAATAGTGGAAACATTTTTTTGTAATAGTAAATGTTAAATGTATAACTAAAAGTTATTTGGGATAAGTGTGCATGTCAAGGATAAATAGCGTGGTTGTATTTGTTTTTCAAAGACAGGTATGGTCGTGTGAATGTATGACTATAGATAGAATGATAGAGAGAGAGAGAAAGTGTGTGTGTGTGTGTGTGTGCGGGTAGCATTGATTGTTCAACCAAAGCAAACACGGCAAGGTAGGATGGTGGGGTAATTAATGTATATAGCAAATGGTAAATAGTATACTATAGTTTTTTTTTAACCCTTGTGTTTCTTTTAAATGCAGCGGTAGATAGGTGTTATTTTGTAAAACAGTCTTACCTACAGTAGTAGTATTAGTAGTAGTAGTAGTAGTAGTAGTAGTAGTAGTAGTCCTATACGTTTTTGGAAACAAACAGAAAGAGAATGCACTATTGCCATGGCCAAGCACCTCCATTAAAATAATTTCAAGAAAATTTTAATCAGCAAATGTGTGTTTTACAAAACTAAACTTTCAGCATGGACTAAATCATAAACGTGTCGTCTGTGATATGGAAAAAATAGGAAATCCATGTTTCCATATCAAAACAATTTAAAAACTTAAAACTGACCTTTAAAAAAAGTAAATGGGAAATTGACAAATGTGTAAACAACAACAAAATGGAAAATTCTAGTTTCCATATCATGAAATCCAAAAACTTTAAACTGACATTTTCAAATCGTGTACATGGAAAATTGACAAATGGCAATGTGTGAAATGTGAAAATGAAAAACAAATGAACAAATGGCTATCATTATTTAAAAAAATAAAAAAACCGTCGTGTTCTATCGTTAAAGTGTGAATTAAACCATATTTACTTATTTGGATCACCCGAGACTGTGTAGACCTGTTTTAGTTCTAATATACTTTTAAAATTTTATGTTAAAGCTCGAATTGAACTCAAGAGCTTTAGAGTGCCAGCTAACTATTATAACCGTTACGTCACAAAGACAACTTTACACTACTCTTAATGAACAATAATAAGAAAAAGAATAATAAATGTTGAATATTTTTAAAGGATGAACATGGTGACACTGTTTCTGTTGCACTGTCTGCTAGCTACTAGCCAGCAGCTGGGGTCTTAGAAAACGATACAGTTGACATTTTGCAATGAAATGTGACATGTTTCAAAGTATAGTATTATGGGTTGCTGTTGAGTAAAACCTAATCCTGTACAAGGAAGCAAGGGTTCGAACCCCTTACCTAACATTACTATTGCCTGAACATGGCTTGACGACACTGTATTATTATGATACTCGGTACACAAACCATAGATAGAGTGTATTGTTTAAGATCACTTTCTTTCTGAACATAGGTGGAGATTGTTGATGGTTAACAATGGCATTAATATAGTAGGACGTGGGTATAGCAATTAAGAAAAAACAGACACTACCCATACAATATTTTTATTTATTTAATATAAGTACTTGTACAATAGTTACATTCAAAATACATTTCTTTTTTCTCTATTACTATTTAGTCCTTTTTGATTCTCTTGCATATGAAGGGTAGATAACCTTGTAGTTCAGCCCCTTAAAACAACAACAACAACACAACCTTTTTGCATAGTTTGTGATGTTGATAACTCTTGAGATGTGGAAGATGGATTAAACATAACTTTTACAGCAGGGGTTAAATGTTGCTCAATAAACACTGCACTATTTTGAGTAGCAACATTTTTTCTTGTACTAGCTTTTTAGCATTGTCATGATTAATTGTTGACACCAACAGTGTTTCTTTTGGTGCACCACATTGATGATCACTCACACTTAAAACCTTACCATTTCTACTTTTTAGATTGCCTCGACATCTTTTTGACCTCTCTTTTGAGCATCGCCAAAATATTATTCCTTTTACATTTTGACGATTATAGTTATAAGAGTAGCCTTTATAGAGTACACGTTGTTTACCTTTGTTAGTTGTAGTAAGTTCCATAGTAGCAACTAACCTGTTAGTATGATTTGCTCACTACAAAGGTTATAACTGTTCTGATAATAAAATCATTTAGCTTTGGCTTTTATATTTAATATGTACAGTTTGAAGTGATAGCAAAAGTGAGAGCAAAATAGTAGCATAGTGGTAGACAATATAACATGTATTGTTAAGAAATAGTTTAAGCGGTTATGTGGATCCATTACATAATAATTTTAGCACGACGAAGCTCAATTTCTATATCCAATAGTTCTTCCTCATATTCAGTATAGCCAGCCTGTTTATAGACATGCAGTTGCTGAAGCCGCCGGATTAAATTACTTGGATTGTTCCAGTAGACAAATTTAACAAATGATTTTTTAGGTGTAAACAAAGCATTACCATTATCATTATTATCTTCATTATCAACATCATCATCATCATAACCATTATCATTATCATCATCATCATCATCATCATCATCATCATCATTATAATCCTCATCACTATTACTGTATAGTCCTTTTTGATCCTTTTGCAATACCACATTTTGCACAGTTTGTGTTGCCTTTGATGATGTTGGGAGTTTTTCAGACATTGACAACTGTCCTATCATGACTTTCTGAGGAGATGATACATGCTTCTTAACAAACAATGCACTATCTTGAGCTGCAATATCTTTTTCTGGGACAAGTGTTTTAGCATTTTGAAGAGTTTTTTTAAACAGCAACGATGTTTTATCTGGTACACTACATTGATGATCACTCACACTTAAGACATTACTATTTTTACTTTTCAGCTCACTTCGACACTGTTTTGAACGATGTTTTGAACAACGCCAAATAACAGTTCCATTTTTATTGGTTCGTTTTACAATATATGTATATCCTTTATAGAATGCGTATGGCATACCATTGCTATTTGTTGATACTTCCATGTCAATAACACCTATCTACCGCTGCATTTAAAAGAAACACAAGTGTTAAAAAAAACTATAGTATACTATTTACCATTTGCTATATACATTAATTACCCCACCATCCTACCTTGCCCTGTTTGCTTTGGTTGAACAATCAATGCTACCCGCACACACACACACACACACACTTTCTCTCTCTCTCTATCATTCTATCTATAGTCATACATTCACACGACCATACCTGTCTTTGAAAAACAAATACAACCACGCTATTTATCCTTGACATGCACACTTATCCCAAATAACTTTTAATTATACATTTAACATTTACTATTACAAAAAAATGATTCCACTATTTTTACAATTACAAAAATGAATATTTACAAAATACTAAATCTACTGGTTACAAAAAGCCATGTCTCTAAACAATAAAATATAGAAGTCACACCTCCACCTCGTGGTTATAACCCTATGGTAGGCTAATGCATAGGTCATTCATCTGCACTCATTTGCTATCCATCAAGGTATTGGGGAACAAGTTAGATCTGAACCTTCTGATGCGCATGTGCGTCCAGTTGCATTACGTCATCCCCCTGCCTGGATTCTTTGTCAACCAGTGTGCACATACTTCATCACGCGCTGGTTAGATGTTGCCAAGTAGTCATTATTCCCAACACCTTGGCACGGTACAGATGCTGTCAAGGCAAGTGAAGCACGACTGAGCAGCTCTGTTCTATGACAAGCACGGCAACAAGCTTGCTGTCAGGAGTGTGTGAAGTGGGCGGGCTCTCAGTTCATTACCACCAATACCAATGCTATGTCACTGAGAATGCCCCTATTCGATACTTTAGGCTTGCATAATATAACCACGACGAGCAGCGAGCAGCCCCAAACAGTTGTTGCACCAAAGAGGGGAAATCGCATTTGCGCCTAGTGATCCCACTACTTCCCCTCCTAGACGAGACTCCGCCATGACAGGCCAGGTCAAACTTGCCACGCTATAAAAGTGCATTTTTTCTGTTCCACAAGATACAAATTTGATTGCTGGATTGTATCCTACACTGTTTATGCGATATATAGCTTTGCCAGTTCA
Source organism: Meconema thalassinum (assembly GCA_946902985.2). Lineage (NCBI taxonomy): Eukaryota > Metazoa > Arthropoda > Insecta > Orthoptera > Tettigoniidae > Meconema > Meconema thalassinum. The sequence goes on from OX336393.1 coordinate 419,283,883, forward strand.
TAAAACCGCTAGGTAGTTCTCTACATATAGCAATTTTACCACTGCTCTACCTACGCCTTTTGCTCTTTTGGCTTTCTTACAGTCTAGTGTGTGATAGACAGCATTAATGTATATCAAACCCAGTTCACCTTTGTATTTGTAATCCAAGTAATAATTTGGAAAGACACAAATGTAATCAGTTTTGAACGTTATCTCTGTTTTGTTTTGTTTAATATGTTTATGACATGCATATTAACCTGAAATCGAACCCTGGTGAAAAGGCTAACAGCTTAACCACTACACCACCTTGCCCTTGTTTTTTAGTTTGACTCGTTCTAGGCATCAGACCTGGAAATCGAGTTAAGACCACCAGTACAAGAGCTAAAAGTGCTTAACACTGCAACACAAAATGGATAGCTGGTAACATTATACAACCGGAAATGATTATATTTCTGTTAGCAATGCATTTTTTTGTCATCAGCCTACTGTCTGAGCACTGACAGCAACACAGTTTAGTTTAGAACAAGCGAGTGTGTGTGTTTAGATTATTAGCCTCAAGTATTTAAAGCTTGTTGTGTGTGTGTGTAGCGACCATCTTGTCCCGGTAACCACTGAGCATTTTTGTGTTTTAGCTATCCTCTTTAACCAATCAATTAAAGATAGTCTACTCTTAATTCTTGAATCGATAAATCAGAGTTTGTGTGTACACCGTTCGTCACTTATTAACCCATACCTACAACCTATACTCTCTCTATACTGCAGTTTGATCTGAAAAACAAGTTTCAATGGTAAAAGACTTGTCAATCACCATACATGTAGCCTACACTAATTCTTTCTCTACCTAGCTATGTTTCATCACACACATGCTAAAAATCTCACATGTTCGTATCCAATTATTAGTTTATAAAATCTCAGGTCGATGACCTTGATGTATTGGGTATTTTGGGTAAATTAATTGGCCATGGGAAAGGGTTGACCATTCTAAGTCCTATAACACCTCACATGTAGATATTCGATTATTAGTTTATAAAATATTAGGTCAATGACCTTGCTGTTTTTTGAATCTTTTGGGTAAATTCGTTGGTCAGGGAAAAGAATTGACCAGCCTGAGTCCCATGACACCTCACTTGAGCCTCTCTGATTATTAGTTTATAAAATCATAGGTCAATGACCTTGCTGTTTTGAATCTTTTGGGTAAATTCGTTGATCATGGAAAAGGGTTGACCATCCTGATTCCTATGACACCTCACTTGACCCTCTCTGATTATTAGTTAGTGAGATATTAACAAAAGTGCAGTTAGGCCCTTTTGATATAAATAAATAATATATTCAAAAACAGAATGTCACCTCAAGTCCAACGACCTCTCATACAGGTCCCTAGCCTTATTGATTCATGAGATATTAAAAAGCTAATGACCTTAGATCTTTTGGGTAAATTCGTTGGTCATGGAAAAGGGTTGACCGTCCTGAGTCCTATGACACCTCACTTGACCCTCCCTGATTATTAGTTAGCGAGATATTAACAAAAGTGCAGTTAGGTCCTTTTGACATAAATAAATAATACAGTATATTCAAAAACAGAATGTCACCTCAAGTCCAACGACCTCTCATACAGGTCCCTAGCCTTACTGATTCATGAGATATTAGTTTTGGATATTTTGGTAATTTTTTAAAAAATAACTCATCTATAAATCATTATTCGAAAAGCCCGCCCGCTTACAAAAACCTCAAGTGCGCATGCGTAAAAACAAAAAACAAACATGTTAATTCATAGTAGCAATCGGATCTTCACATGCGTTTCATGTGGAACAACGTTTAATTTCATCATAGCATTAGGGACCATAGGCCAGTCCATAGGGTCCAATCCAAAGGGACCGGTCTAAAGGGATAAGTCCAAAGGGACTCATCAACAAGGACTCATCCACAAGGACTCGTCCACAAGGACCTGTCAACAAGGACTCATCCACAAGGACCTGTCAACAAGGACTCGTCCACAAGGACTTGTCCACAAGGACTCGTCCACAAGGACCTATCAACAATAACCCATCAACAGGGGCCCGACAGCAGGGGGCTCGTCAACAATAACAGGGGCTCTCACCTCAAGGCCTAACATGCCCCTCTTTGATTATTGGTTTGCAGAACAACGTTACATTCCATATCGGCATTCAATCTCTCACATGTTGCAATTGGAAGGAGAGATTCTCAAAAAAATTCAATTTCAGCCTCTAGTAGGGGTAGGTTTTACTTTTGGGGTTGAAATATGTTGTCCATTGGAAAGGGGGTGTCTGCCCGAGTTCAATGACACCTCATTCATCAAAATCCGACCATAAGTTCGAGAGATATCGCACTGCCGCCATCTTGTGAGGTGGGGAGGTGGAGGTGGGTATAGAACTGTCCAAAACACACTACTGCCAGTAAATCTACTGACATGACTTCCTCACATTTTAACACTCTCAAATACCAACTGGCTGCGCCAGAATTCGATCCTGCAACCTTGGGAACAGCAGGTGACAACGTTACTGCTACGCCACGCAGCCAGACATATTTTTTACATATTTATAATTGGGCTACGATTGTGGAGGTGGTGACCGTGGCCTTAAGTTAGGAACTACCCTAGCATTCGCCTGGAGTAGAAGTCGGACGCCAAATGCAACTACTTCTAGGACGACTGAGATGAAAATCGGACCCATCTCTTATAAATTTTGTCTCACGAGGCTTAGTGTAACCCTTTACAAACATACTTTTTTTGTTAGCCTACTTTTCGCATTTTGTAAAAATGAGGAAAAAGTAGACTTATGAGATCGATCCGGGAAAATGTGTGTCTGTCTGTCTGTCAGACTGGCTGTGTGTGTCCCCCCCCTATCAACTCCTAAACGGCTGTAGCAATCGAACCCAAATTTTGTATGAGTAAAGATCTCTATCTGAATATCTCAACGCCGTATTTGAAAATGATGTCAGTGCTACCAACTGCTGAAAAATCGCAATTGAAACTTCAGCTCCATGTTGTATATCTTGGAAGGTATGCATGGGAGCTGTACCAAAATTGGCACACATATAGATAATAATATTTCAGTTTAATTTCCAGGAGGCCATACATGACAGTGTTGCCAAAATGATTCTAAGCCTGTGGATAGGTCCAATTTTTAAATGCATATAACTTCTATACTATCAATTGGATTTCAACCAAATTTCGTATGTACTATGTGAAGATAGACAGATATGACTGAGCGTAATCGTAAGAGCCACCAGGGCTGCCAACTGTTAATAAATGCACTTTCTATTGCTTTTATCCAAATACCAATATATCAGAAAGTAGATCATAAGTTCAGATTATTTCTGACTAATACATGCATGACATTGTTGCCAACATGATTTTGCGCGCGCTGATAGGTCTAGTGTCTAACTACATGCAACGTCCATGCTATTCATTGGACTTCAACCAAATTTTATATTCTGTACCTTAAGAGATGGAACTAAGAATACATTCAGTCACCAGGGCTGCCAACTGTAGTGCTCTATTAAGCTACATTTTGCCAGGTATATTTCTAACAAATTAGACATTTCGATATTACCAACTCAATTTTGTCATTATTGTAATTAAGTCCATATTGAACCCTTTATCCACAGGCTGTATAAAGGATTTAAATAAATTATTCATCATCTTTTGATACATTTCTACAGACAGCAGATATGAGAGCCAGACGGTGTTGGGAAATATTGAGACATCAGTGGCCGAGAGGACACAATGGTTTAAGCTTCTGTGGTATTTTAGGAAGTAGCATAATATTCATGACACATAGGACAGTTGCAACTTTTAGCGCGGAGATGGCTTTGGTACGCACAATATGGCCTGTTGCTATGAGTGTTGGTGCCAAGAAGAAAATCGAATGCTACGATGTAATTGGCCAAACTTCATGTTAACCACTCCCTGTGGCAGAAATACAAGTAAAAGCGCGCCAAGATCTACAAGAGTCTGAACCAATAATATCAAGACATAACGCGGGAGTTATCTACGGATTAATTCCACGATCGATTCGAGCCAGCTACAGCATAATCGTAACCTCCACACTGCTACGAACTCAATGATACCGATCGCATGCAAGTCTGATAATTATTATGGAATATTTTTCCATAAATCCCCTTCCACACCTACCCTAGCCAGTTTCATTTATAATGATCCAGGAAGCTTCGAGAGATGACTTTTATTTGTGCGTCTGAGGACGTAACATTGACTTGTATTTGAGCTTTTGAGGAAGTAAGGCCGTTACTCAGGTGTCCGAGGACACGAGGCATACTCTGCAACATTTTTCATGTATTTGAACATGGAACATTTTCGTCAGGTTATAAGTGTAACTTCAGTGATTTATTTGTAGTCCCAGTACTACCAGATAGGACCAGTTCATCGAAATAATTCACCAAATAGACTGTCAAGGAATTTAGTACTTGATCGGTGAATTTAATAGGAAATATATCGTGAGTGTATCTGACAAACTTTATTTAATTCAGCACGAGATGACGTCTAGCAACGAGGCCGGATCTTGGAACCAGCAGGACATTTGCCAGAAGATGTCGATGACGAGCTAAGCATCTTAAAGTAGTGATGGCTGCAGATGTTTCCTTGACGCTGTTTTAAAGGATTGAGTTCAAATTAATTAATTAATTAATTAATTTATTAAATCAGCTATGGTATTATGGGACATATTTTTGTAGATATTTGTTTGCTTGTTTGGTAATGTAGATTCTTAGTTCTTGTTTACTGACACATTAAGTACGGGACAAACCGAGCGCTTTGTATTTGGTAAATATTGTGATTTTTGTTAGGTTCAACTATACGGGGCGACGCGCAGCTCGTGCTCGCATTCGCTTGCGTAAATCGCGGTCAAGCATTGTAATTCGGAGGTATGCCTTATAACAAAAAGGGAACTGAATTAATTTTGAGATTAAAAATAGAATTTGGAGGGTAAAGATTATTTGTGAGAAGAATTTTATGACGGATCAGGATTATTTTGTTAGTTGCTTTTCCAGCAGATCTGAACGGGATGGCACTTTGCACCCGAGTTTTTGTTGTGTATGTTTTTAGTGTGTCTATGGACGCAATATTGGTTGATCTGTTTTGAGCCGACCCAGTTGGTATGTTTATGAGTGAGTCAGTCCAAGCTTTATGGTGCGTAGTGTGATTTTATGATGTGTTAGCGAGAATATATCATTGTGATTATTCTGACTTGCTCCACATCAGCCCAGTTCATAACCTCGCGAGGGTGGACTCGTAGTATATATTTGTGTTTTCTTGCCATCCAAGCGGATGAGTGAGATATGTTTGCGTTTCCAGATGGAAATGGCACCTAGGTTGAAGGACTGAGAGAGAAAGTTGAGGCAGCGAGGATTCATACAAGAGGGGTGAGCTCAAATCAGATAACGCGACTTGTCATTAGTAGCAGGCCAGGGTCCTGTACTTCTATTTAAGACGTTGTTTAAAATTCACAAAACCTGATCGGTTATAATGAGTATTTGATTGATTAAATGGGTGTTGTCCATAGTTGTAAGGTAGCTTCCGAAACTTCTGTTTTTTCTGGCGTTTTATAAAAATATAAACATAGTTTTCAGCCGTTAGGCTTGTATTTTGTTGCTGTTGCTTCTTTTCTTGTGTGTTTATTTTACGCGTTTAATGACCCCGTGTGTTATTAGGAGGGCCGGCCCCGTGGTGTAGGGGTAGAGCGCCTGCCTCTCACCCGGAGGCCCCGGGTTCGATCCCCGGCTCCGTCAGGGATTTTAAAACTGACGTGAGGGTTGGAACGGGGTGCACTCAGCCTCGTGAGGACAATTGAGTAGCTGTCTGACAGTGAGACAGCGCCCCGATCATGAAAACCAAGATTAACGGCCGAGGGGACCCGACGCGCTGATCACGCGTCACCCCAATATCTGCAGGCCGAATGGCTGGGCAGCGGTCGCTTGGTCGGCCTTAGCCCGTCATGGGCTGGATAGTGCCAGGGGTTGACTTGACTTTGTGTTATTAGGAGATGCGAGGCTATGTTCCCAATTTGTGATGCGAGCGTTTTGGCCTATTTTAGGCACGCTCTTTTATTTCGTGTGCTCTGGCACCAGCTAGAATTTCAGGGAGATTCTTCATCTTTTGTATTATTAGATCTTGCATGTGTCAGTAGTAATTGTAGTGTGTTAATTAAGGGTGGGTCCCATAGCCGTAGTGTGATTTAAAAGATGCAACTCCGTGAGCAACATGACTGTTTCAGTTGTAAACGGACTCGCATCAGTACTCATTTTCTTATTAATGAGCAGTACACCACGCATTATATAACTTCTTGACCAGAAAAAATGGACTTGCATCCATATGTGTGACGAGCGAGTTCTTACCGCTCAAAGTTTATGTTATGATTAATCATTTTGTGTGAAGCTGTATTCACATTGTTTTGTTGGTGGAGCGAGTCTTACCGCTCAGTGTTTTATTTATTTCTTAAGGGGGTGAAAGTCAGGGAGGATTTCCTTTAATTTATTATTATTATTATGCACATAATTTTCAGTCATTAAATTTCTTTTATTCTACTTGTTATTCATTTTATTTCTAGTATAGCCTCTGTCATGGACCTTTCTATTCATTAGAGCATGTTGTTTTTATGCGAACTTTTCTGTGTAATGCAGTCAGGACTGAACACGACCTCGTAGATGAATCTTGAGAAAACCATGCTTTATTGAAGGGTGCAATATAGATTAATCATTGGAATGAATCTTACATTTTGAGAAAAGTAGACTCTTTAGTTCGTCACGGAACTTCTTGTTAAATACGAAATCGGTGTACTTTTTTTTTTTTCAAATTTCCTCATTTTTCATTACTTTGCTTGTATCATTTAATTTTTCTGCCTGCTTTCACTAATATTTTTTTCTGATTTCAGCCCGGAATTGAACCCTGTACCCTTCGGACTCGAGTCCAAGCACCGTGAACCTGAGAGGAATGTGGATCGAGGACGATGAGGAGCGATGTGAGGGGTTCCCGGTCTGTGCGTAGTAACAGAACCAAATACATTGGTTGGTGACTCACTCACTCATTCGCAACACCACTGTGGTTTGAGCAACGGCTCTATGTTAGCAGTATTGGAATAGACATGAAATCCAGATAACACGACGGGATGTTGGCAAGCCCTTCTCTTCCCGCCTGCCCCTTCACCTCACAGAGCTTGGACCCGAGCAGTAAACAATCAGGCCCGGGCCGGACACCATCATACCAGAATTAAATTTCTTTGCAGAGCCGGGAATCGACCAAGGGTCTCTGGATCCTAAGTCTCAATACGTACCTCGAGATCACAGAAGGAACACGGGATACACGGCCAGGACATGACACAGTACTATACGGTACCGAATAGGAACGAAATATAGATGATGATGATGATGATAATTGTTGTTTTAAGGTTATCGGCCCCTAATGGTTTGGGTGAGAGTGTAAGATGAGATGCGAATGAAAACTATAACTAATACTAACTACAAACTTACAGACTACTTAGGTAGAAGAAGAAATGGTAAACAAATAAAGGACTGGAAGAAGAGAAAGGCCCTCAACCCTCGAAGAATGAGGATTGACGGACTTGGAAGAAAAGAGAGCCATGAAAGGCAGATAGGAAAGGGAAAGAGGAGAGTGCCCACCCTAAAGTCAGTGGAATAGGGGTGAAAACCAGACCCAACTCAGGAAACCCTCGGGGTCGCCAAATCTCGAACTCACCAGCCGTAAGCCCTTGAGGGCGTAGCAATATCCAGGGTGCACCAGAAGTGGTGGGGATACATACAGCCTGCCTCCTTGAACGCCTTCAAGAGAAGATAGGATATAACATGAAAAGAAAAAGAAGGCTGATCCCTCGAAGAAGGAGGGTATCAGGAAAGATGAGATATGGGCCAATTAAGGCGGGGAATGAAGAGACTCCCATGGCCTCGGATACCCTAATACCGTCGGGGTCGGAAGAGAACAAGAGTTGACCAAGATAGGTCGACAGGAAAGAAGACGGGGAAGAGCCCTGCGCATGCGAGTGGAAGCAATGCCGTACTCAGCTGGGGTCCTTTGGTCACAAACCCACGTCCCTCTAGATGTGAGCTCCTGGAGCGGGGGACGAAATATAGGCTACAGAGAATAAAACAGATTTTATTTCCCTGTAACTAGCGGTAAGCCTGCCTAAATTGACGCGTCTCAAAACCATGACAGTCATGAGCGATTGTTTCTTTGAGGAAACGCCAGTTGTTGTTGACAAGCGAGTACAGTAGCTCATATTCATTTCTTTCATTCCACTAATGAAGTGACGTGTCGTCGAACTTCATTTGTTTCAAGCGGCTCCCAGCCATGGCCATCTACCAGCGGAGCATCTCGTCACGAACACGACTTTCCTAATCCCACTGCAATTTTCCATAGCCTACTTGTTAGTCAGAGCTCAAGGAAAACGTATAACATAGTATTTTATAATAAGTCCTTAAGATTAAACACCTTAAGTCAATATTAATTTGTCCTTTTTATTGTGACCTTCCTCAGCGCAAGTAATAATATGAATAGAAAAGCAAGACTAAGAGTGGGCCTACATAAAAGAAGGTTGTTCTCAAAGCTATTTCTAAAAAAATTAATCGTCTAAAAGCTAAAAATGTTGTTTGCCGACGATGTTGTGATCTGGGGCGAGGATGAGATGGAGTTACAAGTACAGTTAGACGTTATAAATGAAAAGATTGAGCAATGGGCATTGAAGATAAATGTGGAGAAGAGTAAAACTGTGGTGGTGAGTAGAGGTAAGAAAGAAGGGAAAGGAGCAATCCAAGTCGGAGATAAGGAATTGGAAGTGGTGAAACACTTCTAATACTTGGGAAGTTAACTGACTGAAGATGGAATACTAGATTTGGAAATTAGCAGAAGGATACAACTCGGGAGTGCTTTCTACCAACAGGTACGGGGACTAGTATGGAACAAGGATATACCACTTAAGGATAAAGAAGTTGTGTACAAAGCATACTATGTTCCTGTAATGACATATGCTGCAGAAACTTGCTCAATGACTAAGAGGGATGAGAGCAGAGTACAGGCAGCTGAGATGAGATTCCTGAGAAGTATGATCCAGAAAACGAGGAGAGACAGAGTGAGAAATGAAGATATACGGAAAGAGCTGGGAGTACAGAAACTAAATGACAAACTGGAGCAAAACAGATTGAGATGGTTTGGACATGTCAAACGGATGAATGAAGTAAGGCTACCAAGACGAGCACTGGAACAACGGATGACAGGGAAGAGAGGACGAGGAAGACCAAGAATGCGTTGGATGGACTCGGTGAATTATAGCATTAGAAAATGGAACCTGGATTGGAACAGCGTGTCGGAAGAGGAATGTTGGAACGACAGAACAATGTGGACAGGAACCATATTTACCCCCACCCAGTGTCAGCTTGAAAAGGGGGAATGAAGAAGAAGCTAAAAAACACATTCACTATAGTAAAAATAATAAAAAAAAACAAATCTGTTACGATAATATATTAAATGCGAAAGAAATGAATCTACAGATTGGAATATTTATCTCAACGATAGGCTATCATTCCACAGCTTCTTCACATTTGTACTTGATAATATCCATTCTGACAAATTCAATCTTAACCTACAATTTTTGTCAGCTGTGTGATCAGCATTGTGAACGGTACTATGTTCTACAGCGACCATGTTGTTGTCGTTTGGTAGTCATCCCGAAGGCTGGTTGGATCCTCAAAAAGAACCGCCCTTAGGTTGTGTGGGTAGATACCCACAAAAAACCCAGGCAGCGCTATATTGAGGCGTACTAGGCAAGAAGAGGAGTGAAGTAGTTTGCAATTGCTTTCCTCACTGAGTCAGAACAGGCACTGACTGTGCCCTGAATGTCGTTACTCAGCACCACACATACCTCAGTAGCTTCCATATAATCACAGCCATGACTGAGACTGTGACATCGGTGTAAAGCCTCATTTTACTCTAGCCTGTGCCAACAGACAAATGCAAATGTACTGCATTCATCAAGAGATGGCAAACAGGCCAATAGCGAACATGCTCCATCATTATTGCTCAATGTGGATACTCATTTGTTAAAATGCACAATTTGTGTTTAAACAAGTTATTATTAAAAATGATAATACTGTAGTCATTTTAGCCACAAAAAAAAACTAGAATCGGTATTACAGAAATTTTTCGATTGATATTTAGAATCTCGTCCAGCTGGTTGATGCACTCATTACCCAGAACTGCCGAGTGACAGTGAACGCCATAGCCGCTGTGGTCGGATTGAGCGTTGGAAGTGTGCACACCATCAAAAAGGAACGACTGCACTTGCGCAAAGTGTGTGCCCAATGGGTGCCACACAGTCTTCAACCAAACCAGGAGCACGTCGAATGGCCTACTGTCTTGGTCTTGGTTGGACGATTGATGAATGCTGCTGCTCTCTTTGTATCGTCACGTGACGTGCCCTCTAGTGACGGGATGTGACCTTCCACGCTCTGGTCGGAACTACACCTTGTTACACACGCCACGATTAGCCGATGTCGTCACCGGTTTTCGTATTCCAGCCTCCAGCTCGTTACTTTTTGAACGCACCTTATATATTAATTATAGAGATGCCCCACCCACGATGATTGGACTCCCTACTACGTGTTGACCGATTGATTTGTTGTTGTTGATTCAGTTTGGGGCTTTGCGACATCGTGGTTATGTAGCCCCGTGTAGGCCTACTTGTGTGTGTGTGTAATTTTTCGGTTAACCTATGTTATTGTAATGGCTGTATTACTGTATAATTCAGATGATGGTTGGGAAGGAGGCCTTAAGTAAGAAACCATCCTGGCATTCGCCTGGAGTGAAAGAGGGAAACAACGGAAAACCACTTCCAGGATGGCTGAGATGGGAATCGAACCCTCTTCTCACTTTCGACTCACAAGGCTGAGTGTACCTCGTTCCAGCCCTCAGACCAAAATTAAACTTCTAGGCAGAATCGAGAATCGAACCCGGGCTTCTGTGGTGACAACCAGGAGTTCTAGCCACTACACAACAACGAGATGGACTTGACCGATTGAAATGCACCAGACGAATTGTTGGGAAAGAATGACATCCCCGTTCTCATAAGGGAACGTAGCTCATAGGCTACTGTAGCCTAGAAACAGTTCCTCTTCCAGATGAGCGGTTTCAGTAGCGTAGATGGTAGCATGCTGAGCTTCTATGCCCAAGGTCGTGGGTTGAAACCCGGGCGAAGTCGTCGGATTTTTTAAGAGCGTTTCATTTATTTATCGTATGGCTTTTAGTGCCGGGAGTGTCCGAGGACATGTTCGGCTCGCCTGAGTCTGTAGCTGCTTCCAGCGAGCTACAAGTTCCGTTCAATTTCAAGTAGTTCCAACTTTCGCTACCAGATATCAATGATACCTAGTGGTGAACGTTGGAACTTTGATTGAGCGTTCCGACGAAATCTAACCCAACAATTTAGCTTCACACAAGTTTAGTCTGTGGAAGGATCTTTTACATGTCATACATCTATGACATGAGACCACCGGCTTTACTTCCCCTCCGAAGGAAGGCATACTGAAGGATTTTTAACGCTCTTAAAAAATCCGACGACTTCGGTCGGGTTTGAACCCGCTATCCTGGGCACAGCAGTTCAGTTTGCTACCAAGTACGCCACCGAAGCCGATTTTAAGAGCGTTAAAAATCCCTCAGTATGTCTTCCTTCGGAGGAGAAGTTAAGCCGGCGCGGCGGTCCCATGTCATAGATTTATGGCATGAAAAAGAACCTTCCACAAAGTACACTTGTGTGAAGCCAAACTTTGTGGGTTAGAATTGATACCGCTCTATTAGTTCCAACGTATGTTGCCAGCTGCTGACTGCGAAGCAATCTAGTAGCCAAGTCCACAAGCTAGGTGTCATAGACGGTAGCATTTGGTAGCAAAAGTAGGAACTACTTGAAATTACTGTCCGCAGTCCATACTAGAATTAAAGCAGATAACACACACTAATACAGCCATCACAATTAACACCGGTTATCAGACAGATTCCTCACACCCAAAGTACACGGGACTACATGACCGCGTTGTCGCAGCCCCTAAACTAAAGAACCACCAACCTCTTTTAGATGTTTGAAGTTCGCCCTTCATTTCTTAGTTGACTGTTTGTTGAGCGTGACTGTACCTTCTTGCAAGGATTTTTGCAAGCCAATAGCTGGCCTGTGTTTGTCACGGTTGATCATCCGCCCTAAATGATGTGGCAACTGGACCCGGTGGCGTGAGAAAAGACAACTTAATGACGTGCATTCAATGTGTAGCGGGCACAAGACCACTCCATTAGCCCATTGAGCGCGCCCACTTTTTACCCCAACGCAGCGGGCACAAAGGAGATGTGATCCATACCGGGTTCATGAATAGACAATCAGTGCGGAGGGTCTAACATATCATTGATTCCAGATTTAAAGTATAACAGCTATTAGCGTGACGAGTGACTACTGACAGGCCAGATGGGCTCTCCATGCTTAAATAACAACATCCTTACCTTTAATCACATGTAGGCAGTGCTGCCAACTATACAGGGTTATTCAAAATGATTGTCGGGGTTACAAACATTCATAACATACAGTGCAATTGACGTAGGAAGATGAATCGTGTTTTATTGTGTACTGTAACTCACAAAGTTTTTTTACATGCATTACAAATGCACGATATGTGCGCCTCTGGTCACCCTACACACATCAACTCTATAGTCCATCTCTTCCCACACATGCCCCAACATGTCAGTCGTAATGGTGTCGAAGGCGGCTCGGATACGCTGTTTCAGTTGCAGATAATTCGCTGGTAGAGGAGGAACAAATACCTGATCTTTGACATACCCCCACAGGAAGCATTCATACGGTGTTGAGTCTGGTGACCTTGGTGGCCAGGATAAGAGCATCTGATCATGTTCCATTCCAAGTCCAATCCATCGTCTTGGAAGTTATTGATTTCAAAATGCTCTAACATGCAGTTCCCTGCTGCCTCTTGTAATCGATTTCTTAGGACTACGGAAATAAACATCCCTGATCCGATTCACGTCTGCTTCTGACACGCGGGGACGGCCAAGGCTTTTCCCTTTACACAAGCAACCGGTATTCACGAATTGCGCATACCATCTGCGAATAGAGTTGACCGGTTTGATGAAATTCGAGAGTACAAAACGCCAGCTCTCTACTGCTGACCGCCATTTTGTCAAATACTGCTGTTACTGCCATCTGGTCGTTATACATGGTACTAAATCGATGTAGAACAAAACTTTGAGAGTTAGTGTAACAGTTACTGCAACAATAACAATGGTATGTTGTCCACTGTTTCTACAAAAAATTCACGAAACCCCGACAATCATTTTGAATACGGTAACCCTGTAGATGCTAAAAATATCCACACAGTACAGTGAGGCCCTACTCTATAGAACGGCTTCGGTGGGGTAGTTGTTAGCATGCTGAGCTTCTACGCCCAACGTCACGGGTTCAAACCCGGCCGAAGTCTTCGGATTTTTTAAAAAGCGTTGAAAGTTCCTCAGTATGCCTTCCTTCGGAGGGGAAGTAAAGCCGGCAGTCCCATGTCATAGATTTATGGCATGAAAAAGAACCTTCCACTAACTTCACTTGTGTGAAGCCAAAATTTGTTGGTTAGAATTGATAACGCTCTATTAGTTCCAAAGTTCACCGCCGGGTGCTGTCTGCAATGCCATCTAGTAGCCAAGTCCGCAAACTAGGTGTCGTAGACGGTAGCATTTGGTAGCAAAAGTAGGATCTACTTGAAATTATTGTCTGCAGTCCTTACTTGAATTAGAACGGATAACACACACTAATACAGTTATCACTAGGGCTCGGATTTTTAGGTAAATAAATATATTTTTATGTAAATACATTTTTTCTATACATACATAAATTCCTGCTTTTCACTTATTAGCAAATAAAAATACATAATATTTTCATTTTTTAAAATAAGTAGTCTATGCTAGATCTTTCAATTTAGTGCATTTTTTTGTTCTGTGTTACGTCATCGGGGAAGAGCCTGTGAGCTACGTAATCTTCATGCAGAGCGTATGTCAGCTTTCAGCTGTGTTATTCTTAACTTATCGCCCCGTGCCACTCACTGTGGAAGCCGGGAATGTCTTAGGTAAAAGCAACTAACTTACAAATTATCGTCTGCAGCTGTATGTTGCAGAATTTCAGGATAATTTTACTTCTGACGGGGGCGTTCTGTTCCGCCACCCATGTGGGTAAGTAATCGAGGTTGAACAGCGATCTCAAGTTACACCACACTTCGAGGGCAAGAAACATTGCCGCAGTTTCGCGCCTTCAGAAGAAATGTTTCGCGATTATCATCGGTCATTTGTGATGGACAACCTGAAGGTGTATCTCGTTGTGTATTGTAATTCTTCAGCAGTCAGTGAGGCATAGCATAAATTGCATTCGTGAGTACTGCATTGATTATATTCACATTGTATGTCTACCCCTTATTATTCCCGTTTTCCAACGGGGTCGGGGATGAGATGCGATGGAAGTCTTTGTGGCGATGGTTTTTACGGCCGGATGCCCTTCCTGACGCCAACCTCATGAGAGGAGTTAATGAGAGATGAAATGAATGATGGTGAATGAAACTGGACAAGGATGTGGAAGGAAGCAGCCGTGGCCTGTCAGAAGGTACCGTCCCAGCATTTGCCTGGTGTTGAAAATGGGGAAACCACGGAAAACCATTTCAAGGACGGCCGACGGTGGGGCTCGAACCCACACGTCTACCGAGTCAGCAGAGAGCTTGGCCCCATGACCTAATGCTGCGCTTTAGCCAGCGTGGCCACTACTGTCGGTATTGATTATATTCACATTAATATACTAAATTATAATTAAATATTTTTACTTTTTTGTCACATATTTCAGAAATATTTAATACATAAAAAATAAAAATATTTTCCCGATTTTTAGCACCTAAAAATCCGAGCCCTAGTCATCACAATTAACACCGGTTATCAGATAGACTCGACACACACCCAAAGTACACGGGGCTACATAACCGCGTTGTCGCAATCCCTAAACTGAGGAACCAACCAATCTATAGAACATAACCTCGCCGGGGCACTGTGTGTAGCCAACTGTCGAGCAATGCACTGGCGCAAGCAGTAGCGTAGCGCCCAACTAGTTTAACACATTTACACTCTTTTACGTATTTAATAATCATCATTAGGCCTATTTACATGAATTTCAGAGTAGTTGCTGGAAATTCTGTCCATTTTTTAGACACATGTTGCACCGACATAGGAGGTTTTGGTACGCTCACAGTATCCTAATAATTGATCCTCACTGATATTTGTATCGTTGCAGTTATTTCGTTCTCGAGAGCCTCCATAGTACGCGGATTGTTTCTGTATACATTTTGTTTGAGATTCCCCCACAAGCAAAAATCACACGACGCTGAAACTTACGAACACATTTACGGGAAGACTTCTCCTTGAGAATATGAAATTGTGAAATCCGCCTTTATTTGTCAACACTATGAAATGATGTTTAATAAATATTTAAACGTAAGTTATATGTTTCAATATGTCAGTGATATCATCATCAGCGTTATGCTAAATATAAATGGATAACCTTGCAAAATTTTGAATTTAATATAAAATCAATAGTTGCCATATAAATTAAATGTTACACAATAGAGATAAGTTGTTACTAATTTAAAAATGTTATGAATAATACTGGTGAAAAGTACAAAATACAATTTTTAGAAATCTTTAGATTCTAATCTTTAGATGTTTAGAGTTCCAAAAAAAATCATTTATAAGTTTCACCAGTGTTATTCATAACATCATTTTTGTTAGTAACAACTTCTATCTGAAGATTAAAAAACCTAAAGTTAATATTAAATTGTACTTTTTTTGTACAGGTTTGGGCCACATTGCGGCCTTCCTCAGCGCACATAATAATATGAATAGAAATCCAAGACTTACTTTAAAAAGTTTTACCATAAACGAAGGATGTTCTCAAAACTATTTCTAAAAGATTAATCGTCTAAAGGCTGGAAAACACGCACATTAATATTTAAAAAACCAGATCTGTTACAAAAATACAAAAATATGTTTTGAAGAAGGAACAATGATGTGGATGTTATATAGACAAAATACTTTTTAGTTTAAGATTGAAGTTGTCAGTATGGGTATGATCGTGTAAAATTGTGAAGAAACTGTGGCATGATATCGTAGAAATTAAATATTCCCAGCTGTAGATCTACAATACAGCATTACTACAAAACACTAGAGTTGAATAATGTTATGTTAACGAAGCTGGTATTGGTATTTGGAGGATCCTGTAGCCTATAGCGTTCGTATTCACTCACAACTCTCCGCGTACTTCTGAAACTTAATAATTTTGTAAATATAGTTGTACATAAATATACAGTCCCTAACGAACGTTTAAGACCATTAGCTTATTTCACATTAAAAAAATCCTGGTCATACACTTTTATCACATATGTTACTGTGATTATTTCAAAGATTACATGGCCTCATATGCATCTGTTTACGTAGAACCTTTGTGCTCACACATTGAAGTTTTGAATTACACGTTATTATTGAAACTTTGATAGTACAAAATCAAGCTATTCTTCCCACGGATTAATTTGTATACACTAAACAAACTTGCTTATCACAGTGTTAATTTCTTTGCAGAACTATAACATATCGATGAGCATTCTGGCATAAGAATTAACATTCCTAAGAACTTCTTTAGGTCTAGCATTTTACAATATTTTCCATACTTTCTAAAAAATTTAAAAAATTACCAAATACCGACTGATGTTTACGCAAGGATGTTTGCTATTCGACCAAACTAGGAAAAGAAAAACCAAGGTTCGACCTGTTGAGTGAAATCTAAACTGGTGATTGCCACATGCTTGATTTCGCTAGCTTGGTTGGTAAAATAACCTTGCGTAAACATCAGTCGGTAGTTGGTTATCTTTTTAAAACTTTTCAGATAGTACGGGGAAAAGTGTAAAATGATAAAACATTTTTGGGAATATTATTTCTTATGGCAAAACGTTCATAGACATCTCAATAGTTATGCAAAAAACATCCCAACAGCGGCAGTTTAAAGAAGACAGTCCGAGAAGACGTTGTCACGCTCAAATATCGACGCGCGTCGTAGTTGCACACACCCAATAATTTCTTTTTAAAACTACTGTATTTGGATCTCGTGGGGATTGATGCCCCTAATCACCTCCAGTTGTTACGCCACTTGTTACAAGGCCTGTTGTAAATGTGATGGTGTCGTGAGAAATGTTACTGGTACATGGCCAGACATGTGTTAATATACACATTGAAATGTGCTCTGGTTTGTAACTTTTTGATTATGCCAACTCTACATGAAGCCAATGAACACAGTAGGCTAACTTAGGCTATAAGTAGACCCCTGCGCGGATAAACAAAACGTTATTCGCATCCGCACGACTGTTATCCGCATCCGCCCCGCATCCTCACAACTGTTATCTGCATCCACCCCGCATCCTCACAACTGTTATCCGCATCCGCCCAGCATCCGCCCTGCATCCGCACAACTGTTATCCGCATCCGCCTCGTATCCACATGACTGTTAGCCTATCAGCATCCGCCCCGCATCCTCACAACTGTTATCCGCATCCACCCCGCATCCTCACAACTGTTATCCGCATCCGCCCTGCATCCGCACAACTGTTATCCGCATCCGCCCAGCATCCGCCCTGCATCCGCACAACTGTTATCCGCATCCGCCTCGTATCCACATGACTGTTAGCCTATCAGCATCCGCCCCGCATCCTCACAACTGTTATCCGCATCCACCCCGCTTCCGCACAACTGTTTTCCGTATCCGCCCCGTATCCGCATCCTCCCCGCATCCACACGACTGTTAGCCTATCTGCATCCGCCCCGCATCCGCCCCGCATCCGCAAAACTGTTATCCGCATCCGCCCGCATCCGCCCCGCATCCGCCCCGCATCCGCACGACTGTTATCCGCATCCACCCCGCTTCCGCACGACTGTTATCCGCATCCACTCCGCATCCGCACGACTGTAATGCGCATCCGCCCCGCATCCGCACAACTGTTATCCGCATCCACCCCGCATCCGCATGACTGTTATCCGCATCCTCCTCGCATCCACACGACTGTTAGCCTATCTGCATCCGCCCCGCATCCGCACAACTGTTATCCGCATCCACCCCGCATCCGCACAACTGTTATCCGCATCCGCCCTGCATCCGCCCCGCATCCGTCCCGCATCCGCACAACTGTTATCCGCATCCACCCCGCATCCGCACGACTGTTATCCGCATCCACTCCGCATCCGCACGACTGTTATGCGCATCCGCCCCGCATCCGCACAACTGTTATCCGCATCCACTCCGCATCCGCACAACTGTTATCTGCATCCACCCCGCATCCGCACAACTGTTATCCGCATCCACCCCGCATCCGTCCCGCATCCGCACAACTGTTATCCGCATCCACTCCGCATCCGCACAACTGTTATCTGCATCCACCCCGCTTCCGCACAACTGTTATCCGCATCCACCCCGCATCCGTCCCGCATCCGCACAACTGTTATCCGCATCCACCCCGCATCCGCACAACTGTTATCCGCATCCACCCCGCATCCGTCCCGCATCCGCACAACTGTTATCCGCATCCACCCCGCATCCGCACAACTGTTATCCGCATCCACCCCGCATCCGTCCCGCATCCGCACAACTGTTATCCGCATCCACCCCGCTTCCGCACAACTGTTATCCGCATCCACATTACTTTTTCCGCACTCCCATGTTTGTTATCTGAATCTACTGGCATTACAATCTATATATTTAAAACGCTTAGCTGATTTTTGTTACCGTGAGATTCACAGAACTGCTGAACCGATTGACTTCGTAATGCACTCTGATGAAAGCCCTTGGGCTGTATATTTGCAGAGTGTCTCTAAAATAAACAAATGTGTTACCATATATTTTTAAATTTATAAACAAAAATGCCAAATTATTGGGCCTAGCGCAAGCGTAGAATCAGCTTGGTCATGACAGACATGGCGGATGTCCACACCGCGTTTTAATGTGAGAGTTATTAATAAGAATTATTAAGGAGGGGAAGGTATTCCTCCCTTTTCTTAACTTTCACAAGGCAGATTAACTTATTGAAAATATATTATTTATGATTCACATGCCTTTCTGGGAGCCATTAGAAGTTGCTTTCAATTTGAATTGTCACTGCTGCACCGGAAATATTTCTTTTAATACGACAATATATCATTTTCATACCTTATTTTATCTTTTGGGGAAGCCTCCGTGGCTTAGGCGTCAGCACGCCGCTCTCTCACCGCTGGGTCCGTGGTTCAAATCCCGGTCACTCGATGTGAGATTTGTGCCAGCAGTATTGTCGAGAGTGCAATCTTTTGACGCCCTTAAAGTTGCAATAGTGCCAAAAAGTAATCGTACAAAGAGTGTAACTTATACAGAAAGCTTCTTCAGTAAAGATGTTGTTCATTGTCCGTCATGTTTTGACGGGTTTCAACTAGTAATATTTTAAATTAGATAAAGCATAAATTACTAAAGCATCATATTTAGAAATTTGAAGAAAAAGTCGTTTCCTTAGGCTTTGTATGTCATGTGCTATTTTTAAAATGAATGTTATACATCCAGAATTGCAATCCTTTCCTGTTCGGAGTGTTAATTATGCTTAATGACATAATTTGAATGATATTAGCTTAAATCATCATCAAATATTATCTTGCCACGGTGGGTGAGTGGATAGCGTGTTGGTCTACTAACCCCAAGATTGCAGGTTCGCTCCTGGCCGTGGTAAGTGATTTTTGAAAGCCGGAAAAAATACGACACGCATGTCATACGATGTTGGCATGTCAAAGAACCCATTTGAATTCAGTAGGCCGTTTTCACAATGGCAAAATTAATCTCGGGAGTTTCCGCCAACACAAAGTTCCTCATTTCTCTACTAGAAAGCGCTATAGTGTTCAAGGAGCTTAGATATCTATCTCCTTGACTTTCATAGTGATTCATGGAACAACGAAATTCGACATGCAAGCTACCCTCTGGGTGTCAAATTACAAAGCCTGCACCCGGCATCCGAGGCCATACGATATTATTATTATTATCATCAAACATTTGTCATGAAAAAAAAAAAACATAACGAAAAAATATGATGCCAGTATGTCGTAAACATCGGTCCTAATAATGATATTAATCAAGTTGGGATTGTATTCTAAAAACTAACCGCAAATTTTCCCAAACGTTATCCGCTATCCGCACAGCCATGCATACTAAATCCTCATGGCAAAAAATTAGCGGGCAGGGCTTTAGGTATAAGCGACATGTGAGCTAAGGGTTAGCCTACACGGCAATTGGAGGTTTGACAGCTTTTATTGTTACATGTTAAGAGTCTCCCATGACGGATATGATGGTTATTGCTTGTAGTTGGTTGGAGATTAGCTGGCGGCTCGTTTGATGTTGACGCTAATTTGGTGCGAGGCGTTTTACTTGGGTAATACTAAAGAAAAAGGTAAGAGGTTTGTCAAGGACTCACAACCCACGAGGATCCGAGTTTTATTCGTGCAATTCCGAGTAAGACACAGTACCGAGGAATATTACACTTCGTAGACCATGTGTCGAAACTGGTTGGTTCCTCAGATTAGGGGCTGCGAAAACGCGGTCATGTAGCCCCGTGTACTGTACTTTGGGTGTGTTTCGAATAACCTGTGTTAATTGTGATGACTGTATTAGTGTGTGATTTCTGTAATTCAGGTGAGGACTGCAGACGATCAACTTCAAGTAGTTCCTAATTTTGCTACAAAATGCTACAGTCAACGATACCTAGCTGCAAATTTGGTTACTAGATGCCACCGCAACTGTCACCTGGCGATGAACTTTCTAACTTAATATAGCGTTAATCAAATCTAACCAACAAATTTAGCTTCTCACAATTGTAGTCCGTTGAAGGTTCTTTTACATGGCATACATGTATTACATGGGCCCCATGGCTTACTTCCCCTCCAAAGGATGGCATACTGAGGGATTTTGAGCGCTCTTTGAACTTCGTCTGGGTGTAGTGGCGTAACTAGGAGGGATGAACAGGGGGTATCAATCCCCCCCAGAGCTAAATACGAGGTCCAATAGGCCATATAAAAATAACAGATCGTCATACCAAACTGGTTTTATTTATTACTAAATGTTTGCTTGTTTTGTACTTATGTTTCAACATAATCGCCAAAACGATTGAAACATTTGTCGTATCGTTACACCAGCTTTCCAATGCCCTCTGTTGCCACTGAGGTGGGCACGTCTGGGGAGTCTCCTGAAGTTTTTCCTTTTTTGGCGAGGCGTTGCCGACCAACCATACCTTCAATTCTCTAAAAAGGTGAAAATCATTAGGCCTAACGACCGCACTGTGCCAACGTTACGATATGCTTTTTCAAAGAATTCAAGTGTGAAGATTTGGACCATCTGCCGTTTAGTCCAAACCAGCACTGAATGATTTGTCCTGCTTCTATCTGTCATTGCGGTAGTGGCGTAAAAATCCTGATCTATTATTTCCTAGCTCTATCCACCAATACGTTTTCACATTTGCTATGTCGTCTATGTAAAATGTTTCTCTAGCTAGCACAATACCAGTCTATTGAGCTTGTATTTTGGAAATGAGAGAACTTACTTTAAATATTTCACTTTAACTCGTTCTAAGTCTACTAACTGACTACTTAAATTATAGAACAAAATTAGGTTATAATAGACAGCCTATACACAAAAAGTTAATTCTGGTCTGAGGCTGAAATGGGGTACACTCAGCCTCGTGAAGCAAACCTGAGAAGAGGTGGTTTTGATAATAATTCTGTTTAAGAGAATAAGCCACTGCTGTTCTTTTAATTCACATGTAGCACGTAACATTTTGACATTATAAACCGTTGAAATATGTCAATTCATTGCCAAGTTGCGATTTTAACAGACAAATAAAGAAACAGCAATAGGCTATATACACAATTTTTCATCTAATAAAGGACCCACGATAAATATTACTTGCTGTTCGTCTTTGTCGCTAAGGCTTTACATGATATGTATAGTTCCTTAAGGGATATTCTATCAATAATTTTAGCACAATCGTTAGAGCACTTTTTGATGAACAAAAAAAAAAAAAAAAAAAAAAAAAAAAAAAAAAAAAAAAAAACAACAACAACAAAAACCGTAAAATCGAGATTTAATGGAATCAGAATTCAAATCTATGATGCAGAGTAAATATGTCAGCCAGATTTATTTCATTGGCAGCGTGGCCTAGCGATTGAGAAATACAATATGGCGTTTACCGGACGACTTATGTCGTGAGTACTTTACTCCGAACTTGACCCAACGATTGAAAAACATAAAATGGCGTTTTACGGACGGCCTACTGTATGTCGGGAGTACGCTACTCTGAACTTGACCCAACGATTGATAAAGGCAATATGGCGTTTACCCGACGAGTTATAGTCTACCGAGAGTACGCTACTCCAAACCTTATCAAACGATTGAAAAACATAATATGGCGTTTTACGGACGACCTACAGTATGCCGGGAGTACGCTACTCCGAACTTTACCTAACTATTGAGAAACACAATATGGCGTTTACCAGACGAGTTATGCTGGGAGTACGCTACTCCGAACTTTATCCAACGATTGTTAAACGCAATATGGCATTTACCGGACGAGTTATACCGAGAATACGCTACTCCAAACCTTACCAAACGATTGAAATATGGCGTTTTACGGACGACTTACAGTATGCCGGGAGTACGCTACTCCGAACTTTACCCAACGATTGTTAAACGCAATATGGCGTTTACCCGACGAGTTATACCGAGAGTACGCTACTCCAAACCTTACCAAACGATTGAAAAACATAATATGGCGTTTTACGGAAGACCTACAGTATGCCGGGAGTACGCTACTCCGAACTTTACCCAACGATTGATAAAGGCAATATGGCGTTTACCCGACGAGTTATACCGTGAGTACGCTACTCCAAACTTTATCAAACGATTAAAAAACACAATATGGCGTTTTACGGACGACCTATGTCGGAAGTATGCTACTCCGAACTTGACCCAACAATTGATAAACACAATATGGCGTTTACCGGACGAGTTATGCTGGAAGTAGCCTACGCTAATCCGAACGTTACCCAACGATTGAAAAATACAATATGGTGTTTACCGGACGAGTTAAGCCGGGAGTACGGTACTCAGAACTTTATATAACGTTTGAAAAAGATAAGATAAAAAAAAGTAAATTAAACTGCCCGGCATTAAAGTACTGTATAGGATCAATTTGTTGCTCTCAGAATATTGTTGGAGACCCCTGAGTACCTTAGTTTAGCAATACGAAATATTTTGCAGCATGTAGACTCACCGCTGTGTGGTCCGTAGCAGTTATGGTCAATTAGTGAGGATCAGTGGGCTGTTGACAAACGGTGGCAGAGGCAGACGCGATCTGTCGCCTTCACACAATGCAAGCAGCAGCGCAGCGGCTTGCTCTCTGTCATTCCTACCTGTCTGTCTGAACACAATGGTACATTGTGCTGGCGACCCAAGTAATAGACTCCACTTCATCTGACAAGGCTCTCAGAATTACTTTAAACCCATTTCAACAACTTCTCCCGTGATAAACAAACCCTCCTGAGGGCAGGTCAACGATCATCTTCAGGGAGAGGTAGTAGTCATTGTGGAGAAGGTAGTGGACAAACGCCTCCCGATTTCCCTGGAACTTTACAAACATGTGGTCGTGAGGTACATATCGAGACTTTGGTATCAAAGGTCCTGGGTTAGATTCCTGGCTTTGTCTATAAATTTAATTCTGATCTCGGGGTCGGAACGAGGTTCCTCCGCCTCGTGAGGCAAAACTGAGAAGAGTTGGGTTCGATTCCCACCACAACCATCCTGGAAGTGGTGTTACGTAGATTCCCGCTTCTACTCGAGGCAAATGTCGGAAGGGTTCCTAACTACAGTAAGGCCACGGCTGCCTTCTGCCCAAGCCTCTTCTTCTTCTTCTTCTTCTTCTTCTGCCTTATCCGATACGGACGTTGGCTACCACCATGGCTAACACCTTCTTATCCTGGGCTATCCTGAAGAGTTCCGTGGAAGACAGCCCAAGCCACGTTCTTAAATCCATCCAAGTTATTCGTCTCCTTCCCGGTCCACGCTGACCTTCAATTTTACCCTGAAGTATAACTTGGAGCAGACTGTATTTTGGACTCCTCATCATGTGTCCCAAGTATTCCAATTTCCTCTTCTTAATTGTGTTTAACAGCTCAGGTTGACTGCTCACATGCTGAAGAACCTCGGCATTACTCACATGTTCTGTCCACGAGATTTTAAGAATCCGCCGGTATATCCACATTTCAAAAGCTCGAATCTTCCTTTCTCTAGCTACGGACAAGGTCCAAGTTTCAACACCATAAAGAAGGGTGGAGACAACATAACACTTCACAATTCTTCTCTTAAGCCTCTTACCAGTTACAAACACACTATTCTTATCGACATTCTGTTTTTCAGTCGTTCAACACATGTACCCAATTAATGGGTGTTTCTCTAATCCTGAAAAAAATTACATAAGATTAATTTTTATTTACATGAGATTAGACTTATACAGTATTTATTTATATGAGATCAATATTTATTTACATCAGGTCAATATTGATTTAAATGAGATTGACTAATATTTATTTACAAGAGATCAATATTTATTTACCTGAGATTAGACTAATATTTATTTACATGAGATCAATATTCATTTACATAAGATTATTGTTTATTTACATGAGATTATTATTTATTTACATGAGATTAGACTAATATTTATTTACATGAGATTAATATTTATTTACTTGAGATCAATATTTATTCATCTCATGTATTGTTTTTTTTTCAGGATTAGTGACACACCCTTTACAATTGGGTACAATCGTGATGACCAACTGAAAAACATTAAATTTCGAATTCTAAGGCAAGACTGGAAAATGGCTACCAACGCGACAACACTTCTGCTAGTGGTGATGCGAACTCACTTGAATGCTAAGCAGAGGAATGTAGTTACCAAGAACGTGGTGCCTCGTTGTCAGGCTGAGTATCAGCGATGTATCTTTGCTTTCCCAAAAACATTACGCCATAACTTCCAATTCGTCGAAATGAGTGCGCTACGGGCCGATATATTCGGCCGAATAGTAAGCAGGCTACCGTGATGACGAAGTGAGGCCGAGTGTAGAGGAACCCCTTCCTCTAGTTCTCCGCCTCACCCTACACTCGCACTGACTACTACTACTACTACAGACACCACATAAGCGCAGGTTATCCGGCCATTTATACAGACACATACTGTACATCCAAATTACATGGGACTGAATTGACTTCGATGTCCAAACAACAACAAATATGACTAACTCTATTTATGATCGATCATGACGAAATGTAAATATTATATGTCAGAAAACTCTACTATAAAGAGGCTGGTTGGTTCATAAGTTTAGGGGCTGCGACAACGCGGTCATGTAGCCCCGTGTATTTTGGGTGTGTGTAGAATCTGCCTGATAACCGGTGTTAATTGTGATGACTGTAATAATGTGTGTTATCTGTTTTTTTAATTTAAGTACTGCAACTTACAATTTTTCAAATAGTTCCTACTTTTGCCACCAAGCGCCACCGTCAATGACTACTAGGCCAAGTTCAGAACTTACCTACTAGACGCCACCGCAGTCGGCTCTTGGCAACGAACGTAGAAACCTAAGAGCGTTGTTTACATTCTTAACCTATCCAATTTAGCTTCACAGAGGTGTAATTGGTGGAAGGTTCCTTAACATGCCATAAATCTATGACATGGGACAGCCGGCTTTACTTCCCCTCCAAAGGAAGGCATACTGAGGGATTTTTAACGCTCTTAAAAATCCGACGGCTTCGGCCGGATTTGAACCCGCTATCTTGGGCACAGAAGCTCAGCATGCTACCGACTACGCCACCGAAGCCGCTATAAAGAGGCTCTTTATAGTGCAAGTTTTCATTATGATACAGTTTCTCCCACCAATCAGAGATCAAGATACAGTTGTGTGATCAATTAGGTAAGGATAGCATCGCACCTGCGCTGACTTCCACGGCCTGCTATTTTTAAGTTCATTGCGTGGCTAGTGTCATAGTGGGGTATTTGAGGAGGCCATGGTCGAATACAAGGTATGATCTGCGCCCCACGTGCTCTGTTCATTACCCTAACACTGGCGAAATCTCCACAGATATAATGTTTATGTTTGAACATTATAGTCTAGTATTGCAATAGGGCGGTTAAATCAGTTGCCCATACGTTGAGTGACATAATGTAATGGATCGTATAACAAACAATGATAAGAATAAATACAGATCCCTATTTATGATAGTGAATCGAAATGTATAAATATATCATCGGCTTTCAGCAGTAGAGTTGAGACCCATTACCCCTGGTTTATGGTGTTACGCAGTCAACTAACCCTTCAGTGTTTATTTAAGGAGTAAGATTGATTTGACTATAAGATAACTACAATGAAAGAAATAGGCAAAACGTTAAAGAAATAATTTATTAAATGAAAAAAAAAAAAAAAAAAAAAAAAAAAAACCAACAACTACCTGTTACAAAGAGAATTTAATTTACCAACTGCGGTTTAATTATTTCAATGCTCCTAAATGCAAGGGTTTAGTTATAACTCTTTGTCCTCAAGGAGTATAATTGAATGTTGGTTGTAGTAACTTGTCGAAATACAACGTTCTATACAGATATTAAACGTTGATTGATTGAATCAACACCTGAATTATATATACAGACCCTAATACAGCCATCACAATAACACAGGTCATGAGACAAAATTCAACACTGACCCAAGTACACGAAGCTTAATGACCAAGATGTCCATGCATCTCAAATGAAACAACAACAACAACATCTTCTTACCCAAATCCTTACTCGTATAAAAGTTCACACAATGGTAAGCCTACAGACGTCACAATGCTCTAGTCGAGTGTTGAAATTTGTGGTGTTATGAGTACAGCATATTGTATAATATTTTTGATTGCAAATTCACACAATATAATGCTTAACATTATAAAGTGTGAGTAGTTATGAATCAATAGATACAAAAAAAAAACCGAAGTTTAAATATTCGAACCTAGGTAAGTCGGACTATGAGGCTAGATCGCTATCACTGCGCCGCGAATGTGATACGATAATGCCATATAAATAGCTTCTTTAGTACAAATGTATCTTTTTTGTGCCGAAATCAACGATTTCCCTAGCTTTTTTGGCGCTTCTATACACCATTTGATATTAAATATGTATTTTGTTCAGTATATTTCTAAAAGGATAAAACCTTACGCAGTTACGGATATATATGGATTTACGAGCACAAATAGCAGCCATTTTGTCTACGGGACGTCACGACCCATAACGACATTGTGTCGTCAATCGGACCTGTTAAGTCACTTCTACGGTTACATATTCTATTATAACGAGCTAATATCCTATCGGCCACCTCCTTGATGACAGTTTAAACCTCCATATGTACTATAAGCTGAATTGTTGAGGTCAGGCCTTGTTGAATCGTAGGTTACGGTTGGACTATAATACTGGCATGATTCATACATCCACCATCCTGAAACTATTCGGCTGATGACCCTGTAGTTTGGACAAAATACGTTTCCCACATTAAGGTATATTGTTGCAAAATTTAGTAGAGATCGGATGATTAGGTCAGTTGTAATCTGATTTAAGCTCAGAACATTTGGGTGCACGCCATTTCGTTTTTGTTATGATGGCAGCGATATACATGACACTGAGTTGTCCCTTGCTAGTGCTACCTCTGTGCCAGTGGTGATTCGATTTGGGTTTCGTTGTGTTTGAAATGATAGGGGGAATCGATGTGCACATATACATGACGGCCATCTGCAAACTATTGGGTTGATGACCTTGTAGTTTTGTCAAAAGACGCATCCCATATGAAGGTATGTTGTTGCAAAATTTAGTAGAGATCAGGTGATTAGGTTAGTCGTAATTTGAATTAAGATTTGAATATTTGGGTGGCCGCCATTACGTTTCCGTCAAGATGGCGGCGATATAAAACATGACACTGAGGTGCCCTTTGCTAGTGCTACCTCTGTACCAAATTGCGTTCAATTCGGTTTCACCTTGTTCAAATTGATAGGGAGGGGGCAGACATTCAGAGTACACACACTCACACACACACACACACACACACACACACACACACACACACACACACACACACACACACACAGACTCTCTCACACACACACACACACACACAGACACACAATTTTTGGCCCTGTGCAGATCTCATAAGTCTTCTTTAATTTTTTACAAAAATCGAAAGTAGGCTAAAAAGTATAAACGATGACCTCGATATTCCGTCTCATGTTGAAAATATTGTGATATCTCAGTAGATATGGTATACCATAGTTAAGTACGTTGCCATCTGTAGGAAGACTGTTAAGTTGGGGTATAAACCACTATATACTGATATAGGTGTTGGCAGGACATCGTTCAGTGTCGAATCTGTATGCTCATTCCCTTGCTATGCCAGGACGCAAGGTTAATAATTCCCTCCCTTCTTGAGAGCGGTTGAAGAATGAATGGCCACACTTTTTTTTCGGGGGGCCCTGAAAGAGTACCCGCACCCCCCGCGTGGCACCCGACCTTACTACTGGTGCCTCCGACATGCAGTTAAACTACCATAGTAGAAGAGAAAGCATAGGGGATTGGATAGGGAATGTCATTTAGGACTTAGTGCCTGTCTGATCGCGGTCGCAATTTACCAGGCATAATGAGTATTCATTAACATTGGTATATATTATATATGTGCACATATAAATATGTACACATATATAAGGGTTGGATAGTAGGGCCAGGGAAAACCGCATAGGCAGAAAGGAAAGATTGCCTACACGTAAAACCTGGCGGCTTGGTTATTGCCACATGCAAGGAATGTGGGTATGGAAATGAGTAGGTTGCTGTTAGTTGGGAGAAGGTATCATGCACCAGATCCATGGCCACACTGTCGGGGGTAGCGTCTTATATCTTTCCTCGTCACGTGGCCACCGACTTCCCTCTCTTCATAGTAAACCTCCCACTCTAGTGTTCATTCAATCACGAGGGCTAATTGCACCATAACTTGCAATATTTAGCAGCGTACCTTCAGTAGAAATGGCGTGTTTTTGCACCATGAGTTGAAATAATATGTTCCTTGTGCTTCCAGATCAGACGAGATGGTCCACACGTGATTCTTAGTCATGGGTTTCCAAAATCCCGTGACAATGACTGCCTACCGTGGTGACATGTTACAGCGTCACCGGGTGTGTCCTCATTGCCAATATTATATCGTTGCAATATATATATTAGCGACATACACCACACGTCTCTTAACAAGTGAAAATAAATAAAAATCTAACTGAATAATAATAATAGAAACCGCTTACAATTATATGAGATAAAAATCATCTCACCGATGTTCTAATTAATAATAATAAATGTATGGTCGCCTCCGTAGCGTAGCGGTCAGCATGGTTAGCTGCCACCCCGGAGGTCCTGGGTTCGATTCCCGGCTCTGCCACGAAATTTGAAAAATGGTATGAGGACTGGAACGGGGTCTACTCAGCCTCGGGTGTTCCAAATGAGTAGAGGGGTTCGATTCCCACCTCAGCCATCCTCGAAGTGGTTTTCCGTGGTTTCCCAGTTCGTCTTCGGGCAAATGCCGGGATGGTACTGCCCCCGTAAATTGAATTATATTGAGACCACGTTGGCTATATTGGCAAAATATGAATAAAGTTGAGGCCGTCATAGTTGTGACGTGGATATTCATGACGTAAGCACGGATGACGCAGACTTCATGCAAGTAGGCTGCTTGAGCTGAGATTCTTGGTGACGTCATGATTTTGTTCGAGAAAGATCTGAGATTTACGACGCAGTCGCAAGGAAACGTGGAATTGTGCTAAGGAAGAAGTTACGCTATTGGAGGAAAGGCTCGAACCAATGAATGATAGTTTGGAGGGAGACGGAGATTACTGAAACTACCATATTTATTACTTTTGGAATGCAGAATTGTGGAAATCCATTTTCAGTTATGGCATTGATTTGGAATTTAGAAGAAAGTAATTTTGAGTTTTTGAAATTTGAAAATCCGTCAAGTATTGCCAAAGTTAGAACTTCTAGCTATGACGGAGGAACAAGCTATGGAAGGGATGGATACGCCCCTTAAGAAGTTGATAAAAGGCCTTGCACAGCAGAGAGAAGCTCTCATATCTCATATCTCATTTTCTCTTGTCTCATAGTCGTTTTCGAGTGATTCAGTGAAGCAAGTCGTTATTAGCGCGTGGTAAAGCCCACCGCATCGAACGAGCACGGAGCAGTGCAGCAGTTCCATTTTACGGTGATTGAAACTGGGCGAAGTTGAAACGCACACATTAACGAGTCTACAAGAATATATATCAAGAGTTGACTAATGCCTGTATGCTAATTCTATTGTGCATAACAGTATTGAAGTGTGTAGTAAAGTTGAACATTTTCACGATTATATTTTGGAAGATATTGGCATTTTAAGACGGCAGACAAAAGTGATTTTCTCGCCACCTGAGAAGCACTTTTATAACACCACATTCTACGCTACGGCTGACACGTGTATTGCAACCGTGATACTACATATTGCATTTGGTGATACAACGCTACATTCTACTATGGAACAATATAAAATGGCAGTACTTTCAACTATGATTATAACGAAAGTGGAGATGGAAGGCTAAGACTTTAATGCAATTGGGACATATATCAATGGAGTGAAATAGCAGCATGGAACTTCGCTAATCGTCTTTCTACAAAAGCGAGCATGTAGTGAACATCCAACTACACTCATGCATCGTAGTCCAACGCTGAATTATATCAAATGGCAGTGGAAATATCTTCATACTCTATAATTATGAACATTTCTGCGGAAATAATTGCAATAAACTTCATGGCGAATTTCTACCAGAACTTCAGGGAACTATCAAGAGAGGCCAGGGTAGACCCGGCTCACAAAGAAGAGTTTTGCCAGAAGGATGTCTATCGTCTACACGGAGCAGTGCAATTTCCGGAGGAGGAAGCAGTTCGATTCTCCGAGGGCGCTGGTTCCAGGTTCGAGGTCGGAGCACATCTTTACGCTGGTAAAATGGAACCATCAGCAGTCTTCTTTGGAAATTTTCCTCTGGAACTTCAATCAACAGATAAGGTAGTCGTGAACGTTTCTTGTTTTATTTGAGCCATTTAGCGATATCTGAGCAACCATTTTTCCCATATTTTCTGTCCCATATATTTGCCCCATATTCTTGCTTGATATTTCTGTACTCAGTACACTTTGATGATTTATGCCTTTTTCGACGATTTATTAAGACATTGTTATGTCATTGGCATATTTAAATTATTTTTGGATCAGTTGAGACTGATATTATAGATTCTTTCAGTAATTTGCATATTTTGTAGTCACGATTTGACTGTAAAGTTAATGATTTTCTATGGCAGATTTGAATTCAGACAGCGTGTCACTTTATTAAAGTAATTCTATTCAGTTAATTACTTTGACCAATTTTCTGTCATCCTCAAGAAAGAAGAATTATTAAAAGATTTTAGAGCGTTAAAATCTATTACTGTATCGACGATCTTGGAAATACTAGTCGTTTGATGAACATGATTGCAACATAGACATTTATCGTCAGTTTTGAAATACCATTGCATTATAGACAATTTTGTGAAATATGAACTTTGATTACAATTTATTGAATACACTATAGTAATGAACATTTGATAGGAGTTTTTCTCAATTCTAGATTGGAACAATAATGTTTGCATTCCACAGTCTAATTGGATTCTATTCGACTATTATGCAGTTTAGATGAACTTTGATTAAAGATAGTATTTTTATACTACGATACTTTGCAGATATTAATCTCAATTTTGATAGACCAGGGAGGCGTGTATAATCGTATTTGCTATTAAATTTATTTGTGATTGGCAAATTTTTACTTCAAATCGATTCATGAATGAAACCCACGAAGGTTAAATATAATAACAGTTTGATACAATTGATAAATATAAGAATTTTTAAAGTGGAACTATGGATGTATAATCGTTAGTTCAGTGTACGTGTAAAAGTCGCTGATGAATAATACCCTTGGATAAGTGAAGTAGGTTCCCACAGTAATAAGAATGAAGTTAATGAATTTGTAAGTGGAGGTTTTTTGTATGTATTGTGGAAGATTTTGATGCCATATATATTGAGATATATGATGAATTCTGGGCCTATTTTGTGCAATTTTGGACGTTTTGAGCGAGGTATTTTTCCGCTGAGTGTATTGTCCAGGTCCTTTGAAAATTAATCATGTGAAGTCACTGTTATAATTAACAAGAGTGTTTAAATAATTTGAGACAACGATTTTGAATGGAGGTTACCGTCACAAATAATAACAATAATTATTAAACCTTATTAAACCTGAATCTATAATTTAAATATAACTAACCTTCATTGGTCGATTATATTACCACGATTTAAGTAATTATCAACCGGATAAACGTGTGGTTTAAAGTATTTCTAAAATAAATAATAATATAAATATTGTAAATAATTATGTAAATATCTTTAATAATAATGTGGAACGAAAGGGATTAATAGAGGCGTGTATACATTTTTCAATTGCCGTTTGACAATATTATAAACAATTTAAATTGTTATAAACAATTAATGAGATTTTGTTATTAATATTTAGCGTTTTGTTATACTCTAAACAACGCTAATTAAACATGTGGATTATATAATTAAACAAGTTTTGGGATTATTAGAGTAATCCAGTGATATTTGGATTGAGCATTTAAAAGATTTGCGTGATAATATTTGAGTTGAGTTGAGGACATTTAAAGTGTTTTGAGAAGGAGCTAGGCTCTGATGTAACTAGCACATGCTAACGTTGGCTGGACAGGTGAGTCCATTTGACGAGGTTGGCATGCGACATGATGCAGGGTGTATCGCAGTTGGCCAGACAACTGGTTGTTAGAGGCCAAGGTCGACTACATAGTAGCCTTGCGGCTATAAATAATAGTGTGATGTTTATTAAAAGGAAAACAATTGCTATATGTCTCGTCCCAATTCCCTTATCCATTCCAAGTGTATTATTATAATTACGTTCTTTTGGAGCTAGAAAGCTGAAATTTTGTATGCAAAGTTTACAAGTCCTACAGGAGGACATGATTACATTGGTAATGGCTTATGATTGCCACGTGTATTTTGTTGAATTTTTGTTAGAATCATTCCCTTTATGTGAAATAAATTATTGTACAGTTTAAAGTTTCTTGTCTTCGTCTTGGTTCATTTTAAATATCATGGTGGAGGTTATTGTGAGGGCATACTTTTAAGTGATCCAGTTGACAACCCAGACCCGAGATTAATTTGAAGAGGTAAGTAAAGGTAAGTATGAACCCCCGTATATTTTGGTGTGTTCCACAATAATTTCTTGTTAACTACTGTGCTCTAATCTCGGTAGTATCTGTCAGTGCCATTTTCATTGATGTAGCTGTGCCGGTGCGTGTGATTATTGGCAATCCGATTGAGGGGGCGGATATCTGACAGCCTACTATCCGGATTATCGGGAACAGTAGGATTGGCGACCCTAAAACGTGGGGCACGTTCAACAAAACTGGATTACCAGGTTGAACGCCAGTAGAATTGACACGTTCGACTGAATAACATTGGATTACCAAGTTATTGCAGTAGAATTGGCACCGCAATTTTGTGGAGTGCACGAATAACATTTGATTACCAAGTTATCGATGTCAATGGGATTGTGAAGACTCAAATAAAGAGGTTGATTCTTTGTTAGATGTCTTGGCCAATTGTAGAATTTGAGAGTGTGATTATATAGGGATTAAATGTTGTGTTGTATTAGGAAAATTACACTCAGAAAAGATCAGATCTTATACAACTTGAGAGAAGTTAAATAGGCTGGAAACTTAGAAAAATCGCCTATGATCTGGAGTCTTATTTTATTTGACCGGCTTATGACATGTTTAGTCATATTAAAGATAAAATTAAATTAATTGGATTGTAAATGTAAATTATTTGTGTTAGGATATTTTAAAATGAACCAAAAGAGATTTGAACATGTGCTTGAGTTTATTTCAACATGAAGTGTCTACGAAGGTTAATTATAAGGTAATTATTAGTTAGATTTAAGACAGAAAATTGCTCAAATCTATATATGGTGAAAGATGTTGCTCAGATGTTGTTATTTTGCTCTGTTTGATGTATGTCCCTAAAGCAGTCTATTATTGAAATAATATTGAAATGGCAGATGAAAGTATGAGGATGATGTTAGAGGAGTTGAAAGCTAGCATGAATGAAAGTGCGAGGGAGATGGAAGCTAGGAATGCTAGTCGAATGAAGCAGATGATGGAGGAGAATGCTAGTAATATGTCTGCTAATTTGAAAGTTAGCATGGATGAAAGCATGAAGGAGATGGAAGCTAGGAATACTAGTCGAATGGAGGAGAATATGAAGGTTCTTCAGACCAGTTCTGCAAACTTAGAAAATAATGTGTCGCGTTTACAGATCAGTACCCAGGGAATCGAGAATGCTGTAAGTGACATTCATAAAGATGTTTCAGATGTTAAGACTGATGTTTCTAAAGTACAGAAAGACCTTACTATGTTGAATCTTGATGTTGCTAATGTCCGGGGTGATATTTCATGTGCTAGAGCTGAAGTAATTGTTGTTAGGAATGATGTTGCTACTGTACAAGATAAGGTTGAAGAAGTTCAGAGAGAGATTAAAAATGTTCGAACCGATGTGTCAAACGTTCAAGTAGACATTAATAATATTCATTCTGATGTAAATGAGATGCAAAGCGATATCACTAAGATACAAGTAGAAGTTAACACTGTTTTTGTAGACATTGCTAAAGTTCAAACTGATGTTAATAAAGTTAGAGAAGAAATTGAAACTTCAAAAACACTTTGTACTCGTAACATTAGTGCTTTAACAACTAGGTTAGTTGACGACTCTGTTAGGACAACAGCTTCTTTAGCTGGTTTAAAATATGATGTAGAGGTCATGAGAACCCAAGTCTTAGATCATAATCGTTTACTTAAGGAAGACATTGAAGTAGATATTGCGGAAATGTTAACTGCAAATGTAACGGTTTGGAAAGATGAATGGAACAGGTCAAGTGGGGAACATGTCACTCAGATTCAGGAAAGAAATTGAACGAAAACTTGCCAGTACACAAGTAGACATAAATAATGAAGTAGTTCAAATTAGAAAGGATTTGAGTATAAGGATGGATTCGCTATCAGAAAAGCAGGTAGAGGATAGAACTCAAATAGGTCAGGACGTGCAAGCATTAAAAACCGCGTTAGAGGAACAAATTCATAAAGTTGCCTCTGATGTTAATGAAACTACGAGCAAACTTCAGAATTTGAAACTAGGAGAAGCTAGCATGATGGAAACCTACAAAGAAGAGTTGATTAGGAAAGTCATCACGGAAATCACAGATAAGGATCCAGAAGAATTAACTTGCGAAGACAATAGGAATTACGTCAGAAGATGTAACCTCGATACAGAAGAGAGAGATATTAGTCCTGAGGAACGTATATCCAGATTTCGGGAAGAAGAAGAGGATAGGAATATTGAACCTGAATGGAAATATCGTGATAGTGGGAAGAATTACATGGATTCATATCCAAGAAATGTGACAGTCATCCGAAACTTTGAGGACAAACCTCAAAAATTCAGTCGGGGGGCGTGGTGGCTCAGCGGTCTAGCTGTATGCCTCTCACCAAGGCGGTCCGGGTTCAATTCCCGGTCAATGCATGTGAGATTTTCGAAGTGAAATGCCATGTCCTGTGGTTCGGATTCCACGTAAAAAGGAGGTCCCGTGGCTCATAATCACAAGATTCACGGTCACGTAAAACTACAATCTTCCTTTTCAAAAATTCAGTAACACTGATAGTCTAACACCGATAGAATATATCAGGAACCTGAAAGACTATTTTATTGAAGTTCATATTCCTAGAGAAAGGGAGATGAGAATCGTAGAAAGATTTCTAGCTGGAGGACCCCTTGAATGGTTCAGCGCATTTCGGTACACTTTCAGTAATTTCGACGAATTTGCAGAGGCACTGATAAAACGATTCTGGTCCATAGAAGCGCAAAATTCATTAAGAGCTGAGGTATACTCGAGGAAGTATTCAGGTACTCTTCCAACACGGTACGCTGATTTCTTCACGAGCCAGTTATCACGCTTGAGATTTTTGCAACCCCCATTGTCGACAGAGCAGTTGATAGATGCGATTTCTCGTATGCTGCCTGTGGAGGTGAGAAGACTTATCATATCGTCAAATATCAGGGATTTGACCAGTATGGACGAATTATTGAGAAGGCTTGACTACACGAGTCCGATGCCAAATGTGGTTCGAAAAGGTCAGAGGCACGAATTCAAAGACATTAATACAGTCTACATGGATCAAGTTCAGCAAACTGATAAGCCTGCTGATGAAGAGAAAACTGAAAATGTAGGTCCTCACAGGAACAATTATTTTCGCAACAGATCACAAGGTTACCGTCCATATCAGCAAAGACGAGGCTGGAACAACAATACAGGGAATTATAATAATGGAAGAGGTAGATACTATAATAACCAGGGCTACAATAGGAACTACAATAGAAATGACCGGAATCGGAATCAGAATTCTCAAGGTCAGGTTATGACACCCGACAAGTATCAAGAAAGAGAGAAAGAAAGTCAGCAGTATTTAAATGAATTACGAGAGAAGGAAGCTGAAAACCAAAAGAAAAGACAGGATGTGGTGATCGATCCTGGTCCTTCTACAAGCCAGCAGAACTTGGAAAACAGGAATTCCGGACAGAAGAGAAAGTAGAGATGAGAGAATGCATTAGCCACACACAACCCAGAGTAGGAGAGACTTATGATTAAGGAACATAGAGGAAATATCATACAAAAGTAAGCCAATAATAATTCAATTTCGTGTTCAAGTGAATTGAGATATTTATAACACAGAGTTTAAAAACAATTTGCAACTGTTTTTAAAACGTGGTGAAGGCAGAATGCCCCCGTAAATTGAATTATATTGAGACCACGTTGGCTATATTGGCAAAATATGAATAAAGTTGTGGCCGTCATAGTTGTGACGTGGATATTCATGACGTAAGCACGGATGACGCAGACTTCATGCAAGTAGGCTGCTTGAGCTGAGATTCTTGGCGACGTCATGATTTTGTTCGAGAAAGATCTGAGATTTACGACGCAGTCGCAGGGAAACGTGGAATTGTGCTAAGGAAGAAGTTACGCTATTGGAGGAAAGGCTCGAACCAATGAATGATAGTTTGGAGGGAGACGGAGATTACTGAAACTACCATATTTATTACTTTTGGAATGCAGAATTGTGGAAATCCATTTTCAGTTATGGCATTGATTTGGAATTTAGAAGAAAGTAATTTTGAGTTTTTGAAATTTGAAAATCCGTCAAGTATTGCCAAAGTTAGAACTTCTAGCTATGACGGAGGAACAAGCTATGGAAGGGATGGATACGCCCCTTAAGAAGTTGATAAAAGGCCTTGCACAGCAGAGAGAAGCTCTCATATCTCATATCTCATTTTCTCTTGTCTCATAGTCGTTTTCGAGTGATTCAGTGAAGCAAGTCGTTATTAGCGCGTGGTAAAGCCCACCGCATCGAACGAGCACGGAGCAGTGCAGCAGTTCCATTTTACGGTGATTGAAACTAGGCGAAGTTGAAACGCACACATTAACGAGTCTACAAGAATATATATCAAGAGTTGACTAATGCCTGTATGCTAATTCTATTGTGCATAACAGTATTGAAGTGTGTAGTAAAGTTGAACATTTTCACGATTATATTTTGGAAGATATTGGCATTTTAAGACGGCAGACAAAAGTGATTTTCTCGCCACCTGAGAAGCACATTTATAACACCACATTCTACGCTACGGCTGACACGTGTATTGCAACCGTGATACTACATATTGCATTTGGTGATACAACGCTACATTCTACTATGGAACAATATAAAATGGCAGTACTTTCAACTATGATTATAACGAAAGTGGAGATGGAAGGCTAAGACTTTAATGCAATTGGGACATATATCAATGGAGTGAAATAGCAGCATGGAACTTCGCTAATCGTCTTTCTACAAAAGCGAGCATGTAGTGAACATCCAACTACACTCATGCATCGTAGCCCAACGCTGAATTATATCAAATGGCAGTGGAAATATCTTCATACTCTACAATTATGAACATTTCTGCGGAAATAATTGCAATAAACTTCATGGCGAATTTCTACCAGAACTTCAGGGAACTATCAAGAGAGGCCAGGGTAGACCCGGCTCACAAAGAAGAGTTTTGCCAGAAGGATGTCTATCGTCTACACGGAGCAGTGCAATTTCCGGAGGAGGAAGCAGTTCGATTCTCCGAGGGCGCTGGTTCCAGGTTCGAGGTCGGAGCACATCTTTACGCTGGTAAAATGGAACCATCAGCAGTCTTCTTTGGAAATTTTCCTCTGGAACTTCAATCAACAGATAAGGTAGTCGTGAACGTTTCTTGTTTTATTTGAGCCATTTAGCGATATCTGAGCAACCATTTTTCCCATATTTTCTGTCCCATATATTTGCCCCATATTCTTGCTTGATATTTCTGTACTCAGTACACTTTGATGATTTATGCCTTTTTCGACGATTTATTAAGACATTGTTATGTCATTGGCATATTTAAATTATTTTTGGATCAGTTGAGACTGATATTATAGATTCTTTCAGTAATTTGCATATTTTGTAGTCACGATTTGACTGTAAAGTTAATGATTTTCTATGGCAGATTTGAATTCAGACAGCGTGTCACTTTATTAAAGTAATTCTATTCAGTTAATTACTTTCACTAATTTTCTGTCATCCTCAAGAAAGAAGAATTATTAAAAGATTTTAGAGCGTTAAAATCTATTACTGTATCGACGATCTTGGAAATACTAGTCGTTTGATGAACATGATTGCAACATAGACATTTATCGTCAGTTTTGAAATACCATTGCATTATAGACAATTTTATGAAATATGAACTTTGATTACAATTTATTGAATACACTATAGTAATGAACATTTGATGGGAGTTTTTCTCAATTCTAGATTGGAACAATAATGTTTGCATTCCACAGTCTAATTGGATTCTATTCGACTATTATGCAGTTTAGATGAACTTTGATTAAAGATAGTATTTTTATACTACGATACTTTGCAGATATTAATCCTAATTTTGATAGACCAGGGAGGCGTGTATAATCGTATTTGCTATTAAATTTATTTGTGATTGGCAAATTTTTACTTCATATCGATTCATGAATGAAACCCACGAAGGTTAAATATAATAACAGTTTGATACAATTGATAAATATAAGAATTTTTAAAGTGGAACTATGGATGTATAATCGTTAGTTCAGTGGACGTGTAAAAGTCGCTGATGAATAATGCCCTTGGATAAGTGAAGTAGGTTCCCACAGTAATAAGAATGAAGTTAATGAATTTGTAAGTGGAGGTTTTTTGTATGTATTGTGGAAGATTTTGATGCCATATATATTGAGATATATGATGAATTCTGGGCCTATTTTGTGCAATTTTGGACGTATTGAGTGAGGTATTTTTACGCTGAGTGTATTGTCCAGGTCCTTTGAAAACTAATCATGTGAAGTCACTGTTATAATTAACAAGAGTGTTTAAATAATTTGAGATAACGATTTTGAATGGAGGTTACCGTCACAAATAATAACAATAATTATTAAACCTTATTAAACCTGAATCTATAATTTAAATATAACTAACCTTCATTGGTCGATTATATTACCACGATTTAAGTAATTATCAACCGGATAAACGTGTGGTTTAATGTATTTCTGAAATAAATAATAATATAAATATTGTAAATAATTATGTAAATATCTTTAATAATAATGTGGAACGAAAGGGATTAATAGAGGCGTGTATAAATTTTTCAATTGTCGTTTGACAATATTATAAACAATTAATGAGATTTTGTTATTAATATTTAGCGTTTTGTTATACTCTAAACAACGCTAATTAAACATGTGGATTATATAATTAAACAAGTTTTGGGATTATTAGAGTAATCCAGTGATATTTGTATGGAGCATTTAAAAGATTTGCGTGATAATATTTGAGTTGAGTTGAGGACATTTAAAGTGTTTTGAGAAGGAGCTAGGCTCTGATGTAACTAGCACATGCTAACGTTGGCTGGACAGGTGAGTCCATTTGACGAGGTTGGCATGCGACATGATGCAGGGTGTATCGCAGCTGGCCAGACAACTGGTTGTTAGAGGCCAAGGTCGACTACATAGTAGCCTTGCGGCTATAAATAATAGTGTGATGTTTATTAAAAGGAAAACAATTGCTATATGTCTCGTCCCAATTCCCTTATCCATTCCAAGTGTATTATTATAATTACGTTCTTTTGGAGCTAGAAAGCTGAAATTTTGTATGCAAAGTTTACAAGTCCTACAGGAGGACATGATTACATTGGTAATGGCTTATGATTGCCACGTGTATTTTGTTGAATTTTTGTTAGAATCATTCCCTTTATGTGAAATAAATTATTGTACAGTTTAAAGTTTCTTGTCTTCGTCTTGGTTCATTTTAAATATCATGGTGGAGGTTATTGTGAGGGCATACTTTTAAGTGATCCAGTTGACAACCCAGACCCGAGATTAATTTGAAGAGGTAAGTAAAGGTAAGTATGAACCCCCGTATATTTTGGTGTGTTCCACAATAATTTCTTGTTAACTACTGTGCTCTAATCTCGGTAGTATCTGTCAGTGCCATTTTCATTGATGTAGCTGTGCCGGTGCGTGTGATTATTGGCAATCCGATTGAGGGGGCGGATATCTGACAGCCTACTATCCGGATTATCGGGGACAGTACCTTCTTCAAGGCCACGGCCGCTTCCTTCCATCTTCCTTGCCTATCCATCCTGACCATCCATTACCTTCCCTCATGAGGCCCCTGTTCGCTTTGCAGGTGAGGCCGCCTGGGCGAGGTGCCAATCACACCTCACCAGTTGTATCCACTCCTATTAGATGTTCCCAGATCTAGGACACTGCCCGTAGAGGCGGTAGTGGTGAGTTCCCTCGCTGAGTCCGTGGGTTCCACCAACCTGGAGGGTAAACGACTAAGAAAAGAAGAAGAAAAGAAGAAGATAAATATATGAATTTGGAAAATCCAAATGTCACAGTATGATAATCGTCGAACATAAACAGTCGCATGCAACTCGCCTTTAATGGTAATTAAGAAACTCGTATGGAAATTTAAAAATTCGCTTCGCTCATTTTATAAACATACTCGTGTCTTAATTATTGCCATTATAGGCTTGTTGCATAATGTATTATTTTATTACATCTTCGTCTGCACGTACCTCCAATGAATCGTTCTACCAGCGCCCTTGGTAATACAGTACAAAGTAAAGTGAAGTACTAAAGAGGACAGCACCTTTTTAGCCTATTGCGCACTGTGCTTCTTGTTGTTACGTTCCATTTTATTTCATTACAAAATAAAAAAAACTTCACGAGCCTTACAGTAGTCGCATATGATGTGTAACATCTGACATGTTATCCTACTCTTATGCTAGCGGCTTCGGTGGCGTAGTCGGTAGCATGCTGAGCTTCTATGCCCAAGATAGCGGGTTCAAACCCGGCCGAAGTCGTCGGATTTTTTTAAGACCGTTAAAAATCCCTCAGTATGCCTTCCTTCGGAGGGGAAGTAAATCCGGTGGTCCCATGTCATAGATTTATGGCATGTTAAAGAACCTTCCACTAATTACCCCTGTGTGAAGCTAAATTGGATAGGTTAAGAATGTAAACAACGCTCTTAGGTTTCTACGTTCGTTGCCAAGAGCCGACTGCGGTGGCGTCTAGTAGCTAAGTTCTGAACTTGGCCTAGTAGTCGTTGACGGTGGTGCTTGGCGGCAAAAGTAGGAACTATTTGAAAAATTCTAAGTTGCAGTCTGTACTAAAAAAAAAAGATAACACACACTAATACAGTCATCACAATTAACACCGGTTATCAGACAGATTCTACACACACCTAAAGTACACGGGGATACATGACCGCGTTGTCGCAGCCCCTAAACTTAAGAACCAACCAACCAACCTACTCGTATACTAAACAGCTTGGAGATTCTTAAAATTTTAATTTACTCTCCGTTTTCATATTGTTACTATGATGAATGTATAGATTGAATTGCAGATATGCTACTCTCACACTTGTTTGAACATAACATCACGCCATATTATATTGTAAATTATGAGGAGGAATGAAACAGTAGCAGCAGAGTATCAAGAAGGCAGTGCGAGAGTAGAAATATCAAGTAGGCAGTGATCAAAAAGAGAGTCTTGGAATTGTTATGTAGACTATTATTAGAGTGTAAATAAAAAGATATTTGTGTGTTGATTAGTGTCAAGAATAATAAAAACGGTAACATTTCCAAGACTCTCTTTTTTATCACAGCCTACTTAATATTTCTACTCTCGCACTGCCTTCTTTATGCTCTGCTGCTACAGTACCACTGCCAACTGGATCGCATCCCTCCCCTGGCTGCTAAAGCAGCTAGGAGGAATGAGATCTAGCTGGCAGTGCGTCTTAAACACTTCCGTCGGATCCACTTCCGTCCCTTTTTTCAAAATCACTCCCATAAAAATATCCAGCAACCGAGTGGAAAGATCTTACACACCAAAAACCTAATCAGAAATTTAAGGTATCATACTGTGTCATAGAATGGATTCCTAAGGAATCCAACAATAAGAAAAATAAAATTAAAAACATCTGCTTCAGACCAGGATAATAATGTTTATGAAACCATAAAGTGTAGATTTGATGCTCTCTTCTTAAAGAAGACAGGGTTAAATAAAATGCATTTTGCTCCAGTGTTATGAAACCTTCCTCTGGTTGGAATAAAACGATAATGGGGATATCTAGGGATGTTTCCTGCCCCCGAGCGTTTTATGACGACCGAACTACCAGTTACGTGTCATTTTCTAATGCATCTTCATTAGGCTGACACGTCTTCTTGAATTATGCATAGCCTACAGACAACTGAACAGCAGGCTAGATGGCAGTCATCGTAAGTGAATTAGATATCTCTCTATACAGTAGCATGTACTTCAGGAGATATATAGCCTTAGTTATGTTATGTAAATGAGTTGGCAACAATGTAAATGAAACTCCCGATAGGTACATGTGTGTGTTAGAGGCTTTGCGACACCGTGGTCCTGTAACCCCGAGTACTTGGGGGTATGTAGAACCTGTGGCACTGTGATGTCTGTACTAGTGTGTGAGTTATCCCTTTATAGTTCAGGGGTCTGTATATGTACCACCTTCTATCAGGACAATTCATATCGTCAGAGATACAGATGATTGAACTCTCAGGTACTATATCAACATTTTCTTTTATTTGGAAGTATTAATATTTCTGAAAACCACGTACTGTATTTAATCTAAGGCGCTCCAAAAAATATTTTTAAAATACTACTACTACTACTACTACTACTACTAATAATAATAATAATAATAATTAAAATTAGAGAGTGAAAAAATACGAGAAAACAAATTAGAATAAAAAATAAAAATTCTCATAAAAATAATATTATAATAATTTTATAATTTTAATTTTGAAATTATAATAGTATAGCACATTATGAAACGAGCCTATAATGGCAATAATTAAGACATGAGTGTCTTAATTACTATTATAGGCGAGTTGCATACGACTGATTATGTTCGACGATAATTATAACTTTATTATATGTTTTAACATAAATATTCATAATAATATCTGTGGGATTCAGTTACTTCAGTTTGTAAACAGGGCGCGCTGGCTTTGCTGACTGAACAGAGTCATGCGTGGCTCAAGGCACTCCGAAAGCAGAGGCCATTCACTTTGCTTGCCAACAAAGAACACCTATTGTTTACAGCCTGCCGTCCACTAATATTGTCACCGAAGTCGTTTGAAAGCAATGCGCTGT
Source organism: Meconema thalassinum (assembly GCA_946902985.2). NCBI lineage: Eukaryota > Metazoa > Arthropoda > Insecta > Orthoptera > Tettigoniidae > Meconema > Meconema thalassinum. Next base: position 419,328,030 of record OX336393.1, read on the forward strand.
GCAGAAATTGGAGTTGGGGATATTAAGGTACAATGCTATTTCTTGTCTCATATTCGCCAGTTTATTTACGCGAACATATGGACGGTGCATGTCGGTAATTTATATAGACATGTTGGATATTGAGCGCATGCGCGAAGGTATCTTTACCTAATTGGTCACACAACTGTCTCTTGAGCTCTGATTGGTGGGAGAAACTCTTTCATAATGAAAAATAGTGTTATAATGAGCCTCATTATGTTACAGTTTTCTGACACATAATGTTTACATTTCGACATTGTCGAACATAAAACTCATATAGGCCTATAGATTAAAATTATTAAAATAAATATGAACATTAAATTGTTTAAATAAATAATAATAATTACAATTAGGCTAAAATAATTAAAATGACATTAAAATAAATACAAATAGTAGACTATATCTTCAATAATATTCTGACCTATAAAGGGTTAAGTTTCTAGCTTAACGTGCGTACTTAGCTCGTTTTGTTTGTTAATCTAAGGTCCTTTCAGATTCTTTACGCGCTGAGTAGTATCGTATTCAATGGAAATGCAGATGTCCAACTTGGAGTAATACTTGGTATTTATTTAGTTAGAACATTTATACAGGGTGTCACAAAAATGTGCGGCACAAATTGCAGGACACTGAAACAGTTCATTTTATTAAAGGAATATATATATAGTTCGAAGCAGGGTCACCTCTTGCTGATGGGCCATTGCAAGGAGTCTAGCGCTTGTGCTATGAGATTCTTTGTGGTGGTCCAGCAGTGAGGTAGCAGGGGACTTTGCCCTATGGAGTTTCATATCTGTATAGATATTCCTTTGAGATAGTCACTTGTTCTGTTTCTTTTTGTTTAAGAATGAAAGGGGTTATATTTAGGAATGGATTGGGTGATGTGATGTGGAAAGGATGAATAATGGATGATATATTGGTTACGGGATACTTGTTGGTTAAAAGAATATTGATTGGTAGATGATAATAGATGGAAGACGGCTGATTTTTAAAGAAATATAGAAGAAGAGTTTATATGTGTGAAGGTTATTGGATGACATGGTGGTTTGAAATACCATGGTTATGTGTTGATAATATTGCAGAGGATGCTTATTGTAAATGATGGTTAATATAGAATATGAAAATAGAGTATGTTTTCCTTGTGGTATTAACTACCACCACCCCCAAATAGTAGAAATATTACATGTAATGAAAATTGCAGGACACATTCCTCACATGTAGACGAAGAAATCATGTTATACGAACATGGGTCCGTAAACGCTATGTTTCCATGTTATACCTAATTGTCTCCAACTCATTAATCATGGGAAACACACAAGATCAGAACTTACCAGCATACCACATGTAACTCTTGCTAACAGGAGATGTTCAATATGCCCTCCGTGCGCATTGATACTTGCAACAACCCGCCGTCGTAGTGAATCTCGGATGCGCTGTTGTATCCCTGGAGTATTACGTATGGTTTCTCAGCCTACCATAATACGGGCACGGAGACACAAGAGCTTTCAAATGACTCCACAGATAAAAGTCTAGTGGGTTTAGGTCCGGAGTGCGTGGACGCCAGGCAATCGGCCACCGCTACCTATCCATCTTTCACCGAATCTGTTATTTTGAAGCCGACGGACATTAACACTAAAATGAGGAGATGCCCCATTGTCGCACAGCTGTAAACAAGGAATGCCGTAAGTCGCATGGCAACGGGGCCATGTAAAACAAAACACTGGCGGTGCACCTTCGATTACGACAACGTAACCAGACGTAACCAACAGTGCATGTTCCTCATGATTCTAACGTTCAGTTCTTGTGAGTTTCCCATGCTTAATAAGTTGGAGACAACAAGCTGTAACATGGAAACAAGAGTTTCCGGGCCCATGTTCATGTAATATAATTTCTTTGTCTACGTGTAAGGAATGTGTCCAGCAAGTTGTGCCGTACATTTTTGTGACACCTCGTATACAGTTCGTTACAGGAGCCGCGAGGCTTGTTAAAAGTCACGGCATCGTAACTTGGCAACTTTAAGCATAAGAGTTGTTTGCTTCTAAAAACTAGATCTTTAATAATATTCTTCCATGGGTGTGTTTAACCTCAATATAGCCTACTTGGAAACACCCGTAGCTCAACCAATCAGGCTCCAGTATTCTACTGGGATCACAATATAATTTTTAAGCGGAAAACAGTGAGAGTTTGAAATATTCCCTGAGTGATTTTCCCTTCTTAACATGGATATTAATTTCTTGGTTATTTTTGAGGAGTGCTAGTGGACTACGAAAGTAGATGAAACAAGGGAGTTGATCAACACTATAGAACCGGGTGAGTTAGCCGTGGTCGTTACGGCATGAGTGCTGGCAGTCGCTCACATCCGGGAGGCAAGGAGGTTCGAATCCCCCCGCCGGCAACCTTGAAGATGGTCTTCTGTGGTTTCCCATCTTCCTTCCAGGCAAATGCCAGGGTTGGTCCCTAACTATAGGCCACAGACGATACCTTCCAACTCCTCGTCCTTACATTCCAACTTCCCTCCCCAACGGTACTTGTAGCTCACCCATTGGGTGTCCGTCTCGAAGCAGCTACAAAACTGGCGAGCCGAACATGTCCTTGGACACTCGCGGCTGTAGCTGGTTCAATGTGGACACCCATAGGGTGAGCTACAAGTTCCGTTCAATTTGAAGTAGTTTCAACTTCCGCTACCAGATGTCAATGATACCTAGTGGTGAACGTTGGAACTTTGATAGAGTGTTCTAATGAAATCTAACCTAGAAATTTAGCTTCACACAAGTTAGTCTGTGGAAGGATCTTTTACATGCGATAAATCTATGACATGGGACTGCATGCTTTACTTCTCCTCCAGAGGAAGGCCTGAGGTATTTTAACGCTCTTAAAAAATCCCACGACTTCGACCGGGTTTGAACCCACTATCCTGGGCACAGCAGTTCAGCATGCTACCAACTACGCCACCGAAACTGTCCACAGACGTAACACAAATCATACGGCCCTATATTAACAAAATTACTGTACGTATCAAATATAGCCAAACATTTATTTATTTACTTAATAATTATTAGATACAAACATGAAAGGTCATTTTATACTAATATTTTAACATTTTCAAATAATATTAACAAAAATAACAACAACATTAACAGGTAACAATTGGCAGTGATGGCAGCAAGGGACAAATCTCGGGAAAGACGCAGGGAATTATTGGGGTAGTGGGTGATTAGGAGGGTGAGGGGGTAGGAATTGAGGATGAAAGGGATTTTCTAATGTTATGTTTGAATGTTCTATAGGGAGATAATATGTCAATATTTGGAAGGGAGTTACTGAGGGTAGGTAGACGGTGGAAAATAGAGCGCTTCTGTACTTCAAGACGTGGGCGAGATATTTTAATGGTTTAGAGAGAACTGAATCTTGCCCCACTAGTTGGGCGTTAATTGTAATGGGTTAAAGTTAAATTGAATAAAAATTATAAAAGTGTTATATGCAAACGCTCCACTGTTGTGCGTTAAAATGTAATGGGTTAAAGTTAAATTATAGAATAATGTTAATAAAAGCGCTCCTCTGCTGGGCGTTAGTTGTAATGGGTTAATGAACTTCTTGAATATAAATATTCAAAGGTTAATAATTAAATAGTCGCTCACTTTTGGGTGATCAATATGAAACATTTAATTGTGTATTAATTTAATAGTGTATCTGTATTGTTGTCAGCATCACTAAATAAGTACATAATGTGTAGTATTATGTGTAGCCAGGGCGCCAGACCATTCATATATCATGATCAAAATAATATATTAAACCTCGGTTAAACAGAGGTAGAGCAGCGAAATTCCTATCTCCAGTCGTAGTGAAACTTACGTAATCTAACCTTACGATAATTAGTTCAGGAGTGTGGTGTTGCCTTATAGTAATTTCTAGCTACTAAAGGAAACCAGTCAAACATTTGAATTTAAAATGAATTTAATATATAAAAACAACAAGTGCAAAAAGAATAAAATACTAAAGATAATAATAATAATAAATTAAATTAAGGAATCTACTGAATTTACTTGTATTATGGGTCTTGATTGGAAATTGGAGTATACTGAGTTAATTGAATAAAATATAGATTGAATTTAATAAGCATGAGAGCCTTCTGATTTGAATGGAGTAAAACTGTTTAAATCGCTCACCGCATTGAAGATCATTGTAGTTGGATTGTTGCGTAGAGAGTTCCTGATGGCCCTGAACTTCCTCAACGTAATGAATTTATATGTGGATGACGGAATAAATTCCAAAAATCATCCCTGTGACAATAGCCTCGTACACACTATGTCACAGTTTGATGAGACAGAATGTCTTATCATATTCACATACTTAAATAGTCAACTGTATAATATAGCATTGCGTTACAGATGAATGTTAATTTCAACTCCATCTCGCTACAAGTTCCACTCTTCTGCTCCGAACAGCATCATTCCGTCTCCTCCAGCAATTCAATAATAATAATCCATTTGGGCGGCCGTCATATATATATATATAACGTTCCCAGGAAAGGCACGCGCCCACCCCCACTTCTGAAGTCACTAGGCAATTTGCACGCTTTTCACATATCAATAATGACAATACTTCTTTGTAGCATTTCTCGCGAGGTCCAGCCCACCTTTTGTATAAAGTTGCAAAGGACTCCTCGCCTACTGTATTCTCCACGTCCACCAGCCCCATTCATTACTTTGCCTGCCAGGCATTGTTGATGGCGAGTCTCCAAAGAATCCTTTCCAAGTAAAATTTGTTTACTTGTATAATTCTTGATGTGAAAGACATAAGTGTCTATTCAAATCGTTACCAGGAAGCGGTGGATAAGCCGGCCTTCCGCGAACACCCTCTTCTTCTCTTGTTCGTATTTTCTTCAGAAATAATATTCAGTCAAGCGTCTAACTTATTTCAAATATAATGTGTATCGCTCCAAGTCCTTTCAATTGCCATAATATTCTGCATTACCGCATAATAATAGATATAAACATATTAGTTAACATAATAACCAATAAAAGGTAAAATGTAAACTTAAAAAATATTGATAATAATAATAATAATAATAATAATAATAATAATTAAAAAAATTATTTCATTCTGGTCACAAATTGGGACCATCACAATTCGCCCCAGAGAATTATTGCATATGTCAACAATCATATCACCATACTTCTCTTCAACACTTGTACAAATATGAAATATTATACCCTACAAAGAAATTACAAACATCGACAATATTATACCCTTCAAAGCAATTACCAACATCAAAAAATTTATACCCTTCAAGTTTTATATATATATATATATATATATATATATATATTTTTAAATTTCATCATTCCTGTCTTTCACTGTTCATAATGTCCTTTTCTTTCTTCTTTACATAATTAAAGCGATCTGTAAACAATGTACATCAAAATACCCTTCACTTTTATATTCTTGTTTTGAACATAAGTCATCGTTGCACTTATGTATATTTGGGTGGCATTTTATATCTTGAGGAAGTAGAATTCAATTTTCAGCCTGGTGTCGAACTGAATACACTATGGCTGGTTAGTGGGACTGCCAACTGATTAATTCACTTAATCACTTCACAACACTTGGTATGTGATGCGCATAACCATATCTACTCCAGTCTCTCAGGAATTATATGTATCTAGTAACACAGGCGTATAAAAAAGGAAACTTCATTATCTTATATTACCTAAGGCAACATCGTTCAGTGCAAATGCAGTGCGCTAAATTACCCCACATATGTATATATATCACACTCAAATACACAGGCTTATAGCCGACAAAATACGCTTTATATTTCCTCTGTGCTCTCCAAGACACACAATATCATAGATCGGCGCAACACCTCGCCATTACCCTCTCGTTTAGACCACAATCATTCACTTAATATTAAGCGACTTTCCTTACTTACCATCAGTTATACTTCTATCACTCATGATACATATTTCCTTAAGGATCTCACATTGTAAGTACCGTATAATCGTTTTCCTGCATCGTCTAATTACTCACCTTTTTAACCGTAGTTATTCTCCATATTTCTCAAAATTACACTCCATTCTACTCAGGTTCCCCTTATTTATCAAAATTACACTTCTTTCTACTTCAGATTACCTTTCTTTATCATCCGTAGTTATTCACCTTATTTCTCAAAATTACAGTTCTTTCTACTTCTGATTACCTTTCATTCGCGGAATCCGTATTTACTCACCTTTATCTCTCAAAATTACCTTTCTTTCTACCCAAGATTACCTTTCTTTCGCGAAATCCGTATTTACTCACCTTTCTCTCTCAATATTACCTTTCTTTCTACCCAAGATTACTTTTCTTTCGCGAAATCCGTATTTAGTCACCTTTCTCTCTCAAAATTACCTTTCTTTCTACTCTAGATTACCTTTCTTTCGCGGAATCCGTATGACCAATAAACTTAATTTCTCCTCAACAAAAAATCACTTACTTTTAAATCCTTTTATTAACCATCCTATCTACTGAAATATTAACTGTTCATAAAAATCTGCCTAATTAAATTACGGGTATCAAAATATAGCTTTACTTTCCTTTCGGACTTGGGAACTACTATTAATGAATTAATATATGGGCTAAACTAGGGTTCTATAACTTTATCCTGCAACATGCTTTCAATCTGCCTACTTAAATTACGGGCATCAAAATATAGCTTTACTTTTCTTTCTGACTTGGGAACTACCCTTAACGAATTAATATATGGGCTAATATAGGGTTCTATCATTTTATCCTGCAACATGCTTTCGATCTGCCTTCTCACAGCTTCCTGGAATTTGTAAGGCACGGGGTAGCGATGACCTACAAAAATACTGTGATCATGTACATTTAATGAATGTTCGTAGCAATTAGCTAATCCAATACGGTTCTCAATAAATACTAATTCTCTTACAACACCTCCAACAATCGATCCACACGATCAATCGCTAACGCACTCTGTAATGCAGCCTCACGCAAGGAATCCTCTAGATAATCCTTCGTCATCATACTGCCTAAAAATGTAAAAATACAAGTTTCCCTCTCAAGAGATACCCCAACAATCTCACCACTACCCTCACTACAAATATCGACTCCTTTAGTCGTTAATACCTCCTCAAGCGTACATATATTCTTAGAACCACCATAAAACTTACTTGAATTATTAAATGACATGATCACATCTCCATTCATCCATCTGAATTTAACACTACACTCCTTATAACTTAGCTGGACAGAATGTTGCGACATCCACTCAGAACCCCTAATTAATGAATACAGTATACCAGATTTGGAATCAATAAACATACCTGTGTTCCAATCTTACCTTCCTTTAAAATTTCTACAACCACTTGTTTAGAAATTATGTGGGATATCTTTCCCGCAGCAGTTAACACAAAAGTAATTCTAATTGGAATTTCCTATATTTTTATACCAAGTTCCTTCCTATTATTATAAAATTCTGCACTGATGCAGAAAATCTGACAGCCACTGTCAAAAAGTGTATCGATACACGCCCCTAACACTTGTAATTTTTCGACTGAGTAAAAATTAATAACGGTAGGTTCCTTAGATACCTCCACAAATTCTCTTAATAAATAATTACGGATGTTTAGGTCATACGGTTCGCTCAAATAGTAATACCGACTTACATAACTACTCTATCTGGCATTTTTAAGTTCTTATCGCCTTCTTCTTCGCGTCTATATTTATGTATAGTTATACTCTCTTCTTTCCTCATAACAGCAGTTTCTTCCTCCTCCGTATTATATTTATTAATAGTAACACTGTGTTTCGCTTCTCCGCCTATCACTTCCCCTATTCTGCCTTCTATGACACGCCACTGCACCTGATAATCGTTCTCTCTCTCTTTCATCCCATTTTCCCTTTCCTCTATCACCTTAATCCTTTTCTCTTTCATTTTACTTCTAAAAGTTCTTCCTGCATCCCTTCCCTTCATTTCTCCATTCTCTCTCTCCACCGTCGTGCTTTGCTTGTGCTTTTTCTTCCTATTCTTGAGATTCCTTATCTCAGTCTTCTGATTTTCTTGTTCAATAATTATGTCTTTTTCTATTAATTCATTTCTTAATATCTTCTGTTTCTCCTCTTTCTCACTTCGTTCTATAATCTCTTCTACAAGTATCCTGCTTTCACCTATCATTTCCGCTACCTCCACTGATTGCTCTCCCTCATCTAAGCTACTTTCACCTACGTCTGTCCTACTTTCACCTACACTCATCTCTAAATACTGCACATCTACTTCACTATCCTCTACGGTCTCTATCAACTCTACTATACTTTCTCCTACTATCTTCGCTAACTGCTCTTCCTCATCTAAGCTAATTTCACCTATGTATGTCCTAGTTTCACCTACACTCGTGTCTAAATACTGCACATCTACTTCACAATCCTCTATCGTCTCTATCAACTCTACTATGCTTTCTCCTACTATCTTCGCTAACTGCTCTTCCTCATCTAAGCTACTTTCACTTATGTCTGTCATACTTTCACCGACAATCGTCTCAAAATACTGCACATCTACTTCACAATCCTCTATCGTCTCTATCAACTCTACTATGCTTTCTCTTACTATCTTCGCTAACTGCTCTTCCTCATCTAGGCTACTTTGACCTACATCTGTCCTACTTTCACCTACACTCGTCTCTAAATACTGCACATCTACTTCACAATCCTCTATCGTCTCTATCACCTCTACTATGCTTTCTCCTACTATCTTCCTAATTGCTCTTCCTCATCTAAGTTAATTTCACCTATGTCTCTCCTACTTTCACCTAAACTCGTCTCTAAATACTGCACATCTACTTCACAATCCTCTATCGTCTCTATCAACTCTACTATGTTTTCTCCTACTATCCTCGCTAACTGCTCTTCCTCATCTAAGCTACTTTTACCTATGTCTGTCTTACTTTCACCTACACTCGTTTCTAAATAATTCACATTTACTTCACAATCCTCTATCGTCTCTATCAAGTCTACTATGCTTTCTCCTACTATCTTCCCTAACTGCTCTTCCTCATCTAAGTTAATTTCACCTATGTCTGTCATACTTTCACCTACACTCGTCTCTAAATACTGCAGATCTACTTCACAATCCTGTATCGCCTCTACCACCTCTACTATGCTTTCTCCTACTATCTTCACTAACTGCTCTTCCTCATCTAAGTTACTTTCACCTACTCTCCTCTTCATGCTCTATTTCACTTTCACTTACACTTATCTCTAAATACTGCACATCTATTTCTTTTTCACTTAACGTTTCCCCTATTTCTATTCAGCTTTCACCTACAGCCACCTCTGATTCCAATCTGCTTTCACCTAAAATATCTTCTACCTCTAAACTGCTTTCAACTATTTTCTCTCTCATCCACTCCAGATGACCCCTTTCCATTTCTCCATGTCTCTCATCCATGTATCTTATTATCTCCCTACTGCGATTCTGCAATTCCATACTTAAGTTAATTTCACCTACGTCTTCCTCTAATCTGCTTTCAACTATTTTCCCTTGTGCGACTAACCGCCTTCTGATTTCATTCTCCTCTACTTGAGCTATCCTGAGCATTACGTTGATGCTTTCTTTAGGATCCAAAGAACGAAACTCCTCCCCACTCATACCTAGGATCGCCCTAAATTTCTCGTCCGAAATCATTTTGCAAAATACTTAATATAATTACCCTCCAAAATTCACTTCACTTTCCCCCAAAATCAATCACTGACAATGCACTAATTCACTTCACTTTCCCCCAAAATCACTGAAAATTTGCACTGAATTTACACTCACTCCTTCCGTAAATATCGTTAGGTTTTCGTGCCGCACAGTTGGGGGCCAATTGTATGGTTTAGAGAGAACTGAATCTTGCCCCACTAGTTGGGCGTTAATTGTAATGGGTTAAAGTTAAATTGAATAAAAATTATAAAAGTGTTATATGGAAAACGCTCCACTGTTGTGCGTTAAAATGTAATGGGTTAAAGTTAAATTATAGAATAATGTTAATAAAAGCGCTCCTCTGCTGGGCGTTAGTTGTAATGGGTTAATGAACTTCTTGAATATAAATATTCAAAGGTTAATAATTAAATAGTCGCTCACTTTTGGGTGATCAATATGAAACATTTAATTGTGTATTAATTTAATAGTGTATCTGTATTGTTGTCAGCATCACTAAATAAGTACATAATGCGTAGTATTATGTGTAGCCAGGGCGCCAGACTATTCATATATCATGATCAAAATAATATATTAAACCTCGGTTAAACAGAGGTAGAGCAGCGAAATTCCTATCTCCAGCCGTAGTGAAACTTACGTATTCTAACCTTACGATAATTAGTTCAGGAGTGTGGTGATGTCTTATAGTAATTTCTAGCTACTAAAGGAAACCAGTCAATCATTTGAATTTAAAAATGAATTTAATATATAAAAACAACAAGTGCAAAAAGAATAAAATACTTAAGATAATAATAATATTAAATTAAATTAAAGAATCTACTGAATTTACTTGTATTATGGGTCTTGATTGGAAATTGGAGTATACTGAGTTAATTGAATAAAATATAGATTGAATTTAATAAGCATGAGAGCCTTCTGCTTTGAATGGAGTAAAACTGTTTAAATCGCTCACCGCATTGAAGATCATTGTAGTTGGATTGTTGCGTAGAGAGTTCCTGATGGCCCTGAACTTCCTCAACGTAATGAATTTATATGTGGATGACGGAATAAATTCCAAAAATCATCCCTGTGACAATAGCCTCGTACACACTATGTCACAGTTTGATGAGACAGAATGTCTTATCATATTCACATACTTAAATAGTCAACTGTATAATATAGCATTGCGTTACAGATGAATGTTAATTTCAACTACATCTCGCTACAAGTTCCACTCTTCTGCTCCGAATAGCACCATTCCGTCTCCTCCAGCAATTCAACAATAATAATCCATTTGGGCGGCCGTCATATATATATATACAACGTTCCCAGGAAAGACACGCGCCCACCCCCACTTCTGAAGTCCCTAGGCAATTTGCACGCTTTTCACATATCAATAATGACAATACTTCTTTGTAGCATTTCTCGGGAGGTCCAGCCCACCTTTTTTTATAAAGTTGCAAAGGACTTCTCGCCTACTGTATTCTCCACGTCCACCAGCCCCATTCATTACCTTGCCTGCCAAGTATTCTTAATGGCGAGTCTCCATAGAATCCTTTCCAAGTAAAATTTGTTTACTTGTATAATTCTTGATGTGAAAGACATAAGTGTCTATTCAAGTCGTTACCAGGAAGCGGTGGATAAGACGGCTTTCCGCGAACACCCTCTTCTTCTCTTGTTCGTATTTTCTTCAGAAATAATATTCAGTCAAGCGTCTAACTTATTTCAAATACAATCTGTATCGCTCCAAGTCCTTTCAATTGCCATCATATTCTACATTACCGCATAATAATAGATATAAACATATTAGTTAACATAATAACTAATACAAGGTAAAATGTAAACTTAAAAAATATTGATAATAATAGTAATAAAAATAATAATAGTAAAATATATAAAATTATTTCATTCTGGTCACAAATTGGGACCATCACAGTATGTGGTGTAAATGGTTCTGACGTGTTGAACGGGAGGGAACATGGAGTGGGAAGTAGCTTGAGAGCATGTTGCATTTTGTGTAACCATTCATAATTTTATGTAAGAAACACAGGTCAGTAAATTGTAGACGGCTTCTCAGGTCGAGTACATTGAGCTGATTTACAACTGGAACAGGGCGCAATATACAGTACAGCAGCTGCTATGTAGTATGTGAAGGCCTGCGCAGTGGCGTAACTAGGGGTTGCTTCTGAAGGGGAATGAGCCTTACATTGAGAGAGAGAGGGGTGGAAGGGCTCGAACAAAATCAATGAAAGCAAATAGGCTATACGGTTCCGGAGTTTCAAAACCTCCTATCTACGATTTAATTAGCATTTGATGCGTTGTAGGCCTATTTGCAATTATCAATGTACAAATGCTCGAAAATTAACAATTTTTTGATAGGCCTATGTAATTATTAAGTCCAGGTTTTCTCCCGAAATCATTTGGCCCTTTCTGGTTGGTTGGTTGGTTGGTTCCTCAGTTTAGAGGCTGCGACAACGCGGTCATGTATCCCCGTGTTCTTAGGGTGTATGTAGAATCTGTGTGATAACCGGTGTTAATTGCGATGGCTGTATTAGTATATAGTCTATCTGTTTTTAATTCAAGTAAGGACTGCAAATGTCGCCTCCGTAGCGTAGCGGTCAGCATGGTTAGCTGCCGCCCCGGAGGTCCTGGGTTCGTTTCCCGGCTCTGCCACGAAATTTGAAAAGTGGTACGAGGACTGGAACGGGGTGTACTCAGCCTCGGGTGTTCCAAATGAGTAGAGGGGGTTGGATTCCCACCCCAGCCATCCCCGAACTGGTTTTCTGTGGTTTCCCACTTCGTCTTCGGGCAAATGCCGGGATGGTACTGTGCCCGTTTAGACCGGAGTCCGGACGACCACATATGCATTTTACCAATAATCAGTCAGCACGAGAGTCAAAATATCCCGGGGCGCCAGATGGGTTAAAGCTAATCGCAAAATCGACATCAAATGAAAAAACAATGCTTTACTGATTTTTGGCTCAATGCAACAATAAGGATAGAAGGAGATTCAACTGGGCATAACACATCATGTAAAATTATCTCATTTTATTTTGAATTTAAAATTGACTGCAAAAATGCTCAAAGCAGCATCATTCACCTGTGGCGACCCACATCCTATCTACACAATGTACAGAAATTTCCCAAACACATTGGACAATTATCTTTGGAAACACAAGTCTGATTATTAGTCCTGTAGACTGTGTTCCAAAATATATCGATGATTCATGATTAAATCCAGTTCAAATGTAATTGTCTTTACTGGAAATACTGTAGTTCACTGTTTGAATTTTTACATAATATTAACACTCGTAGAATAAATGTTCATAAAATTTTTAACTTTCACTTATTTTTCCAGTTTCAAAAAAATATTGTCAAAAAAATTATTATTTCTGAATCAACACAAATTATGTACACATATTAATAACATCTGAAAAGTATTTGACCTTGAGCATAGCATCGATGAACTGTACGAAGCACAACAAAATTAATTGTTCTTCTGACATTAAACGTTTCGAGAAGTGACTCGATTATGAACTTCAAGTTCCTAACAAAATATATGATTTCTGAATCATCAACTTGATCAATAAATTGTTGGACCATTCAACAATTTGATTCTCCACTTGGAATCATTATTAAGAAAAATATTTATATTTATGGCCATTTTAGTAACTTTCACAACTTGCAATTCTTCGACAGAATGCGGAAATAAGAATTGTAGCTTCATAATAAATTCATTTAGTTCATGGCACTAGGATTGAAAACATCCTTCAAATTATTCGTGGTTAGAGAATTATTTTTAATTGGCAGTGGCCCATTCTATTATTTTCATAAGAACACAATATTCCAACAATAACGGCAAAGGTCTTCCTCTGAAGAAGAATAAAATACTATCATGACAAATCCGGGTTCTAGCAAAATCAAAGTCTTAATGGAATCCGTAAACAAGGTTGAAATAAGAACTAATGGTTTTTAAGAAATAACCTTCGGGTCATTCATACGACGTAATGTGTAGCTCCAATACTCCTTCTATAAACCTGAGCCATCGAACCTGCTATTTGATTGATGCTCAAATAAAAACCTCCTCATTCCTGCGACTTAAACATGCGCACCTGGGAATGGCATTTCAACTACTCCACACGCATAAGTTTTCTTCCCAAAATTTATACAATAAATCAAGCCTCTGCTTGTTATCAACACTGGAAGATTAATAAACTTACAAGTTTATTTTATTTTACCATTCAGTTCAACCCGTGAAGTTACCATACTTATGATACTCTTTATTTCACTTTCGAATGTGTATCTACGTCATGATTTTATATAAATACAAAAATATCCTATTTGATACAAATATAATTTGCTTCCCGTTTCATGCCTCTCCGTGTTATCTGAAAAATATACTTTGCTCATTGCAAATATTAACTGTTCAACCAGAACTGTAACGTTGGTTGAATGCGGGCTTGCGCTAACCACTCTCCTTCGGAAAATCACCCGTTCCAAACTAGAAATGATTAAACTACTTCATAGGCTCTCTCTCAATAAATGTGATTATTAGAAAATATAAGATCCAAAAATTATTTAGAAAAGTTATGAAAATCATTATTATTATTATTAGTGGATTATTATTATTATTATTATTAGTTATATTATTTTAAATATATTTAATTATTATTTCATTATGTGAGAATCCACATGTTCGAACCTTCGAATATGGAAAAAATATCCATTCCTCAACAAAAATAATTATTAACTTTTACAGTTACATCGGCTGTTTTCCGTGACTATCCAAAAATATGAAATATTCAAATAAATGCTCGTTATGCTCGGTCATCGATCCTAAACTGTTCTGAGTGCTGAAAATACTCAGAATAACTCTAATATGTCTTGCGTAAATCATTGCAAGATTTAAATACGAAGAAAAATAAATGTGTTGGTCATCTAAAGAAAATGAGTTTGTTCCAATTAGCTAGGCATAATATAAAGTCAAAATGTGGCTTACATTTCTCGTTGGTCTTGAAGCGTAGTGAACCTGGTCTGTACCAGATTTATCCAGAAACATGCCCTATCGGACACGCACGTCTAATCCTTGTATCGGCCGCCATTATATACCCACAATCTGTCTAACAAGACATAGTGGTAATATCTCTTGACGTTTGAAGTAACTGTTGATCCATTTTAATATTTACTTCTGTTAACGCCATAACAGTTTGCTTAAATGGGGTCAGATCTAAATGATCTATTCTTAAATATGTCAGTTGTAACATAACTCACGGTAATCTTTTCAGTACAAGAAAACACTGACAGTCTAAACCAATCAACGGCTGTTCTGAAGATCGTTCCCTGGGCATGGCTTATCACCATCTATCATGCGCGAAGCAACATATAGTTTCCCTTTGTCGGCTAATGAACAACACCATGATAGACTGGCCTTCAATATACTGAAAGATCGGAGTGGTTATCAAGTTACAAATATAAAACTGACTAAAATGGACTAAAATATCCAAGTATTAAATTATTATTGGACTGTGACAAAGTACTTTCTAGACAAAGTCTAGCATATGTCCATATAGAAATAAAATATTTCACCAGTGTCCGTTGAAAAATATCAATCACCTTAGTGATTCTCTCTGTCGTAAACTTACTAAGTTCCATATGTATCGCAGCACTTTTGTGACTATCACAATTTTGAAGATAACTTCTGCGTAGATCCGGCAACCATGTGCCTTGGCTCAGCGTAGCAGCACCTTGCTAGGCAAGTGCTTGTTTCGAAGTGATCTGAAGTTGCTTGAGCCGGCCGGCTTTTATTTAAAAAAGCCAGGGTCACGCTGAATCAGCTGAAATCTGGAAATTCTCATATCTCTGGTATCCCTGGTCCGATTTACTTGATACTAAGTGCATTCTCTTTCATTGGTCCGTGCCAGTAATCTGATCCAAGTCTCAAGTCTCTACTCCATGGCTAATTATTTAATCAATAAATAGTCTCGACCTCTGCTACTGCTCGCTACGTCACTTGACATGCTCTTAGCTGCATAAAATTTCCATTTCCTTCTGGAAGCAATGGAGCGCGATATTCAAATATCTCAACTTTCAAAAGCGGCTGTAGCCTTTCCCGTGATATCTAGGTGTCTGAATCTTGGAATACCCATTCCTAGAGTTGGGCACAGTACCTTCTTCAAGGCCACGGCCGCCTCCTTCCCTCTTCCTTGCCTATCCATCCTGACCATCCATTTCCTTCCCTCATGAGGCCCCTGTTCACTTTGTAGGTGAGGCCGCCTGGGCGAGGTGCCAATCACACCTCACCAGTTGTATCCACTCCGATTAGATGATCCCCGCTCTAGGACACTGCCCTTAGAGGCGGTAGTGGTGAGTTCCCTCGCTGCGTCCGTGGGTTCCACCATCCTGGAGGGTAAACGACTAAGAAGAACAAGAAGAAGGACTGCAAACATTCGATTTTCAAGTAGTTCCAACTTTTGCTACCAAACGCCACCGTCAACGATTAACTAGTTCTTACCTTTGTTACTAGATGCCACCGCAGTCGGCTCCAGGCAACGATCGTTGGACCCAAGAGCGTTAGTCAAATATAACCTATAATTTAACTTCACACAGGTGTAATTAGTGGAAGGTTCTATAACATACCATAAATCTATGACATGGGACCGCCCGCTTTACTTCAACTCCGGAGGAAGGCATACTGAGGGAATTTTAATGCTTAAAAAACCGACGACTTCGCCTGGGTTTGAACCCGTGATCTTGGGCATAGAAGCTCAGCATGCTACCAACTACGCCACCGAAGCCGCTGGACCCTTTCTATTGCCCGACATTGTATAAATATTAATAAGTTACAGTTCACAATCAAGTTTAATTTAAATCAGCAATAAAACTTAACAGAATATTATCTACTACCCAAAATGGGAACATTAACAGTCTAATAATGTTCTTGACTGAAGGTCAGTCGCCTCCGTAGCGTAGCGGTCAGCATGGTTAGCTGCCGCCCCGGAGGTCCTGGGTTCAATTCCCCGCTCTGCCACGAAATTTGAAATGTGGTACTGCACCATTATTCATAAAAGGGCTTAAGTACAGACATGGTTACAGTATTTTGGGAACACCCTGTAACTTCCTAACTAGCCTCTGAAGTCGATCATAACAGCTGGTCTGCAGCAAGAAAAAGCCATGCTATCATGAACGAGATCGGCAGAGCTCGTGTTTCCGACGAGAAATCCGAAGGTCATCGATAATAACCATGTTGACTGTGTCTAACACCATATCGATCGATTCACCTGAGAGTGATTAATACAAATTAATGCATATTTAGCGCTTTATGTAAGCAGATACATGTGTATATATGTATATTTCCATGGCAGAAAGCCATTATTAAGAAAGCCATTATTAAGAAAGTATAAAGAACAGAAGATGATATGTTAACTCACTGCTAATTACGTTTCGACTGCGATATATTTCGTATCGAGTCATGACGTGTGAGGAAGGAGTGGGGGGAGCAGATGTGAGACTCAGGCGACCTCGTGCAGAGCACAATGTGTATAGAACTTGACAGCGCAGAGGGTTGAGCTGGAAATCAGTGAAAGTAAAATCGCCAGCTAACGGGAGTTTTAAAACGTGTGACCGTGCTGAAGTGTATTCTAGTTCGTTGAGCATTCTACGTGAAGTAGAAACGTGTTTAATAGGGCTCAGACATGGTTTTAAACATGTAATAATTTACCTCTGTGACTGTGTGTCTACAGCAACTAACGGGCCATGCGGATGGATACTTTTATAATCACGACAGCGAGCTCAGCCGTGATGTGTCACGAAACTCTGCATATAAACCGTCGTGGAAATGCAGCCTAGATTTGATTCACTCTTCACAGTGATTATACCTTTTGAAAAGAGTACATTCTCAAGCAAGGCGTCAGGGGGAAGGGACAATATGAAGCTTATATCCACTACGATGGTAGGCTAAATTGATTTAAGAATACTGCATTAGCAGGGTGCAGCGGGGACTTGTCGAAGGCAACTTTCATTCAGCATGAAGTGTGCACGCGACTCTCGTGCCGAGAGGGGCCGCGTCGACCCTCGTGAACTTGTTCACACGCGCGTTCTCATATTGGAACTTGTTAGTGACGGTCCGAGTTCACCTTCGCTTCGTGACGAGTTGATAAACTGTGTGCGATCCTTCCGTTGGTATTCGAATATGTATGGGAAGATATCGCCAGGATATGTTGGAACTATTTCGACCGATCGGGTGTTGTTCGAGCCTGGGAGGACTTTGGTTCGTTCTATGGAAACCCAGTTGAAGTCCAGCATATTTTCTGTTGGTCCGGAGCTGATTATGGCCAACGATATCCTTTTTTCCTCATCTAGATTCGCCAAAGGTACTGATCACTTCAACTTGTTACAGTAGTGTAGCGTGGACATTTATAAATACCACTTTGCCATATTTGATTTTGTAGTTTAAATGGTTCAGTAGAAAGTGCAGGTTCGATGTTCATTTCGAAACTGACCTTCTATGATGCCAGGATTTTGACTCATAAAAATGAGTGCATCCTTTGTGTAATTTTGATGAATAAATTAATAATTTCAGTAGTATTTTACAGTATTTAACTATTATGCTCATTCTTATTTGTCGAGAAGCAAAAAGTAGGAAGAAGATTTACAGTTTTTCTTGTGTAAGAACATTTTTAGTAACGCAACTTTCTTTTGAGAACTTTGGTTGAGTTTTCATATTCTAGTGCATTGTTCTTTAAGCACTTTCGCTTGGATTATCGTATTCTTTGGAGGGGAATTTTCCTTTTCGTATTTTGATTAAGATACTAGGAAGTTTTCGAACCCAGTTATTCTAAATGTTACTTAGAGTCCTTGGACTATATTTTCTTCAGTTTTTTTTATAACAGATTTAACTTGTGTTTTCTGAGCGTGATTTTCGAAATGGATTGCCTAATGGGTCATTAGTCGCTTAGCCTTTGTTGCTAACCTAGATCCATGCTGTAGGTCTAATCCATCGACATTTTCGCGTTCGGGAAATTCAGGGAGGATCTTATTTTGAGATTGAATTTATCTTTTTAGATCACTTTACAACCTCAGTTTGTGTGGTTGGGCAGCGTTATATACAGTTTATATATATTTTTTTGATGTTAACACTGGATTAAATTGATATCATTGCCTTTAGTGCAATAGTTTTTCTTTAGTAAGAGGGTATTTGAACGACATCCAAATTTGCGAGGATAATCCCAGGGACGACTTACGATAAGTCATACGTTTAAGAATTATGGATCTTGTAATAAATCGATGTAAGGCAAGTTTTTAAAGTTAGGTGGAATATTTCTGAAATCCACTGGGTTTTGTTGGTAATCTGTTACGGGATCATATTTTTCGAGTTCAGGATTTTTACCATAAACAGCTGATTTGCATAATTGTGGATTTATAACAGTAAGGCTCCTATTATAGGTGCATATTGGTCTTTAGAGAGGCATATACTATGAGTAATGTCTTTGTGTTTAAGTATATTGATGCAATGCTTTGTAAAGCAGATTTTTCTTGTTGAAGATTGAGCTAGTTGTGCCAATCAGGATTAGATTGATTGGGGTTTGAACCCAGAGAGGTGTTGTTTTAACCTAGTATGGTTAATATTTGGTCATTGTTAACTTTATCGCTGTTATCGTGAAAATGCCTGTGTGAAGATTAATATTTTTCTGAGCAGTATTGTTGGGAATCTTGAGTGGATATTCGGTTAAATATTTCCAGTAAAACTAATATAACAATTTTGTCATAAGATGTATGTTTAAAAAGAAAACCGATAATTATTTAAGACTGACTTTACAATTAATTTTTGCTTAGCTTAACTGTTCGGCAGAATTTCCCTAAAACAAGAATTGAAATAATATTAAACAGAAAGGAATGTCGTGACTTCAAATCAGTAGGAAGAGAATAATTGAAATTATTCTGGAATTTTGTGTAAATTATATTCTGTAAATAGGCCATATGAATTTCTTCATTCAATAACAAGAACATATAATGTTACTGAAGATGTCGTGTAGGATTAGTAATTATAACCAGGATATTTTTGTATAGGATGTTATTTCCGTTAAGGAACCGAAATTAATTTAATGTATTCAAGTCTTATAATATTTCTCTTTTTGTAAATGCTTACCCTATGGGATTGATCATCATTGTTATTATTAATATGCCTTATATTTTAATCAGCTAAAAGTTAGTTGTGATAATGGGTAATATATATATATATATTTTTTTTTTGGAAGATAATCCAATATTATCAATGAGATTTTTTTTTTGATTGGTCGTGGTATCGACGAAATTGATATTCTTCTGTCTTGTTTATTCTTACAATAAACTACTTCATTACTTGGTTTTAATTATTGCGTGATGCTTTATAGAGGTGATGGAAGGGTGTATTAAGGGGGCCATCGCTAGGTATTTTAGTGTTTACCACACCTTTGAGATTCTTTCTTCCTTTTGAAGAATTCTCGTGTTTTGAGCTAGTTTTTTCTTTCTTTTCTGAGCCTTGGTCAGTCTTAATACATCCTGTTAGGTATTCGAGTGGCCCTATTATCCCTGTGTCTGTTGGTAGAACTTGGGGGGTCTTTAGAGCCGGGGCATTTTCAGGTTCTACGATCCAGCTGCTATCCAGGGATTCAACAGGTATTGGTAGGTAAAAGGGTACAGTACGAGGACTGGAACGGGTTCTACTCAGCCTCGGGTGTTCCCAATGAGTAGAGGGGGTTCGATTCCCACCTCCGCCATCCTCGAAGTGGTTTTCCGTGGTTTCCCACTTCGTCTTCGGGCAAATCCCGGGATGGTACTGCCCCCGTAAATTGAATTATACTGAGACCACGGTGGCTGTATTGGCATATGTGAATAAAGTTATGGCTGTCATAGTTGTGACGTGTATATTCATGACGTAGGCACGGATGACGCAGACTTCATGCAAGTAGGCTGGTTGAGCTGAGATTCTTGGTGACGTCATGATTTCGTTCGAGAAGGATCTGAGATTTACGACGCAGTCGCAGGGAAACAAGGAATTGTGCTAAGGAAGAAGTTACGCTATTGGAGGAGAGACTCGAACCAATGAATGATAGTTTGGAGGGAGACGGAGATTACTGAAACTACCATATTTAATTACTTTTGGCATGCAGAATTGTGGAAAACTATTTTCAGTTATGGCATTGATTTGGAATTTTGAAGAAATTAATTATGAGTTTTTGAAATTTGAAAATCCGTCAAGTATAGCCAAAGTTAGAACTTCTAGCAATGACAGAGGAACAAGCTATGGAAGGGATGGATACGCCCCTTAAGAAGTTGATAAAAGGCCTTGCACAGCAGAGAGGAAGTTCTCATGTCTCATGTCTCATGGCTCATTTTTCTGATTCTCACATTGTCAGACTTCGAGTTTATATTATTCAGTGAAGCAAGTCGTCATTAGCACGTGTGGTAGAGCCCACAGCATCGAACAAGCATTGAGCGTGCAGCAGTACAATTTTACGGTTACTAAAACTAGGCGAAGTTGGAGCGCACACATAAACGAGTCTACAAGATCATCTATCAAGAGTTAGCTACTGCATTTATGCTAATTCAATTGTGCATTACAATATTGAGGCGTGTACGAAATTTGAACATTTTCACTATTATACTTTGGAAGATATTAGCATTTTAAGACTGCAGACAAAAGTGATTTTCTCGACACCTGAGAAGCACTTTTATAATACCACATTCTACGCTACGGCTGACACTTGTATTGCAACCGTGATACTGAAGATTACATTTGGTGATATAACGCTACATTCTACAATGGAACAATATAATCTGGCAGTACTTTCGACTATTATTATAACGGAAGTGGAGATGGAAGACTAAAACTTTAATGCAATTGGGACATATATCAATGGAGTGAAATAGCAGCATGGAACTTCGTTAATCGTCATTCTACAAAAGCGAGCATGTAGTGAACATCCAACTACACTCATGCATCGTAATCCATCGCTGAATTACATAAAATGGCAGTGGAAATATCTTCATACTCCACAATTATGAACATTTCTGCGGAAATAATTGCAATAAACTTCATGGCGAATTTCTACCAGAACTTCAGGGAACTATCAAGAGAGGCCAGGGTGGACCCGGCTCACAAAGAAGAGTTTTGCCAGAAGGATGTCTATCGTCTACACGGAGCAGTGCAATTTCCGGAGGAGGAAGCAGTTCTATTCTCCGAGGGCGCAGGTTCCAGGTTCGAGGTCGGAGCACATCTTTACGGTGGTGAAATGGAACCAACAGCAGTCTTCTTTGGAAATGTTCCTCTAGAACTTCAATCAACAGATAAGGTAGTCGTGAACGTTTCTTGTTTTATTTGAGCCATTTAGCGATATCTGAGCAACCATTTTTCCCATATTTTCTGTCCCATATATTTTGCCCCATATTCTTGCTTGATATTTCTGTACTCTGTACACTTTGATGAGTTATGCCTTTTTCTACGATTTATTGAGACATTAGTATGTCATTGGCATATTTAAATAATTTTGGATCAGTTGAGACTGATATTATATATTCTTTCAGTAATTTGCATATTTTTGTAGTCACGATGTGACTGTAATGTTAACGATTTTCTATGGCAAATTTGAATTCAGACAGCGTGTCATTTTATTAAAGTAATTATATTCAGTAAATTACTTTGACCAATTTTCTGTCATCCTCAAGAAAGAAGAATGATTAAAAGATTTTAGAACGTTAAAATCTATTACTTTATCGACGATCTTGGAAATACTAGTCGTTTTATGAACATGATTGCAACATAGACATTTATCGTCAGTTCTGAAATACCATTGCATTATAGACAATTTTATGAAATATGAACTTTGAGTACGATTTATTGAGTACACTATAGTAATGAACATTTGATAGGAATTTTTCTCAATTCTAGATTGGAACAATAATGTTTGCATTCCAAAGTCTAATTGTATTCTATTCGATTATTTATGCAGTTTTGATGAACTTTGATTGAAGATAGTATTTTTATACTGCGATACTTTGATGATATTAATCTCAATTTTGATAGACCAGGGAGGCGTGTCTAATCGTATTTGCTATTAAATTTATTTGTGATTGGCAAATTTTTACTTCATATCGATTCATGAATGAAACCCACGAAGGTTAAATATAATAACAGTTTTGATACAATTGATGAATATAAGAATTTTTAAATAGGAACTATGGATGTATAATCGTTAGTTCAGTGGACGTGTAAAAGTCGCTGATGAATAATGCCCTGTAATAAGTGAAGGAGGTTCCCACAGTAATATTGATGATGTTGATGAATTTGTAAGTGGAGGTTTTTTGTATGTATTGTGGAAGATTTTGATGCCATATATAATGAGATATATGATGAATTATGGGCCAATTTTGGTGCAATTTTGTGCGTTTTGAGCGAGGTATTTTTCCGCTGAGTGTATTGTTCAGGTCCTTTGAAAGTTAATCATGTGAAGTTACTGTTAAAATTAACTAGAGTGTTTAAATAATTTGAGATAACGATTTTGAATGGAGGTTACCGTCACAAATAATAATAATTATTAAATCTTATTAAACCTGAATCTAAAATTTAAATATAACTAACCTTCATTGGTCGATTATATCACCACGATTTAAGTAATTATCAACCGGATAAACGTGTGGTTTAATGTATTTCTAATATAAATAATATAAATAATGTAAATAACTATGTAAATATCTTTAATAATAATTTAAAACGAACGGGATTAATAGAGGCGTGTATAAATTTTTCAATTGTCGTTTGACAATGTTATAAACAATTTAAAATTGTTATAAATAATTAATGAACATTTTGTTATAAACATTAAACGTTTTTGTTATTATACTCTAAACAACGCTAGTTAAACAATTGGAATATACAATTAAACAAGATTTGGGATTATTAGAGTAATCCATTGATGTTTGAACGGAGCATTTAACAGATTTGCGTGATAATATTTGAGTTGAGACGTGAACATTTAAAGTGTTTTGAAAAGGAGCTAGGCTCTGAGGTAACTAGCATATGCTAACGTTGGCTGGACAGGTGGGTCCATTTGACGATGCAAGCATGCGACACGGTGCAGGGTGTATCGCAGGTGGCCAGATAACTGTGTGATAGAGGCCAAGGTCATCTACATAGCAGCCTTGCGGTTATAAATAAAATGTGAAGTTCATAAACAAGGAAACAATTGCTATATGTCTCGTCCCAACTCCCTTATCCATTCCAAAGTGCATTGTTATTATTATTACGTTCTTTTGAGCTAGAGAAAGCTGAAATTTTGTATGTAAAGTCTACAAGTCCTACAGGAGGACATGGTTACATGGACAATGGCTTCTGATTGCCACGTATATTTTGTTGTTAAATTTTGTTAAATTAATTTCTTTATGTGAAATAAATTATTGTGCATTTTAAATTTTCTTGTTTCCGTTTTGGTTCATTTTAAATATCGTGGTGGAGGTTATTGTGAGGGCATACTATTAAGTGATCCAGTTGAAAACCCAGACCCGAGATTAAATTGAAAAGGTAAATAAAAGGTAAGTATGAACCCCCGTATATTTTGGTGTGTTCCACAATAATTTATTGTTAACTACTGCGCTCTAATCTCGGTAGTATCTGTCAGTGCCATTTTCATTGATGTAGCTGTGCCGGTGCGATTGATTTTTGGCAATCCGATTGAGGGGGCGGATTTCTGACAGCCTACTATCCGGATTATCGGGGACAGTACCTTCTTCAAGGCCACGGCCGCCTCCTTCCCTCTTCCTTGCCTATCCATCCTGACCATCCCTTACCTTCCCTCATGAGGCCCCTGTTCGCTTTGCAGGTGAGGCCGCCTGGGCGAGGTGCCAATCACACCTCACCAGTTGTATCCACTACTATTAGATGTTCCCAGCTCCAGGACACTGCCCGTAGAGGCGGTAGTGGTGAGTTCCCTCGCTGAGTCCGTGGGTTCCACCAACCTGGAGGGTAAACGACTAAGAAGTAGAAGAAGAAGAAGTAGAAGAAGGTATATTTTCGTTGTGTCTCAAGAAATAGGCAAGTAAGAGCACATTAGCCCCCTTGTTGAGGAACTATTAATGATTCGATACTTGATCAGTTTCGGTTTCCACTTAAGGGCCATATTTGCCTTATTTGAGGTAAAACCTGTATACATGTGTGCATGACCTTAAGCATAATAACAACTCGAAATATGTAAATAAGGAAAGAGAAACACATTCATTGATATGGGTGGAATATGAAAATGCTATCCCTGAAGCTAATAATTAGACGGTACAGTCAGAGAAATGCTTCTTGCAACAAGCACTTGCCATGCTCACTAATGATATGGAATTACATTTCTTTTGAATCAATTAGACGCGAATAATTTGTGCCTCCATCTCCTGGATAATTACCTTACATTCAAATTACTAACTTAAACGGCGGCCGGCATTCCATTTTATTTAGTGGTGTGTTAATGAGTCCATACAATATGCTGTAGCTTTCTCTGACCAAGGAAAAAACAACGAGTCTTTATTAAATGATATGCTAGTGCTTTGAAGCGGCTTCCTTTGATCTCAAGCCCTTGGGCGCCTCTACTCAGGATTCGCGAGCATCATAATACTATTCGACACTAATTTAGGTAATCTTGGCTTTACTGTCAATATTTCAAAATGATAAACGAAAAAATCTTTTCGGATAATTTATGTCTATTCAGCGGGAATAAGGCTATGTTCATTATTTTCCTAATATACGTGTTTGGAGCGTCTATCGGTAGCCATTCTTGACGCTAAAACAAACACTACTTGGTTTATGCAACGTTGCCTGGTAGAAATAAATTTCCCAGCCAATATACTTACTTATGTAAATTTCTCTTCAATTATCGCTAATAGGAGACCCACCACAGCAACAAAGATGATCTCTTATGGAAATTTCCTACAATATGCCGTTCTGATATCCACGCTGTACAGGCGGCAATAATGTAGCCTATCATTTAGCGACATAGGTACAACTGGAAATATTTGTTATCATTATTATTAGTCTTCTTCTCCTTCACCTTCTTCGCGAATAGGTTGCTTAGGACCACGCGAAATCAACACTTTCTAGCCTTCCTGTTGGCCCAGTATCCCTTCATTCGCAACGAGTGGGTCTTTTTCCGTTGCTCTGACCATTGATATTGTGTAGTATTCTTCTCTTCTTCCTCGAAACCCCGCGTCTGAGTGATTTTCCTGATTTTCTTCCGGTCATGTAAGTTTGGTGATCCTAATTCCTTTAAGTATTTTTCTGTAAATTTATTCCAATTTGGTCTAGTAGCCTTGTTCTTTATGAAAGTATGTATTTTGTGTGTTCGTCTGTTCGGCTCTATTCTTACTATGTGTCCCATAAATTGGATTCTTCGCATTCGCATTCTGACAGTGATTTTTTGTTGTTGTTGATGTGTAACGTCTTTCCACTCGGTAGCTGGACATTTTTGTGGGAGTGATTTTGGAAAAGGGACGGAAATGGATGGGACGGAAGTGCATGGGACGGAAACAATGAGCGCGCGTGATGGCGGATATCGGCACAACGACGTATTGTAGGCCATGTGGCTATGGGGAATGCATATCGCTTACAGTTTAGTTCAAGGTTTAGAGACCCCATATTCCTGCAGTAAATCATCTTCAAGTTGTCGTTCTTTGGTGTGAAAATATTCATTTTATCATATTTGCTGAAAACAATTACGATTTATTATATTTTCATACTTTTGCTGTATTCTTATTTAATGTAAGCACTCGATGTACTGTCGGCCATGTGGCTATGTGGAATCTATATCGCATCAACAAACACTCCAAACAACGTAGGAATTCAGTATATTAACACCGACTACTAACAATAATTGAAACTTCGTTGGTCTAAACATATCACTGGAAGAAACACATTTAATATACCTTCCGCACACCTAATTTTTAATCGTGCCTATACTTGGCAGTGCACTGATCGGCAAAACGAGGCCATTTTCAATAACATCGCTGGCATGGGTTCACTAACTGGCCGGTATAGAGCGCATCTCGCATCAAGTAGGCAGTGGATTGCTTCCGCCACGGTCAGGATTTGGCAGTGGAGTTTTACAAGTAGTTATTTCAATGACCAACAGAGTTCACTGTCAACAGGGGATTTGCGCTCCCGGGACATACATAGTAGGATAGTTAGTTAGTTAGTTAGTTATTGTTGTTTTAAGGGGCGGAACTACGAGGTCATCTGCCCTTATATAGTAGGATAGCATTTCACATGTTACACATCATATGCGACTACTGTAAGGCTCGTATAATTATTATTTTGTATATATCTGTATTAGGCTTTGGATAATGTAGTCTACACCATCTTTTGTTCAGGGTCCAAGGATTTTTCTCATTATTTTACGTTTTTACACTTCTATTTGGTGTTTTAGTGTTTTGTGGTGGAGATTGAGTGTCTCTGAAGCATAGAGAGCTTCAGGTTTGATTACAGTTGTATAGTGGCGAATTTTGCAGTCCCGGGAGAGACTCTTTTTGTTATAAATATTATTATTATTATTATTATTTATTTTGCGCATGCGCTTACACATTCTCAGCATATTTACTGGAAAGAAAAAAATGACAATCCCAGATATATATCACAATTCTTCAATCTCCGGATTACTGCATTCTGTTGTAGCATTACTCATTTCCCTCACTCCTTTAGGCTTGATTACACAAAAACACCCTCACTACGACACGTTGAAAGTAAGACTGTCTTCTGCATAAGCTTATAAAGGCCTGGGTCTAATTTCAACTCAGTGAGAGATTCCTTTCAGTTGTTCGGAATCACGCCATTGCTGGAGATGATCATTCTTTTCTTTTCTTCTTTCTTAGTCGTTTACCCTCCAGGTTGGTGGAACCCACGGACTCAGCGAGGGAACTCACCGCTACCGCCTCTACGGGCAGTGTCCTAGAGGTGGGAACATCTAATCGGAGGGGATACAACTGGTGAGGTGTGATTGGCACCTCGCCCAGGTGGCCTCACCTGCAAAGCGAACAGGGGCCTCATGAGGGAAGATAATGGATGGTCAGGATGGATAGGCAAGGAAGAGGGAAGGAGGCGACCGTGGCCTTGAAAAAGGTAATGCCCCCGTAAAATGAATTATTTAGGGACAAAATGAGAGTATTTTCCGTCCCCATGATGACATTTAACCAGCAAATATAATTTCTGGAAGTGTGACACGGGAGTGTAGTGTTACAAGCTAGAGACTGTGGGAGAGCCCGATCACGTTATATGTTGCAAAGTGGACGCTTCTAGAAGGCTATATTTAGCATGCAACAGCGAGTTTGGAGATTAATATTATAAATATTGTTATAAATTATGCTACTGGATCCCAGCCCAGAGCCAATGAGAACAGGTCTTATTGAAGACGGGATCAACTTTAATTACACAATATGATGAAATTATGCATTTAGGCCCTTAGAAGAAGATTTTCTTATTTGGTAATGAAGAGAATATTAAGAGAAATTATGTCTGATACTTTAAAAACCGCAGATCGGTTAATCTACGCAGTAATAAGCATTAGTAATCTACGCGCTAAAATTATGGTGGGAGATTGATAAGGCCGCCAAAAATTCGACTTGGAGGGGGAGATCCAAGGATCGATGTTCTTATTCCAGCAGTCTTTGAAGAGTGAGGAAGTGTTTTTACTGGGTTAACGGAGATCCCAAGGCTTAGTCCGAGTGCGACGACTGTCGACTTGTGGAGACGCGAGGATAGCTAGGTGGATCGTAGGAGTTCACCGCACTTCCATTCTACGTGAAGTTGCTAGGAACATTGCATTGATTATATCTTTTTCTTATATATAAAAGTGAAAGTCTGTATGTATGTATGTATGTATGTATGTATGTATGTGGATCTGTTCCGTATACAAATCTACACCGTTCCACCAATCTCAACCAAATTTTGCATACGCATAGTTTAGGACCCAGAAGGAACCGCTGGCTACATGAATTTTCGATAGTCTTTCTCATTCTTCTGATTTCGGCCCTTTTGCACTCAAGCACAGGTTAATCAAATCATAAAATATACTCATGAAGAAATGGCAAGGCAGATAGTTTCCATGGCAACATAGCTCAAGTCGAGACACGGCCGACTGGATGCCATTTGCGCTCTGTACTACCGGTATAGAAAATGATGATCTTTACTTGAAATCCCGTTAGTTACTCAACTACTCACACAGCACTGTCAACCGAGTTTAGCATAACAAAGACTTGACACTATCTTCTACTATATATTTGTCAAATACCACTCACGCACTCACTCACTCACTCATTCATTCATCACGAAATCTCAGAAACCACCGAACGGATTGAAATGAAATTTGGTATGCAGCTTCCTCAAGGGCCTCAGATGCCCACTAAGAGAGGATTTTTGGATATTCAGGTTCTAAAGGGGTGTTAAGGGGGTAGACCTGCATTTCATTGAATAGCAATATCTCCCGATTGGTTTCATTGGGGGATGTCATACTCGGCATATAAACTCATCATTAAAAATAAGAAGACACGAGTCAGAGGGTTTTTCGATGTGGTGTATATTATGAGGTGAAAGGGGGGAAAAGTGGGGATTGAAAGATTCCTAACGGAGCGTGTATCTCTTAAAGGACATAGGCGAGGAGTTTGAAACTCAGTGGAAAAAAATCAGCATAAAAAATAAGTAAATGTGTGTTTGACCGTTTTTTCATAAATCCAATTTAAGGGGCCCATGGGGAGGGGTGAAATTCTGTAGGGGGGGGGGGGGAACAGGTAAGAAAGTGTCCTAACTGATTAACTGATTGACTGACTCACTCACTCATCATCGCCCAGCCAAAATTATTGAAGTTAGAAACATGACAGTTTGGGGATATGTTCATTGTATGTCAAAACCGTCTACTAAGGGATAATTTTCGGATATTCAGGTTCTAAAGGGGTCTTAAGGGGTTTAAAGCTGCATTTCTTTGAATAACAATATCTCCCGATTGGTTTCATTGGGGGATGTGATAGTCGGCACATAAACTCATCATTAAAAATAAGAAGACATGTGTCTGAGGGATTTTCGATGTGGTGTATATTATGAGGTGAAAGGGGTGAAAAGTGGGGGTTGAAAGATTCCTAACAGAGCGTGTATCTCTTAAACGATATAGGCGAGGAGTTTGAAACTCAGTATAAAAAATCAACATAAAAATAAGTAAATATGTGTTTAACCGTTTATTTTTCATAAATCCAAGTTAAGGGGCCCATGGGGGTGAAATTCTGAAAAAAAAAAAGCAGGTCCTAACTGATTGACTGACTGACTCACTCAACAAACTCAGGGGGAAAAGACTGCTTTAAAGTAAGTAAATAGCTTTTCGACAGTTTTTTTGATCAATCAAATTGAAGGGGTTCATCGGGAGGGGTGATATTCAGAAGAAAGAAAAAATGAAAGAAAATGTCCCGACTCATTCACTCACTCACCATGTTCCAGCCAAAAATATTGAAGTTTGAAAAATGACATTTTGGGGATGTGTTCGTTGTATGTCAAAACCGTGCACTAAGGGAGGATTTTCGGATATTCAGGTTCTAAAGGGGTCTTAAGGGGTTTAAATCTGCATTTCTTTGAATAACAATATCTCCTGATTAGTTAACTTGGGGGATGTGATAGTCGGCATATAAACTCATCATTAAAAATAAGAAGACATGTGTCTGAGGGTTTTTCGATGTGGTGTATATTATGAGGTGAAAGGGGTGAAAAGTGGGGGTTGAAAGATTCCTAACAGAGCGTGTATCTCTTAAACGACATAGGCGAGAAATTTAAAACTGAGCGAAAAAAAATCAGCTAACAAAATAAGTAAATCGGTGTTCGACCGTTTTTTTTCATCAATTAATTTAAGGGGCCAATGGGGTGGGGTGAATTTATGGGAAAAAAGGAGAGAAAGTGTCCTAAATGACTGACTAACTCACTCACTCATCAGACTCAGGGGAAGAAGACAGCTTAAAAAACAGTTAATTGGTGTTCAAGCGTTTTTTCATCAATCCAATTTTAGGGGCCCATGGGGAGGGGTGAAATTCTGGTAAAAATAATTGAAAGAAAATGTCCTGTCTGACTCACACACTCATCACGCCCAGCAAAAACTATTAAAGTTGGAAAAATGAAATTTTGTGAATATGTTCGCTGTATGTTGGAAACGTCAACTAAGGAATGATTTTTGTTTATTCGGGTTTTAAAGAGATGTTAAGGGGGGTAAACGTGCATTTCATTGAATAACGATATCTCATGAGTTGTTCCTTTGGGGATGTGATATTCGGTATATAAACTAATCATTAAAAATAATCAGACATATGTCTAAGGGTTTATCGATGTGGTGTATATTATGAGGTGAAAGGGGTGAAAATTGGGGGTTGAGGGATTCTTAAAGGAGCGTGTATCTCTTAAACGACATAGGCGAGAAGTTTGAAATTCAGCGGGAAAAAACAGCTTAAAATACAAGTAAATAGGCGTTCGACCGTTTTTTCATAAATCCAATTTAAGGGGCCTTTGGAGAGGGGGTGAAATTCTGGGAAAAAAAAAAACAGGAAAGAAAGTGTCTTAGCTGATTGACTCTCTTACTCACTCATCAAACTCAGGGGAAAAACAGCTTTAAATAAGTAAATAGGTGTTCGACCGATTGTTTCATAAATTCAATTTAAGGGGTTCATGGGGAGGGACTCACTCACTCATCATCGCCCAGCCAAAATTATTTAAGTTAGAAACATGAAATTTTGGGGATATGTTCGTTGTATGTCGAAAACGTCCACCAAGGAAAGAGTTTTGAATATTCAGGTTCTAAATAGGCGTTAAGGGGGTAAACGTGCATTTCATTGAATAACAATATCTCACGAGTGGTTTCATTTGGGGATGTGATACTTGGCATATATACTAATCATTAAAAATAAGCTGACACATGTCTAATGGTTTTTCGATGTAGTGTATATTATGAGGTGAAAGGGATGAAAAGTTGGGGTTGAAAGATTCTTAATGGAGCGTGTATCTCTTAAACGACTTAGGCGAGGAGTTTGAAACTGGGAGGAAATCAATCAGCTTAAAAATAAATAAATAAATGAATAAATGAACAAATAAAATAAATAGGAGTCCGACCGTTTTTTTTTCATAAATCCAATTTAAGAGGCCTATGGGCAGGGGTGAAATTCTGGAAGAAAAACGTCCAATAAGGAAGGATTTTTGGATGTTCACTCTTATCGACCAACCCAAACTATTAAAGTTAGAAGAATGATATTTTGGGGATATGTTTGTTGTGTGTCGAAAACGTCTACTAAGGAGGGATTTTTGGATATTCAGGTTCTAAAGGGGTGTTAACGGGGTTAAACCTGCATTTTATTGAATAACAACATGACACGACTATGACGCGAGCGAAGCGAGGCTAAAAATGAGATGATGTGTGTCTGTGTATTACTCAATCACGCAAGTACCACTGGTCTGATTTACATGAAATTTACATAGAAGTAGCGGCTTTACCTGGTTAACATATAGGTCACTTTTGATTTCAATACTTTGCACTATTTAAAGATGGTGACCATTTTAGTGACGTCACTACATCCTTTGGTTTCAAACTTTCATATTTCCATTTCAAATAAAAAGAGAACGCCGAGAAATAGTAAGCTTATTATGGCATGTACGAGGTTTAAAATTACATTTTCTATCCGAAAGGTTTCTCCAACTGTTAGCGAGTAAAACGTAAATTTGTGCAATAAAACACGGTCAACGCCGAGTGGTGTAGTTGGACAAAATGTTCCATCCTTAATCTCCCTCTGCGCAGCACCTCGCCTATCCCCTGTTTTAACTGTCACTGCCACATTTTAATTTATTTATGGCGCGTAGCGAAGCACGGGTACTTCAGCTAGTCTCTTATATAATTGAGATCTGAAGTTAAATAAGCGAATATAAATAAAGAACAGGTCGCATACTATATATTGTGAAAAGTCGAGCGTTTTGATATTCACCGTTTCGACAATATAAGCCTGTCAAGTTAGATTTCCAAATGTGTTGGAAATAAAGCTGAATATCATTATAAATTGCAACGTGAAGTTGGCGAACGCAGTTCAAGTGAACAGTGGCGGAGAACTTTTAATATTGGCGCAACACATAAACATTAACAGACTGACTATTATTATTCTTCAAACCTTATCATTCAGCATAATTAACATTGTTGATATGATGAACTAAATAGTCATGCGCCAGATACATATTCGATAACAGGAGTTAAGATACAACGATGGAGCTTCGTTAGACAACGTATTCTTGAATACAGACGTAGTGTACGGTCCATCTTGTGCATTTTCGTCAGTCTACGAACACTAATATAACTTCAATTAGCAATGGAAATATTTCATTCACCATTTATATGAATATTTCCATAATTATAGTCCAGTGATGAAGCTGATGCATATTTACGACGGAGAATGAAGACTTTACAGAAGAGATTTGTCAAGATACTAGGGAAAGGTAGCCCAGCAACACAGAAGAATTTGCCAGAAGGATGTCGTTCGAGCCCAGGCGAATGTTGGTGAAAACAGAGAGGGACGTTTCTTAACTCTGAGGTCGCAGATCCGAGGTTCGAATGCAGATCCATCTCAGTGTCTTGTACTGAGGAAACATCTAAAGTATTGTGGGAATACTTACATAGATCTTCAAGTTTTCGTCCAAATAAGGTATTAGTGTATCTCAATTGTTATATAGAGCTTGATTAGTAACATTCTGAGCCAGCGTTCTTATTCCATATTTTCTGCGATCTTATTCCATATTTCCAGCGATCTTATTCCATATTTTTCTATATTTTCACATTTCATGTATTTCAGTGCTTTTATGTATTTTACACTTCAGATGTGTGTTGAGATTTTTATACTTCAAGATTATTTAGAAGATGATTGCATTTCATCTATTTTTCAATTTTATCAGTTGTGGAACTGACATTAAAAATTTTGTTTGACGAATCATATTGCCTCATAGGAGACTAGTCGTTTCGACTCTCGAATTTTAATAATTTCATTTAGAGCAAGTATTCTGACATTGTGTCATAGCTTCAAATTAAATTCTTATTAAATTTAATTTGAGCACATTAATGTAACGACATAAAACTTCAAGGAAAGAAGAAACATCGAATGATATTGTTATATCATTATTGTGCATAAACGATCGACGATCTCAGAAATACTAGTCGTTTGATAAGACCGAAGTCTTAATCCCTATGAACATTCTTTGTGTAGAGTGAAAAAACATTACGACATTGACAAACCTTATTTATTATTTGTAAAGCTAAGAGCTTTGTTCATTTAATATGTTAGAGGAAATACATTTTGATAGAAGATTATTCAAATCTTTGGCTAGGAATTCAAAGCTAGTTTATCCCGGTCAGGATTGAATTCTATCTGACACTATAAATAACATGTGTGTTATTTTATCCTATTTGTGTAACATCACGTCATTTGTGGACATGATATTACAACGATAAACAATTTAAAGCTTGACAAGTGAGATGAGACTGGAGTATTATTTTTATTACATGTATTTGCGACAGACGCGTTAACAGTATATTATCTTGTTGTGGAGTAAACTTTAGGAGGTTAATCACGACTGTCTAATATCGTTCATTACAATTGGAAGTTTCGTTTGAAGAACTTACGCATGTATAATTGTAGTCCAGTAGTCATGTGCAATGATACTGAGGACCATGCCAGTATTTGACAGAAGTTTCTACATAAGATATGTTAATAACAATTAATCCCTTTTGGTTATTGTTTAACATAGTAGATGATAATTGTTTATGCAATATATACTGTTATATGAGGATTTGTAGAGGTATGGAGTGCTCATGCGAGGGAATTCCGCATTTTAAGGAAGTCAAAGTACAATAAGTTAACGCTAAGGTAATTTTATGTTACTTTTAGACATTAAGGTGCTCAAAAATATGGAATAGGACATTGCTCAGATGTTGTTATTTTACTCTGTTGTTGTTTAAGTCTCTACAGCATTATATAAAGGGTTATTGCAATGGAAAGCGAGGATGTTAAGAGAATGTTGGAGGAGTTGCAGCAGAATTTGAAGGAGCAACTGCAGAGCAGTTTAAATGTTGTTGAAGGTAAATTTCAGGAAGCCAAGCAGGACCTAGAACAACTGAAGCTGGAACGAAAGGAGGACCTTAACACAGTGGTTGTTAAAGTTGTTGATTCTCTTAGAGATAAAGTCGCTGAAATTGTCAAAGAGAGTTTCAAAACTGAAATTCAGGAAGTTCAGACTTCTTTAGAGGGTTTACATACTAGTGCCTCTAAAATGGTTGCAAATGTCACGCGAGTACAGGCCAGCTCAAAGCAGATACAGGATGATGTAAGTGGTGTACGGACAGATGTCGGAGATGTCCGATCTGATGTTAGTAATGTTAGGTCAGATGTATCCAATGTCTAATCCAAAGTGGATATAGTACAGTCCGATATTGGTAATGTGAGGTTAGAGGTATCCAATGTCCAATCTAAAGTAGATACAGTCCAAGCCGATGTCTCTAATGTTAAGGTTGACATAAACAAAATGCAGTCAGATGTCACTGATGTACAGTCTGACATAGGTAAAATACAGACAGAAGTCAATACGGTATTTGTGGATGAAACAAAAGTCCAGGTGGACATTAATAAGATTAGACAAGAGGTCGAGGCGTCTAAAGAATTGTGTACACAGAATATAACTGCTTTAACGACACGTTTTGTTAACGATACGTTGAAAACTACAGCTTCTCTGGTCGAATTAAAAGGTAACGTAGAAACTTTACGAACGCAGGTTATTGACCATAATAAAATTCTTAAGGCAGATATTGAGGAGGACATAGCTGCAATGTTAAAAGCTAATGTAGTTGTATGGAAAGACGAGTGGAATAAATCTAGTGGGGAACATGTTAAGCAAATCCAAGATAACATAGAAAAGAAGTTAGCCTGTACCCAAGTAGAAATTAATAGAGAGTTTATTGAAGTAAGAACGGATTTAGGTAAAAGGATTGATACGCTCACTGAAAAACAAGTAGAAGATAGAACTCAGTCTAGTCAGGATGTGCAAGCTTTGAAAGTATCGTTAGAGAGTTAGACTAAAACGATAGAGGAACGATTAAACAAGGTTGTCACTAACGTTAATGCCATGAGTGAGAAGAAAACTAATGAACTAGAAGAATACGTATCCAATAAATTACAAAATCTTAGTTTAGGAAATGCTGCCAAGCTTGAGACGTATAAGGAAGATGTAAAGACTGACGTAGGCCAACAGCTGAAGAAGATTATCGCTGAGATAGAAGAAAAGGAAAGGGAGAAGATAGATTTCGAAGATTCGAGGAATCAGACTAGAGGAAATAGCCTAGAAGTGGAAGAAAGGGAAATCAGGCCGGGAGAAAGATTATTCAGGTTCACGGAAAGTTTAGAGGAGAGGAGTAAAGAGCCCGAAAGTTACAATAGAGATTTTCGACAAAACTTCAGGATTCATATCTGAGAAACGTGACGGTCATAAGAAACTTTGAAGACAAACCGTGCAAGTTCAGCAACTTAGATAGTTTTACACCGATAGAGTACATCAGAAATCTCAAAGATTACTTTATCGAAGCGCATATTTCAAGAGAGAGGGAAATGAAGATCGTAGAACGCTATTTGTCAGATGGGCCCCTTGAAAGGTTTAGAACCTTTAGATATACCTTCATGAACTTCGATGAATTCGCAGAAGCACTAATAAAGCGTTTCTGGTCTATTGAAGCACAAAATTCCCTACGCGCAGAAGTATACTCACGAAAATATTCAGGAACTCTTCCTACACGCTACGCAGACTTCTTCACGAGTCAGTTAGCTAGACTCAGATTTCTTCAACCCCGTTATCTACAGCTCAGTTGATAGACGCGATAGCCAGGATGCTCCCTGTTGAAGTCAGACGTCTAATTATCTCGTCAGGGATCAACGATCTAGCAAGCATGGACGAATTGCTCAGAAAACTCGATTACACGAGCCCTATGCCAAACGTTGTTGCGAAGAACCAAAGGCAAGAGTACAGAGATATTAACACAGTATATCTTGACCAAACACAACAGACAGACAATCCGAAAGAACCAGGAAAGGGAAATATTGGTCCTGAAAGGAATAATTATTTCCGGGATCGTAGACCAGAACCCAGATACAAGAGATTACGTGGAGGTCGCCCATACCAGCAACAGCAAGGACGTAGTAAAGATAATAGCAATAGCAACCGTAGAAGTGGTTATTATCACAATAATAATAACTACCGATACAATAATAATGGTTATTATAACAGGAATAATAACAGGAATAACCAAAAAAGATAATCGTAATAGAAACTCCCAAGATGAAATTATGACGAAGGACAAGTATGATGAACGTCATAAGGAAGGACAAGGATATCTTAAAGATTTAAGAGACAAGGAAAATGGGAATGGTGATAAAAAGGATTTGAGTATCGATTCCAAACCAAGCACCAGTAAAGGAGAAAGTAATGGAAATGGTTCTCATAGACGATATGGAGGGACCATTTACGATGACCAAAAGAAGTAGAAGGGAGAAGAGGATATACTGCTACACAGAACCAAGAAAAGAAGAAGACGTTGAAGAACCAAGAAAAGAGGAAGAAGACGTTGAAGAAGAGAAGAATAGAAGAAGAGGAACGGGTCAGATGAAGATAACTGCAGTAAAACCAAGAAGAAAGAGCGTTCCGCATAACTAATGCTTATGGGAATAACTGTTATGAGTTGTTTGACGATGAAACCAACGTTATTCTAGGAAAATTCAATGCTAAAAATTTAAAAAAGTATCATAAGAAAATAGGCAAAAATAATTCAATATTCGAGTTCAAGTGACATATCAAAAGTCTTGAATTAGAATGATTAACAACAATTTGCAACTGTTTTTAACTTGAGATGACGGAGGAATGCCCCCATAAAATGAATTATTTAGGGACAAAATGAGAGTATTTTCCGTCCCCATGATAAAATTTAACCAGCAAATATAATTTCTGGAATTGTGACACGGGAGTGTAGTGTTACAAGCTCGAGACTGTGGGAGAGCCCGATCACGTGATATGTTGCACAATGGACGCTTCTAGAAGGCTATATTTAGCATAGCAACAGCGAGTTTGGAGATTAATATTATAAATATTGTTATAAATTATGCTATTGGATCCCAGCCCAGAGCCAATGAGAACAGGTCTTATTGAAGACGGGATCAACTTTAATTACACAATATGATGAAATTATGCATTTAGGCCCTTAGAAGAAGATTTTCTTATTTGGTAATGAAGAGAATATTAAGAGAAATTATGTCTGATTCTTAAAAAACCGCAGATCGTTTAATCTACGCAGTAATAAGCATTACTAATCTACGCGCTAAAATTATGGTGGGAGATTGATATGGCCGCCAAAAATTCGACTTGGAGGGGGAGATCCAAGGATCGATGTTCTTATTCCAGCAGTCTTTGAAGAGTGAGGAAGTGTTTTTACTGGGTTAACGGAGATCCCAAAGCTTAGTCCGAGTGCGACGACTGTCGACTTGTGGAGACGCGAGGATAGCTAGGTGGATCGTAGGAGTTTACCGCACTTCCATTCTACGTGAAGTTGCGAGGAACATTGCATTGATTATATCTCTTATATAATTGAGATCTGAAGTTAAATAAGCGAATATATATAAAGAATGGGTCGCATACTATATATTGAGAAAAGTCGAGCGTTTTGATATCCACCGTTTCGACAATATAAGCCCAAGTTAGATTTCCAAATGTGTTGGAAATAAAGCTGAATATCATTATAAATTGCAACGTGAAGTTGGCGAACGCAGTTCAAGTGAACAGTGGCGGAGAACTTTTAATATTGGCGCAACACATAAACATTAACAGAATGACTATTATTATTCTTCAAACCTTATCATTCAGCATAATTAACATTGTTGATATGATGAACTAAATAGTCATGCGCCAGAGACATATTCGATAACAGGAGTTATGATACAACGATGGAACTTCGTTAGACAACGTATTCTTGAATACTGACGTAGTGTACGGTCCATCTTGTGCATTTTCGTCAGACTACGAACACTAATATAAAATCAATTAGCAATGGAAATATTTCATTCACTATTTATATGAATATTTCCATAATTATATTCCAATGATGAAGCTGATGCATATTTACGAAGGAGAATGAAGACTTTACAGAAGAGATTTGTCAAGATGCTAGGGAAAGGTAGCCCAGCAACACAGAAGAATTTGCCAGAAGGATGTCGTTCGAGCCCAGGCGAATGTTGGTGAATTCCAGAGAGGGACGTTTCATATCTCTGAGGTCGCAGATCCGAGGTTCGAATGCAGATCCATCTCAGTGTCTTGTACTGAGGAACATCTAAAGTATTGTGGGAATACTTACATAGATCTTCAAGTTTTCGTCCAAATAAGGTATTAGTGTATCTCAATTGTTATATAGAGCTTGATTAGTAACATTCTGAGCCAGCGATCTTATTCCATATTTTCAGCGATCTTATTCCATATTTCCAGCGATCTTATTCCATATTTTTCTATATTTTCACATTTCATGTATTTCAGTGCTTTTATGTATTTTACACTTCAGATGTGTGTTGAGATTTTTATACTTCAAGATTATTTAGAAGATGATTGCATTTCATCTATTTTTCAATTTTATCAGTTGTGGAACTGACATTAAAAATTTTGTTTGACGAATCATATTGCCTCATAGGAGACTAGTCGTTTCGACTCTCGAATTTTAATAATTTCATTTAAACCAAGTATCCTGACATTGTGTCATAGCTTCAAATTAAATTCTTATTAAATTTAATTTGAGCACATTAATGTAACGACATAAAACTTCAAGGAAAGAAGAAACATCGAATGATATTATTCATAATGTTGAATTTTGGGCTTATGCCGTGTTTTATTATATTGCAATTCGACGCGTTTCGAAAGAAACCATGTCTTTCATCGTCAGGAATAATCTGGAATACGACAATGTTGCTAAGAGAAAGCAACGAAGAACATAAAGAAGGTGCCCAAAGATGGACGCCATTATAGCCCCATGTTAGGGACAACGGAAAGCAGCAGTGAATTACTTTCTCAGGGTTCTGATAATAGGTAGCCAGGATTCACTGAGATTGTAGCCGGTGTCGCGGTTGAAATTATCTGGGTGTTTACGTATTTCAACCGCCTCCCTGATGATTCTGGGACGATATTGCTTTATACGGGCAAGAACATCCACCCCTTGGAACATGACATCATGGCCAGGTGTTAAAGCATGATCGGCAACAGCTGATTTATCAGGTTGAATGAGCCTGATACATCTATTATGTTCCTTAATGCGAGTGCATATTGTTCTCGAAGTCTGCCCGATGTAAACCTTGCCACAAGAACAGGGAACTCTGTAGATACCCGGTTGTTGCAATTTAGGCAAACTGTCCTTAGTTGGTCGCAGGAGTTG
This sequence comes from Meconema thalassinum, assembly GCA_946902985.2. NCBI lineage: Eukaryota > Metazoa > Arthropoda > Insecta > Orthoptera > Tettigoniidae > Meconema > Meconema thalassinum. The sequence goes on from OX336393.1 coordinate 419,368,212, forward strand.
CCTAATCTTAACAGAAGTTCCAAATACAGTCCGTATGTTGTATCGACGTAGGATTTTAGCAATACGATCCGTTGTGTTATGTATGTACGGAAGGTAAGCAGTTCCTCTTACATCTCTTTTCTCAACTGACGTCCTATTATTATTTGTTGGTTTCAGAACCGTAGAAATCAAAGCCTTGCTATAACCGTTGCTCTCAAAGGTGGTTCGCAGGGTGTTAATTTCTTCTTGTAAAGAAGACACTTCACAAATCCTCCTAGCCCTGGTAGTTAGAGTTGTAAGGATACCATGTTTCTGGGCAGGGTGATGGTGAGAACTTGCGTGGAGATATCTATTGGTGTGTGTTGGCTTACGAAAAAACGCTGTGTCTTAAAGACAAATCTTTAGGACACAGCGTTTTTCGTAAGCCAACACACACCAATAGATATCTCCACGCAAGTTCTCACCATCACCCTGCCCAGAAACATGGTATCCTTACAACTCTAACTACCAGGGCTAGGAGGATTTGTGAAGTGTCTTCTTTACAAGAAGAAATTAACACCCTGCGAACCACCTTTGAGAGCAACGGTTATAGCAAGGCTTTGATTTCTACGGTTCTGAAACCAACAAATAATAATAGGACGTCAGTTGAGAAAAGAGATGTAAGAGGAACTGCTTACCTTCCGTACATACATAACACAACGGATCGTATTGCTAAAATCCTACGTCGATACAACATACGGACTGTATTTGGAACTTCTGTTAAGATTAGGCAACTCCTGCGACCAACTAAGGACAGTTTGCCTAAATTGCAACAACCGGGTATCTACAGAGTTCCCTGTTCTTGTGGCAAGGTTTACATCGGGCAGACTTCGAGAACAATATGCACTCGCATTAAGGAACATAATAGATGTATCAGGCTCATTCAACCTGATAAATCAGCTGTTGCCGATCATGCTTTAACACCTGGCCATGATGTCATGTTCCAAGGGGTGGATGTTCTTGCCCGTATAAAGCAATATCGTCCCAGAATCATCAGGGAGGCGGTTGAAATACGTAAACACCCAGATAATTTCAACCGCGACACCGGCTACAATCTCAGTGAATCCTGGCTACCTATTATCAGAACCCTGAGAAAGTAATTCACTGCTGCTTTCCGTTGTCCCTAACATGGGGCTATAATGGCGTCCATCTTTGGGCACCTTCTTTATGTTCTTCGTTGCTTTCTCTTAGCAACATTGTCGTATTCCAGATTATTCCTGACGATGAAAGACATGGTTTCTTTCGAAACGCGTCGAATTGCAATATAATAAAACACGGCATAAGCCCAAAATTCAACATTATGAATAATAACACGGGCCGTGAAAGTCTAAATGACAATATCGAATGATATTGTTACGTGCCACCCCCTAGTGGCACTTACGTTAACTGGATTACGGTGGGGGTACAAAGCACAACACCAATTACTGCTTAAAGAAATAATTAACTTTATTGTGGCCAGAAAATTACACTAATCAGCAAATACAAGCAATTAGGAGCCTTCTCCAGTTTCCTCAAGTCTCTTCCTTATGCGCTCTTGGCCCCTTTCACTTGCAACAGACCACAGAAGTTAATCCGTCCTAATGAGTCCGGTGGCCTTGGCAGAAGCTACCTGCCCCTCTTCCTCAGGTACAACAAATACAGTTACTTACGAGCACTTGATGTACGCTGTTCACAAGCTGGGAGAAACAATGTCACAGGATTTCGTAACTCGCACAACACTTCGTCACCACACTTCTGTCGCACAAGATAATCGCTCGCACTAGCTCGTAAAACACAAAAACAAAAACTGCTTCACGGGTCACTCTTATATAGCCGGCCGGTGACTCAATAAATGCTTGTAGATCCATCCAGAATCCACGGCTTCTCGAGGTTTCCAGCGCTGGTCCAGTCACGAATGTTCTGGACTATCCCTTTGTCCTAGTAGCCCTGTTGCATAAGGCGCGCGCAATACAGGAGGCAGGGCACAGCCCAGCCCTGGGGCAGTTGTGACTCACGCGGCGAGTGATGACACAAACTCACAGCCGTAACACCACCCCCTTCCTAAAAAGGCTGATCGTCCCGATCAATCATTGGTCCGTCTGTGTCCCTCCGTAGGCTGCCAGGCGATCTCGATGCACGATCTTCATCTTCGCCCTCGGGCTCCGCTGGATCCTGTAGACGACATCGTTGATTCGTTTCACGACTCGGTACGGGCCCTCCCAGGACTTCTGCAGTTTGGGTGACAGGCCTTTCTTCCGTAATGGGTTGAAGAGCCAGACCAGGTCGTTCTCGTGGAATCCTCCGGCATCCGTCTGCTGGTCGTATCGGGTCTTCATTCGGTCGGTCTCGATCCGCAGTTTCCTCCTCGCGAACGCGTGCACGTCCTCCAGTTGGTCGACCAGTTCTTGACAATACTGGCTTACCGGGATCGGATCATTCCCAGGTCGGCCGAAGGCAAGATCGACAGGTAGACGGAGCTCCCTTCCAAACATGGCCCGGGCTGGTGTGCACCCGGTGGCTTCATGCACGGCGGCGCGGTAGGCCAGGAGAAATAGTGGAAGATGCTTGTCCCAATCCCTCTGGTGCTCGCTGATGACTATTCGGAGATGGTTCTCGACGGTGCGATTGAATCGCTCTACCATCCCGTCGGACTGAGGGTGTAGCGGCGTTGTCCTTGTCTTCCGGATCCCCAGCAGCTGGCATAGGTTCTGGAACACCTGCGACTAGAAGTTCCTCCCTTGGTCGGAGTGCAGCTCCAGGGGTACTCCGTACCGGCTGACGAATTCCTTCACCAGGGTCCCTGCGATCGTCGCGGCTTCTTGGTTAGGGAGCGCATACGCCTCCGGCCATTTGGTAAAGTAGTCGCTGACGACTAATATGTAGCGGTTCCCTGCCTCGCTTAACGGGAATGGCCCAGCAACATCGATGGCCACTCTCTCCATGGGGCAGCCCACGTTGTAGGTCTTCAGTGGACCCCGTCGTCTTCGTCCTGGGCCCTTGCTGGCTGCGCAATCGTGGCACCTCGCGCAGTGGTTCTCCACGTCTGTTCGGCATCCGATCCAGTAGAACCGCTCTCTCAGCTTCTCCAGGGTCTTCTTTATCCCTAGGTGTCCACCAGATGATCCTCCATGAACTTCCTTCAGGACTTCCTCCGTCATAGCCTTTGGAACGACGACTTGTTCCCGAGATGTCTTCCCGTCGGTGCTCTCCCAGGTACGGCAGATGAGGCCATCCCTTACAATCAGCGAGTCCCACTGTGCCCAGTAGGACTTTAACTTTGGGCTGCAGTCACTCACAATGTTCCACCCGGGTCTGGGGACACAGGCCCTCTTCCATTCGGCTATCAGTCCCAGGTCATCATCTTGCGCTTGCGCCCGCGTGAAAGATTCGCGGCTCCAGCTCCCTTGAAGTTCCACGGTAGTCCTTCGGCACTGTATCCCGGTGTTCTCCTCCCTTCGGGCACAGAAGGTGCAGTCTTCGGGGCACGGTCTTCGTGACAGGGCGTCGGCGTTGGAATGCAGTTGGCCTTTCCTGTGCTGAACCTCAAAGTTATTCTGTTGAAGCCTCTCTAACCACTGCGCGAGTTGACCCTCGGGCTGCTTGAAGTTCAGGAGCCACCGCAGGGATGCATGGTCGGTCCTGATGAGAAATTCTTGCCCGTACAGGTACTTGTGGAAATGTTCAATGGTCTTCACGATGGCGAGCAGCTCCTTCCTGGTGACGCAGTAGTTCCTTTCTGGCTTTGACAAGGCCTTGCTGAAGTAGGCCACTACTCTCTCCTCGCCGTCCACTACCTGCGACAGGATTCCCCCTATGCCAAATTCGCTGGCATCGGTATCGACGATGAACCTTGTTCCAGGTCTGGGGTAGGCCAGAATAGGCGCGGTGCACAGAGCCTACTTGAGTTGTTCGAAGGCACTGTGGCATTCTGCTGTCCACGTGAAGAGTTGGTCCTTCTCAGTCAGGCGATGTAAAGGTTTGGCGATGTCGGCGAATCCCCTCACGAAGCGACGGTAATACGTGCAGAATCCCAGGAAGCTTCGTAGTTGGGACTTGTCCTTAGGAACTGGCCACCCCCTCACAGCTGCGGTCTTCTCTGGGTCGGTGCGCACCCCTTTCTCGGAGACGATATGCCCAAGGTACTGGACCCGCTTCTGGAAGAGCTGACACTTCTTGGGGCTCAACTTCAGCTGGGCAGCCCGTAGCTTCAACAAATTCTCCTTCAGGTTGCTGTAGTGCTCCTCGAAGCTTCTCCCCAGAACGATGACGTCGTCTAGGTAGACCAGGCAGGTCTTCCAGTGTAGTCCCCTCAGAATGGACTCCATTAGCCTTTCGAAGGTCGCAGGGGCGTTGCACAGACCGAATGGCATGACGGTGAACTGCCAGAGCCCGCTGCCCACAGAGAACGCCGTTTTCTCGCGGTCCTTAGGGAGGACCTCCACCTGCCAGTAGCCACTCTTCAAATCCAAGGTGGAGAACCATCTTGACCCTGATATGGTGTCCAGCGTGTCGTCGATCCGGGGTTGAGGGTAGCTGTCCTTCTTCGTGACGTCGTTCACCCGCCTGTAGTCCACGCAGAACCTGGTGGAACCGTCCTTCTTCTTCACAAGCACGACCGGAGAACTCCAAGGACTATGTGATGGCTTGATCACCCCTTGCTCCTTCATCTCTTCTACCATCCGGTCGGCTTCGGCTTGCTTGGCGAGCGGGACACGTCGGAATGGGGCCCTAATCGGTGCGCTGTCCCCAACGTCGATTCTGTGCTGGACCAAGCTTGTCCTGCCGAAGTCTTTGCTCCCCACGGAGAAGACATCCTGGAATTCGCGTAGCAGGTCCTGAAGTTGGCGTGATTGTTCCTCGTCTAAATGGTCCTGGGATCCTTGGTACAGCTTCTGTAGTTCTTCTGGCAGTGTGCGTCTTCTTCGGTTTGCCGTCTGCAGGTGTCCGTCCGTCGTGTCGGTGATGCGGGCAATCCAGGTAACGGGCTCGCAGACTCCTAGGTTGGTGTCCCGGTGAACCGTAATGTCGTAGTCGTTCAGGTTGGACAGGCGGACGTACGGCCGAGACGTTGTGTTGATGAGGGTCTTGGCAACTAGCGACCCTTTTGTCTGGATGTCCTCATATTTTGGCTCGATGACAGCCGACACTCCCTCAGTAGTTCCGTCGACAATTACGGCGGCGCTGACCTCCGTCCTGGCAGGAACGAAGACATCCTCTCTCAGTCTTACTCGTCGCGCGGTGACGGCCTCGTGTGCTGGTTGCAAAGCAAGTTCCTCACCTCCGAAGTGCAGTGTGTTGGTACTCAGGTCCAAGATGATGTTGTTCTGGTCCAGGAAGTCCAGTCCGATGATCACTTCGTTTGATACGTCAGCCACAAGCACTGGATGCTTTATCACCCGTCGACCAATGACGAACTCCTGTGATGCTTCGCCATGTACCGGTGCGGTCTCTCCGGTCGCGGTTATTAGCTGGAGGTTCCTTTGTGTGGGTTGCACTCTCCACTTCGGGATCACAGTGGGATTGACGATGGTCCCCGATGCTCCCGTGTCGATCAGCATGGGCCAGCTCACTCCGTTGATGACTCCGTCGACCATCAGGCTGCTATTGTCCCTCCGTAACTTCGTCACACGCACTTGGACTGCCGGGGCTTGACGACTGTCACAAGCCAACCTTTGCCCCCCAAGGCTGGCTAATACTCGTTTCCCTGGGCCGCGCGGTTTTCAGACGACTGATTTCCCGTCGGATACCCTCGGCGGCGGCGATCACCGCAGTCCTTGCTCAGGTGGCCTTTCTTACCTCAGGCCCAGCAGGTTGGTAGTCCTCTTCCGGGCCGCCTCTCCGGTTGTCTTCCGGCTGTGTCGTTGCTGGTGGTGCCGCGACTATCGAAGAAACGGCTTAGCGCCTCCATCAATTCGTCGGCCAGGGGCTTGGTCTCGTTGGTTTTTGCTGGTTCAACGACGTCCACTTGACGCACCCGCGCGTGCATTCTGGATGCCTGTTTTGCCGTCTCGAATTCAAGTGCGTGGCTCAGCGCATCTGCCAGGGTCTTATTGCGCGCGAGTCGCAGCGCCTGTTGAGTGTCCGAGTCCCGTAGCCCGTCGGTGAAGGTCTGCGTCGCTATCTGCTCCAGAAATTCGGCCGGCGCTGTTGGGTAGGCAAGCCTTCCGAGGCGTGCGATGTCCATCTCGAACTCCTGCAGGGTTTCCGCGTTCTTCTGTACCCGGGTCCGGAGCTGCATCTGGTAGGCCTGCTGAAGATGGCTATCTCCATATCGGGACTCCATATGGGCGATCAGTGAATCGTAGTCCTGGGATCCAGTCGGGATGGCCTGAAGGACGTTAAGGGCGTCACCTCTCAGCGCTACAATGAGAGCTGTAGCCTTTTCTGTGTTGTTCCAGTTATTTATGGAACAGGCCGCCTCGAACTGACGTAAGTAGGTGCTCCACGGGGCCATTCCTTCGAAGGTTGGGGGCGTCACTCTGCTATGTCCCGTTCCTGATATTCCCGGTGTAACGGTGGGCGGGCGTTGGCGCAGCTCGGCAACTTCCTCTTGTAATGCTTTGACTCTCTCATCCACCCTGGTCGGTGGGCGTCGGCGCAGCTCGGCGACTTCCTCTTGTAGGGCTTTGAATCTATCCTCCATTCCTGTCGGCGGGAGTCGGCGCAGCTCAGCAAATTCCTTTTGTAGAGCGTTGAATCACTCTTCCACCCCCATCAGCGGTCGTTGGCACAGCTCGGCAACTTCCACTTGCAAGGCGTTGAATTTCTCCTCCACCCCCATCAGCGGGCGTTGGCGCAGCTCGGCAACTTCCACTTGCAAGGTGTTGAACTTCTCATCCACTGCCGCGACTTCCTCACGTAGGCCCTGTTCTAATTTCCTTTGGCTCTCCTCTAATTTCGTCAGCAGACACTCTTCCAGATTTTTCTGGCCATCCAGAAATTTGGCGGTTAGGTCCTCGGCTAACTTATTCTGGCTGTCTTCCATCTGCTTCAGGTCCTCCGCTAACTTATTTTGGCCTTCTTCTAATTTGGAAGTTAGGTCCTCGGCCAACTTCTTCTGGCCGTCCTCCATCTTCTTCTGGCCGTCTTCTAATTTGGCAGTTAGGTCCTTGGTTAAATTCTTTTGGCCGTCTTCCATCTTGGTTTCCATGCCACTTAACTTTTCTAGCAATGCTGCGAATTTCTCCTCCATTTTAGTTGTTTGTCTTGTAAAGGGCATGCACTCACAGGAAAATTAGAGAAAATGACCTGCTCGGGTTTTGAAACCAGGACCGTCAGGTGTTGTGCTTGAGTTCGTAATCCGGCTTCTGACACCAGTTGTTACGTGCCACCCCCTAGTGGCACTTACGTTAACTGGATTACGGTGGGGGTACAAAGCACAACACCCATTACTGCTTAAAGAAATAATTAACTTTATTGTGGCCAGAAAATTACACTAATCAGCAAATACAAGCAATTAGGAGCCTTCTCCAGTTTCCTCAAGTCTCTTCCTTATGCGCTCTTGGCCCCTTTCACTTGCAACAGACCACAGAAGTTAATCCGTCCTAATGAGTCCGGTGGCCTTGGCAGAAGCTACCTGCCCCTCTTCCTCAGGTACAACAAATACAGTTACTTACGAGCACTTGATGTACGCTGTTCACAAGCTGGGAGAAACAATGTCACAGGATTTCGTAACTCTTACAGCACTTCGTCACCACACTTCTGTCGCACAAGATAATCGCTCGCACTAGCTCGTAAAACACAACAACAAAAACTGCTTCACGGGTCACTCTTATATAGCCGGCCGGTGACTCAATAAATGCTTCTAGATCCATCCAGAGTCCACGGCTTCTCGAGGTTTCCAGCGCTGGTCCAGTCACGAATGTTCTGGACTATCCCTTTGTCCTAGTAGCCCTGTTGCATAAGGCGCGCGCAATACAGGAGGCAGGGCACAGCCCAGCCCTGGGGCAGTTGTGACTCACGCGGCGAGTGATGACACAAACTCACAGCCGTAACAATATTGTTATATCATTATTGTGCATAAACGATCGACGATCTAAGAAATACTAGTCGTTTGATAAGACCGAAGTCTTAATCCCTATGAACATTCTTTGTGTAGAGTGGAAAAACATTACGACATTGACAAACCTTATTTATTATTTGTAAAGCTAAGAGCTTTGTTCAATTAATATGTTAGAGGAAATACATTTTGATAGAAGATTATTCAAATCTTTGGCTAGGAATTCAAAGCTAGTTTATCCCGGTCAGGATTGAATTCTATCTGACACTATAAATAACATGTGCGTTATTTTATCCTATTTGTGTAACATCACGTCATTTGTGGACATGATATTACAACGATAAACAATTTAAAGCTTGACAAGTGAGATGAGACTGGAGTATTATTTTTATTACATGTATTTGCGACAGACGCGTTAACAGTATATTATCTTGTTGTGGAGTAAACTTTAGGAGGTTAATCACGGCTGTCTAATATCGTTCATTACAATTGGAAGTTTCGTTTGAAGAACTTACGCATGTATAATTGTAGTCCAGTAGTCATGTGCAATGATACTGAGGACCATGCCAGTATTTGACAGAAGTTTCTACATAAGATATGTTAATAACAATTAATCCCTTTTGGTTATTGTTTAACATAGTAGATGATAATTGTTTATGCAATATATACTGTTATATGAGGATTTGTAGAGGTATGGAGTGCTCATGCGAGGGAATTCCGCATTTTAAGGAAGTCAAAGTATTGTTGTTCTTTGATAAAAAGGCATGTATCATGATAAGAGCCGTTGTATACAAATAGTCCAGTTTTTGTGAATTAACGATTTAGCTGTGTTAACAGGAGGGTTTCAGCGGAAATACAACTTGAGAAAGATTGTCTACTCATGTTTATAATACAATTATTACATTTTATTAAACCCGAAGTTACGTAATTATGTACAGTTTACCTTAATTAGTCGACTGTTTTATACCGACAGTGTAATGAAATCTATATAAGACGATGTGTAAGCAGTATATCAAAACTACAGAACGTTAGAGAAGGATGGTTATGTGGAAAACCAGTGTATATATTTAGTTAAGAATTATATTGTAACCGAGAAGTTAGAATCTCGAAAGTGTCGCTTTAGCAACACTAGATAATGGATATTATTATAAACATATTACATGTAAATAATTTTGTGGAAATGGTTTAATTAGTTAATTAATTTAGTAGGATGTATTAATCAATTGTTTTGGAATAGCGTGTGTTTTATGAGCGGATGTTTTTGGTGTGTATGATTGTTCACTGTTAAGAGTAAATGTGGAACGGAATTGGTCTAGAACAATTGCGGGGTGCGAATGAATGAGTGTATACAATTCTTTTAGAATGATTGTTTAAGAAGCAGAGTAGTTATGTGAACTTTTGTAAGATCTAAAGGTTAATTTTACGTGTTTTTAATAAACGCATACAAAAGCAGTCTCTGTGGACTAGCGAAAATGATTCACCGTTATGTTGGAGAGCGATGACATAATATAAACAGGTGTACTCTCACCGCCTTCTGTATTAATTGTATACACCAGTTTCGAGTACGGCGTGGTGCCGGTATTTCATTGATGAAACAAAGTTACTGCACGTGCGTTCTACAACGTAGGCTTGTGAATGAAACCAGGTGTCTGGAATGCCATTATGAGACTTCATTAAACGTTTTTATTTTTACGCAGTGTAGGCCTAGAACAAGCCAAGATTTTATGCTCATAATTTTTAATACAGCATTGTATTAAGATGTAGAGTTGAAAGGAGGTGTGAATGATTGCGTGTTTTTAATTTTAATTTCTATTGTTATATTCGTTTATTGTTATTTTGTTTATACTAGATTCGTTTACCCTATTGTTAATAAATTTTGTTCAGATTGTTTTCCATTGTTGTTGGAGTGTGATTCATTTTAAATATAAGGTGAAGAATATTGTGGATGTAGTGTAGGCGAAGCTGAATTCCCAGTCGCCGAGAGGTAAGTATAGGTGAGTGCCCCGTGTAGTTGGTTGTTGATCCACAATATTCTGGTAACTGCTGTCTGTAAATCCCCAAAGGCCATGTTGGAAGCGATTTCTAATGTTGTATATGCCGGTGCAGTTAGAAATAGGCAATCCAGTGGGGGCAATGGATATTCCAACAGGATCCTTTCCGGATTATCGGGTACAGTACTGCACCCGTATCCACGTGGTCTTACCTGTTGAAATCCGATGGAACTGATGGATCGTAGAATCAGGAAGCGCCCGGCTGAAATGCCCCTAAAATTCTACCAACTAGGAACAACCAGGGATAAGGTTACCTCTCTTTTAAAGAATGCGATAGGAAGATTCCAGCGGTCGATAAAATGAAAACGAAAAATAATTCAAAATGAGCTAACGAGACTCTAAAAATACTAAATTAATCTCCAGCGTGGCGCTAGGCATTCTAAAAACTGACCCACTGATCCTCGTAGCGCATCCTATTTCTAGTATAAATGACCAAGACATCCGAAGTATATAAGATAGACCAACAGTTTATTCATCTGAAGACTGTTGCATGGTGGACTATCTCTCCACTAAACAAAATAATTTACCTCTACTGAAGCGTAGATATATCTCATAATAACATTAGCATCGAAACATATTCATAAATGCTCTCAAAATACAACATCGTAATCGCATGTAAAAACAGTTTCCAAAATATTTAAACATTATTATATACACTTGTTACATATTTAAATGATCCTCAAAGTTTATGATACTATTTACATTTATACATTATTGTACACGTTCAAATTCTTCATCAGTAATAAATTGGATTCCATCAATAAGCATTCTATAGTATTAATTAACGTCAAATTAGGGCATGTTCGACGAATGGTTAAGTTTATCGAACGCATTATTATAGCATAAAAATGTTAACAACATTTAAAATCACATAGTTATTCATGGTATTATTATTATCTCTAAAGTTTTAGTGGTTATTATTACAGGATTATATGAATATTATTACTCGTCTTTCCAATTAACCTTTCTCCAAAAACAAATGATGTTAATTTGAGCAATCCATTCTAGAACAATTATCACGATGCTGTTTCACTTAAATGTTGGATGTATTAACCTCATACTAGACTTCTAGTATTAATATTCGTGACTATACTGCACGTTCAAAATAAACACATAATTGTATTCAGACATAGCTCAATAGCTAATTTATACTGGACAGAAAAATGACATAGATCATCCGTTGATGTCTAATATCTCATTATAACAATCAAATTCGCAAATACACGTTGCTTCATTCATAGATAAGCTCTCCATAGCTTGTAAACATTTTTCCAAACATCTTTAAGTTCAATTACGCTTTAACATAAAAGTCATGAAATATTGTGCATCAAATTAACATAAGTTAAAGTATCATGGACAATTTTTATCAGAACTAAGGCAAATATAATATAATCAGCTGTTTAAATAACAGTGCTAGAGAATTTTTGACATTATCATTTCGCTTTGTAATGAAAATATTTTATACAATCATTTTTAACAATAGTAATTTATTTCTCATTATAATCTCATGTTCATAACTATATCTTTCAAGAAATTGTGGATAGATCACTGTAAAAAGAACTATTCAGCTCCACTAGATAAAAACTCGACTGGAGATCCTCACCCAAAGAAACACGAAAGATTCTACACCAAAGTAATGAGCCTGTCTTAAGAAGGTACACGAAAACTATTAGAACCCAACGCTTAACCAGGATGGAGTTCAACAGACGAATCATGAACAAAAAGAAAGTGAACGATCTAATAGTGTCTAAGACCACTCCAAAAAGAAAAATCTCAAGAGCTGTAGATTACCAAAGTTAATCCAAAAATCACAAATATCTCCTCTATAAATCATTATGTTTCCATATTTATACTGCAATTGATGAAAAATAGACCCGCACGTCTATTAGAGAAATTCGCATGAAATGCATAAGTGTTCAAGTTCAAATTCGAAATTCGTAGAAATGTCTATTCAAATAATGTTCAAGTATACGTAGCGTATTGGTCATCTGCTTGCTAACTACTATTCTTATATAAAGTTATCGTAGTCTTCTCTCTACTCCTCATATTAATCTTCTCAAAAAGTTATATAATTCCATTAAATGCTCAGATTTAGAAAGAAAAAGAAGTGAATTAATGCATTAAAAATTAGCATTATAAAATATTAATGTTAACTACAAAAATAAAATACACTACAAAACAGAAGCGATAGAGAATCGGGTCTAGCCTTGGAATGCATTTTCAAACTACTAAGAAAAATTTGTGAAAAGGTACCCTCTAGAGTATGTCTAATTCATACTGTCTACTATGAAAATGGGAGGTCAGCTACCTTGTACGTTGCCATCTGGTTGAAATATGAGTATGCCTGAAACACACTGTCCTCGTTCTGGAACTGAACCCTCGTTCATCAGGTCGCGTAGTCCTCGATACGACTGGATCTTGTAAAGAACCGAACCCGAGTCCGAACGTTTGAAAAGGAAAAACAGCAGTTCGCGAAACAAGTTCATCGCTCTCACACGTACCCTAGATATAGCTGGAACTTATTCGTAGTATGCCATTGTATTTCATGCAGTTACAGTATGAATGTATAATAAACATCTCCAAGACGTCTTCCACCTCTTCTTAAAGAGTTTTCTGCTGTTATAATAATCCATGTTTGGTTTTGGTGATCATCCTAAGTAGTCAATTCCACTATTGCATCGCATTCCTGCTTTCCATTTTAGCCCATACGTGACATAGCCATGTCTTGGTGAAGTCTCCGTTCCATCAACTTCTGTTCTGAAGTCATAATGATAATATGCTTGTATACTGTAAACTGTACCGTTGTAGAATAAAGTCTTGTAATGGCATGTAAAATATCACACAAGTCCTGGTGAATACAAAGTTCACTGCTCCTGATGATGAAGTTTAACACAGTCTTCAGCTATAATAAGCTAAGACATAAAAATTTGCGGTACGAACTGTCTAACTTTATGTAGAAATACACGTCCGTGTTGCTCGCGCACGATATGAGTGTCGTACTCCCAGCGAAGTATATTGCAGTCGGGTGTCTCTGCCTGGACAGATCTTTTCTTACTGCTCTGCGAAACCCATAGTGATGTTCGTTCAGGAACGATATTGACTATCGATATCGACACCGGATCATGTTCGATAATATTCTGATATTTTGTTATCTGCATTTATTCATGTGTGAAATACACTCAAGTTTCCTCTTCTCTAAACATAATTCATTTGCCCATTACTATTCTGTTTCATGGATACTCCGTGGCGAGGTTAGGAGCAGATAGGCAGCACGCCATACAGCCTGGAGCACGTGCTTTATTTTAGTACAAGGGAGCTCTACAAAATGGAGACAGCAGTAAAGTCAATTTTATGCAACATGATATACTTTGATATAGTAGTCATGAAACAGAATAGTAATGGACAAATGCATTAAGTTTAAAGAAGAGGAAACATGAGTGTATTTCACAAATATATAAATGCAGATAACAAAATATCAGAATATTATCGAACATGATCCAGTGTCGATATCGATAGTCAATATCGTTCCTGAACGAACAGCACTATGGGTTTCGCAGAGCAGTAAGCAAAGATCTGTACAGGCAGAGACACGAGTTGGCAATATACTTCGCTGGGAGTACGACACTCATATTGGGCGCGAGTAATGCGGACGTGTATTTCTACATAAAGTTAGACAGTTCGTACCGCAAATTTTTATGTCTTAGCTTATTATAGCTGAAGACTGTGTTAAACTTCATTATCAGGAGCAGTGAACTTTGTATTCACCAGGACTTGTGTGATATTTTACATGCCATTACAAGACTTTATTCTCCAACGGTACAGTTTACAGTATACAAGCATATTATCATTATGACTTCAGAACAGAAGTTGATTGAACGGAGACTTCACCAAGACATGGCTATGTCACGTATGGGCTAAAATGGAAAGCAACAATGCGATGCAATAGTGGAATTGACTGCTTAGGATGATCACCAAAACCAAACATGGATTATTATAACAGCAGAAAACTCTTTAAGAAGAGGTGAAAAACGTATTGGAGATGTTTATTATACATTCATACTGTAACTGCATGAAATACAATGGCATACTACGAATAAGCTCCAGCTATATCTTGGGAACGTGTGAGAGCGATGAACTTGTTTCGCGAACAGCTGTTTTTACTTTTCAAACGTTCGAACTCGGGTTCGGTTCTTTACAAGATCCAGTCGTATCGAGGACTACGCGACCTGATGAACGAGGGTTCAGTTCCAGAACGAGGACAGTGTGTTTCTCGCATACTCATATTTCAACCAGATGGCAACGTACAAGGTAGCTTACCTCCCATTTTCATAGTAGACAGTATGAATTAGACATATTCTGGAGTGTTCCTTTTCACCAATTTTTCTTAGTAGTTAGGTAATACATTCCAAGGCTAGACCCGATTCTCTATCGCTTCTGTTTTTTGGTGTATTTTATTTTTGTAGTTACTTTAATATTTTTAATGCTATTTTTATGCATTAATTCACTTCTTTTTCTTTCTTTATCTGAGCATTTAATGGAATTATATAACTTTTTGAGAAGATTAATATGAAGAGTAGAGATAAGACTACGATAACTTTATATAAGAATAGTAGTTAGCAAGCAGATGACCAATATGCTACGTATACTTGAACATTATTTGAATAGACATTTCTACGAATGTCGAATTTGAACTTGAACACTTATGCAATTCATGCGAGTTTCTCTAATAGACGTGCGGGTCTATTTTTCATCAGTGCAGTATAAATATGGAAACATAGTGATTTATAGAGCAGATATTTGCGATTTTTGGATTGATTTTGGTAATCTACAGCTCTTGAGATTTTTCTTTTTGGAGTGGTCTTAGACACTATTTGATCGTTCAGTTTCTTTTTGTTCATGATTCGTTTGTTGAACTCCATCCTGGTTAAGCGTTGGATTCTAATAGTTTTCGTGTACCTTCTAAAGACAGGCTCATTTCTATGGTGTAGAATCTTTCGTGTTTCTTTGGGTGGGGATCTCCAGTCGAGTTTTTGTCTAGTGGAGCTGAATCGTTCTTTTTACAGTGATCTATCCACAATTTCTTGAAAGATATAGTTATGAACATGAGATTATAATGAGAAATAAATTACTATTGTAAAATGATTGTATAAAATATTTTCATTACAAAGCGAAATGATATGTCAAAAATTCTCAAGCACTGTTATTTAAACAGCTGATTATACTATATTTGCCTTAAGACAAGAGTTTAGTGCTTTTCAGTCGGTCAACACGAATGTAACCAAAAGAGATGGGTTATGCCCTAATCCTGAAATAAATTACATGAGATTAATAAAACACTAGGATGACCAGTTTCGATCGTCAAGCGATCACCATCAGATCCATTACACTTAGGCTACAAAATCTATGTTTGAAATACAGGTGAAAATATTTACAATATGTACAATTATTTAGTTGCAGTATTGGTACTGCAACTGTCAGTGTATGCTAAATGCAGTATATATGTTAGGTGAAATGCTAAATGGTGAATGCTATCCGGAGATTGTACTTTAGAGAGATTATATGGTTGTAAACTATGGTTAAACTATAAAATTTTTGGCTAACTACTTATCTGATTGTCTTCCGTATTACAGCTACTCGCAGTTTCCGTGCTCACTGGAACTCGCTGTGCGGTCGACTGCGGTGGTTATCTTAACGACTGGTTTTTCCCTTGCCTCCCCCCCCCCTGTCCCTACGTGCTGTGGGGAGTGATAGCGATGTGTTATGTGAGGTGTTGCCAACCTAGATAAGATGTATGTTATTGAATGAGGTGGGTCCACAACTATTAAAGACCGTGGATTGGCCCTCGCCACGCGTGGAGCATAACCCATTCGAACTAAGCGTTGACGGTCTTATGAGGACGTCCCGGCACCTTTAATACTGCCGCGAATATGGGCCTTGGTTTATTGCAGAAGCAAAGTACATCGTGCACCTGATCCAGATAACATTTAACTATTAAAAACCCCCTAATTTCCCCCCTTTTTATCTAGCTTGGCTGTGTCGCTAAATTGTGTTTTGTTTCCGACAGGGTGTGTTTTTTAGTAGCGTGAAGAGGGGTGAGCTCTCCATGAACGTGTGTTCATTTAGATTGTTGGGATTGTTTCGTTTGGCTAGGTTTATCTCGATTGCTTCCTTTATGTCAAGAGCTCTGCCTTTCGATTCGTGATGGATTATTTTAAGGTCCGACTCTATGTTGGTAAAGCTGTGCCCTGCGTCACACATATGTTCGCACACGGCTGAATGTGTTCCGTATCTTATCGCATTCCTATGTTCATTAACGTGTGTCTACTCGCCTACGTTATAATGAACATAGGAATGCGATAAGATACGGAACACATTCAGCCGTGTGCGAACATATGTGTGACGCAGGGCACAGCTTTACCAACATAGAGTCGGACCTTAAAATAATCCATCACGAATCGAAAGGCAGAGCTCTTGACATAAAGGAAGCAATCGAGATACACCTAGCCAAACGAAACAATCCCAACAATCTAAATGAACACACGTTCATGGAGAGCTCACCCCTCTTCACGCTACTAAAAAACACACCCTGTCGGAAACAAAACACAATTTAGCGACACAGCCAAGCTAGATAAAAAGGGGGGAAATTAGGGGGTTTTTAATAGGTAAATGTTATCTGGATCAGGTGTACGATGTACTTTGCTTCTGCAATAAACCAAGGCCCATATTCGCGGCAGTATTAAAGGTGCCGGGACGTCCTCATAAGACCGTCAACGCTTAGTTCGAATGGGTTATGCTCCACGCGTGGCGAGGACCAATCCACGGTCTTTAATAGTTGTGGACCCACCTCATTCAATAACATACATCTTATCTAGGTTGGCAACACCTCACATAAACACATCGCTATCACTCCCCACAGCACGTAGGGACAGGGGGCAGGAGGCAAGGGAAAAACCAGTCGTTAAGATAACCACCGCAGTCGACCGCACAGCGAGTTCCAGTGAGCACGGAAACTGCGAGTAGCTGTAATACGGAAGACAATCAGATAAGTAGTTAGCCAAAAATTTTATAGTTTAACCATAGTTTACAACCATATAATCTCTCTAAAGTACAATCTCCGGATAGCTATCACCATTTAGCATTTCACCTAACATATATACTGCATTTAGCATACACTGACAGTTGTAGTACCAATACTGCAACTAAATAATTGTACATATTGTAAATATTTTCACCTGTATTTCAAACATAGATTTTGTAGCCTAAGTGTAATGGATCTGATGATGATCGCTTGACGATCGAAACTGGTCATCCTAGTGTTTTATTAATCTCATGTAATTTATTTCAGGATTAGGGCATAACCCATCTCTTTTGGGTACATTCGTGTTGACCGACTGAAAAGCACTAAACTCTTGTTTACTAAGGCAACACTGAAAATATGGCTTCAAACACCACACTATTTGCCTTAGTTCTGATAAAAATTGTCCATGATACTTTAACTTATGTTAATTTGATGCACGATATTTCAAGACGTTTATGTTAAAGCTTAATTGAACTTAACGATGTTTGGAAAAATGTTTACAAGATATGGAGAGCTTATCTATGAATGAAGCAACATGTATTTGCGAATTTGATTGTTATAATGAGATATTAGACATCAATGGATGATCTATGTCATTTTTCTCTCCAGTATGAATTAGCTATTGAACTATGTCTGAATACAATTATGTGTATATTTTGAACGTGCAGTATAGTCACGAATATTAATACTAGAAGGCTAGTATGAGGTTAATACATCCAACATTTAAGTGAAACAGCATTGTGATAATTGTTCTAGAATGGATTGTTCAAATTAATAACATTTGTTTTTGGAGAAAGGTTAATTGGAAAGACGAGTAATAATATTCATATAATCCTGTAATAATAACCACTAAAAGCTTTAGAGATAATAATAATACCGTGAATAACTATGTGATTTAAAATGTTGTTAACATTTTTGCTATGATAATGCGTTCGATAAATTAACCATTCGTCGAACATGCCCTAATTTGACTTTAACTAATACTATAGAATGCTAATTGGTGGAATCGAATTTATTACTGATGAAGAATTTGAACGTGTACAATAATGTATAAATGTAAATAATATCATAAACTTTTAGGATCATTTAAATATGTAACGAGTGTATATAATAATGTCTAAATATTTTTGAAACTGTTTTTCTTTTACATGCGGTTAGGATACTGTATTTTGAGGGCATTTTTGAATATATTTCGATGCTAATGTTATTATGAGATTTCTACGCTTCAGTACAGGTGAATAATTTTGTTTAGTGGAGAGATAGTCCACCATACAACAGTCTTCAGATTAATAAACTGTTGGTCAATTTTAAATATTTCGGATGTCTTGGTAATTTATACTAGAAATAGGATGCGCTACTAGGACCAGTGGGTCAGTTTTTAGAATGCCTAGCGCCACGCTCGAGATTAATTTAGTCTTTTTTTAGAGTCTCGTTAGCTCACTTTGAGTTATTTTTCGTTTTCATTTTATCGACCACTGGCATCTTCCTATCGCATTCTTTATAAGTGAGCTATCCTTATCCCTGGTTGATCCTAGTTGGTTTTAGGGGCATTTCAGCCGGGCGCTTCCAGATTCTACGATCGATCAGTTCCATCGGATTTCAACAGGTAAGACCACGTGGATACGGATGCATCTTAATTGGCGAACCCATAACGTGGGGAATTCGAATTGGTATTCTCGAATAACCTAGTGGTTAGCCGATTTTAATTGGCAAATCCATTTATGGGACTAGATATTTTATTTTTTCTTTAAATGTAACTGTTAATGATTACGGCATGATCATAAGAGATATTTCCTGGAAACTTTTATGGATCAGCGTGGTCATATGGAGGCATGATATGGGGCCATTTTTCACTCCATGCTTGTCGGCCATTTTAT
Source organism: Meconema thalassinum (assembly GCA_946902985.2). Lineage (NCBI taxonomy): Eukaryota > Metazoa > Arthropoda > Insecta > Orthoptera > Tettigoniidae > Meconema > Meconema thalassinum. Next base: position 419,387,214 of record OX336393.1, read on the forward strand.
ACTTGTCACCGGTGATGATATTTTGTAGATCATCAGTCACATTAACTTCATTTCTTTTTGGATAATAAATTAATAAGCTAGATTTGCGAGTAGAATTTAATTATTTTTAGTATAAATTACCAAGCACATACACCTCCTATATTTATAGATATACTTTACTATTAAGTTTAGAAGCCAAACAAGTTATATTATTCATATTGGTGAAAAGGGTCATTCTGAGTGTTCTCGCTTGCTGAGCCCAAGGTTGCAGGTTCGAAACTTGGCGCAGTCAGCTGGCATTTGAGGGTGCGCAAATGCGAGGGAGCCGTGTCAGTACATTTACTGGCACGTTAAAGATCCCCTTCGGGGCAAAATTCTGGCATCCCGGCGTCTCTAAAAGCCAGGGTAGTTAAAAGGGACGTAAAACCAATAACATTATTATTCATTCTGAGTGTGTCAATTCTACTATATATGTATTGCATTCCTATATTTCTCCATTTTATATTGTATAATTATGTCAGGTGTAGCAACACTAGATGATGTAGTAACTTTGTTACAAGCTATGCAGGAAAAGTCGGCCAAGCAAGAGCAGGACTTGGCTGAAATCAAGTCAAATGCTCAAACTAATCTTGAGCGAATAACTGAATCAAATAATAAGAATACTGAATTAATAACTAGAAACACAGAAGTAATACAAGCAGATATGTCCCAACTTCATTTGTCTATGAAACGTTTGCAGGACAGCAATCGAAAAATTTCCGATAGGTCCAAGGAAATTAAGGAGAAAGTTAATGATGTTGAACTAAGTGTTGATAGTGTGTTAGAAGATGTAGGACTTGTTCAATTGGATATAAGTAATGTGAATGTTGAAGTGAGTCACGTTCGCTCCAGCGTAGCCACAGTTGAGGTAAAATGAAATGCAGCTCAAACTGACATTACGGCTACACAGGAGAAAATAGTTAGCCCAGAGGCTAAAGTAGATGCTACACAAGAGAAAATACTTAGTACAGAGGCTAGAATGATTAGCACTGAACAAATGATTGTACAGACAGAAAAACTTGTAACCAGCATACAATCTAATATTTCGGGCATTAAGGAGGATGTCAACATTGTTAGATTGGAACTGGAACATAGTCAAAGGGAAAATAAACATAGTTTAGATGCACTTCGAGTACAATTTTCCAATGAAGCTAGTAATACGCAAGAGACTTTGTCAAAATTAGAAAATGACATGGTTCTCTTAAAAGAGAAAGTAGAGGACTACAATAAGGTTCTGAGAAAATATATAGAAATTGATCTTAAAGCTATTGTTAAAGATCATATAACCATTATTCGGGGTGAAATAACCAAAGTTAACGAGGAGATAATTAAAAATGTTACCTCTAATTTGGAATTAAAAATTTCTCGAACCGAAATCAAGTTGAACAAATATATATCAAATGTTAAATTAGACACTGACAAAAGAATAGATTCAGTCCAGACTAGTCAAATAGATAATATCAATAGTCTTAGGGAAGATTTGGAATCACGAGTTAACACTGTAACATCGACAGGCCACGGCCGCTTCCTTCCACATCCTTGCCAAGTTTCATTCATCTTCATCCATTCCATCTCTCATCCCGACGCGCAGGTCGCCCACGGGCGTCGACTAGAAAGACCTGCACTCGGCCTCTCAGGAGGCTACACGACAAAAAAACTGTAACATCAAGGTTAGAGCAAGTGAGATTAGACGTCAATTCAGAACGTGAAAAGAAAACATCTGAATTAAACGCGATTAGGGAGGAGTTGAACAAATTTAACTTAGCTGATCACGTTAATGTAGATGCTTTAAGAAGCGAATTTAATAAGCAAATTGAAGCACTAAAAATCAATGTGAGTTCCAACAGGGAAGGCACAGTTCCTCATGTTAGGCAAAGCTTAGATGTAACATCTCCAGCTAGGAATTTTATTGAACGTTCTAATGGGGCAGCAGGAGGCGAACAGCCCAGACAACGGTCAGAAGTCCCAAGTACCTCTAATCTTGAATATGTTCCTAGGGATTTCAGGACATCTACTCCCAATGACAGGTCAAATGTAACGATTGTGAGAAGTTACGAAGAAAAGATAAAAAAAAATCCAACACCGAGAGTTTAACTCCGATTGAATTTATTAGAAATCTTCAAGATTATTTCATAGAACATCACGTTAGTTGAGACAGGGAACTCCGAATTGTTGAGAGACATCTTCTGGAAGGTCCTTTAAATTGGTTTCGAGCTTTCCGCTATACTTTCGACAACTTTGAGCAATTCTTTGAAGCATTCATTAAGAGATTTTGGTCTATTGAAGTCCAACATGCAGTAAGGGCAGAAATATACTCTAGGAAGTAGAGTAGTACTAGACCTACTAGTTACTCCGAATTCTACACTTCACAATTAGCCCGCCTACGTTATCTTCAACCCCCATTAACTCAGGAGGAAATATTAGAAACTATTTCAGGACAGTTGCCAGTTGAAGTTAGGCGTAATATAATTTCGTCAGGGGTGACAGATTTGGCTCAGATGGACGATTTACTCCAAAGACTTGATCATACGTCTATTCCTCCCACGATATCAAAAGGCGGAAGAACGGAAGTCAAAAGCGTGAACGCCGTAGTCGTAGATAGGACCCAACAAACTGAAAAACCCAGTCAGAATGAGTCAAGATGGGTAGGTCCCATTCGAAACAACAGGTATAATGAACAACCACGCGATCATAGGGATAATCAAGCACCATTCCGTAGTTACCAGTCTCGGTATCAGTGGCGGCTCGTGAATTTTACCGAGGGGTGACTCAACCGTTTAAGATGTAAACTGCTTTTTGTGATGCTTTTCCAGTAATTGACAGAGATGATTTCATACATGAATTGTGTTTTTTCTTCTCACATATTTTTGAAGCTTGATTTCCTTATTTCGTTTGGACTCGGTACTATTGTTTTTAAAGAAATAACAAAGGTATTAACAATATTTGCTCCCAGTCACTGGAAAAAGAAGAAAACCGGACCCAGCTCAGGAATCCATCAGGGTCGCCAATTCCCGACTTCACTAGCCATGAGCCCTTGAGGGTGTATCCCCACCACAAGGGTTCACAACTAGGTCTAGAGGGACTTGGGTTGGAGACCATTGGACCCCAGCAGAGGCGGTTATTATTTCCACTTGTGCTGGGCTCTTCTATGTCATCTACCTGTCGACCTCCATTAGTCGACTCTTGTTCTCTTCCAACCCGGATAGCATTAGAGCATCCAAAGTCTAGGGAGTCATTCATTTTTTTTGCCGTAACTGACCCTGATATAATCTATCCTGAGACCCTCATTCTTCGAGGGGTCAGCTCTCTTCTTTTAGTTTCATAACATCTAATGCCTTCTACACAAGGCCTCAAAGGAGGCAGGGTGTGTGAAGCTTCACCACACGTAATGCACCCTGGATAGGGCTGCACCTTCAAAAGCTCTGCTTTTGAGCTCGGGAGTTGGCGACCGTGATGTGTTCCAGGGCAAGATCCATTTTCCCCTTTTTGCATTGACTTGGGGGTGGACACTGTCCTCTTTCCCTTTTCTACCTGCCTTTAATGGCTCTAGTAGTTTCCAAGTACCTCAATACTCATTCTTCAAAGATTGATTCTTGTTTTAAGTGGATGAACAGCAAGGTCATCTGCCCTTCGAAGATAGAGGGCATTTCTTTTCCGTCATTTAATTCCCTTATTCGTTTCTTTCTGTTATTATTGTCGTTTTCTTCTTCTAGTACATAAGTTAGTTGTAAGTCAGTAATTAGTTAAGCCTAGCTGTAGATTTCATTTCATCATAATTTCTCACCATCACCTAAACCACTAAGGGTAGATGACAGATATTTCACCCCTTTAAACAACAATTATCTCCATCATTGAGGGTGTATCGATATCTAAGGTGCACCGTGCCTGGTGGGACAACACACACCCTACCTCCTTTAGGGCTTCTTAGAGAAGGCAGAAAAAGGACAAAATGAGGTCTGATCCTACAAAAATTAGGGCAGCAGAAAAGAAAAAGACAAGAGCCAATTAAGGCAGGGAAATGAAAGACGTCCCAGGCCTCCGATACCCTAATAATGTTGGGGTAAGAGTTGACATGAAATATATAAGAGAGGAGCTAAGCTCAAGGAAACTCAGCTGGGGTCCCATAGTCGCCAACCCACATCCCACTAGTTGCAACCAATTTGATAATAATTTATGTGATCTGAAGCTCTCAGGAAGAAAATGAAGACTACAAGCAACAGAGCGATCAGAAGGTAACCATTTGCTTCCTCTCGTGTCACCTTCTCTGGAAACTCCACGTAACCACTTCTCACGCAATGAATTGTCCGATTGTATCTCATGAAATTGCCCGGTATTCTAACTTGCCCAGTTCTGATTTACAAAAGGGCACGCAGCAGTACTACATCATAAAATCATTCAGAATACATTCCAACTTCGCCATTAACATAAATACAAAACTTATGTCTGCCACAGTGACTTGGTGCTGCTTCCTAGCGCCTATATTTGGAAACGAGGTTGTACGCATAAACCAATGCCGTAATCGTTGAATGGGCAGGCAGTGGCTGCATCAGACTCAAGCCGACTGAGTCCACACGCTTCGTGACGTAGCGCGTGAGAGGATGGAGTGGGGATAGCTGAAGGTATGCGTTGCCATGGCAACATAAATAACCAAGCGGGCGAATTTTGATGAGTCCTCACCAGCATCCAGTGCGCTGCTCTACCGACAAGGAGAGGAAATACACACATTTTGTCATGATGGCAAAACATTAGTTGCGAGGAGAGAGAACATCATGGCTGATGAGGAGGGAGGAGGGTGGGAGGGCGGCGTCCTTGAGTCCAATATCACCGGCCGCCTCTGCTCGGTATTGTTGAGGACAGGATAGGTCGTATCAATCGAATAGAGATCAAGAGAGATATAGACCATATCAAGACAGGTATAGGAATGATGGATTTGACAATAGAGATCAAGGGAGATACAGACCGTATCAAAATAGGGATAGAAACGACAGATTTGATAACAGATATCAAGATAGAGAAAGAAATCAGCCAAGAAATAATCGGTATCAAAATCAGAACACCGACAATAGAAACTTCGAAAAAGGGGAACGGCAAGGTTATTTCCAGAGACAGAAGAATAACCAACGAGGATATTCTAGGTACAAACATTACCGTGATAAGGACTATCAAATTGAGGAAGAAAGAAATCAGTCCAGAAAGGACAGAGACAAAAGAGAAGAAAGGAATAATAGACGTAGGACAGACAGTGATCCAGAAACTGGGACCAGACAACGAGCTGAGAGGCAGGAGAGACTTCCCAAGGAGATAGATAAAGGAAATTCTTCACATGATCAGAATTAAATTCGTCTCCATTCGATACAGACATTCAAGATATTTAAGAAGTTATCAGATTTTGGACATCCTTACTGGCGAGGAAATAGGGAGATTCAATGCGAAGAACCTCAAAAGATATTATGAAAAGATTGAACAATAACAAAATACTGCTCATGAAGTGAATATCAAGAATGATAAAATAAAAGTATTGTCACACTTTTATTTCTTGAGTTGGGAGGGAGACGAGACCGTATTTTGTATTGAGTTGGATCTATGTTGGACAGGTGTGTACTTACTGTCGACCAAAGTATTATGTGCACTCGAGTTTGAAGATTGTTTGTGAAGTAACCAACAGACCTACATAAAATCTAATAACATAATCATTTTCGACGTTCTATTTCACGTTAGTTCATGTAGGTTTGGAATTTTTAATTTATATTTTAATATTTTTTATCGCAGTTGGAACACAAAATGTGCCCGTTTTTAAGCGTGTTTCAAACATGCGTCACATTTAAGAATTATTATCTCAAAACCCCGTCATCAGATCGAATGAAAATTTTAACACAATATACATTGGAATGTTGTGTAACTGGTTTATTAATTTAAAAATTTTGTGTGTCCAAGAAACAAAGTTGTTATCATTTTTGTAAGGTAACGTTTTCTCGGCTCGGGGTGGTTGGAAAATATAGCTCTTGGTCGCGTTATAATCCTTATACATCAAGATGTTATGCTGTATGACTGTGAAATACGTAAATTAATTCACTTATTTTATATCGGTTTGTATTTGTTCGTGGAAATAAGGCATGATTCACCAGCCAGCCGCTCCGGGGTAAGCTGCACAGCGTTGCTGAGATGGAGCCCATCACTGCTGAGCGAGGCGAGGTCGTAATTCCCCGTTCAAATATAAACCGATATAAAATAAGTGAATTAATTTACGTATTTTAAAGTCATACAACATAACTTTTTGATTTATATGGAGTGCAACGCGACCAAGAACTACATATTCCAACCACCCCAAGCCGAGAAAACGTTACCTCACACATATGATAACAACTTTGTTTCTTGGACACGCAAAATTTTGACATTAATAAGCTAGTTATACAACATTCCAATGCATAGTGTGTTAAAATTTGGATTCGATCTGATGACGGCTTTGTGAGATAATAATTCTTAAATGTGACACATGGTTGAAACACGCTTAAAAATGGGCACTTTTTGTGTTCCAACTGCGATAAAAAATATTAAAATATAGACTAAAAATTCCAAAACTACATGAACTCACGTAAAATAGAACGACAAAAATGATGAAGTTATTGGATTTTATGTATGTCTATTGGTTACGTCACAAACAACCTTCAAACTCGAGTACACATAATACTTTGGTCGACAGTAGGTGCATTCCTGAGGCGCTTCTTACACGACACACAGCGCAGGGATACTCCGTGGCAAGGTTAGGAGCAGATAGGCAGCACGCCATACAGCCAGGAGCACGTGCTTTATTTCAGTACAAGGGAGCTCTACAAAATGGAGACAGCAGTAACGTCAATCTGATGCAACATGATATACTTTGATATAGTAGCCATGAAACAAAATAGTAATGGACAAATGCATTATGTTCAAAGAAGAGGAAACTTGAGTGTATTTCACACATATATAAATGCAGATAACAAAATATCAGAATATTATCGAACATGATCCAGTGTCGATATCGATAGTCAATATCGTTCCTGAACGAACAGCACTATCGGTTTCGCAGAGCAGTAAGCAAAGATCTGTCCAGGCAGAGACACCCGACTGCAATATACTTCGCTGGGAGTACGACACTCATATTGGGCGCGAGCAACGCGGACGTGTATTTCTACATAAAGTTAGACAGTTCGTACCGCAAATTTTTATGTCTTAGCTTATTATAGCTGAAGACTGTGTTAAACTTCATCATCAGGAGCAGTGAACTTTGTATTCACCAGGACTTGTGTGATATTTTACATGCCATTACAAGACTTTATTCTACAACGGTACAGTTTACAGTATACAAGCATATTATCATTATGACTTCAGAACAGAAGTTGATTGAACGGAGACTTCACCAAGACATGGCTATGTCACGTATGGGCTAAAATGGAAAGCAGGATTGCGATGCAATAGTGGAATTGACTGCTTAGGATGAACACCAAAACCAAACATGGATTATTATAACAGCAGAAAACTCTTTAAGAAGAGGTGGAAGACGTCTTGGAGATGTTTATTATACATTCATACTGTAACTGCATGAAATACAATGGCATACTACGAATAAGCTCCAGCTATATCTTGGGAACGTGTGAGGGCGATGAACTTGTTTCGCGAACAGCTGTTTTTACTTTTCAAACGTTCGAACTCGGGTTCGGTTCTTTACAAGATCCAGTCGTATCGAGGACTACGCGACCTGATGAACGAGGGTTCAGTTCCAGAACGAGGACAGTGTGTTTCAGGCATACTCATATTTCAACCAGATGGCAACGTACAAGGTAGCTGACCTCCCATTTTCATAGTAGACAGTATGAATTAGACATACTCTAGTGTTCCTTTTCACCAATTTTTCTTAGTAGTTAGAAAATACATTCCAAGGCTAGACCCGATTCTCTATCGCTTCTGTTTTGTAGTGTATTTTATTTTTGTAATTAAGTTTAATATTTTTAATGCTATTTTTATGCATTAATTCACTTCTCTTTCTTTCTATATCTGAGCATTTAATGGAATTATATAACTTGTTGAGAAGATTAATATGAAGAGTAGAGAGAAGACTACGATAACTTTATATAAGAATAGTAGTTAGCAAGCAGATGACCAATACGCTACGTATACTTGAAGATCATTTGAATAGACATTTCTACGAATTTCGAATTTGAACTTGAACACATATGCATTTCATGCGAGTTTCTCTAATAGACGTGCGGGTCTATTTTTCATCAAGTGCAGTATAAATATGGAAACATAATGATTTATAGAGCAGATATTTGCGATTTTTGGATTGATTTTGGTAATCTACAGCTCTTGAGATTTCTCTTTTTGGAGTGGTCTTAGACACTATTAGACCGTTCAGTTTCTTTTTGTTCATGATTCGTTTGTTGAACTCCATCGTGGTTAAGCGTTGGATTCTAATAGTTTTCGTGTACCTTCTTAAGACAGGCTCATTTCTATGGTGTAGAATCTTTCGTGTTTCTTTGGGTGGGGATCTCCAGTCGAGTTTTTGTCTAGTAGAGCTGAATCGTACATTTTACAGTGATCTATCCACAATTTATTGAAAGATATAGTTATGAACATGAGATTATAGTGAGAAATAAATTACTATTGTAAAATGATTGTATAAAATATTTTCATTCAAAAGCGAAATTATAATGTCAAAAATTCTCAAGCACTGTTATTTAAACAGCTGATTATACAATATTTGCCTTAGTTCTGATAAAAATTGTCCATGATACTTTAACTTATGTTAATTTGATGCACAATATTTCATGACTTTTATGTTAAAGCGTAATTGAACTTAAAGATGTTTGGAAAAATGTTTACAAGCTATGGAGAGCTTATCTATGAATGAAGCAACGTGTATTTGCGAATTTGATTGTTATAATGAGATATTAGACATCAATGGATGATCTATGCCATTTTTCTGTCCAGTATAAATTAGCTATTGGGCTATGTCTGAATACAATTATGTGTATATTTTGAACGTGCAGTATAGTCACGAATATTAATACTAGAAGGCTAGTATGAGGTTAATACATCCAACATTTAAGTGAAACAGCATTGTGATAATTGTTCTAGAATGGATTGTTCAAATTAATAACATTTGTTTTTGGAGAAAGTTTAATTGGAAAGACTACTAATAATATTCATATAATCCTGTAATAATAACCACTAAAACTTTAGAGATAATAATAATACCATGAATAACTATGTGATTCAAAATGTTGTTAATATTTTTGCTATGATAATGCGTTCGATAAACTTAACCATTCGTCGAACATGCCCTAATTTGACTTTAACTAATACTATAGAATGCTAATTGATGGAATCGAATTTATTACTGATGAAGAATTTGAACGTGTACAATAATGTATAAATGTAAATAATATCATAAACTTGAAGGATCATTTAAATATGTAACGAGTGTATATAATAATGTCTAAATATTTTTGAAACTGTTTTTTTTACATGCGATTAGGATACTGTATTTTGAGAGCATTTTTGAATATATTTCGATGCTAATGTTATTATGAGATTTCTACGCTTCAGTACAGGTGAATAATTTTGCTTAGTGGAGAGATAGTCCACCATGCAACAGTCTTCAGATTAATAAACTGTTGGTCAATTTTAAATACTTTGGATGTCTTGGTCATTTATACTAGAAATAGGATGCGCTACGAGGACCAGTGGGTCAGTTTTTAGAATGCCTAGCGCCACGCTCGAGATTAATTTAGTCTTTTTTTAGAGTCTCGTTAGCTCACTTTGAGTTATTTTTCGTTTTCATTTTATCGACCACTGGCATCTTCCTATCGCATTCTTTATAAGAGAGGTATCCTTATCCCTGGTTGATCCTAGTTGGTAGAATTTTAGGGGCATTTCAGCCGGGCGCTTCCAGATTCTACGATCCATCAGTTCCATCGGATTTCAACAGGTAAGACCACGTGGATACGGGTGCAGTACCATCCCGGCATTTGCCCGAAGACGAAGTGGGAAACCACGGAAAACCACATCGAGGATGGCTGAGGTGGGAATCGATCCGCCTCTACTCATTTGGAACATCCGAGGCTGAGTAGACCCCGTCCCAGTCCTCACACCACTTTTCAAATTTCGTGGCAGAGCCGGGAATCGAACCCAGGACCTCCGGGGCGGCAGCTTACCATGCTGACCGCTATGCTACGGAGGCGACGGAGATGATCATACAGAGTCATTATCTTTGTGCGCCCCGTCAAACACGGCAATGATCGCGGCAGCGCGTACACTGGTCAATTGGTGGTTGCGCGCACACTTTTACACTTTTACCAAATCTGTTCAATAATAATTATAATATCGTACGGCCTCGGTGTCGGGTGCGAGCTTTGTTATTTGACACCCTGAGGTTAGCTTGCATGTCGAATTTCGTTGTTCCTTGACTATGAAATTCAAGGAGGTTAGATGTTAGATATCTAAGCTCCTTGAACACTATAGCGCTTTCTAGTGGAGAAATGAGGAACTTTGTGTTGGCGGAAACTCCCGAGATTAATTTTGCCATTATGAACTCGGCCTACTGAATTCAAATGGGTTCTTTGATATGCCTACATCGTATGACATGCGTATCGTATTTTTGCCGCCTTTCAAAAATCACTTACCACGAACAGGAGCGAACCTGCAATCTTGGGGTTAGTAGACCGACACGATATCCACTCACCCACCGTGGCAAGCTACCTGTTCAATAATATGTACTTACAGTTGTCATAGTCGATACTGAAAATGTCCTCCCTCTCTTGTAATACACACCTGACATCGTTGATGAAACAATGGACAACAATCTCTTCTAATTGTTAGCCTACTTTTCACATTTTGCAAAAATGAAGAAAAAGTAAACTTATGAGATCGATCCGGGCAAATGTCTGTCTGTCCTTCTGTCTGTCTGTCTATCTGTCTGTGTGTGTGTCCCTATCAACTTCTAAACGGCTGCAGCAATCGAATCCAAGTTTGGTATGAGTACAGATCTATACCTGAATATCTCATGCCAATATTTGAAAATTATGTCAGTGCTACCAACTGCTGAAAAACCGCAATTGAAATTTGAGCTCCATGTTGGATATCTTGGAGGGTATGCATGGGAGCTATTCCAAAATTGGCACATATATAGATAATAATATTTCAGTTTAATTTCCAGCAGGCCATGCATGGCAGTGTTGCCAAAATGGTTCTACAGTAAGCCTGCTGATAAGTCCAATTTTAAATGCATATAACTTCTACACAATCATTTGGATGTCAACAAAATTTCGTATGTATTATGTGTACATAAACAGATATGACTGCGCGTATTCTTACGTGCCACCAGGGTTGCCAACTGTTAATAAATGCTCTCAATTTCTTTTATCAAAATACCAATATGTCAGAAAGTATGCTTTAAACAGCTTTAAACTATGCACACGTATAGTACCTGACATTCTACAGTATATTAATTCGGAGTAACATATGTATGTCAGTGCTACCAACATGATTCTAAGCCTGCTGATAGGACCAACTTTTAAATGCATGTAACTTCTATACTATCAATTGGATTTCAACCGAATTTCGTATGTGATTTGTGTACCATAACAGATATGACTATGCTTATTCATAAGAGCAACCAGGGCTGCCAACTATCAATAAATGCTGTCTCTATTTTTTACCCTTATATTAATATATCAGAAAGTATGTAAGCCAACAGCTTTAAAATTTGCACACGTATATTACCTGACATTATAGATTAATTTGGAGAAAGTAATATACGTCGTTGCTGCCAACATGACTCTAAGTCTGCTGATAGGTCCAATTTTAAAATACATGTAACCTCTGTACTAACAAATGGATATCATCCAAAATTGGCACAACAGGAGATCATACTATTTCAGATTATTTCTGACCAACACATGCATGACATTGTTGCACCTGCAGGGTAGTGAAATGCTACACCGGTCGTGACAGTAGGGTAAGAGTGGTAAAATTAATTACTCCTTCTGGACATAGTGTTCGTCCAATTTCTTGTGTTTCTCCTTTGCCACTCTAGTCCTGTTTCTTTGTAGGCCTATTTCTCTTGTTTTTCTTGTTGCCCCTCTGGCAGAATATTCGCATTTGCGAATATATTAATTAATTAATTTTTCAAGTTTTTGTGAAGTGTCAAGTCAGACAAAAATTTATTTTTTCATAACCTCTATTCTGGTCACTACGTGTACGTGACATTTGATTTTGTAATAATTCCTTTATTTCAAATCAAGTATGTTGTTAATTACTTACATATTTTTTTCTCTAGTCCTTCTCGCTTTAAGACATTTTTCCAAGTGTTATAGCAATGCACTACGGTCATTCTACGCGCAATGAAACATTGTGTTCATCTGGATGCCATAGCTGCGCACTCATTGGCCGGCCTCCTCGCCTCAGCATAGCTTCGGCCAATCACCGCGCGTCTTCATCACTACGTCACATGGAAGCTTCGACACCTTCAGCTGGTCGACTATTTTAGAAGCCTGCTGAACTGTCAACTTTGTGATTTGCTTGGCAGACCCGGAGCTACCTACCAGTCTTGCATACCGGACTTAAAACTTCATCTAGAACTGATATATCATCGTAAACTCTGCATAAGGAAGTAATTTCCACACTTCAATGTCTTTAAGACAACTTAAACTTAGTGATCTATCTTTGGTCACCATCTTCGTGTTTCCACGACATATTGGAAAATGAACATTCTAGTATGTGAACTTTACTTCATTTGTGCAACGAAATTACTATTTTGTACGCACCTATGACAACGTTAATGGTTTATAACCTACGTTTTCATCTTCAATGGCTTACTCTAAAGCTCTACTTTTTGTGAATTCTATTACTACGCGTGACATAACTAATGCCATCTTTTCTTCGCACTCAAGTGTACTACGTGACTTAACTAATGTCATCTTTACTTCACACTCAAGTGTACTACGTCACATATCTATTGTCTGCAAATATTTAGGTTGCTAACCTACTCCATAACTAAGATAAGTAATATGTTGTTTATACATAACCTGTATCTTGTGAAATGTAATTTGCTGTTCAACGATGCTATTTTCTTGCCTTCCGAGGACAGAATACGTAGCGTCTTACCTTTGATATTTTCTTGGAAAATTAACGTAACAGCTCGCTATCGACATGTTCCCTTTGGGAACAATTTCATGGTTCACTTTCAGGTAACACATGCCTACCTGCTTCTGCCATTTCACTTCCTTTGGAAATATTTCATGGCTTACTTTTTGTGCATTTTTGCAACTCATATGACTTTTCCATTTCATAAGGTTCGGCAGGATTAGGCCCCTGACCGCCATGGCTCCTTCTATAGGCCATGCCTTTTCTTTGTAACTGCTTTTACAGTTTTTCTTTCTTTTTTCATAAGGTACGGTAGGATTTGGCCCCTGACCGCCATTAGTCCCTTCTATAGGCTATTTCTCTATTCCTTTCTTCTTTAGTAAATGATTTGTGTAACATTCACTGAGGTTGTATTTATAAGAAAGTGTTTCACACTTTTGTTCGCTTCCGTTAAAATAAAATTTGTATTAAACCACTCAGCGTCCCATCTGTTGGGAAGTTATCCCAGTAATTTCTTTGTCAATCATTATAATAATGAAGCAAAGCCTTCCAAGCAAAAATTAAAAACAGTGTTTTCAGTCATGCTAACCTGTTTAGCATAAACATTATGTTCTATAAATTTTGTTACATAGTTGATGAAAATATATACTGTATATTTTGGAGCAACATGCTCTGTCTCTCATTTTCTTGTTTTGAATAAGCTAATATCTTTCCCATGTTCCTTAACATTCAAACTTGTTTCAATTCTGAATACACTCAGAATTCTGTCTGACAATGGAAACCTTTAATTGGTTAATCCAGTGGTTAGTGATAGTTAATCACACCAAGTACTTATTATTATTATTATTATTATTATTATTATTATATCTGGGATCAACAGTCACCAACTCAAATGATACCTCTTATGAAATTAAACAGAGATTAATAGCAACCAACAGAGCGTATTTTGCTCTAACAAGGCTTCTCTCCTCATGGCTCTTGACCCATACCACTAAATTAACCATCTAGAAAACACTTATAAGACCTGAGCATACATATGCCTCGGAAACTAGGCCACTAACAGCAAAATATACTGGAACGATGGAGCCCTTTGAAAGAAAGATACTTCGAAGTATCATCGGCCCAGTCTGCGAAAGAGAAACATGGAGGAGGAGGTACTATCATGAATTGTACAACATTTATAAAGACCAACCTATTAGAAGAATAGTGAAATCAGCCAGCTTGAGGTGGGCCGGGCATGTAGCACGAATGAGTGATACGGAAGTACCTATAAAGGTATTAAAGGGAAACCCAGGGGGAAAGAGAGGACGAGGTCGACCGATAACCAGATGGACGGATAGAGTTATCGAAGATCTTCGGGAAATAGGCTATTGGAAAGCTTTAGTCTTGGAACGAGATAAATGGCGGAAGATTGTTGAAGAGGCCAAGGTTTACAACGTACTGTAGAGCCATAGAAGAAGAAGAAGAAGAAGATGATGATGATGAAGATTATTAATATTATTATTATTATTATAGCTTGCCACGGTGGGCGAGTGGTTAACGTGTCGAATTACTAACCCCCAAGCTTGCAGGTTCGCTCCTGGCCGTTGTAAGTGATTTTTAAAAGGCGGCAAAAATTACGACCTGCATGTCATACGATGTTGGCATGTCAAAGAACCCATTCAGTAGGCCGTGTTCATAATAGCAAAATTTATCTCGGGAGTTTCCACCAACACAAAGTTACTCATGTCTGTACTAGAAAGCGCTATGGTTTTCAAGGAGCTTAGATATCTAACCTACTTGACTTTCATAGTGCTTCAATGAACAACGAAATTCGAAATGCAAGCTACCCTCTGGGTGTCAAATAACAAAGCTTGCACCCGGCACCGAGGCCATACGATATATTATTATTATTATTATTATTATTATTATTATTATTATTATTATTATTATTATTTTTATTATTATTAAGGATCGTTTCAACCTCCTATGGGTTACGATTACACAACTGCCTTGTCTGTTGATGTTCTTTCCTGTTACGCCAATACTCTTTCATTCGTTGGCTCACTCTTGCTCGTTCCTCGACCGAGAACACCCTTCGAGTTCTCTTGGGTTTTTCTACGGACAGATCTGTCACCTCCGCAATTTTCCTTCTGAACACTTGTCTGCAATATCTCCCTCCTCAATGCCTCATTTTTTAAGATCCTGATAAACTTCCTTCAACCATGGTACTTGAGTCTTTCTCCTTTCCTGAAAGATTTTAGTTGCTAGGCGTTCCGGTCCCATTCTTTTCAAGCGTCCATAGAAAGTTAGTCGTCTTTTCCTCACAGATGTTGAAATGTTCTCGCATTTTTATATAGCTCTTGATTTGATCTCAAACGGAAGGTAAACTCACATGTTGCTGCTTTCTTGGGTCCTAGAATTTTCCTCAGAAATTTACGTTCTTTCTTTTCTATTTCTGTGACTCCCTTTCTGGCAATTGCCTCCGCTGCATAAAAGAATTCAAGTTCACCACGGTGTTATAGTGTCTGAGTTTGGCTTCATAGGAGAAGGATTTGGACTTATAAGTTTCCTGGTATAGGCGTAATCTGAATGCAATCTCCATCTTCTGCGCTCTCTCTTCAATAGCTGACTTCTCATCGTTGTTAGGAGTTAGAATCTCCCCTAGATACTTGAATTTGTGGACTCTTCTTATGTCACCATACTTGGATTTCATTATTATTATTATTTCTACATTCATTTCACCACATAAGTGGGACATATCAACATATCGTCGGCTTGTTTGCAAGACGGTATGGCTAATTCTCTTAAGGTGGCACATTGAGAAACGAGCGAACAATGGAACAGATGACGGCCTTCTGCATGGTGATATGTAGACCAGGATGTATTCCCAATATTTGTAGATTGCGAGCCAATAATTTGGGGATGATGCCGGTAGAAGAAATTACTATGGGCAGAACCACTACACTTTCCTGTCTCCACATTTGCCGTATTTCCTCAGCCAAAGGCAGATATTTGGTGATCTTATCACAGCAGGTTTGTTGCAAATTATGGGAATTGGGCACTGCAATATCAATTAGGAAGGTTCTCTTCTGCACCTTGTCCACAAGAACGATATCTGGTCGGTTTGCTGGTATGGTTTTATCAGTAATAACTGATCGGTCCCATAACAACTTGAGACTGGGATTTTCCAAAACGGCGTCAGGAACATACTGATAGTAAGGCAAAATATTATCAGATAATAAATGCTTTTGAGCAAGGTGTTGGTGCATTATTTTGGCCACTTGGTTGTGCCTTTTCATGTAATCAGTACAGGAGATTGCTTGGCAGCCTCCTGTGATATGTTGAATTGTTTCCGCTTCTAGTTGGCATCTTCTGCATTTATCATCCTGAATATTTGCCTTAACTATATATTTCAGGTAGTTTTTGGTAGCCACAACTTGATCTTGGATTGCAACCATGAATCCTTCAGTCTCAGTGAATAGGTCCGCATGAGTCAACCAGCTGTTCGACGCATCAATGTCGACATGTTTCTGGTTGAGATCATACGGATGACGACCGTGCAGAGCTTTCTGCGTCCACTGCTGAAGCTTGATGGCTGAACATTCCTCATCAGTGGCTAACTGTATATCCCTTACGTGAAGAAGATCCAGCGGTGTGTACTTGTCATCTGCCTTCACAGCGGCTTGATGTATGGGAGAGTCATGTCTTCCCAGAAAATATCTCTGAAGGTTCCTCACTTACCTTGCATGCAATTGGATAATGTCCGTGAGCCCTCGTCCACCTCTTTGACGCGGGATTGTCAATCGCTCAACAGCTGACTTAGGGTGGAGACATCTGTGTTTTGTTAAGATGGTGCGTGTCCTAATTAGGATGTTCTCCAAGTCAGTCTGCGTCCATTTGATAATACCGAAAGTATATGTCAGAGCAGGAATAGCATAGGTATTAATAGCCTTAAAGGTGTTCTTTCCATTCAACTTTGATTTTAAAATCTTGTTAAGGCGTTGATTGTAGATAGCTACGGTTCTATCTTTAATACCCTTATGATCAATTCGATTAGATTGCAGGAGACCAAGATATTTGTAGGTCTCATTACCTTCCATAGGCTTTATGAAACAACCATCATCAAGTTGAAATGCTCGGGCCTCTAATTTTCCACGCCGAATGGTGAGGGTGCGACACTTATCTAATCCGAAGGACATTCCAATATCAGAAGAAAATGAAGCAGTAATTGCAATTAGAGTGTCGATGTGTCTCTCAGAGGATGCATATAGTTTAATGTCATCCATATACATCAAATGAGAAATTTTGTATTTGACTATACCATGGTGCTTAATTGGAAAACCACCCTTTGCATTGTTCAGCAATGATGATAGTGGATTGAGCGCCAAACAGAACCATAGAGGGCTGAAGCTGTCACCCTGAAGGATACCTCTTTTGATTTGAATAAATCCTGATTCCATACATGTGTCTCCATTAGACATTAATAAATTGGTCCCCCAATGGGACATCATATGTTGCAGACTTATAATGATGGCAGGATCAACTTTATATATCTTCAGGGTTTGGATCAACCAGGAATGTGGCACTGAATCAAAAGCTTTCTTGTAATCAATAAAGGTCATGTAGAGGTTACGCATCATCTTTCCTGCTTGTTCCATAGTAACTGCATCGATTACAAGTTGCTCTTTGCAACCTTGAGACTTCTTCATGCACCCCTTCTGCTCTTCAGCCAGGATGTTATTATGATTTATGTTCGACCCTCACTATTATGTGTCAGAAAACGGTGTCATAATGATGGTCATTATAACACTTATTTTCATTATGATACAGTTTCTCCAGCCAATCAGAGCTCGTTCATTGACCAATTAGGTAACGATACCTTCGCGCATGCGCTCAAAATCCAACATGTCGGACATAAACACAACATCGAACTATAATAAATTACCGACATGGAATACGCACCGTCCATATGTTCGCGTAAATAAACTGGCGAATATGAAACAAGAAATAGCACTGTACCTTAAAATCACCAACACTAATTTCTACACAGCGCATTCAAACGACTCCGGTGACAGTATTACTGAGGGACGGCAGATGTAAACATATGGCTTGCATACGGCATTGAAAGCACACAGAGCGCATGCGTCGGTCGTTCAAAGATCTTGAAAGACAGAGAGATGTCTCGCTCTCCGATAGCAAAATTCGTTTGGCTGACTCTCAACAGATATTTATGAATATTTATGTTAAAACATATAATAAAATTATAATTATCGTCGAACATAAACAGTCGTATGCAACTCGCCTATAATGGTAATTAAGACACTCGTATGGAAATTATAAAACTCGCATACGCTCGTTTTATAAAAAAATACTCGTGTCTTAATTATAGCCATTATAGGCTCGTTGCATAATGTACTATTATGTGTTCACAAATCTTACGTGCAATGCAAGATGTAAATATCTTATACAGGGTGCACAGACAGGTGATAGGTGGATATTTGGAAGGATCATTGGTTCTATCACCTTTTGGCAGAAGGTATGTTTTACCTCGCATCAAGTAAGAGGGGATAAGCTGTGGATTTTGGATGAAATCTGTGTAGCAGCGGGCAAGATGCTCATGAGTACAAGTGAAACGTTTGATCCAAAAGTTGTGGAGGTTGTCTGGTCCTACCGCTTTCCAATTTTGGGTCTCCTTAACCACACGGGTCACATCTTCAGTTGATACCGAAGAGTCACTCATCGTGTCAATTTCTGACATTCCTCCTCCGTAATCCATTTAGCGCTGCTGTTATAATCTCCAGCATTCGACCATAGGGATGACCAGAAATTCTCTACCTCTTCTTTTTGCGGTGAAATGCCCATTTGAGTTCCAGGATCGTCAAGATTCCTATAGAACCGTTTCTCATTGGTAACACATAGCTTGTTCTGTTGCTTTCGTTCGTTCGATTCTTTATATCGACGTAATCTCTGTGCCTTTGCTTCAAGTTGTTGCTTTAATGTGTCTAGGATCTCAAGGGGGCTACAGTTCGGAGGATTATACTTTGTATGTTTACTCTTCGTATGGCTCAACATTTTAACACATTGAACAACCTTCTTACTTCTATTGCCTGCAACATACTGATGCATTCTTCCGATATTTACTCTCAGTTCATCAACAGACTTTCGTAAACGTATCTCCCAAGCTGGCATCTTCTTCTGTCGACCTGACGTATATTTAGGTCGCCATAATCTACCTCCTGTCACTCGTATCACAGCTATCGCTCCAGCGTAAATTGCAGTCTGAACATGGTTGAAACAATATGATTTCTGGGACAGATGCTGAGAGAGAATGTCGTTCATTGTTACAACAGCGGTAGCAAGTTTCTTAGAGCAATGTTGGTTCGTGATCATGGGCCGCTCTATTGGATCAGTCCCTTCAAATTCTATGAGAGCCTTCCCAAATTCATCTTCGAGTTGTTTCCGCACTGGATCTCCGAGTGCTTCCGGCGATATTCTTACATCTTTGTCATCTGAACGATGATCGGTGTGCCTTTGTTCATTGACCAAATGTGTACTCTCCTGATCTATGGATTCGTCTACAGAGGTATGAGTATTGTCGGCAGCTACGTCAACCATTAGCAGCTTGAGGTGATGTTCTGGGATAAGTTTCTTCAAAACTATAGCACGGCGCTGATCTGCTATTCTCTGTTCCGTAACATTAATATCAGGGAATTTCTGGCAGAATGCAGCGTGCAACTTCTGTCTATATGCAGTAGTGTCAGTTTCCATATTCGTTATCTGATAATATGAACGCATGATGTACATATTCATTTCATTTGTCCATTTCATGCGCTTTCTCGGTTTGCCTGCTCTTGTGGTCTCCTGACTATCAGAAGAAACACTAGGAGCAGGTGTAGCGTTGAATGCTGTTAGGATGCTACTATCGACATCGGCTGTAACATGTTCGGGGTGTTCCCCGATCAGGGCCCGCCTGTTCAGCTCCTGATCACCACCGGCTTGTATGCTGTCACCCCCAGCGATGGCTCCAAGGATGCCCCGACGCTCCTCGGGTAGCGGTCTTTTATTTCCACTTTTCTTATTTGATCTCATCATGATGATGGTGTGCCTTTTATACCTACGGCCACTTCTCTGTTTGCAATATCTCCCTCCTCAATGCCTCATTTTTAGCCTATTTTCAATTTTGAAAAAATAGGCTTATGAGATCACCTTTTGTCCGTGTGTGTGTGCGTGTGTGTGTGTGTGTGATTCGTGTGTGTCCCCCCCCCCTAATAAAATCTAAACGGCTGGAGCGATTTCAATGAAACTCGGAAAGTTCATAGCACTATTCCCGGCGACCTCGACCGTACCCTTCAAATTTTGTTACGACTCACCAATCCAACATGGTGGCTGTGCGAAATATTTCACCAGCATTCTATATCTCCGAAACAATTACCGATATTACCCTGACATTATCTATGGTGATATAGGGAACTACTATAAGTTCACTTATGTGACTTTTGAAAATCTGGTAACTACAAAACCAACATGGCGGCCAAGCGAATTTGCGACTTTTAAATGGACGTTTCTCGCGATTTGACCAACCAAATGCAATGAAACTTGGTACAGTATATGTCTATATACATTGTAATGCACCGACATCTAACTTCGTTCAATTGTTTACATAATCACAAGATGGCGGATGTGCGAAATATTTCACCGGCATTCTATATCTCTGAAACTATTAGCGGTAAAACCCTGAAATTTTGTACGGAGATAAAGGGCATTACTGGAAGTCCATCTATAAGACTTTCAAAAACCGTTTAACTACAAAACGAACATGGCGGCCAAGCGAATTTGAACATTTTAAATAGACCTTTCTCGCGATTTAATGTTCCAAGCGCACTGAAACCTGGCACAGGAAATATTTATACACATTGTAATCCACTGGTATCTAATTTAGTTCAATTGTTTACATAACCTCAAGATGGCGGCAGTGCGAATTTTAAAATTAAGATTTTATTTATTGTGATGTAGTCACGCGATGGAAGTGAAAGTTTGAATAATGAACCTACGCAATAATTTTCCTTTAATGGTACATGACTCCATGGCCTATACATTTGACAATCCAACATGGCGACCATCCGAAATATTTAGACGATACTGAATATCTACGAATCTATTTTAGCAATCAAACTGCATTTTTTAATGTTCATAGGGGCTATGAAATTATGTTCACCTATAGGACTTTAAATAACCTGGTGATCACAAATCCAACATGGCGGTGACGCGAATTATAAATATTCACATGGACGTTTCTCGCAATTTAACCAACTGCGTGCAGTGAAACTTGGTACAGTAAATCCTTATACGAATGTTAATCCACTGGCATCTAATTTATTTCAATCGTTTCCATAACCTCAAGATGGCAGCTGTGAAAAATTTTAAAATCTCCTTGTTTTTTCTTGTGTCCTAATTATGCGATTGAAGTTTGAATACTACACGTTCACAATAATCTGCATGTAACAGTACATAACTCTAGGACCTACATATATAAAATCCAACATGGCGACCATCCGAAATATTTAGTCGGTTCTCAATATCTACGAATCTATTACAGCAATCAAACTGAAATTTTGTATGTTGATAGTGGCAATTAACATAGGATATATGAAAATAGGCTGTATAGTTCTTCACGGAACTACTTGTTTAAGATCCTGATAAACTTCCTTCAACCATGGTACTTGAGTCTTTCTCCTGTTCTGAAAGATGAGGATTTTAGTTGCTAGGCGTTCCGGTCCCATTATTATTATTATTATTAATATTATTATTATTATTATTATTATTATTATTGTATGGGGGCCATTATAAGATCTTGGAATGTGGTGCTGTCACGGATTTGTCATTTGATGTTGTATTGTGTTGTTTTAAGGGATCATCGTGTGTTTACACAGCTTTTTAATTGTGTTGCCAGTGTCAGTTCCTGTTATCTCGTGAATCTGTGCTCTCATTGTGCTAGTTCGCTCAAATGCACCATTCAGTGTGTTTGTGTGTCCTAAATTGCAGACATGTTTGTTTATCTTGCGTTGATTTGATATTTCGTAGTTCTTTGTATTCATCGAGGAAGAGCACACGGGCCTCCACCGCCTTCTATATCATGCCCAAGACAACCCGCACGTTTGTGTGAGGTGACAGATCTTTATAGTTGTTTACAATTTTAGGTTATGTACACATTCTTCCCCTTGTAACTTAATAGCTGGTGATCCCTACCCTTTGAATTAATATAATTTTTATATGATCCTTTTTTTTAAATATATATAACCGGACCAGTAGGTATGGGTAAGGCTAGGTGAGACTCTCTGAGCCGTGGAGAAGGCAACTCGCCTAGAAGAAGGTCACTTTGATTAACAAACCAGGTTGCTCAGCACCTTAGATGGCAGCTCCATCACTGAGCTCGGGCTCGGAAGGCTGATAACCTACCAGTCTTAAATTACAAGAACAAAGAAAAAGGCAAAATAAAATATCGGACGGATTTAATAGGGTTGACGACATTGGATTGATTAAGGGAATGTTTGGTTTGTAATATTGTATACCGTACTTGAAGTGTTTGTTTTGTTTCTTTGTTTTCTGTCATGGGCCTTAATGACCTGTTATGTACAATAAATGATGATTATTATTATTGTTATTATAAATACATTTTCATTTGAGACTGTTTAGCCTTTCAGAGTCCAGTTTAGTCTGCAAGCCTTTGTTTGCGAACAAGTAGCCTCTATGATCCCCTATTAGCAGTTAGCATTGCGCACTCCTCTGATTCTACACCTCTCACTTTGAAATCATTCAACACTGAATCTAAACCATCGCCTTCTAAGTCTACCTCTAGTTCTCTTACCGTCTACAGTAGATCTCATTAACCTCTTAGGTAATCTCTCCTCCCCCATTCTCCTCACATGACCCCACCATCTGAGTCGGCTCATACAAACAGCTTCATCTAGGGCAGGAGTGCCCAACCTTTTAAAACTAAGGGCCACATTGTGAATAGGCCTAGTTTGGGGCCTTGCGGGCCAATAACACTCCGTTATTTTGTGGGGGTATAGATTTTTTTTGATGTGTAATATATTTCCACTCGGTATCTGCATATTTTTTGTGGGGGTGATTTTGAAAAATGAAACGGAAATGGATGTGACGGAGACAAACTCCGGATTTTTATCACCATTTTAGCATTTCACCTAACATTAGATATACTACAATTAGAATACACCGGCAGTTGCATTACCAATACTGCAACTGAATAATTGTACATATTGTAAATATTTTTCACCTGTATTCTCAAACATAGATGTTATAGCCTAAGTGTAATGGATCTGATGATGATCGCTTGACGATCGAAACTAGTCATCCTAGTGTATTTATTAATCTCATGTAATTTATTTCAGGATTAGGGCACAACCCAGCTCTTTTTTGGACACATTCGTGTTGACCGACTGAAAAGCACCAAACTTTAGTTTTTTTTATTTATGTTCATATGACACAATTATTAATCAAATCATGAGGTGAAGTTCAAGATAATTTAGTCCGACGACTGGAAAAGCTTTGTACCGGTACTTAAAATTTCTCTCCACTTAGGATCGAACTTATTTGTACCAATCATTAATAAGGATTTTACGTGTTCATCAGTGAGTCAATGACCTTTGGTAGGGAAGCGCGCGAACTGCTTTCTCCAGTTGGCTTCAGTTGTATCAAAGTATTGGCGACACGGCGTGGACGCGCAGTGAAGAGCCCGACAAAATAGTCTTGCGGGCCATAGGTTGGACAGTCCATGATCTTGAGTGTTAATTTCTAACTAAGCCTCTCTTCATTACGAGTACTTTCCTGCCATTCCTCCCATCTATTTGTCACAGCAATCATTCGTGCTACCCTCATATCAGTTACCTCTAGCTTATGTATCAGGTATCCTGAATCTACTCAGCTCTCACTTCCAAAAGCAAGGTCGGTCTAAGTACTGAGAGGTGTAGAGAGAAACTCAGCAATTCTTCTAGGTTTGTGCCGTGTCTTGTGTGGGGTTTCACCGGCCGTGAAAGCCAATATACCATCTTTTTGGAAGCCTTCATAGGGAGGTTAAGGCTGCTCGAGCTTTTAGTTCTCGCAGTCAAGTGGTGCAGTTGCACCAAATATAAAAGGAGGTGGTGCGCAGTTCGTCACTCCCGTGGGAGTCCGGGCGGGGACACCAAGAGCCCGCCGATGAGCCAGCTTGGTGTCCTAGGCGAAACCCCACACAAGACACGGCACAAACCTAGAAGAATTGCTGAGTTTTAATTCACCGGCCGTGAAAGCCGATGTAGAGAGAGTTTCGTCGCTACACGAACTTCTTTCTTACAGAATACTGTACATCGCAACTGAGAACACACTGCATTAGCTTTTATACACATGGAATCTATTTCCGTCCCCATACTGTGACCATACCGAGAGAATACACAGCCCAAGTTGACTACTTAAAATGAGACGTCCAGTTACAAAACTCGTCTAATCCACTTGTGAATAAGAATCATTTTCATGAGAAACGTTTCTCTGGACTTTGCCTCGCGTATCTTTTGTGCTTGTTGTTTTCTACTTTTTTATTTTTGCTTTGTTTTTGTTTGTTTTTGGTTTTGTGTTTGCTTTGTGCTTTTGCTTTTGAATTTTACTTTTTGCTTTTCTTTCTTGGTTTTGGATTTGTGTTTGCTTTCTGCTTTTGCTATTTTTGATTTTTGCTTTTTGCTTTGTGTTTCTTGTATTCTGCTTTTGCTTTTATTTTTGAATTTTTCTTTTTGCTTCGTGTTTTTTTGTTTTTGTTTTTATGCTTGTTTTCTGGAAAATCAAAATTAAACAAAACAAAATTAAATAAAACGAAATAGACAAAACAAAATCAATTTAAAACAAAACAAAATAAAACAAAACAAAACAAAAATGTAAATAATACAATTTAAAACAAAATGAAACGCAATAAGATAAAACAAAACAAAATCAAAATAAAACAAAACAACATTAAATTAAATTAAACATAACAAAATAAAACAAAATACAATAAAATAAACTAATTAAATAAATAATTTTACGACATGATCCTTATTCACATGTGGATTAAACGAATTTTGCAACTGGACAGTTCAAATGTTCCATCTGCTCCAATGTAGTTCCCCCTACCTGGCATTCAATTTTCTTGCGTTTCTTCCCTACCGAACTGGTTGGTTGGTTGGTTCCTCAGTTTAGGGGCTGCGACAACATGGTCATATCGCCCGGGTACTTTGGGTGTGTGTAGAATCTGTCTGATAACCGGTGTTAATTGAGATAGCTGTATTTGTGTGTGTTATCTGTTTTTAATTCAAGTAAGGACTGCAGACATTCAATTTTCAAGTACTTCCTAATTTTGCTACCAAACGCCACCGTCAACGGCAACTAGTTCTGAACTTGGTTACTAGATGCCACCGCAGTTGGCTCCTGGCGACGAACGTTGAAGCTAAGAGCATTAGTCAAATCTAACTTATAATTTAGCTTCACACTAGCGTAATTAGTGGAAGGTTCTTTTACACGCCATGAATCTATGACATGGGACCGCCAGATTTACTTCCCCTCCAAAGGAAGGCATACTGAGGGATTTCTAACGCTCTTAAAAATCGGACTACTTCGGCCGGGTTTGAACTCGCGACCTTGGCCATAGAAGCTCAGCATGCTACCAACTACACCATCGAAGTCGCCAGCCCTACCGACATAAGCTTGGTCTTTGAAAGTATTATTATTATTATTATCCCTGGTGTGGATTACCTATTTTACAAAGTACAGCTTCAACAAAATAAATTATATGGTATAACAAGAAGTTCCGTGAAGAACTATACAGCCTACTTTTCATGCCAATGATTATTCTACAGAATATGAACCTATCTAGAATAATGACGAAATTAAGTTGGTAATATCGAAATATCTAATTAGTTCAAAATATACCTGGTATAATGTAGCCTAATAGAGCACTACATTTGGCAGCCCTGGTGACTGAATATATTCTTAGTTCCATCTCTTAAGGTACAGAATACAAAATTTGGTTGAAGTCCAATGGACGTTACATGCAGTTAGACATTGGATCTATCAGCACGCGTTAAAGCATGTTGGCTACAATGTCATGCGTGTGCTGGTCAGAAATAATCTGAAATATTATGATATCTTTTTGTGCCAATTTTGGATGAAATACATTTGTTAGTATAGAAGTTACATGTATTTTAAAATTGGACGTATCAGCAGGCATAGAATTATGTTAGCAGCACTGTCATGTATTAATTACTCCAAATTAATCTAGAATGTCAGGTGCTATACGTGTGCAAAGTATAGAGCTGTTGGCTTGCATTCTTTCTGATATATTGATATTAGGGTAAAAAAATATAGACAGCATTTATTAACAGTTGGCAGCCCTGATTGCTCTTAACAATACAAATAGTAATATCTGTTATGGTACACATAGCACATATGAAATTTGGTTGAAATCCAACTGATAGTATAGAAGTTACATGTATTTAAAAATTGGTACTATCAGCAGGTTTATAATCATGTTGGTAGAACTGACGTATATAAGTTACTCCAAATTAATCTAAAATGTCAGAATATACGTGTGCATAGTTTAAAGCTGTTGGCTTGCATACTTTCTGATATATAGGTATTTGGATGAAAAAATAGAGAGAGCAATTATTAACAGTTGGCAGCCCTGGTGGCCTTAAGAATACGCTCAGTCATATCTGTTTATGTACAGATATTACATACAAAATTTGGTTGAAATCCAATTGATAGTGTAGAAGTTATATGCATTTAAACATTGGATCTATCAGAAGGCTTAACATTATTTTGGCAACACTGTCATGGTTGGCCTCCTGGAAATTAAACTGAAATAGTCTTATCTACATGTGTGCCAATTTTGGAATAGCTCCCATGCATACCTTGCAAGATATCCAACATGGAGCTCAAATTTCTAGTGCGTTTTTTCAGCAGTTGGTAGCACTGACATCATTTTCAAATATGGACGTGAGATATTCCGGTGCACATCTTTACTCATACTAAATTAGGTTTTGATTGCTGCAACCGTTTAGGAGTTGATAGGGGGGACACACACACAGCTAGACAGACAGACAGACAGAAGGACAGACAGACAGACAGACACACACACATTTTCCCGGATCGATCTCATAAGTCTACTTTTTCCTGATTTTTGCAAAATGTGAAAAGTAGGCTAAAAATAGGAATGAATTAAAAGCCTAAAGAAACCAACGCTAGATGGTGCTGCAGAACCAAAATATAAAATCGTGGATGTTTTTTGAATATTGGTCTACCTTGTTTAAAAAATGTAATAAATACTTCTTGGCCAATTATATCTCAAATTAAAGTGATATTTTCTTACAGTTTCTAACATTTCTTATCTGTTTCAAATACCTATCATTATCTGGACAACTGAAATCATCTCGTTGAATAAAGTTTCCATTTGGAAATCAAATAGCGATAACTCATTAAGTGTGGATTGGAATAGACCTTATAATCTCCAGGTGCTTCCTTTGATTGTTTTGCGTATTTCCCAGTAAATGGGACTATTTCGGGAGCTCGTGCCTCGTACTATTAACGGGGTCTGCCGCCATCAAATCCGGCAAGTTTTCTATAGCCAATGTGAGTAAGATATAGGAGTTGAACATTTCATCGCTAGAGGATGTTATTGCATTTTATTCAAGGTGCCATCATTATTGTCTGACGCTGGTCTTGCCGCTTAGTTCGAAACATGGAATCTCTAAGTGTGTCCCTAACCGACTGTTAGAGATAGTGCGCTCATTCCAGTGGTGTACGCGGCATAATATTTTACATACAGTACTGTAGAAATACAATCCCAACCTGGGGATTAGCCCCAGACCCCATTTCCTGTAGTACAATCAGTAATTTTCATCCATATAGTCATCTAACCTAGTAACGGTCAATGGTTTCTTCCAGACAGTCGTCTAACCTAGTCGCGGCCAATGGTTTCGTCCAGACCGACATCTAACCTAGTAGCGGCCAACGGTTACGTCCAGACAGTCGTCTAACCTAGAAACGGTCAATGGTTTATTCCAGACAGTCATCTAACCTAGTCGAGGGCAATGGTTTCGTCCAGGCCGCCATCTAACCTAGTAGCGGTCAATGGTTTCGTCCAAACAGTCATCTAACCTAGTAGCGGCCATTGGTTTCGTCCAGACCGTCATCTAACCTAGCAGCGGTCAATGGTTTCGTCCAGACCATAATCTAACCTAGTAGCGGTCAATGGTTTCGTCCAGACAGTCGTCTAACCTAGTAGCGGCCAATGGTTTCGTCCAGACAGTCGTCTTACCTAGTAGCGGCCAATAGTTTCGTCCAGACAGTCGTCTAACCTAGTAGCGGCAAATGGTTTCGTCCAGACAGTCATCTAAGTAAGTAGCGACCAATGGTTTCGTCCAGACACCCATTTTAGAAAATAAGTAATTTTCGTCCCGACTGTCGCCTAACCTCGCTACAGAGGAGGGCGGGGGAGTAACTAGGCGGGCAACATTGCCTGATACAAGCCTTATCCAACTTGGCGATTTCTTTTTTCGTCAGTTTACTGTATTAGGCTACTTGAAAGTGAATGTTGATAATTTCCTTATATAAAGTGTGGACGTGGTGTTTGATATTTTGCTTCGTATTGTACCCAACTGGGGTTGGTACAGGAGCCGAACTTCGGATCTATGAGATGTAAAGAAGTTCAGTTATAAGCTAGCCATGAGGAAATAGGAAGTGATTCAGGCAATGACGCAGAGCATTGACAATCTAATCGCTTATAAAAAACGATAAGGGAAGCCGAAATAGGCTGTTAAAAGGACAGGGCAGAGACTAAATCCAGGGAAGAACTAGGAGCTGTTCGAGTTATCACGCATCCAATGCAGGGTCTTGGGATCTCATCAGGGCGTCGATCACCGATAGAAAGTGCCGAAGATCACTGAGATATGGTGGAAAAAAGTGCAGTGTAAATAATTTAAAAGAAATATATTTTTAGTGTTAATACAGTGTTTTTATAGAATAATAATGTGTTTAAATATAAGTGAAGGTCGATTGGGCCTAAGTGAAATGCAGTTCACGAAAGTGAGTGCCATGGAAAAGTGTTAGATATGCCGTTAGTTTGGTGAACCCATCTAAGAATCAAACAAGAGCAACACATGGGTGAGTTATGATTTTTCATTAAAATTTGCAGCTGTACTATGCACTGACCCAGTGATATCAGTCGTTGACTAGGGAGTTTAGCGATTGAGTCGCTAGGTATTTGAATGCACTAAGATAATTGAAATGTTGGGATAATAATAATGAATAACTGCGAGAATGACCTCGCAGAAATAAATATACAAATGGGATCAGTAAATATAAAGTAATGGAAACCCAAGAATTGAAATAGTAAGTAATAAATGATTTGGAGGAAGGAATCGAGATAATAACCTAAATGGCTTTGAATTTTTGCCACAGTAAAATCAGGTTAAGAAATAAATACGAACCATAATGAAAACCTTTAAATGTCGATATGATAAGGAAAAATAAAAATAGTTTGATTTTATACCATATAATTAAATGGCAAATAACTAAAAGTTGTAATAAAATACTTGAAAATCTGAGATGATAATAATAAAAATAACTATTATCGAGTTGTTATACTCTAAACATAAAGTGGTGGTAAAATCGTAATAAGGAACTCAAGTAATAAAAACGGAACGAAATAAATAATATCTTGACGTATTGTTGTCAAAATGATCAATCTATAAATCTCTAAAGTAACTGGTGAATAAAACACCCAAGGGAAAATGAATTATTGCAGGCAATCAGGCCAAAGTTGTGAAAATAAAATAATAGGAAGGCCGAGGTCTTACCGCTATAAATGAAAGATTATACAAGAGATTAAATAAACCGTGAATATCCAAGCAAGAAATGGTGTTGCCGAAAAGGCCTAATAATAAAATAAATGTAGCTTCAAGCTAATAAATATGCGTTAATCAGGATATATTTATTCGGGAGATGGAGAGTATCGTCGAAATATTGTGGATGAAAGATTCCCATTAATGTATTGTTGTTGTATGAAACCGTCGTGTTATATTGTGTAGGTGAAAATCCCACTAAAATATTGCCATATTGAAGCGTCGAAAATGATAGTTACATGTGAGTCCCGCCAAATTGGATAGTGTTCCTGGCCTGGCATTGTTATAATAAAATATTGTAGACAATAATCGTCAAAATAAAGCGTCGTAAATGATATTTACATGTGAGTCCCGCCTAATTGGATAGTGTTCCTGGCCTGGCATTGTTATAATAAAATATCGTGGGCAATAATCGTCGAAATAAAGCGTCGTATGAGAAATAATTAAATATGCAAATATGCAAGTAAGTCCGATAAGGCATTGTTATAAATATAGTGTTGTGATGAGACGTCATACAAGTTGTTATTAATGTTGGTGTAATCAACTATTATACATCCTCTCCGAAATAAGTAACAAATATCCTGAAGACACGAAATGTTAATGATGATAATAATAATAATATTAAAGGCAGAAACAAATAGCCGCTTTAGAAGTGAATGTAAGTCTTGGGAATCATGTGGTTAAATAGTAAATAACATTGAAAAGCATGGCGGTCGGCGAGACGTCATAAATCAAGTGAAGTGTCACAGGAAGAGGGGGCATCTGTTAGAGCCTGGCCTACCGTAGTGAGGAAATGAGAGAGGAAATTTAACGAGTTCCGCGGTCAAGTAGGGTCTAGCGAAGACAAAAAATAAAGAGGCCACTATATGAAAGTTTTATTAAAAGGTGCAAGCTCAAAATAACCTATAAAAGCATAATGCTGGGATTGAGACCATTCTCCAGAATATAAGTTTGAAGTGTTTATATAGATTTTGACGGATTTTGTCAAATACTTTTATTGTTGATAAAAGGATTCCTTCCTCAAAAAGAATGAAATAACGGGTTATGAACAAATGTAGTTTTAATATGAATAAAGATCCCACTATGATAAATAACACAGTTCATGGTACATGATGAATGGAAAGTAACTGATGGGTTAAGGGTTCGATCCACAGACAAGGCATGTTCTTGTACAGTATTTTAAATGTTTAAAATCTAAGGCTTTGTGGAGAAATATTATTAAGGTCCAAGGGGCTTAAATAAATGATAAACAAATAATGTTTAAGTAAACATATAGAAACCCTGAAGGGTAAATGAAATGAATGTAAATATCCAAAGCCTTGGAGAGATTATATGACTTAAATGATAGGCGCACTCAACGCCTGAGTGAAATATACTAAAAATGGTATTAATTTAATTTAAGCAAGACAAAGTAGTTACAAAGTTCGTGGAATAATGATGTGACATTATAGTGAATTTTGATGAATTTTTAAATAGTGATTTTTAGTTTTTGAGTGACACTTGAAGAGACTATGCCAAGTGATTTGATTTTTGATCAGTTTTGAGTGAATCTATTTTTCATCTATGAACTAAATAATGCAAAATTGTAATGTTGAGTTTTTCATCAAATCCTTGATAACCTTGAGTATTCCATATCGGATGTTAAGTCAGTGGTGGAGGGAACGTTACACGCCCCGATACCGCAGTAGCAAAAGCCAGGTGCTGACTGAGCATCCTCCGTATAAACGGGCACATGGGGAATGCATATAATGCGTGCTAGATATGGATACTAGGTCACAGGAAAAGCCGGTCGAATTAAAGTTAAAGTAAAGTTTAAATAAGGAATAAGTAAATGACCAAAACCCGCATAGTCCTATATATAAATTTGAAAATGAAATAACCCATATTTCATTTTATGGCGTCCATCTTTAGGGGCTGGTTTTTTATAGAAGAAAAACCAGAGAAAGACTCAAGATTTCCTATTTTTTTTGAAATTTTCGAAAATTTTCGAATTATGATTTCAAAATATCTTGCTTAAGGTTTGTTGAAGTTTTGAAGGAGGGACGTGTGAACGGGTTCGTACGCGTACACACCCGTTAAACACTTAACCTCAAAAATAAAGAAAAAATTCAAACATGTCGGGTCGAGCCCAGATTTACCTTGTGTGCATGATTCATTCTTGGAGGGTAGTAGCCCAACTTTTCTCAAATAATTGGAAAAAGAATGGCTACAACGGAAGAAATGAAAAGTCTCTTGGAGGCAATAAACAATAAACTCCAAGAAAATAGGGATGAAAGTAAAAAGGACTTCGAAGTAATAAACAATAATCTTCAAGGAAATATGGAAGTTTTAAACAATAAACTTCAAGAAAATAAGGAAGTTTTAAACGATAAACTTCAAGAAAATATGGAAGTTTTAAATGTTAAACTCAAAGAATATATCAGTAAGGGTAGGATGGAATGTCAACAGAATTTTGAAACAATGAACAATAGATTAGGTGAAATAAATAATAAAGTTGAATCCGTACAGGCAAATGTGAATGATAGTATTTAAAAGATACAGGGAAGTATTGATACTATTAACAAGTAGTTCCGTGAAGAACTATACGGCCTATTTTCATATATCCTACTAATGTTAATTGCCCCTATCAACATACTAAAATTCAGTTTGATTGCTGTAATAGATTCGTAGATATTGAGAACCGTCTAAATGTTTCGGGTGGTCGCCATGTTGGACTCTTATATATGTAGTGCTTAGAGTTATGTACTGTTACATGAAGATTATTGTATACGTGTAGTATTCAAACTTCAATCACATGATTGGGAAACAATAAGTAAAAACGAGATTTTAAAATTTCGCACAACTGCCATCTTGTGGTTATGGAAACAATTGAGAAACATTAGACGCCAGTGGATTAACATTTGTATAAGGATTTACTGTACCAAGTGTCACTGCACTCTGATGGTTAAATTGCGTGAAACGACCATGTGAATATTTATACTGTAACCTTTATGCATCTGTGATTGCATAAATTCTATATATTTATTTCAACAAGATTTTATTCATGTTTCAAAGCTGATGTGAGGAAGACGTTGCCTGCAGTCCAGAGGACAACAAGGGAAGACACGTAGTGCTTTTTCTACAACTTTCACCGAGCGCGGACAATGGAGAGAAGAGGAGATCGGCAAACATCTGGTAACCACATGGGCTTAGACAACAAGAAACGGTCATTCAACCAAGCGGGTAAATACGAAAATTTCAACGATCACTTACTAGATAAACCCCGCCCATTTGAGAGAAATTGGAGCAGTAATTAAAATGCAGAAACAGGAATTACACCATCGTATAGGGGACAATCCCAGCCTCTCAGAAGTATCTTCAAAATTTAAATTGAGTCATTCTGTGATTTTTGCCAGAATTATAACGAAATTAGGGGGCGGATTTGAAACTACCAATAGCAGCGAGGGACGCGAGACGCGACCAAATCCGCCGAAATTAAGGAACAATGAAGGGAATTACGGAGCTCATTATCTAAGGATCCAGCGATCGGATTTTGGATTAAAAGAAGCCATGAGACATTGAAAATGAGGACGTTCGAATGAGCTAATTTACATATTCATGCGAGTGTTATTATAGAATATAATTCTAAAAGCTCCCCACTCCGAGTACTTCTACGACAAATCATATAAATAATAGCTGGAGACGCAGCGAAAACAGTCTACTTTGGGCGCTGCAGAGGCGCGAGCCCACGTGCGTTGCGGTCTGAAATTTTACAATTTTTACAAGTTCTATTTTGGGCACTGCAGAGGTGCGAGCCCACGATCGCCGCGTTCTGAAATTAAGAAAATTTTATAAGGATAAGCAGTTCTATCTTGGGACATTTGAATATCGTTAAGTATTCGCGAGTGCGAATCGGAACAGTGCCGCGGGTGTGCATACCGTTGACAGTACGAAACAGTTATAAGGTAGAGATAGCCACACGTGCTATTAGCATCATAGTCAGTGAGATAGGAAGTTGTGAAATATCAGCTGAATTGAGTAGGTTGATGATGGCTTTAGGAAGTAGGAGCTACACCCGCGAGAACCGTGCATTGTAATAATAATAATAATTCACAGTGGACCTTTGCTTTGGTGATTTTTTTTGGAAAACGTGAGTAAAATTCTCCTCCTTGCAAGATGAACCAATTGATCCAGAAGGCTGATATCAAGGACCAGATCATCACCAACATGATGTATACAAGATAAGTAGATATTGCATGGGGCATGTTTCCCATAGCGCATCCCATCATGGGAGTCGGATAAATTTGTCTCGATCATAAGCAATTATGATAAAATAGGTATTTTGGGAACAGCAGGCATGTTTTGAGTAAATTTGTGTATATTTGTCATTTATGATTTTTGTGTGTTTTTTATAATGTAAGATTCGTATGTGAGCATCAAATCTTGTTTAATTGAGTTTTGTTTGAGAGTTTCAGTAACTTTGTTGAATGCACATTTAAGGGAATAATTGGGTTGATAGTGCTTACGCACGACCATAACGTAAAAGCTAGTATGGGGGAGATAGCTTGACATTGTGACAAAGACCAGTAGTGACACTGAAATTAGGTGAAGAGTAAGTAAGGTATTGAAGACCACACCAAGGTAAAGAAAGGTAAGATGGAATGAAAATGAAAATCCACAGCCTGCTTCCAGTCTCCGACCGGGTCAGGAATGGAATGAATGAAGATGGCTGGATGATAATATAATATTCAGAAAAGGTTGAGAGTTGATGCTTGGTTGAGCTGAAATTAAAAACGGAAGTGGTATTCCCGTGTTCTACGATGATATAAATGGTAAGTGAATTAATGGCGGAGGCGAAATTCCCGCGAATCTACGATGATATAATTGGTAAGTGAAATGATTGAATTCATTGTCTGATAAGAGTGCACTATAGCTCCGTCGGAAAGGTAACTGTACAGCTCGAGCCCAAGGCAGTCATACGGAAAGCAGGTATAAAGATTGTAGTCAGCCGTCTGAATTCTGAAAGGAGCAGCGAAGGTCGTTGCTTGCCCAGCTGGTTTATTATGGTGTGAGGGTGTCTGTCACAAGGTCGGGAAACCACGTTGAATGGTATTGTTTTTCTTTTGTGAGGAAAGGTAGTCGAACTTCCCAGGGTTTCTTTTTTTGTACCGCTTCAGGAAGCAATGTCATGTCTTGTAATATCATTTTGAGTGCATTCATTATAGTTGTTTGTTTATTAAAAGTAACGGGGCATCGGCCACCGAAGTGTGTTTATTTGATGCTTCATGTATTTGACTTTTTTGGTTTACCGTAATTAGCAGAGTCATAGCTCTGAGTGAGTTAGTTGTTTTTTTAAGCTACAACATGCACACATGCCTGTGGCCTAGAATAAGCCTATTGCCTTCATCATTGGATTCTTGTGAGGAAGAATGATGATTGTGCCAAAAGGCATGTCCAAACCCCAAAAACCAATTTTGCAATTGTAAACCTGAGTGCGCATTTTTTTTGACAGAATGGCTGGGCTATTCAGATCATAGTTTTGATGAATTAAGTCTGTTGACGTTTTATTTTTGAACTTGAAGCAGTGGACTGCAGTGAATTAGATTATTTTCTTTTCCTGGTTTCAGCCAGTGTGATTATAATTTATCTTATACAATTTGATTTGTTGATTAGAATCTTAGCTTGTGTTCAGAATAAGTTAAGGGAGTATATTTTTGTTGTTTTATTGTCTGTGGATGGGAGCAAGTGGGAGATGATGTTTTGTGAATAAATTATTTTATATTAGGAGTTCTCTGACATACTGATTTTAAGTTAAGCCTCCTGTGATCCTTGATGATATCCCTAGGGTGTTTAAATTAAGTTAGAGCCACACCGAACAGACCATTACCCCGAGCTTGAGTTGGCATCCTAGGAACCATTCAAGGGTACATATGGATTGGGTGATAACACTGTAGTTATTCAAGTCCATATCAGTTTTCTTTTATTAATTAGTGGATCACAGAGATTGAGATTGTCAGAGAGTAGCTAGCCGGAGCCTACTGAAGTATACATGCCGCGTTGAGGTTGTGATAAATCATGGTGGCCCATGATGGTCTTTATCCAAGAGGGTGAGCATTGAGCTTGCGGTATCAAACCTTGAGGACGTGTAAACAGAGGTAGAGTGGCCCATATCATGGCGCCCTTTAGTGTGGCCAAATTAGCGGTAATTCAGGGGAAAGTAAAGCCAGGAGTTTGTTTAAAATAAATAGTCGAAAATGCTGAGTTTATTTTGCATATTTAAGTAGAAGCAGTGTTTTCGTGGCGCCCTTATAATTGATTGATTAGTAACAAACTCCAAATGTATTTTGTAGGACGGCGTGAAACGTGAAAAGTCATGTCAGTACTTTATTGACTGGACTGGGAAGTTAAAATTAACGCAGAAGGGTAAACTGAAAATTTATTCATGAAAGCAGACATCAATGAGGCAGCTCTTCAAGCAAATCAAAGTAAATAATGGGAATAACGTAGATTGGGATTAAGCGACTCATTTTATAGTTACAGAAGGTGGGAAGCGTGAGGCTGCATGCCCCAGTTTTCTCAAATAAGTGTTTATATTTTGTGGCTATGGCTTCAGTGGAAGAAATTCGAGCGATTATCGAAGGTTCGGTAGCTAGAACAATGGAGCAGTTTGAACAATTTAAGATGGAGTGTAGAGAACAGAGCGCAATAAACAATGCACGTATTTCAGAACAGATAGCGGAACAGAGTATAATAAACAATGCACGTATCTCAGAACAGATAGCAGAACTGTGTACAATAAGCAACGCACGTATCACAGAACAGATAGCGGAACAAAGTAGGATAAACAATGCATTACTCGCGGAGCAAAGTACAATTAACAATACACAGCTGACGGAACAGATTGCAGAACGGGGTAGGCTGAATAATGAAGCGTTAAAAGAGGAGTTGACGGGAAAATTAGCAGAGCAGATAGCTAAAATCACACTTGAGACTACCGCACAGTTAGGACAGATGGAGATTAACCTAAGACAATCGATAGCATTCAGTGAAGAGAAGACGGTAGCGAAACTCATACAACTGGAAGAAATATGTAACGCCAATACGGAAGAAATAAAGTTAGAACAGTTAGCAATCCTGGCTACGATAAAAGAGGTGGACAATGAGGTTAAGTCTGCGACAAAGCAATTACACAGCTTAGAAGAGGAGGTGACAGAGATCAGAACAGAGATAGACAAGGCAGCTTTGACTTCAGCGGAACGGTGGAGTATTCAGGAAAATGAGAATGATGCAATTAAAGAGAGCATTCGCGTGAGTAATGAACTGATAGGAGGCAGGCTCGATCAGCTGGGAAGCGATAAGAAGGATGGGAAGAGAAAAGAGGAAGATAGATATGAGGCAATAAGAGCAGAAATAAATATGACATGCCGACAGATTGGAATTGACGGGAAGAGGACAGAAAGAAACTCATAGAAAAAATGGAAGAGAACCAGAAAAGGATAAAGGAGGTCGAACTGCAGTTGCTAGGAAAAATAGAGGGACAAGAACGGAAGATTCTTAAGACGGAAATACAATCTTTACAACAGCAAGACTTGCTTCTCGAACTTAGAGCACACAATAGCACTAAGGGAACAAACAGGACGGCTAATAACCTTAACACGAGCCAGACTCAGGTAGAAGGAATGAATGGACATAGTCCGGGGCGCGCAACTACAGGTAGCGAGAGTAATGATGGATTCCAGACGTTTAGAGGACACGCCTCGACACCTCAACAGCCGGCTGACAATAATAATAATAATAACCCAGCTACCCAGTATGTACACATAATCAGAATGCAGGAGGACCGCCCACGCAAATTCAATAATGACGGGTCACAAACGCCAAAAGCTTTCTTAAAAGATTTAGAGCACTACCTCACAGACAGTAACGTTCCTGAGACTAAGAAACTCAGAGTAAAAGAAAAATTACTTGCGGATAGCGTCTTGACTTGGTTCAGAAGTTTTCGCTACACTTTTGAAGACATGGATAGTTTCAAACAGGCATTTCTACGCCGTTATTGGAGCATGTCGATACAGCATAGTCTGAGAATGGATTTGTATAGCAGGAAGTATCACGCTTCACAGCCCACGCGCTACTCAGAGTATTTTTCGGCTCAGCTGCTCAGGTTGAATGATATGGACATTTTGCCGCCGGAATCAGAACTGGTGATGACAATTTGTAAACAGCTTCCATTACCAGTACAGCAGTTCTTAATTGGAGCAAACGTCTCGAGTGCACTACAAGCAGAGGAGGTTTTACGCTAACTGGATGAAACTTTATTAAACACTCAGAATAGGCATGTCAGATCAAGTGACAGCGCAGTGCTTGTACATCAGGCTGAGCTTGTCAATACTAGGGAACAGAGCACCAATTCAAATATTAGCCATAAGAGCGGAAACAACAATAGAAGGCCAGACTTGCCAAGAGAAGAGCAAAGGAGATATGAACCGAGGAACGAAAGGAACTGGCAGCCGCGACGGTACAGGAGAGATGACTGGAAAGGGCGTGGTCGCCAAGGTCCATATCATCAACGCAGGTATGACAGAAGGGAAAACAGAACGTTGAACCGAGGACGAGATGATAACCAAGGATACACGGAGGACAGTCGACGGGAATGGCAGAACTGACACGAAGCATCCCAACAGAACCTAAACGAGTTGCATCGCAGACAAGAAACGGAGAAGGATCGCTGGCGAAGGACGATGGAAAATCGCGAGAATCAAGATGTGGAGATAACCGGAGCAGAGATCGAATTGGCGCAACAGCATCGCGAGAGTCAGAACGATAAGAGACAGACGGGGGCCATTAGCAAAAAAAATGTACTAGAGGATGAAGAAGAATTTCACGCCAGATAAAACACAGTGGTTGATAGCGAACATTGAGGAATGGGTCGCAACTCCTGATGATTTTACGGGTGAAATATAATAATATAATAATAATAATAATATCGTATGGCCTCGGGTGCCTGGTGCAAGCTTTGTTAATTGACACCCAGAGGGTAGCTTGCATGTCGAATTTCGTCGTTCCTTTCAACGCTATGAAAGTCAAGGAGGTTAGATATCTAAACTCCTTGACACTACAGCGCTTTCAAGTAGAGAATGGAGGAACATTGTGTTGGCGGAAAATCCCGAGATTAATTTTGCCATTGAACACGGCCTACTGAATTCAAATGGGTTATTTAACATGCCAACAACGTATGACATGAGTATCGTGATTTTTGTCGCCTTCAAAAATCACTTACCATGGCCAGGGGCGAACCTGCAATCTTGGGGTTGGTAGTCCGACACTATAACCACTCACCCACCGTGGCAACAGGGGTGAAATTATTCAACCGGAACAACATTGTTTGAGGAAATTACCTGTCATTATTACGAGAATAGGAGGATTAAGACTAAGAGGCTTGGTGGACACCGGAGCACAGCTATGTCTAGTATCAGAAGCATTAATGCAAGCTTTAAGCGAAAAACAAAGAATACCTACAATTCCAGTACCACAGGTCAAAATTAGAGGAGTAATTACGGAAAAATCAGCTGTCTGTAA
Organism: Meconema thalassinum; assembly: GCA_946902985.2. NCBI lineage: Eukaryota > Metazoa > Arthropoda > Insecta > Orthoptera > Tettigoniidae > Meconema > Meconema thalassinum. Next base: position 419,426,813 of record OX336393.1, read on the forward strand.
ATTTCAAGTACAATTGGATCTAGAGATATTAGGACACACTTTCTCACATGTATTCATGGTTATGAACAAAATGATTGTAAACCTGATCCTTGGCGCGGACTTCATATACGAGCACCAAGCAGTAATCGATCTACGCAACAATGTAATTAAATTCAGAGATATGGAAGGATTATCAGCGGTGGTATTGAACATGAATAATCACGGCTTAGATAGAGATGCTAACATTTGGACGCTTGAGACGATTCCTGAGGAAGAAGAGAGAAATCAAGCAGATGAAGAGGACTCGAACACAGGACTCCTGGAGGAAAAGCAAGAGTTGGAAAATGAGATGTGGTCCATGGCAGTAGAAGATGATGGCAACAAAGACAGTTTTGAGGCACTTTTCAAGGAAAAATTAAAAGAGGCAAAGCTAAATGATGAAGAAAGAAATTGCTTGGCACAAATGCTATGTGAACATTCAGCAGCATTCAATACCCTGCCGGGAAAAATATTAAATTTCTAGTACGCTATGCAGGTGGATGACTGGACTCCATTCAAGAGCCGACTCTACCCACTCCCAGAAAAACAGCGTGCAGCAGTTAGAAACATTATAGACGAAATGCTTAGAGGGGGCATGATTAAGAAGACGCCAACTCCATACTTGAACGCCATATTAGCGGTGGCGAAACCCAATGGTTCTGTGAGACTATGTCTCGATGCTCGCACACTCAATTCCAGATTAATCGACGAAACCGACCGTGCACCATTAATTAAGGGGGTACTAAAGAAGTTCCATAAGAAAAGAATATATTCGTCTGTAGATCTTGCCAATAGCTACTGGCATATCGAGTTAGAAGAGAAATCACAGCTGTTAACTGGATTTCTATTCGATAATCAGAGTGTCACCTGGAGTCGCTTATCATTTGGAGTTAAGACAGCCGGATCTGCACTAATCCGAGCATTGGACCGTAATTTGACAGAAGAGGTGAAATACATGACTGTCAGATATGTCGACGATATCTTGTTAGCATCAGAAAGCATTGAAGAGCACTTGCAAAATTTAAGCAAATTGTTAGAGAACCTCGAAAGGGCAAATTTCAAAATCAATCTAAAAAATCGCACTTCTTTCAGCACGAAATTTTATATTTAGGACATATTGTCGATGGAGAGGGTGTCAAACCCAACCCAGTGAAGATTGAAGCCATTAGAAATTTTCCTCGACCAACCAGAGTCAAGCACATAAGGATGTTCTTGGGAGCAACGAATTTCTTTCGTGAAAACTGTCCAGGGTACACTGAAGTAGTAGCACCATTACAAGAGATGCTGAAAAAGAATAACCGTTGGTTTTGAAACGAAGAGTGTGAGAGGTCATTTGTAGCTACAAAAGAATTGCTGTCAAGTAGCATAAAACTGGGTTACCCAGACTTTTCAAAGATATTCATAATTCAAGCAGATGCATCTTTAGTGGGCATCGGAGCAATGCTTTTCCAAGAAGACGCAGAGAGAACAGCAGGCCGTTCATACTTAGCATTTATCAGCAGAAAGCTAAGAAAGCATGAGAAAAGTTATACCATCTCAGAGCTGGAGCTTCTGGCTATCATACACGCACTACAGCAGTGGCGTCGAAAAATCTATGGGTTCCCCATAATAATCCGCACTGATAACAAGGCGCTGACTTTCTTATTTAAGACCACCATGGTAAGTGAACGCATCAACAGATGGGCCATCTATGCACAGTAGTTTGACCTACACATTGAGCATGTATCTGGAAAATTAAATGTAATCCCGGATATTTTTAGCCGAAATCCAGAAGAGGAGGCGCAGAAGGATGAGATGTTAGTGCAACACATTGAGCTGACAAACGAAGACCAAGACTTCCTACAAGAACTTAAGAGGTTACCGCAGGAACAGGAAAAGGAGCCATGGATGATACAGATGATTAAGTTCCTCAAGAGAGAGTTAACACCCGATACGCCAACATACCGAGAGATTGAAGCTCAAGCAAGAAATTATACCTACTTCAACAATATGCTCCATAAATTTATAGATGAGGGTCATGTTAAGCTACGGATATTGTTACCAGCATCTTTACAGAGGAAATTAGTGTGGCATACTCATTATACACTTGGTCACATGGGATTAGACAAGACACAAGCAACGATAGGTGAAGCTTTCACTTGGCCACGGATGAGGATCACAATACGCGATGTCCTGAAGACATGCGATATTTGCCAGCGTGCAAAACCAAACAACTTCCTCATGAGACAGTACCCATAGCCACTCTTGCCACAGAAACCATTAGAGTTCATTGCGACAGATTGCCTGGGGCCACTGCCGAAAAGGCGTAGAGGAGTACGACATGTCTTTGTGTGTGTGGACGTCTTCTTCAAGTTTGTTGTCATATGTGCTATCCAGAAGACAACGTCGAAACAGGTCCGAAGCCGAATCAAGAATCGTGTTATACCTACGATGGGAAAGCCAGAATTTATACTTTCCGACCAAGGGAGTTACTTCACCTCAGCAGAATTTAAGCGTGGATTAAATGAGCTAGGCATGAAACATGTATTATCTAGCGTACGCAATCCACAAAGCAATCCTAGTGAGAGAGTTTTACGAGAGGTTTCTAAGCATATCCGTATGTTCATACTCACAGAGCATCATTGTTGGGCTGATACCTTGATAAACATTGAAATTTGCATTACTATGACACGTCATGAGTCAACTGGACAAATTCCATACACGCTACATTTGAACCAGCAACCACCGAGATCTTGGACAACAGTGCTAAATTGCCCAAGGGATCCGCAGCCAGCACCACAGCTGAGAATCGAACGAACGGTCAAGTATATGAGAGAACAAGCTGACAGGAGATTGAGAAGGCTAAAAGGGAAACGCTTTCACAGAGAATTGAACGCCGGTGAGTTAGTTTTATTAAAGAGACCACCTATCTCTGATCCTGCAAACAAAGTGTTTCATAAATGGTGTTTCCCGTACATCGGACCTTACCGCATCATAAGAAATTTGGGAAACAATGCGTATAAGATACAGGACATAAACGGCGGAAACACGTCAGTAGCAAACTGTTCAAACCTCAAGGTGTATCATGAAAGGGAACCGTTTGATCAACCACGGAATACCGGGGGTGTCAACATTATGGAAATCGGATAAAGATGATTCAAGTGCACGTGGAACGAGGAAGTAGACAGTCATAAACCGACCTGGTGTTTACAGTGAGCGGCTGAGAAATGAGAGTACAAGGCGAGACACGCAGACAATAGCTACCTGCACCAGACGGCCGAGATACTAATCCTACCAAGAATGTGGAAGGGGGACACAGGAATAGTAGCAAGAGAATCCCTGCGCGCAACCAGCAGTGGCGAACCAAGTAAGCAGAATAAGGAGTGACGGTGGAACCTTACAACATCCGTGAGGCGGATCGGGATTGGAGAAAAAAATCATACGTTCCATATCGTTTTTTTTCCTTGGCAGAAGGATAATGTAACCTTTATGCATCTGTGATTGCATAAATTCTACATATTTATTTCAACAAGATTTTATTCATGTTTCAAAGCTGATGTGAGAAAGACGTTGCCTGTAGACCAGAGGACAACAAAGGAAGACCCGTATGTGCTTTTTCTACAACTTTCACCGAGCGCGGACAATGGAGAGAGGAGGAGATCGGCAAACATCTGGTAACCACATGGGCTTAGACAACGCGAAACGGTCATTCAACCAAGCGGGTAAATACGAAAATTTCAACGATCACTTACTAGATAAACCCCGCCCATTTGAGAGAAATTGGAGCAGTAATTAAAATGCAGAAACAGGAATTACACTATCGTATAGGGGACAATCCCAGCCTCTCAGAAGTATCTTCAAAATTTAAATTGAGTCATTCTGTGATTTTTGCCAGAATTAAAACGAAATTAGGGGGCGGATTTGAAACTACCAATAGCAGCGAGGGACGCGAGACGCGACCAAATCCCGCGGAAATTAAGGAACAATGAAGGGAATTACGGAGCTCATTATCTTAGGATCCAGCGATCGGATTTTGGATTAAAAGAAGCCATGAGACATTGCAAATGAGGACGTTCGAATGAGCTAATTTACATATTCATGCGAGTGTTATTATAGAATAAAATTCTAAAAGCTCCCCACTCCGAGTACTTCTACGGCAAATCATATGAATAATAGCTGGAGACGCAGCGAAAACAGGGGCGCTGCAGAGGCGCGAGCCCACGAGCGTTGCGGTCTGAAATTTTACAATTTTTACAAGTTCTATTTTGGGCGCTGCAGAGGTGCGAGCCCACGATCGCCGGGTTCCGAAATTAAGAAAATTTTATAAGGATAAGCAGTTCTATCTTGGGACATTTGAATATCGTTAAGTATTCGCGAGTGCGAATCGGAACATTATCGCGAGTGTGCATATCTTTGACAGTACGAAACAGTTATATGGTAGAGATAGCCACACGTGCTATTAGCATCAAAGTCAGTGAGATAGGAAGCTATGAACTATCAGCTGAATTGAGTAGGTTAATGATGGTTTTAGGAAGTAGGAGCTACACCCGCGAGAACCGTGCATTGTAATAATAATAATAATTCACAGTGGACCTTTGCTTTGGTATTTTTTTTTTGAAACCGTGAGTAAAATTCACCTCCTTGCAAGATGAACCAATTGATCCAGAAGGCTGATATCAAGGACCAGATCATCACCAACATGATGTATAGGAGATAAGTAGATATTGCATGGGGCATGTTTGCCATAGCGCATCCCATCATGGGAGTCGGATAAGTTTGTCTCGATCATAAGCAATTATGATAAAATAGGTATTTTGGGCACAGCAGGCATGTTTTGTGTAAATTTGTGTATATTTGTCATGTATGTTTTTTGTGTGTTTCTTATAATGTAAGATTCGTATGTGAGCATCAAATCTTGTTTAATTGTGTTTTGTTTGAGGGTTTCAGTAACTTTTCTGAATGCACATTTAATAGAATAATTGGGTTGATAGTGCTTACGCACGACCATAACGAAAAAGCTAGTATGGGGGAGATAGCTTGACTTTGTGACAAAGACCAGTAGTGACACTGAAATTAGGTGAAGAGTAAGTAAGGTATTGAAGAGCACACCAAGGTAAAGAAAGGTAAGATGGATTGGCTGGATGATAATATAATATTCAGAAAAGGTTGAGAGTTGATCCTTGGTTGAGCTGAAATTAAAAACGGAAGTGGTATTCCCGTGTTCTACGATGATATAAATGGTAAGTGAATTAATGGCGGAGGCGAAAATCCCGCGAATCTACGATGATATAATTGGTAAATGAAATGATTGAATTCATTGTCTGATGAGAGTGCACTATAGCTCCGTCGGAAAGGTAACTGTACAGCTCGAGCCCAAGGCAGTCATACGGAAAGCAGGTATCAAGATTGTAGTCAGCCGTCTGAATTCTGAAAGGAGCAGCGAAGGTCGTTGCTTGCCCAGCTGGTTTATTATGGTGTGAGGGTGTCTGTCACAAAGTTGGGAAACCACGTTGAATGGTATTGTTTTGCTTTTGTGAGGGAAGGTAGTCGAACTTCCCAGGGTTTCTTTTTTGTACCGCTTCAGGAAGCGATGTCATGTCTTGTAGTATCATTTTGAGTGCATTCATTATAGTTGTTTGTTTATTAAAAGTAACGGAGCATCGGCCACCGAAGTGTGTTTATTTGATGCTTCATGTATTTGACTTGTTTTGGTTTACCGTAATTAGCAGAGTCATAGCTCTGAGTTAATTGTTTTTTAAGCTAGAACATGCACACATGCCTTTGGCCTAGAATAAGCCTATTGCCTTCATCATTGGATTCTTGTGAGGAAGAATGATGATTGTGCCAAAAGGCATGTCCAAACCCCAAAAACCAATTTTGCAATTGTAAACATGAGTGCGCATTTTTTTTTGACAGAATGGCTGGGCTATTCAGACCATAGTTTTGATGAATTAAGTCTGTTGACGTTTTATTTTTGAACTTAAAGCAGTGGACTGCAGTGAATTAGATTATTTTCTTTTCCTGGTTCCAGCCAGTGTGATTATAATTTATCTTTTACAATTTGATTTGTTGATTAGAATCTTAGCTTGTGTTCAGAATAATTTAAGGGAGTATATTTTTGTTGTTTTATTGTCTGTGGATGGGAGCGAGTGGGAGATGATGTTTTGTGAATAAATTATTTTATATTAGGAGTTCTCTGACATACTGATTTTAAGTTAAGCCACCTGTGATCCTTGATGATATCCCTAGGGTGTTTAAATTAAGTTAGAGCCACACCGAACAGACCATTACCCCGAGCTAGACTCGGCATCCTAGGAACCATTGAAGGGTACAATACTTCGCTCCGCCGCCATGTTGCATTTGAGATCACCAGGTTATTGAACGTCCTATAGGTGAACTTATGTCTATAGCCCCTATGAATTTAAAAAATCAGTTTGATTGCTGTAATAGATTCGTAGATATTGAGAAACTTCTAAATATTTCGGATGGTCGCCATGTTAGATTGTTATATGTACAGGCCTTAGAGTCTTGTACATTTAAAGGAAAATTATTGAGTAGGTTCATTATTCAAACTTTCATTTCGATCGCATGATTACGACACAAGAAACAAAAACTTAATTTAAATATTCGCACAGCCGCCATCTTGATGTTATGCAAATAATTGAAATAAATTGCATACCAGTACATTACAATGTATATAAACATTTCCTGTACCAAGTTTTATTGCGTTTGGATCATTAAATCGCGAGAAAAGTCTATTTAAAACTTTCAACTTCGCTTGGCCGCCATGTTCGTTTTGTAGTTAACAGGTCTTTGAAAGTCTCATAGATGAACTTCTAGTAGTGCTCTTTACCTCCGTGCCAAATTTCAGGGTGATACCGGCAATAGTTTCAGAGATATAGAATGCCGATGAAATATTTCGCACAGCCTGGTGTATTCTCGGAATACAGGGTACGAGAGAATATAAAGTTTAATGCTCTTTGCTTGTTCATTCCTTCCTCTTTATCAAACACCAACAGTGATCTTCTATTTTCTCTTTGTTGGTCATGTCCCTTATGTCATTGTGAGTCTGTTCTAGATATATATCTTCCATGACCCACCTAGCGTCATCTAGCAGCGAATCTCTGAAACTCCTCAATTCTTCCTGGTGCAAGAGGACTTCCTTATCCATCTGGCCACCAAATCTCGTTGCCATCGCCAGCTATTATCTCCGTGATCAAGAGAACTTCTTCTACTTTTTCACCCACCAGACTGTGCTAGTATCGCCTGCTATCAACTCTTTGAAGACAATTTCCTCAAGAGAATTTAAGTTTACAATGTTGGTCATGCTTATATGTTCTCCTTTTGTCTCCTACCCCCACTCTTTTCCCTTCCTTGGACCCTCCGCTGAGTGGGTCTCACTTGTACGTCGGCAGTTGACTCGGTCAGTCAAGGCTCAACTAGAGCCAGTCTCCTCAAACCAAGAGGCACTCTCTACTTTCTACGCCATGTTGGCACATTAGGTATCCGTCAAAGGGAACTTCACCTTCGACATTCAACCAAGATAAGTACAGACTTAAGGTTTTAACCTCATCTTCATCAGCTTTATTATCCACATGCTTTTATTGATCATTTTATAGACGGCGTGAGATTACTTATTTGGGGCGGTAATCATTCTTCGGGGGATTTGCTATGTTGAGCTTTTGTCTGTCTAAGCCAACCTTAGTAGAAAGTAGCTTTTCTTAAGCTATTTAAATGAGAGATCTTCTCACAACGTGGAATATTATCTAATACCCGCTGTCCATAAAGTATTAAGCTCGTTCCACCGCTGGATTAACTTTGGCCCCATTTTTCAATAAAACTGTTCTGGAACCTTCCAGATTCTGTACTCTATCCACAAGTCTTGCCGTCATGTATTTTTCACTCACTTGTGGGAATACTATTTAAAATGAGGAATCTTCCTTATAAATTACTGCAATAGCTAAATTTTCTTCCACCGTTGGAATGTTCTATGGCGCATTTAATTGTAATTCACAACTTTCTCAAGAAATAGACTCTTGCCTACCTAGTGCAACCAGTTATCTTTCATCATTGCAATAACTTTCTTTCCCATAAACTTTCGTGTTACTACAGTGAACTTTTCATTCATTTTACAGACTATAGTGATAACTAGTCCTTGTTCCACTTTTCTACCGCGTCGCGATCGTCCGTTTACATTAAATAAGGCCATGAACATTGATCCTAAATCCCCATTGATCTTTCCTAAACCTTCTACTAACAAACCATATTAATAAAATTGTAACTCGGGATCATTTTCAATGAGGTGTCACTCTAACGAAGTGCCCTTCCATCTTGCTTGTTTATCATTAATTAATTTCTGCATAACTACGTGTTTTATACACGGTTTAAGCTTACATTGTTTCTACCTCATAATCAGGGAAAACAATTCTTTCAACTCATGAGTGAGTTATTTCTAGGTCTCACGAAAGGCAAACTGCCCCATTTGGCTCGTGATTCTTACTTAAACATAGGAGGTCGAGAACCTTCCTTTTGACTTTCTCTTCAGGTTTCACAGTAAGTGACCTGCCCTTATTTGTATAATAACCAACAGTAATTCTGTATAAATATAAGAAGTTATATGAACTTCTCCTTCATTCTACCCGCTTTCTTTTTTGTTATTTTCGATGTTGTAACTTTTTCTAAAATAGTTACGTGGAATTTTCTTAAAGTACACTCCTTGTACTCAATTTAATGTTTAAACTTTAATCACATCATTTGTCTTTTTTAAATCGTATAAAGATTTTAGTACATATAAGGTTTGAAACCTAAAGAATTGTCAATTGCCTGGAGCAAACGTCAAATGTTTTCTGAGGTCTGTGACCCAAAAATTGTTAACCAAACTGAAAATATATATTTGTTAAAGTTATCAACTTCTTTTGATTTGTTAAATAAATTAAGCGTTTCTTTTCGCTTTTTCATTTTTCTAGTACAACGGTTAGGCAAGATCTTGTCTTCCTTGGCTCTCCCTACTCAATGCCATTAAATCTATTGATAGGGCTTTCCCCACTCTTTGCATTTGAGCAAGAACTCTTAGTGGTAATCTCGTTAAAGTTTCTCTTAGCTTTAATAGCTAATTCTAACTGGCCAGTAAGGCAAGTAAAGCTCGCTACGCCAGCTACTTGCTTGTGGAGATCCTCTCCGAAAACTTATGGTCGGTTTTCCAAAAGATAAGTGTTTCTCTTTGTCTAAACTTTTAGCCGGCTCTTTGCTGAGTAAAAGCTTAGCCATTTCCAAATGAACCATTGGTTCATTTACCAAAATTACTCCCCAATGTATAATTTTTTATCACTATCCTTCTTGGAGGCACTTGGTCGCTTTTCAGGAACTCCATAACTTCGAAAAATGGAAATACCAAACCTGATTCAAATTATTGGCATTCTTCGAATTACTTTGCAAAAACGAATTGCTTTGAACAGACATCCAATAAATCTGTTACTCTCAGTCTTGCCAGACCATCACCCTTCCCCATAGTAAGCAGATGCATGCTTGAGAGGGAATATACTAAAGCCACTCTCTTGCAAACCGCCCAAGTCTTAGCTGCGTTTCCCGTCAGCTTAGACCAAGTCCATACCCACTTTAGGTATCAGAGAACGGATTTGCAGTGGCAACCGCCTCTAAGTGCATTCAAAGTTAAATTCATAACTTTTGTGGGACTCTCCTCCAATGTTTCTATCCTTTTTCTCCAGTCCGAAACCTACCTCCTTTTCTTAATCATCTTCTCTTGGTGGTTAGGTTATTCCTCAGCCAATAATCTACCCAAAATTTGGTGCCGAAACCCGGGAGAGTCCATTTGCTCTTTCTATTCTTTGTCAAGTGTCATTTGGCAATACCTTGCAAATTATTAATACCTGTTTTGAATCTTTCAGCTATAACTACATCATGCAAAGCCTGTGAAGGGGAAAGAGGCCGCTCCTGTCTCCCGTGGTGTGTCCCTTTCTTTCAACTTATTTGCTGCTTCCAGCTTGACAGCATTTCCAAGGTTCCACAGTTTCGTGAGTTACATTTCAATCTATTTTCTTTGACATGTCTCCTACTGAAAAGGATAAAGATGAAAAACTTACTTCTAAACGAGCATTCTATAAAGGGCAAATTACCCGATTCAGAAAGTACATAAAAGAGTTAGATCCCTCAGAAGCTCAATTAGACTTGTTGAAACATCGTGTAAGGGATTTTGAACGTTCTTATGAAAATTATTGCAACATCCAAACTGAAATAAAAACTTGAATGCTCAATCAAACCGAAGATCGAGTCGAAGTAGAAAACCAATATTACGAAGGCATAGGTTCTGCTTTCAAAATAATACGCCAACTCGAAGAGGAGCAGAAAAAGGACGCTTCTGTTCTTGGTTCCCTTCACGAACCACAAACTTCTTTCCGTGATGGTACTCACAAGCCCAAACCAATTTTACCTAAAATTGATTTACCTCATTTCTCTGGAGATGAATCTACTTGGGATTCTTTCTATGAATTATTTTGCTCCCTTGTTCATGACAATGAAGACATTCAAGTCATTTACAAGTTTCATTACTTGAGATCTATCCTCCGAGGTCAAGCTTTGCAGTTAGTCGAAGCACTTCCTCTACGTGCCGAAAATTACCCCATTGCCTTTAACTTATTGAAAGAAAGATATGGAAATTTACGGTTACGTATTCAACGCCATATGAAGGCTCTATTCAACCTACCTGCGTCACAGCACAATGACGTCACTAGTTTGCGTACTCTAGTTGACACTACACAACTTCACGTTAAGGCTCTGTCCCAAATAGATCAACCTACTGAACACTGGGATACTTTCCTAATTCATTTAGTGGTTTCTAAATTTGATGCTGCTACCCTCAAAGCTTGGGAAATTGAACTTTCTAAAGAAGACGACTACTCTTACGAGCATTTAGTCACTTTCATAATTGCCAGATGCCAGCTCTTAACCGCTTTAGCTAATCAAAGTGAACCCTCATCTCCTAGTTCTAAATTTGAATTAATGTCTATCAAACCTAAAAGCGAACGCTTAGCGTCTAATACCCAAAAACTCGGGTCCAGCTCATCTAAATTTAAATCAAACACTACTGGTTACCCAACTACATCTAGTGAACGTCGTGTTGCTAGCTCTATGGTTTTAAACACTCAAAGCGAACCCCGCAAGAGTTTAAACGAACCGTTAAAGTGCATACTTTGTAAAGATCCCCATGCCCTATACCTCTGTAAATCCTTTAAAGAAATGTCAGTCGACGACAGAAGAAAATTAGTTTCCCAGAACAAACATTGCTTCAATTGCCTAGCGCCTACTCATTCTGCTTCTAATTGCAAGTCCACAAGACTTTGCTACCATTGTGAAAAGGCTCATCACACTTTGCTACATCGTCATGATCAGGCAAGGTCATCGACAGCATCTACTTCTCCGAAAAATGATAGTGCTAACAGTTCTAATGCTTCATCGTATATTCAAAATGCCAAGTCCATTCGCAGTGCTCAAGTATTGTTGTCTACTGTCCAAATCGAAGTTCAGGATAACTTTGGCAACTGGGTCCGTGCACGCGGTCTTCTAGATTCAGCGGCAACTCATGATTTTGTGTCTAATTCCTTGATTAGAAAACTAGGCCTACCTGTAAACCCCACTTCTATTAACGTGTCGGGTATCAACAGCTCAAAATCGCAAGCTTTACAATTCTCGAAGCTAACCATAAGAGATATTTGTAATAGAAACAAATTTCTTAAACTTAATTATCTAATTCTCAATAGCATTGGAGAAGACACTCCAAGTCACTCTGTGGATATTTCAGGGTTAAACATTCCCTCGCATTTAAGGCTAGCCGATCCTTTGTTCAACATACAAAACCCTATTGACATACTCTTTAGTGCCAATGTTTTCTGGGATTGCCTTCGTAAACAGGTTCGCAAGTTATCCTCAAACGTGGTCGCCAGAGATACTAATTTTGGATGGATCGTCACAGGTCAACTTCCCCATTATTCTCCCCAACCCGCATCGCAATGTTACTTCTCCAATACTGACCTGGAACAGTTCTGGAGGCTTGAAAGCGTTGATCCTCCTAATGTAACCTCTTCAGAAAATGAATTCTGTGAGCAACTTTTTTTGAACACCACCACTCGTTCTTCTGATGGCCGGTTCGTTGTTCAAATGCCACGATTACATAATCCTCCAAAACTTATTAACTCTCAGCCCAAAGCTCGAAAAGGTCTCTTTGCTATCGAGAGCAAATTCAAGAAAGAACCTCTTGTTATACAGCAGTACACTGATTTCATGGATGAGTATGAAAGCTTAGATCATATGGAAGTTGTTAACAAATCTGATGATGAATTGCACCCCCCAATTGAAGCGGTTTATTTAAATCATCATCCCGTGTGGAAAAACCCTCTTGTAAAACATAAAATCAGAGTTGTTTTCAATGGTTCATCACCCGACGTTAATGGCAACAGCCTTAACGACACCCTTTACTCTGGTCCTGCTATTCAATGAGATCTATCTGCTATACTCTTAAACTTTCGATTATTTCCCATAGCTGTCATAGCTGATATAAAACAGATGTACCGCCAAGTTTTAATTCAACCGGAACAACGAGATCTCAAAAGAATCTTATGGCGTGATGAAATCAGTAAGCCCATTAAGGTATTTCGCTTAAAACGGTTACTTATGGCTTAAAACCCTCTGCTTTCCTTGCTAACCGATCCCTACACTTGCTAGCCTCACAAGATGGTCATTTATTTAATTCCAAAGCCTCTGAAGCACTAACTACGTCATTCTATGTTGACGATTATTTGCAGTCCTTCCCCACTTTGGAGGAAGCTTCTTTTGTGTCTTTAGAACTTCAGGTATTGCTAAGGAATGGAGGTTTCCCACTTCATAAGTGGAATTCCAACTCCCCTGAGTTTCTCGCCCAGTTTCCCATCGAAGACGTAGATCCTTCTTCTGTCGAAATTTGTGGAAACTCCGAATCCATAAAAACTCTAGGAGTTCATTGGTGCACTAGCACTGACACTCTCATCTATAAAGTTTCGCTCGCAGAAGAGCTTCCTAACACAAAAAGACAAATTCTCTCTGAAATTGCAAAAATTTTTGATCCACTTCAATTCCTTGCCCCAGTTATCGTTACAGCCAAACTCTTCATCGCTCAAATGTGAATGGGATGACACTGTTCCTCTTTCCTTTCTTAATCGTTGGCTCTCGTTTCGCAGCAATTTGCTGGATCTTTCCCTTATTGAAATTCCTAGGAATTTAATTAACGCTCATTCTAAGGCATCCTTTTTCCTTCATGTGTTCGCGGACAGTTCCAAAAAAGCTTACGGTTGCTGCGCATATTTAGTTTATTGTGGTTCATTATATGGATCTTCAGTTTCCAACCTTGTTTGTGCCAAATCGAAGGTCGCTCCTCTTAAAACTATCACTTTGCCTAGGCTTGAATTGTGCGCTGCACTCATGGCTGCAGAACTTGTTAAGAAATTACGGGAAGTATTAAAAGTCAAATTCTCGCAAATCTATCTCTGGAGCGATCCCATGATCACCCTTTCTTGGATCGCCAAGAACCCCTCTAACTGGCAAACTTTTGTTGCAAACAGGGTTTCTAAAATTCAAACTCTTTCTTCTGGATGTCAATGGAGGCATGTGCCCAGTGCTGATAACCCAGCCGATATTATCTCTCGTGGTTGTTTACCCTCTCAATTGGCAGCTTCCCAGTTGTACTGGCATGGGCCCTCATGGTTAATCGAAGACTCTTATTCTTGGCCTTCTAAACCTCCAGCTACAAACTCCAACTTGCCTGACGCTAAAGTATCTCTACCTACCGCTTCGTGTCTTGTTTCCAACGCTTCTCATCCCTTGTTGTCCCGCTATTCTTCTTTTCATAAATTAATACGAATTGTCGCCTATCTCCTTAGATGGAAATATTTTGTGGTTGACCAACCTCTTCTCCCCAAACCACACCTTACCAATCATGAATTGAATCTCGCTACCATTAAGGTTTTACAACTGACACAGCAAGAAGCCTTTTCTTCTGAATTGTCTTTACTTTCTTTTAAAAGGGATCTTCCCAAATACAGTCGTCTACGTGCTTTAGCCCCGTTCCTTGATGACCATGGGTTACTCAGGGTAGGTGGAAGGCTCTCGCAATCTTTGCTCTCTGAGGACAAAAAGCATCCCGTTATTTTGCCTTCTAAACATCACGTAACTTCTTTAATTATACGTGACTTTCATTATCGTAATCTGCATGTTGGCACACGCACTCTGCTTTGCCTCTTAAGGGAAAATTACTGGATCATAAATGGAATTCATGAAGTGTCTTCTGTAATTCATAAGTGCATTCCTTGTTTCAAAGCGAAACCTAAAATCAATACTCAATTAATGAGCGATCTGACTTCCTTTCGCTCTTCTCCTATACGCCCATTTGCTTTAACTGGTGTGGACTATATGGGTCCGTTCCAATATCAACGAAATTCCCCTGAAGCTAAACGCAAATTGTTTGGTAAGCTTTATGTTTCTCTCTTTGTTTGCATGGTTACTGGCGCAATCCATTTGGAACTAGTAACGAATGCTTCTACTTCTTACTTTTTATCAGCTGTCTCTCGCTTCACTGCTAGGCGTGGTGTTCCTTCAGAGATGTTCTCTGACAACGCTTCCACTTTTCAGGGCGCAGCTTCCCTGTGGAAGAAATGTCTCACTTCCTCTCCTGCCATGGAACTAATTTCTAATTTTTCCTACTCAAAGTGTTTCAAATGGCGCTTTATACCTCCCTACGCTCCTCATCACGGTGGTAGGTGGGAATCTTGCGTAAAGCTCACTAAACGTCATTTAAGAAAAGTCTTAGGTAATCGCATTCTGACTTATGAAGAATTCAATTCACTATCCGTTCTGATTGAGGGTGTTGTTAATTCTCGCCCTTTAACTCCTCTTTCCAATGACCCTGATGACCTGCTTCCACTTACACCTGGTCACTTCCTTATCCGCACTTCTCTTTCTGCCCCTCCTCCTCTTCCCAATTCTTACAGGGATTCTAATCTACCTATCGTTTGGCGTAAAGTTGAAGCCCTCCGTAATTCTTTTTGGAAGAGGTGGAACTTGGAATATTTAACTTCCTTGCAACGGAGACAGAAGTGGTTCCTTTCCAGTCCCGACATTAAAGTGGGGGACTTGGTCTTGGTTAGGGATGTTTCTCCTCCCTTTGTCTGGACTTCGGGTAGAGTGACCAAGTGTTATCCTGGAAGGGATGGGAGAGTCAGGGTGGCCAAAATCTTGACCGCTAATGGACCGATCACAAGACCACTGTCTTTGATCTCTCCATTACCTTTAAATGTTTAACTGCTTCTTTGTTCTCTGTTGGAGTTTGCCCCTCCCAGTATGGTGTATTCTCGGAATACACGGTACGAGAGAATATATAAAGTTTAATGCTCTTTGCTTGTTCATTCCTTCCTCTTTATCAAACACCAACAGTGATCTTCTATTTTCTCTTTGTTGGTCACATGTCTCTTATGTCATTGTGAGTCTGTTCTAGATATATATCTTCCATGACCCACCTAGCGTCATCAGCAGCGAATCTCTGAAACTCCTCAATTCTTCCTGGTCCAAGAGGACTTCCTTATCCATCTGGCCACCAGATCTCGTAGCCATCGCCAGCTATTATCTCCGTGATCAAGAGAACTTCTTCTACTTTTTCACCCACCAGGCTGTGCTAGTATCGCCTGCTCTCAACTCTTTGAAGACCATTTCCTCAAGAGAATTTAAGTTTACAATGTTGGTCATGCTTATATGTTCTCCTTTTGTCTCCTACCCCCACTCTTTTCCCTTCCTTGGACCCTCCGCGCTTCGCTGAGTGGGTCTCACTTGTACGTCGGCAGTTGACTCGGTCAGTCAAGGCTCAACTAGTGCCAGTCTCCTCAAACCAAGAGGCACTCTCTACTTTCTACGCCATGTTGGCACATTAGGTATCCGTCAAAGGGAACTTCACCTTCGACATGCAACCAAGATAAGTACAGACTTAAGGTTTTAACCTCATCTTCATCAGCTTTATTATCCACATGCTTTTATTGATCATTTTATAGACGGCGTGAGATTACCTATTTGGGGCGGTAATCATTCTTCGCGGGATTTGCTATGTTGAGCTTTTGTCTGTCTAAGCCAACCTTACTAGAAAGTAGCTTTTCTTAAGCTATTTAAGTGAGAGATCTTCTCACAACGTGGGATATTATCTAATACCCGCTGTCCATAAAGTATTAAGCTCGTTCCACCGCTGGATTAACTTTGGCCCCATTTTTCTATAAGAACTGTTCTGGAACCATCCAGATTCTGTACTCTATCTACAAGTCTTGCCGTCATGTATTTTTCACTCACTTGTGGGAATACTATTTAAAATGAGGAATCTTCCTTATAAATTACTGCAATAGCTAAATTTTCTTCCACCGTTGGAATGTTCTATGGCGCATTTAATTGTAATTCACAACTTTCTCAAGAAATAGACTCTTGCCTACCTAGTGCAACCAGTTATCTTTCATCATTGCAATAACTTTCTTTCCCATAAACTTTCGTGTTACTACAGTGAACGTTTCATTCATTTTACAGACTATAGTGATAACTAGTCCTTGTTCCACTTTTCTACCGCGTCGCGATCGTCTGTTTACATTAAATAAGGCCATGAACATTGATCCTAAATCCCAATTGATCTTTCATAAACCTTCTACTAACAGACCATATTAATAAAATTGTAACTCTGGATCATTTTCAATGAGGTGTCACTCTAACGAAGTGCCCTTCCATCTTGCTTGTTTATCATTAATTAATTTCTGCATAACTACGTGTTTTATACACGGTTTAAGCTTACATTGTTTCTACCTTATAATCAGGGAAAACAATTCTTTCAAATCATGAGTGAGTTATTTCTAGGTCTCACGAAAGGCAAACTGCCCCATTTGGCTCGTGATTCTTACTTAAACATAGGAGGTCGAGAACCTTCCTTTTGACTTTCTCTTCAGGTTTCACAGTAAGTGACCTGTCCTTATTTGTATAATAATCAACAGTAATTCTGTATAAATATAAGAAGTTATAGGAACTTCTCCTTCATTCTACCCGCTTTCTTTTTTTTTGTTATTTTCGAAGTTTTAACTTTTTCTAAAATCGTTACGTGGAAATTTCTTAAAGTACACTCCTTGTACTCAATTTAATGTTTAAACATTAATCACTTCATTTGTCTTTTTTAAATCTTATAAAGATTTTAGTACATAAAAGCTTTGAAACCTAAAGAATTGTCAATTGCCTGGAGCAAACGTCAAATGTTTTCTGAGGTCTGTGACCCAAAAATTGTCAACCAAATTGAAAATATATATTTGTTAAAGTTATCAACTTCTTTTGAATTGTTAAATAAATTAAGCGTTTCTTTTCGCTTTTTCATTTTTCTAGTACAACGGTTAGGCAAGATCCTATCTTCCTTGGCTCTCCCTACTCAATGCCATTAAATCTATTGATAGGGCTTTCCCCACTCTTTGCATTTGAGCAAGAACTCTTAGTGGTAATCTCGTTAAAGTTTCTCTTAGCTTTAATAGCTAATTCTAACTGGCCAGTAAGGCAAGTAAAGCTCGCTACGCCAGCTACCTGCTTGTGGAGATCCTCTCCGAAAACTTATGGTCGGTTTTCCAAAAGATAAGTGTTTCTCTTTGTCTAAACTTTTAGCCGGCTCTTTGCTGAGTAAAAGCTTAGCCATTTCCAAATGCAACCATTGGTTCATTTACCAAAATTACTCCCCAAGGTATAATTTTTTATCACTATCCTTCTTGGAGGCACTTGGTCGCTTTTTCAGGAACTCCATAACTTCGAAAACTGGAAATACCAAACCTGATTCAAATTATTGGCATTCTTCGAATTACTTTGCAAAAACGAATTGCTTTGAACAGACATCCAATAAATCTGTTACTCTCAGTCTTGCCAGACCATCACCCTTCCCCATAGTAACCAGATGCATGCTTGAGAGGGAATATACTAAAGCCACTCTCTTGCAAACCGCCCAAGTCTTAGCTGCGTTTCTCGTCAGCTTAGACCAAGTCCTTACCCACTTTAGGTATCAGAGAACGGATTTGCAGTGGCAACCGCCTCTAAGTGCATTCATATTTAAATTCATAACTTTTGTGGGACTCTCCTCCTATTTTTCTATCCTTTTTCTCCAGTCCGAAACCTACCTCCTTTTCTTAATCATCTTCCCTTGGTGGTTAGGTTATTCCTCAGCCAATAATCTACCCACATCCGCCATATTGAGGTTATCTAAACAATTGAACGAAGTTAGATGTCAGTGCATTACAATGTATATAAACATATACTGTCTCAAGTTTCATTGCGTTTGGCTGCTTAACTCGCGAGAAACGTCTATTTTAATTCGCAAGGTTGCTTGGACGCCATGTTGGTTTTGTAGTTACCAGGTTTTCAAGGGTCACATAATTGAACTTCTAGTAGTTCCCTCTGTCACCATACAAAATTCCAGGGTGATATCGGTAATAGTTTCGGAGATATTGAATGCTGGTGAAATATTTCGCCCAGCCGCCATGTTGAATTGGTGAGACGTAACAAAATTTGAAGGGCACGGTTGGTGTCGCCCGGAATAGTGCTATGAACTTACGGAGGTTCATTGAAATTGCACCAGTCGTTTAGATTTTATTAGACACACACCACACACACACACACACACACACACACACACACGTGCGCACACATACGGACAAAAGGTGATCTCATATGCCTATTTTTTCAAAATTGAAAATAGGCTAAAATGATGTAAACCATATCTCAGGCGAACAGGCAGAGGTTAAGTTGCGCTTAAATGAGATCGATGTGAAAATTAACGGCATCCAAACCGAAACAAGAAAGCAAATCGATAGAGAAATCGTTCGGGGACACGTTAAATCTTAGATTAGAAATGAATAAGGTCGATTTCCAGGAATTTAAGAACGATGTAACTAAGCAACTAGCTAACAATGTAAAACAATGCGAAAATTCCACACAGGAGTAAAAAAGGGAAATAAATATTTTACCGAAACAAATCCAAGAAAGTAATGAACAAAGGAAGTTCGATATGGATAAAATAAGTCAAAGAATACATATACAAGCAAAGGAAGATAGAGATTATGTAGATCAAAGGATAGATATACAGGATAAAGCATGGGAAACCACGTTAGATAAACGAATAAAACCCATACAGTCATTAATAAAGACACAGGAAGAAATTGTCGGGAAACAGGGTGATCACATCGAAAGGCAACAGTCCCAAATTGAAGAAATCCAAGATAGTATAAATCCTATGAAAATTAGTATAGGGGAATCAAATAAGAGAGTAGAACAAAACCAGGGAGATCTGGCAAGGATAAAGAAGACCCAGGAGAAAACCCAAGGGGAAGTAAAATGTATAAGACATGATCTTAAAGAAGTAGAGAAATGCGTATAGAAAAATTTAGAAAACGCAAAAGAGAAAGTAGAAACAAGAGTACAAGTTAATTTTGAAGAGAAAGAACAACAAATCCTTGAAACCAAGAAGGAAATAAGGGAAGAATTTGAAATACTCAAGGGAAACTTGAAAGGAAAACAAGAGGAAATAGGAAGAAGAACTGAGGACAACGAAGATCGTATAAATAAAATAGAACAAGAATCATTTGCTAGGATCTAGAGACTCGAAGGAAGGGTAAATCAAAGTGAAACAGGAATGATTGCATTAGAAGGAATTAGTGGGAGAGATCATAAGTCAAATCGGGGAAGTACAGAGGACTTGAGAGACAAATGGGGAGAAACGAAACCCCAAAACATATTTAAGAACTACCCAGACGGGGAAAGTCAATTCAAAACGCCAGTGTAATCTATATTCACGTCTACCCCTTTTAATAATAACAATAATAATGAAGTCCAGAACCAGGTGATAACAATTATTAGATCAGACTCTGATAAACCCAGAAAGTTTTCAGGAAACGTGTCTTCCCTGACACCTAAATATTGGTTAAAGGAGGTATTCGAAAACCTGAAGGACACACGAGTTGCACCTGAACGTCAATTAAGATCAATTGAAAAATTAATGGATGGCGATTGTTTAACATGGTTTAGAAGTTTTAGGTATACTTTCGACACCGTGGACGAGTTTAAAGACGTATTCTTAAAAAGATATTGGGCAGCAGACGTCCAGAAAAATTTAAGGCTTGATCTCTATTCCAAAAGTATAGTACGAATACGCCTACGCGCTATTCCGAATATTTCACTGCACAGCTCTGCAAATTTAGAGAATTAGACTGCTCGCCGTCAGAAAATGACCTATGTCTGTCAATAACGAAGCAGTTACCTTTTGAAATTCAAAGATTTCCAATCTCATCAAATGCGAAGACAGCAATTGAAGTAGAAAGCGTCTTACGCCAATTAGACATGACTACTGCACATATGTCACCACGACAACACGGAACAGTAGAACTGACGCCCAGACCGGAAATTTTGAAAGGTCAAGAAATGATAAAGCAAAGGGTACGGAGGAAATTAGGATTGAACCAAATACCCCAGGATATGACCCGAGAGAACAGAACACACCTTATAGGAAAAACTATAAAGGGAATTACAAGGGTAACTACAAAGGAAATTATAGCCCAGGTAATAACAAAAATTAAGGATACTATGGATCAAAGCCCTGGAATCAGAATGGATCACCGAATGAAAGGCCGTACCAGGCAAGAAAGTGGAACCCAAATTACCTTAGAAATACGCAGCAGAGAGATAATGATAATGATTATCAGGCTGAAATTGAAGAACGCAGAGTAATAACCCAGAGGTATTACGATGAAAGAGGAGATGAATATAAACAGCATCCTAAAGTGAAATGGAGTAATGCAATGGAAAGAAGAACCTCGCCAGATATTCATGATATGAGAGGAGCAGAGAGCTTGGAACTCCAAGAACATAATCAGAGATCCCAGCGTGAGGATCCTGATGGAAAAAAAATCCTCTCGGCACGCCGGAAGGCGCAGGTAGATTTCACCGGGCAAACTAGGGGATAGGCTATAATAGGCAAAATATGCAGGTTTTCGTAGGAGGATCAGACCTCATTTATTGCGAGAAAGTATTTTACAATTGGAGGTTAGTTAACATTTTTTCGTCTTTCTATGCATATTTTTAACATTTTGCTCTCTTATGGAGATGGTAACCTTCTTGTCATTTGGGGTTCGTTTTTAGCCTATTTTCAATTTTGAAAAAATAGGCTTATGAGATACCTTTTGTCCGTGTGTGTGTGCGTGTGTGTGTGTGAGCTGTGTGTGTGTGTGTCCCTAATAAAATCTAAACGGCTGGAGCAATTTCAATGAAACTCGGTAAGTTCATAGCACTGTTCCGGGCGACCCCGACCATGCCCTTCAAATTTTGTTACATCTCACCAATCCAACATGGCGGCTGTGCGAAATATTTCACCAATATTCAATATCTCCGAAACTATTCCCGATATCACCCTGTAATTTTGTATGGTGATAAACGGAACTACTAGAAGTTCACTTATGTGACGTTTGAAAACCTCGTAACCACAAAACCAACATGGCGGCCAAGCGAATTTGCGCATTTTAATAGACTTTTCTCGCGATTTTACCAACCAAACTATATGAAACTTGGTAGAGTATATGTTTATATACATTGTAGTGCTACAACGTCTAACTTCGTTCAATTGGTTACATTACCACAGTATGGCGGCTGTGAGTAATATTTAACCGGCATTCTATATCTCTGAAACCTGAAATTTTGCAC
Organism: Meconema thalassinum; assembly: GCA_946902985.2. Taxonomy (NCBI): domain Eukaryota; kingdom Metazoa; phylum Arthropoda; class Insecta; order Orthoptera; family Tettigoniidae; genus Meconema; species Meconema thalassinum. The sequence continues at coordinate 419,448,587 of OX336393.1, forward strand.
AGAGATAAAGGGCTCTACTGAAAGATTATCTACGAGACTTTAAAAAACCGGTTAACTAGAAAACTAACATGGCGGCCAAGCGAATTTGAAAGTTTAAATAGACTTTTCTCGCGATTTAATGATCCAAACGCAATGAAACTTGGTACAGCCAGTGTTTATACACATTGTAATGCACTAGTATGTAATTTAGTTCAATTGTTTACATAACCTCAAGATGGCGGCTGTGCGAATTTTTAAATTAAGATTTTGTTTCTTGTGTCGTAATCATGCGATCGAAGTGAAAGTTTGAATAATGAATCTACGCAATAATTTTTCTTTAAAGGTACTGCCCCCGTAAATTGAATTATATTGAGACCACGGTGGCTGTATTGGCATATATGAATAAAGTTATGGCTGTCATAGTTGTGACGTGTATATTCATGACGTAGGCACGGATGACGCAGACTTCATGCAAGTAGGCTGGATGTGCTGAGATTCTTGGTGACGTCATGATTTTGTTCGAGAAGGATCTGAGATTTACGACGCAGTCGCAGGGAAACAAGGAATTGTGCTAAGGAAGAAGTTACGCTATTGGAGGAGAGACTCGATCCAATGAATGATAGTTTGGAGGGAGACGGAGATTACTGAAATTACCATATTTAATTACTTTTGGCATGCAGAATTGTGGAAAACTATTTTCAGTTATGGCATTGATTTGGAATTTTGAAGAAATTAATTATGAGTTTTTGAAATTTGAAAATCCGTCAAGTATAGCCAAAGTTAGAACTTCTAGCAATGACGGAGGAACAAGCTATGGAAGCGATGGATACGCCCCTTAAGAAGTTGATAAAAGGCCTTGCACACCAGAGAGGAGGCTCTCATGTCTCATGTCTCATATGTCTCATGGCTCATTTTTCTGATTCTCATATTGTCAGACTTCGAGTTATTCAGTGAAGCAAGTCGTCATTAGCAAGTGTGGTAGAGCCCACAGCATCGAACAAGCATTGAGCGTGCAGCAGTACAATTTTACGGTTACTGAAACTAGGCGAAGTTGGAGCGCACACATAAACGAGTCTACAAGATTATCTATCAAGAGTTAGCTACTGCATTTATGCTAATTCAATTGTGCATTACAATATTGAGGCGTGTACGAAAGTTGAACATTTTCACTATTATACTTTGGAAGATATTCGCATTTTAAGACTGCAGACAAAAGTGATTTTCTCGACACCTGAGAAGCACTTTTATAATACCACATTCTACGCTACGGCTGACACTTGTATTGCAACCGTGATACTGAAGATTACATTTGGTGATACAACGCTACATTCTACAATGGAACTATATAATCTGGCAGTACTTTCGACTATTATTATAACGGAAGTGAAGATGGAAGGCTAAAACTTTAATGCAATTGGGACATATATCAATGGAGTGAAATAGCAGCATGGAACTTCATTAATCGTCATTCTACAAAAGCGAGCATGTAGTGAACATCCAACTACACTCATGCATCGTAATCCATCGCTGAATTACATCAAATGGCAGTGGAAATATCTTCATACTCCACAATTATGAACATTTCTGCGGAAATAATTGCAATAAACTTCATGGCGAATTTCTACCAGAACTTCAGGGAATTTTCAAGAGAGGCCAGGGTGGACCCGGCTCACAAAGAAGAGTTTTGCCAGAAGGATGTCTATCGTCTACACGGAGCAGTGCAATTTCCGGAGGAGGAAGCAGTTCTATTCTCCGAGGGCGCAGGTTCCAGGTTCGAGGTCGGAGCACATCTTTACGGTGGTGAAATGGAACCAACAGCAGTCTTCTTTGGAAATTTTCCTCTAGAACTTCAATCAACAGATAAGGTAGTCGTGAACGTTTCTTGTTTTATTTGAGCCATTTAGCGATATCTGAGCAACCAATTTTTCCCATATTTTCTGTCCCATATATTTTGCCCCATATTTTTGCTTGATATTTCTGTACTCTGTACACTTTGAAGATTTATGTCTTTTTTACGATTTATTGAGACATTGTTATGTCATTGGCATATTTAAATAATTTTGTATTAGTTGAGACTGATATTATATATTCTTTCAGTAATTTGCATATTTTTGTAGTCACTATTTGACGGTAAAGTTATCGATTTTCTATGGCAAATTTGAATTCAGACAGCGTGTCACTTTATTAAAGTAATTCTATTCAGTAAATTACTTTGACCAATTTTCTGTCATCCTCAAGAAAGAAGAATGATTAAAAGATTTTAGAGCGTTAAAATCTTCTATTTTATCGACGATCTTGGAAATACTAGTCGTTTTATGAACATGATTGCAACATAGACATTTATCGTCAATTCTGAAATACCATTGCATTATAGACAATTTTATGAAATATGAACTTTGAGTACGATTTATTGAGTACACTATAGTAATGAACATTTGATAGGAGTTTTTCTCAATTCTAGATTGGAACAATAATGTTTGCATTCCACAGTCTAATTGTATTCTATTCGATTATTTATGCAGTTTAGATGAACTTTGATTGAAGATAGTATTTTTATACTGCGATACTTTGATGAAATTAATCTCAATTTTGATAGACCAGGGAGGCGTGTCTAATCGTATTTGCTATTAAATTTATTTGTGATTGGCAAATTTTTACTTCATATCGATTCATGAATGAAACCCACGAAGGTTAAATATAATAACAGTTTTGATACAATTGATGAATATAAGAATTTTTAAAGAGGAACTATGGATGTATAATCGTTAGTTCAGTGGACGTGTAAAAGTCGCTGATGAATAATGCCCTGTAATAAGTGAAGGAGGTTCCCACAGTAATATTGATGATGTTGATGAATTTGTAAGTGGAGGTTTTTTGTATGTATCGTGGAAGATTTTGATGCCATATATAATGAGATATATGAATTATGGGCCAATTTTGGTGCAATTTTGTGCGTTTTGAGCGAGGTATTTTTTCCGCTGAGTGTATTGTTCAGGTCCTTTGAAATTTATTAATGTGAAGTTACTGTTAAAATTAACAAGAGTGTTTAAATAATTTGAGATAACGATTTTGAATGGAGGTTACCGTCACAAATAATAATAATTATTAAATCTTATTAAACCTGGATCTAAAATTTAAATATAACTAACCTTCATTGGTCGATTATATCACCACGATTTAAGTAATTATCAACCGGATAAATGTGTGGTTTAATGTATTTCTAATATAAATAATATAAATAATATAAATAATGTAAATAACTATGTAAATATCTTTAATAATAATTTGAAACGAACGGGATTAATAGAGGCGTGTATAAATTTTCAATTGTCGTTTGACAATGTTATAAACAATTTAAAAATGTTATAAATAATTAATGAACATTTTGTTATAAACATTAAACGTTTTCGTTATTATACTCTAAACAACGCTAGTTCAACAATTGGATTATACAATTAAACAAGATTTGGGATTATTAGAATAATCCATTGATATTTGAACGGTGCATTTAAAAGATTTGCGTGATAATATTTGAGTTGAGACGTGAACATTTAAAGTGTTTTGAAAAGGAGCTAGGCTCTGAGGTAACTAGCATATGCTAACGTTGGCTGGACAGGTGGGTCCATTTGACGATGCAAGCATGTGACATGGTGCAGGTGGCCTGACAACTGTGTGATAGAGGCCAAGGTCGTCTACATAGCAGCCTTGCAGTTATAAATAAAATGTGATGTTTATGAAAAAGGAAAACAATTGCTATATGTCTCGTCCCAACTCCCTTATCCATTCCAAAGTGCATTATTATTATTACGTTCTTTTGAGCTAGAGAAAGCTGAAATTTTGTATGTGAAGTCTACAAGTCCTACAGGAGGACATGGTTACATGGACAATGGCTTCTGATTGCCACGTATATTTTGTTGTTAAATTTTGTTAAATTATTTTCTTTATGTGAAATAAATTATTGTGCAGTTTAAATTTTCTTGTTTCCGTTTTGGTTCATTTTAAATATCGTGGTGGAGGTTATTGTGAGGGCATACTATTAAGTGATCCAGTTGAAAACCCAGACCCGAGATTAAATTGAAAAGGTAAGTATGAACCCCCGTATATTTTGGTGTGTTCCACAATAATTTCATGTTAACTACTGTGCTCTAATCTCGGTAGTATCTGTCAGTGTCATTTTCATTGATGTAGCTGTGCCGGTGCGATTGATTTTTGGCAATCCGATTGAGGGGGCGCATATCTGACAGCCTACTATCCGGATTATCGGGGACAGTAGGATTGGCGCCGCAATTTCGTGGGGATCGACAAAACTGGATTACCAGGTTGAACGCCAGTAGGATTGGCACCGCAATTTCGTGGGGCTCGACAAAACTGGATTACCAGGTTGAACGCCAGTTGGATTGGTGTAATCAACGTGTGGAGTGCTCGAATAACATTGGATTACCAAGTTATCGATGTCAATGGGATTGTGAAGACTCAAATAAAGAGGTTGATTCTTTGTTAGATGTCTTGGCCAATTGTAGAATTTGAGAGTGTGATTATATAGGGATTAAATGTTGTGTTGTATTAGGAAAATTACACTCAGAAAAGATCAGATCTTATACAACCTGAGAGAGGTTAAATAGGCTGGAAACTTAGAAAAATCGCCTATGATCTGGAGTCTTATTTTATTTGACCGGCTTATGACATATTTAGTCATATTAAATATAATATTAAACTATTTGGATTGTAAATGTAAATTATTTGTGTTAGGATATTTTAAAATGAACCAAAGAAATTTGAACATGTGCTTGAGTTTATTTCAACATGAGGTGTTTATGAAGTTAGTGATAAGCTAATTATAAGTTAGATTTAAGACAGAAAATTGCTCAAACTTATATATGGTGAAAGGCGTTGCTCAGATGTTGTTATCTTGCTCTATTTGATGTATGTCCCTAACGCAGTCTATTATTGAAATATTATTGAGATGGCAGATGAGAGTATGAGAAAGATGTTGGAGGAGATGTCCAACAGTTTGTCTGCTAACTTGAAAGATAGCATGAATGAAAGTGTGAGGGAGATGGAAGCTAGGAATACTAGTCGAATGGAGGAGAATGCTAGTAGGCTGGATGAAAGTTTGAAAGTTCTTCAGACCAGTTCTGCAAACTTAGAAAATAATGTGTCGCGTTTACAGACCAGTACCCAGGGAATCCAGAATGCCGTGACTGACATTCACAAGGATGTCTCGGATGTTAAAGTAGATTTATCCAATGTCCATAAAGATTTATCCGATGTCCATAAAGATGTCTCAGATGTTAAGACTGATGTTTCCAATGTACAGGGAAAGGTTGATTCAGTCCAGAAAAACCTTACTATGTTGAATCTTGATGTTGCTAATGTCCGGGGTGATATTTCATGTGCTAGAGCAGAAGTAATCGTTGTTAGGAATGATGTTGCTACTGTGCAAGACAAGGTAGAAGAAGTTCAAAAAGAGATTAGAAATGTTCGAACCGATGTGTCAAACGTTCAAGTAGACATAAATAATATTCATTCTGATGTTAATGATATGCAAACCGATATCAATAAGATACAAATAGAAGTTAATCCAGTTTTTGTAGACATTGCCAAAGTTCAAACTGATGTTAATAAGGTTAAAGAAGAAATTGAAACTTCAAAAACGCTTTGTACTCGTAACATTAGTGCTTTAACAACTAGGTTGGTTGACGAGTCTGCTAGGACAACAGCTTCTCTAGCTGGATTAAAATATGATGTAGAGGTCATGAGGACCCAAGTCTTAGATCATAATCGTTTACTTAAGGAAGACATTGAAGTAGATATTGCTGAAATGTTAACTGCAAATGTAACGGTTTGGAAAGATGAATGGAACAGGTCAAGTGGGGAACATGTCAATCAGATTCAGGAGCGAATTGAACGAAAACTTGCCAGTACACAAGTAGATATAAATAATGAGGTAGTTCAAATTAGAAAGGACTTGAGTATAAGGATGGATTCGCTATCCGAAAAGCAGGTAGAGGATAGAACTCAAATAGGTCAGGACGTGCAAGCATTAAAAACCGCGTTAGAGGAACAAATTCATAAGGTTGTCTCTGATGTCAATGAAACTACGAGCAAACTTCAGAATTTGAAACTAGGAGAAGCTAGCATGATGGAAACGTATACAGAAGAGTTGATTAGGAAAGTCATCACGGAAATCACAGATAAGGATCCAGAAGGATTGACTTGTGAAGATAATAGAAATTACGTGAAAAAATGTAACCTCGCTACAGAAGAGAGAGATATTAGTCCTGAGGAACGTATATTCAGATTCCGGGAAGAAGAAGAGGATAGGAATATTGAACCTGAATGGAAATATCGTGATAGTGGGAAGAATTACATGGATTCATATCCAAGAAATGTGACAGTCATCCGAAACTTTGAGGACAAGCCTCAGAAATTTAGTAATACAGATAGTCTAACACCGATAGAGTATATCAGAAACCTGAAAGACTATTTTATTGAAGCCCATATTCCTAGAGAAAGAGAGATGAGAATCGTAGAAAGATTTCTAGCTGGAGGACCCCTTGAATGGTTCAGAGCATTTCGGTACACTTTTAGTAATTTCGATGAATTTGCAGAGGCACTGATAAAACGATTCTGGTTAATAGAAGCACAAAATTCATTAAGAGCTGAGGTATACTCGAGGAAGTATTCGGGTACTCTTCCAACACGGTACGCTGATTTCTTCACGAGCCAGTTATCGCGCTTGAGATTCTTACAACCCCCATTATCGACAGAGCAGTTGATAGATGCTATTTCTCGTATGCTGCCTGTGGAGGTAAGAAGACTTATCATATCGTCAAATATCAGGGATTTGACCAGTATGGACGAACTATTGAGAAGGCTTGACTACACGAGTCCAATGCCAAATTTGGTTCAAAAAGGTCAGAGGCACGAATTCAAAGACATTAATACAGTCTACATGGATCAAGTTCAGCAAACTGAGAAGCCTGCTGAAGAGAAAACTAAAAATGTAGGTCCTCACAGGAACAATTATTTTCGCAACAACAGATCACAAGGTTACCGTCCATATCAGCAAAGACGAGGCTGGAATAACAATAGAGGGAACTATAATAACGGAAGAGGTAGATACTATAATAACAATGTGTACAATAGGAACTACAACAGAAATAACCAGTACCAGAATCGGAATCAGAATTCTCAAGGTCAGGTTATGACACCGGACAAGTATCAAGAGAGAGAGAAAGAAAGTCAGCAGTATTTGAAGGAATTACGAGAGAAGGAAGCTGAAAACCAGAAGAAAAGGCAGGATGTAGTGATCGATCCTGGTCCTTCTACAAGCCAGCAGAATTTGGAAAACAGGAATACAGGACAGAAGAGAAAGTAGAGAGGAGAGAATGCATTAGCCACACACAACCCAGAGAAGAAGAGACTTATGATTAAGGAACATAGAAGAAATATCATATAAGAGTAAGCCAATAATAATTCAATTTCGTGTTCAAGTGAATTCAGATATTTATAACAGAGTTTAAAAAACAATTTGCAACTGTTTTTAAAACGTGGTGAAGGGAGAATGCCCCCGTAAATTGAATTATATTGAGACCACGGTGGCTGTATTGTCATATATGAATAAAGTTATGGCTGTCATAGTTGTGACGTGTATATTCATGACGTAGGCACGGATGACGCAGACTTCATGCAAGTAGGCTGGATGATCTGAGATTCTTGGTGACGTCATGATTTTGTTCGAGAAGGATCTGAGATTTACGACGCAGTCGCAGGGAAACAAGGAATTGTGCTAAGGAAGAAGTTACGCTATTGGAGGAGAGGCTCGAACCAATGAATGATAGTTTGGAGGGAGACGGAGATTACTGAAATTACCATATTTAATTACTTTTGGCATGCAGAATTGTGGAAAACTATTTTCAGTTATGGCATTGATTTGGAATTTTGAAGAAATTAATTATGAGTTTTTGAAATTTGAAAATCCGTCAAGTATAGCCAAAGTTAGAACTTCTAGCAATGACGGAGGAACAAGCTATGGAAGGGATGGATACGCCCCTTAAGAAGTTGATAAAAAGCCTTGCACACCAGAGAGGAGGCTCTCATGTCTCATGTCTCATATGTCTCATGGCTCATTTTTCTGATTCTCATATTGTCAGACTTCGAGTTATTCAGTGAAGCAAGTCGTCATTAGCAAGTGTGGTAGAGCCCACAGCATCGAACAAGCACTGAGCGTGCAGCAGTACAATTTTACGGTTACTGAAACTAGGCGAAGTTGGAGCGCACACATAAACGAGTCTACAAGATTATCTATCAAGAGTTAGCTACTGCATTTATGCTAATTCAATTGTGCATTACAATATTGAGGCGTGTACGAAAGTTGAACATTTTCACTATTATACTTTGGAAGATATTCGCATTTTAAGACTGCAGACAAAAGTGATTTTCTCGACACCTGAGAAGCACTTTTATAATACCACATTCTATGCTACGGCTGACACTTGTATTGCAACCGTGATACTGAAGATTACATTTGGTGATACAACGCTACATTCTACAATGGAACTATATAATCTGGCAGTACTTTCGACTATTATTATAACGGAAGTGAAGATGGAAGGCTAAAACTTTAATGCAATTGGGACATATATCAATGGAGTGAAATAGCAGCATGGAACTTCATTAATCGTCATTCTACAAAAGCGAGCATGTAGTGAACATCCAACTACACTCATGCATCGTAATCCATCGCTGAATTACATCAAATGGCAGTGGAAATATCTTCATACTCCACAATTATGAACATTTCTGCGGAAATAATTGCAATAAACTTCATGGCGAATTTCTACCAGAACTTCAGGGAATTTTCAAGAGAGGCCAGGGTGGACCCGGCTCACAAAGAAGAGTTTTGCCAGAAGGATGTCTATCGTCTACACGGAGCAGTGCAATTTCCGGAGGAGGAAGCAGTTCTATTCTCCGAGGGCGCAGGTTCCAGGTTCGAGGTCGGAGCACATCTTTACGGTGGTGAAATGGAACCAACAGCAGTCTTCTTTGGAAATGTTCCTCTAGAACTTCAATCAACAGATAAGGTAGTCGTGAACGTTTCTTGTTTTATTTGAGCCATTTAGCGATATCTGAGCAACCAATTTTTCCCATATTTTCTGTCCCATATATTTTGCCCCATATTCTTGCTTGATATTTCTGTACTCTGTACACTTTGAAGATTTATGTCTTTTTTTACGATTTATTGAGACATTGTTATGTCATTGGCATATTTAAATAATTTTGGATCAGTTGAGACTGATATTATATATTCTTTCAGTAATTTGCATATTTTTGTAGTCACGATTTGACTGTAAAGTTAACGATTTTCTATGGCAAATTTGAATTCAGACAGCGTGTCACTTTATTAAAGTAATTCTATTCAGTAAATTACTTTGACCAATTTTCTGTCATCCTCAAGAAAGAAGAATGATTAAAAGATTTTAGAGCGTTAAAATCTTCTACTTTATCGACGATCTTGGAAATACTAGTCGTTTTATGAACATGATTGCAACATAGACATTTATCGTCAATTCTGAAATACCATTGCATTATAGACAATTTTATGAAATATGAACTTTGAGTACGATTTATTGAGTACACTATAGTAATGAACATTTGATAGGAGTTTTTCTCAATTCTAGATTGGAACAATAATGTTTGCATTCCACAGTCTAATTGTATTCTATTCGATTATTTATGCAGTTTAGATGAACTTTGATTGAAGATAGTATTTTTATACTGCGATACATTGATGATATTAATCTCAATTTTGATAGACCAGGGGGTCGTGTCTAATCGTATTTGCTATAAAATTTATTTGTGATTGGCAAATTTTTACTTCATATCGATTCATGAATGAAACCATGAAGGTTAAATATAATAACAGTTTTGATACAATTGATGAATATAAGAATTTTTAAAGAGGAACTATGGATGTATAATCGTTAGTTCAGTGGACGTGTAAAAGTCGCTGATGAATAATGCCCTGTAATAAGTGAAGGAGGTTCCCACAGTAATATTGATGATGTTGATGAATTTGTAAGTGGAGGTTTTTTGTATGTATTGTGGAAGATTTTGATGCCATATATAATGAGATATATGATGAATTATGGGCCAATTTTGGTGCAATTTTGTGCGTTTTGAGCGAGGTATTTTTTCCGCTGAGTGTATTGTTCAGGTCCCTTGAAATTTATTCATGTGAATTACTGTTAAAATTAACAAGAGTGTTTAAATAATTTGAGATAACGATTTTGAATGGAGGTTACCGTCACAAATAATAATAATTATTAAATCTTATTAAACCTGAATCTAAAATTTAAATATAACTAACCTTCATTGGTCGATTATATCACCACGATTTAAGTAATTATCAACCGGATAAACGTGTGGTTTAATGTATTTCTAATATAAATAATATAAATAATATAAATAATGTAAATAACTATGTAAATATCTTTAATAATAATTTGAAACGAACGGGATTAATAGAGGCTTGTATAAATTTTTCAATTGTCGTTTGACAATGTTATAAACAATTTAAAAATGTTATAAATAATTAATGAACATTTTGTTATAAACATTAAACGTTTTCGTTATTATACTCTAAACAACGCTAGTTCAACAATTGGATTATACAATTAAACATGATTTGGGATTATTAGAGTAATCCATTGATATTTGAACGGAGCATTTAAAAGATTTGCGTGATAATATTTGAGTTGAGACGTGAACATTTAAAGTGTTTTGAAAAGGAGCTAGGCTCTGAGGTAACTAGCATATGCTAACGTTGGCTGGACAGGTGGGTCCATTTGACGATGCAAGCATGCGACATGGTGCAGGTGGCCTGACAACTGTATGATAGAGGCCAAGGTCGTCTACATAGCAGCCTTGCAGTTATAAATAAAATGTGATGTTTATGAAAAAGGAAAACAATTGCTATATATCTCGTCCCAACTCCCTTATCCATTCCAAAGTGCATTATTATTATTACGTTCTTTTGAGCTAGAGAAAGCTGAAATTTTGTATGTGAAGTCTACAAGTCCTACAGGAGGACATGGATACATGGACAATGGCTTCTGATTGCCACGTATATTTTGTTGTTAAATTTGGTTGAATTATTTTCTTTATGTGAAATAAATTATTGTGCAGTTTAAATTTTCTTGTTTCCGTTTTGGTTCATTTTAAATATCGTGGTGGAGGTTATTGTGGGGGCATACTATTAAGTGATCCAGTTGAAAACCCAGACCCGAGATTAAATTGAAAAGGTAAGTATGAACCCCCGTATATTTTGGTGTGTTCCACAATAATTTCATGTTAACTACTGTGCTCTAATCTCGGTAGTATCTGTCAGTGCCATTTTCATTGATGTAGCTGTGCCGGTGCGATTGATTTTTGGCAATCCGATTGAGGGGGCGGATATCTGACAGCCTACTATCCGGATTATCGGGGACAGTACATGACTCTTTGGCCTATACATATAACAATCCAACATGGGGACCATCCGGAATATTTAGACGGTTCTAAATATCTACGAATCTACTACAGCAATCAAACAGGAATTTAGTATGTTGATAGAGGCAATTAATATTAGTAGGATATATGAAAATAGGCTGTATAGTTCTTCACGGAACTACTTGTTATACTTGTGATCACACTGTCCTTATGCAAGGTTTGGAACTTATGTGTACCTATCTAACAGTCTGTTACTTCTTCACGCAAAATCAAACTGAATGTTATTATGTTCATAGGGGTTATGAACATAAGTTCACCTATAGGACTTTTAATAACCTGGTGATCACAAATCCAACATGATGGCGACGCGGAATATAAATATTCACATGGTCGTTTCTCGCAATTTTTCCATCCAAGTGCAGTGAAACTTGGTACAGTAATTCCTTATACAATAATGTTAATCCACTGGCATCTAATTTATTTCAATTGTTTCCATAACCACAAGATGGCAGGTGTGCGAAATTTTAAAATCTCGTTTTTACTTCTTGTGTCCTAATCTTGTGATTGAAGTTTTCTGCACTACACGTACACAATAATCTTCATGTAACAGTACATAACTCTAAGACCTACATATATAAAAATCCAACATGGCGACCATCCGCAATATTTAGTCGGTTTTCAATATCTACGAATCTATTACAGCAATCAAACTGAAATTTAGTATGTTGATAGAGGCAATTAATATTAGTAGGATATATGAAAATAGGCTGTATAGTTCTTCAAAGAACTACTTGTTATACTTGTGATCACACTGTCCTTATGCAAGGTTTGGAACTTATGTGTAACTATCTAACAGTCTGTTACTTCTTCACGCAAAATTTTATCTCCCGCAGAGATATTGGTTGGTTCCTCAGTTTAGGGGCTGCGACAAGGTGGTCATGTAACCCCGTGTACATTGTGTGTGTGTAGAATCTGTCACTAGGGGGGTGGCACGTAACAACTGGTGTCAGAAGCCGGATTACGAACTCAAACACGAGCACAACACCTGACGGTCCTGGTTTCAAACCCGAGCAGTTAATTTTTTTTAAATTTCCTGTGGGTGCATGCCCTTTATTAGACAAGCATCTAAAATGGAAGCGCAATTGGCAGCATTGCTAGAAAAGTTAAGCGGCATGGAAACCAAGACCGAAGACGGCCAGAAGAAGATGGAGGACGGCCAGAAGAAGTTAGCAGAGGACCTGAAGGACGGCCAGAATAAGTTAGCAGAGGACCTAACCGCCAAATCTCTGGATGGCCAGAAAAATCTGGAAGAGGGTCTGCTGACGAAATTAGAGGAGAGCCAAAGGAAATTAGAACAGGGCCTACGTGAGGAAGTCGCAGCAGTGGAAAAGAAGTTCGACGCCTTACAAGAGGATGTTGCCGAACTGCGCCAACGCCCACTGACGGGGATAGAAGAGAAATTCAACGCTTTAAAAAACAATTGCTGAGCTGAGCCAACGTCCGCCGACGGGGATGGAAGCGAGATTCAACGCTCTACAAGAGGAAGTTGCCGAACTGCGCCAACGCCAACTGACGGGGGTGGAAGAGAAAATCAACGCTTTACAAAAGGAAATTGCTGAGCTGAACCAACGCCCGCCGACGGGGATGGAAGCGAGATTTATCGCTCTTCAAGAGGAAGTTGCCGAGCTGCGCCGACGCCCGCCCACAGGTACACCGGGAATATCAGGAACAGGACAGAGCAGAGTGACGCCCCCAACCTTCGACGGAAAGGACTCGTGGAGCACCTATTTACGTCAGGTCGAGGCAGCCTGTTCCATAAACAACTGGAACAGCACGGAAAAGGCTACTGCTCTCATTGTAGCGCTGAGAGGGGACGCCCTTAACGTCCTTCAGGCCATCCCGACTGGATCCCAGGACTACGCTTCACTAATCGCCCATACGAAGTCCAGATATGGAGATAGCCATCTTCAGCAGGCCTACCAGATGCAGCTCCGGACCCGGGTACAAAAGAACGCGGATACCCTGCAGGAGTTCGAGATGGACATCGCACGCCTCGTAAGGCTCGCCTACCCAACAGCGCCGGCCGACTTTCTGGAGCAGATAGCGACGCAGACCTTCACCGACGGGCTACGGGACTCGGACACTCAACAGGCGCTGCGACTTGCGCGCAATAAAAACCTGGCAGATGCGCTGAGCCACGCACTTGAGTTCGAGACGGCAAAACAGGCATCCAGAATGCACGCGCGGGTGCGTCAAGTGGACATCGACGAACCAGTAAAAACCAACGAGACCAAGCCCCTGGCCGACTAATTAATGGAGGCGCTAAACCGTTTCTTCGATAGTCGCGGCACCACCAGCAACGACACAGCCGGAAGACAACCGGAGAGGCGGCCCGGAAGAGGGCTACCGACCTGCTGGACCTGCGGTAAGAAAGGTCACCTGAGCAAGGACTGCGGTGGTCGCCGCCGCCGAGGGTATCCGACGGAAAATCAGTCGTCCGAAAACCGCGCGGCCCAGGGAAACAAGTATTAGCCAGCCTTGGGGGGGGCAAAGGTTGGCTTGTGACAGTCGTCAAAGCCCGGCAGTCCAAGTTCGTGTGACGCAGTTACGGAGGGATAATAGCAGCCTGATGGTCGACGGAGTCGTCAACGGAGTGACCTGGCCCATGCTGATCGACACGGGAGCGACGAGGACCTTCGTCAATCCCACCGTAATCCCGAAGTGGAGAGTGCAACCCACGCAAAGGAACCTCCAGGTAATAACTGCGACTGGAGAGACCGCACCGGTACATGGCGAAGCATCTGTGGAGTTCGTCATTGTTCGACGGGCGGTGAAGCATCCAGTGCTCGTGGCTGATGTATCAAACGAAGTGATCATCGGACTGGACTTCCTGGACCAGAACAACATCATCTTGGACCTGAGTACCAACACTCTGCACTTCGGATGTGGGGAACTTGCTTTGCAACCAACACACGGGGCTGTCACCGCACGGCGAGTAAGGCTGAGAGAGGTAGTCATCGTTCCCGCCAGGACAGAAGTAGCGCTGCCATAATTGTCGACGGAACTGCTGAGGGAGTGGTGGCTATCATCGAGCCAAAATATGAGGACATCCAGACCAAAGGATTGCTGATTGCCAAGACTCTCATCAACACGACGTCTCGGCCGTACGTCCGCCTGTCCAACCAGAACGACTACGACATTACGGTTCCCCGGGACACCAACCTAGGAGTCTGCGAGTCCGTTACCTGGATTGCCCGCATCACAGACACGACTGACGAACACCTGCAGACGGACAACCGAAGAAGACGCGCCCCTCCAGAAGAACTACAGAAGCTGTACCACGGATCCCAGGACCATTTAGACGAAGAGCAATCACTCCTACTTCGGGACCTGCTACATGAATTCCAGGATGTCTTCTCCATGGGGAGCAAAGACTTGAGCAGGACAAGCTTGGTCCAGCACAGAATCGACGTTGGGGACAGCGCACCGATTAGGGCCCCATTCCGACGTGTCCCGCTCGCCAAGCAAGCCAAAGTCGACCGGATGGTAGAAGAGATGAAGGAGCAAGGAGTGATCGAGCCATCACATAGTCCTTGGAGTTCTCCGGTCGTGCTAGTGTAGAAGAAGGACGGTTCCACCAGGTTCTGCGTGGATTACAGGCGGGTGAATGACGTCACGAAGAAGGACAGCTACCCTCTATCCTGGATCGACTACACCCTGGACTCCATATCAGGGTGAAGATGGTTCTCCACCTTGGATCTGAAGAGTGGCTACTGGCAGGTGGAGGTCCACCCTAAGGACCGCGAGAAAACTCCGTTCTCTGTGGGCAGCGGGCTCTGGCAGTTCACCGTCATGCCATTCGGTCTGTGCAACGCCCCAGCGACCTTCGAAAGGCTAATGGAGTCCATTCTGAGGGGACTATACTGGAAGACCTACCTGGTCTACCTAGACGACGTCATCATTCTGGGGAGAAGCTTCGAGGAGCACTACAGCAACCTGAAGGAGATCTTGATGAAACTACGGGCTGCCCAGCTGAAGTTGAGCCCCAAGAAGTGTCAGCTCTTCCAGAAGCTGGTCCAGCACCTTGGGCATATCGTCTCCGAGGAAGGGGTGCGCACCGATCCAGAGAAGTCCGCAGCTGTGAGGGAGTGGCAAGTTCCGAAGGACAAATCCCAACTACGAAGCTTCCTGGGACTCTGCACCTATTACCGTCGCTTCGTGAGAGGATTTGCCGATATCGCCAAACCACTGCATCGACTGACTGATAAGGACCAACTCTTCACGTGGACAGCAGAATGCCACGGTGCCTTCGAACAACTCAAGCAGGCTCTGTGCACCGCACTTATTCTGGCTTACCCCAGACCTGGAACAAGGTTCATCGTCGATACCGATGCCAGCGACTTTGGTATAGGGGGAATCCTGTCGCAAATAGTGGACGGCAAGGACAGAGTAGTGGCCTACTTCAGCAAAGCCTTGTCAAAGCCAGAGAGGAACTACTGCGTCACCAGTAAGGAACTGCTCGCCATGGTGAAGACCATTGAACATTTCCACAAGTACCTGTAGGGGCAAGAATTTCTCATCAGGACCAACCATGCATCCCTGCGGTGGCTCCTGAACTTCAAGCAGCCCGAGGATCAACTCGCGCGGTGGTTAGAGAGGCTTCAACAGTACAACATTGAGATCCAGCACAGGAAAGGCCAACTGCATTCTAATGCCGACGCTCTGTCACGAAGACCGTGCCCCGAAGACTGCACCTTCTGTACTAGCAGGGAGGAGAACACCGGGATACAGTGCCTACGGACTACTGCGGAACTTCAAGGGAGCTGGAGCCGCGAATCGTTCACGCGGGCACAAGCAGAAGATGATGACCTGGGACTAATAGCCGAATGGAAGAGGGCCTGTGTCCCCAGACCCAGGTGGAACATTGTGAGTGACTGCAGCCCCAAGTTTAAGTCCTACTGGGCGCAGTGGGACTCGCTGGTTGTGAGGGATGGCCTCATCTGCCGTACCTGGGAGAGCACCGACGGGAAGACATCTCGGGAACAAGTCGTCGTTCCAAAGGCTATGACGGAGGAAGTCCTGAAGGAAGTCAATTGAGGATCATCTGGTGGACACCTAGGGATAAAGAAGACCCTGGAGAAGCTGAGAGAGCGGTTCTAATGGATCGGATGCCGAACTGACGTGGAGAACCACTGCGCGAGGTGCCACGATTGCGCAGCCAGCAAGGGTCCAGGACGAAGACGACGGGGTCCACTGAAGACCTACAACGTGGGCAGCCGCATGGAGAGAGTGGCCATCGATGTTGCTGGGCCATACCCGTTAAGCGAGGCAGGGAACCGCTACATATTGGTCGTCAGCGACTACTTCACCAAATGGCCGGAGGGGTATGCACTCCCTAACCAAGAATCCGTGACGATCACAGAGACCCTGGTGAAGGAATTCGTCAGCCGGTACGGAGTGTCCCTGGAGCTGCACTCCGACCAATATACTCCCACTGCAAGACAAATGACATTCCATTGACAATTGAAACTATCAACGCTGACCTTCAACGACTTGGAAAATATTCTCAGGAAAATTCCCTTCTTCTGAATCCATCCAAAACACAAGTTATCATAATTGGCTCTCAAAAACTATTGACGTCACTCCGAGATCAAATTATTCCCCCAATTGTACTGAACAACAATGAAATTCCATACTGTCCTACAGTGAAAAATCTTGGTGTGATAATAAATCAGACTCTTAACTGGTCTGAACATGTACAGAATGTATGCAAGAAGATTTTCGCAACGCTCCACTCCCTCGAAAGAAAAAAAGATATTTTACCATTCAAAGTAAGAATCCTACTCATACAGACACTATTACTTCCTATTCTTGACTACTGTGACGTTATTCTTGTAGACGCAACCAAAACATTAACTTTGAAACTTCAACGAGCTCTGAACTCTTGCATACGATTTATCTACGATCTGAGCTATGATAAACATATCACTCCCTATTATTGCGCTCTTTCCTGGCTGAAACCTGAACTACGTCGATCATATCACATTCTTGTCCAGATTTTCCGATTATTGTCTGACGATAGACCACTATACTTATCAAATAAATTCAAGTACTTGTCTTCTTTCCATGGTAATAATACACGCTCTGGTTCTTCCCTCTCCATTCCTATTCATCGCTCCTCTATATACAATAACTCTTTTCATGTGGTGGGGTCTAGGCTGTGGAATACCCTTCCAGCCAGTGTCAGGGGTACCACCTCACTATCTAAATTCAAGACCACCTGCTGGGGCAGTCTGCTGAACATTGCTGACCGACAACAAGTATGACTGGATGAGTGAATGAGAGTGTGCAAGTCATGATCAATGTCAATTATTATTGTTTAATTTTGTCGCCATAATATGTTTATTGTATTGTATTAATGTGGTTAAGTGTAAGAGAGGGCCAAGAGCCCTAACTGCGCCACCAATAAAGGCAATAATAATAATAATAATAATAACTTTGAGTCGCAGATGTTCCAGAACCTATGCCAGCAGCTGGGAATCCGGAAGACAAGGACAACGCCGCAACACCCTCAGTCCGAAGGGATGGTAGAGCGACTCAATCGCACCATCGAGAACCATCTCCGAATAGTCGTCAGCGAGCACCAGAGGGATTGGGACAAACATCTTCCACTATTTCTCCTGGCCTACCGCGCCGCCGTGCATGAAGCCACCGGGTGCACACCAGCCTGGGCCATATTTGGGAGGGAGCTCGGTCTACCTCTCGATCTTGCCTTCGGCTGACCTGGGAATGATCCGGTCCCAGTAAGCCAGTTTTGTCAAGAACTGTTCGACCAACTGGAGGACGTGCACGCGTTCGCGAAGAGAAAACTGCGGATCGAGACCAACCGAATGAAGACCCGATACGACCAACAGACGGATGTTGGCGGATTCCACGAGGACGATCTGGTCTGGCTCTTCAACCCATTACGGAAGAAAGGCCTATCACCCAAACTGCAGAAGTCCTGGGAGGGCCCGTACCGAGTCGTGAAACGGATCATCGATGTCGTCTACAGGTTCCAGCGGAGCCCGAGGGCGAAGATGAAGATCCTCCATCGAGATCGCCTGGCAGAGGGACACTGACGGACCAATGATTGATCGGGACGATCAGCCTATTAGGAAGGGGGTGGTGTTACGGCTTTGAGTTTTGTTTCATCGCTCGCCGCATGTGTCATATCTGCCCCCGGGCTGGGCTGTGCTCTGCCTCAGTGTATTGCGTGCGCCTTATGCAACAGGACTACTAGGACAAAGGGATGGTCCAGAATATTCGTGACCCAGCGAGTGATGGAAACCTCGAGAAGCCGTGAACCCTGGATGGGTCTAGAAGCATTTATTGAGTCACCGGCCTGCTATATAAGAGCGACCTGCCAAGCGGTGTGTGTGTGTTTTTTGATCTAGTGCGAGCGTTTACCTGGAGTGACAGTTGTTGGCGACGTGACTTGCGAAACTCTTGTGAAGCTGATTCTCTTGACAGTGAAGGAGTGTGAATCATACGGAGAGGCTGGGTATTGAAGAGTGTGTGCTTATCTGGTGCGACAGAGGTCATTGTGGTGAATTGCAAAACAGTGAGTGACAGACTTAGTGCAGCTGTTTCCAGCCAGCGTACGGGACCACCTCATTAGCGAGAGGGTTAACTTCAAGGCCGAGTGAAAGGGTGAGTCAGGCTCCATACAGGAGGGAGCTTCTGTAAGTGAGCTAATTGTTTCTATCTGCTTGTTGTACGGTGTATATTTCCGACCTGCAAGCAATAAAGCTAACTTTTCTTTAAAGGAACAATTGTGTTTGTGCTTTCACCCACCGTAATCCAGTTAACGGAACTTGCCACTAGGGGGTGGCACGTAACAATTGAACCCTTAATAAGCTACGCATATTAATGATTCTAATTATTCATTTCATTATATTCTGATTTTACTGCCAGAATCATACAGGAAGGCCAGTCTGGATTGCGAAATGTCAAGCTTATATGGAGACAGTACGTTTGAACGTGCCCAGTCCTGAAACAAAGAAGTGACGAGATCGGAATGTTTGACAGATACATTATCAGACAAAGGTGTGTTGGGGTCCTGACTCATTTCAGACCGTAATTTCTTTGTCACCCTAGCGTTACGAGTAAGATAGTTGCTGGATGAGAGAGACGAGAGGAACTTTCAACCAATCATAGGACAGAGGCTTCTGTTCAAAACTGCGATAATGACGTCATGAACTACCAATCAGAGTGGGTCGCCATTTTTAGCGCCAAGAGCGTCTGACGCCAGCCTGAAGATGAAAGCGGGAAAGATTGGATTAAAGAAATCTATGATCGATTCCAGAGCACGATAGCCCCATTGTGACCTGTATATTATTTCAAACTGTTTGATACCTGTTGCATGCCAATAATCGCATTATTATAGAAGTTAGTGATAGATTTCCCTCTCCCTCCGTCCTTTTGCTAAATTCACATAAATACTGTTGTCTGAGTGACGACGAGGTTGATTCTTGGTGACACCGTGAGGTGATCACTTATTCTTTTCGATACCGTGAAGGTATACTGTGTTAAATTTATCAGAGATAGAGTCATTATTGAAAAAATTATAATGAAGTTGTGTGCGCACAGCTGAGTGTGAAATTTGTGTATCTGTAATATTTTAGTAGTCTCCCACGACTACAACTATTAGGGAAAGTCTACGATTAATTTTGCACTAGACAAATGGTGAAAGAAGTAGCTATTGGCAAAATTTAGATAGAGAATTACGTGTGACTATAAATAACATTTTATTTTTATTTTTATTCAACGTCAAGATGGAACTCCAGACCCAGAGAAAGACATCGAACCAACGTTTCTTCGGCTCCATGTGGTATGAGATGAGCTAAACACTTTGGAGAGAGAATGTCAGGCGATGTTCGATGAGACGACGCAGAAAGAGGAATGAGTACTGAAATAATTTATTTATTTGACAAACTGGTTATGGTTTTGTGGGAACATATTATTTTGTGTAAATATGATTTTTTTAAATTTTTGTCTTCGTGTTTTATTGTAGATGCTTTGTGGTACTGACACACATTAGTTTAGTTCATGAGCAACGTGGCATGTATTTTATTTGTGTGAAGATTTTTGTTGTTGTTTTTGTTGTTGATGTCAAGTACACGGGGCAAGCGTACTCGAGTGCGTGTCGCTACCGTAAAATGCGCGGCTAAGCGATGCAAATTGGGAACCGATATCATAACAGAAGCGAAACTGAATTAACTAGAGTAGATAATAGAATTGGTGGGAAATCTTGGTATAGATTTTTATTGTTACACAGGCTTGTGTGTTAATTGCCGTTTGTTGCATTTTTGTTAAGTGAGGGGTCATCTGCCCAATTACTTTATTTGTTTGTGAAATTTCTCTTTTAGTGTCGTGGTACACAAAATCTAGGGATATTTGATTGGAGTGTCGGCCCGTGGTAGAGATGTGTTGTGTTCGGCCCAAAAGCTTTGTTGAGTCTGCAAATATGTGTTTTATGGGATAGCAGTTTTCGGGAACTCTGGTTCTGTCTGAAGCTCTGTCCAGGATAAGCATTTAATCCTTGCGAGGAAAATGTTGGAATCCCCTTCTACGATGTTCTTGCAATTCATTGGAAATTGGCAGAAGTGTGTGAATTTTTGTGTCGCGATTAACAGGTGGCGTAACGGGACTGTCTAGTCTCTTGTTATAATTAGCAAGACTCAATGCTTCGACAAGGAGGGCTCGGGTGAACACAGTGGTTGATATTGGATAGAGAAGGTATTTCTACCTGGCACGCTCCATCAGATAAGAGCCCTCTGTGCTCATAAGTACTCAGCGAACCAGGTTTCCATTCTTCGTAAATGTTTATCTTATATATTAAAATAAAGCCTGTTTAATGATAAAAGAATTGTAATCGGTAAATGGGTGCTGTTCGCGTTTTGATCGATTGATTCCCAGCGTGTTAGCTTATCCATGCTTTTATTTCATGTAAATATCAGCGGGTTTTAGGCATCTTATTTCTTGTTTGTTTATTGTCATGTTCATTGACCTCGGGTGGTCTCGATGTTCGGTCACGTTGTTGTCATGTCTGTGTTGAGCAATTTGAGCCATTGGGCAAGCTTCTGTTTTGCTGGGAGTTTCCTGACTCACTGCGATCTCGCTGGAGATCAATTAGTTTATAAATTTTAAATGGTTGCGTGTGTCAATAAAATTATAATTTTTGGTATGTTATTCTGCGAGTGTGTCCCATAAAGCCATAATAATGGTTTGCAGTATGGGGGTTTGCAAGCATATTGGCTGTTCCATCTGTGAGCAAATCTCCATCAAAAGTACTTATTTCTTCTCTAGCGTAGTTATACGCGTGCATACATATTAACCAGACAAGTGGAATTTTGATCCACAATTTTATTTCTTTGGAGTGGACCTTCCTAGGCCACTCAGATCTGTGTAAATTCTTGTACTGTGGGAGTAAAGTTCAGGGTGGACTTTGTTTATGTTGTATTTTTTATGTTTTGTTGTTTTTATTCAGTTATTAAATGGTGGTAATTTTATTTGTTTTTCACTCATTTCTTTGTTTGTAGTTTTGCATATGGTCCTTGTATTTGTAAAGCAGCCGTCTGGTATTTGAGCTCTAGTGAAAGCATACCCGGACTGAACGCGCCCCGAAGATTGATTCTCGTATAACGACGCTGTTATATACAAGGGCACACAATATCATTGAGTTCTACAGACATATCGTTTAATCTCTCGTTAATCTCGCGCTGAGAATCTCTGCACGCTTGCAGATTATTTTCAAGCTTTATTTCTATGGATTCAAAACGTTTGTCATTAGCGGCCTGCATTTCTGAAATCACGCTAGTAACGCTCTCAGTTACCTCTAATTTAATTGATTCTTTAACATTATCAATTTTTTATTGGCCTGTAATAAATTTGAATCTAAATTTTGATTGACCTCTAATTGGTTATTTTCTAACTGAGTATTTACCGTAGCCAACATCTGGCTCATTTCGTTTTGATTAGCATCTAATCTAGCCGTTATTTCACATTGAAATTCCTTAGCATCTTCCCTACTCTTTTCCTTTCCCATACATTTCAAACGCTGAAGTAATATACCTTCCCCTCCAAAATACACATAGTTATTGAATTTTAGCTTCACCATACAACAATCTTCGGGGTCTGGTCAAGTCATTATTATCATTACAAACGTGTCATATCGTTAAATTATGCTACCCATCTGAGTAAATTAACATAAACTAGGTAATTACTCTTTACAAAATGCATTTATTTATTTCGTGCTGTTAAGTTATCCTCAGACAATAACTTGGCCAAATCTTACCCGATTTTTTGATCCAACATTCCATTCCAATGGATATCATGCATATACTTCATTTGATACAATAATATCAAGCATATTTCAATTACTTTCAGAGATAACGAGATTCTTCATTGTACCAGTACAACCTTAAAATAAAAAGATAAAAGGGTCGCGGTCAATTGACTACCCTCGGTGTGAACACACAAAAGAGTCGTCAAGGTCCGCCCTCTTCAAGATGGCTACCCGGTGGGCTGCCCTCATCTGCCTTCCTGACCGAACTTCTACTAGTAAACAAACCTGGCCCTGTGCCCACCCTTGGTGTAGCTCTCTCAGATGAACATGATGGGTCGTGACATTATGAAAGGAGTCGATCCAAGTATTTAACACCTGTACTTAGGGTATCTAATGGGTTCAATTCGGCTCCTAATTAGTATTCATAGCTAGGGATAGATCTCCAATAGTTTCACCGTTTTTAGCCTATTTTCAATTTTGAAAAAAAAAATAGGCTTATGAGATCACCTTTTGTCCGTGTGTGTGTGTGCGTGTGTGTGTGTGTGTGTGTGTGTGTGTGTGTGTGCGTGTGTGTGATTCGTGTGTGTGTCCCCCCCTAATAAAATCGAAACGGCTGGAGCGATTTCAATGAAACTCGGGAAGTTCATAGCACTATTCCCGGCGACCTCGACCGTGCCCTTAAAATTTTGTTACGTCTCTCCAATCCAACATGGCGGCTGTGCGAAATATTTCACTAGCATTCAATATCTCCGAAACTATTACGATATAGCCCTGAAATTGTGTACGGTGATAAAGGGCACTGCTAGAAGTTCACCTATGAGACTTTCAAAAACCTGGTGACTATAAAACCAACATGGCGGCCAAGCGAAGTTGAGACATTTAAATAGACTTTTCTCGCGTTTTAACTATCTAAATGTAATGATACTTGGTACAGCAAATGTTTATACACATTTTAATGCACTGGAGTCTAATTTAGTTCAATTGTTTACATAACCTCAAAATGGCGGCTGTGCGAAATATTTCACTGACATTCTATATCTCCGAAACTATTACAGATATCACCCTGCAATTTTGTACGGTGATAAAGGGTACTGATACAGGTATACCTATGTATATTTCATAAACCTGTAAAGTACGAAACGAACATGGCGACCAAGCGAATTTAAAATATTTTAATAGACTTTTCTCGTGATTTAACTCTCTGAGCGCAGTGAAATGTGGTACAGTAATTGATTTTGCAGATTGTAATGTACTGCCATCTAATTTAATTCAATTGCTTACATAACCTCAAGATGGCGGCTGTGCGAAATTTTAAAATTAAGTTTTAATTTCTTGTGTCGTAATCATGCGATCGAAGTGAAAGTTTGAATAATGAACCTAGGCAATAATTGTCCATGAATGGTACTGCCCCCGTAATTGAATTATATAGAGACCACGGTGGCTATATTGGAAATTTTAATGAAAGTTATGGTTGTCATGGTTATGACGTGGGTAGTCATGACGTAAGCACGGATGACGCAAATGTTATGCCAGCAGGCTACTTGAGCTGAGATTCTCAGTGACGTCAGCATTTAGTCGAGAATGTTCCAAGATTTACGACGCAGTCGCAGGAAACGAGGAATTCTGCTGAGGAAGAAATTATGCTATTGGAGGGGAGGCTTGGACCAATGAACGATAGTTTAAAGGAAGACGGAGAGTGCTGAAACTATGGTATTTTTATTACTTTTGGAATGCAGAATTGTGGAAATCCATTTGCAGTAGAGGCATTGATTTGGAATTTTGGTGAAATTTATTTTCAGTTTTTGAATTTTGAAAATCCGTCATGTATTAACGAAGTTGGAACTTTTAGCGATGACGCAGTATCACGCTCTGGAAGGGATGGATACGCCCCTTAGGAAGTTCATAAAAGGCCTTGCGCAGAAGAGAGGAGTCTCATTCTCCGATCATTCTCAGATCTCATTCTCAGATCATCGAAGTCTAATTGTGAAAGTTCTTTTCTTATACAGTCATTTTAGTGAGACGTCGAAGTGAAAAGTAGTGAAAAGAGTCGTCTTTATAACGCGTGGTGAAGCCACTGCATTATACGAGATTCAAGTCAAACTAGGTGAAGTTAAAACGCACCTTCGAACGCATCTACAAGATTAGCTTTGAACAGTTAGCGGTCGCCGATAAGCTAATTCTATTGTGCAGTGCTACATGAAGTAATATAGAAAAGCTGAACAATTTCGAGTAATTAGTTTGAAAGAAATTAGCAAGTTTCGACGACTGACAAAAGTGATTATCTCGCCACCTGAGAAGCACTATTGTATCGCCAGAATCTACGCCACGGCTGACACGGCTAGTGAAATAGGGAGACTTCAGATTGCTTTTGTTACACAACGCTACAGTATAATGGAGCAATTTAATATGGCAGTTTGTTCTTCTATTACTACAACCGAAGAGAAAATGGAAGGCTAAAGGACTTAATGCGATTGGGACATATTTCAACGGAGTAAGATAGCAACATGGAACTTCGCTAATTGCTAGTCCACACAAGCGAACATGTGGTGAATACCATCTACATCCATGTTTCGTGATTAAAGGCTGAATACTATCGAACAGCCATGGAAATGATTTCATACTCACTGTATATGAATATTTCTTCGGAAATTTCTACAAAAAACTTTATGGCGATTGTCTACTGGAACTTCAGGGAATTTTTCAAGAGAGGTCAGGGTTATCCCGACTCACAAAGAAGATTATTGCCGGAAGGATGTCTATTCGTCTTCGAGGAGCAGAGCAATTTCCGGAGAAGGAAGCAGTTCGATTCTCCGAGGGTGCTATTTCCTATTTCGAGGATGGAGCTCAGCTTTAACTTGGTGAAATGGATCCATCAGCAGTCTTCTTTGGGGAATTTTCCTCTGGAACGTCAATCGGCAGATAAGGTAGTCGTGAACGTTTATTGTATTTGAGTTTCTTAATGATGTTTGAGCAACCATTTTTCCCATATTTTTGTCCTCATGTATTTTGCCCTATTTTCTTGTTGAGATTCCTATTCTCAGTTCACATTGATGAGTTGTGCCTTTTTCGACGATTTATTAAGACATTGTGATGTCATGGGCATAGTTAAATGATTTTGGATCAGTTGAGACTGATATTTGGATTTTTCAGTAATTAATATTTTTGTAGTCACGATTTGACTGTAAGTTAATGATTTTTATGGCAGATTTAAATTCAGACAGCGTGTCACTTTATTAAAGTAATTCTACCCCAGTTTAATTACTTTGACCAATTTTCTGTCATCATCAAGAAGGAAGAACATTTAAATGATTTTAGAGCGTTAAAATCCATTACGTTGTCGACGATCTTGGAAATACTAGTCGTTATTTGAATTGATTGCAACACGGACATTTGTCGTCAGTTATGAACGATCATTGCATTATAGACATTTTTGTGAAAGATTAACTTTAATTATGAATTATTGAATGCATTAAAGTCAAGAACTTTTGTTAGGAGTTTTTCTCAATTAGAGATTTATATAACGATGTTTGCATTCCCCAGTCTATTTGGATTCTATTCGACTACTTTGCAGTTTTAGTCGCACTTTATTTGATGATAGTATTTTTATACTACAATTCTTTTAAGATGTTAATCTTAAATTTTGATAGACCAGACAGGCGTATATAAGCGTATTCACTATTAAATTTGTTTGTGATTGGCAAATTTTGACTTCAGTTCGATTCATGAATGAAATCCACGAAGGTTAAATAAAAACAGTTTTGAAACAATTAATGATTATAAGAATTTTTAAGTGGAACTATGAATGTATAATCGCTAGTGCAGCGCATGTGTTGAAAGTCGCTGATGTATAATGCCCTTGAATATGAAGGAGGTTCCCACAGGAATTAATGTTAAAGAATTATTTGTGGAAGTTTTTGTAAGTTCTGTGGAAGTTTTTGATGCCATATAGATTAATATATGATGAATTTTGGGCCTAGTTTTAATGCAGTTTGTGCATTATCTTGTTAGCGAAGTATTTTCCGCTGGAGTGGATTGTAATAGTTCGTTGAAAATTAATCAAGTGAATTTACTGTTATAATTAACACGAGTTTTGAAAGAATTTGAGATAAGATTTTGAATGAAGATTACCGTCACAAATAATTATTAAAACCTTTATTAAAACAGATTGTGACATTAACATGTATAACTAACCTTCATTGGTCGATTATATGGACACGATTATGAAAATTACCAACCGGATGAACATGTGGTTAATGTATTTCTTAAATTAATAATTTAAATAATTTAAATGTTAATATTGTAAATAATTGCTGTAAATATTTTTGACAATAATGTGGAACGAAAGTGATGTTAAAGGCGTGTTTAAAAATATTTTTATTGTCTTGGACAAATATTATAAACAATTTCTAATTGTTATAAATAATTTATGTGATTTTGTTATAAACAATTAAGAGCTTATTAAACATTTGGATGAGAACTTAACAAGTTTAAGGAATTATCATAATAATCCAGTAGGATGTGAGTAAAGTATTTGAAAGATTTGCGTAAATATAAATATGAGTTGTCTTGCAGGCATTTAAAAGCTTGAGAGAGAGCTGTATTCTTACGTAAAGTAGCATGTGAGAAGGGAGCCCATTTGACAAGTATGCGACAGGTTGGAGGGTAGCTCGCAGCTGTCCCAACATCTGGTTATCAGCGGGTGAGGTCGTCTACTCTGGCCTTGCGCCTATAAATACAATTGTCATGTTTATTAAAAGGAAACCAAATGCTCTATATATGTCTCGTCCTCACTTCCTTTCCAATCCAATTGTGTTATGAATATTACGTTATTTGGAGCTCGTGGGAGCTAATATGTTTTATATCATGTTGTATGATATCTTTGCAAGTCCTACAGGAGGACGTAGTCAGATTGACTTGGGCTACTGATAGCCACGTGTATTTTGTTGTGTTATTAAAATCATACCCTTTATTTGAAATAAAGCTTTTGTACGGTTCAAAGTTCTCGTCTTCGTTCTGGTTCATTTTTAAATGTCATGGTGGAGGTTATTGTGTGAACAGACTTTAGTGATCCTGTTGTCAACTCAATCCCCGAGATAATTTTTAGAGGTAAGTAACGGTAAGTATGAACCCCCGTCTATTTTGGTGTGTTCCACAATGATTTCCTGTTAACTTCTGTGCTCATATCTCGATAGTATCTGTCAGTGCCATTTTCATTGATGTAGCTGAGCCGGTGCGATTGATTGTTGGCAATCCGATTGAGGGGGCGGATATCTGACAGCCTACTATCCGGGTAAACGGGGACAGTACATAACTCTATGGCCTATACACATAACACTCCTAAATGGTGAGCTCCCGAAATATTTAGACGGTTCTCAATATCTATGAATCTTTTACAGCAACCAAACTGAATTTTTTAATGTTCATAGAGACTATGAACATATGTTCACCTATAGGACTTTCAGGAACCTGGTGAGCACAAATCCAACATGGCGGCGACGCGAAGTATAAATATTTAAATGGACGTTTCTCGCGAATTAACTATCCGAGTGCCGTGAAACGTTGCACGTTAAATGCTTATACAAATGTTGATCCACTGGCATCTAATTTATTTGAATGGTTTGCATTATCACAAGATGGCTGCTGTGCGTAATTTTAAAATCTCGTTTTTACTTCTTGTTGTCTAATTATGCGATTGAAGTTTGAATACCACACGTACACAATAATCATAATGTAATAGTACAAAAATAAAAATCCAACCTGGCGACCATCTGAAATATTTAGACGGTTCTCAATATCTACGAATCTGTTACAGCAATTAAACTGAAATGTTGTATGTTGATTGTGGCAGTTAACATAAGTATGATATATGAAAATAGGCTGTATAGTTCTTCATGGAACTACTTGTTATGGATGCAATCAGTGGCTCTTGGACGCGTACCAGCCGAGTTTCAAACGGTTATCTCGAGCTGAACGGGTACGAATATATATTAAGGAAATCAACCTGCTTCCTATTCGAAGAAATTGTCTTACCTCCATGGGTAGTTCAATTATTACACCGGCATGCCTAGGGTGTCTCATTGTTTTCCCTGGCAGCGAAGACTCTGCTAACAGTGGATTAGAGATGGCATCTGCCCCAACTCTGTTGCAAATATACATGTATGCTCTGAGGCGATACCACATCGTTGATTCTAAGATTGGCCTACTCGATTCATCAACGCGTGAACTCTTTTTGGATGGACCCTGCAATTATTGACGCAAATCTCTTGATTCTATGTTACATGCTCGCTGGTAGCGGCTAAAATAATATTTCTTTTAGATGACTCGATTCATAACGCACTCATGTCCTCAATTCAATTAATTATCAACCAAGGCTTTTCGTAGCTCTAAAACATGTATTAATTTACTGGCACTTACATTAACTACCTTAATGGCTCTCAAACACAACCATGTAGCATTTAAAATTATTTAATATTTCAATGACACTGAAAAACTCTCTTTATCTCGCTATTATATCTCTCTTTCTCATTTTTCATAATAAAACTGTATTCTTTCCTGGGATATGACACAATTTGCACGTTCTGTAGGCAACAATAGCCGATTTAAACTTTTTTATTGACATCGAGCTCAGATTATTTATTATTATTATTAGTTAACGTAACAGTTACTTTCATCAACATCTTACGCCTAAATGGTCGTAAGTTTATCATCCTCAAAGCAATGAAAATGAAAATCCACAGCCTGCTTCCAGTCTCCGACCGGGTCAGGAATGGAATGAATGAAGCCCCCATCTAGTAAAATTCGAGGGATGTGAACTCGTATACAAATGACTGCAAATTCTTAGTATTTGAGGGAATGACATTGTTGTATGGTGAGCTCTTAAATCATATTAACATATTTGGATGGTACTCACTTTAATTTTTGCTGGATTTATCCAACACGACAGCAATTCACCCACCATTTTGCTTTTCTTCTAAGCCATCATAACACTTTTTACACAGAACATTGAATATGGTTTGCACATGGTAATTACATCTTGTAATACCGGCATTTTACAATTTGAAACACTATACATTATTTTAACACACAAATTTAGACACTTTTAATTATCACTTTTATCACTAACTATACAGGTAATTTACACACGGAGCCTTGCTGGGCTTTCCACTATTGCGTGACTTCAGAGATGCGACGCTGCAAAATTCTGACAATCGCCTGTCTCCCCCGAAAGTCTACCTCGAGTACGTGTGATCATCTCCCGTCTCCTATAACTCCTATCTTCAATCTTGTAGTGTGCTGCTCAATTATATATCACAAATACTTGTGATGACTTCCAGGTTCCCGTAATCTGTAGCATCTGTTACCATTACATATGATACTTTAAGGATCATAACTTTTCCTGTGAATAAGTTCATTGTCTTTCAAAATCGTACTGCAATATCTCTACGCTGTAACGATTACTAGTCGCGCATACTGCCTGCTTATATGTCTGCCGTATAATGTTTATAATATTACTGCAGAATTACTTGTACTAAGCTGCCTAATGCATCTTTCATTGTTCATCACAAAAGATTCTGTTCATACGACTTGCATAACGCGCGCACTTTACCGTGTGGCTGGGCAGCATGTCGTCCCACAAGTTGAGTTAACGAAGAACTGAACTCTCTTCTCCTTCCTCCCCCATATAAAGATTTCTGACGAAAAGTAGTCCACTTGCATCTCAGGAGATACCCTTTTCTGAAATATCGCGTTTACTGACATGGTAAAGCGTGATTCTTAGTCGTCTTTTCATGGAGGTCCAGATCCACTTGCGTGCTGGCAATTCCTTCGTTCAATTAATTAAAATTAATTTCTTTCCTCTATGGCGTGGTAACGCTATCTTGGGTGAATCCCCTCTTGCTACGAGACTGATCAATGCCCCTCCGCAGAATGAGTGTGAATATGCTTATAATCACATACAGGCCTTAATTTAGGTGTGCAGATAATCCTAAATTACCTCTCTTCGAATATAAGTATCTGGGTGTAAGTCTCATCCCATTAGAATGCTTCATTTGTCAGTAATTTATTAATTTCTGTAGATGACCATCCCCTCTTCTCTCGTCTGCCTTGTTGAACGGGGGTTTACATGGTCATTATTCACTGTCTTCACACTCCACTGTCGCCAAGAAATAGTTCGCTGGCGTCACGTCTGCTCCTCCCACTTTTAAATCCAATCTATTAGCTGTCAAGTTGGCTCTGTTTCTGTAGTTCTTGCTAGCATGTTCATATATTGGCTTGCAGTTTACTCAATATTCCAACTTTTTACTGCCTAAAATTCCCGTTCTGGTCGTGGAATTAAGCTTTTATTATAATATGCTGTTATTATCTCATTGCTCCTTGGGTTCACTGTGGCTGTTCCCCCACGGAGATCAATGGTTCGATCCTTAGGAAAATCATGGACCTGATCTTTCCTCTATAGATACCCCGGTTCGATGCCAGTCAGCCGTGTCCCAATGGGCACAATATATACATATATCGGTCTACCGTTCAAGAAGGAACGGGCCACTAATGGCCGTTTTCAACAACGTCAATTATCTCTTAATTCATCAATAAAGTTTATTTAACTTTGCACGAGCATTTCACCAACCAGAAACGCTCGTTAACTTACCACTAACAAGGAATTACGTTAAATGGTCAAATCTGACCACTCAACTCTCTAAAGCATCGTTATAGTGGTGGGAAACAGCTGAACTGTGCCTTGCGCATCTCACAATGGTGGTTCGTTTCCGAGTTTCACACGATCTTTCATCCATATCAATATAAAACAAGAAGTTCCGTGAAGAACTATACAGCCTACTTTTCATGCCAATGATTATTCTACAGAATATGAACCTATCAAGAATAATGACGAAATTAAGTTTGTAATATCGAAATATCTAATAAGTTCAAAATACACCTGGTATAACGTAGCCTAATAGAGCACTACAGTTGGCAGCCCTGGTGACAGAATATATTCTTAGTTCCATCTCTTAAGGTACAGAATACAGTATTTGGTTGAAGTCCAGTGGTCGTTACATGCAGTTAGACACTGGATCTATCAGCACGCGTAAAAGCATGTTGCCAACAATGTCATGCGTGTGCTGGTCAGAAATAATCTGAAATATTATGATATCTTGTTGTGTCAATTTTGGATGACATCCATTTGTTAGTATAGACGTTACATGTATTTTAAAATTGGACATATCAGCAGGCATAGAATCATGTTGGCAGCACTGCCTTGTATTAATTACTCCAAATTAATCTAGAATGTCAGGTGCTATACGTGTGCAAAGTATAGAGCTGTTGGCTTGCATACTTTCTGATATATTGATATTAGGGTAAAAAAATATAGACAGCATTTATTAACAGTTGGCAGCCCTGATTGCTCTTAACAATACTTATAGTCATATCTGTTATGGTACACATAGCACATACGAAATTCGGTTGAAATCCAACTGATAGTATAGAAGTTACATGTATTTAAAAATTGGTACTATCAGCAGCCTTATAATCATGTTGATAGAACTGACGTATATAAGTTACTCCAAATTAATCTAAAATGTCAGAATATACGTGTGCATAGTTTAAAGCTGTTGGATTGCATACTTTCTGATATATTGGTATTTGGATAAAAAAAATAGAGACAGCAATTATTAACAGTTGGCAGCCCTGGTGGCTCTTAAGAATACTCTCAGTCATATCCGTTTATGTACAGATATTACATACAAAACTTGGTTGAAATCCAATTGATAGTGTAGAAGTTATATGCATTTAAACATTGGACTTATCAGAAGGCTTAAAATTATTTTGGCAACACTGTCATGGTTGGCCTTCTGGAAATTAAACTGAAACAGTCTTATCTACATGTGTGCCAATTTTGGAATAGCTCCCATGCATACCTTGCAAGATATCCAACATGGAGCTCAAATTTCTAGTGCGTTTTTTCAGCAGTTGGTAGCACTGACATCATTTTCAAATATGGACGTGAGCTATTCCGGTGCACATCTTTACTCATACTAAATTAGGTTTTGATTGCTGCAACCGTTTAGGAGTTGATAGGGGACACACACACACACACAGCCAGACAGACAGAAGGACAGACAGACAGACAGACACACATTTTCCCGGATCGATCTCATAAGTCTACTTTTTCCTCATTTTTGCAAAATGTGAAAAGTAGGCTAAAAAAAATGTTTATGACAATGAAATTATAGAAGATCACACACATTACTAAGTTTTAAAACCAAGAAAGACGAATACGGAAAGTATATCCGAAGTGGAATTCGAACTCCTTCCAGCGCTGCATAGTAGATACTGATTCGGCACCGCAACTACTTACGCTACGAAGACAACTAGCTGGGCGCGTCCTATTAAGCTATCTATTCACACAACAGTCAGTTCTCCTAAATACTAGGTTCATATTATTTTAATCTTTTGCCACGAATAAGGTCTTCTGTATTTCCCTTTCTTTATAATTATGGTCCAGAAAGTCTCAAGGAAGCACCGCAAACAATAATCAGTGATAGAAACTTCTTGTTCTGTCCGCCATGCTTGTCCAAGCTGAAACCAAGTCTACGCATGCGCGAGAGCCGTAAAGCTTATCTAAGTGATTTCGAACCCGAATGCCCTCGTGAAATGCATCGAAGATAATCACTCATTAAATCTCGTATTTATGTTAAATGGGAATTAACTAAATAATCGTTAGTAAAGAGTTTGTGTAAATGGCCCTTTTACCATCAGCTCATGCAATGAAATGAAGAAACTTTCATAACTTCCCTCGTAGTTGTAAGGCCTATCCGACACGCTGCGCCCCTCTAACTTATCACTCCCCCAGGGGCTCACATCTAGTGGGACGTAGGTTGGTGATCATGAGACTCCAGCTGAGTCCAGCATTGCTTCCAATGACTTGCGGTGGGCTCCTCTCTGTCTTTTTTCCTGTCGATCTCTCTTAGTCAACTCTTGTTCTCTTCCGACCCCGACGGTATTAGGGTATCCGAGGCTTAGGGAGTATCTTCCTTTCCCGCCTTAATTGGCCCTTCTCTCATCCTTCCTGATTCCTCATTCTTCTAGGAATCAACCTTCTTTTCTTTTCATTATATTTCCTTCTCTCTTTAACAGTCCGGCACTGATTTTGTGAATTGGCTCCCTATGTATCAAAATTCCATTTTGTGAATCTTTTGAATCTACACTGCATTTTGTAGGTATTTTCAATACAAGTTGCATTTTGTAAGTATTTTCGATGTAAATTGCATTTTGCGAGAATTTTCAACCTCAATTGAATTTTGTAAGGATTGGAAATCTAAATTGCTTTTATAGTAAGTCTTTGAATGTGTGATAACATTTTTGTGAGTTTTCTGAATTTCAATTGCATTTTTTAAGTATTTTCAACCAAAACCACACTTTGCAAGTATTTTCAAACGAAATTATATTTTGTGGGATGGGCATTTTATGTGTATTTTGAATCTAAATTACATTTTGTAAGTATTAACAATTTCCATTGCATTTTGTAAGTATTTTGAATAATTGCATTTTGTGCGTATTTTGAATCTACATTGCATTTTGTAATTATGTTTAACCTAAACTATATTTTGTGCGTATTTTTCAATCTATTTCTTTTGTAAGTATTTTCCTTCTAAATAGGCTAACCCTTTCTACGTATTTCCACTCAACCTTTTTGTGAGTCGTTTCAATGTGAGTTCCATTTTGTAAGTATTTTCAGTCTAAATAGTTTTAGCCTACTTTTCACATTTTGCGAAAATGAGGAAAAAGTAGACTTTTGAGATCGATCCGGGCAAATGTGTGTCTGTCCTTCTGTCTGTCTGTCTGGCTGTGTGTCCCCCTTCTATCAACTCCTAAACGGCTGCAGCAATTGAAAGAAAATTTGGTAGGAGTTAACATCTATACCTGAATATCTCAATGCCGTATTTGAAAATGATGTCAGTGCTATCAACTGGTGAAAAATCGCAATTGAAATATGAGCTCCATGTTGGATATCTTGGAAGATATGAATAGGAGCTATTTCAAAATTGTCACACGTATAGACAATAATATTGCAGATATGCCAATATGATTATAAGCCTGCTGATAGGTCCACATTTTTAAATGCATATAACTTCTACACTATCGATTGGAATTCAACCAAATTTCGTATGTGCTATGTGTACATAAACAAATATGACTGAACGTGTTCTTAATAGCCACACGGGCTGCCAACTGTTAATAAATGCTCTCAATTTATTTTATCCAAATACCAATATATCCGAAAATATGCAAGCCGACAGTTTTAAACGTATGCACACGTATAGGACATGACATTGTATATTAATTTGGAGTAACTTATATACCTCAGTCCTACCAACATGATTCTAAGCCTGCTGATAGGTCCAACTTTAAATTCATGTAATTTCTATAC
This sequence comes from Meconema thalassinum, assembly GCA_946902985.2. Lineage (NCBI taxonomy): Eukaryota > Metazoa > Arthropoda > Insecta > Orthoptera > Tettigoniidae > Meconema > Meconema thalassinum. Next base: position 419,483,815 of record OX336393.1, read on the forward strand.
TATCATTTGGATTTCAACCAAATTCCGTATGTGCTATGTGTACCATAACAGATATGACTATGCGTATTCTTAAGAGCAACCAGGGCTGCCAACTGTTAATAAATGCTGTCTCTATTTCTGTCACCTTAATATCAATATATCAGAGAAAGTATGCAAGCCAATAGCTCTAAACTTTGCATCCGTATAGGACCTGCCATTCTAGATTAATTTGGAGTAACTAATATACGTCAGTGCTGCCAACATGATTCTAAGCCTGCTGATAGGTCCAATATTAAAATGCATGTAACTTCTATACTAACTAATGGATTTCATTCAAAATTGGCACAACAATAGATCATATTATGTCAGATTATTTCTGACCAATACATTCATGACATTGTTGCCAACATGATTTTACGCGCGCTGTTAGATTCAATGTTTAGCTTCACGTAACGTCCGTGCTATCCATTGGACTTCAACCATATTTTGTATTCTGTTCCTTAAGAGATGGAACTAAGAATATAATCAGTCACCAGGGCTGCCATCTGTAGTTCTCTATTAGGCTACATTATGCCAAGTATACAGTATTTCGAACCAGTTAGAAATGTCGATATTACAAACTTAATTTCGGCATTATTCTAGATAGATCCATATAGATTAATCATTGGCATGAATCTTACATTTTAAGAAAAGTAGGCTCTTTAGTTCGTCACGGAACTTGTTGTTAGTTTTAAATTCTTTTAAATTTTATCCAGCACATTACATCAAGTTTCCATTTCATTGCCATTTTCACAGTCACCCAGACTATTAGGGGCCGATAACCTAGAAGTTAGGTCCCTTAAAACAACAGTTATCATCATCATCTAACTTAATGCTGGGCGACTACACATCCAGCTACCTTGTGTCATATGACAATCAACAACTGCTAGCTTGTCGCTTCACGCGCTGTATCTGGCTACGGATCGGTAATTTAGCGGATGACTGGTTAGTAGTTAACTTCCCTTACGATATCAGCTAATGGACTTAATAATAATACTCTTGTCGGAATCGTCTGTATTCATTAACTAAATATTAATTGGACCAAATTGCACTTGAATATTATACTTTATGGTTAACTCTTACCAACGAATTATGCTGTTGCGTCTCATCGGTTGAGTGGAATAGTGGAACAAGTCCAAGCTCTTTATCTTCCGAGAGAATTAATATTCTTAGACTTTACATCATAATACACTGCTCATCCAGCAGTTTAGCTGTACGTGTTAAACCATGCACTAAAACTGTAGTTGGTAGAAGTTCAGTCCCTGGCATTAACCCTTTATAGGGCAAACCCATTTCTTTATTCTTATGTGTTTTTATATTTTAATTCGGCGGCTTCGGTGGCGTAGCTGGTAGCATTCTGAGCTTCTATGCCCAAGATCGTGGGTTCAAATCCAGCCAAAGTCATCGGATTTTTAAGACCGTTAAACATCCCTCGGAGGGGAAGTAAAGCCGGCGGTCCCATGTCATAGATTTACGGCATGTTAAAGAACCTTCCACTAATTACACCTGTGTGAAGCTAAATTGTATAGGTTAAGAATGTATAGGTTAAGAATGTAAATAATGCTACGTTCGTTGCCAAGACCGACTGCGGTGCGTCTGGTAGCGAAGTTCTGAACTAGTAGTCGTTGACGTTGGCGTTTGGCGGCAAAAGTAGGAACTATTTGAAAAATTCTAAAGTCTGCAGTCCTTTCTTGAATTAAAAAACACACACTAATACAGTCATCACAATTAACACCGGTTATCAGACAGATTCTGCACACACCCAAAGTACACGGTCCTACATGGCCGCGTTGTCGCAGCCCCTAAACCAACCAACATTTTAATTCATTCTACTTATTATAATTATTAATAAACTAATAAAAATTTTTGTTTCTCTAATTTTAATGCTGTATGTATTTATTTTTAGCCTATTTTCAATTTTGAAAAAAAAAAAAAATAGCCTTATTAGATCACCTTTTGTCCGTGTGTGTGTGCGTGAGGAGTGTGTGTGTCCCCCTAATAACTTCTAAACGACTGGAGAGATTTCAATGAAACTCGGTAAGTTCATAGCACTATTCCGGACGTCCCCGACCGTGTCCTTCAAGTTTTGTTACGTCTCACCAATCTAACATGACGGCTGTGCGAAATATTTCACCAGCATTCAATATCTCCGAAACTATTCTCGATATCACCCTGTTTTTTTTTTTCGGTGATAAAGGAAACTACTAGAAGTTCACCTATGTGACGTTTGAAAAACTGGTAACTACAAAACCAACATGGCGGACACGCGAATTTGCGACATTTAAATAGACGTTTCTCGCGTTTTAACCAACCAAACGCAATAAAACTTGGTACAGTATATGTTGATACACATTGTAATGCACCGACATCTAACTTGGTTCAATTGTTTACATAACCACATGATGGAGGATGTGCGATATATTTCACCAGCATTCTATATCTCTGAAACTATTAGCGGTACCACCCTGAAATTTAGTACGGAGATAAAGGGCACTACTGGAAATTCATCTATAAGACTTTCAAAAACCGGTTAACTACAAAACGAACATGGCGCCCAAGCGAATTTGAAAATTTTAAATAGACCTTTCTCGCGATTTAATGTTCCAAACGCAACGAAATATGGTACAGGAAATGTTTATACACATTGTAATACACTGGTATCTAATTTAGTTCAATTGTTTACATAACCTCAAGATGGCGGCTTTGCGAATTTTAAAATTAAGTTTGTATTTCTTGTGTTGTAATCATGCGGTCGATGTGAAAGTTTGAATAATGAACCTACGCAATAATTTTCCTTTAATGGTACATGACTGTAAGGCCTATTCCTTTAACAATCCAACATGGCGACCAACCGAAATATTTAGACGGCTCTGAATATCTACGAATCTATTATAGCAATCAAACTGAATTTTTTATGTTCATAGGGGCTATGAACTTAAGTTCACCTATAGGACTTTAAATAACCTGGTGATCACAATTCCAACATGGCGGCGACGCGAAGGATAAATATTCACATGGACGTTTCTCGCAATTTAACCATCCGAGTGAAGTGAAACTTGGTACAGTAAGTCTTTATATGAATCTTAATCCACTTGCATCTAATTTATTTCAGTTGTTTCCATAACCAAAAGATGGCAGCTGTGCGAAATTTTAAAACCTCCTTGTTACTTCTAGTGTCCTAATCATGCGATTGAAGTTTGAATGCTACACGTACACAAAATAATCTTCATGTAACAGTACATAACTCTAGGACCTACATATATAAAATCCAACATGGCGGCCATCCGAAATGTTTAGTCGGTTTTCAATATCTACGAATCTATTACAGCAATCAAACTGAAACTTTGTATGTAGATAGAGGCAGTTAACATAAGTAGGATATATGAAAATAGGCTGTATAGTTCTTCATGGAACTACTTGCTAATTTTCAATTTATGTTCTTATAAATTTAATTTTGATATTTTTTAGCCTACTTTGGATTTTTGCAAAAAAATGAAAGTAGTCTTATGAGAACTACACACGGCCAAAAATAGTGTGTCTGTATGTGTGTGTGTGTGAGTGTGTGTACTCTGAATGTCTGTACCCCCCTATCAATTCAAACAAGGTGAAACCGAATTGAACGAAATTTGGTACAGAGGTAGAACTAGCAATGGACACCTCAGCGTCATGTTTTATATCGGCGCCATCTTTACCAAACTGAATGGCGGCCACTCAAACGTTCAAAACGTAAAATCAAATAACGACTAACCAAATCATCCGATCTCTACCAAATTTGGTAACAACATACCTTCATATAGGACGCGTGCTGTGACCAAACTACAAGTTCATCCGCCGTTCCATTTCAGGATGGCGGCCGTGTGAATTATGAAAACTTTATAATCCATATCAAGGGAACCATCAGTTCCTATTATCGAGCCGAGAATCGTTTTAACTGTTCTAAAGGAAGAGGCACGTTCGAAATTAAAAGTTTACTTTGTAATACTATAGTGCAGAAGTGATTTTAAAGAGCTTAGCCGTCTCAGTTACAAGGCAAGATGGCAGCAGATATCTTGTGCCTAACTTAGCTATACTACTGTATATTGAGTATTGCATGCAATATAGCGTACTGATACAAAATAAATAAACTTGAATGAAATGCTTTATATATAAATAATATACTCCACTGATGAAATCGTTTAGTCTAAATCATTTTTGCTAACACGTTCTATGTATCTCATTTGATATCGGACGATGTTCGTTGGCACGTTTGGCTCCGTGGTAAAGCGTTGGCCTATCACTCATATGGCTATGGTTTAAACCCCATCAGAGCTAGTTTTTTTGCTTGATATTTTTTATATTTATTGTTTTGTAATGACCCAGTCGTTTTAAAATTAAGCGTTATATTGTGCATATTACGATGGAAAATATATTTAATTAAAACAAAATTCGCCAGCAGATTTGCACGAGACATCTAGCAGCCAAAAAGGTAAATATCATGGTCAACTGGCGGCGAACTGCACGCCGGCCTACAGATTAACCTACATATTTTATTGAAAAGTTTATTTTTATGGCCGCTAGAATGCACTCGCCCTGTTAGGATTATCTTGTTCGACACTTCTCCACTAGATGTCACGACTGGTCTACGTGGGACTCCATTGATTAGTATACCATTGGCATTCTATGCGCATCGAATTTGAAGAATGACAAGATGATACTACGATACATTTTTACTTTTTATTTTAAAGGGTTTGTAACAGCCTATGCAGCCAAATAGCAATCGAAAATATCCAAATATTTTGTATACACACGTCTCTGTAGGGCCATGGAAAGATTTGTTAATTCAATAAGGGTTGTGAAAGCCATGCACAGCCAGACGTGTAAACACATGCCTGAACTCAAAGTTGGATGTTCCCCACGTCAGGTCGATTATGTAATAATAATACTAGTAATAATAATAGTAATAATAATAATAATAATAGTATTATTGGTTTTACGTCCCTTTTAACTACTGCCGCTTTTAGAGACGCCGGGGTGCCGGAATTTTGTCCCGAATGGAATCTTTAACGTGCCAGTAAATCTACTGACACGGCTCCCTCGCATTTGTGCACCCTCAAATGCCAGCTGACTGCGCCAGGATACGAACCTGCAACCTAGGGCCCAGCAAGCGAGAACGTTACCGCTGAGCCACGCAGCCAGTCCGGTCGATTATGTCTCCATATCCATAACATTCTTGAGATACCTCTTATCTTTCTTTCTTCAATGATGGTAGCAGTTTTTTTCGAGGTTGTGGTGTTTGGTAGAGGTAAATAGTTTCTAAGGTCTTCAACCAAGGAATGATTCTATTATACTCTTTGATAAAAACAACGAGTTATAACTATCCTCATACATTTAGGAGAAAGTAGGCTATATGTTCTTTACTGAACATCTTGTTATTGAATGAATAATTTAACCAATTTCGAATCGATTCTTACAATTATTTTCATAATTTTTATAGTTATGTTTATTAGTTTAATTTTATATTTGTTTTATTATTAAAATATTATTTTTATGATTTTTATTTCAAAGTTTATATTTTATTTTTGCACTTTAATTGTTAATGTTTTTAGTTTTAAAAAATATCCAACACATTACGTCAAGTAGATACGTATCTATATAATATTTGTTTTTTAGAAATACTAGCACTTACGCATGAAAATTCTCCGAAATTTGGCTCAAAGATTCAACTATCAGCATCTTTGAAAGCATAAACTGTCCTTATGACACGTGGTTAATATAAATACCACTATCCCATAAAGGGTTAACAGCGGCCACCCTCAGTGCGTATTTTTCTCCGGGATTCTCTGTAATTTCTCCAGGGAAATGCCGGGATGGAACCTTATTTCATTTCCCGGGACAGGTCAATCTTAGACCCTAATACAGTGAGAGCCTTCCATATAGAACGGAGCTTCGCCAGCGCCGTGGGACAGTGGAAGCGCGTTGTGTCGGAGCCAGTTGACTAGCATCTACCGTTACACAACAGGGCGTCGGGAAGCCCCGAAAGCTAACATTGCATTTATTACATACGGAGCTGGCAAGATACCTAAGTTGAGATAATTACTACTTGTGGTGAAGTACTTATGGCTATCTCGTATCCCGTGAACATGGTCAGGTATGGAACAAAACATCGAACTTTCCTAGTGGAAACTTATCTTCTCAAGAAGAAGTCTACCAGTAAAAGTGTTCGTAAGTTTCAGCGCCGTACGATGTTTACTTGTGGGGGATCTCAAACAAAATGTAGGCTATACAGAAACAATCCCCGTACTCTGGAGGCACTCGAGAACGAAATAACTGCACTGATACGAAATATCAGTGAGGATGAATTACAGTGAGTGTATCAAACTTCCTACGGTGGTGCAACGTGCGTTTAGAAAATGAAGGACAGCATTTCCAGCAACAACTCTGAAAATTCATGTAAGTAAATCCCTCCCTATATTTTTCTGCTAAGGTCCCATTCCAGTTTTGTACACCCATTAACACCAACCTACACATATGGGTTACCTACAGGTTCAACATAACCCAATGCGTAATCGAAACGCACTCACTTACTCTTTAAATGCCTCACAATTAAATAAATACCTTAAAACATGTAGCCTATATTTACAATGAAATAATGAAAGAATGCAACACGGTAACCATGGTAACAGAATCTCACAGGTCCATCTATTTCTGTAAGACGCAATACAATTCCAATTATTACATTACTGTGAAAGTTTCCAGACGGTTATAAGGTTATCATTGAACCAAATTAAGCTGTAAAATTCATCAATACATACAGTATAATGCGCTTAAGGGGGTCAAGGGGCACTCTAGAATTTTTTACGCAATTTTCACGCGTGAGTCTGGTACGAAAGGTCTTTTTCACCCGACAATAAAGGGTCTCCGAAAACCACATTTAAAGGCTCTTAAATTAACAGTGTCTGTGATATTCCCAGAAAACTAACTTCGCTCTGATGTACCTATGAAGGAATGACAAACCCCTAACCACTGCACCAGTAGCTGAATTGATAAAGTCTGATTATTCATACCAAGGATAAATCAGTCATAGCATTCATGATTGAGATTATGCTAAGTGTACTCTTTACAACTAGAATATTTGCGGGCGAAGCCGCGACGGGTAATGCTAGTATGATTATTAAATACGCTGCTGTTTTGCTGTCACACGGCGCATCCGAGGCTCCGTTTTGTAGGAAGGGCTCTCACTGTAGTTAGATACCATAATAACACACGTTAACTGTCCAATGCTCTGTATTTCTGCCCCTTATTACTCCAGTTTCAGCAGGATAGGATATCGGCTATGATGCGATGATTCTTTTTTCGCCTTTCAGCGGCTTGATTTTACGGTCGGATGCCTTCCCTGACGCCAGCCTCCTGAACACGTCGACCATTAGAAGCCAAAAACTGACCTGCGAGTGTAGGACTGCTGTGAATAGGAATGGACGAAGTTCATTTGTCAGCCCCACAACGCGACGAAGGACAACGTGACAACCAACGTAGGCAATATTTGTTTTGTTGCGAGATCGTGTTCAAGTAGGCCTAGTCCCGTGTACTTGGGTGTATGTAGAAGTTGTGTGATAACCGGTGTTATTTTGATGGCTGTATTAGTGCGTGTATTTTTAAATTGGGGATAGGATTTTGAAAGTGGCAGCCGTGGCCATACATTAGGAAGTTAGATAGTTAGTTATTGTTGCTTTAAGGGGTGAAACTACGAGGTCACCTGCCCCTAAATATGTTAGGATCCATACCGGCATTTGCCTTGAGTAGATGTGGGGGAAACCACAGCAAACCCCTTCCAGAACGGCTAGTTAGACATACTATTACAAACATCACAATAACAGAAGTTGACGGTCCAATGCCATGTACGTATATCTACCCCTTAATATTTATTGCCAAGAAACAAAATCTTGCGGAAATTATGTCACCACTTGGGGTGCCAATGCAACTACTCTCCGTTGCACGGCTCTAGTTTTAGTTTATTCTGTTGTTGAGTATTGTGCTCCGGTGTGGATAAATAGTACGCATGTAAGATTAATAGATGGACAATTGAATAACACCATGCGCATGATAACAGGAACAATTCTGTCAACTCCTACACAATGGCTTCCTATTCTCAGCCACATCCCACCACCTCATTTGCGGCGATACAACATTTTGATAAGAGAATATAAAAAATTATGAGCCTTACAGTAGTCGCATATGATGTGTACCTTCTGACATAGAAGAAACCTCACGTGAAATTGTTGATACACCGGTATTTTATACTATTATTGGCACAAATATTAATCTATTGTAAAATTGAGTGTTTTACAGATATTGTAGTTTATAATACGGAACTCATTTTATTAGATGATTTGTAACTTCCACCAGCACTAGCCTAAATAAAGCATACACTATGGATCAACTAGATTAATAGACGCGACACCGCTCATAACCTTACATTCCTTATAAACAGGTCCTCTTCATTCACAGAACAACACGTAACTTCATATGGATTATGTTAAAATGAGTTATATTGATATGATAAATATCGTTTAAAATGATAATCTGGTAGCAAAAATATCCCCCCCCCCCCCGTGCGGGATTCGAACCCAAGATCTATAGATTCTCAATCATAAGCATTAACCACACGTCTATTTCGACTACGGTGATTTTGTGCACAAGATGGTCACTTATTTCCACGTTCCAATAATACTGCATTACGGAATTAAGTTTAATTTATATTTTGCATGTTTCGATAATGTTGAGTTTAAAATGCCTTATGAATATACCCTCTTATGAGTAAAGAGAATGTATTCAGTAATAGTTCATGAAGGCTTGCTCAATTCTCGTATAACCACAACGATTATATTATATTGATGACTGCATTACCGTTATGTGGGTTAACATTTGAATAGCCATTGTGCAGAAACATAATACCGGCAATGCCGACTACTTACAATGTTTGATATTAAGGCATTTTACCATTTAAATACTGATACGAAGACTTCGAACATGTACCATGTCATTTGTTTCAATCACTTGACACCAGAGTTCGCATGAGCGTTTTCCGTTCAGTATGTCATATACATTCCACATTGTTTCTCGTACCACTACCAGCTGGGTCTTATCGCATACTTCCGTTTTCCACCACTGCCAGCTAGTACACTTCCGTTCGATCGATCGAGCGGGCAGGGCATACTCCCGTTTGATCCACCACTGCCAGCTCGATCGTTCCGATCCACTTCCATCCCCAATTTTCAAAATCACCCCCACAAAGTTATCCAGCAACCGAGCGGAAAGATATTACACATCAAAAAGATCCAGACCAACAAACAACTACCTATCCATGGAGATATTGCTGTCTATTTGTGAAACGATTACGTTTAAGACATCCACCTATCTTGTAACCAACAAATTCAACCTGGCTCAGAGATGGTCTTCTGATTGGAATTCGTTTGCCCCTCCAGAGAGTTCAGTAATGCCATGGATAACTGAGAAGGTGCCAGAGTTCACTCAGCCTAGAAAGACCTGGTCAAAATTAAATAGAATCCGGACCAATCACGGTGTATGCGGGGACCTCCTGTACAAGTGGAGGAAAAGATCTTCATCATGTTGCGTGTGCCGTGCTGAAAGACAGACTGTTCGGCACCTAGTTCAAGAATGCCCACAAACATCTAACATACAGTGGTGAATTCAGCGACTTCTTCCTAGGGACACCACAGGCTCTTCATCATGTTTTTAACCTTGATGTCAACTTATATATAATTTTCATGTATGCCATACGATAAATAAATATTCCCATTTCAATGGAATCCAGGATGAGATTCGATTAACTTTATGCAGTGGATAGATTTTACGGATGGATGACCTTCCTGACGCCAATCTCAAAGAGGAATAAATATGAGGTGATGATTTGGAAGGAATTGGTCGTGGTCTTTTACTACGGAAATTAATTTCAAGAACGGTGGTGGTTTCCGGTATCTAACCCAGCTCTACCTCAATTACAAATACAAACACTAGTAGGCCTACAGACATTACAGTGCCACAGGTCATCAGCCAAATTCAGCACACACCCAAGTACATGGGGCTACATGATCACGATATCGTAAAGCCCTTGAAAGAATCGACAACAGCACAACAAAAGATGTGTTTCCGCTTAAAACAGCTATCAACTCTACGATGGGTTCATGTTTTGATGCGAGGTGGTCTCGAACCAAGGGCCGTGGCTGGTGTCTCGCGGCAGAGACTGTCCCGGCCATCTTCAAGCAAGCACTCACACCTGCATATTACCTTGGTGTAGGTATGGCGGCAACATCAAAGGCTTTCGTGGTGAGGGGGGGCGGTGTCCAATTCTGAGTCGCGACCGCCACCTCTTCGCGCAACAAGCACGTAAGCGCCGAACATTCCGCACACAGCTTAAGCTTCCAGCCACCATCCTGTCATCACTTCCGCAGCTGCGAGACGTCTCCAATCAGAAATACTGTACCCCTCATCAGGATTTGCTTCTAGAGCGGAGCCAATCTCAACTAGGGCCTAATTGCGTTTTTTGTTTCGCGTTTCTTTCTGCTTTTGCTCTTGTTTTTGAGTTATGCTTTTTGATTTGCGTTTCATTTTCGTTTTGTGTTCGTTTTCAGCTTCTTTTTTGAATTATGCTTTTTGCTTTGTTTTTGTTTTTGTGTATGTTTTCTGTTTTTGCTTTTTGAATTTTGCTTTCTGTTTTGTGTTTTGTTTTGGGTTTTGTGTTTGTTTTCTGCTTTTGCTCTTTGAATTTTGATTTTTGCTTTGTGTTTTTGTTTTTGTTTATGTGTTTGTTCTCTGCTTTTGCTTTTTGAAATTTGCTTTTTGCTTTGTGTTTTTATTCTGCATTTGCATTTGCTTTTACTTTTTTATTTATTTTTTATTTTCGTTTTGTGTTTGTTTTCTGCTTTTGCATTTTGAATTTTGCTTTTTGCTTTGTGTTTTGTTCATGGTTTTGTGTTTGTTTTCTGCTTTTGCTTTTTGAATTTTGGTTTCTGCTTTGTGTTTTTGTTTTTTGTTTGTTTTCTTCTTTTGCTTTTTGATTTTGTATTTTGCTTTGCATTTTGTTTATGGTTTTGTATTTGTTTTCTGCTTCTTTTTTGAATTATGCTTTTTGCGTTGTTTTAGGGTTTGTGTTTTTTCCGCTTTTGCTTTTTGAATATTGCTTTCTACTTTGTGCTTTTGGTTTTGTGTTTGTTTTCTGCTTTTGCTCTTTCAATTTAGCTTTCTGCTTTGTGTTTTGGTTTTGTTTTTGTTTTCTTATTTTGCTTTTGAATTTTCCTTTCTGCTTTGTCTTCTTGTATTTATTTTTGTGTTTGTTTTCTGCTTTCGCTTTTTGTATTTTGCTTTCTGCTTTGTGTTCTTGTTTTTATTTTTGTGTTTGTTTGCTGCTTTAGCTTTATGATTTTTGCTTTTTGATTTGTGTGTTGTTTTTGTATTTGTTTTCTGCTCTTGTTTTGAATATTGCGTTTTGCTTTGTGTTTTTATGTTTGTTTTTGTGTTTGTTTTCTGTTTTGCTTTTTGAATTTTGCTTTCTGCTTTGTGATTTTGATTTTGTTTTTGTGTTTGTTTTCAGCTTTTTTTGTGAATTTTGCTTTGGGTTTAGAATGTCTGCAGCCCTTACTTGAATAAAAAACAGATAACACACACTAATACAGCCATCACAATTAACACTGGCTATCAAGCAGATTCTACATACACCCAAAGTACACGGGGCTCATGACCGCGTTGTCACAGCCCCAAATCTGAGGAACCAACCAACACTAAATAATCAACAATGACAAATTATTCTCCAACTCTAATCGGGTGTGTCGCTTATTTCTAAAACGAATGCGTAGATTCATCATGCTCTGGTTAAGGGAATGTGGATATTTCATGAATCACACCCGTGCGGTTCTTTAAAGGAACTGTTTACTGTACATAATGATCACGTGACCATTTATGTTAAGCGTCGCCGTGGGGACTAAACACGTATTATCTTCACAACTCAATTTCTGTCAATTACCATATAACATCATAACCTATAGTTATTTAATTTATCATCTGCTGGAAATAATAGCTATGTGAATAATATTTCGATATCGATACAGAGGTGCGTGGGTTCAGGGTGTGAGTATAAATACACAGCCACGCCTTGTAAGCGGTGCGTGTTGAAGCTGCCACACCTGCACTTCACGTCCAAATGAACAGGCCTCATGGGCCGACCTCCCAAACGTGGAATAGCGTACCCTTGGGCTGGTCAGCTACACAGAGTCATAATTAGTTGCTGGTAGGTGCTACACTGCTACAGCTCTGTGCTGTCCCCTCGTGGGCTCAAAACTAGTGGTTAATACGTTATGGTAATAATAATAATAAGACTCACGCAGGGAAAATAGGATGGTTTGAAATTGAACATAGATTGAAATAAGAGAGTGTACTCTCACCATTGCTATTCATCAGGGGCGTATATAGAGTTTAATTTTGGGGGGTTCCCAGCCAGAGGTTAGGAGGCATGGTATAGGCCCCAAGGAATAGGGGGTCCGGGGTTCTCAACAGGAAACGTTTGTATAATTTGGTGCAAAATGATGAGTTTTAAGGCTATCTGGCATCAATTTTTCAACCAATTTATTGTGATGTTTTATATTTAGTTAATCTCAAACACAACTAAGACCATTTTATCTTACTTTTTATTAATACACTTGATAGTATTTAGATCGAAAGAATTAGCATTACAGTTTTGATTTAAAACTTCCACTATAATATACAGTCAAGGTTTCTTGAAGCATTACCAAATCGGTTTATAACTGCATCGTCAGTGACGTATGTCTCTGTGAATGGATAACAATTCTAGACCGTTGAGTATGATTTCAGAAGAAGAATTTATTATGTAGCCTATGTTTTCAACCAACTCAAAATCTGTTCGACAGTACCGGTAGCTACACGGAGAGGCAAATTTGCCAAAAATTTGATAAGGGTATAAAAGTTAGGGAAAAAACTTTTGTCACACGCTTCAAGGGCACTTGTTGCTGTTCTTGGTAGGTTCATAAGAGCGAAGGCACTGGGGAATAATAAGAGGTTATGTTGTTTCACATAAGATCAGAGCAAACTGATTGTTTACAGTACATCGCTCTGCCGTCACCTTGCTTTACAACGTTGCCATACGTCGCTTAGTAACAATAGTACCGTACATGATAAGTATATTAGTTTTTAATATTTTAATTCATAAACAAATATTATATGAGACCAACATTTCGGGGGGGGGGGGAGGGGGGCTGGGCACCCCCCTTGAATACGCCCTTGCTATTTATACTATATATATATTTCGTATGGCATGAAGATGTAATATACAATTATTTACATTATACAGTATTTACAATTATATAGCCTAAGGATTGAGACCTTGATCTGCAAGTAGCTTCAGCTTTGTTAGAGCTGGATATCTAGTTTCTCTAACCATTCTAAAGCTTCATCACTAGCTTGATGAATCTCCTTCATTGGACCATTGAACCTTCGGTGTGGGCAACCCATAGCGATGTGACTGATGGTCTGAGGCACATCTTCACAGTTGCAGAAAGGATTCTCGGCAATTTTCCATTTGTGCTTCCAGAACTGACAACTACCGTGTTGAGTTCTTACGGTTCAGCGACGTCCAGATTTTCCTGGGAAGTTCGAAACCAGGGGGCTACTTTACTGGATCCGAGATAAGACCTAATCTGTCTGGATTTGAAGTCAGCCACTCATTGCGCCAAGCTTCAATCACTTGAAAATGCTCTTGGACCAACTTCCTTCCTTGTGCTATTTATACTGGTGTTGGATGATATACTGTACTAATGGCAAGCAAGGAAGCATACACAGGTACAAGACTGAACATAATCCTATTTGCTGATAATGTTCTGATTTGAGGAGAATGTCAATAAGCAAACAATAAATATGATTTCCTTCAGTCCTCAGACATCAATAATCTTAGATAGAGGTATGCTTCATAGAATTGAAGTAGGATATAGGCTACATACCATAGATGGTAAAACTAACTATTAAACAATCATGTTCCACCCTTTTAGATGCCTGGAAATATTGTTCTGGTAGGTTATTACTGCATGAGGACGTCAGACAATGGCACTCCGTAGGTGTTCCACTCCAGCCAATTAGCGAGGTTTATTACCTCAATACCGTGAGAACGCGACAAAATTCGTGACAATATTGAAAGAAAGTTGTGCCGCCGAACCTGAAGGCAGGTATAGCACTTTCTATTTATATAGCCGGCCGAAAATGAACTTCCGGCTTGTCGCCGCTTCGGCTTTCCCACAGTCCTCACACACCATTTCCTTTTTTAGAGGCGCCTAGAATCAAAACCCGCCAAGTCCTCAAAACAAAATTTGTGGGAAAATGAGGAAAACTGTTAACACATGAAAAAACATCCTTCGAATATGCACATTTCGATTATTAATTAGTTTGTCATCAATCGATGCATTCCAACAAATTACAAGATTGTCCCTTAATGGAAAGTAGCACAATTCTTAAGATTAATTGGGAGTTAACTGGTTTTGGAAGTGAAATGTACATATATGGACGTTTTTGAAAGTAAGAAAAGCAGTTCTAAGAATAAAAACAAGGGAAGAAGGAAAGCATGTGAACGCGAACCATCTAAATTATGCAGGAAATGAAAACCAGACCTGAATTATGATTATGCATATATTTAAAATTTAACAAACACTTAACCACACATTACAAAACTCAACACAGCTGATGGCAGTATGAAGGAATCCTGGGTAATACAATTCTATGTGCTGATTGGCTGAAAACGACTTAGTGGATTTTGAAACTATCAATGGCCGAAGTTCAATTGGATCTGGTAGATTTTGAAATTAACCCTAAGTTTTGTCCGCCATTTTCATAGGGAAATGGCGTATTTTGAAGGAAAGTAATGTCACCATTGAGTTGTCCGCGTGCAAGTTCATATAAGGGCAACTTCATCTCATTTTTCATGTTCGATGGACTTGGCGAGTTTTGATTCTAGGCGCCTCCGAATAATCTTTTAGACAGGTGTCTGCTTCATGGAAAGAGCAGTACGATATAGTGCCTCTTGGAATGGTCATTCCTGAAGATTTCAGATTCAGGGAATAGTTAAAATTGACGTAATACAAGGTGCGTTCAAAAAGTAACGAGCCGGAGGCATAATTACAGAAACCTGTACCTGTATGTTAGAAGTATTGGCCCTGGCTGTTGAGGCACTTGTCCCACTGTGACACGAGGCGATGAATGGCTGTCTCATCAAATTTCCCGGGCTGCGATGTGAACCAGTTCCGCACGTACAGCTGGACGTCGGCGTCCGAGGTGAATCGTTGGCCCCGCAGAGCCCTTTTCAGGGGACCAAACATGGCGTAATCACAGGGAGAGAGGTCTGGACTGTATGGAGGGTGGCCGAGAACCTCCCATTTGAATGTTTGCAGGATTGCCGCGACTGTGTTGGCCGTATGAGGTCGTGCATTGTCGTGGAGCGACCACGGCGGCTATAGCGTTCACTGTCACTCGGTGGTCCTGGGTAATGAGTACATCAACTAGCTGGACGTTGTCATCGGTAATGCAGGGAGGTGCCCCAGACCGGGTATCATCGGCTAACGACACCCGTCCTTCCCTGAAGCGCTTGTGACACGCCTTGACCCTTGCATGGGACATGCAGTGTTCGCCGTACACTTGTGACATTCGGCGATGAATGTCCGTTCCCCCTACTCCTTCCGCTGTCAGAAACACCTCTTTGCTCTTCGGTTGACGCCTCCATGTCAGTCTTTGCAAAGCGACTGGTAGCGTTGGACGATTGATGCATGCTACTGCTCGCGTCGTATCGTCACGTGACGTGCACGCGTGCCCTCTAGCGACGGGCTGTGACCTTCCACGCTCTGGTCGGAACCACACCTCGTTACACACGCCACAATTAGCCCATGTAGTCACCGGTTTGCGCATTCCAGCCGCCGGCTCGTTACTTTTTGAACACACCTTATAGTACACTATGCAAATAGCCAATAATGGCAATAGCTAAGACACGAGTATTTTCATACGAATGTCTAAATTACCATTTCATAGGCGAGTTGCATACGACTGTTTATGTTAGGCGATAATTAAGTTATAACTTTATTTTATGTTCGAACATAAATATTCATAAATATCTGCCGAGATTCCGCCAGTTTTGTGAGCTATATTGAGCCTATTGGACGCAGAGAATACCTTGTATTCGGCCAAGGCCTCCTCGAATACCCCACTATGACATTAGCCAAGCAGTGAAATTTAAAATAGGTGGCCGTGGAAGTCAGCGCGGGTGCGATGCTATCCTTACCTAATTGGTCAAACAGCTGTATCGTAATGAACGCGGTCATGTAGACTCGTGTACTTAGGTGAGTGTAGAATCTGTCTGATAACAGGTGTTATTGTGATGGCTGTATTAGTGTGTGTTATCCGTAATTCAGGTAAGGACTGCAGACGATCAATTTCTAGTAGTTCCTACTTTTGCTACCATCAAAGACACCTAGCTACGAACTTAGCTACTTGATGCCACCACAACCGGCACATGGCGGTGAACGTTGTAACTAATAGAGCGTTAATCAAATCTAACCAACAAATAATGCTTCACACAATTGTAGTTAGTGGAATGTTCTTTTACATGCCATAAATCTATGACATGGGCCCGTCGGCTTTACTTCCCCTCCGAAGGAAGGCATACTGATTGGTGGAGAACCTGAATCAGAATGAAACTTGAACTATACTGAGCCTCTTTAAGATACAGTTTTCTGGCATTTAGCTTAATATTAATATTTCGGCATGATCGAACATAAAAATTAATTGCTCTTCTCTTCCTGTTGAAGGTTGCAGGTTATTAGTTTCGTAAAGAAAAGGTGAATCTGTCAAAGAGCGCATATTTCGACACCGCAATCGCGAGTGTTAAAAGTTCATGCATTCATTGTAACTAGCGGACCTGTGCGAGAACTCTCGCATAATGAATGGGTTGTGTGTGCTCCATGTGTACAGACTACCCGCTCGTCACTAGTGCTATGCGGGCTGTACGCCACACAGTTCAGCCAGGAACTATCGTCTTGTTTATTTGTTTAAAAGCACTGTATAAACAAATAAATATAGTTCCCTTGACTTATCAAGAAACGCAAGATTTGTCCTGTACTATTGAGACGATTTGAAGGATTTTGGTACAAACCACACCTTCTAACTCTCTCTGGTATAGTACATTCAGTTTTGTGAAACATGTAATAAGATAAGTAGGATTTTGAAATTTAAGACCTTGAAACAGTCCAAAACAAGCAAGCAAATATGCCCTAAAAATTACCTGAATATGACCTAAACACGGGAAAAAATGACCTATGTATTTTAGGGATATTTAGCGAGTATTAGAATATAGTCTAACTAACATAATAGCCTACAGCAGACACATAGAGCTACAATACCTACATTTAACCTTTCAATATTCATTCAGTATGGTAGTATCAGAGCTTTGGGAAGCAGTTCTCACTAGCATTTGCGAAAAAGAGAATCCAAAAACGAAGTATTAGCCTGCTTTTAATAATTTATTTATTTATTTATTTATTGCCACAACAGGGCAGTGCCCCAATTACAGTAGCAAACAATTAGGGGAAGGAACTGTCAAGGCCGAACAGGCGTGTGATAGGGCCTAATGTCACTACCCCCAGTTGTATCTGCTGATAAAGAGTTTCCAGCTCCCTGTCACGGGCGGGCATCAATTCCACCCGGGAATTCCAGTCAGGTAGCCAGGGTTACCTCAATTCCACCCGGTCCTCCAAGGGACCCAGAAATGAGTTCCTCAACTCCGCCCAGGCTTTTCCCCAATGACGTAAACAAATGTCATAACCCTCCTGCTCGCATACCAAGGGCCGTGTCAAACACCTTATGCAGCGCATGAATAGAAAAAAATAAAATAGAAAACTTGACAGACTTATGTAAAAGAATATTATGATTAATTTTAAATCACCACCACCCAGTCCGCTCAATCGTTAAATCAGATATAAACATAATACAAAGAGCTAGATATTAATCACTGTTGTTAAATAAAAATATGGACAGGAAATTTAATAAAATAAGAAAAATCAGTATCTTAAAATCACATGAATCTTTACTTCATTTCAAACTATACAAAAAACCTTAGATGAAACTCTTTTCATTCCCTAACTATTGTGTGAGAAACACACTTCACAAGATCTAATCTACTCATTGTTTGGTTGGCGTACTGCATGAGCTTGTTTTCAATGAATTCTTTTCTCACACGACTATTCTTGTCTTTGCTCGACACCCGCCCGCTGCTGTTAAGTAGAATGTACGTGTCTGTCTGTATCTGATGTAGGCACTTTAAAAAACAAATATATTTGGATGAGGTGTTATAATTAGTGCTTTGAATTTTGAGTGAAAAGCCTCGCAGGCATTAGTTGTTCTCCAAAATTCTGCAGACGGGAGGGTTATGACATTTGTTTACGTCATTGGGGATAACCCCTTTGCCGACCCTTTGTCAAAGCCTGAGCGGAGTTGAGGAACTTATTTTTGAGTCCCTTGGAGGACCGGTTGGAATTGAGGAAAATCGGGCGGAATTGATGTTCGACCCCTGTCACTGTCCTTGCGATGGTAGAGAAATGGTTAATTCTGAGACCAGAACGTGGCTTTTACACTTGCATCAGTATGCCTTCCTTCGGAGGGGAAGTAGAGCCGGCGGTCCCATGTCATAGATTTATGGCATGAAAAATAACCTTACACTAACTACACTTGTGTAAGCTAAAATTTGTAGGTTAGTTTGATAACGCTGTATTAGTTCCAACGCACGCACGCCGCCAGGTGCTGACTGCGATGGTATTTAGTAGCCACGTCCGCATCTAGGAGTCGTAGACGGTAGCATTTGGTAGCAAAGGTAGGAACTACTTGAAAAAATAAATAATCGTCTGCAGTCCTTCTACTTGAATCACAGATAACACACACATAGCCTAAATATCGTATGGCCTCGGGTGCCGGGTGCAAGCTTTGTTATTTGACACCCAGAAGGAAGCTTGCATGTCGAATTTCGTTGTTCCCCGAAGCGCCATAAAAGTAAGGAGGTTAGATATCTAAGCTCCATGTACACTATCTTGCTTTCTAGTAGGGAAATGAGGAACTTTGTGTTGGCGGAAACTCCCGAGATTAATTTTGCCATTATGAACACGGCCTACTGAATTCAAACGGGTTCTTTGACATTCCAACATCGTATGACATCCGTGTCGTAATTTTTGCCGCCTATAAAAAAAAAGCACATACCACGGCCAGGAGCGAACCTGCAAGCTAGGGGTTAGTAGATCGACACGTTATCCAGTCACCCACCGTGGCAATCTAACACACACAAATACAGCCATCACAATTAACACCAGTTCAGACAGATTCTACACATAGTCTACCCAAAGTAGGCTACACGGGGCTACATTACCGCGTTGTCGCATCAGGCATCATCGTGGCTTTTACAAACCGTACCTTGTTTCCTATTAAAATTAGTAATTCTGGTCACTACTGCACCTGAAATATGTGCTAAATTACGCAAATATGTGTTTTTATGTATTGCTCTTTTAACAATGGCAGCCTTGTTCCAACAGCGCTTGAATCTCGTTCAACTGTCAACAAGGCGCGCACATTGTTACCAACATGTGGCATACAAAATCACTGTTGACAAAAGAAACATTTATCTGGACGCCTTAGTCTGTAACCATTATAAAAAAAAAATGACAGTCAGTCTGAAAGACTAGACGTTATATGATTTCAAATGACGCATGCTACAAATGCTACACATGTTAGAAAGGCTCAGGAAGGCTTCTCGCTTCGCTCGAAGTCCCAGGACTCTTTCAACAGACTCCATTACCCATTAACTTAGGCTTCCCGCGCGGGAACCTCTTTAAGGGTCACCCTGTATTTGAGTCTGACATCTTTTACAACTCTTTAAGAGTCACCCATTATTTGAAACTGATATCTCGCAAACCTCTTTAAGGGTCACCCTGTATTTGAATTGAATCTAACATACTGTACACCTCGTTAAGTGTCACCCTGTAATTTGCTCTGACATCCTGCACACCCCTTTAGGAGGCATCCTGTATTCTTATGTGGCATCTTGTATATCTCTTTAGAAGTCACCCTGTATTTTTGTGTTCGCTTCGCTCAAAGCCCAGGGCCGGATTTACCGTAAGGCAAAATAGGCACGTGCCTAGGGGCACCGCAGTCCAAGGGGCGCCGCAAGGCACCCCTTCGGTTAGGCAACCGGCAATGATCTTTACTGGAGGCGCCCGGAAGGGCACCACCGTCAGGCGCCCTCTTTGCTAGGGTTTTAAATGTGCTAAGTTAGGATTATCGCAGTATACATGCTACAATAAATATTGAGAAATGAGCAGAGACATTTAGAAATAATATCGTGTCTTTGTCGCATGCCCTTCCATTTCGCTCTTCGTTATGCCGCTCGACGCCCTTTCGTCCCGACAAGTGTGAGAGGGGAGGGGTGGCGGGCGAGCGGAGCTGTGCTACGGTAGCTGGGTTTGCTTGCATTGTAGTAGCAACGAAGTGCCCCCTCCCTCCCCCCTCCCCCCGCCCTTGCCTGTGCTGTGTTGTTTTGTTGTGATGTGATCCGCAAGTAAATATTTTAAACTATGGGCAGCAAAAAGTTGTCTGGTTACCAAAACCATGTCCGCAAAGCTGAAGAGGATAAGAAAGCCGAGGTTACACTATCAAAATGTCGGAAAATAAGTGAGATGTTTAGTGCGCATGAGAATCCTACACCTCCAACGACAAATTCGGATAACAATAACAATTCTTGCTCTGCGGTTCACGACATTGACTGCGATGGTGTTCAGTAACTTGGGGTAAGCTACCGTACACGAATTACTTTACGCAAAGTAGGCCTTTCCCAATAGGCGATTCCTTGATACACTGTTGCAAAAAGTGACATACGTAAAACTCAGACTGGTTTCGAGGCCTGCGATCGAAATTTTAAAGTACTTTATTGCGCGCGTTCTGAAAAGCCTGTTATTGACTCGGTGGTCCGCACGATATGACGCTTGTCAAGCTCTGAGGGAAGGCTGGTGTGGCATCGTGGCAGCTCTTGAGAGTATAGCCTACACGAAGACAGAAATCAAAAGGCAAACACTCGAAGTGAAGCCAAAGGCATCTTAAGCAATATCCTACAATTAGAAACTGCTTTCCTAGTTGTTTTCTGGAGTACCATTCTAAAAAGATTTAATACCGTCAGCCAGAAGCTCCAAAAAGTTAGCACTAATTTGAGCACTGTGGTAGAATATTACGCTTCGTTAGCGGAATTTGTGCAAAGTTTAAGAGATAATTTCGATGTCTATGAGAAAGAAGCCAAAGAATTAAGCGTTATTGCTCAATATTCCTACAACCTAAAGAGGAGACCGGAACGAAAGACTAGGAATGATGAGACAAAGCAAGGAGAAGATGTACCGTCAGAGGTCTCAGAAAATTTTCGCGTCAATGTATTTTATGTAATTCTGGATGTACTAAGTGCTGAGCTTAAAAGGCGAAGTGAGGCTTACAAAGTCCTCCATAAGAGATTTTATTTTCTAGAAAACCTGTTAGACCTAGATGGACCAATGATAAAAAAATCGCTGACGATCTCTCAGAAATGTATGTGAATGACTTAGAAAGTGCACTGGTTGACGAGTGCTTGCATTTAAAGGGACATTTAAAAATTGCAGATTTTAAAGGTAAGTCAGCCCCTGAGCTCAGCACTTTCCTTCATGAAAAAGATTTACACGATATGTATCCGAACGTAAACATTGCTTTACGGATACTTCTCACCATTCCAGTGACCAACTGTTCAGGAGAAAGATCATTTTCGGTACTGAATCCCGTCAAGAACTATTTACGGTCAGTCACTAAAGAAGAAAGGTTAAACTCTATTGCACTCCAAGCGATTGAAAAAGATATGACGAAAACCTTGAACAGCGATGCCATAATTAATGAATTTGCCGAAAAGAAGGCAAGAAGAAAACTTTTGAAGTAGTTATCGTTGTGCCTGAGGCAGGCCCCGTTATGTCTTCATTCATGTTTTTATTCTGCACTTTAATTTCTCATAAAGATATTGCAGGAAGATATGCAGTTGGCCTTATTTGTATTTTAGAGGCGCTTTGTTCAATTTAAAATGTCGTTCGTACCACTGCTCTTCATGCGTTTTAAAATTAGTGTGTGTTCTACTATATTTTACTATATTTCGTGCTACCGCAGTTTATTCAGTTACAGCAGTAAATAATGTTTTTATTTTTGAAGCTACTCTTCTTTTTTGTTGTATGAATTAAGGCTAGACATTATTTTTGGAAAGGGTATTCATAAAGTGTTTTGGTTGCATACAAGTTAAACTGTTTCATGTAGTTTTACTCCAAGCTGTTATTTTTATTGAAATGACTATGTTTTCCCTGCGTAAAAATTCAAGCATAAACGTATGCTGGCAGCCATATAACTGTTTACTCCTTTCTTCCGAACCTTACCTCATGCGAGTGGCTATGCCTTATCATAAAAATCGGGGGGCTCAAGTGAGGAGGGGCGATCAATGGAGAGGTGCCTATAGCGTAACTTTGGGTAAATCCGGCCCTGTCAAAGCCCCAGGTCACTCGACGCCCCAGGACTCTTTCAACAGACTCCAATAACCATTGGCTTCTGCTTCCCGCGTGGCTGCATGACGTCACACACTCGCTTCCCGCGTGGCTGCATGACGTCACTTCCGTGTCCGTCTCCGTCTCCGTCTCCGTAACGCATAACGTTGGACCCAAGCATAACGACGAAGTCGACAAGATAATTTGAAATGATAAAACATTACATTGGACGTGTTAGGCTGTAACCATTGTCAAAAACCAGTTGATTGGACAAAAGGAAAGTTAGAATGGTCGGGTTGAGGTGCGGCCTTGCAAATGAACCGGGCGCTGCGCAGTATGTAATGAACTGGGCGCTATTTTGTTTTATAGAGTACTACGGTAA
This sequence comes from Meconema thalassinum, assembly GCA_946902985.2. Taxonomy (NCBI): domain Eukaryota; kingdom Metazoa; phylum Arthropoda; class Insecta; order Orthoptera; family Tettigoniidae; genus Meconema; species Meconema thalassinum. The sequence goes on from OX336393.1 coordinate 419,506,825, forward strand.
GCGAGGTGTTGGCATTACTGTCTTGACAATAATTCACGTGCACAATGGCGGACACAGCTGGATTTTTACCTACTGCTCGCGTCTAAGCTGCGTGAACCTGAGAGGAATGTGCATCGCGGACTATGATAAGTGGTGTTGACGAGTGATGAGGTTTCTCGGTCCGTGCATAGTACAGAACCAAATACGTTGGTCGGTGACTCACTCACTCATTCCTAACACCACAGTGGTTTGAGCAACGGCCCAATGTTAGCAGTATTGGAATACTATAGAAAGGAATACCATATATCACGGTGGGCTGTTGCCAGATCTTTCACCTCTCGCCTGACCCTTCCCTGCTCTTTCCCCTCATCCCGCAAGTTCATAGAGCTTGGACCCGAGCAGTATATAAGTTGTGATCTAAAAAGGGGATGACGCGTGTTTTAACCCAATATGAGATAGAGGTCTCTATATTGACCACCTGTCATAAGGACACTTTATGCTTTCAAAGATGATGATAGTTTAATCTTTAAGCCAAATTTCAGAGAGTTTTCATGCCGAAGTGCTAGTATTTCTAAAAATCAAATATTATATAGCCTACGTATCAACTAGACGGTTCCGTCCCACGAGTTCCATTCCCATGAGTTCCGAAAACAAATTTCTTAAGAAAAACGTCGCATGAGTTCCGAACGCGTATTCACGCCTGAGTAAATAAGCAAATGAGTCCCACTAGTTCCAAATATCTCTGGAAAACCCAGCTGTCAGTTCTGAGGTTTGACCGGCTAACAATAGTAGGACGTGACCTAGAAGAGTTAATGGCCTTATCACCAGGTATGTCATTTGTGTTGGTGTCTATGAGTGGAGTAGATAAACATGGAGTTCACAATTGGCATTATAGGAAACCAAATTTTTATATTTAATGGTTACCGTTTTTATAACAAACGCGGCAACAAATCAAGTGAAGTGTGGATTTGTGCTGCAAAACCATGAGCCGGAAAAGTGATTTTAAAAATCAGGAATTGATTAAAGAAGTGGACCATGATTGTGTTCCTGATGTGGCCAGCGTTGAAGTATCCATAGAAGCTTCCATGGCCAGGAAAATTTAATTATGCAGGCAAAGTTAAATTTGCGAGCCACGAAAATGAAAATAAAATATGTTGCAATTCAAAGAGCAACTCAACAGTTTGAAGAGACCGGTGATTTAACAGTACTTTCAAGAAATGTTTCTTTTGCTGTACATATTAATTAGAGTATAAAGAGAGGAATAATTCAGTTAACAGATTATCTTGTCGAAGGCACATGCTGATACTGACAAGGCGAAAGCTGCTTATGGGAACTACCGGTCCATGGTATCCCCCTCCCCTTCGCCTGTGTTAGAGAGCCAATTCATTATAGAGGGCACGCACTCCCGGCTGGCGCTAACAATAGACATTATTTGTTTCAGTAATAAACAAATTAATACAATTTTGCTGTCGAAAACTAAGCTGGAACTCGCTCAGGTAGTGTTCGGAACTGACGGGACTCGCTCAGATAGTGTAATTGGCAGATAGCTAATCCGCTGAAGAATTTGGAACTGGCGGGAATCGGAACTCATGGGAGGACACGCAACTTGACGTACCGGTAATGTGTTGGATAATATTTAAAAGAATGAAAACTAAAGACATTAACAATTAAGGTGTAAAAATAAAATATAAATATAGAAATAAATATAAAAATAAAATTACAATAATAAGAGAAATAAACAAATTTAAATAATAATCATAACGATAAAAAATATAAAAATAATTGTAAAATCAATTGGAAATTTGTTAATTAATTAATTCAATAGAAAATTGTCAAAATTACATCCATATGAACATAAATTCAAAATTAAAAATAAATACAAACACAATTACATTAGAGAAACAAAAAATTACACTCTCAATGATTATAATAATTAAAATAAATTAAAATCTAAAAACACATAAAAATAAAAATAGTAGTCTATTGCCCTATAAAAGGGTTAAGGTCAGTGGAGGAGTAAGCATCTATTTCTACATCATTACTTCTCATAATTTGATAAGGTATTTTGTCTAATTCATGGTCTATAGAAAATGTTATAGTTCGTTCGTATTTCATCCAGTGCTACCGTGAAATTATCCCTTATGTGTGAAGCCGAGCTTGAAGAATAAGCGATAATAATCCACTTCAGGCAGCCAACTCATTGTTGAAAACATCCTTTAGTGTCATAGACTGGACCTTCCATAGACACTATTCCTTTTTTGGTGCATTTGTAAATCATTTTCGTTGTTTTCTCCACTTTTTCAAACGTGTCTTATGAGGAGCAAGCACGATGACACGCGGTAGACTGCTGATTGAACACAGGAAACTCAACAATGAGCGGCCTCGGTGGCGTAGTTGGTAACATGCTGAGCGTCAATGCCCAAGGTTGCGGGTTCAAACCCGGCCGAAGTCGTCGGACTTTTTAAGAGCGTTAAAAATCCCTCAGTATGCCTTCTTTCGGAGGGGAAGTAAAGCCGGTGGTCCCATGTCATAGATTTATGGCATGGTAAACAACCTTCCACTAATTACACTTTTGTGAATCTAAATTATAGATTAGATTTGACTAACGCTCTTAAGTTTCAACGTTCGTTGCCAGGAGCTGACTACGGTGGCATCTAGTAACCAAGTTCAGAACTAGTTGGTCGTGGCCTTTGATAGAGAAAGTAGGAACTACTTGAAAATGTAATGTCTGCAGTCCTTACTTGAATAAAAATACATAACACACACTAATACAGCCATCACAATTAACACCGGTTATCAGACAGTTACTACACACACCCAAATTTCACGGGACTACGTAACCGTGATATTTGTCGCCTTTCAAAAATCACTTACCACGGCCAACCTGCATGCTTGGGGTTGGTAGACCGACACGATAACCACTCACCCACCGTGGCAAGCTGTACATAAGTAACACTAGGTCTGCTTAAACACCACCAGACCGTACATAAGTAAACAGCTGAACAGAAAACCAAATATTTACTTGCAGTAACAAAGACAAACACACGAATTTAATGCACGTGTTGGTTACAATTTACCTAGGTGTGATTTGTTTTACGTACGCAAACACACGCTTTGGGGTGGAATCCACCCCAGTCAGTTATGGCGTCGTGCACTGTCTCACAGGAAATGGTTGACCTTGAGTGAACGCGCGAAGAAGACCTGAACAGAGAGACACATGGACGGAGAAAAAAATGAAAAAAATATTTGTACATTTCATAAGGAGATGGAACGGCCTGGGGTGGATTCCACCCCAGCGCGTGTGTTTGAGGGTTTATCATTTTTTTTTTTTTTTGCGAAGGTATCATTGACAAGTATTTAATGTTGTGTTTGTTTTTTGATTTGTCTTTGTTTTAATGGAGAAATCATTTCCTATCAGACAAAGTAGGGCTCCCCATCTTGGTAAAAACGTAACATTAAGCAATTAACTCATTGTGTCAAACCTCAAAGGGCTAAAAGACCCCGAAAGGTTTCAAGTTTTGAGTCTTGGAAATCTCTATCAAAATAAACAAGTAGTTCCTTGAAGAACTATACAGCCTATTTTCATATAACCTACTCATGTCAATTGCCTCTATCAACATACAAAATTTCAGTTTAATTGTTGTAATAGATTCGTAGATATTGAGAACCGTCTAAATATTTCAAATGGTCGCCATTTTGGATTGTTGTATGTATAGGCCATATAGTTATGTGCCATAAAGAAAAATTATTGCGTAGCTTCATTATTCAAACTTTCACTTCGATCGCTAAATTACGACACAGGAAACAAAAACTTAATTTTAAAATTTCGTACAGCCGCCATCCTGAGGTTATATAAACAATTGAACTTAATTAGATGCCAGTGTATTACCAAGTTTCATTGCGTTTGGATGATTACATCGCGAGAAAATTCTATTTAAATTTTCAACTTCGCTTGGCCACCATGTTCGTTTTGTAGTTAACAGGTTTTTCAAAATCTCACAGATGATCTTCTAGTAGTGCCCTTTATCTCTATACAAAATTTCAAGGAGATATCAGTAATACAGAGAGTTTAGTTTGTATGTAACGGAGACCCTCGCTTGCCCGCTCGCCCGTGGCGCGAGCCTGTCTCCCGCTACGCACTTTGCCGTTATGCGGCGCCGGCACGGCACTGAGTCATTGAGCATAGGAATTTGTACTTACCTAGTTCACAGCTGGTCCTGAAAATGTTCGCCATTCACTGCTACACATCGCTGGCACCTTTTTATGAAACTGGCATTTACTCTCTGAAGTTCCTCAGCACCGATTGATTGTATTTCAGCTGTAATATAGTCTTTAAGCTCATTTATAGTGTGAGGGTTTCTCGCATAAACTCTATTTTTAAGCGTCCCCCACAAATAAAAGTCACATGGTGGTAAGTCTGGGCTTCGCGGGAGCCACACGTTCCGACTTATAATCCTCCTACCGAAAATGCGACGCAATTCTGTCATGGATGCTTCGGCAGTGTGAGCAGTGGCAGAATCTTGTTGAAATTAATTTGACAATCGCTCTCCGTAGGTCAGTTCGTCAAAAAATTGGTCAAGGATCACATTGAAGTACAAAAATTTAAGTACAAATTCCTATACTCAATGACTCAATGCCGTGACAGCGCCGCATAACGGCAAAGTGCCTGGCGGGAGACAGGCACGCAACGCGGGCGAGCGGGCAAGCGAGGGTCTCCGTTACGTACAAACTAAACTCTCTGTAGTTTCGGAGATATAGAATGCCAGTGAAATATTTCGCACAGCCGCCATTTTGAGGTTATGTAAACAATTGAACGAAATTAGATGTCGGTGCATTACAATGTGTATAGACATATACTGTACCAAGTTTCATTGCGTTTGGTTGGTTAAATGGCGAGAAACGTCTATTTTAAAGTCGCAACTGCGCTTGGCCGCCATGTTGGTATTGCAGTGAGCCCTTGTAAAGAAGCGGAATGAGACTCTTTTCAGGGACGTGTTGCGGTCCATACCGATGTTGTTAAAATTATTTGCTTCTTATCATAACAAGGAACATAGGTAAAAATATCACACAGAAAGAAAAGTTAAGCCAAGATTTAACTAACATGAATTTAATTTCAGATCAGAAAAATATAACAATCAACAAATAAACAACTCCCATAGTTACACCCGCAAGTTAATTGAATGACAAATAAACAAAATGTCTTTGGCGAGATTAATACAAGTTTCCAGGCCAATCAGTGGTCCCGTTCTTCCTTCAAATCATGTGTGGCAATGTGACGAGGACACAGGAAAGAATAAGGACTTTTATACGCGACCTGCGACCATAGGCTACAGCACGACAAGCTGCGTGTCCGTATAATAGGAGGTAGACATGGTACTGGGAATACAACTACAACTAAACAAAATATTTACAAATACCCGACACTCGCTAGCCTTACAAATTAAAACTGAGATTCCCGCTCGGAATCTTGATCAGGTGTTAAAGACACGAGGAATGCCTAATTAGGACTTCAATCAAACAAAAACAAGTACGAACGCGCGTGACTATACTGACTGACCTCACCCGATGACCGTTGTCACCTTACAAGGACACACAGCAGGGTGTCAAACAAATCAAACAAATTACATGGAAATCAGACACAAATCATATTGCTCAGTAGCAATTATATACAACACAAGAATTCATTTTAAACGAAACATGAGATAACTCTTCGTGCGTGAGCAACATCCCCTTTAAATTATCAAAGCTTCAACTAAACAGGCACACTCTATAACTAGGTCACGAGAAACCCAGTCCCCTCAACTCATTAACACGCCTTATCTAGATCTGCGCCTGGTGGATATCTCGCCGGCCTGTGTCAATAACCCAGTGTGTCAACAGAAATATCCCAGTACAGCGCTAAGACCTACACCAGGAACGAAGATTCTTTACTGAACGTCAGTAACATAAATGTGTGTCATAAATATCCCAGGCTAGCCTATCGCATAGCGCCAAGAATCGAAGCAATACCATGTGTGTCACAAAATACCAACAGTTCCATAAGTTCCCACGGAATTCAAGAACCTCCTCGGGGTCGCTCAGAGTCTTGCAATGAGCATCATCTGACGCCCAATACAGCAGCAGACAAGGAAAGCCATTAGCAAATTCCTCCGCACAGAATATTCACACATTTTGACACATCACACATGGACACATAACACACACTAGGGTTTGACAATCCCTGAAAAAAAAACCATCATAAGTTCCACCCGCACACAGCGCGTCAGATCATAGATACGACCGAAGTAAAAAAATAACTACCAGAAAAATTAAATTACCAAATAAAACTAGAGAACAGACAGTTCCCTTCAAATTGATTGCAGTAGCAAACACCTGATTTTATAAAATAAAATTACGCCTGTTTAATTCAAACAGCTAACGAAAATATCAAGATTCCCCCCATTCTATTCTGAAATCAGATCTATAAACGTCTCACTTGTCACACGACCCGTAACTCATGTTCGCAAAACAAATTATACACTCAAGTGCACGCGGCACTTAGATTAACATTACACTGAATATTTATATAATAAAATCAAACAATAGTCACGCAACATTCTACATTTAACATATGAGTGTCGGTACAAACCCTACCACAGAACATTAAAACAACGCGAACAAAATCTAAATTTAACTATTTACAAATCCCAGTCCAAAATCTAACTACTGTGCCCATTTAGCAAGAAATATGCCAATCACAGTATACCAGCGTAGCTCAATTCGGGATTTCGGGGCAGCGGTAAGTTCCCCCACTCTGTGACTCACATATTTTGGATTAATTAGAGGATACACTTGCAAAAATAACAACAAAATCAACTCCTATTTAAACACATTTAATTAATAAAATTAATGGCGCTACAAACAATTAAACAATTTAATTACTGACCCAAATATCAACTGCTTGTTCCAAATGAACAAGGGATCACAAAATAAAATAAACAAATATTGAATTCAAAACCTGTGGTTTCCACATAAACCAACAATTCTTACTTAGTCTCACTTCCATAAAGCACTAACATTAAGTTTACATAATTCTGAGCTCTTTGGCTCCATGCATTTACATTATTACGGTGTCATCCTTGCACACCTCAAACACTAGCTTTTATATTTTCTTATTTCTCAAGAACAAATATATAATTATATTTAAAATCTATGTTAATTATCTGATTCAATATTTTGGGCATGTCCACACATTCAGTTGTTATCATCTCTCTTTATTTCACAAACATATTAAGGTAATCAGAAAATCAATTGTGTACTCCAGAGCGTGAAGGTACTTGACACAGTCAAAAAACTATAGTTACTCCCGAACTCAGTTGCCTTCAATCAACTCGTGGAATCCCACGTCCTTACATTATTAAAATAGGGATTGTTATTTATCTCTTATGTCTTAAATAGACCATTATCATATAAGAAACTACGATCTGAACCGGCAAAACGAAATATCCATCTTTAAGGACCTCGGTTCAACGCCCGGGTCGTTTACAACTTTAAACACTCCTGGTGTATTCGTTTCTCTTTAAAACAGCTTACGAGACGGTCTCAGTTCCTTCTCGCTTTAAGAAGGCTAGACTCCACTACATGGGGTGCGATTTATGACACGTTAGGGTGGGGAGACATCCCGTCTGGCCCAACATTTAGTAGCTTATTTTCAAGGCTTTCAAAACAAACCTTTCCATTCATCCAGTTCTGAGGAGACCAGGCTTTATTGTACCGTAACATTCAAACAACTATTCTTTGGTTCACAGACCATTATCATATCCTTGGCATTTATTAATTATGAGAGGGTCCTCATTGATTGGGAAGATTAAATACACATACGACGACGAAGAATTTCAGGGGCTTTTATCATAAGAAGATCCTGCATTCGAATCTCTTCAGGTGCCTCGGGAACTAATCCCTTACAGAGGACTTATTTCAAAATGCGATTTAGAGTCGGCCGTGGCCCATATGACATACGCTCAATAATACCATATATTAGCTCCCTTTTTAAATACATACACAATGCCTCGTGATACCAATGTCACAAATAGAGGACTTACACAATTATCAATTCACTACAATCAACTACCCTCCATAAGTAATGTACCAAGTATTTAACCACTACGCGCTCCTAGCGTGACACATTAATATTATATTTGCGCTCATTACGCGCTATGCATTATTTTAAGCCGAAATGTCTTCCCAAGAACTGATCAAATCTTTTTAGTAACAATTCATATTATTTTAATTCACATATTAATCTTTCCATGGTCGATAAATCGCTCCCTGTTTTAAAATATTCCATTGAACCTCATTTCTTACACATACGTTAAGGCTTAACGCTCTTATGTTCATATCAATTTATTTGATTTTTATTTAACATTTCCATATTTAATTATTATTATTATTATCTTTATTCTTTATACAAGCTCAAAGGCTATTTCTTTCATATCTCAACTTTACTTTATTCAACGTCTTTCATGATAATTAAATGATATTTCGCTTGCTCTTATGACATTTGTTAAATACATTAACCCTTTATTCACATATTTCTCTACGGAATTTATTCTTTACATCATTATTCATAATTTCTCTATTTATTTATTATTGTTCAGACCGTATTCTTGATTATTCAATATTCATTCATTAAAACACATCCCTTTCACTCAAAAACTCCGGTGAGTTGTACACAATCAATTTCTGACACCAAAATAAAAATGAATTTTGTACTTACATATTTTCAGATCATCCCACGATCTTAAATCTGGTGTGGCGTTTCATTTTTGGGCCCACTTCGAACTTTTTACACCATATTGAAGGTATTCATCTTACTTAAAAACACTTTTTGACCTATATCTAGAACACTTAATATTGACGACATTTTTATATACTGGTGTGTCCCTTTTGAACACATAATAACACTAAAAATATTATCTAACACACAATCTTGATTATTTTACACTTCACAATGACTCGATCACTAGGCCGCGTTTCTGCGCCTATCACACGTGATCTTCTTAAATTCCCGTTTCCAAGCGTGAGATTTATCTGATGTCGGCTTCCTATTCTGAAGAATCCGAAAGTCCCGAAACATCTACTGTTCCCTGGAGTTCAATTCTGCTATTCCTATCCTGGATAACTGGCTATTATCTCGCTTGAACGGCTTCTCTGTAGATCTGTCTATTGATCCTAACGAGAGTCTATATGGATCGAGGTCTCCTCTAAGACCTATAGATTAGTTTCTAGCAGCTAGCACTTTTTGATTCTAGTACTATTATAATTGTTCGCCTGCTATCTGGAGCTAATGCTTATAGTCTCCTATTCTATTTATTTGAACTGTTTTTTTTTAACGCTCCTACGTTCGAACCTTATTCTGTTCTTCCTTTTTAGGTTGCTTCAACCTAAATAACAGTTTATCTGTCTGGTACGATACTTCCGTACGTTATGATCTGTTCGTTACATTTAACGACCTATCGCCTTTAAGTCCGACGTTCGCAGCCTGCTCTGACTATATCTTGCGAATCTTCACTTTAACTTGTATACAGTCGGCCTAAATCCTATAATTAGGATTTTCCTAATACTTCACTACGGCGATACTTTTAATTTTCGTCTTGACGGCTCCTTATGGAGGCAAGCAAGTCGTTACTACTGTGACGCCTGTGGCTATTTGATCTTACTTCGGTGATGTAAAATAGCGTTTTCTCCCCTCAAGGAGCACTGGCAGCTGTTATCGATGTAACACAGAGTCACGTCCCTTCACGGACTGTCGGAATGATTACTTCTACGTCGTGGAGCAGCACTTCCCCTCACGGAATGCTTGTAGGACTGATGCGATGTGACGTGATACAGCACCTCTGGCTGTCTGAATACTGCATGATTGGCTTGGAAACGCCCGAAGCTTTATACTGTTTTACTACAAAAAAATAAGACTCAAGCCTTTCCTGTGGTCAACTTCTAAAATAATGGTGCCACAAATATAAAAATTATATCTTCCGGAAGCTTGTCTTTTCAATGTCTAATGATCTTATTGCACCTCAGAATCGATCGTGCAATTCGGAGATATTAATTAATTTCTCGTCCTCAATTGTGTGGGTGTTGCATTCTTTTTGATCTCTCCCCTCCACAGAGGCTTAGGTAATTCCCCTATGACGTCGTCTTACGTCGGCAGTTTATTTCTGCACAATTATTACATGGTTTCTCTATACTGAAAAATCTCTCATTCAAAATAATTCACTGTACTGTGCTTGTTTACTCATTATTATGCTCGTAAACGTGTTAATTTTAATTATTCCTCTTCTGGTGCGTATGCGACGTTGTCAATTTCCAGCCACGTCAGCTTGAATTCCGATTCAGGCTTCTCTTTCTATCACGGCGGAAACTTCCACTCAGTTATTAATACTCGTGACCGGCCCTCTCTGAAATGTTGAGTGGGGTGATCTCATCTAAGGAGCAGCTGTCCCTAGCCGCTTGCACAATGTTAAGCTATATTCCTGGCTTAAAATCTTTCTCCGTTCCTTTAGGAAACTATACGTTTCTTTCATTTCTTCCTTAAGGACATTGGTTCGACCATCATGGACCCTATGGCCCATGGGTTCATCTCTCCCCTCCTTAGGTAAATAAATTTTCGAGAATTTTGAGGAAATTTATTTCAATTTAATTTGTATTTCCTTTCCGTCGAATCAATCATAACGTCATCCGTATTTACTGTTGTTTTTACTTCCTTTGAGTCGTATCCGGTAATTGTGTAGGTCGGGTATGCTCTGTCCCTACCCTTTCTTTCTTTCTTTATTTGTCTGGACTTTAAGTTCCCAGAACCTCATTCTCCCTTACGGGTTTGGTCTATCCCTACCCGTTTCCTTATTTCATCATTTTCTTTTCTTAACTTGGAATTTTCTTCTTCAATAAATTCAATTATTTCTTTAATTTCCCAATATACTTTCTCCAATTCGCATTCGCACTCGAATGCTTGAGCTCTATTTTCTATTTCTTTCTCATTCTTATTTATGTCAAAAGCGGATTCATCTCTAAATGTTTCCATGACCAGGGCTTGTTCATTTTCTTCATCAAAATCTTCGGGAGGGTAATATAATTTCAAATTTGCTGAATTCATGGTCACTTCGTGATCCGTTTCACAGTGCCGAATTCTATATGCGTTATTCCTCAAATCTCTGATTATCTGATATGGTCCGTGGTACATTTTCTGGAACTTCTTGTACACACGGTTCCCTGGATCCGAAATGGCTGGTCTTTTCACTAACACCATTTCTCCTGCTAATAATGGTCGATGATACCTCTTATGCCTATTTCTTCTCTGCCTCCTGTCGGCTTGAGCTTTTAGATGCTCAAAGGCTCTCCTAATTCGTACATCTCTTCCCGGCTGAGCGTCTGCTGGTCTAGGAATTACCAGATTCCAAGGTCTTTCTGGTTGCTCATTCCGATGTAACGTTATGGGTATCTCTCCTGTGGATTCATGGATTGTATTATTTATACAAAATTCAATAATATCCAAAATATCTATCCACTTCCAATTTTCTTCGGCACAGTATATTCTACAATACTTGGCCGTTTCTCTCATAACTCTCTCTACAGGGTTTGCCTCAGGATGGCGAATACTTGACAAAATTTGACGTATCCCAAGTCTTTCTAATTCTCGTCTGAACTCTACACTGGTGAAACAACTGCCGTGATCCGACAACAAATTCTCAGGTTTCCCCAGAATCGGTATCACTTTTTCTTTAAGTCGTTTTAACACCTGTTTGGTACTAGTCTTCTGTATGGGAGCAAGGACAACCATTTTAGTGAAGACATCCATAGCCACCATTATGTGTCGATTTCCTCTTCTTGCCTTTGGCAAAGGTCCAAAATTATCGATAGATATGATTTGGCCGGGCCTTTCGGGCAACAATGGTATAGGCTTCTGTCTCATCAGAAATGCATTAGGTTTAATCCTTTGACATAGATCACATGTCTTTAACGTGTCCCTTACAGTTTCTCTCAGTCTCGGCCATATAAATGCTTCTTTCAGCATCGAGACTGTTTTGTCGACTCCCATATGTCCGAACGATCTATGGGCTAACCATACTATTTTCCTCTGCAAAATTGCAGGTACAACAATCCTTAACTTCGTATGGTCAGAGTCCACAAACTTATATAATAACCCATTATAAAACGTGTAGTCTTGTGCTATCTTCTCAGCTTCCGTGTACGCTGGTGTTCCTCTTATCAAGCTTCCCTCAAGGAATGATATGAGCATGTTCATCCATGGATCCTCCCATTGTCTTTGACTCATGCTTCTTAACTCATTAAGAGTACGCTGATCCCTGTTTTCCAAATCTATAGCCATTACTTCCTCTTCTATGGACTCTGGCTGTCTACTTAAGTAGTCTGGAACTAGGTTTTCCTTTCCTGGGCAGTACTCTATCTTGACATCAAATTGTTGAATATATAAAGCCCAACGCATCAACCTTTGACTGGATAAATCAGTCTTCATCAAAAAGGTTAAGGCTTTATGATCCGTCCTTAGAATGACCTGAAACCCATATACGATCTTCCGCCAATATTGCAACGCGTGTAATATCGCTAACAGCTCGATCTCGCTGATCGTATAATTTTTCTCGTGTGGTTTCAGTCTCCGACTTGTGAAAGCTAGATAGTTCTTCTTATCAGGGTTTTCCGGGTTCTCCTGATATAGCCTTGCCCCTATTCCAATCTGGGATGCATCTGTCTGAATGATAAATCTCTGATTAAAATCAGGATATCCTAGCTTCACGTAATTTAAGAGCATTTCCTTGGCCTCCACGAATGCTTTCTCTGCTTCCTCCGTCCATCTCCACTTGCCCCCCTTCTTCAGAAGGTCCTGTAGTGGTGCAACAGTTTTGGTGTATGATGGACAGTGTCCTGAGAAGAACCCAATCAATCCCAAAAACTGGCGAACGTTCTTCACTTTCAAAGGCCTTGGAAAATCCCTTATCGATTCCAATTTGCATGGATTTGGTTTAACACCATCCTTGTCAATCACATGCCCTAAAAATGTCACTTGCCTTTGACAGAAGTTCGACTTCTTTAAATTTATCTTAAAATTTGCCCTTCTTAGGTCTTCTAATAATTTCTTCAAATTCACTAAATGTTCCTCAATGTTCTCCGAGGTAAGCAAAATGTCATCTACGTATCGGATAGTGCACTCTTTCACTTCCTCTGACAGGTTTCGATCCAGCGCTCTTATTAATGCCGATCCTGCAGTCTTTAATCCAAACGGACATCTTCTAAAGCAGTATGTTTGTTGATCGAACTGAAATCCAGTCAACAAGCTGGTTTTCTCTTCCAGTTCGAGATGATGATACGAAGAAGTCATGTCAATATTTGTAAAAATCTTCTTGCCTTTAAATTTCCTCAGTATTTCTTTTATGGGTGGTGCCGAATCATTTTCAGGTATGATTTTTGCATTTAAATTTCTGGCATCTAAACACACCCTTACTGAGCCATCCGGTTTACTCACAATCACTAATGGACTAACGTATGGTGTCGCCATCTTTTCTATAACACCTGCATTCATCATCTCCTGCAGTGTTTTCTTGGTTTGTGGGTAATGTTTTTCCGCAACCGGGTATGGTTTTTGTTTGAACGGTGCCCAATCGTTGACTTGGAACGCGTATTTGAAATTTTCAATCTTCCCTGGCTTGGAATCAAATACGTCCCTATAATCCAATAATAATTTCTTTAACTGTTCCTTAATTTCGAGGCTGACTTTAGCTTCCTCCACTTTTCCTGACAGGTTGGTCTCGAACTCATTTTCCACATTATCTTCGAGTTCTATGTTGAGGACTTCAAATATTCTTTCTATGTCCTTAAAATCTTCCTCAATCACTTCTTCCATATGCCATACCTGTTCTGCTATTTTCGCCTCCTGATCCTGTAAGTTAATGTTTTGCTCATCCACATCCTCTCTTTGAATTCTAATGCAGTTTGGCGCTAGGTCTATAATGACCTTGTTCTCACGGATAAAATCAATACCTAATATGACATTATACGGTAATTGATTTACCAGCAAAAAGCACTGCGAAATTTCAGCGTTACCCATGATTAAATCAATGTATACCTGAAATTTACATGTCAAAGATTTTTCAGGGATAATTCCCTTAATCTTTACACTTGATGTGGGAATCTTTAGTACTCGGCCCCTTGTTTCCAATTCATTTAAAAGGGTTTGTGTAATTAGACTTATTGTGGATCCAGTATCAATCAATGCTCTGACCAGTAATCCTTCTATCCTAAGCATAATTATAGGTAGTTCTCTTTTAACAGGTGGGATTCCTTCCACATCCTCGTTAATTAGTTCATCTGGTCTGGCTATCCAATTTACAATTTCTACCTCCTCCCAGCTCCTGGTATGTTTCCACTTTTGACAATTTAAATTTGGAGTTTTTTTTTTATCCTGAGGGCTCCCCTTTCCCTCATTCTTTAGCTGAGCTTGTAGTTCCAAGCTTTGAGCTCCATCTAGTCGGTCGGGTGATTTCCTGTTCTTGATTGCTTCACTCCAACGGACTTTTTGCCTATCAGGTTCATCTGGTCTTTCGTTCATATAACGAAGACTCTCCTGATATCTTTCTTCTATTTCGGCCCGATATTCATCATCCCTCTCGTCTGGCCTTACATTTCTCCTGGGATAATTCTCCCATTTCTTTCTATTATCCGGCCTTTGCTGGTTATTGTTATAGGGTCGGCTTTCCTGTTGCCTATAACCCGTCGTTCTAGGATTTCTTCCTCGATATCCTCCCCGGTCATATGGCTGTATCCTTCTAGGCTCCTGGTGCCCATACTCTCGATCTCGTCCTTGAGTATCCGTACTGGTGGACTGATTCCTGGTCGCTGGTTTTTCTCCAGTTTCCTGACTGCTGGCCATGTGTACTTGCTCAGTTTGTCTCTGATGCCGAGGTGTTACGTGCGAAGTCGTCATATCTAACTGACGTAATACGCTTTCCACTTCCACAGCACTTCTGGCTTTGGATGAGATTAGCAGCCTCTGAATCTCATGTGGAAGCTGTCTTGCAATGGCGGCACACAGGTCGTTTTCTGCCGGAGCAATATCCAGTTCACGGAATTTACACAGCTGAGCGGTGAAAAATTCCGAGTATTTAGTCGGTGCATTGGTGCTGTACTTCCTAGAGTACAGATCTAGCCTTAAGTTTTCTTGGACATCTGCTGCCCAATATCGCTTTAAAAATGCTTCCCTAAAGCCTTCCACCGTATCAAAAGTGTATCTAAAGCTTCTGAACCAGGTGAGACAATCACCTGCCAACAGCTTTTCAATAGCTCTCAGTCTCCGATCCTGAGGAACCTTCATTTCATTTAGATACTCTGCCACTTCTTTTAGCCAGTATTTTGGAGTAATAGACATGTTATTACCCGTAAACTTTACTGGTCTGTCCTCATTGGATTTAATAATGTTTATTATTTGGCCATTTGTCTGATTCGTGTACGGGGTTGACATCGCCATTGGATATCCTGGGATCTTATAAGGGCTCTCCCCTCCTAAGTCCCTCTCCGTATCTGTGCCTTGTTCACGGGAATCTACCCATCCTGTCTTTGGAAACTCCTCCTGATTTTCGAATTCTAACTTCCTTTCTCTACGGGCTCTTTCTTCATTTGCCATGAGTTGGATTTCCATTTGACTATTCTTCAGTTCCGTCCTCTCCAATCGGGATCTTAATTCATTCTGAATTCTTTCTTGATTCATTTTAATATCTTCCTCTATCTTTTTGAGTTGGAATTTCTCATCCCTGAAGCTATCCCTAAATCCATTTATTTGGTCTTCTACCTCTTTCTTAATGATCTTAGCATGTTGGTCTATAATTTCTGGCTTAACGTCACCTATGGTCTCTAAGCCCTCTCGTATCTCCTTTATTTGCTTCTCCACTTCTTTTCGTCCTTTGACCATATCTATTTTCATTCCTTCAGGCCTTCCCTCGGTCTTCTCTTGACTCTTATATAACTTCATCATTTCATCTTGGACCTGACTAATTTCCTTATTGGTTTTTCCTACATGAACCTTTAATGTTCCGATGGTTTCCTGAACCTCAATAATACCCTGACTTATTTCATTTATTTTATGGGTACTTTCCTTACTTTCGTCCTCTCGTTGTTTTCTTTCACCCTGGAGATGCCCCTCGTAGATACCTAATCTTCGATTTATTTCACCCTCATACTTCTTTAAGTTATCATCTACCTGCCCGGTAAACAGCTCAAATTGATCTTTCATATTCCGCGCATCCTTTATATTTTGATTTTTCATCTCAGTTACCTCAGTCTGAACTACACCGATTTTGTTCTCTAGGGTCCCTACTTTCTCCTCAACCTTTCCAAATCGGGTCCCTAGCTTATTCACGCTTTGTTTTATTTCATCCCGGGATGCCTTACAAATATCGCTGTTAGATTTTATCTGAGCTTCCAATTCTTTCTGCACACCTTGGATCTGGGTTACAAGTTTCTTTTCACACTCATTACCCTTTGTTTCTATGTTAACTAATTTAGTTGCTAACATTTTAAAATTTTCTTTACATGTATTTTGGGACTCTACCATATTTTTGTTCATAGTCTCTATTTGGACTTGTATTCCTGAGTAAACTCCTTTACTTTCCTCTTTAATTTCACTTAACTTAGTTTCCAACTTAGTGTCAAAACCTTGGAACTTGTTATTTATTTTATCTATCTCAGCCTTTACTTCATTGTTCATTGTTACACAGTTAGCCTCGATAGCTTCTAACTTAGTTTCCATGGCCTTACCTTTAACTTCAATAGCTTCTAATTTAGTGCCTATATTAGCACTATCAATTTTTATTGACTCCAAACTTAGATTCATGGATCCTAACCTTTGGTTATTTTCCTCCTGTTGGCTGTCCAACTTATCGTTTATAGATCCTAACCCTTCTTTATTTTCAATCTGTTGTCTATCCAATTTATTCAAACTTTTATTTATGGATTCGAACACTTCGTTATTTTCATCCTTTTGGAGGCCCAATGTCTTGTTTATAGCCTCTAACTTCTCATTGCTATCGGCTTTTATCGCCTCCAAAAGCCCCTGCAATTCCTCACTCAATACCATCTTATGAGAATACAGTGGGCCACAAATGCCACCACACTAGTACATGCTTGAGAGATGATACTCTGAATCCGTGTGTCCCAATTTTTTTTAAAATATTACTTTGGTACGGGTATTCACTTACAACGTACCCTTTTACTACTTTTATTCAATTTCATAAAACCTTTATGGAAGTGTTTAAAATTCAAAATTTCGAAAAACCATTTTTTTTTTCAAAAAATGAAAATTTTGATTTTTCGAGAAAAACTCGGGTTTTCCCTAGGAAAACTCGGCCCTGCGTACTGGGCGCCAAAATCATACTATGATTTGCTAGGGGGTTTGATAATGTAATATATATTCAGGGCTGCTCGGTATGAGTTTCCAGGGACCCATGCGGTCAGTTAATATTTTACGTTGTAGCTTTTCCTATCATTACTTTAATTTTACATGATATGACCGACTTAAGTGTTCCTCTAGTTATTAATCCAGCACAGTATTTATATATCCCCCTGTGCCCATTTAGCAAGAAATATGCCAATCACAGTATACCAGCGTAGCTCAATTCGGGATTTCGGGGCAGCGGTAAGTTCCCCCACTCTGTGACTCACATATTTTGGATTAATTAGAGGATACACTTGCAAAAATAACAACAAAATCAACTCCTATTTAAACACATTTAATTAATAAAATTAATGGCGCTACAAACAATTAAACAATTTAATTACTGACCCAAATATCAACTGCTTGTTCCAAATGAACAAGGGATCACAAAATAAAATAAACAAATATTGAATTCAAAACCTGTGGTTTCCACATAAACCAACAATTCTTACTTAGTCTCACTTCCATAAAGCACTAACATTAAGTTTACATAATTCTGAGCTCTTTGGCTCCATGCATTTACATTATTACGGTGTCATCCTTGCACACCTCAAACACTAGCTTTTATATTTTCTTATTTCTCAAGAACAAATATATAATTATATTTAAAATCTATGTTAATTATCTGATTCAATATTTTGGGCATGTCCACACATTCAGTTGTTATCATCTCTCTTTATTTCACAAACATATTAAGGTAATCAGAAAATCAATTGTGTACTCCAGAGCGTGAAGGTACTTGACACAGTCAAAAAACTATAGTTACTCCCGAACTCAGTTGCCTTCAATCAACTCGTGGAATCCCACGTCCTTACATTATTAAAATAGGGATTGTTATTTATCTCTTATGTCTTAAATAGACCATTATCATATAAGAAACTACGATCTGAACCGGCAAAACGAAATATCCATCTTTAAGGACCTCGGTTCAACGCCCGGGTCGTTTACAACTTTAAACACTCCTGGTGTATTCGTTTCTCTTTAAAACAGCTTACGAGACGGTCTCAGTTCCTTCTCGCTTTAAGAAGGCTAGACTCCACTACATGGGGTGCGATTTATGACACGTTAGGGTGGGGAGACATCCCGTCTGGCCCAACATTTAGTAGCTTATTTTCAAGGCTTTCAAAACAAACCTTTCCATTCATCCAGTTCTGAGGAGACCAGGCTTTATTGTACCGTAACATTCAAACAACTATTCTTTGGTTCACAGACCATTATCATATCCTTGGCATTTATTAATTATGAGAGGGTCCTCATTGATTGGGAAGATTAAATACACATACGACGACGAAGAATTTCAGGGGCTTTTATCATAAGAAGATCCTGCATTCGAATCTCTTCAGGTGCCTCGGGAACTAATCCCTTACAGAGGACTTATTTCAAAATGCGATTTAGAGTCGGCCGTGGCCCATATGACATACGCTCAATAATACCATATATTAGCTCCCTTTTTAAATACATACACAATGCCTCGTGATACCAATGTCACAAATAGAGGACTTACACAATTATCAATTCACTACAATCAACTACCCTCCATAAGTAATGTACCAAGTATTTAACCACTACGCGCTCCTAGCGTGACACATTAATATTATATTTGCGCTCATTACGCGCTATGCATTATTTTAAGCCGAAATGTCTTCCCAAGAACTGATCAAATCTTTTTAGTAACAATTCATATTATTTTAATTCACATATTAATCTTTCCATGGTCGATAAATCGCTCCCTGTTTTAAAATATTCCATTGAACCTCATTTCTTACACATACGTTAAGGCTTAACGCTCTTATGTTCATATCAATTTATTTGATTTTTATTTAACATTTCCATATTTAATTATTATTATTATTATCTTTATTCTTTATACAAGCTCAAAGGCTATTTCTTTCATATCTCAACTTTACTTTATTCAACGTCTTTCATGATAATTAAATGATATTTCGCTTGCTCTTATGACATTTGTTAAATACATTAACCCTTTATTCACATATTTCTCTACGGAATTTATTCTTTACATCATTATTCATAATTTCTCTATTTATTTATTATTGTTCAGACCGTATTCTTGATTATTCAATATTCATTCATTAAAACACATCCCTTTCACTCAAAAACTCCGGTGAGTTGTACACAATCAATTTCTGACACCAAAATAAAAATGAATTTTGTACTTACATATTTTCAGATCATCCCACGATCTTAAATCTGGTGTGGCGTTTCATTTTTGGGCCCACTTCGAACTTTTTACACCATATTGAAGGTATTCATCTTACTTAAAAACACTTTTTGACCTATATCTAGAACACTTAATATTGACGACATTTTTATATACTGGTGTGTCCCTTTTGAACACATAATAACACTAAAAATATTATCTAACACACAATCTTGATTATTTTACACTTCACAATGACTCGATCACTAGGCCGCGTTTCTGCGCCTATCACACGTGATCTTCTTAAATTCCCGTTTCCAAGCGTGAGATTTATCTGATGTCGGCTTCCTATTCTGAAGAATCCGAAAGTCCCGAAACATCTACTGTTCCCTGGAGTTCAATTCTGCTATTCCTATCCTGGATAACTGGCTATTATCTCGCTTGAACGGCTTCTCTGTAGATCTGTCTATTGATCCTAACGAGAGTCTATATGGATCGAGGTCTCCTCTAAGACCTATAGATTAGTTTCTAGCAGCTAGCACTTTTTGATTCTAGTACTATTATAATTGTTCGCCTGCTATCTGGAGCTAATGCTTATAGTCTCCTATTCTATTTATTTGAACTGTTTTTTTTAACGCTCCTACGTTCGAACCTTATTCTGTTCTTCCTTTTTAGGTTGCTTCAACCTAAATAACAGTTTATCTGTCTGGTACGATACTTCCGTACGTTATGATCTGTTCGTTACATTTAACGACCTATCGCCTTTAAGTCCGACGTTCGCAGCCTGCTCTGACTATATCTTGCGAATCTTCACTTTAACTTGTATACAGTCGGCCTAAATCCTATAATTAGGATTTTCCTAATACTTCACTACGGCGATACTTTTAATTTTCGTCTTGACGGCTCCTTATGGAGGCAAGCAAGTCGTTACTACTGTGACGCCTGTGGCTATTTGATCTTACTTCGGTGATGTAAAATAGCGTTTTCTCCCCTCAAGGAGCACTGGCAGCTGTTATCGATGTAACACAGAGTCACGTCCCTTCACGGACTGTCGGAATGATTACTTCTACGTCGTGGAGCAGCACTTCCCCTCACGGAATGCTTGTAGGACTAATGCGATGTGACGTGATACAGCACCTCTGGCTGTCTGAATACTGCATGATTGGCTTGGAAACGCCCGAAGCTTTATACTGTTTTACTACAAAAAAATAAGACTCAAGCCTTTCCTGTGGTCAACTTCTAAAATAATGGTGCCACAAATATAAAAATTATATCTTCCGGAAGCTTGTCTTTTCAATGTCTAATGATCTTATTGCACCTCAGAATCGATCGTGCAATTCGGAGATATTAATTAATTTCTCGTCCTCAATTGTGTGGGTGTTGCATTCTTTTTGATCTCTCCCCTCCACAGAGGCTTAGGTAATTCCCCTATGACGTCGTCTTACGTCGGCAGTTTATTTCTGCACAATTATTACATGGTTTCTCTATACTGAAAAATCTCTCATTCAAAATAATTCACTGTACTGTGCTTGTTTACTCATTATTATGCTCGTAAACGTGTTAATTTTAATTATTCCTCTTCTGGTGCGTATGCGACGTTGTCAATTTCCAGCCACGTCAGCTTGAATTCCGATTCAGGCTTCTCTTTCTATCACGGCGGAAACTTCCACTCAGTTATTAATACTCGTGACCGGCCCTCTCTGAAATGTTGAGTGGGGTGATCTCATCTAAGGAGCAGCTGTCCCTAGCCGCTTGCACAATGTTAAGCTATATTCCTGGCTTAAAATCTTTCTCCGTTCCTTTAGGAAACTATACGTTTCTTTCATTTCTTCCTTAAGGACATTGGTTCGACCATCATGGACCCTATGGCCCATGGGTTCACTACATGCTTGAAATAAATCAATGCCGTACTTATTCTTTCAGCCACTCGATTCAGCTAACGTCACATGACATGGTCCCACAGGGCCTCTCTACTCCTCCATCACCATCTCGACAGCAGATACCATGGTCACCATCCCAAAGCAGGTCCTCGTTGTCGACATCTTGGCCTTCTTAAATGATGAAATGTTCAACATACAAATTGTGCTACAACAACCTACTAAATTGTAACGCGAGTTTCTCACTTCGCTCACAGTTCACTTACAATTTTTTATAGTCGACTTTCCCTAATTAAATAAAACCCTATTTACACACGCACACATGATCATTACAGTTAATAAAATATAACACAGTTACTAGTTAGGCCCACGGTCTAGCTCAAAATTTACAAGTCCAAAGACTTAATAACTTGTGCAGTACTTCACCTATAATTACGTCGTAATAAAAACAGTGAATCGTCGGACAGCACTTCGCCTCCTCAGAGACCTCGAAATAGTTTGTCTCAAACTGGCATCGTGGACACATTTATACAAGACAGTCGAAATTTCAGTGAGGGGAGCAATACAAATATTATAAATCGAAGCAGGTGAGCTATCGGATCGGGCTGGATATTATTCTTTATCATTTTTCACGCAGGTTACATTTCTGCGCAGCGGATCCCAAATCGATCGTCCAATTAATCAGAACACAGTTCGCGCGCTTTCTCAACCCACGCGCACATTTCGCGCCACTTCGGGCATCTCTCTGTGATTCGCTAGATTCAAGCCTAGTACGTTGGATACAACCACCTCTCCATGCCTTCTAGACGCCAGCCTGACAAAGACTTCAGGCCACGCGTAAAGTTCAAGCACCCCATTTCCAGGAATCGGCCATGAATACCACGCTTGCTTCACTGGCCCCTTCGCTCAGAACTAATTGCAACACCTCCAAGTCCACTAGCCTTCTCAATTGCTCCAAATATGTCTTCAAATATGATGAATAAAATTATCATGAAACATTTTTATACAGCATGTATCATAAGGGTTCAGTAGTTATCAGGTTTACGAAAGTCTAATAGGTGAACCTTTAGTAGTTCCCTTGGTCACCATACAAAATTTCAGGGTGATATCGGTAATAGTTTCGGAGATATTTAATGCTGTTGAAATATTTCGCACAGCCGCCATGTTGGATTGGTGAGACGTAATACAATTTGAAGGGCATTGTCGGGGTGGGGCCGAAATGGTGCTATGACCTTGACGAGTGTCATTGAAATCGCTCCATCCGTTTAGATTTTGTTAGGAGTGGGGAGCGGGGGGGGGGGGTACACACACACATACGCACACACAGACACACGGACAAAAGGTGATCTCATAAGCCTCTTTTAATAAAAACAATTTATTTACATTGGCCTAGTTGGTACAATACGCTCAGGCGTTTATTGAATTTTGAAAAATCTTCGCACTGGAAGTAAAAAGTCAATAAGACCGTAAGTGAAACTCTGCATTGACCCACACTTGCTCTCGTAGTGTTAGAAAAGACAAGCTCCTAATCTATTCGACCGGATATTGATGAGTTTGGATGGTTGGTTCCTCAGTTTAGGGGCTGCGACAACGCCGTCATGTAGCCCCGTGTACTTTGGGTGTATGTAGAATCGGTCTGATAACCGGTGTTAATTGTGATGACAGTGTTAGTGTGTGTTATCTACAATTCAGGTAACCACTGCAGACGATCAATTTCAAGTAGTTCCTACTTTTGCTACCAAATGCTACTGTCAACGAGACCTCTTACCATCCTAGTAAAAACGTAAAATTAAGCAATTTCCTAAATTGTGCCGAGAGCCTCCATGGCTTAGGCGGCAGCACGCTGGCCTCTCACCGCTGGGTCCGTGGTTCAAATCCCGGTCACTCCATGTGAGATCCGTGCTGGACAAAACGGAGGCAGACAGGTTTTTCTTCGGGTACTCCGGTTTTCCATGTCACAATTTCATTCCAGCAACACTCTCCACTATCATTTCATTTCATCTGTCATTCATTTAATCATTGCCTCAGAGGAGTGCGACAGGCTTCGGCAGCTGGCACAGTTCATATCCTCGCCGCTAGATGGGGGTTTCATTCATTCCATTCCTGACCCGGTCGGAGACTGGAGGCAGGATGTGGCTTTTCTTTCTAAATTGTGCCAATGAATATAGGGCCCAGATGGCTTTCAAATTGTGAGTCTTCAGTTCGGTTTCACCGTGTTTGAATTGATAGGGGTGGGGCAGATACGAGGCACGTCCAGAAATTAAGTTCCGTTTGGTAATAAAATTAAATTGTGTACAGATACAGAAAAATTATTTATTGCACAGCATTCTACAGTACACCTCTTAAACTACTTTTCCACATAACTGCCGAACTTTTGAAGCAATTTGTCATAGCGTGGCACAAGTTTTTTGGATACCTTCTTCATAGAAGTTTGCCGCCTGTGTCTTCAACCAGTTGGAAACATCTTCTTTCAGCTCGTCGTCATTGTTGAAGTGTTGCCCGCCAAGGAAAGACTTGAGATGTGTGAACAGATGAAAGTCGCTAGGAGCGAGGTCAGGGCTGTACGGAGGGTGGTCAAACACGTCCCAGCCAAATCCCTGTAGGAGGTTTTTCGTCACATTTGCAGTGTGTGGTCGTGCGTTGTCGTGAAGGAAAACAACACCTTTTGACAGCAACCCTCGGCGCTCATTCTGTATTGCGCGGCGCAATTTCCTAAGTGTCTCGCAGTAAGCATCTGCGTTGATTGTTTGACCACGCGGAAAGAAATCAATGAATAAGATGCCCTTCCAGTCCCAGAATACTGTGCACATCATTTCCCGAGGTGTCAAGATTTGTTTCGGCTTAACCTTTGCTGGGGATGAAGTGTGCCTCCATTCCATTGATTGCCGCTTACTTTCAGGGGTGTCGTAAGAAATCCAAGTTTCATCTCCTGTGACTATCTGTGTCAGAAATTCTTCGCCGCCTTCATTGTAACGGGTCAAAAACTGAAGTGCACTACCCATCCATTTTGTTTTGTGTTGCTCCGTAAGAATCTTTGGTACCCAACGTCGGCAAAGTTTATGAAAGTTCAGTTTTTCGGTAACAATTTCATGAATTAGTGATCGTGAGATTTGGGGAAATTCCATAGCGAGAGCACTAATTGTAAACCTGCGGTTTTCCCGGATCTTGTCATCAATCGCGTGAACCAGTTCTTCTGTAACGAAAGATGGACGCCCACTTCGTTCTTCATCGTGCACTTCATTACGTCCTTCACTGAACTTTCGGACCAATTTTCTCACCATTGAATCACTCATCGCATTTTGTCCATACACTTCGCAAATTTGCCGATAAATTTCAATTGGTTTCACTTTCCTAGCATTCAGAAAACGAATCACAGATCTGATTTCACAAGCGGCGGGATTTTCAATCAACACCGACATTGTACGAGTAAACATGCACAACAACGTGTACGTGGCTGACAGCGCTCTCCAAATGGCGCACGTTTCTTCTCCTTGATACAGAGCGTCTACCGCGCATATGCGGAACTGCGCTGCAGCGGAACGTACAACTAGTTGAAGACACAGGCGGCACACGTCTATGAAGAAGGTATACAAAAACTCGTGCCACGCTACGACAAATGCCTGCAACATTTCGGCAGTTATGTGGAAAAATAGTTTAAGGGTTGTAGAATTTTGGGCAATAAATAATTTTTCTGTATCTGTACACAATTTAATGTTATTACCAAACGGAACTTACTTTCTGGACGTACTTCTTATACACACACAGACAGACTGACAACATTTCGCCCGTGTAGATCTCATAAGTCTACTTTCACTTTTTGCGAACACTCGAAAGTAGGCTAAAAACCAAAATGTGAATAATAATCCAAAATAATTGAGAAACACCAGTGACACTGGTTGTTCCACATTAATTGTGTTTCTTTACTGCGCGGATGCGGATATCCGCGGATAAACCCGTGGAAATCAGCAAATTTTTTCGCCATGCGGATATAGTTTGCATGTCTGTGCGGATAGTGGATAAACTGCGGATTATATTTAGAGAAAATTTACGGATAGTTTTTACAATACAATGTTGAAGTAGATTTTTAAGAAATAATTATAGTTTTTGTTAAGATCTGTGTCTTTCAGGTTTCTTGTTATTTCCCGGTTTGCTTTCGCTTGGATTGTATGAGAATAACAGAGAAGTGAGAAAAGCTGTCATGGAAATACCCTCAATTAGTGTTGACTTTTGCCGAAAGACAGTCCTTTATAACTGTGCTTGCCAGCGTGGGTATATCTGACGACTAAGTGCTAAAATTAGCCACCAACCGTTGAGCTTGCCGTTACTCAGAGGGACAAAAATCAGTCAACATTGTCTTACGATTGACACATAGCCTAGGGAAACGAATTTCTCCTCAAAGTCTAAAGGTGTTGCTTTAATAAGTAAGTACAAATTCAGACTTTCACGACCGGCGTTGAAATAGGAATTTCTGTTTCGCGGGCTTATAGGCCGTGTTCTAAGGACATTTTGTCGTCCTGACGTTTCGCTGAAGACTGCGTTCAGCATGTTCACAGGTTACATTAAGCGTGGTAAAATACTTGATGCTTTATCTAATAAATTATACATATTTATGTTCGACGATGTCGAAATGTAAATATTATATGTTAGAAAACTGTGTCATAATGAGGGTCATTATAACACTATCTTTATCTGAAAAATCGCAATTGAAATTTAAGCTCCATGTTGTATATCTTGGAAAGTATACATGGGAACTATTCCAAAATTGGCACACACAGAGATAATAATACTTCAGTTTAATTTTCATGAGGCCATACATGACAGTGTTGCCAAAATGATTCTAAGCCTACTGAGAGGTCTCACTTTAAATTCATATAACTTCTACACTATCAATTGGATTTCAACCAAATTTCGTATGTACAATGTGTACATAAACAGATATGACTGAGCGTATTATTAAGAGCCACCAGGGTTGCCAACTGTCAATAAATGCTTTCTCTATTTTTTATCCAAATACCAATATATCAGAAATTATGCGAGCCAACAGCTTTGAACCTTGCACAAATATAGAGCCTGACATTCTACATTAATTTGGAGCAACTAATGTATGTCAGAGCTACCAACATGATTCTAAGCCTGCTGATAGGGCCAATTTTTAAATACATGTAACTTCTATACTATCAATTGGATTTCAACCAAATTTCGTATGTGCTATGTGTACCATAACAGATATGACTATGTGTATTCTTAAGAGCAATCAGGGCTGCCAACTGTTAAGAAATGCTGTTTATATTTTTACTCTAATATCAATATATCAGAAAGTATGCAAGCCAACAGCTCTAAATTTTGCGCACGTAGAGTACTTGACATTCTAGATTAATTTGGAGTAACTAATATACGTCAGTGCTGCCAACATGATTCTAAGCCTGCTGATAGGGCCAATTTTAAAATACCAGTAACTTCTGTACTAATAAATGGATTTCATCCAAAATTGGCACAACAATATATCATAATATTTCAGATTCTTTCTGACCAACACAGGCATGACATTGCTGCCAACATGATTTTACGCGAGCTGATAAATCCAATGTCTAACTGCATGTAACGTCTATGCTATCCATTGGACTTCAACCAAATTTTGTATTCTGTACCTTAAGAGATGGAACTAAAATATATTCTGTCAGCAGGGCTGGCAACTGTAATGCGCTATTAGGCTACATTATGCCAGGTATATTTCGAACTAATTAAAATTTCGATATTACCAACTTAATTTCGTCATAATTATAGATAGTTCCATATAGATTAATCATTGGCATGAATCTTAAATTTAAGAAAAGTAGACTCTTTAGTTCGTCACGGAACTTCTTGTTCATTATGAAACAGTTTCTCCCACCAATCAGAGTTCAAGATACAGTTGTTTGACCAATTAGGTAAGGATAGCATCGCACCTGCGCTGACTTCCACGGCCTTCTATTTTAAATTTCACTGCGTGGCTTCTAGTGTCATAGTGGGGGTAATCGAGGAAGCCATGGTCAAATACAAGGCATTCTCTGCGTCCCATGCGCTCTGTTCAATACATAAAACTGGCGAAATCTCGACAGATATTTTTGAATATTTATGTTCGACCATAAAATAGTTATAATAATTGTCGTCGAACATAAACAGTCGTATGCAACTCGCCTATAATGGTAATAAAGACACTCGTATGGAAATTATAAAACTTGCATACGCTCGCTTTATAAATAGGACTCGTGTCTTAATTATTGCCATTATAGGCTCGTTGCATAATGCACTATTGTGTGGTTTGCATTATCCTTTAATCAACATATCTTGTATTTTGAACCTTAAATGCACCTTAGATGGAAAAATATTACTCAATTAACAACAGTTGCAAACAAAATCAAAAAATAATGAAACAAGAAGTTCAGAAAGTAAATTATTTACTGATCATAATCTTCGGCATCTTTAAACACACGTGGACCATACGACTGTTCTTTACTGTGTTTTCCGCATGTGTACCTCTTGCAACCAGAACAAATTATGGTGGTTTTATTAGCTTTGTTGTATTTTTGACCTTACCATAGTGCACAGTATGACGAGGCACACGAACTACTAACGCGGGGGGGGAATGTCTCTGTGTCCACCAAAAGAAAATTGTTAATATCTTATACAAGGATTCAAATTTACAAAAATAAATTTGTGGTTAGGTAACTGGATTCACAATAGACAATAAATTTCTGTACAGTAAGCGTAGAAAAGGATTCCCATGAATAAACCATAAAAATTGAACTGGTGGGCACAAATTCCCCCCCCCCCCCTCAGTTGGTATTGCTAGGGTTAATACTTTATACTTTTAATTTCCATACGAGTGTCTTAATTACCATTATAGGCGAGTTGCATACGGCTGTTTATGCTCGACGATAATTAGGCTATAACTATTTTATGTCTGAACATAAATATTCATAAATATCTGTCGAGATTTCACCAGTTTTATGTACTGAACAGAGCGCATGGGACGCAGAGAATACCTTGTATTTGACCATGGCCTCCTAAAATACCTCACTATGACACTCGCCACCCAGTGAAATTTAAAATAGGGGGCCATGGAAGTGAGCGCAGGTGCGATGCTGTCCTCACCTAATTGGTCACACAACTGTTTCCTGAGATCTGATTGGTGGGAGAAACTGTATCATAATGAAAACTGGTACTATAATATTTACATTTCGCCAGGGTCGAACATAAAAATATTATTGTAATGCCAGCGGTTTTTGATACCAGACGTGCGGATGTGGGGCGGTTGCGGATAATTGTCGTGCGGATGCGGGCCGGATGCGGATAAAGTTTTGTTTATTTATCCGCACAGGGCTCTAGCTATAGATACAGTTAGTAACGTCGTTACCGTGAGGTAGGCTAACCGTTTCTCCCCAGCCCTGGTAGAAATACGATATGACGTTTATCATTGTCTCACCCTGCTCCTGGGAACATCACCTGTCATAACAAAAGGGCTGTGGGGTTATCTCTCGCCTTCTTGACGAGCGATTTATGTTTTTTCTCCTGAGATTCATGAGGGCTTCTCATGCCATAGCTGGCTTTGATGTTGCAATTAGGCTGACTAAGAAGTCTTAATACTGGCACGACGAATGGCTTCATGCATATCATTTCACTCCGACAAATAGACCAAAAAGGAGAAGACATAAGCCTGGATTAATTGGCCTACATGTTCTTAACAAAGGAGATGTGTCTCTCAGTCATTATGGAGTGAGCTGTCGTGGTCAGAGCGTGTTCCACATTCGCTGTATGGAGAACGTTCGTGATCATGATCCTTAGACACACTGTCTCGTGTCATACTGGATTTATTTGCGGTTTCTAACAACATTAACTCTATAAATAAAATCTAAAACCGTGTGTGCCCTCGAGGTGCAGGACCGCACAGAACGAGACCGGATCCCTCCATCTTGATTCACTCAGTGCTATTTGCTGAGTAACACGCATATGTTTCTTCTTGACCACCCAGAAATAAAATAGAATTAAAATAAATTAAGTTAATTTAAATTAAATTACATTAAAAATAAAAATTGTTTAAATAAGATAATATTTATTAAATTAAATTGAATTAAATAAAGTAGTCTAAAATTAAAGTTAAATAAAATAAATTATATTAAACTAGCAATCAACTATTAAATTACGTATATTATCATGGAGATGCATGTACAACGAATTCTTGACAGACGTTAATTTAAGAATGGCGAGGTGCATGAAACACAAATCCCCCTTCCCTCCAATCTTAACTTGACTGTGTACCTATTTTGCGGAACGAAAAGTTCACAGGCGAAATAAAGAAGAGCCCACTTGCACTTCCAGTGAAACTCCATACACATCCACTCTTCTCTGAAGTCTTAACTCAACACGTCTCGACAGTTTGCTGCTGGTTGTATCTGGGGTAATAGGCTCGCCCGCTAGCTAGGCTGTAACTGGGGTGATAGGCTCGCCCCTAGCTAGCTCGTAAACTGTCGCCCCAGTAATTGAATGAAGACTATTGGAAGAAATGAAAACGCAAAAACTCTCTTATAGTGGGCGATGTAGAACTTTTCAGCTGAACAATTCTTACACTCATAGTATATTGATATTTTTAACGGTTTGCTCAGTTTAAAATTAAAAAGCGCACGGACGCCAGGTTTTTCTTTCGACTTTTTCAGTGAAATCGTTACTGCTTGGCTTTCTTTGATCATAAATAAATTATTTTCTACAGAAACCTTCTTCGAGATATCCTTTACAGAATGGTGAAAGCCGCATCAAAATCCATCCAGTGGGTCTCGAGATTACCCGTGGTTTCTTTACCCAGAAATATAATGGAATAATATTAAATTACCGACAGTGGTAGCTACGCTCGCTAAAGCGCAGCGTTAGGTCATGGGGCCAAGCTCTCTGCTGACTCGGAAGACGTGAGTTCGAGCCCCACCTTCGGCCGTCCTTGAAATGGTTTTACTCGGTTTCCCCCATTTTCAACTCCAGGCGAATGCTGGGACGGTACCTTCTAACAGGCCACAGCCGCTTCTTTCCACATCCTTGCCCACTTTCTTCCATTCATGTCATCTCTCATTCCGATGCGTAAGTCGCCCACGGGCGTCGACTACAAAGACCTGCACTCGCCCTCTCAGGAGGCCACACGACAAAATAAAATTAAATATTTTTAAGTAAAGTTAAATTAAGTCGCCTCCGTAGCGTAGCGGTCAGCATGGCCAGCTGCCACCTCGGAGGTCCTGGGTTCGATTCCTGGCTCTACCACAAACTTTGAAATGTGGTATGAGGACTGGAACGGGGTCTACTCAGCCTCGGGTGGCCCAAATGGTTAGAGGGGGTTTGATTCCCAACTCAGCCATCCTCGACGTGGTTTTCCGTGGTTTCCCACTTCGCCTTCGGGCAAATGACGGGATGGTACTGCCCCCGTAAATTGAATTATTTAGGGACAAAATGAGAGTATTTTCCGTCCCCATGATAAAATTTAACCAGCAAATATAATTTCTGGAAGTGTAACACAGGAGTGTAGTGTTACAAGCTCGAAACTGTGGGAGAGCCCGTTCACGTGATATATTGCACAATGGACGCTTCTAGAAGGCTATATTTAGCATAGCAACAGCGAGTTTGGAGATTAATATTATAAATATTGTTATAAATTATGCTATTGGATCCCAGCTCAGAGCCAATGAGAACAGGTCTTATTGAAGACGGGATCAACTTTAATTACACAACATGATGAAATTATGCATTTAGGCCCTTAGAAGAAGATTTTCTGATTTGGTAATGAAGAGAATATTAAGAGAAATTATGTCTGATACTTTCAAAATCACAGATCGGTTAATCTACGGAGTAATAAGCATTGGTAATCTTCGCGCTAAAATTATGGTGGGAGATTGATATGGCCGCCAAAAATTCGACTTGGAGGGGGAGATCCAAGGATCGAGGTTCTTATTCCAGCAGACTTTGAAGAATGAGGAAGTGTATTTACTGGGTTAACGGCGATCCCAAAGCTTAGTCCGAGTGCGACGACTGTCGACTTGTGGAGACGCGAGGATAGCTAGGTGGAATGTAGGAAGTCACCGCACTTCCATTCTACGTGAAGTTGCGAGGAACATTGAATTGATTATATCTCTTATATAATTGAGATCTGAAGTTAAATAAGCATACATATATAAAGAACAGGTCGCATACTATATATTGTGAAAAGTCGAGCGCTTTAAAACTTACCGTTTCGACAATATAAGCCTGTCAAGTTAGATTTCCAAATGTGTTGGAAATAAAGCTGAATATCATTATAAATTGCAACGTGAAGTTGACGAACGCAGTTCAAGTGAACAGTAGCGGAGAACTTTTAATATTTGCGCAACACATAAACATTAATAGAAGGACTCTTATTATTCTTCAAACGTTATCATTCAGCATAATTAATATTGTTGATATGATGAACTAAATAGTCATGCGCCAGAGACATATTCGATAACTGGAGTTAGGATACAACGATGGAGCTTCGTTAGACAACGTATTCTTGAATACAGAAGTAGTGTACGGTCCATCTTGTGCATTTTCGTCAGTCTACGAACACTAATATAACATCAATTAGCAATGGAAATATTTCATTCACCATTTATATGAATATTTCCATAATTATATTCCAATGATGAAGCTGATACATATTTACGACGGAGAATGAAGACTTTACAGAAGAGATTTGTCAAGATGCTAGGGAAAGGTAGCCCAGCAGCACAGAAGAATTTGCCAGAAGGATGTCGTTCGAGCCCAGGCGAATGTTGGTGAATTACAGAGAGGGACGTTTCTTATCTCTGAGGTCGCAGATCCGAGGTTCGATGCACATCCATCTCAGTGTCTTGTACTGAGGAAACATCTGAAGTATTGTGGGAATACTTACATAGATCTTCAAGTTTTCGTCCAAATAAGGTATTAGTGTATCTCAATTGTTATATAGAGTTTGATTAGTAACATTCTGAGCCAGCGATCTTATTCCATATTTTCAGCGATCTTATTCCATATTTCTATATTTTCACATTTCATGTATTTCAGTGCTTTTATGTATTTTACACTTCAGATGTGTGTTGAGATTTTTATACTTCAAGATTATTTAGAAGATGATTGCATTTCATCTATTTTTCAATTTTATTCTACGGATCAGTTGTGGAACTGACATTAAACATTTTTGTTTGAGGAATCATATTGCCTCTTAGGAGACGAGTCGTTTCGACTCTCGATTTTAATAATTTCATTTAAACCAAGTATTCTGACATTGTGTCATAGCTTCAAATTAAATTCTTATTAAATTTAATTTGAGCACTTGAATGTATCAACATATAAATTCAAGAAAAGAAGAAACATCGAATGATATTGTTATATCATTATTGTACATAAACTATCGACGATGTAAGAAATACTAGTCGTTTGATAAGACCGAAGTCTTAATCCCTATGATCATTCTTTGTGTAGAGTGGAAAAACATTACGACATTGACAAACCTTTCTTATTATTTGTAAAGCCAAGAGCTTTATTCATATAATATGTTAGAGGAAATATCTTTTGATAGAAGATTATTCAAATCTTTGGCTAGGAATTCAAAGCTACTTTATCCCGATCAAGATTGAACTCTATCTGACATTATAAATAACATGTGTGTTATTTTATTTTATTTTATTTTATTTGTGTAACATCACGTCATTTTGTTGACATGATATTACAACGATAAACAATTTAAAGCTTGACAAGTGAGATGAGACAGGAGTATTATTTTTATTACATGTATTTGCGACAGACGAGTTAACAGTTAATTATCTTGTTGTGGAGTAAACTTTAGGAGGTTAATCACGACTGTCTAATATCGTTCATTACAATTGGAAGTTTTGTTTGAAGAACTTACGCATGTATAATTGTAGTCCAGTAGTCATGTGCAATGGATCTGAGGGTCATGCCATTATTTGAGAGAAGTTCCTACATAAGATATGTTAGTAACAATTAATCCTTTTTGGTTATTGTTTAACATAGTAGATGATAATTGTTTATGCCATATAAACTGTTATATGAGGATTTGTAGAGCTATGAAGGATGCTCATGCGAGGGAATTCCGCATTTTAAAGAAGTCAAAGTACTAGTGTTCTTTGATAAAAAAAAATAAAGGCATGTATCATGATTAGAGCCGTTGTATACAAGTAGTCCAGTTTTTGTGAATTAACGATTTAGCTGTGTTAACAGGAGAGTTTCAGCGGAAATACCACTTGAGAAAGATTGTCTACTTACGTCTATAATACGATTATTAAATTTTATTAAACCCGAAGTTATGTAATTACGTACAGTTTATCTTAATTATTCGACTGTATTATATCGACAGTGTAATGAAACCTATATAAGACGATGTGTAAACAGTATATAAAACTACGGAACGTTAAAAGGATGGTTATGTGAAAAACCAGTGTATATATTTAGTTAAGAATTTTATTGTAACCGAGAAGTTAGAATCTCGAAAGTGTCGTTTTAGCAACACTAGATAATGGATATTATTATAAACATATTACATGTAAATAATTTTTGTGGAAATGATTCAATTAGTTAAATAATTTAGTAGGATTTATTAATCAATTGTTTTGAAATAGCGTGTGTTTTATGAGCGGATGTTTTGGTGTGTATGTTTGTTCATTGTTAAGAGAAAATGTGGAACCGAATTGGTCTAGAACAATTGCGGGGTGCGAATGAGTGTATACTTTTTTTTGACTGATTGTTTAAGAAACAGAGTAGTTATGTGAACTTCTGTAAGATCTCAATGTTAATTTTACGTGTTTTTATAAATGCACACACAAGCAGTCTCTGTGGACTAGCGAGAATGATTCACCGTTAGCATTGGAGAGCAATGACATAATTTAAGCAGGTGTACTCTCACCGCCTTCTATATAAATTGTAAAAACAGTTTCGAGTTCGGCGTGGTGCCGGTATTTCATTGATGGAACAAAGCCACTGCACGTGCGTTCTTCAAACGCAGGCTTGTGAATGAAACCATGTGTCTGGGATGCCATTAGGAGACTTCATTAAACGTTTTTATTTTTAGGCAGTGTAGGCCTAGAACAAGCCAAGATTTTATACTCATAATTTTTAATACAGCATTGTAGTAAGATGTAGAGTTGAAAGGAGGTGTGAATGATTGCGTGTTTTTAATTTTAATGTCTATTGTTAAATTCGTTTATTGTTATTTTGTTTATACTAGATTAGTTTACCCTATTGTTAATACATTTTATTCAGATTGTTTTCCATTGTTGTTGGAGTGTGATTCATTTTAAATAGAAGAATATTGTGGATGTAGTGTAGGCGAAGCTGAAGTCCCAGTACCCGAGACGTAAGTAAAGGTGAGTGCCCCGTGTAGTTGGTTGTTGATCCACAATATTTTTGTAACTGCTGTCTGTAAATCCTTAAAGGCCATGTTGGAAGCGATTTCTAATGTTGTATATGCCGGAGCAGTTAGAAATAGGCAATACAGCGGTGGCAATGGATATTCCAACAGGATCCTTTCCGGATTATCGGGTACAGTACCTACTGTAAGGCCACGGCCGCCTCCTTCCCTCTTCCTTGCCCATCCATCCTCCTCTTCACCTCCCTTCCCTCACGAGGACCCTGTTCGCTTTGCAGGTGAGGCTGCCTGGGCGAGGAGCTGATCATACCTCCCCAGTTGTATCCACTCCGACCAGATGTTCCCTGCTCCAGAACACTGCCCGTAGAGGAGATAGTGGTGAGTTCCGTCGCTGAGTCCGTGGGAGCCACAAGCCTAGAGGGTACAATCGATTA
The DNA here is from genome assembly GCA_946902985.2 of Meconema thalassinum. NCBI lineage: Eukaryota > Metazoa > Arthropoda > Insecta > Orthoptera > Tettigoniidae > Meconema > Meconema thalassinum. The sequence goes on from OX336393.1 coordinate 419,542,142, forward strand.
AAAAAAGAGTTAAATAAAATAAATAAAATAAAATAAAATAAAATAAAATAGAATAAAATAAAAATAAATTAAAGTAACTAAATTAAATTAATTTATATAGTTTCAATGAATTGAAATGACAAAAAAAATAGATTGAATTCCAAGTTGTGATAAATCAGACTCCTGTGTAAGAATATGGGTTGATGGGAACTTCTGGACCAGTCATGACCTCTATACTTAGCGACTTGTAGCTGAAGTTGGCAACACTGCAAGTTAAGCCCTTTAAAGAACCGACGCATCATAAGGTTTCGAAGTACCCCCAGGGAAGTGAAATAGACAGTTCTATCTACTTTAAGGAACCAGATCAGGGTAGAACGAAATAGTAACGCCTAGTGTTCCTGAAATCAAGGGGACTAGAGCGCAGGACGATAAAAATTAGGAATTGTAGTTCCTGGCTTTGTCTAGGTAGACAAATGAACAGCAAACATTGGGGAGTACTCCAATAAGCCACGAATCCAAGTAACAGAAAGTACAGGGAAATTACTAGGTCACCGATAAACAGTTCGAGCGATCGAAATAGTAATACATCAAGGACAGACTTTTAGTAGACGAACAAGTAGCGTCTAGCAAGATACGACATCGTGCAGTAAAGTTATAGAAGCCGATAGTCAAACCCAGGATTAGAAGATCAGCCGTTCCAGTGAGGTTTAGTTCGATCGAGACTTTGCATCATCTCGTCAAATTAGGAAGCCGACGTGCAATAGTGCAACCCTTGGAAACGGGAAAGGAAAAGAAATCACGTGTGTAAGGCGAATAATTAACGCCAGAGTGATAAAATGTTTATGTAATGTAAATATAGTGAAATTTTTGAGTGTAATATTTTTAGTGAAATTGTATTGTGTTAAGTGAAAACGAATACAAAATGGTATTCGTTATATTCCAAGTGATTAGGGTATATATTTTATGTGCTGTTAAGAAAGTGTCATTGAGTGTAAATGTAACCATGAAGATGGCTTAAGAAAAAGTTGGTGGGCGAAAATGTTCCATCGCTGGAGAATTCGGTCGCTGACCGTACAGTCATGTGAGTAACTATTTCATTATGATGTGTTTTGGGAGAATTTGCGTATAATCCTCATGAGTAAGAGGAGGGATGTTTAATAACAGATGAAAGAAAGATTGCGCGATCTGAACGATTAATTTGAGAGAAATATAATAAATATGTGAGATATTAATGAATCCCTTGTGGAAAATATTCAGTAAAATAACAGTGTAATTGATAAATGATATAAATATGAGAAAGCAAGCGTAATAATAATAATAATAATAATAATTATTATTATATAAATGAATGAAGATTGTGATGAATTTTATATGAAAAGTGGTAGCTTCCGAGCTCCTTTAGATAAATTAATACATGTTATGAATTCATGTTCTTTATGGTAAAAATGATTATTGTTAAGGGAGGAAGAGAAATATATATTGTGAGACGTAGATCAAACGTTGATTTTGAATTTATTTAGTGTTTTGAAGGCAACTTGGCTAATTAATGTATGAGCACCATGTAGCGCATTGAAGTAATTTGTCACGCTAGGAATGCGTTGAAATGCTCGGTAAAAGTAATTATGAGGGACAGTTAGTCGTGGTGAATGAACTGCTATAAGCCCTCAAAGTTGTGATAGTGATCACGAGGCATTGAGTGTTGTATGTTAAAAAGGGTGCTATTTATGTTGTATTATGAGCGCTGGTAAAAGGCGAGGCCTACCCTAAGTCGCTAATGTTATAAGTCCTCAAATTTGGGATACTGCTCCCGAGGCATTTGAAAGGATCGAACTCAGAGTAGTCCGTGTTGAAGCCCCTTAATATTGGTTGTATTAAAGAATTTTTCTTACCCGCTAATGAGGACACTTCATAATTATTGTATACCGAAGCTAAGAGAATAAGGTCTGTTAGAACCTAAATATGTTGTTTTATGATTTTGTATCAGAAGCCTTGTCATTCAGAGAATTGCATTTGAAACAGCTGTGTGTAAAGCTGAAGTAAGCCAAGTAGTTAAGATTAGACCATTACCCTCTGGTAGTGCGGTAGGTTAGGCCGGACTGTCTGAGTCCTAATACACAGAAGTGTTTAAGATTGTTTTAACGACCCGGTCTTTGAACCGAGGTCCCTTTATATCCATTATTATCGCTTGCAGAGTTCAGATCGTTGCTTTCTTAAGGTATAATTGTCTTTTAAGACAAAAATGATAAATCCCTAACTTTATTATTCTATAATTTAGTGATTCACGAGATCTATCGGAGACATTAAGATTCCGGGAGTAATCTTAAGTTTGACTTGCTCAGTAGTTTTCTATAGCTCGGGAATACGCAAATTTTTCCCAATCACGGTAGTGAGTTGGTGGCTTGAGATAGAGTGATGGTAACATGTGAGCATTGTGAAAGCCCAAAATTAATTGATTATTAGCCATACTTTGATATTATGATTTAAAAAAAGATATACTCATGAAAATAGTAATTGATTTGTGTATTAAATTGGTAACACAGTGTATGTAAACTTTACCGAGCCATTTGGAGCTCGTTATTTTAAAGAATTTGAATTGACACCATATGGAAGTGAAACTTAATGGAAGTTTTGTTGTTTTTTGGAAAACCAGGCATTATGATTTTGTAATTGTTTAATATCAATTCCTTGTTCAACTTGGACAAGTGTGAAGTGGAGTGTCAGTATTTTTATTTGTTTAATTTTTGTAGCGCCATATTTTGGATAATTAAATGTTTTGATAGTAGGATTTGATTTTTGTTTATTTTTGGAAGTGTATCCTCTGCTTAATCCAAAGTTTGTAAGTCACAGAGTGGGAGAAGAAACCATGAACCCCGATACTCCCGATTGAGCATTGCTGGCAAACTGTGATTTGCATATTTCATTGTTGAATGGGCACAATACATAGGAAATAATGGCTCTCGAAGAAAGGAGCGTCAAACTAGACCTACTGGGCTTGCAGAAAACTGTACGCCTCGAAACATCTATCGATGAATGTCAATCTAACGCAGTAGTCAGACCATCAATCCTCTGTTTGCCACGGTGGGTGAGTGGTCAACGTGTCGGTCTACTAACCCCCAAGCTTGCAGGTTCGCTCCTGGCCGCGATAAGACTTTTTTGAAAGGCAGCAAAAATTACGACACCATGTCATACGATGTTGGCATGTCAAAGAACACATTTAAATTCAGTAGGCCGTGTTCATAATGGCAAAATTAATCTCGGGAGTTTCCGCCAACACCAAGTTCCTCATTTCTCTACTAGAAAGAGCTATAGTGTTCAGGAAGCTTAGATATCTAACCTCCTTGACTTTCATAGTGCTTCAAAGAACAACGAAATTCGACATGCAAGCTACCCTCTGGGTGTCAAATAACAAAAATTGCACCCGGCACCAGAGGCCATACGATATTATTATTATTATTATTATTATTATTATTATTATTATTGCGGCTTTGGTGGCATAGTTGGTAGCATGCTGAACTGCTGTGCCCATGAGAGCGGGTTCAAACCCGGCCAAAGTCGTCTGATTTTTTAAGAGCGTTAAAAATCCTTCAGTATGCCTTCCTTCTGAGGGGAAGTAAAGCCGGTGGTCCCATATCATAGATTTATGGCATGTAAAAGATCCTTCCACAGACTAAACTTGTGTGAAGCTAAATTGTTGGGTTAGATTTCGTCAGAACGCTCTATCCAAGTTCCAACGTTCACCACTAGGTATCATTGATTGCGAAAGATGGAACTAGTTGAAATTGAACGGAACTTGTAGCTCACCCTAATGGTGTCCGCTGGAAGAAGCTACAGACTCAGGCGAGCCGAACATGTCCTCGGACACTCAAGGCTCCAAAAGCCATACGATAAATAAATAAATAAATAAATAAATAAATAAATAAATAAATAAATAAATAAATAAATAAATAAATAAATAAATAAATAAATAAATAAATAAATAAACAAATAAATAAATAAATAAATACATAATTATTATTATCAATCCTCTACGCAGCTGAGTTCGTGTTTCTAACTAAGAAGACCCCACTATGAGCCCTCAATGACAGGAAAGGAAATTCTTCAGTAAAATAGTGGGATCAAGGATCTTACCAGATGGAAGACGATGGTACAAACCCAATTTAGAACGCGACAAATAGGCCTACCAGGAGAACCTCACCGATGCCATCAAAAGGAGACGCCTGGCTTTCTACAGCCACCTCTACAGAATGGACCACCAGAGGCTGTCTTTTAAGATCTTCATGGTAGCCGCGGCTTCGGTGGTGTAGTCGGTAGCATGCTGAGCTTCTATGCCCAAGATAGCGTGTTCAAACTCAGCCGTAGTCGTCGGATTTTTAAGAGCGTTAAAATCCTCCAGTAAGCCTTCCTTCGGAGGGGAAGTAAAGCCGGCGGTCCCATGTAGAAGATTTATGGCATGTAAAAGAACCTTCCACTAATTAAACTTGTGTGAAGTTAAAAATTGTAGGTTAGATTTCGTTTAAACGCTCTATCAAAGTTCCAACGTCCACCACAAGGTGTCAGTGACCTCTGGGAGTGAAAGCTGGAACTAGCCTACTTGAAATTGAAAGGAACTTGTAGCTCACCCAATGGGTGTCAGCCACAGCCTCTGGCGAGCCGAACATATCCTCGGACTCTCCCAGCACTAAAATCCATACGCTAAATAAATAAAGAATTCAAGGTAGCCAAGAAGGGTAAAGCCAATGGGTCCTTGTGGATCAATCAAATTTAGAGGAATCTTGCTGAACTTAATATTCAGTTAGACACAATAAATGACAACAGTCTGACAGTTGAAACCAGGCCTTTCTTCACATCCATTACAGAAGTTCACCACAACGCGTCCTGGAAATGGTCCGAGGAACGTAAGATAGAGTTCAGCAAGAAAATGAAAGATTACTGGTCCAATAGAAAGGCTCAAAAGTTCAGCAGAAAAGCAGCCGCCTAACAATCCACCAAAGCACCAGAAGTGGCTGACAACAGCTAAAACACCGAGGTGGCCCAAACGACCAAAGATGATATAGGGAATAGGAATGTAGGTAATACAGGGTCTTTTATATACAATAAGAACAGCTAGCGGCAGTTTTGTTATTCGCTGCTGCGATGGCCTTGGCCGAGCATGTGGCGCGCCATGGCCCCCTGCTGTACTATTGAAAGCGCGCGCATAGGTCATACGAGGGCTGTTTTCTTCTTCAATTTCCGATGGACTGTATAAAAACAACAGATTGGCATACCAAACTGATTTTACTACTAAATGTTTGCTTGTTTTATTCTTATGTCTCAACATAATCGCCAAAACGATTGAAACATTAGTCGTATCGTTGCACCAGCTTTCCAATGGCCTCGGCTAAACATTCTGCCGCCACTGAGGTGGGTACGTGTGGAGAGTCTCCGGAAGTGTTTCCTTTTTGGCGATGCAATGCGGTGCCGCCCAACCATACCTTCAATTCTCGAAAGAGGTGAAAATCAGTCAGTGCTGGTTTGGACTAAACTCGGATGGTCCAAAACTTCACACTTGAATTCTTTGAAAAATCTATCGTAACGTTGGTACAGTGTGGTCGTGAATGGTTTTCACCTTTTTCGAGAATTGAAGGTATGGTTGGGAGGCCACGCGTCGCCCAAAAGGAAAAACTTCAGGAGACGCTCCACACGTACTCACTCAGTGGCGGCAGAATATTTTGCCGAGGGCATTGGAAAGCTGGTGTAACGATACAACAAATATTTCAATCGTTTTGGCGATTATGTTGAGACATAAGAATAAAACAAGCAAACATTTAGTGTTAAAATCAGTTTGGTTTGTCAATCTATTATTTTTATACAGTCCATCGGAACTTGAAAAAAAAACAAGATGTTCAGTAAGGAACATATAGCCTACTTTCTCCTAAATGCATGGGTATTGTTATAACTCTTTGTCCTTTTCAAGGAGTATAATTGAATGTTGGTTGTAGTAGCTTGTTGAAATACAACGTGCTATAGGGATATTAAACATGAATATGACGTGCCCTTTGCTACTGCAACCTCTGTAAAAAATTTCATTCAATTCGGTTTCACCGTGTTTGAATTGATATGGGGAATGGATTTGAACACATACATGGCCGCTATTTGCAAGCTATTGGGCTGATGACCTTGTAGTCAGTCATAAGATGCTTTTCACAAAAAGGCATAATGTTGCAAAATCTGGTAGAGATCAAATGATTAGGATGGTCGTAATTTGATTGAAGCTTTTAACATTTGGGTGGCCGTCATTCCGTTTCCGTCAAGATGGCGGCGATATAAAACTTGACACTGAGGTGCCCTTTGCTAGTGCTACCTCTGTACCAAATTTCGTTCAATTCGGTTTCACCGTGTTTGAATTGATAGGGGGAATCAATTTGCACACATACTTGGCCACCATCTGCAAACTATTGGGCTGATGATCTTGCAGTTTGGTCAGAATATGCTTCCCACATAAAGATATGTTATTGCAAAATTTCGTAGAGACTAGATTATTAGGTTGGTCATAATTACATTTTAGCTTTTAACATTTGGGTGGCCGTCATTCCGTTTCCGTCAAGATGGCGGTGATATAAAACATGACACTGAGGTGCCCTTTGCTAGTGCTACCTCTGTACCCAATTTCGTTCCATTCGGTTTCACCGTGTTCGAATTAATAGGGAGAATCGATTTTCACACAAATATGGCCGCCATCCGCAAACTATTAGGCTAATGACCTATTAGATTGGTCAAAGGATGCTCCCTCTATAAAGGTATGTTGTTGCAAAATTTGGTAGTGATCGGATGATTATGTTAGTCGTAATTTGATTTAAGCTTTGAACATTTGTGTGGCCGCCATTACGTTTCAGTCAAAATGGCGGCGATATAAAACATGACACTGAGGTGTCCTTTGCTAGTGCTGCCTTTGTATCAAATTTCGTTCCATTCGCGTTCACCGTGTTCGAATTGATAGGGGGGGGGGGGGACAGACATTCACTCACACTCACACACACACGCACACACACACACACACATACACACACACACACACAGACAGACACACTTTTTTTCGCCCTGTGTTGATCTCATAAGTCTACTTTCATTTTTTGCAAAAATCGAAAGTAGGCTAAAAACAGCCCTCGTAAGTACTACGCGCGCGCTTTCAATAGTACAACAGGGGGCCATGGCGCGTCACAAGCTCGGCCAAGGCCACCGCAGCAGCGAATAACAATACCGCCGCTTGCCGTTCTTACTTTATGTGAAAGACCCTGTATATGCATATCATTGAAATCTAAATGGTAGCGGTTTCGGTAGCGTAGTTAGCATGATGAACTGCTATGCCGAAGGTCGTGGGTTCAAACCCAACCCTAAGTCGTCGGTTTTTTAAGAGCGTTAAAATCCTTCAGTAGGCCTATTCCTTCCTTCGGAGGGGAAGTAAAGCCGGCGGGCGCTAGTCATAGATTTATGGCATGTAAAAAAAGATACAGTCAGTCTGAGAGACTAGACTTTATATCATTTCAAATGACGCATGCTACAAATGCTACACATTTTAGAAAGGCTCAGGAGGGCTTCTCGCTTCGCTCGAAGCCCCAGGACTCTTTCAACAGACTCCGTTACCCATTAACTTAGGCTTCCCGCGCGGGGAACGGAGAGCGGGAGGTACACTCTGCTGCATGACGTCACGCACTCGCCGTCTCCGTATCGGATAACGCCAGACCCCAGGAGTAAACTCAGACTCAACAGACTCCATTACCCTTTAACTTAGGCTTCCCGCGCGGGGATGCATGACGTCACGCACTCACCGTCTCCGTATCGCATAACGCCAGACCCCAGGAGTTAACTCAGACTCAACAGACTCCATTACCCTTTAACTTAGGCTTCCCGCGCGGGGGCTGCATGACGTCACGCACTCGCCGTCTCCGTATCGCATAACGCCAGACCCCAGAAGTTAACTCAGACTCGGTGCATATGCACTGAACAACATGATGACGTCATAAACGCCGTAACCCTAACGCATAACGGTAGACCAAAGCATAACAATGAAGTCGACAAGATCATTTGAAATGATAACAAACCTAGCACCACAATTGGTGGTGTGAAGCAAAATTAGTAGGTTATATTTGGATGGTTAGGAATAATTCAAGTTCCAACTTTCGCCGCCAGGGCGGTCCGGTAGCCAAAGTTGGAACTACTTGAAATTGAACTTTCATTCATCTTCATTCATTTCACCTCTCATTCACTCCTCTCGTGAGGTTGACGTGAGGAAGGGCATCCGGCCGTAGAAACACCAGCCACGTGGTTTCATCGCATCTCATCCCCGACGCCATTGGAAAACGGGACTAATAAGGGGTGGATGCGGCTTCGGTGGCGTAGTTGGTAGTATGCTGAGCTTCTATGCCCAAGATAGTGGGTTCAAACCCGGCTGAAGCCGTCGGATTTTTAAGAGCGTTAAAAATCCCTCAGCATGCCTTCCTTCGGAGGGGAAGTAAAGCCGGCGGTCCCATGTCATAGATTTATGGCATGTTAGAGAACCTTCCACTAATTACACCTGTGTGTTGCTAAATTGGATAGGTTAGGAATGAAACAACGCTCTTAGGTTCCTACGTCCGTTGCCAAGAGACGACTGCAGTGGCGTCTAGTAGCTAAGTTCTGAACTAGGCCTAGTAGTCGTTGACGGTGGCGTTTGGCGGCAAAAGTAGGAACTATTTGATAAATTCTAAGTTTCAGTCCTTACTTAAATTAAAAAACAGATACACACACTAATACAGTCATCACAATTAACACCGGTTATCAGACAGATTCTACACACACCCAAAAGTACACGGGGCTACATGACCGCATTGTCGCAGCCCCTAAACTAAGGAACCAACCATAAGGGGTGGACATAGATAAAACTGAAATCTAAATGGTGTTAAATAAACCCATCAATATTCTAGTCAATAATTATAGCCTGTTATTATAAGTTGCTTAATATAACAGGAGTAGTTTCGACCACAATGTGGTCATCATCGGCTATCTTATGGTAATTGTCGGAAAAAACTATTTTAAAATTGCGAGTTATATGAAAACTTTGATTTATTATTAATAAACCATACTGCGGAAAATGTGCATTTGTATGTGAAACACTATTTGACACTGAACTGTGTAAGAGATAACTTGTCTCTGTCCACACCGCATTGTGTGGTATCTGTCACGTTTCTTTCTGCATCACGAGCACACGTATTCTGGAGCCGGTCGGTGGTACAGTGGAACGTGGCTAATTTCAACTTCTATAATTCGAAATCTTCTTTAATTCGAATTTTTCTCTCGGTCCCTAGCATTTTATATACAATCAATGCTAAAAAATCGTGGTTAATTCGAATTATATTTTGGATAATTCGAAGTTTTTAGTGTTCCGAGTGCAGAACTTAGGCTTTTTTTTTGAAAGTAGAAATGACACAAATGGTTCTGTTTTCCGTTCCTTAAACTTGTTATATTCTTTTGTGATGGCCGAGAGACTTAATTGTAGGAAACAGGTAAACATCTCAAACTATTTTGTAAAACAGTAGATATATTTGAGACTTAACTACATTGCTGGATTACTACAGTCGTTAAATATGTGAATAGTACATTTTGGTTTTATTTTATAATTTGAAACTTTTGAGGTTAATCACGATACAGTCATTATACAGTACCATTGTCTGTTAATCTACTTTTTTGAACATAACTCATTATGTAAACGTAATACTTTTATTTTCTCTACCCTTTTCAAAGAACTTTCTTAATTCGAATTTTTGGATAATTCGATTTTTTTTACTGGTCCCTTGAGGTGCGAATTATCCAAGTTTCACTGTATTTACTGTTCATTGAAACATTGTTGTGGAACCCATGAGTCGCGAATATGCTTGCCCCAAATATCGTTCTGTTTCGTCTTTATGTCTTGTCTTAATCTTGCGAATAATTGAAACTGTATGGTAATTTTGAGATTCTCTTGAAATATTCCAAAACTTTCCAAATAATATCTGTTACAGACTAATTTAATCAAAAATATAACCAGAAAGTGTCGTGTTACAACCAAGATTAAAAATTTAAAAAATCTATAATTTATATAATGAAAGAAAAACTAAAAGATACCATAATCGATTAACGGAAAGATTTTGGAAAAAATTAGTGTCGCAACCTCTTCCCTACTTTTGAATCCCTCCAAAACACAAGTTATCGTAATTGGCTCTCAAAAACTATTGACGTCACTCCGAGATCAAATTATTCCCCCAATTGTACTGAACAACAATGAAATTCCTTACTGTCCTACAGTGAAAAATCTAGGTGTGATAATAAATCAGACTCTTAACTGTTCTGAACATGTACAGAGTGTATGCAAGAAGATTTTTGCAACGCTCCACTCCCTCAAAAGAAAAAAAATACCATTTAAAGTAAGAATCCTACTCATACAGATACTAATATTTCCTATTCTTGACTACTGTGACGTTATTCTTGTAGACGCAACCAAAACACTAACTTTGAAACTTCAACGAGCTCTCAACTCTTGCATACGATTTATCTACGATCTGAGCTATGATAAACATATCACTCCCTATTATGGCGCTCTTTCCTGGCTGAAACCTGAACTACGTCGATCATATCACATTCTTGTCCAGATTTTCCGATTATTGTCTGACGATAGACCACTATACTTATCAAATAAATTCAAGTACTTGTCTGTTTTCCATGGTAATAATACACGCTCTGGTTCTTCCCTCTCCATTCCTATTCACCGCTCCTCTATATACAACAACTCTTTTCATGTGGTGGGGTATAGGCTGTGGAATACCCTTCAGCCAGTGTCAGGGGCACCACCTCACTATCTAAATTCAAGACCACCTGCTGGGGCAGCCTGCTGAACACTGCTAACCGACAACAAGTGTGACTGGATGAGTGAATGAGAGTGTGAAAGTCATTATCAATGACAATTATTATTGTTTAATTTTGTCGCCATAATATGTTTATTGTATTGTATTAACGTGGTTAAGTGTGAGAGAGGGCCGAGAGCCCTAACTGCGCCTTCAATAAAGACAATAATAATAATAATAATAATAATAATAATAATAATAATAATAATAATAATAATAATAATAATAATAATAATTATTATTATTATTATTATTATTATTATTATTGGGTATAATATATCTTGCACATATATTTTCCACAACGCACAATATGTATTTACAAGGGGACGTGACCTTTAAAAGTTGTAAACCACTACTATTGCTGCATATTGTTGTCCGCTTGAAAAGCATACAGTTGTATGGTCGACGCGGGCTGTGCTTGAAGTCTGCCCTTGCGAATTTTTTATTGTCATAGCTATTCATAATAGAAATTGAAAATTGAACGGAAAATTACTGGGTATTAAGAGGTTGCAAACTGTGCACTCAAACTCACCTTTCCCATCAATTTAATGACCTCGATAACATTTCATACAACATGCGGCGTCTTCCTCTCTTGTTCTTAAGTCGCAATTTTATGTTAGCTGTGAATGAGCACCGGTGTGGGCTGTAAAGGCTGCGTGCTGTAAGATCATAAGAACTGGACAGCTTAATTAATGCGCATCTCAAGATCATGTAGCTTGTAGGCCTATTTGAGACGTATTGAATGGGCAGTAAATACAGTTTTATGTCTCAATGAACCTTCAGTAACATTAACAACTATGCACATATTCATAAACTTAGCCCCGTGTACTTTGGGCCTAGAATCTGTCTGATAACCGGTGTTAATTGTGATGGCTGTATTAGTGTGTGCTATCTGTTTTAATTCAAGTAAGGCCTGCCGACAGTAATTTCAAGTAGTTCTTACTTTTGCTACCAAATGCTACCGTCCACGACACCTAGCTTGTGGACTTGGCTACTAGATGGCATCGCAGTCTGCATCTGGCGGCGAACGTTGGAACTAATAGAGCGTTATCAATTCTAACCTACAAATTTTGGCTTCACACAAGTGTAGTTAGTTGTTGTTGTTTGAGTCTTCAGTCCTTTGACTGGTTTGATGCAGCTCTCCATGCCTTCCTGTCCCGAGCTAATCGTTTCATCTCTACATAGCTACCACACCCTACATTCGAGGCAATCTGTTTAACATATTCTAACCTTGGTCTACCCCTACAGTTCTTGTCCTCGGCCCTTCCTAACCATAACTAAGCTTGTTAATCCTGGGTGTCTTAATATGTGTCTACCAACCAATCTCTTCTCTTCATTAGCAGTCGCCAGAAACATCTCTCGTCTCCAACTCGTCTTGATACCTCTTCGGTCGTAACCCTATCTACCCATCTGATTTTCATCATTCTCCTGTAACACAACATTTCAAACGCTTCAATTCTCCTCTTTTCTGCTGCACCAATAGTTCAAGTTTCACTTCCATCGAGCGCCACGCTCCAGACAAAGGCTTTCAAAAATGACTTCCTAGTACCTAAATCTATATTCGATGTCAATAGATTTCTTTATTGTAGAAATGCTTTCTTTGCCTGAGCCAATCTACTTTGTATATCCTCTTTGCTTCGTCCATCACTGGTTATTTTGCTTCCTAAGTAACGGAAGTCTCCTTCTTCCTTCAACGTTTCACCTGCCAATTTGATATCCAAAGAGGTTTCTGATTTTTTTTCCGGCTGCATTACAATATTTTTGTTTTAAATTATTTCATCATGAATTCTTTCCTCAAGACGGAATCCATACCATTCAAAAACTCATTCAAATCCTCAGGCGTGTCGGCTAAGATAACGCTGTCATCGGCAAATCTCAGAGTTGAAATTATTTCTCCTTGAATTTTCACTCCCACTTTAAATTTGTCTACAATTTCCTCCATTGCTTGTTCAATGTAAAGATTGAAAAGTACGGGTGATAAGTTGCAGCCTTGCCTGAACACCAGCTTCTCCCTCATGTCCTTCAGCTCGAATCACTGCTGTCTGATTTCTGTAGCCTATAGATTGTAGAGCACACTCCTATCCCTGTACTTTATTCCAATCGTTTTGAAAATGTCAAACAATTTGGTCCAATCAACGTTATCAAAAGCCTTTTTTAAGTCTACAAATGCCATGAACGTTCTCTTATCTTTCTTTATTCTACCTTCCAAAATCAGCCTGAGACTTAGTAGGCTACAGCTTCCCTTGCTACCACATTTCTCCCGAAACCAAACCTGTCTTGACCCAACTCCGTTTCTATCTGGCTTTCCATGCTCTTGTAAATCCACAAGTAGTTAGTGGAAGGTTCTTTTAAATGCCATAAATATATGACATGGGACCACCGGCTTTACTTCCCCTCCAAAGGAAGGCATACTGAAGGATTTTTAACGGTCTTAAAAAAATTGACGACTTCGGTCGCATGTCAGCTGGGTTTGAACCCTTGACCTTGGACATAAAAGCTCAGCATGCTATCAACTACGCCACCGAAGTCGCCTTAGAAAGTAGGACTGGTAGACTACTTTTAATCGATAACAGCAAACCAGCTTCAAAGTTTTACATTTTAAATAATTTTTATCTCAGCTCCTAATATATGGACAGCAATGAAACTTTCTAAATAAAGCAACCTATGTATTTACTAGTAATCAGATATCTCAGAATTGATTTTAGCATTATCAAACTCGCTAATTAATTATTCAAAATGGCAGCTGTTTGCGTGTCGGTGCTCAGCGTTTTATTCATAGCTGGACATTTATCAATATATCATAGTAGTGTTCTGCTTTTTTTGAATGTATTGTTAAATGTTACAGCTACAAATCTGACCACTTCCAGAATTATATGTTCAAAATTAATATTTTTTATTTTGTGTTACCCTACCGTACTTAAAATTGCATATTTTGGTCAAATTTTGTGATGCAAATAATATTATTAACCCTAGGAACATGAGTTTGGTCAGTTTTTTTTAATTCCCTAACACTTAGAACATTAGAGAATAGTATCATTGTAATACAATTTATAATTTATGAGTTACAAGTAAAAGGGATTTGAAAAATATAGTTGTGAGAAAATGATCCACAAAGTACCGCAGAGCTCTTTAAATAGCCGATGAAATGTCTAGCATTTTAAATCATAACTCCCAAACTATTACAGATATTTAATTAATCGTACATTAAAAATACATTGCAAAATCGAAATTTTGAAGGTGGTTTACTGTACCGATCCCCTTAACTAACAATCGATTAAATGAAGCAGAAAAATCGATTAATTACTACAAATTACGATTAAGCGACGGCTGGACGAATAATCAATTAGTTGTTTTGTCGAATAATAGACCTATTGCTCTCATTTTACTACACTCTCACATAAGAAAAATAGACAATACTAGCATTACCCGTCGCAGCTTCGCCCGCGAATATTCTAGTTGTAAAGAGTACACTTAGCAAAATCTCAATCATGAATGCTATGACTGATTTATCCATGGTATGAATAATCAGACTTTATCAATTCAGTTACTGGTGCAGTGGTTAGGGGTTTGTCATTCCTTCATAGGTATATCAGAGTGAAGTTAGTTTTCTGGGAATTGGCAGACACTGTTAATTTAAGGGCCTTTAAATGTGGTTTTCGGAGGCCCTTTATAGTCGGGTGAAAAATACCTTTCGTACCAGACTCACAGTGAAAATTGCGTGAAAAACTTCTAGAGTGCCCCTTAACCCCCTTAAGCGCATTATACTGTATGTATTGATGAATTTTACAGCCTAATTTGGTTCAGTGGTAACCTTATAACCGTCTGGAAACTTTCACAGTAATGTAATAATTGGAATTGCATTGCGTCTTATTACAGAAATAGATGGACCTGTGTGATTCTGTTACCATGGTTACCGTGTTGCATTCTTTCATTATTTCATTGTAAACTAGCTGTACCCGGCATGCGTTGCAATGCCAATCAAAGAAAGTGTTGGCGTTGTAACTTTTGTTTGTTGAAGTGGTTTTGGATTCCCAATATATTTTTTCTTTTTCCGTTAACCACCTCTAAAGTATTGTAAAATTGATTTACTATCTCAAAGAAATCATGGGAGCGTGCTCAACAACTCAACAAAGTTTCATCGCAATGAAATAAATAGTATATGAACGCATATGGGACTTTCTTGAAACGATTCGAGCGCCGTCACCCATTGGTTGAATATACTCGTACGCTACCTATTGTAAAATGGATTTAATAAGTCGAAAACCTTCCCTGGCATGTACACAACAAATCATGAAAGTTTCATCGCAATCGGATGAATGGCATATCAACGCATACGGGATTTTGTTTAAACGATTCGCGCGCCGTCACTCATTTGTTGAATCTACCTGTGCGTCACACATTGAAAAACGGATTTACTAATTCATACACCTTCGCAGAACTGTACTCAACTCCCCAAAGTTTTATCATAATCGCATGAATGGTAGCCTATATGAACGCATACGGGACTTGGTTGAATCGATTCACGCACTGTCGCTCATTAATTGAATCTACTCGTGCGCTATCAATTGTAAATTGGATTTACTAAATCAGAAATCTTTGCGGGAGTGGAAAGAACATTTCTCCAAATTTCATTGCAATCGGAAGAATGGTATATGAACGCAAACGGGACTTTTGTTTAAGTGATTCGCGTGTCGTCTCTCATTTGTTGAATCTACTTGTGCGATATCTATTGTAAAGTGGATGTAGGCCTACTAAGCCAGAAACCTTCCCTGAAGTGTACACAACATCTCACCCAAGTTTTATCGCTATCGGACGAATGGTATATAAACGCATATGGGACATTGTTGAAACGCTTCGCGCATCTTCGCTCATTTGTTGAATCTACTTGTGCGCTACCTATTGTAAAATGGATTTACTGGGCATGAAACTTTCCCTGGAGTGTACACAACGACTCACCAAAGTTTAGTCGCTATCAGACGAATGGTATAAGAACGCATATGGGACTATTTTGAAACACCTCGCGCGTCTTCACTCATTTGTTTAATCCACTTGTGCGATACATATTGTAATGTGCATTTACTAACCCACAAACCTTCCCTAAAGTGTACACAATATCTCTCCCAAGTTTCATCGCTATCAGACGAATAGTATATGAACGCATACGGGACTTTATTGAATCGCTTCGCGCGTCGTCGCTCATTAGTTGAATCTACTCGTGCGCTACCTAATATAACATGGATTTACTAAGCCAGAAACCTTGCATGTAATGTACACAACCTCTCACCCAAGTTTTATCGCTATCGGACGAATGGTATGTGAACGCATACAGGACTTTGTTGAAACGCTTCGCTCGTCGTCGCTCATTTGTTGAATCTACTCGTGCGCTACCTATTGTTAAGTGGATTTACGAAGTCTGAAACCTTCCCTGAAGTATACACAACATTTCACCCAAGTTTCATCGCTATCAGACGAATAGTATATTAACGCATACGGGACTTTGTTGAAACGCTTCGCGCGTCTTCGCTCATTTGTTGAATCTTCTCGTGCGCTACCTATTATAACATGGATTTACTAAGCCAGAAACCTTGCCTGTAGTGTACACAACCTCTCATCCAAGTTTCATCGCAATCGGACGAATGGTATGTGAACGCATACAGGACTTGTTGAAACGCTTCGCCCGTCGTCGCTAATTTGTTGAATCTACCCGTGCGCTACCTATTGTTAAGTGGATTTACTAAGCCAGAAACCTTACCTGAAGTGTAGAGAACATCTCACCCAAGTTTCATCGCAATGGGATGAATGGTATCTGACGCATGTGGGACTTTCTTGTAACAACCGCAGGCCATTTTGTTGATGCTACTCGCGCGCCATCTACTGTAAATTGGATTTACTACGCCTATAACTTTTCCGGGACTGTGCACAACAACTCACCAAAATTTGATCGCAATCGGATGAATTCTATATGAACGCAACGCCATTAAGCATTTGTTTAAACTACCCGCGCGCTATCTATTGTGAAATGGATTAACTATGCCTATGAACCTCCCGAAAGTGTGTACAACAACTCACCAAAATTTGATCGTAATCGGATGAATGGTTTATGTACGCATAAAAGACGAACAGACAGACATTCCTTTTTATATATATGCAAGCTGTACCCGGCATGCGTTGCAATGCCAATCAAAGAAAGTGTTGGCATTGTAATTTGGTTTCTTGAAGTGCTTTTGGATACACAATTTTTTCTTCAATTTCCGTTAACTGCCTCTAAGCTATCGTAAAATGGATTTGCTAATTTTGAAACATTTGTGGGAGAGTGCGCAATAACTCACCAAAGTTTCATCGAAATCGGATGAATGGTATATGAACGCAGATGGAACTTTGCTGAAACACTTCACGCGTCGTCACTCATTTGTTGCATCTACTCGTGCGCTACCTATTGTAAAATGGATTTACTAAGTTGAAAACCTTCCCTGGCGTATACACAACAAATCATCAAAGTTTCATCGCAATCGGATGAATGGCATATGAACGCTTACGGGATTTTGTTTAAACGATTCACGCGCCGTCACTCATTTGTTGAATCGACTCGCGCGCTACCAATTGTACAATGGATTTACTAAGTCATAAACCTTCCCTGCAGTGTGCACAACAACTCACCCTAGTTTCATCACAATCGGATGAACGGTATATGAACGCAGATGGAACGTTGTTGAAACGGTTTGTGCGCCGTCACTCATTTGTTCAAACTACTCGTTCGCAACCCATTATACAATGGACTTACTAAATTAGAAACGTTCCCTGCAGTGTGCACAACAACTCACCCAAGTTTCATCGCAATTGGATGAATAGTAGGCCTATATGAACGCATACGGGACTTTGTTGAAGCGATTCGCGTGCCTTCGCTCATTAGTTGAATCTACTCGTGCGCTACCTATTGTGCAATGGATTTTCTAAGTCAAAAACCTTCCCTGGACTGTGCAGCACATCTCAGCCAAGTTTCATCGTATCGGACGAATGGTAGGCCTATATGAAAGCGTACGGTACTCTGTTGAAACGATTCGCGCGTCGTCGCTCAGCTGTTGAATCTACTCGTGCGCTACCTATTGTAAAGTATATTTGCTAAGCCAGAATCCTTCCTTAGAGTGTACTCAATATCTCACCCAAGCTTCATCGCTATCGGACGAATGGTATATGAACGCATACGTGACTTGGTTGAAACGCTTCGCGCGTCGTAGCTCATTTGTTGAATCTACACGTGCGCTGCCTATTGTAAAGTGGATTTACTCAGCCAGAAACCTTCCCAAAAGTGTACACAGCATCTAACCCAAGCTTCATAGCGATCGGACGAATGGTATATGAATGCATACGGGACTTTGTTGAAACGCTTTGCGTGTCGTCACTCATTTGTTGGATCTACTCGTGCGCTATCTACTGTGAAATGTATTTACTAAGTTAGAAACCTTCCCTGGAGTGGAAACAACTTCTCACCCAAGTTTCATCGCAACCGGATGAAAGGTTTACGAACAAATACGGGACTGTGTCGAAATGCTTCGCGCGTCGTCACTCATTTGTTGAATCTACTCGTGCGCTGCCTATTGTAAAATGGATTTACTCAGCCAGAAACCTTCCTTGGAGAGTAATCAGCATCTCACCCAAGTTTCAGCGCAATCGGATGGGTGGTGTATGAACGCATAGGAGACATACACACCCACACACCCACATGCATACTATCAAGTGACATTGATTTTTAGCCTACTTTTCACATTTTGCAAAAATTAGGAAAAAGTAGTCTTATGAGATCGATCCGGGAAAATGAGTGTCTGTCTGTCTGTCTGTCTGGCTGGCTGTGTGTGTGTGTCCCCCTATCAACTCCTAAACGGCAGGAGCAATCGAAATAAAATATCTCACGGCCATATTTGAAAATGATGTCAGTGCTACCAACTGCTGAAAAATCGCAATTGAAATTTGAGCTCCATGTTGGATATCTTGGAAGGTATGAATGGGAGCTATTTCAAAATCGGCACACATATAGATAATAATATTGCAGTTTAATTTCCAGAAGGCCATACATGGCAGTGTTGCCAAAATGATTATAAGCCTACTGATAGGTCCAATATTTAAATTCATATAACTTCTACACTATCAATTTGAATTCAACCAAATTTCGTATGTTGTATGTGTACATAACCAGATATGACTGAACGTATTCTTAAGAGCCAACAGGGCTGCCAACTGTTAACGAATGCTCTCAATTTCTTTTATATGAGAAAGTATGCAAGCCGACAGCTTTAAACTATGCACACGTATAGTACATGACATTCTATATTAATTTGGAGTAACTTATATACGTCAGTGCTACCAACATGATTCTAAGCCTGCTGAGAGGTCGAACTTTAAATACATGTAACTTCCATACTATCATTTGGATTTCAACCAAATTTTGTATGTGATATGTGTACCACAACAGCTATGACTGTGCGTATTCTTAAGAGCAACCAGGGCTGCCAACTGTTAATAAATGCTGTCTCTATTTTTGTTACCCTAATATCAATATATCAGAAAGAATGCAAGCCAATAGCTCTAAACTTTGCACACATATAGTACCTGGCTTTCTAGATTACTTTGGAGTAACTAATATACGTCAGTGCTGCCAACATGATTCTAAGCCTGCTGATAGTTCCAATTTTAAAATGCATGTAACTTCTATACTAACTAATGGATTTCATTCAAAATTGGCACAACAATAGATCATATTATTTCAGATTATTTCTGACCAATACATGCATGACACTGTTGCCAACATGATTTTACGCGCGCTGTTAGATCCAATGTTTAACTGCATGTAACGTCCATGCTATTCATTGGACTCCAACCAAATTTTGTATTCTGTACCTTAAGAGATGGAACTAAGAATATATTCAGTCACCGGGGCTGCCAACTGTAGTGCTCTATTAGGCTACATTATGCCAGGTATACAGTATTTCGAACTAATTAGAAATTTCGATATTACCAACTTAATTTCGTCATTATTCTAGATAGATCCATATCGATCAATCATTGGCATGAATCTTAAATTTTAAGAAAAGTAGGCTCTTTAGTTCGTCACGGAACTTCTTGTTATATATAGATAAGTATAAGATAAGATATACATGTTTTAAGGTATTTATTTAATTGTGAGGCATTTAAAGAGTAAGTGAGCGCGTTTCGCTTACGGATTGGATTATGTGTAGGTTGGTGTTAACGAGACCTTATTTTCGGTACAAAACTGGAATGGGACCTTCGCAGAATAATATAGGGAGGGATATTAAAATGTATTGTATCATAGACTATATTTTCAAATAATGTAGTCTACCTCCTTTGTAAAATTAGACTAAAACAAAGTAAAAACATGTCCCTGTCCTAAATTGTAAACATTGAAGAATAATTCAAAATCTTTGCTGAAAACTCTTCGTTTTCTTTTTTCGTAACCATTCCCAATTTGATTGATGTTTGGCCTTCCACTGTCATTGACTTCTATTTGATTATTGTTAACACAAACAAGGAAGAACACTTTGCATATTTAGGCTAAAAGTAACTTTTATAGATTTATATTCTTCATTCCGAAAAGAAGCGATCTTAATGTACTCATCGACCCTTCCATTAGTCATTTTCAAGAAAATTTTCGATATTTGTTATTGTCTTATTCGATAGTATGTCCTCTCTAGTTTCCAGAAATATATAGTTTATACTAATTTTATTGTTGTTTAGCTCATTTATATTCACTTTAATGATGAATGTGCACGCTTTTCAGCAGCTGTCACTTTTGACGCATAGGTGCAGCAGATAAAGCACACATTAATCTGGCTTTGAAACAGTCTACTCCAGAACTAAAACAATGTAGGAGATACTCACGGGTCGTAGAATGCAGAAGATTGACCTAAAATCCAAAGAAAAGGCAGTTTTTAGGAGTTGAAAAGTAAGACACTTTACTCTAAATGTGTACCTCAACTTTAAGTTACGATTTCTCTCACTTCATTTTTTTTTCAATATTTGTCTTGGCTTGGGCAGTTAAAATGTCCACTTAGAATGCAGATATTAGTTTCATTTAAAAACTAAAATATAGCCAAATAATGCAGCTATGTTGTAAAGCAGAATGAAGCTGTTAAATTGAATTTATTAATTTATTTTTTATTTTTTAAATCAATATAACGTAAATTGTAAAACAAAGCTAATATATTTGCCTCAATCAATGATAGCAAAACGATTCTGCTATACAACATTCCGAACATACAGCAGATCAATATGCGACAACAATGACGCAATTAAGTTGAAAAGAGCAAAGATATCGCATCCTAACAATGCACGTTCTTTTTTTGATTAATCTTTGAAAAAGACCCCCAAACTTATTTAATTTTTCTTTTTTGGCAAAAATCCACTAGTTTATATTCTTCGAATCAGTGATATCAATTTCAAGAAAATAAGATAACTTGTAATGAAATGTCTTCAGTAGTGTCGATGAGTACCTTAACTTAAGCGATGAACTTCGCATCTTAACTTGTGTCTACTAATCAATTAATCGACTTTTTGTTTAGCCGATTAATCTACAATTCGGTTAGTCAGTTAATCGATTGATTAGTCATTGGATTAATATATTATTTTTTTCGATTAATCAATCGATTACTAATGGATTAATCGAACGAGCTCTATTAGAAAGTATAGGACCATATTGTGAAATCAGTATGTACGAGTATGTCCTTTTCTCATTATTGACGTCTGTACATGACAGAGGAAGTGTTTGTTGGAACGTAACAACAACAAGAACAACAACAGTAACAACATCTCTAGGTAGCAAGCTGAGCTTCTATGCCCAAGATAGCGGGTTCAAACCCGGCCGAAGCCGTCGGATTTTTTAAGAGCGTTAAAAATCCCTTAGTGTGCCTTCCTTCGGAGGGGAAGTAAAGCCGGCGGTCCCATGTCATAGATTTACGGCATGTTAAAGAACCGTCCACTAATTGCACCTGTGTGAAGCTAAATTTGATATGTTAAGAATGTAAACAACGCTCATAGGTTTCTACGTTCGTTGCCAAGAGCCGACTGCGGTGGCGGCTAGTAGCTAAGTTCTGAACTTGGCCTAGTAGTCGTTGACGGTGGCGCTTGGCAGCAAAAGTAGGAACTATTTGAAAAATTCTAAGTTGCAGTACTTAAATTAAGAAACAGATACACACACTAATACAGTCATCAATTAACACCGTTTACCGGACAGATTCTACACACACCCATAGTACATGGGGCTACATGACCGCGTTGTCGCAGCCCCTAAACTTAAGAACCAACCAACCAACATCTCTAGGAACCCAAAAAGAAAAATACCGTCTGCCATCCAAAAACAGTGGCTGACAGGGCAGTTTGCATAGACAGAACACATT
Organism: Meconema thalassinum; assembly: GCA_946902985.2. Taxonomy (NCBI): domain Eukaryota; kingdom Metazoa; phylum Arthropoda; class Insecta; order Orthoptera; family Tettigoniidae; genus Meconema; species Meconema thalassinum. The sequence goes on from OX336393.1 coordinate 419,564,418, forward strand.
CCGATAAGTTAACACATCACAACGTTTTAACCTTTAATCAGGTATGTGGGCAACAGTTACATAAGTGGTTAGGCTGGGTGCTCACAACACCCCAACTAAAACTTGCACTATTCTTTTACAAGTGAGTTGTCCAGTTGCAAAACTCGTTTAATCCACTTGTCAATAAGGATCATGTCGTAAAATTATTTATTTAACTAATTTATTATATTTTACTTTACTTTATTTTATTATATTTTGTTTTATTTTGTTTTGTTTAATTTAATTTAATTTTGTTTTGTTTTATTTTGATTTTGATTTTGTTTTGTTATATTTCATTTCCTTTTATTTTGTTTTAAATTGTTTTATTTAATTTGTTGTTTTGTTTTCTGTTTTGTTTTATTTATTTATTTTGCTTTTATTTTGTTTTGTTTATTTTGTTTTGTTTTATTTTGATTTTGTTTTGTTTCTTTTGTTTTATTTTCTTTTGTTTTATTTTGATTTTCCAGAAAACAAACATAAAACCAAAAACAAAAATCACGAAGCCAAAAGAAAAATTCAAAAGCAAAAGCAAAAGCAAAAAACAAAAACAAGAAACACAAAGCAAAAAGCAAAATTCTAAAAAGCAAAAAGAGAAAACAATCACAAAACCAAAACCAAGAAAGAAAAGCAAAACGTAAAACTCAAAAGCAAAAGCACAAAGCAAACACAAAACCAAAATCCAAAAAACACTAAGCAAAAAGAAAAAAGGAGATAACAACAAACACAAAAGATTCGTGAGGCAAAGTCAAGAGAAACGTTTCTCATGAAAATGATTCTTATTCACAAGTGGATTAAACGAGTTTTGCAACTGGACGACTCAAGTGTTAAATGAAGACCAAATAGGCCAAATTCAATCTTTATTGCTACCTTAAAAATATTACCATAAGGTATTTGGCACCACAGTTATAAAAATAAATATCTTACTGATTTCCAATCCCAAAGTTTTAATATCTTTGTTTCGTACTTCATGTAAATTTTTAAGCTCAATTCTTCATTGTTTCTAGACAATTCTTTACTAACACAAATATGTAAACTGATCCATTCCTGCGCTTCATCTAAAGAAGTATTCATTTCACACACTCCTAACACCACGCAGAAGCGACAGCTCAATTTGAGAAGTAGAAACCAACTAGACACGATGTGTAACGTAACTGGGTATGCGGGGTGCTGACGACACCCCAGCATATAAATGCTATTGTCGGCAATAATAGACACAACATTACACAATGCTAATGACGTTATATTAAACTCCAAGCTTATTCAAGAAGGTAAAGGGAATATTACGCTAAGGGTGTTCTCAGCACCCCACATGCCCAGTTAAAGGTTAACACAGCATTTGTAGACAAGTACTTCCTATTTCTAGTTTTTGAGGTTCATCTCGTAAGTAATGACAGCTTCGTGGAATAGTTGGTGTAGGGCTGCGTCTTTTTGTGGGTTTTAAAAGTGTTTTGTAGACAAATTTTGTTGTTCTGTATATCTGATTTGATAAACCTAGAACTGACACCATACAAAAGTAAAATTTATGGGTGAAATATCTAAACCATTCAAAATAAATACAGGTGTACAACATGGCGATGATTTATCTCCACTCCTTTTCAAATTTATCCTACAGAAAATTGTAAGAATTTGGAGCAAAAAATACATGCAACACTTCAAACACTTGGCCTGCTCGAAAAAGGAGCAATTAAAGAAAGGAGGATTATCACACACATTCTTTGTCCCACCTTCAAAGATAGTTCAACTTAGAAATATAGGCCTATACCCACACTGAAATTATACGCAAATTACTCGGTCCTTTAAAACCTGCAGAATTCTGGAAATTAAGTAGAAATGATGAAATATATCGAAAAATAGAAGACATATCAGAAACAATACGGAAGAGGAGATTACAATTTTTTGGACATTTGTACAGGATGGATGACAGTAGGTTAACCAAGCAGATCTTCACATTCCTGTGGCACAAGAAGTCAACAACATTCTGAGTACAAGACGTCAAAAAGGATTTGGAAAGATACAATATCATAGAAGAAGATATACCACAGAGAGATATTTTTAGGCAAAAGGTGCTAAAAATGGAAGGATTCCATGGGTGGAAGGGAAAAAAATCCCGGCTTGAAATGGTCCGAGGAAAGGAAGAGGAAACATAGTGTGATGATGAACGAATACTGGAGGATGAAGAAGGAACAGCAAAAGACAAAGCGTTAAAATTGTATCGTGGTCCCTAGACGACCGAAACGAAAATAATAATAATAATATAATACAACTAGAACATAATGATCATAATAAGATGAGTAACGCCCGCTCAGGATTCAGTAAGCAGGACCGAGCTATCTCCATACTGCTGAATATGTAGTTAAGGGCCGGGTCGCGCCATATAGCCTTAATTTATGGTTAATGGAGCGTGGCGAATGTCACCTAAGGTCTCCGTGTTCATCTACATGTCCCCAGAGGTGGGTGACCATTTCCATACCTGTCGTGTCAGGATAATAACTAGACCTCACAAGATCCCACACTAAAAGGAAGCAAAGTGTTGCCATTGCAGAGCAATTGTCTGATACTGGTATCACAGAGCTGTTCCAGCATCTGATAATAAATATTATCCGGTCCAGGAGCTGTATTCCTGTAGAGTTCCGATGGACTGTATAAAATAACATATTAACATACCAAATTTATTTTACTAGAAAATGTTTGCTTGTTTTATTCTTATGTAGTTTTAACAAAAAATTGTATATCCGTCTTAGTCAATACATAAACGAAAATAAATTATAATTACACTTGCTCCTGGTACATGTTTCGGGGATTAATTGCTTTTATCCACTTCATCATCCAAGACAAATATCCGAAGAAAGATATAAGATAGTGTAGCACTCAAAAAATAAATGGCTATTTAACATAATATGGTGCACCATATACTGTAAGTAGGTCACAGGAAAATGTTGAGCAAAACTAAAAACATATATGTGACAGCGAAGATATTCAGCCATCAAAACACAGAGAATCAGTGGACAGTTAATTCGTAAATCCGCTCCAAAACACTGGAGCTTCGACCAGTGGTTTGATGGCTGAATATCTTCGCTGTCACATATATGTTTTTAGTTTTGCTGAACATTTTCCTGTGACCTACATATATGGTGTACCATATTAAGTTAAATAGCCATTTATTTTTTGAGTGCTACGCTATCTTATATCTTTCTTCGAATATTTGTCTTGGCTGATGAAGGGGATAAAAACAATTAATCCCCGAAACATGTACCGGGAGCAAGTGTAATTATAATTTATTTTCGTTTATGTATTGACTAAGGCGGATATACAATTTTTTGTTAAAACTATTTAGTACGTCAATACGGAACCATCATGGAAACTAGTTTATTCTTATGTCTCAACATAATCGCCAAAAAGATTGAAACATTTGTCGTATATTCACACTAGCTTTCCAATGCCCTCGGCAAAAAATTCTGCCGGCACTGAGGTGGGTACGTCTCCAAAGTCTCCTGAAGTTTTTCCTTTTTGGCGAGGCGTTGCCGCCCAACCATACCTTCAATTCTCGAAAAAGGTGAGAAAATCATTCAAGAACGCACTGTGCCAACGATACGATATACCTTTTTAAAGAATTCAAGTCTGAAGTATTGGACCATATGCCGATTAGTCCGACCCAGCACTGAATTATTTTCACCTTTTTCGAGAATTGACGGTGTGGTTTGGCGGCAACGCCTCGCCAAAAAGGAAACATTTCAGGAGACTGTCCACACGTACCCACCTCAGTGGCGGCAGAATATTTTGCCGAGGGCATTGGAAAGCTGGTGTAACGATACGAAAAATATTTCAATCGTTTTGGCGATTATGTTGAGACATAACAATAAAACAAGCAAACATTAAGTAGTAAAATCAGTTTGGTATAAAATCAATCTGTTATTTTTATTCAGTCCATCGGCACTTGGTAAAATAACAGCCCTCGTATACTGTATAGGGTCGGTGTATAAGTCCGTGCCGTTCTGTATTAGGTTGGCACCACTGCATTGTGAAACCTTCGTCTTAGTTTTTCAAGTATTTTCTGTATTCTGTTTGGAGTTTGATTGTTGCGAACAGGAAAATGTATGTTGACAACAGCTCGTTTTAGTCATTTTCAAGCCTAATAATATGTATGGAGAGTAAACACTTCCGACACATTTTACTCTTCGAGTTAAAGATGGCGCTAACTGAATACTTGAACAAACAGTTCCGTTCCTTAATATGCTCCACCCCACAAACTACTGAATCATATGTCATGAAAATATATCTGCATTTATCTTTCATCATCATCATCATCATCCGTGTCCAACTCCAGTCATCCGGATGTTGTACACTAACCTCTTCCACTGCTGCATATCCTTCCACTTCTCCTGCTCCATTACTTCTGCCACATCCAGTCCAATGTTACATGTGTCTTGTCGGATTTGGTCCATCCATCTCTTTCTTGGCCTTCCAACCAATCTAATACCAACAAGGTTCCTCACCATCTCCCTCTTTGCAGCTCTATCCATTTCCATCCTTTGCACATGGCCCAACTATCTTATTAGCTTTATTCCGTTATATTTAGTTCTTGCCTAATTTTCGAGTTTCGGATTTTACCTCTTCTAGTCTTCTGGAGAGATTTTCTCAAAAATGTCATTTCAGTTGCTTCAGTCTAGCTGTCTTGCCTCTTGTTAGTAACCATTGTTTCTAGGCCATAGGTTACAATTGGGGTAAAATATTGTTTATATAATGCTAATTTTGTTCTCTGTGGTACTTAAACATCCCATAACAGCTGTCGCACTTGATGATAACATGAGGTACCTTTAGTTAATCTGTTGTTAATTTCTGTATTAATTTCATTAGTCCTGTTAATAACACTGCCTAAATATGTAAATATTTCCACATTCTCTAACTATTCCCCATCTAAGTTGATTCAAACTTTCTTATTTTCTTTTCCACAGTGCATTACCACAGTTATCTGTTTACTAATTTTCATTCCAAACACCTTAATATTCTCATTCCAAATATCCATTCTTCTTTGTATTTCATTTTCTCTCCCCACATCACTACATCATCCGCAAAAACGAACGCAATCACCCCATCAGTTTGTCCAATATTATGTATGCTTTACAGCCTTTAAAATTTCATCCATCAATATAATAAATAAGATAAAATAGTTTAGTTACAGAAATGAAGAGGCAATATTATTCACTGTTACCAACATTACAATTACCCCGAAAAACTATACAAAGGCATTAGTGGGCTTAAAATTCATTACTCTCGAAAGAATAAAGAATATATCTCCGAAGTTCATCCCCCAACAACAGTGGTCGATAATGTGAAGGAATTTTCGCAGCAATTAGCAAGGATGAAAAGGGAAATAAGGGTTTTGAAACGGATTCCAAAAGCAGCTCGTATGGTGGTAGCATTCCGTCTTTCCCGCCTTATGGACGAATGCCAAAGGAAGAATTCATTTGATTCTTGGAAGTGTGCCCGATAATCTGGCTTTGGATTGGGTGGCCCGACACACACTTCAACCCTCACCCAGAATTCGGTACAACTCGAAAAGAAAAAAAAATCTTGAATGTCCGAATCAATTTTGGCCTAAAAAGAAACTGTGTCGGGAACGAGATTCAAGCAATCCCGGGGTCTTTATAATGATGGGTACAACTGGGGTAAAATCTCAAAATTGATCCGGTGGACACACAAGTATGACAACAAACAAGAATGACAAAAAACTCCGCTGTTAAAATAAAACTCATCCACCATTTATTACAGAACCACACCACTAAATACATAAAATCAAACACAGAAGCCTACCTTCGCTCGGAGACTTCTCAAAATTACTCTTGATGTGCAAATAAATAAATGACGCAGAAGCAAAATTCAAATTAATGAGGACAAAAATCTCCGGGCGTCCTAATCTTTGGATACAAAATAACTTACGGAGATCAGAGCTATATCACCCTAGTATTACAACCATTACTTCAATATGCTATGTCACCTCTCCGTTAATAGTCCATAAATGAGCAGGTGCATAAATCTGAGAAAATATTCAAAGAAAAATTTGTTGCCTCATTCGATCTCCTTCTAACTAAATGTAATCACCAAAATAGAAAAAAAAATATATATATGGATGTCACTGGCGTTAAAGAATTTATTTTCAGACCATTTATTCATGGATTAAATACTTTCATTATTATTTTCACTGGTTTTCGTTCAGCTGTGCCTCACTCAGAAAAATGACTGGTTGTTGGCTTTTACATTTATCACTTTACATTGTAACATCTTTATGATTCCAGATATTTATTTATTTATTTATTTGTTAATCACTGCATGCTCTTTACATATTTATAACTACACCATAAACATTTAAGTAGATGGCCTCTGCCTACCTGTATTATTTTCAACTGACAATTGCCTCAAAATTTCATATACTTGAACCTATCACGTAACATTAATTATAATCGTTTATTTTATTCACCTCGCTATAGCGAGAACCTTTAGATTCATCATAACTTCGTATTAGGCAACCCTACTATTTTATCAATGCAGTTTCATTATTTACACAACCTTGTATCAGTCACCTACCAAACGCATCTCCTCATGTTAGCATGTAAAGGGAAACCTCAGTGACGTGTGAGTGTTTAGTATAAATCTGATGTGCGCACAAAAAGTGGCCCATTAAGTGTAAATGAATCCCCTGTAATTTAAGCCTGTTCAAACAATAAATCGTCATCCAGGTTGCACCAATTCAAAGAACACAGCGACGTAACACGCTGAAAGAACCCTGTACTCAGATTATATTTTAAAGCATCCATATATTTTATTTTAAACCCTAAATATGACTGCATTAATCTCTCAAAAGAAAACTTAAAATTTACTATCCTAATAATCATGTCATGATATCGCATTTTATCTTTTTGATTAACTTCTATTTCGATTTAAGCCCATCTGTCCAAATCTTAGTAACCACTACCCATTAACCACTACTTAAGAATTAACATGGTTTTCAGTACCTTTCGACCACCTCAGTCTTGGTTCCGCTGACACGTTTCCTGGGGGTTTGGGTCCACGTTCTTCCCATTGAACATCCTCCCCTCTCGTCCTGGATCCAGCTCGCGACCCTCGGGGTGTCCATGGTCCTGGCTCGCCTTCGTTTCCGCGTCATCGTAACAGCTTCCACATTACTAAACTTAGCTTGTCATCTCTTCGCTCGTAAAGTTCTTGACACAAAACTCGCACTGGTCTGTACTGATAGCCTTTATGTCCGTCCAATACATCGCTGCAATCTTCATGTCGAATATGCCAAGTAATATCAACTTATGGCCGTGATAATAACTCTATAACGGCACAGGTTATATCGTACGCATCCACACCAGCCTGCACTCATAAGAGATTACGTCCGTCCTTGGCCTTGAATGTCGCTCTATATTTGGACTACACTAAGTTTATCTCTCATAGTTCACTGACCCTGGATACTCATTTGTCTGCTCGTCAAACAATAGCACATCGCTTCGTTCATATGTTCTGGTCGTCAATTATATCGCGCACGGCCCATACAGTCCCGTACCTAGTGAAAGCTTGAGACACCACGTGTGTCTGCTCGCACTTCGTCGTACAAATGACTAGTGTCCCACAACATAATGCATTATGATCTGCGTTATAATATCACCTCGCCACATTCGGCTTTAGTATTCGTTAATACAGAGCTGTCCACGCAAGAAATAATACTGAACCTTTCAGCTATGTCCCAAAAACTGTCGGAATACCACACTGGTTCCAAGCGGCCACGGTACGACTGCTACTACACTCTTGTTTGGAACTTCAGCGTGCGGCGACACAAAAATAAAGATGAACTTCGGCGTACGGCGACACAAAAGAAAGTGAACTTCGTTGTACGGCGATGCAAAATAAAGTGACCAGCTTCTCCGGTGTGACCTTTCCACCTTGACTTTTCCTGGAGCTCATCAGCGCCCTCTACACTTCTGGAACCTTCGCCTAGTCATGATGTCGACTATGTCCATGACGTAAAAACATCAACCTCAGGTTACTTCCGCTTGCTTTCTTCCTCGGGCTATGCGACGTTGCCAGAGCTCTCAAAACCATGCGATATCGGTCACAGAAGGATCTACTGACATTTTGCTACGTAGCTTTACAAGTTCCTGAAAAGAAATCAAAGAATATAGTCCAATTTATCAAGAAAAATATTTACCATCCTCCAATCGACTTTTCTCAGCGTGTTCCTCAAAGAAAAACTCAAGAGCCTCAAACTTCTTTATCATGGAGAGTGGAATCTAAAACGGCAGAAGGAGACATACGTGGAGCCGTGAAACTCCTTTCATCCTCAGATAAGCTTACACCTGATAACGAGGATACGTTTTTACATCTAAAGGATAAATATCCTGAACCAACTAGAGCACTTATTTTTCCCGATCCTCCTAATGAAGAAAATAAGTTCACAGTATCAGAAGAAGATGTGGTGGTAATTCTCAGCAAATTCCGAAATGGGTCTGCAGATGGTATTGATGTTTACGCCCACAACACCTCAAAGACCTAACTGCAAAGGGTAATGGTGTGGCCGGAAAAAAAAAATACTAATTTCTTTAACATCCCTCTGCAATTTTATGCTATCGGGTCAGGTGAATTCGGATATCCTTCCAATCCTATATGGGGCGAGTCTGTGTGGACTGAACAAGAAGGGTGGCGGGCTCCGCCCTATTGCAATTGGTTGCACTCTAAGAAGGTTAACAGCAAGTCTAGCATGTAATGATGTTCGTGAAGATTTGGCAGAATACTTCAACCCTATCCAACTTGGCTTTGGCACGAAGGGTTCTTGTGAAGCTGCAATCCATTCTGCTCGAGCTTTTGTGAACAAAAATGTGGGAACCGACAAGATTGTACTTAAGATTGACTTCAGAAATGCGATTAATAATGTTGATCGAGATGTTCTGCTGACACGTTTCAAAGATAAAGCCCCTTCACTTTACAACTTCTTCTGGCAATGTTATCGAGAACCATCTTATCTAGTTTTTGGAGACAAGATTATCCTTTCTCAATCTGGTCTCCAACAAGGTGACCCTGGAGGGCCCTTAGGCTTTTGTCTGGTCATTCAGCCAATTTTGGAGAAGCTTTCATCTGAATTGAATATTTGGTATTTGGATGATGGCTCGCTGCTAGGGGATCCGACTGTCGTTCTGGATGATTTTTCCACTATTATTGCGGAATGTAAATCAGTTGGTCTTGACATCAACCCCAGCAAATGTGAGTTGTTCTTCTGCGGTGACAATGAAGATGAGACTTTTTTTCTCGTTTCAACGAGTTATCTCCAGGCATTTAAGTGGTTCCGTCTCTAACTTTGCTGACGGCTTCAGTCACTGAAAGTGCCATTGAACCCTCCTTATCCAGAAAATTTGACGAGTTAACTCTTCTGCTTGGGCGTCTGAAAGATTTGAAGTTTTACATTGCTTACTTTCTCGTAAAAACTGTTTCCTTGTTCCTAAGCTCATATATTTATTACTGCCACGTGATTTTTTTATTTAGGCTGTTTCACGACCCATTTTATAAAAAATCTAATCTTAGAAGTAGGCTACTCCTCTATGGAAGATTAGACCGTCGATACAGAGAATGGATGATTTTGTGAAATGCACACTAGAGTCAACTCTTAATACAAATTTAAATAATAGATCATGGACAATAACCTCACTCCCTGCTCGTTGCGGTGGAATCGGAATAAGGAAAATTGAAGATTTAATGCTTCCAGCTTTCATGTCATCGGTGAATATTGTTTTCTCTCTCGTCCAGTCAATGTTTCTGGTTATTTCGGACATTGAGGAAATCACTTTTTACGCTGAGGCCTTGGAATTATGGAACTACCAGTTTAATGATCCATCTATCCCTTCAGCTCCTGCGTTTCAACGTAATTAGGACGGTCTAGTTTGCAAAAAAAATAATGGACAACCTGGAATTTCACTCAGATGAGGAAAAGGCTAGTTTGAAGAAAGAATCGAATTCATGGTTATATGCCATCCCATCGAGGACAATAGGGACATTACTGGACAACAATAGTTTTGGGATTTCGATGTCTCTCCGCCTTGGATCAACGCTTTGTAAACCTCATACTTGTGTCTGTGGTGAGGTCGTTTCCGCACGTGGTACACACGGTCTCTCTTGTAAAAGGAGTGCTGGCCGACATTCTCGTCATTTCTCGATAAATGAAACGCTCCGGAGGGCTTTCGCTACTGCGAAATTCCCGTCAATTCTTGAACCATCTGGAATTTGCAGAGACGACGGTCGCCGCCCTGATGGGATGACCATAAGTCCGTGGTCGAATGGCAAATGCCTAGTCTGGGATGCAACGTGCTCAGATACGTTGGCTCCTTCCTATATCTCATCATCGTCAAAAGAAGCAGGATCTGTAGCTGAGATCGCCGTCACTCGGAAGCAAAACAAATATAGGAAGATCATGGAGGACTATATTTTTGTGGCCTTTCCTGTGGAGACAATGAGTCCTTGGAGTGAGGACGCAATAAATCTAGTAAACAAGCTAGGAAGAGTAATAGGTGGAGTCTCTGGTGATCCTCGTTCCAAAACCTATTTGATGCAGAGAATCGGCATAGCGATTCAAAAGGGAAACGCAGCCTGTGTTATGGGAACAATTCCACATACCACTTCAATGGACGAAATATTTTATTTGTTATACTGTAGTTAATTTAATACGGATGTTTTATTTCAAGAGTGTATTGAACTAGCTGATTAATGTAAAATGTGCCTGTTTGTGTAGCTGTAGAAATAAAATTACTATCGATTGAGTAATCAATTATTAAAAACAAAATATTAAACAAAATGTACATTTATAACCTTACTATTGAAGTTAAGTTTTCAAACTAAATACACTTGAAGAAGATTTCATGGCTTGCAATCGAACTTAAAAAGCATGGTTCTTGTTCTTAAACTTATTTTTTTTAATTTTTCATTGATAAGTTTAAAAAGAGCTTTGTTTTTTAAGCAATGCATAAATACTGCAGCCATTATTCCAGGTCATATTATTGCACTTATGTATATAAAGATACTGTGAAAAATTCAAGTTGATCAGTGCAGTAGACTAATTTCTGACATACACGACATTTGCATAAAAATAAATGTTGTAAGAAATGACTGTCCAAGAAATGTCTGCAAATAGATTAATAGAGAAGTGATAGATGTTTTCCAAACTTAACAAACTTCAAAAACTCATATCTCAGAAACAGATTAACATTTTTGCTTCAAACAAATTGCCTTTGATATTTCAATATGGTGGCAACCCAAAACTCAAAATAGAGTGCAGCAGAAGCCACGAGAGGAATTTCTGCTTTGTACCGGAGAAGAGGACTGCACGGAAATGGTTATTGCGCTTCCGGGAGGGAAATTTCGACTTGTGTGAGAAACCACGTTCTGGATACCCTTTACTCTCCTTCAAACAACCTAAGAATTGGCACACATTTTGGAATGCGAACACACGACGCTGGATGGTGGTCATTGACATTACATCACTGAGTGACTGATTCATTGATTTATTTATAACGTGTTATTGTAATGTAATATTGAATTTTATACTAATAAGAACGGCACTGACTTATGCACCCTCCCAATATATTGTAGAAATCCGAAGCAGCTGTGACAAAGGAGAAAGGGTTGGGTCATAACTCTGGAGCTGGATACAACAGAGAAATACATTTCAATACTGTTGACATTGGCGATATAGTCCATGCTGATTTCTCTGTTAACGGAGAAACTGGACATCTGACAAAACTCAGTCCACACTATAGATAAAGCAGTATGTGTCGTCATGTTCCTTCTTGGTTTCTACTAGAGTCGAGGCCAGAGCTGGGAAGGAACTCGTTACTTGCAACACCGCTACCAGTAACCGTTACTACGTACGGTAACGATCGGGTAATGACGTTACTAATAACAGTTAGGCTAATTTTACAGTAACGAGAGAGAAACGCCGTTATTAGTAACTATTACTATGTACGGTAACGATCGGGTATTGACGTTACTAATAATAGTTACATTTTACAGTAACGAGAGAGAAACGCCGTTATTAGTAACTATTACTATGTACGGTAACGAGCGGGTATTAATGTTTCTAGTAACGATTACTTTTTACAGTAACGAGAGAGAAACGCCGTTATTAGTAACTATTACTATGTACGGTAACGAGCGGGTATTAACATTTCTAGTAACGATTACTTTTTACAGTAACGAGAGAGAAACGCCGTTATTAGTAACTATTACTATGTACGGTAACGAGCGGGTATTAACGTTACTAGTAACGATTACTTTTTACTGTAACGAGAGAGAAACGCCGTTATTAGTAACTATTACTATGTATGGTAAGGACCGGGTAATAATGTTTCTAGTAATGGTTGCTTTTTACAGTAACGAGAGAGAAACGCCGATATTAGTAACTATTACTATGTACGGTAACGAGCAGGTAATAACGTTACTAGTAACGATTACTTTTTACAGTAACGAGAGAGAAACGCCGTTATTAGTAACTATTACTATGTACGGTAACGAGCAGGTATTAACGTTACTAGTAACGATTACTTTTTACAGTAACGAGAGAGAAACGCCGTTATTAGTAACTATTACTATGTACGGTAACGAGCAGGCATTAACGTTACTAGTAACGATTACTTTTTACAGTAACGAGAGAGAAACGCCGTTATTAGTAACTATTACCATGTACGGTAACGAGTGGGTAATAATGTTTCTAGTAATGGTTACTTTTTATAGTAACGAGAGAGAAACGCCGTCATTAGTATCTATTACTATGTACGGTAACGAGTGGGTAATAATGTTTCTAGTAATGGTTACTTTTTACAGTAACGAGAGAGAAACGCCGTTATTAGTAACTATTACTATGTACGGTAACGAGCAGGTATTAACCTTTCTAGTAACGATTACTTTTTACAGTAACGAGAGAGAAACGCCGTTATTGGTAACTATTACCATGTACGGTAACGAGCAGGTATTAACGTTTCTAGTGACGATTACTTTTTACAGTAACGAGTGAGAAACGCCGTTATTAGTAACTATTACCATGTACGGTAACGAGCAGGTATTAACGTTTCTAGTAACGATTACTTTTTACAGTAACGAGAGAGAAACGCCGTTATTAGTAACTATTACCATGTACGGTAACGAGCAGGTATTAACGTTTCTAGTAACGATTACGTTTTACAGTAACGAGAGAGAAACGCCGTTATTAGTAACTATTACCATGTACGGTAACGAGCAGGTATTAACGTTTCTAGCAACGATTACTTTTTACAGTAACGAGAGAGAAACGCCGTTATTAGTAACTATAACTATGTACGGTAACGAGCAGGTATTAACGTTTCTAGTAACGATTACTTTTTACAGTAACGAGAGAGAAACGCCGTTATTAGTAACTATTACTATGTACGGTAACTATCGGGTATTGACGTTACTAATAACAGTTACATTTTACAGTAACGAGAGTGAAACGCTGTTATTAGTAACTATTACTAGGTACGGTAACGAGCGGGTATTAACATTTCTAGTAACGATTACATTTTACAGTAACGAGAGAGAAACGCCGTTATTAGTAACTATAACTATGTACGGTAACGAGCAGGTATTAACGTTTCTAGTAACGATTACTTTTTACACTAACGAGAGAGAAACGCCGTAATTAGTAACTATTACCATGTACGGTAACGAGCAGGTATTAACGTTTCTAGTAACGATTACTTTTTACAGTAACGAGAGAGAAACGCCGTTATTAGTAACTATTACTATGTACGGTAACGAGCAGGTATTAACGTTACTAGTAACGATTACTTTTTACAGTAACGAGAGAGAAACGCCGTTATTAGTAACTATTACTATGTACGGTAACGAGCAGGTATTAACGTTTCTAGTAACGATTACTTTTTAACGAGAGAGAAACGCCGTTATTAGTAACTATAACTATGTACGGTAACGAGTGGGTAATAATGTTTCTAGTAATGGTTACTTTTTACAGAGACGAGAAAGAAACCCCGTTATTAGTAACTATTACTATGCACAGTAACGAGCAGGTAATAACGTTACTAGTAACGGTTACATTTTACAGTAACGAGAGAGAAACGCCGTTATTAGTAACTATTACTATGTATAGTAACGAGCAGGTAATAACGTTTCAAGTAATGGTTACTTTTTACAGAAACGAGAGAGAAACGCCGTTATTAGTAACTATTACTATGTACAGTAACGAGTGGGTAATAACGTTTCTAGTAACGATTACTTTTTACAGTAACGAGAGAGAAACGCCGTTATTAGGAACTATTACCATGTACGGTAACGAGTGGGTATTAACGTTTCTAGTAACGATTACTTTTTACAGTAACGAGAGAGAAACGCCGTTATTATTAACTATTACTATGTACGGTAACGAGCAGGTATTAACCTTTCTAGTAACGATTACTTTTTACAGTAACGAGAGAGAAACGCCGTTATTGGTAACTATTACCATGTACGGTAACGAGCAGGTATTAACGTTTCTAGTGACGATTACTTTTTACAGTAACGAGTGAGAAACGCCGTTATTAGTAACTATTACCATGTACGGTAACGAGCAGGTATTAACGTTTCTAGTAACGATTACTTTTTACAGTAACGAGAGAGAAACGCCGTTATTAGTAACTATTACCATGTACGGTAACGAGCAGGTATTAACGTTTCTAGTTACGATTACGTTTTACAGTAACGAGAGAGAAACCCGTTATTAGTAACTATTACCATGTACGGTAACGAGCAGGTATTAACGTTTCTAGCAACGATTACTTTTTACAGTAACGAGAGAGAAACGCCGTTATTAGTAACTATAACTATGTACGGTAACGAGCAGGTATTAACGTTTCTAGTAACGATTACTTTTTACAGTAACGAGAGAGAAACGCCGTTATTAGTAACTATTACTATGTACGGTAACTATCGGGTATTGACGTTACTAATAACAGTTACATTTTACAGTAACGAGAGTGAAACGCTGTTATTAGTAACTATTACTAGGTACGGTAACGAGCGGGTATTAACATTTCTAGTAACGATTACATTTTACAGTAACGAGAGAGAAACGCCGTTATTAGTAACTATAACTATGTACGGTAACGAGCAGGTATTAACGTTTCTAGTAACGATTACTTTTTACAGTAACGAGAGAGAAACGCCGTAATTAGTAACTATTACCATGTACGGTAACGAGCAGGTATTAACGTTTCTAGTAACGATTACTTTTTACAGTAACGAGAGAGAAACGCCGTTATTAGTAACTATTACTATGTACGGTAACGAGCAGGTATTAACGTTACTAGTAACGATTACTTTTTACAGTAACGAGAGAGAAACGCCGTTATTAGTAACTATTACTATGTACGTTAACGAGCAGGTATTAACGTTTCTAGTAACGATTACTTTTTAACGAGAGAGAAACGCCGTAACTATAACTATGTACGGTAACGAGTGGGTAATAATGTTTCTAGTAATGGTTACTTTTTACAGAAACGAGAAAGAAACCCCGTTATTAGTAACTATTACTATGCACAGTAAAGAGCAGGTAATAACGTTACTAGTAACGGTTACATTTTACAGTAACGAGAGAGAAACGCCGTTATTAGTAACTATTACTATGTATAGTAACGAGCGGGTAATAACGTTTCAAGTAATGGTTACTTTTTACAGAAACGAGAGAGAAACGCCGTTATTAGTAACTATTACTATGTACAGTAACGAGTGGGTAATAACGTTTCTAGTAACGATTACTTTTTACAGTAACGAGAGAGAAACGCCGTTATTAGGAACTATTACCATGTACGGTAACGAGTGGGTATTAACGTTTCTAGTAACGATTACTTTTTACAGTAACGAGAGAGAAACGCCGTTATTAGTAACTATAACTATGTACGGTAACGAGCAGGTATTAACGTTACTAGTAACGATTACTTTTTACAGTAACGAGAGGGAAACGCCGATATTAGTAACTATTACCATGTACGGTAACGAGCGGGTATTAACGTTACTAGTAACGATTACTTTTTACAGTAACGAGAGAGAAACGCCGTTATTAGTAACTATTACTATGAACGGTAACGAGCGGGTATTAACGTTACTAGTAACGATTACTTTTTACAGTAACGAGAGAGAAACGCCGTTATTAGTAACTATTACTATGTACGGTAACGAGCGGGTAATAACGTTACTAGTAACGATTACTTTTTACAGTAACGAGAGAGAAACGCCGTTATTAGTAACTATAACTATGTACGGTAAAGAGTGGGTATTAACGTTACTAGTAACGATTACTTTTTACACTAACGAGAGGGAAACGCCGTTATTAGTAACTATAACTATGTACGGTAACGAGCGGGTAATTAGGTTATTAGTAAGTTACTTTTGAGTAACAGTACCCATGTTAACAATACCAGTACGGTCAGTGCTGGATTACCCATTAGGTTCGACTAGGCCCAGGCCTAGGGCCCCCAATTATCTCCCCCCCCCCCCCCCACACACACAAAATATTTTTTTAGCTGATATGGAACTATCAGAAAATGAATGTCAAAAAGCAATTTCTAATTTAGTTCAATTTTATTCCTAAGATTTAGAAAAAAAATATCCAGAACTGAGACAGTTTCAGCATTATATTAAGTCACAATCCCCTTAGAAACTGAGTTCACGCATTCTGAACTTTACGAAATTCTTATTCGAGACAAGCTTGAGTCTGTTCTTCCGAACGTTGAAATTGCTTTTCGCATTTTCCTGACCCTCATGATAACGAATTGTTCTGCGGAGCACTCGTTTCCAAAATTGAATCGGATCAAAAGTGCGCAAAGAAGGATCATGTCACAAGAACGATTAGACATGTTAAGTTTAATGTGTATCGAGTCAGATGTTCTGAGGGAAATTGATTTTGATGACATTGTAGAAGATTTCATTGACCAAAAAAAAAAAAAAAACTGAAAACAGATTTGATTACATTTTAGAGAAGTAAAATGATTTGTTAAATTGTTCATCAAATCATCTGAAATGTTTTCAAATAACGATGATCGTTTCTATTGAAATGTATGTATATATGATTTAATAAAAAGTCTAATAGGATATTCATCTTGAGAAAAAAAAAAACTCTTGTATATACTTTATTAAATGTACAGGTGCTAAAAAATAAAAATGATTTGAAAAACATAAAGGGGCCCCAAAAATCTCAGGGATTTGGACCTCATTTTACCTTAATCCGGCACTGAGTACGGTATTCTTGATAAGGGGATCAAATTAATAATGTGACATGAAAATGAGCATGTTACTCCTGTTCCTTATTGACGAAGTATTATAAGTTCTGAAATTTAAAAACTTTAAGTGGCTTAGGCGGCAGAACGCCGGCCTCTCACCGCTGGGTCCGTGGTTCAAATCTGGGTCACTCCATGTGAGATTTGTGCTGGACAAATCGGAGGCGGACAGGTTTTTCTCCGGGTATTCCGGTTTTCCCTGTCAACATTTCATTCCAGCAACACTCTCCACTATCATTTCATTTCATCTGTCATTCATTTAATCATTGCCCCAGAGGAGTGCGTCAAGCTTCGGCAGCCGGCACAGTTCATATCCTCGCCGCTAGATCGGGGCTTCATTCATTCCATTCCTGACCCGGTCGGAGACTGGAAGCAGGCTGTGGATTTTCAAGACAATATTAATTTGTACTTTTTACCCTCCAGGGGCTCACATCTAGTGGGACGTGGTTTGGCGACCACGGGGCCCCAGCTAAGTCCGGCATTGCTTCCACTTACTTGTGCCGGGCTCCTCTCCGTCCTCTTTTCCGTCGACCTCACTTGGTCAACTCTTGTTCTCTTCCGACTCCGACGGTATTAGGGTATCCGAGGTCTAGGGAGTCTCTTCCTTTCCCGCCTTAATTGACCCTTGTTTCATCTTTTCTGATACCCTCCTTCTGCGAGGGGTCAGCCTTCTTTTTCTTTTCATGTTAACTCCTGCCTTCTGCTCAAGGCCCTCAAGGAGGCAGGGCGTATGTAGCCCCACCACTTCTGGTGCGCCCTGGATATTGCTACGCCCTCAGGGGAATTGCGGGAAATGAGTTAGCGGATCAAGCTGCAAAAGAGGCGGTATCACTACCCCCTCGATCAATGGAGGTACCCGATAGAGATATTCGCTCTCAGTTACGCCTACTAGTTCTGGCTTTTTGGGAGAGTCAGTGGCTAGCTGACCCGCTGCCCAGTAAACTGAGAGTGATCAAGGGAACTACTCGCGTGTGGCGGAGCTCTTTCTGGTCACGGAGAGAGTCCGTCATTTTGTGTAGGCTAAGGATAGGTCATACAAGATCCACCCACTCGTATCTGATGAGAAGGGAAGACCCCCACTTTGTACCTGTGGAGCCGTTTTCACCGTTGCCCACATTTTCACCGAGTGTGTGGATCTTGCTGACTTACGAAGAAACCTTAGTTTGCAGATGACACTCAAACTTATATTAGCCGATGACGCGGTGGCTGCTGATCGCGTTATCCGCTTTATAAGTGAGAGTGGGTTAGGGCCAGCAATCTAAAATTTCCAGTGAATATTGACTCAACGACTTGTTCGTTTTTGAATGATAATGTTTTGTTTTTCCGTAATTTTTGTTTATTTTTATAATTTTTTATTTTTATATAATTTGTTGTTTTTGATTTATTAATTTTTGGTCTTTTTAGCCTATTTTCAATTTTGAAAAAATAGGCTTATGAGATCACCTTTTGTCCGTGTGTGTGTGTGCGTGTGTGTGTGTGTGTGTGTGTGATTCGTGTGTGTGTCCCCCCCTAATAAAATCGAAACGGCCGGAGCGATTTCAATGAAACTCGGGAAGTTCATAGCACTACTTCCGGCGACCTCGACCGTGCCCTTCAAATTTTGTTACGTCTCTCCAATCCAACATGGCGGCTGTGCGAAATATTTCACTAGCATTCAATATCTCCGAAACTATTACCGATATCGCCCTGAAATTGTGTACGGTGATAAAGGGCACTACTAGAAGTTCACCTATGAGACTTTCAAAAACCTGGTGACTACAAAACCAACATGGCGGCCAAGCGAAGTTGAGATATTTAAATAGACTTTTCTCGAGATTTAACTATCTAAATGTAATGAAACTTGGTACAGCAAATGTTTATACACATTGTAATGCACTGGGGTCTAATTTAGTTCAATTGTTTACATAACCTCAAAATGGCGGCAGTGCGAAATATTTCACTGACTTTCTATATCTCCGAAACTATTACAGATATCACCCTGCAATTTTGTACGGTGATAAAGGGTACTGATACAGGTATACCTATGTATATTTCATAAACCTGTTAAGTACGAAACGAACATGGCGACCAAGCGAATTTAAAATATTTTAATAGACTTTTCTCGTGATTTAACTCTCTGAGCGCAGTGAAATGTGGTACAGTAATTGATTTTGCAGATTGTAATGCACTGCCATCTACTTTAATTCAATTGCTTACATAACCTCAAGATGGCGGCTGTGCGAAATTTTAAAATTAAGTTTTAATTTCTTGTGTCGTAATCATGCGATCGAAGTGAAAGTTTGAATAATGAACCTAGGCTATAATTGTCCTTGAATGGTACATAACTCTATGGCCTATACACATAACACTCCTAAATGGTGAGCTCCCGAAATATTTAGACGGTTCTCAATATCTATGAATCTTTTATAACAACCAAACTGAATTTTTTAATGTTCGTAGAGACTATGAACATATGTTCACCTATAGGACTTTCAGCAACCTGGTGAGCACAAATCAAACATGGCGGCGACGCGAAGTATAAATATTTAAATGGACGTTTCTCACGAATTAACTATCCGAGTGCCGTGAAACGTTGCACGTTAAATGCGTATACAAATGTTGATCCACTGGCATCTAATTTATTTCAATGGTTTGCATTATCACAAGATGGCTGCTGTGCGTAATTTTAAAATCTCGTTTTTACTTCTTGTTGTCTAATCATGCGATTGAAGTTTGAATACCACACGTACACAATAATCTTAATGTAATAGTACAAAAATAAAAATCCAACCTGGCGACCATCTGAAATATTTAGACGGTTCTCAATATCTACGAATCTGTTACAGCAATTAAACTGAAATTTTGTATGTTGATTGTGGCAGTTAACATAAGTAGGATATATGAAAATAGGCTGTATAGTTCTTCACGGAACTACTTGTTAATTTTAGGTGTCCACCTCAAAATTTTAAATTAATTCCAAATTTGTATTCTTTAATCTGTGTTAAGAGGATCAGATGACCTCGTAGTTCCGACCCTTAAAACAACAATAACTAACTAACTAACCCTCAGGGGCTGTGAGGCTGGTGAGTTCGGGAGTTGGCGACCCCGAGGGATTCCTGAGCTCGGTCTGGTTTTCCCCCTTTTATCCATTACCTCTGGGGCGGACCCTCTCCTCTTTCACTTTCCTATCTGCCTTTCATGGCTCTCCTTCCATCCAAGTCCCTCAATCCGCATTCTTCGTGGGTTGAGGGCATTTCTTTTCCTCCAGTCCTTTATTTGCCTTATTCTCCATATTTTGTTTTCCATTTCTTCTTCTAGTATATAAGTTAGTAGTGTACCCAACTGTCATCATGTGGAACATGTGTTCGTATCCCAGCTAACTCACGGTCTTTCGAGGTATGGGACGTTCATGCCCACCATACTACCACATGCTCAGGATTTGAGTCTACCAGGTAACTACTCTACATGAAAGAAACAACATATTCCTAAATAAAACATTTACTGATATAAAGTCATGGCTATACAACAAAATACAAACAACATATAATTTACATTTAATTCCCACAATGAAAATCAAGGTTATTTTGTGAGTCTCTTCTTCATTAGTGCTACACTGCACTCAAATCTATTTCTAGCATCCTATCATTGATACTTTCAGACATCTACGAGTCTCCATAGTGTTCATCATGTGACACAATTTAACAAACTGGAGTATCACAACACAAAAGTCACATATCACTTTAAATGACATTAATTCTGTAATAATAAAACATTAATCCGTTTCTTACGGGTATTTACTCTCATTAACATAAATTCATTATCTTATGCCTTAATTAACAAATGTTGCTGTGTCGTGTGAATCATCTTCCTCCTTCCCATCAATATGAAACGCTAAAAGTGGTACGTTTTCCCTTCCAAAATACACATGGATAGAAATGTTTATAGTTTCACCATACAACGATTTTCTGGGTCTGGTCGAAATTATTATCGTTACCAACGTGTCATGTTATTAGAAATCATCTACCCGTCTGCATAAATTAGCGTGAACTGGGCAAAAATGCACTTTAAAAAGATGCCTACATTTATTTGGTTCAGCGTTCCTCCTCGGAGAATAACTGGGCCAAATATTATCCGATCACAACGATCAAACAATGTATGTGTGTTGAAATGCATCATTTAAATCAATTGGCATCATCATAACACTCATATCTTAATTACATTTCGAAATATCGAGATTCTTCAGTGTCCCACTCTGCTTCTAAAATAAAGGGACTGGGTCTCCAAACCTCCCCTTCCAAGCAGGCAATAAAATTAGTTCCAGCTGGCCGAGCAAGATGGCCGTCGTCCTTCGTGGCATACATACCACCCCCCTCCTGCTGCTAGCAAGGTCATCTTTGTTTACAATTGCAGTACAATGGAGTTACGCTGAGTGTTGTCTCAAGTAATTGAGTTATTCTGATTATTTACCACCTATATTTATAGTGTAATGGGCTCAACTCAGCTCCTTAATTAACATTCATGGCTGGGGATGGATCCTGTAATAGCCTTGCCGTTCTGTGGCGAATACAAGTGGCTTTGGGCGCGCATCATAATGAGAATACAAGATTCTTCATCGGCAGCTGCCTACATAATAATAAGGAAATCTGCGTTTCCTATACGACGAACATGATTCTCCTCTCAGGGCAGATCATTTAATACATGTGCTCACGGGTCTCGAAGAACATCCCTCGTGGCAATTATTCCTGCAAGCGATGGATACAGACGAGGTCCGTTCCAATCCGCTGCGAATAATAAAATTATGCACTACGGCGATACTATCTCGTAGATTAGCCAACATTTCACATAACGTGCAAGCTATGTTAGATTGGTCACCGCAACTTTATTGACGTAAATCACTGGATTCTACGTTACTTCGCTCGCTCTATGCGGCTTCAAACAATACTTCTCATAGATGACTCAATTATTGAGGCACTCACGTCCTCTTTGCAATTACTCTTAAGCCAAAGCTTCAAATAGCTCCTAAAAACAAGTATAAATTTACTGGCTTACATTACTTTAATGGTTCTCAAATACAATCCTAAGAATTGACCATATTAAATATTCCTTCAACACTTCACTGACACTGAAAAACTCTCGTATCTCGCTATATTTCACGTTACTTTCTTACTGTTTACCAAAATACAGTATCTTTATATTAGACATGACACACTTTGAACGTTATTTACGCCAGAAATCACTATTACTTTACTTTACTGTTACCGACCTCAGATTACTATTATTATTATTATCATTTAACGTTACCGTTACATTCATCACTATCTTAGGCCTGAATGGCCCTAAACAAATCACCTTCCAAGCCATATTCTACCAAATACGAGTGGTGAAAGCTCGTACATAAGTGACTGTTACATCTTAGTCTTAAAGTGATGTTTCGTTGTATGGTGAACTATTTAGTTAGAATAACATTGTAAATTTGTACTCACTTTTCATTTTCGCTGGATTATTCCAGCACACCAGCCACGGACCTACCATGACGCTTGATTTAAGCCATCATGCTATATCTCACATACCACACGGTATCACATTTTTCACACACGATAATCATACTTTTATCAGTAGCTTTTCTCACTTTAACATGATACATATTATTCACAATACACATAAACACTTTTGAAATCACTATAATAAAACTTATATACACTTTTTGCACTATTTCAGATGTGGATCCTTAATTGGACTCCTCCTAACGCCTGACCTCAGAGATGCGATGAAGCTACGGCAACCGCTAGTCTCCGTGAAAGTCTATCTAGCGTGTGCGTGCGTTCGATTCCCGTTACCTTCAATACTGTTCATTTCACCGTCATGATTACTTGTGATGCCTCTCGGCTCCCATAACTGGAATGATCCTGACGATACTGCGTCATTTATAAGTATGACAATACCTCCTGGTATTCAGTGTCCAAACCATCCTAAATTATTGCTACGTTGTAGCGAACTACACTTGCGTATAATAATGGATAAATATCTGCTGTAGATTAAATCTTACGCGATTCTTGATTACTATTAAGAAGCTATATGATGCGCTTCCATTGTTCATCATATATACTCGAGCGTCGATACTCTAACATTTCGCGCACTACTGGCAGCGTTTTAGTTTACGTGTAGACTGCAGATGAACTGAAGAGCAACTCAAGACGAACTGGCTTGGTCTGTGCTGCTTCCCCTATATAAAGGTTTCTCGTAAAATGTAGTCCACAGGACACACGAGAGCGACTCCTTTCTTGAAACAAAGCATTTCCATTCAAAATGACGTATACACCTTTTTTTATCTAGATGTGGAAGTCCCATAATCACTCGCGTGCAAGCGATCGCTTCGGCCAATTAATTACAATTAATTGCCTTATTCCATAGCGTCATGACGCCACCATGGTGAATCCCCTCTTGCTGGTCACCAAATCACTCCTCTCGAGCGTAAGCTCGGTGTTAACAGGCTTATTTAGAGATATAGGCTTTAATTTAGGCGTGAGACCACTCCTAAATTATCTCTCCTAGAATATATTCACCTGGGTGTACATTTTATTCCATTTCGATGCTCCAATTGGCTGCAATCAATTAATTTCCGTGGACAATCATCCCCACTCCGGTCTCAAGTGTTGTCCATTGGGGAATCCCAGGGTCATTAATTTCGAGCTGTCCCAGCGGTCCAGACGAAATGAGTTCCTTCGGCGCCACGAATCTCCTCCCATCCGCTGGCTGCGATTAGTCAAATGTCAAGCTGGCTTGCCTTCATGTTACTATGCTTCGAAAACGTACATATGACTGCATTTTCTAACAATTATTCCCTTAAACAGCTATGATATTCACATTCTAGCCCTGAAAAAGTGCTATATTATTATATGTCATTATATAACTCATTGCTCTTCGGGTTCCCTGTAGCTGTTCCCCCTCCGAGATCAATGGTTCGACTCTAGGCAGGATCACGGGCCTGGTCTTCTCTGATAAGACCCGAGTTCGATGCCATTCTGCCGTGTGGTGTATTCTTGGAATACACGGTAAGATAGAGTATTCTTTTTAATACTCTTTGCTTGTTCATTTGTTCCTTTTTCTCAAACACCAACAGTGATCTCCTAGTTTCTCTTTGGTGGTCATGTCTCTTATATCATTGTGAGTCTGTTCTATATATATATATCTTCCATGACCCACCTAGCGTCATCTAGCAGCGAATCTTTGAAGTTCCTCAATTCTTTCCGGAGCAAGAGGACTTCCTTTTCAATCTGGTCACCAGATCTCGTTGCCATCGCCAGCTAACATCTCCATGATCAAGAGAACTTCGTCTACTTTTTCACCCACCAGGCTGTGCTAGTATCGCCTGCTATCAACTCTTTGAAGACCATTCATCAAGAAAAACATTTAATTTTCTTATGTTGGTTATGCTTATATGTATTCCTTTTGTCCTTTCCTTTCCTGGTCCCTCGGCGTTTCGCTGAGTGGGTCTCACTTGTACGTCGACCGTCGACTCAGTCAAGGCTCAACTAGAGCCAGCCTCCTGATCTAAATAGGCATTCTTTAGATTCCACGCCATGTTGGAACTTTAATCATCAAAGGGAACTTCGCCTTCGCCATGCAGCAAAGATAAGTACAGACTTCAGGTTTTAACCTCATCTTCATCGGTTTTAATTCTACATGTTTTTAACTATCATTTTATAGGCAGTGTGAGATTACCATGTTTTGGGGGAATACCATCCTTCGCGGGATTTACCATGTTGAGCTTTTGGCTGTCTACGCCAACCTTAATAGAAAGTAGCTTTTCTTAAGCTAATTAAATGAGAAATCTTCTCACAACGTGGGATATTATCGAATACCCGCTGTTTATAAAATAATTTGCTCGTTCCACCGCTAGAATATCTTTGGCCCCATTCTTTAGTCAAGATTGCTCTGGAACCTTCCAGAATCTACCAGTCACGCCGTCATGTATTTTCCACTCACATGTGTGAATATTTTCTCAACCTAAAGGATCTTCCTTATTATTTAACGCTCAATAGCTAATTGTTCTTCCTCCGTTTGGATTTTCTCTGGTGTACTTAATGACAATCTATAACTTTCTCAAGCAATAGACTATCGCCTACCTAGTGCAACCAGTTTTTTTTCACAATTGCAATAACTTTCTTTGCCATAAACTTTTGTGTTACTACAGTGAATTTTTCATCCATTCAACAGACTATAGCGAAAACTAGTGCTTGTTCAACATTTCTACCGCGTCGCGATCGTCCGATTACCATAAATAAGGCCATGAACATTTATCCTCAATCCCAATTGATCTTTCCTAAACCCTTTACTAACAAACCATAATAATAAAGTTATTACTTTAAGTCTTTTTTCAATGAGGTGTCACTCTATAGAAGTGCCCTCCCCTTTTTCTTATATAACATTAATTAACTTCTGCATAAATACGTGTCTAGCACACGTTTTAAACTTAAATTGTTTCTCCCTTCTAATTAGGGAATACAATTCTTTCAACTCATGAGTGAGTTATTTTTAGGTCTCACGAAATGGAAACTTGCCCCATTTGTCTCGTGATTCCTACTTAATCATAAGAAGTCTAGAACCTTCCTTTTGACTTTCTCTTCAGGTTTCACAGTAAGTGACTTGCCCTATTTTGTATAACTATTATAAAAGTAATTCAGCGTAAATATAAGAAGTTATAGGAACTTCTCTTCCATTCTACCTGTTTTCTTTTTTTTGTTATTTTCGAAGTTGTAACTTTTTCTAAGATAGGTACTTGGAAATTCCTTAAAGTACACTCCTTGTACTCGATTTACTGTCTAACTTCAATCACTTTAATTGTCTTTATACCTTTGTACTTTATCTTTTCTATTTTTAAATCTTACAAAGATTTTAGTACATATAAAGGTTTGAAACCTAAAGAATTGTTAATTGCCTAGAGCAAACTTTAAATGTTAGGAGGCCTGCGACCCCAAATTGTTAACAAAAATTGAAACTATATACTTGTCAAATTTATTAGACTTTTTTTCATTGTTAAATAAATTCAAACTCTCCTTTTTGACTCCTCATTTCTCTAATACAACGGTTAGGCAAGATCCTGTCTTCCCTGACTCTTCCTAGGTTCATGCCCTCGTTAATGCAAATACATCTCGTGATAGGGTTTTCACCACTCGTTGTATTTGAGCAAGAACTCTTAGTGGTGATCGTGATAAAGTCTCTCTTAGCTTTAATAGCTAATTCTAACCGGCCAGTAAGGCAAGTACAGCTCGCTACGCCAGCTTCCTGCTTGTGGAGATCCTCTCCAAAAAACTTATGGTTGGTTTTCCAAAAGATAAGTGTTTTTCTTTGCCTAAACTTTTAGTCGGCTCCTTGCTGGATAAAAGCTTAGCCATTTCCAAATGCAACTATTGGTTCATTTACCAAATTTATTCCCAAAGGCATAATTCTTTTATCACTATCCTTCTTGGAAGCACTTGGTCGCTTTTTAGGAACTCTACCACTTCGAAAACTGGAAACATCGAAATCGATTCAAATTATTGGCATTCTTCGAATTACTTATTAAAAAACGAATTCATTTGAACAGACATACAATAAGTCTGTTACTCATTGTCTCGCCAGACCATCACCCTTCCCCATAGTAGTCATATGCATGCTTGAGAGGGAATACACTAAAGCCATTCTATTGCAAACCGCCCAAGTCCTAGCTGCGTTTTCCGTCAGCTTCGACCAGGTCCTTACCCACTTTAGGTTTCAGAGAACGGATTTGCAGTGGCAACCGTCTTTGAGTGTATGTAAAGTTAAATTTATAATTTTTGTGGGACTCTCCTCCTATTTCTCTCTCCTTTCTCTCCAGTCCGAAGCCCAACTCCTTTTCTTTATCATCTTCCCTTGGTGGTTAGGTTATTCCTCAGCCAATAATCTACCCACCGTGTCCGATTGGGCACAGTAGGCTAGTTAGTTTTAGTTATAGTTTACATTTCATTATCATCTTCACGATCACCCAAACCATTAGGGCCGATAACCTAGATGTTAGGCCCCTTAAAACAACAATTATCATCATGCACTTTTTTTGTACTGGTTTCGGCCACATTGCGGCCTCCCTCAGGGCAATAATGTGAATAAAAAAAGCAAGACTTACATGAAAACTTTTACCATAAAAGAAGGTTGTTCTCAAAAATATTTCTAATAAATTAATCGTCTAAAAGCTTAAAATCTAAAAAACACATAGGCTACATTAAAACTAAAATAAATAAAAACAGATTTATTACAAAGGTATGTTAATTCGAAATAAATAAATCTTGATATGAAACCAGCTTGAAGAAGGAAACAGTGATGCTGATGATATCTTCTTCTTCTTCTTCTTCTACTTCCTAGCGTTGTCCCGCTGGTGCAGGGTCCGCTTTTTTGGTCATTGACCTCCATTTTGTCCGGTTTCGTACGTCAGCTGGATTTAGGCCGGTAATTTTTAAGTCACCATTTATTGTGTTTTGCCAACGCTGCTTCGGTGGTCCTCTGGGGCGTAGGCCTTCAACCTCAAAATGAAGGACAGAGTTGGTAATAGTATCAGGCGCTGCACGCAGGGTATGGCCATACCATCGGAGCCGTTTCTCACTCATTTTGTCCACAATTGGGGCGACACCCATTTGCTCTCGATTTGTGTCGTTTCTGACATGGTCAATAAGGGAGATGCCCATTGTCCAACGAAGCATTCTCATTTCCATGGCGTGCAGGCGACGATCTGAAATTTTGTCGGATGGTCGACATTTAACGCCATTCAACTGGCCGTACCACTGTCAGATATATCTTCGATTTGAGACGAAGTGTCATTTTCTTGTCGCAAAGCACACCCGTGACCTCCTTCCACCGCAACCAGGTTGCGTTTACCCTGGCTCTTACTTCATCATTGAAATTGCCATCACTCTGAAGACAAGATCCAAGGTACCTGAAGCATTCTGTCTTGACAAGATTTTGGCCAGCGACTTGAATGGTACCGTCGCTTGGGTTTAACTCCAAATACTCCGTCTTTCTCACGTTCAGACATAGGCCATACTGGGAGAGGTGGTTATTCCAGTCTTCAGCTTGACATTGGAGTTTTTCTCGGGTGTCATCTGCGACCATTATATCATCTGCATACTGAAGGGTCGAAGGAACATTCCGTTGTAGGTCACGAGTGATGGTGTCCATCACAAGAACAACAAGATGTTCAGTAAAGAACATATAGCCTACTTTCTCCTAAATGCATGGGTATTGTTATAACTCTTTGTCCTTTTCAAGGAGTGTAATTGAATGTTGGTTGTAGTAGCTTGTTGAAATACAACGTGCTATAGGGATATTAAATATGAATATGAGGTGCCCTTTGCTAGTGCTACCTCTGTGAAAAAAATCATTCAATTCGGTTTTACCGTGTTTGAATTGATCTGGGGAATGGATTTGCACACATACATGGCCGCTATTTGCAAACTATTGGGCTGATAACCTTGTAGTTAGTCATAAGCTGCTTTCCACAAAAAGGCATGTTGTTGCAAAATCCGGTAGAGATCAAATTATTAGGATGGTCGAAATTTGATTTAAGCTTTTAACATTTGGGTGGCCGTCATTCCGTTTCCGTCAAGATGGCGGCGATATAAAACATGACACTGAGGTGCCTTTTGCTAATGCTACCTCTGTACCAAATTTCGTTCAATTCGGTTTCACCGTGTTTGAATTGATAGGGGGAATCGATTTGCACACATACTTGGCCACCATCTGCAAACTATTGGGCTGATGATCTAGCAGTTTGGTCAGAATATGCTTCCCACATAAAGATTTGTTGTTGCAAAATTTGGTAGAGATTAGATTATTAGGTTGGTCGTAATTACATTTTAGCCTTTAACATTTGGGTGGCCGCGATTACGTTTCCGTCAAGATGGCGGTGATATAAAACATGACACTGAGGTGCCCTTTGCTAGTGCTACCTCTGTAGCTAATTTCGTTCCATTCGGTTTCACCGTGTTCGAATTAATAGGGGCAATCGATTTTCACACAAAGATGGCCGCCATCCGCAAAATATTAGGCTAATGACCTATTAGTTTGGTCAAAGGATTCTCCCTCCATAATGGTAAGTTGATGCAAAATTTGGTAGAGATCGGATGATTAGGTTAATCGTAATTTGATTTAAGCTTTGAATATTTGTGTGGCCGCCATTACGTTTCGGTAAAGATGGCGGTGATATAAAACATGAAACTGAGGTTGTCCTTTGCTAGTGCTACCTCTGTACCAAATTTCATTCCATTCGGTTTCACCGTGTTTGAATTAATAGGGGTAATCGATTTTGACACAAAGATGGCCGCCATCCGCAAACTATTAGGCTAATGATCTATTAGATTTGTCAAAAGATGCCCCCTTCATAAAGGTATGTTGTTGCAAAATTTGGTAGAGATCGAATGATTAGGTTAGTCGTAATTTGATTTAAGCTTTGAACATTTGGGTGGCCGCCATTACGTTTCCGTCAAGATGGTGGCGATATAAAACATGACACTGGGGTGCCCTTTGCTTGTACTACCTCTGTACCAAATTTCGTTCCATTCGGTTTCACCGTGTTCGAATTAATAGGGGCAATCGATTTTCACACAAAGATGGCCGCCATCCGCAATCTATTAGGCTGATGACCTATTAGTTTGGTCAAGGGGTGCTCCCCCCATAAAGGTATGTTGTTGCAAAATTTGGTAGAGATCGGATGATTAGGTTAGTCGTAATTTGATTTAAGCTTTGAACATTTGTGTGGCCGCCATTACGTTTCCGTCAAGATGGCGGCGATATAAAACATGACACTGAGGTGTCCTTTGCTAGTGCTACCTTTGTACCAAATTTCGTTCAATTTGCGCTCACCGTGTTCGAATTGATAGGGGGGGGGACAGACATTCAGAGTCCACACACTCACACACACACACACACACACAGACTCACACACATACACACACACAGACAGACACACTTTTTCGCCCTGTAGTGATCTCATAAGTCTACTTTCATTTTTTGCAAAAATCGAAAGTAGGCTAAAAAGGGACGGTGATAGTGCTGAGCCTTGGTGGACGCCGACATTTGCAGGAACGTTTTCCGAGGTGCCAACATTACAACGTACTCTACTGCTGGTGTTCGTGTATAACATCTTGACCTCATTTACAAATGACTCTGGCACACCATGGTTGTGGAGCGCATACCAAATCAACTCATGAGGAACACGATCGAAGGCCTTTTCAAGGACAAGGATGTTATGTAGACAAAAATTTTGTGGTTAAGAAAGAACTTGTCAGAATGGTTATGGCCAAGAACAAATGTGAAGATGCTATGGAAAGATAGCCTATCGCGAGAAAAATATTCCAATCTGTACATAGGGCAAAATTGTTTTATATTTTTGTGGACCGTAAGAATGAGGAATGGATTACATTGCGGGCTATAATTAGACCGCTCCTTTTAGGCCGGCACAATCTACTGTACGTGTGCACTGTGCAGCTCAGTATAAGTTCTCTCCCAGTTGTTCAATTTTCCAGGCAGAACTTGGGGCCTTAATGTGCGCAATAGAATGGGTTAAAGCTAACAATAAAAGAGTGGGGATTTTCAGTGATTCACAATCCGCAATGAATTCTATAAATTACAAATCTAATTCTAACCCAATAGCTGTCTACATCAGGGCAACAGCTCAGGAGTGCTCACATATATGCACATCGTGGATAAGAGGACACACTGGATTGGCTGGTAATGAAAGAGCAGACCAATTAGCAAATTCAGCGGCTACGACACATCTTGAAATAACATATAAGTCTCCAATATGTTGCGTAAAAAGCCAGGTAAGGAAATGCATATTACACGAATGGAATATCGCATGGACATGTAGCCTGAAAGGATCTGTAACAAGAGAAATATTCTTCCCGGAAGTACAAAATCGACTGTTATCAAAATTATTAGTGCCAAACTTTGTCCTCACACAATTTTTAACTTGTCATGGAAAATTCAAGTCTTATTTTGAACGTTTTAAAATATCAACAGACGACTATTCATGTTTTTGTGGATTGCCTCAATCGGTGTGTCACCTTATATTTGAGTGTCCTGTTTTTGAAAATGTAACGATTCGATCCCATAGCTGTTATATTTAAAGGGTTATTCATTTATTATCATGTTATTATTATTAACTAGAACATCCATGAGATGATTTTTATATCAGATAATTGTAAGCGGTTTTTATTATTATAGTCAGAAATATTTTTATTAACAATTATTTGTAAAGAGACGAAGTAAAATATATAATGCAACAAGATTGCCAAATAGGATCAACCCAATGCGTCACAAACTGAACGACGTAGTAATAATTTCACCACGGCAAACTGCGTCATTTTCCTGGGATGCAAAGAAACCCAATATGAGTAACCATCACGTGCGCACCATATAGTTCCTTCGAGAAGGAATGGAACATTATATTTCAACTATGGTGTAATCAATACGTCACTACTGGAGCCGAGGTACGCATCATGAATGGACAAGCCCCAGGTAGAAGGGGTGATTTGACTATGAAGTGGGGGCTACTTACTACCACGTGACAAGGAAGATATAACCGCACACTCGCATCTACAGAGTCATTAGTGAACGACCACTCATTAGTGGCAGAACAGCGACAGAGGTCCACCGACTGCTTTAGCATACATCATGTCTCGACATAATAACCACGATGTTGACACAATATATATATAAGCTGACCATGGCTTATAGTTGAATACTACAATTAATCTAGAGATGGCAACACAGTGGAACGTAGTATGCTGTATCTTATGACATACTACAACATTTTTTTGAATATGAGAAGGAACATTAAGGTTATCTGTTATAACGTTCAATATGACAAAGCTGCAAGTTGGTGAGCATAAACAATTATTACTTCCGTCTCTATTTTCAATTTAGAGTCAAGCCTTTAACTTTCAATTCATTTTATATGTTCATTTTCTTTTTAATAATTAAACCGCAGTTGGTAAATTAAATTCTTTTTTTGTAACTATTAGTATTTTGTTTTTGCATATAATAAATTCATTTTCTTTAACTTCATGACAGTAACTTTTCTTGTAGTTAGCACATACTATAGGCAAAATTCAACTACTCCTTATAAATAAATACTGAATGGTTAGTTAACTCAGTTACACTACGGCCCGGGTAAGTGGTCTCGACTCTACTGCTGATAGCCGAGGTTAAATCAATAAATTTCGATTCACTGTCTTAAATAGGAATCTGGCGCTCAACAACAACTTATTATATTATACTATCGCAGGTAAGGTCACACCACAGTGTATATTATTTATTATTATCATGTTTTTATGTCACCACAATAATTAACACCACGTTTAACAACTCATTAAAAATGTTACATTTGGCGCCACAAAGTAGGGCACGAAAACCATTCGGTATTTAGGACAGGAGTGTATAATTTCAGTGCAAATTGTCAGTGCTTTTGGGGGACAGTGAAGTGAGTGAATTTTGGAAGGGCTAATTTTTATACGGTGTACTTCGAGATGGCAGATAAGAAAGAGAAGTCTGTAGAGGTCCCTGAAATCTCATTAGCTGATATCATGAGGGAGATAAAAAGACAAAATCAGGAGAGTAGGAAGATGTTTGATAAATTTGATAGAGAACGTCAGGAAAGAAGAGAGAACTCAAATAGAGAACATCAGAAATGGATGAGAAAGCAGATTGGAGGTGAAAGCAGATTGGAGGTAGAAGAAATTGTAGTTGAAAACAGATTAGAGTCAGTGGAGATTGTAGAAGAAAACAGATTGGAATCGGAGGAGATCTTAGGTGAGGAACGGCAAATAGCGGAGATTTTAGGTGAAATCAGATTAGAGTCAGACGGGAGTTTAGGTGAAAGCAAATTGGAATCAGGGGATATTGTAGGTGAAATCAGATTAGAGTCAGAGGAGATAGTAGAAGAAAGCATAGTAGAGTTGGAGGAGATTGTAGGTGAAAGTAGATTAGAGTCAGAGGAGATAGTTGAAGAAAACATAGTAGAGTTGGAGGAGATTGTAGGTGAAAGTAGAGTAGAGTCAAAGGAGATAGTAGAAGAAAGCATAGTAGAGTTGGAGGAGATTGTAGGTGAAAGCAGATTAGTGTCAGAGGAGATTTTAGATGAAAGCAGGATAGCTGTAGAAGAAATTATAGATGATGAACAGCAGTTAGCGGATATAATAGGAGAAAACATAGTAGAGTTGGTAGAGATGCTAGACATAGATGAAAGTAGCTTAGGTAAGGAACAGCAATCAGCGGAGATGATAGATGAAAGCAGGACAGCTACAGAAGAGACTATAGAATGTAGCGAAAAAGAAGTGAAGAAGATGAGAGAAAAGATAGGGATAGAAGTAGGTAAGATAAAGAAAGTACTAAGCACCCAAGAGATTAAGATGCAGACAATCATAGATAAATTAGATAGGCAAACTAGGGAAGAATTTAGTCCTGTGATAGAGGAAGTTAATATGAAATTATTAGTGGCAGAGAAGCGTGCGTTAAGTCATAGTCAGAAGAACATAATTAGTAAACAGGTTAAGAGGAGGAGAGAGATAGATAAGAGGAGAAGCAATGGGCAACGGCTAAAGAGAAAATTAAATATTAGTAGTGGAGAAGTGAAGGGAAGACATGTAGGTAGATATTTTAGAAGTAAAATGAAAGAGAAGAGAATTAAGTTGTTAGAGGAAAAAGAAATCAGAATGAAAGAGAGAAAGAAAGCATATGATGTGCAGTGGCGTACTGAATTAGCCAGACTTGGGGAAGTGAGAGGGGGAAAGCCGAAGTACTGTGTTACTATGGATGAATATAGTACAGAGGAAGTAGAAGCTAATGCTAGAAGGAAAGAAGAAAAAGGGATTATAGAAAGAGATAGAATTGAAGATGAATGCGGTAAGAACTGTGAAATGCCAGAGAACGTAGTGATGTAAATTTATATTAACGATAGTTACTGTTCCGTATGACTTAAATATTAATAAAGAAGTTTAATATGATTTAACAGAGGTAGATGAGAAACCTGCTGTGTGTAATTTTAATTCAGTCGTAAAGTTAGGATGGTAAGGGGCGCGTAGTGCCTACGCTTATTGATTGAGATTGACTAAAATCATTTAATTTTGAAGACAGAGGTTGTCGTGCTATTGAGCAATTCAGGTAAGTTGAATGTAGGTCCTTAAACTGCAGGTAAGTAGGATGAA
Organism: Meconema thalassinum; assembly: GCA_946902985.2. NCBI lineage: Eukaryota > Metazoa > Arthropoda > Insecta > Orthoptera > Tettigoniidae > Meconema > Meconema thalassinum. The sequence continues at coordinate 419,598,949 of OX336393.1, forward strand.
GTGAGAATTAAATTTTAAAAGTAGGAAGGTTATTACATAGGTAAGTAATCGAAAGAAAGTAATAATTATTATGGCAACCATAATTATGAATATAATGGTAATGAAGATTTAATTCAAAAGTGAGTGAAGATGATGTGGTACAGTGGTAATAAAAACGAAAGAGTTGAAGAATTAAGTATTGATTTAATAAAGAAGTTTCATTTTTAGGACAGCGAGGTTATCAGTGGATATATTTTGAGAAATTTAGAAGTGGTTTAGAATTGTTAATGGTAATGCGTTGTATGAATTAACCAACATCGGGTTGAAATAAGGAAGTAGTAATTAATTAGGACATCTGGTAACTTACTTGGTGACAGATATGTGTGTGTGTGTGTATGTGTGTATTTTCACGTAAATGGACGTGAGTTTGAAGTAGTAGGCCAACGAAGGTAATGCCGTTGAGCAATGTGGTTTTAAGTTTTGGTAAGATGCCAAATGGAGTTATAATGGAGGAAGTTTTGGTAAGATGCCAAATGAAGTTTTAAGAAGGTTTTGGAGGATGAAGTAGGTCAGCGAGGTATATTCCGTTGAGCAATGAGATTTTTTATGGTGTCTACGGGACTACGTGAAGTTAATGTTGGGAGTTTTTTTTAAGTATATATGGTTGTATGCACACAAGGTAATAAGAGATTACAAAGGTAAGATGGTCCAAGTTTTTGTTACAGTTACGCACGTTTTAAAGATATTACAAGGCTTGTTATCGAGCTAAACCACTTTGTAGTAAAAAGTTACTAACGAATTAATTATGTGGTAGATTGTTGTCCTACACAGGTAAAAGTAAAGATAATAATTATAATTAAAAGGTTGACATAATATTTTCTAGAAGTGAAAGGAATTTGTTATAATTCGATGTTTTGAGGATTTTAAAGATAAATCATTTTTTTTAGTAGACGAGAAATTAAAGTTTTATTTATGTCATACGGAGTTAGTAAAGAGAAGTTTATATTTTTGAAGACAAGAGTAAGTTAGTAAGATAAGTGTATACCTAAGGGGTAATAATGAAGTTTCAATTAAAGGCAGGTGTAATTTACGCATTTAATTTGATAGAGAAGAGAGTGTCTGAACTGTGTTATAACTCACGACTTGCTTTATGAAGTGATTATGGGAGAATATTTGCTAATTAGAAGTGTCGGTGTTATTGACTGTCAACTGGAACACTGTCATTATTTTAGGAAGACAATAGTTAGGAAAGCAAAGGGTGATGTTATTATTCCAAGGAGTTAGTCGAAGCATGTAAGATTTTTTTTAGCTGAAATTTAATGTGTTATTGGTCAGTAAGAGGTGACCTGTAACAGTAAGAAGAAGTGGGATTATACCACGAATAGGGGAAGTTTTTGTATGTGACGTGTGAAGTCACGATGAGTTTTGAGAGATTCTGGTATAGCAAGAGTGAGCTATAGTCCAGGCGGTCAGAACAAGTAGGAAGTGGTGTTTGGAGGACACGGTACTTAATTAAGAGTTTTGAGAGAAAACTAAGGGGGGTTTTTAGGTATTCAGCAAAAAGTCAAATCATAATTAGACTAAGTTCAAAGTATAAGAGCATTAATATTTTGTGGAACGAAATATTTATTCCGAGGAGTTTGTCATGTGTTTTTGTGAAATAGTTTAGTGATATACGTAATTCAGGTTTATTGAGTAGTATTTTGTCCGAGTCTTAATCATTTTGTTGTTGTAGGTATGAATGACGATAGAGTAAAGATATCTCGACACTAAGTTAAATTTTATAAGATGAACGAGAAGTCAGATTTTATGTTTATTTGTGATTTTGAAAAATCCAAGTTATTGTTTTCGAGAAGTAGTAAAGAGGAATTATGGTTTTATGAGAAGTTAAGAAGTCGTGGAGACTTAGGAAGTATTAATTTGGAAGGAGGCGGCCGTGGCCTAAGAAAGAATTAAGCCACGAAGGCAGGTGAGTAGTAACTTGGATATTTAAGTGAACTGTTTAATAAATGCTTTAAGGTATTTCGATGTCATTATGTATTTGGGGAAATATTTACAGGTATGACATATGCACTGAAATTGGAATTGCCTTATGTATCTTGCTAAGTTATTTTTTTCTTCAATTATTGAAATTTTACTGCATTTGAGTAATCCCTTTAAAGAGACGAAAGGAATATTGTATTGTTTGCATCCTATTATCGTGTGCTGTAATAGTTATTATGGGTTAATCAGCTGGTATTACAACAATGTACTTCTACGCCAGACTGATATACAAAAACTACGTACAAAAGAGATGAAGCCAAAATTGTATGTCATGCATACGATCACCGAAATATAAACGAGTGCAGCGTTGACATATATGTCAAAAATAAAAGTGAAGGGCATTTTATATGTATATATTTTTTACAACATATATAAAGAAGAATGAACATTATGAACATTTGGAAGAATGAGAAATGATAGTACAAATATGTAAAGTGAAAAGAGTATGTTCTTGTATATTTTTATGTATTGTTGAAGGGTATTATTTGTATGTTGTCGTTATGGGGGTATTAATATTTAAATTTGTATTCATTTGTGTAGGATGTGTAGTGATATAAATAATGTTACATTTTATTTTAAATTATTTATATCAGGGGCGATTGTAACGATTCGATCCCATAGCTGTTATATTTAAAGGGTTATTCATTTATTATCATGTTATTATTATTAACTAGAACATCCATGAGATGATTTTTATATCAGATAATTGTAAGCGGTTTTTATTATTATAGTCAGAAATATTTTTATTAACAATTATTTGTAAAGAGACGAAGTAAAATATATAATGCAACAAGATTGCCAAATAGGATCAACCCAATGCGTCACAAACTGAACGACGTAGTAATAATTTCACCACGGCAAACTGCGTCATTTTCCTGGGATGCAAAGAAACCCAATATGAGTAACCATCACGTGCGCACCATATAGTTCCTTCGAGAAGGAATGGAACATTATATTTCAACTATGGTGTAATCAATACGTCACTACTGGAGCCGAGGTACGCATCATGAATGGACAAGCCCCAGGTAGAAGGGGTGATTTGACTATGAAGTGGGGGCTACTTACTACCACGTGACAAGGAAGATATAACCGCACACTCGCATCTACAGAGTCATTAGTGAACGACCACTCATTAGTGGCAGAACAGCGACAGAGGTCCACCGACTGCTTTAGCATACATCATGTCTCGACATAATAACCACGATGTTGACACAATATATATATAAGCTGACCATGGCTTATAGTTGAATACTACAATTAATCTAGAGATGGCAACACAGTGGAACGTAGTATGCTGTATCTTATGACATACTACAACATTTTTTTGAATATGAGAAGGAACATTAAGGTTATCTGTTATAACGTTCAATATGACAAAGCTGCAAGTTGGTGAGCATAAACAATTATTACTTCCGTCTCTATTTTCAATTTAGAGTCAAGCCTTTAACTTTCAATTCATTTTATATGTTCATTTTCTTTTTAATAATTAAACCGCAGTTGGTAAATTAAATTCTTTTTTTGTAACTATTAGTATTTTGTTTTTGCATATAATAAATTCATTTTCTTTAACTTCATGACAGTAACTTTTCTTGTAGTTAGCACATACTATAGGCAAAATTCAACTACTCCTTATAAATAAATACTGAATGGTTAGTTAACTCAGTTACACTACGGCCCGGGTAAGTGGTCTCGACTCTACTGCTGATAGCCGAGGTTAAATCAATAAATTTCGATTCACTGTCTTAAATAGGAATCTGGCGCTCAACAACAACTTATTATATTATACTATCGCAGGTAAGGTCACACCACAGTGTATTTATATATTCTTATCATGTTTGTATTAATGAACCACAATAGTCATCACCACGTTTAGTTAACTCATTATAAATGTTACATTCGGTGTGTCACCTTATATTTGAGTGTCCTGTTTTTGAAAAGGAAAGATACTATTTACAATGCCACCTTAATAGCTGTAACCTGGAACTTTCAAAACCGCTGTACCATATTTTCAATTCCTAACTTTCATCAACAATTTTTTTTGTAAACTATGTTAGTAATATTTGTATTGAACCCTTCAGAATAGCAGTGTTATATGCAAGAATCTTAGATCAAGGGGTCGCGTTCAGTTCATAGTGTGGTGTTTACGTCCGCCAAACTACGTGCTTTTCTGAGGCAAGGGTTATAGGATGAAAACTATAACTAAGAAAGAAAGGAGACAAAAACGTAAGATAATAACTAGATTTAATAACTAATTTGTGCATAAAAGAATAAAACAAACAATAATAAACAAAATCCTCCCTGAATTTCCCCTGACAGGAATATTTATCACTTTGAGGAGTCAGACAGATCTCCCCTTTTCTAATAAAATGTGGATCCAAGTTCCACTATCTTGCATGTGAATTTATGTTCGCGTGGTGACTATCTACGGGAAATGAGTACTTGGATGATCATTCGTTCACAACGGGTTAACAGCCACGGTGCTCACGAACAATCATCTCGTAAAATCAACTTTTATGGCTATGGGCATAACATTAATAAAAAATCCTTAAATCTAACTCTGACACACATATTACAACTCTACTATTTACAGGCATCTCTCTGAGACCCTTATTAGTGTGGTGACACACTTATCCAAATGAGCTGCCACTATGGCCAGATACTCAACAACAAGGAAAAACAGCGCCGCACGTGACTCACGGGCCACTGACATGGACAGTAAACAAAGAATAAACCAACAACAACAAACAACCTGAGTGGTTAAGATTACTTTATATTAACAAAACTGCATGTTAAGGAAACGCTTCGAAGGTAATCGTGTTTCGTAGGCAACTCCCATTTATTTAAACAATTTTACCATTGATCAGTTTCTCACATTTATATTTATTTTCAAGTAATTGGGAACCAGACGTGCACTCCCTTAATGAGCTCTGCTTGCGAAACTCAGCCAGCCCTTGTGACAACAACTCACCCATTCCACAATACCAGTCATGTCCCCCATCCAGTGTATATAAATAGCCGACCAGCGGAACTGTTATCTCAAGGAATCAACAGCCGCTAACATCTCCTCCCACTCAACATAATAATCACATATCCATAATTGTCCTCGCAAGGATGCAATCTGAATCTGGTACCAAGCTGACAGAAATCAGTCTCTGCTGAAGTTCCCGCTTGTAATACCACAACAATATACTCACAGTACACACATCTGGGACTGACATAACGCCTTTTCACATGGGTCTGCTGAATTAAAGCTCGCAAACATTTAACACAATAATTAAAACCTACGATAGAGCTGAGTACTCTTCGTCACAAATTACATTGCTCCAAAGGCAATAATCACACTGAATCTGATCAATAATAATTTTCAATAACATTTAATTACCCTCCAATCTACTATATAATTAGATTAATTCAGTCCTACTTCTGAAACACGACATATCTCCGAGAGACGTTTTTAACCGCACTTCGTAACCTAGGCGAACAGGGCCGTTCACATAGATACGTTAGTTAACACAACACAAAGAAAAGAACCTTCCATTAACTACCATTGTGCGAGCTGCTTCCAAACAAAAGTGTGCCAGATCAAAACAAAATATACTACATTAAATCACACAAGCAAAGTATTTACAAAAATATGTCCCATAAACCATAAGTTAATTTAATAAATAATAAAATATTATTTGTACTCATCTCGTGTTGTAGTCACCCGTCAAAGAACATCAGATGCCATTCCCCAACTGGATGCTCTTTATCTCATAGCAGCCATCTGGACGGACTGTTGAGAATTCCACACTTCCTCTGCATTCATTGATGTCATCCTTGCGCTGATACAAAAATTAGGTTATTATACACTTTATGCCTGACTACTAAATTCGCTTGTTCAGGTACTAAATTCCCTGTCACTGTTCGTTGGCGAATTATCGACGCTACTGTCCCTATAACTATAGTACAATGACTATCTATCACTGATTTTACCACTTTTCAATGAATCTCCTGTGTCCTCGACACAAAAATACAAGTCTATGTTCGTAGACGCACAGAATAATAATAGTGTGTCCTCAACACACGGAATAAAAGTCATGTCTCCTAGACACACGGAATGAAAGTCAATGTCTTGGCTCTTCGACACACTTATAAATGAACTGGCCCTTGGGTCTAGATGGAGGGGGATTTTATGTAAAAATTTCTCGAAGTAATTGTGATACAGGAATGAAATACATATCACTGAACTCGTAATATTGCACAGGTCAAGAATATGCCCATTAATCCTAGAATCGATCGTAGAGATTTTGTCTAGGCGATTTCCCGCGTGAATGCTAGCCACCGCGTACCCCAGCCAGAGTTGGCGCGCAAGTAGGCATTCTCTTCTCATTGGTTCTCCATTTCCTAATAATTTGGCGGTTTCTAGTAGATCTTGGCGTCTTGGGAGTGTCTATTTTCTTCATCAGCCATTCACGTTACTGCATCATATTTCTTCTAGGCGCGAATATCACAATGAACATACCAGAACCATGTCTCACCGCGCGTCGCTTCTAAAATTGAGGTAGCCACACCTGTCCCTGTGATACATCGCTCTGCTATTTCTTTTCATAGCTCAAGTACTTAGCCTTTTGTTAAACTGATGCAGGTATGTCCCTACTGTCTCCAACAAATGCTTGAAATTTCCTCATCCCTGTCTGGCTACTTTCTTGATGCTGGTTGAAATATTTATTAATTGAAGAAATAAAATAGTAGAATCATTTCACCAACATAGGGTAAAGGGTTCACAACTCTCCCACTCACAAAATTTCGAACTTAGGGATAAAGTCGACAATTTTACAATACTTCCGTAGGCCAATTTGTTTTATTTCCAGAATCACCCCTTTTTCTTACTTGGTCTAGGCGCTCCTGTCTTCAATGGCATTTACTCGTTTTTATATCCTGCTTGTCTCTTCCCCTTCCAATCTTGCGTGACGCTCGATGCCTGCGGCAATACCTTACTCGCCTCGTTAATGTTTGTCAACAACAAGTCTACTTCCTCCTTCATCACGTGCCGTAGTCAACTGCACCCCTTTGACTTTGTTGATAGTAGGACGTCCGTATATTCAAACAGCGTCATTATTTCGGCGCTACCATGGTTCACTTCGACGATATTTTTTTAGGTTGGCAGCGTTGTAAACTGACATTGTTCCTGTGCTCAATACTTTCACTCTGTAAGCATTATTTCCAAGGTTTCTTACGATAGAATAGGGTCCTATGAATTTTTCGCAGAACTTACTAAAGATTTTCTTTTCTGGGTCCGATGTAGCAGGTCGTTTTACCAAAACGAGCTGGTTGACTTCAAGATCACCGTGGAACCTCCTATTTCTTACTCGCCGTAATCTGCGGTCTGCTTGTTTCCTCATGTATGCTCTCGTTCGTTCAATTCGCAGGTCTGGTGCTATCATGGGATCTTCTGGACAGTTAATGATGCTTTTCCACGTTCTTACGGGATACTCGTTCTTGTGTAGGACCATAGGGATTTGTCCTGTTGACTCGTGCCTGGTAGAATTCATGCATGTCTCAGTAGACTTCCAGCTTCCTCAGTATGTGTATCTGGGTTCTTTCTGTTCCCAATGGCCTTTTCCCATCTTCCTAGCTCTCCACCTTGATTAGCGTGTAACTCCTCTAAGTAATTTTGTGATTGAGCGTGCCTATCATCCCAGTCATCTCGATAGTTACGTTGATCTCCTTGATTTTGATCCCTCCTTCCTTTCCATCGTTGATTGGCATTATAATCACCGTATCTTCCATAAGGCCTGTCATTCCTTCGATTATCACGCCATTGTTGATATCCTCTCTGTTGGTATCTATTGTTGCCCTGGTATCTATTGTTGTAATACTTTTCGTTACGCTGATATGGTCTGTTTTCCCCTTCTTCCTGGTTTCGCCTAGGTGTGGAGGTGCTCGTATTAGTACCCTGCGTTTTAGTATTTCCCTGTTTTGTCTTTACGACCTCTGTAGTGTTGACTAATTCCAGCTATCTTCCTCCTCTAAAATGACTATGAGATGTGGTCTCATCTATTTGCCGTAATATCTGCTCTGCATGTAGGGCCGTACTGACGTTTGCTGCTACTAGCACTTGCTGTACATTAACTGGCATTTGCCTTGCTATTGTCATCACCAAATCTGATTCGTTTAATGGTTAATCCAGATCGCGAAATTTTAGCATTTGCATGTTAAAGAAATCTGAGTATTTTGTCTGCTGGGTAGTTTGGTATTTTCTAGAGTAAAGCTCCATTCTTAAACTCTGTTGTATGGCGGGAGACCAGTATTTGCGCAGAAACGCTAAGTTAAAGTCTGACATGGTTCCAAATGTATATTTGAAACTTAAAAACCAGGTGACAACATTCCCTGATAAAAAACTCTCCATCATTCTCAATCTACGTGCTTCAGGTACCCCAGTGTCATTAAAATGGTCTTCAATCTCTTTGATAAAGGCCTTAGGTGTTACCCCTGAATTTTCGGTGTATTTCTGCGGTTTGTAGTCATTTGAGCGAATTACTTGAATAAGTTGTGTGGGCTGATGACCGTCCTGTGGTGTTGAGCTTCTATCTACGTTCTTACGAAATCCTTCCGTGTTTGTTGTTAATGGTCTCTCTGCTTGATTCTGACTTCCTGCTATGCTGGGTTGGGAACTATGTGAGTCATCCTGCTTGTCTTTCAATGCTCCCGTTTTAAATATAGACGATTGTTCTAATGAGCAAAGTTCGGCTTTAATGATCCTGTCTGTCTGTTCTTTAAGTCTATTTTTACCTCTTGCTCCAAAGCTTGAATACGCGTGTGGTTTTCGCCTACTGTTTTAAGAATTGTGGATCTTTCCTCTCTAGAATCAATATTCATTTTCTTCCAATCTTTCCTGATCTGTTCTTTAATCGTGCTTATTTTTTCTTCAATTTGGCTCTTATTTTCATCCTGATTATTTTCTATCTGGCTTAGCCTTTCGTCTAATGTACTCTTAAATTGTTCTTGTTCAGTTTCTAGGCTTTTCCACTGTTCCGCTGATTTTATCTCTAGACGGTCCATATCTTTAATTATGCCTGATATGTTCTCATCTACTGCTGATATTTGTTGTTGAATGACCCTGCCACTTTTCTCCATCTCCTTAAATCGACTTTCCAACTTATCCTGGGCTATTTTGACCTCGCTTGTATTCATTGTGCATGCTATTTCAATCTGCTCTAATTTAGCTAACACCGTTTCATCGAGAATGCTAAGTTATTTATCGAAAATACTCTCCATTTGTTTAATCTGCTCTAATTGTTTCTCATTATTTTTGCTTACATCAAGGGCCAGTAATATCATATGTTGGTTTGTGTGCTCTTTCATCTCTGCGGTTAACGAAGCTAATTGGTTCGTGTTTTTATTATTTTGCGCCTCTAACTGCGAATTTATAGTGTCATTAATTTCACTCTTTAACAACCTAGCTTGTTCCGCCTGATATTCATTTTGCTCAATTCTACTGTTATTTAACTGTGTCCGCAATGATTCACTTTGTTCTAACAGTTTAGTATTTAGCGATTTACTTTGTTCTGACAGTTTAGTATTTAGCGATTCACTTTGTTCTGACATTTTCGTATTTAGCGATTCACTTTGCTCTAACAGTTTAGTATTTAGCGATTCACTTTGTTCTGACAGTTTAGTATTTATTTGTTCAGATAATTTTGTATTCAACGCTTCACTTTGCTCTACCATACTAGTGTTTATAGATTGACTCTGTTCTGATAGTTTAGTGTTTATTTGTTCGGATAACTTCGTGTTCAGCGATTCACTTTGTTCTGCTAATTTAGTATCCAACAATTCCTGAGTTCTCCTTGCCGCACTTTCAATGATCTCCTGGATCTGCGCCACCGTTGCCATGTTTTACAATATATATGAGACATATGGGAAATGGCCTACGCCAATGCCCTTTGACACGCACATAAATCCAATGCACATTTAATTTCTTTATCCTACTCAGTTCATTTATTTTTACCTATAATCCCATTAGTTGATTGCATCTCTGAGTAGTTCTAGTTTTACTCAATTTAATTTTAACCCCAAGCACATATTTAGTCATTAAACAGTTATCCTGATCTGATGTTAACACTGACTAATTAACACAGTATTAATTGTCATTTTAGGCTACAGCCTCCTAATATTTCCATGAGTTTGACTTTCTACACAAATCTAGTTTTAACTTTATCATTGGGCGCCCGGTATCACATCTTAATTTTACTTTAATTTAAAGGACAACAACGTGAACCGTATTTTACTTTGCAAACTCCTGATTTTAATTTATCTTTCACACATTTGGCGGTATCCACTTCGCCTCAACTACTTTTAATAAAATATCACTTCCCGGTGATTAAATACTGTCATATCTGCCTGCACTTGCGGCATGCCAGTTTTACTCAAATACGCCACTATTGACATGTGTAATCTCCCCGTTACACCACAGTGAATAGCCCCACCGTTGGCCGTCCGTTTTCAACCTATGAACCCTTCAGAATAGCAGTGTTATATGCAAGAATCTTAGATCAAGGGGTCGCGTTCAGTTCATAGTGTGGTGTTTACGTCCGCCAAACTACGTGCTTTTCTGAGGCAAGGGTTATAGGATGAAAACTATAACTAAGAAAGAAAGGAGACAAAAACGTAAGATAATAACTAGATTTAATAACTAATTTGTGCATAAAAGAATAAAACAAACAATAATAAACAAAATCCTCCCTGAATTTCCCCTGACAGGAATATTTATCACTTTGAGGAGTCAGACAGATCTCCCCTTTTCTAATAAAATGTGGATCCAAGTTCCACTATCTTGCATGTGAATTTATGTTCGCGTGGTGACTATCTACGGGAAATGAGTACTTGGATGATCATTCGTTCACAACGGGTTAACAGCCACGGTGCTCACGAACAATCATCTCGTAAAATCAACTTTTATGGCTATGGGCATAACATTAATAAAAAATCCTTAAATCTAACTCTGACACACATATTACAACTCTACTATTTACAGGCATCTCTCTGAGACCCTTATTAGTGTGGTGACACACTTATCCAAATGAGCTGCCACTATGGCCAGATACTCAACAACAAGGAAAAACAGCGCCGCACGTGACTCACGGGCCACTGACATGGACAGTAAACAAAGAATAAACCAACAACAACAAACAACCTGAGTGGTTAAGATTACTTTATATTAACAAAACTGCATGTTAAGGAAACGCTTCGAAGGTAATCGTGTTTCGTAGGCAACTCCCATTTATTTAAACAATTTTACCATTGATCAGTTTCTCACATTTATATTTATTTTCAAGTAATTGGGAACCAGACGTGCACTCCCTTAATGAGCTCTGCTTGCGAAACTCAGCCAGCCCTTGTGACAACAACTCACCCATTCCACAATACCAGTCATGTCCCCCATCCAGTGTATATAAATAGCCGACCAGCGGAACTGTTATCTCAAGGAATCAACAGCCGCTAACATCTCCTCCCACTCAACATAATAATCACATATCCATAATTGTCCTCGCAAGGATGCAATCTGAATCTGGTACCAAGCTGACAGAAATCAGTCTCTGCTGAAGTTCCCGCTTGTAATACCACAACAATATACTCACAGTACACACATCTGGGACTGACATAACGCCTTTTCACATGGGTCTGCTGAATTAAAGCTCGCAAACATTTAACACAATAATTAAAACCTACGATAGAGCTGAGTACTCTTCGTCACAAATTACATTGCTCCAAAGGCAATAATCACACTGAATCTGATCAATAATAATTTTCAATAACATTTAATTACCCTCCAATCTACTATATAATTAGATTAATTCAGTCCTACTTCTGAAACACGACATATCTCCGAGAGACGTTTTTAACCGCACTTCGTAACCTAGGCGAACAGGGCCGTTCACATAGATACGTTAGTTAACACAACACAAAGAAAAGAACCTTCCATTAACTACCATTGTGCGAGCTGCTTCCAAACAAAAGTGTGCCAGATCAAAACAAAATATACTACATTAAATCACACAAGCAAAGTATTTACAAAAATATGTCCCATAAACCATAAGTTAATTTAATAAATAATAAAATATTATTTGTACTCATCTCGTGTTGTAGTCACCCGTCAAAGAACATCAGATGCCATTCCCCAACTGGATGCTCTTTATCTCATAGCAGCCATCTGGACGGACTGTTGAGAATTCCACACTTCCTCTGCATTCATTGATGTCATCCTTGCGCTGATACAAAAATTAGGTTATTATACACTTTATGCCTGACTACTAAATTCGCTTGTTCAGGTACTAAATTCCCTGTCACTGTTCGTTGGCGAATTATCGACGCTACTGTCCCTATAACTATAGTACAATGACTATCTATCACTGATTTTACCACTTTTCAATGAATCTCCTGTGTCCTCGACACAAAAATACAAGTCTATGTTCGTAGACGCACAGAATAATAATAGTGTGTCCTCAACACACGGAATAAAAGTCATGTCTCCTAGACACACGGAATGAAAGTCAATGTCTTGGCTCTTCGACACACTTATAAATGAACTGGCCCTTGGGTCTAGATGGAGGGGGATTTTATGTAAAAATTTCTCGAAGTAATTGTGATACAGGAATGAAATACATATCACTGAACTCGTAATATTGCACAGGTCAAGAATATGCCCATTAATCCTAGAATCGATCGTAGAGATTTTGTCTAGGCGATTTCCCGCGTGAATGCTAGCCACCGCGTACCCCAGCCAGAGTTGGCGCGCAAGTAGGCATTCTCTTCTCATTGGTTCTCCATTTCCTAATAATTTGGCGGTTTCTAGTAGATCTTGGCGTCTTGGGAGTGTCTATTTTCTTCATCAGCCATTCACGTTACTGCATCATATTTCTTCTAGGCGCGAATATCACAATGAACATACCAGAACCATGTCTCACCGCGCGTCGCTTCTAAAATTGAGGTAGCCACACCTGTCCCTGTGATACATCGCTCTGCTATTTCTTTTCATAGCTCAAGTACTTAGCCTTTTGTTAAACTGATGCAGGTATGTCCCTACTGTCTCCAACAAATTCTTGAAATTTCCTCATCACTGTCTGGCTACTTTCTTGATGCTGGTTGAAATATTTATTAATTGAAGAAATAAAATAGTAGAATCATTTAACCAACATAGGGTAAAGGGTTCAGTATTTGCTTTGTTTTTAATCTACAACCCTAATGTACCTCTGGTAAAATAGGGTTCCTGTATTGTTTCTGGATATTCAATAACAATAATATATCCACGCACAGTGACCAGTGCAAATGAAGTGCGCGGTGTCTCCTCGCACAGTGCACATTTGCCTATTTAACGTCTGAATACTAGGTGGCGGTGTAGCCCCTGGGGGCCACAAAGTAACGTCCGAGAATCAAGAATAGCGAGCGACGAGGTGCTGGCCGGGTGAGCCGGAAAAATGACAAGGGGAAGCCACGTGGTATTATGTAGACTCGCTCTTAAAATTATCACTTGCCTTCGACCGGCCACGTATGGCTGGCGCATTTATAACAGAAGGACTTGACATGTGCAGCTGCTTGAGCGAGTCTGGGTTTTTCCTTTAAATGACACTGCCAATAACGTCGAGAATGGCGGCTTCGGTGGCGTAGTTAAGCATGATGAGCTTCTATGCCCAAGATCGCGGGTTCAAATCCGGCCGAAGTCATCGGATTTTAAGAGCGTTAAAAATCCATCAGTACGCCTTCCTTCGGAGGGGAAGTAAAGCCGGCGCGGCGGTCCCATGTCATAGATTTTTGGCATGTTAAAGAACCTTCCACTAATTACACCTGTGTGAAGCTAAATTGTATAGGTTAAGAATGTAAACAACTCTCAGGTTCCTACGTTCGTTGCCAAGAGCCGACTGCGGTGGCATCTGGTAGCTAAGTTCTGAACTAGTAGTCGTTGATGGTGCGGTTTGGCAGCAAAAGTAGGAACTATTTGAAAAATGCAAAAGTCTGCAGTCCTTACTTGAATTTAAAAAAAGAAACAGATAACACACACTAATACAGCCATCACAATTAACACCGGTTATCAGACAGATTCTACACACACCCAAAGTACACGGGGCTACATGCTTGCGTTGTCGCAGCCCCTAAACTTAAGAACGAACCAACCAACGTCGAGAATAAGGATTACCGGTACTATCGAGTCGAAATTAACATGAATATCTGCATAGCTTGGTTCAATTACACTTTGCGATCAATTTCCTTTCGTGAGATTTAAGGGTCCTAGGTGACGTCACGGATGACGTGTTGATTTTTTGGTTTGAAACCACGTTTTGTTGTCTGAGCATTATACTGCTCGTGTCCAAGCTCTATGAACTTGCGGGGTGAGGAGAAAGAGCAGGGAAGGGTCGGGGGTGAAGAGAAGGATCTGTCAACAGCCCACCGTGATATATGGTATTCCTTTCTATTCCAATACTGCTAACATTCGGCCATTGCTCAAACCACTGTGGTGTTAGGAATGACTGAGTGAGTCACCGACCAATGTATTTGGTTCTGTATTATGCACGGACCGAGAAACCTCATCACTCGTCAACACCACTACTCATAGTCCGTGATGCACATTCCTCTTAGGTTCACGCAGCTTAGACTCGAGCAGTACTCAAACTCGTATTAGTGGTAACGATGATTATACAAATAATAATAATCATAATACGATAATTCAATTATATTGAATATTGCAGCATGAAGGGTGGCCTATGTTAACCATCAAGTGCTACTTTTTAAGAAGCCATTTGATTTGTCTCAAAATTAAGTTACTATTAGTTAACTTAGTTGTTATAACATAGACAACTTAGAAACCATTTCTGCAGTACGAAGCAGGGAGAAAACAATACAAATTTAAAAGGGATAAAGCCTCTGGCCTTATTAAGTTCTCATGCGTTATGAAGTTGACACAATAGGCTAACAGGGGCAGATGACCTAGCTGTTCCGCCCCTTAAGACTCCAATAACTAACCAACACAACAACACTAGTATATTTTTCCAATAGTACTTGGAGCTTATTACACAACTTAATCCATGTGTTTTCAACTTAACGTTTTACATTACAATAGCCTAATGAGTTATAGTGGCTACTTTGAATTAATAATGCCGTAACAGCAAATGTTACCCCCAAGCAGCAGATAGCCTGTGGTATGTTGTGAGTGTAGGCTACTTTTCTCAACCTGTGCGGTAAAGCATGTCCCCCCTGGTTGCTAATGGTGTAATATTGGTACTGGTACCAGATAGGAATTATTGGGTGCAATTTTCAATGCTGTTATTTCATTTGAAATAGGCCTATGTAGTTATCAATATTCTGACGACTTCATTTTGTTTACAATAAGCCTAATCAGGTATTATGGCATTAAATGCAACATACTATCAACTGATATCATCATCATCATCTTGTACAGTTTCCAGCCCCAGGCTGGGTCTGTTTGGAACATAAGCCTCGCCACTTAGTTCTTTCTTCCCACCACCTCTCCGCTGTCACTCTGGTCCAGTCCTCGCCTCTCTTCTTGACACATTCATCCACTCCTTTCAGCCATCTATCTCTTGGTCTTCCCCTTGGTCGTTTCTTCTGCATCTGCATCTCATGTATCCTCTTGGAAATCTTCTTCTCATCCATTCTCTTTAAGTGTCCATATCACCTCAGTCTTGATGTCTCAATCCTACCTTGCAAGGGCTCCTCTTTCACCATTTCCCTGACCTTTTCATTCCTCACCCTGTCTCTTCTTGTTACTCCGATCCTACTTCGCAGGAACTTCATTTCCCCTGCCTGTATTCTGCTTATGTCCCTTTTCTTCATTGTCCACGTTTCTGAAGCATAGGTCAGTATCGGGATATAGTAGCTTCTGTATAACACTTCCTTGCTTTTTTGTGGGACATCTTTATTCCACACTAAGCTCCTAATGCTTCTCAGAAATGCTTCTGCCTGTCTGCCACGTTCCGTAATCTCTTTATCATTTCTCCCATTTTCCTCCACTATACTTCCCAAGTACTTGAGACTTTCCACCTTTTTCAGCTGTCCACCTCCAAGTGTTATCCCACTCATTGGTCTGTCCTTTTTCCTGGTCGTTAACAGGATCTCACATTTACTGATGTTGAACTTCCATCCGTACTCTCCCACTGTTTCTTCCCAAGCCTTCAGTTGCTCCTGAATTTCCTCCTCCTTGTTTCCCCAGACCATGAGATCATCTGCAAACACCATTGCTTTCATCTTATCTTCTCCTATCTTTCCTGCTATCCGTGTCATTACCTCGTCCATAAACACAATAAAGAGAAGGGGTGACAGCGCACTACCCTGTTTCAGGCCACTCATTTGTCTGAACCAGTCTGTTCTTTCCCCTCCAACTTTCACACAACTCACACTTCCACAATACATCTCCTTCACTCTGCCTACAGTCTCTTTTTCCACTCCCATGTTTTCCATTGCTTTCCAAACCTTCTCCCTACACACACTATCATAGGCCTTTTCGATGTCCAGGAAGGCCATCAACAGATCCTCTCCAAATTCGTAGTGGTGTTCCTGGAGCTGTCTCACTGAAAATATGAGATCCACTGTTGATCTCCCAGGTCTGAATCCATACTGCTCCTCTCTCAATTTTCTCTCCACTTTGGCTCGTATTCTACTTTCTAATATCTTTTCATATATCTTGGCACAGTGAGGTATGAGTGTGACTCCCCTGTAATTTCTGCACTCCTTTCTGCTTCCTCTCTTAAATATTGGGACAATTAATCCTTTCTTCCAATCTTCTGGGGTCTTTTTCTCCTTCCATATCACCCTCATCACACGGTACAGCCACTGTTTCCCAACCTCCCCTGCTGCCTTCACCATTTCAACACTCACTTCATCCACACCTGGTGCCCTTCCTCCTTTCATCTTGTCTATAGCCATTTCCAGTTCTCTCCAAGTCAGGTCCTTTTCCATTCCTGTGTTGTCTTCTCCATCTTCCAATACATTGTCTTCCTCCCTATGACCATTTGGATTCAGCAAATCCTCAAAGTACTCTTTCCAAACTGTCTTGAGTGTCTCTTTGTTGTGTACCTCATTTCCGTTTTTGTCCATCATTACCACATCCTCTCGCAGACCTCTTCTCTTACTTTTGACCATCCCATAAAGTACTTTCTTATTTCCTCTGCTGTCTTCCTCCATCATCTCTGTCCACTTTACCATCCACTTCTTCCTCTCCTCTGCGACAATCTTGTTTGCTTCTTTCTTCTTTATCTTATAATCTTCCCTTGCCAGATCAGTTCTTTCCTGGAACCACACTCTGAAAGCCTTGTTCTTCCTTCCCACAGCTTCTTTTACTCTCTCATTCCACCATGGTGTCTCTTTACACCGCTTTCTGTTGCTTGTTCTTCCACATACTGCCACTGCAGCTTCCACCATTGTGTTTTTGAATTGCTTCCATTCTTCTTCCCCTGTTTTAGGATTGTCTGTTGGCATCCTTTCCCTTATTATCTTCTGGAATTCTTCCTTGACTTCCTTTTCCTTGAGTTTCCATACTTTGATTCTCCTTTCCTGGTACTCTGTCCTCTTGCTATCCTTAACAACTCCCAGGTTCATTACAAGTATTCTGTGGTCGCTATCTAAGGCCTCTGATGGTATTACCTTTATATCTCTGACACTTCTCTTCATTTCCCAGTCGTACAGCATGTAATCTACCAAAGATTTCTTTGTTAAATCACTGCTGTACCACGTTACCTTTCTTTCTTCCGGAACCAGGAGTTGCCTACCACTAAACCGTTTCTCTTGCAAAAATCCAGCAACTTTCTCCCTTCTTCATTCCTGCTACCCCATCCTTCTGCTCCCAATACATTTTCATATCCTTGCCTTTCACTTCCTACATGTGCATTCAAATCTCCCATGACAATGATGCTCTGACCATTCAACTGCTGTTGTAGCTCCTCCTCAAAGTCTTCCTTCTCTTGAGCTGTACATCCAACTTGAGGGGCATATACCTGGGCTATCTCCAGGCTTCTTCCCTTTACAGTTACTCTGATCTTCATGATCCTGTCACTTATTCCCTTTACCTCTTCCTTCATTCCATCTCTCACAACTACTCCTACTCCGCTGCTCCTTCCTTCACTGTTCACACTCCAGTACAACCGGTACCCTTTCCCCAGTTCTCTGCAACCTTCTCCTTTCCATCTTGTTTCTGCCAAGCCCAGTACATCCAGTTTTCTTCTCTCCATCACATCTACAATCTCCTCCACTTTTCCTGTCAGTGTCTGTATGTTTAATGTCCCAACTCGTAGTCCATTAGCATATCCGGGTCGTCGTCGTTTGCATCCGTCCTTTCTGAGGCCTGTTCCTGGTTTGAAAGCAAATATGATATCCACTACTGGCTTGCTAGGCCTATCGTAGCTTCACCAGAGCCCCGTCAGCCGTCACATTTCAGGGTTCCCATAAAGCCTTCACAGCTACCGTAGCGGTCCCGGGGCACACAAAGTCCCCACTGTACTTCACCCCTACAGGCAATCCCCTACTTCATGCCGTTGCCCGTCTCCCACCACGTGGAGGAGGGGTTGGACTTGTGGGAGACACTATCGACTGATATCTCTGGAAGAAAAATATCACCTATTATTATTATTATTATCATTATTATTATTATTAGTCTATTATTATTATTATTATTCTTTCTTCGAATGAGCCAACTATGGACTACGTAGGTTAACCAAAATGGTTTTCAGCTTGATGAGTTGGGATAGGTTTCACATTCTTAAGAGCCTTCTTCCTAACCCATATCTCCTTCATTTTCTGACTTTGTAGTTGTTCAGCAGCTTCTGACCTCTTTGGTCTCTGCAATTTCTTAAGTTTAATCAGTGGGTCTTCTTTTAATATTTTCCGAAAAGCTTGTCTGTCTTTTATAACGGATTCAGAGATGGTCAAGGTTTGCAGATCTTGTTTGACTTGCTGGTACCACAGTGATGTTGTTTTCTTGCTGGAGCTGGCTCTGTGGATTACACTGGTCAATCTTGACTCGTTCATTCTCTCAAGGTGTCCGTAGAATTGGAGGCGTCTCTTGATGATTGTGTCCAATAGAGGTTCTTGCTTTAGGTAGAGATCATCGTTGGGCCTGGGATACCTTTCTCCATCTATGGTCCTTGGGCCTAAGATCCTCCTCAAGATAATTCTTTCCCTGACTTCTAGTTTCTGTATCACTTTTGCCCCTTTGAAGGTTAGGGTTTCCGCTGCATAGAGGATCTCGGGCCTGATTACAGCGTTATAGTGCCTTAATTTCGCATTGATGGATATGGATTTCTTCTGGTAAACTTTTCTGCATCGATAGTATGCAATATTCAGTTTCAGAGTCCTTTCTTCAAATGCTTTATTGTTCTTCAGGTCATCGCTGATCCATTCCTCCAAATATTTAAAATCTCCTCCGATTTTACGGATCCTGTTGTTGGGAAGAAGGTATTCTGGTGCTGATTTGTCATTTGTCATCAACACTGTTTTCTCGTAAGACAACTGAAGGCCAGTCTTGGAGGCTATAGATTGAAGAGTAATGATCTGGTCTATTTCTCTTTCAACCGAATCTGCTAGCATAGCTACATCATCTGCGAAAGCGATACAGTCCATTATTGAAGTGTAACATCATTCCACTCGGTTGCTGGACATTTTTGTGGGAGTGATTTTGAAAAATGGGACGGAAGTGGATCGGAACGATCGAGGTGGCACCAGGTGGCACACTTCCGTTCGATCGAACGGAAGTGTACTCGAACGGAAGTGTAAGACGCACTGCCAACTCAATCGATCGATCCAGCTGGCAGTGGTAAGAGAAACAATGAGCGCGCGGTGTCGGAAATTGATACCATGAGTACTCTCTGCCATGTGGAATGTATATGACATACTGAACGGTAAACGCTCATGCGAACTCTGGTGTTAAGTGATTGAAACAAAGCACACGCTACATGTTCGAAGTCTTCGTATCAGTATTTAAATGGTAAAATGCCTTATTATCAAACATTGTAGGTAGTCGGCAATGTCGGTATTATGTTTCTGCACAATGGCTATTCAAATATTAACCCACATAACGGTAATGCAGTCATCAATATAATATAATCGTTGTGGTTATACGAGAATTGAGCAAGCCTTCATGAACTATTGCTGAATACATTCTATTTACTCACAAGAGGGCCTATTCATAAGGCATTTTAAACTCAATTTCACGCAGGAACATTATCGAAACGAGCAAAATATAAATGAAATTTAATTCCGTAATGCAGTATTATTGGAACGTGGAAATAATCACCATCTTGTGCACAATATTTGCGTAGTCGAAATAGTTGTGGGGTTAGTGCCTATGACTGTGAATCTAGAGATCTCGGGTTCGAATCCCGGACGGGGTAGATATTTTTGCTACCAGATTATCATTTTAAACGATATTTATCATATCAATATGACTCAATTTAACAGAATCCAAATGAAATTACGAGTTGGTCTGTGAATCAAGAGGTCCTGTTTATAAGGAACTAGCTGAAGTACCCGTGCTTCGCTACGCGTCATAAATAAATTAAAATGTGAAGGTGACAAGTGTTAAAAGAGGGTATAGGCGAGGTGCTGCGCAGAGGGAGATTAAGGATGGAACATTTTGTCCAACTACACCGCTCGGCGTTGACCGTGTTTTATAGCACAAATTTAGGTTTTACTCGCTAACCGTTGGAGATACCTTTCGGATAGAAAATGTAATTTTAAACCTCGTATATCCCATCAAAAGTTTGCTATTTCTTAACGTTCTCTTTTTATTTGAAATGGAAATATGAAAGTTTTAAACCAAAGGGTGTAGAGACGTCACTAAAATGGTCGCCATCTTTAACTAATGCAAAGTATTGAAATCAAAAGTAACCAATATGTTAACCAGGTAAATCAGCTACTTCCATGTAAAATTCATGTAAATCGGACCAGTGGTACTTGCGTGATTGAGTAATACACAGACACACACCATCTTATTTTTTGCCTCGCTTCGCTCGCGTCATAGTCGTGTCATATTGTTATTCAATGAAATGCAGGTTTAACCCCATTACCACCACTTTAGAACCTGAATATCCAAAAATCCCTCCTTAGTAGACTTTTTCGACACACAACAAACATATCCCCAAAATATCATTCTTCTAACTTTAATAGTTTGGGTTAGTCGATGAGAGTGAACATCCAAAAATCCTTCCTTAGTGGACGTTTTTCTTCCAGAATTTCACCCCTCCCCATAGGCCCCTTAAATAGAATTTATGAAAAAAAGGTCGAACACCTATTTGTTTTATTTATTTATTTATTTATTTATTTATTTATTTTTAATCTGATTATTTTCCTCCGAGTTTCAAACTCCTCGCCTATGTCGTTTAAGAGATACACGCTCCGTTAAGAATCTTTCAACCCCCCACTTTTCATCCCTTTCACCTCATAATATACACTACATCAAAAAACTATTAGACATGTGTCAGCTTATTTTTAATGATTAGTATATATACCAAGTATCACATCCCCAAATGAAACCACTCGTGAGATATTGTTATTCAATGAAATGCACGTTTACCCCCTTAACACCTATTTAGAACCTGAATATTCAAAACTCTTTCCTTAGTGGACGTTTTCGACATACAACGAACATATCCCCAAAATTTCATGTTTCTAACTTCAATAAGTTTGGCTGGGCGATGATGAGTGAGTCAGTCAGGACATTTTCTTTAATTTATTTTTGATAATTTCACCCCTCCCCATGAACCCCTTAAATTGGATTTATGAAACAAACGTTCGAACATCTACTTACTTATTTAAAACTGTTTTCCCCCTGAGTTTGATGAGTGAGTAAGTGAATCAATCAGTTAGGACAATTTCTTTCCTGTTTCCCCCCCCAGAATTTCACCCCTCTCCAAATTGGATTTATGAAAAAACGGTCGAACACCTATTTTCTTGTATTTTAAGCTGCTTTACCCGCCGACTTTCAAACTTCTCGCCTATGTCGTTTAAGAGATACACGCTCCGTTAAGAATCCCTCAACCCCCAATTTTCACCCCTTTCACCTCATAATATACACCACATCGATAAACCCTTATACATATGTCTGATTATTTTTAATGATTAGTTTATATACCGAATATTACATCCCCAAAGGAACAAATCATGAGATATCGTTATTCAATGAAATGCACGTCTACCCCCTTAACATCTCTTTAAAACCCGAATAAACAAAAATCATTCCTTAGTTGACGTTTTCGACATACAGCGAACATATTCCCAAAATTTCATGTATCCAACTTTAATAGTTTTCGCTGGGCGTGATGAGTGAGTGAGTCAGACAGGACATTTTCTTTCAATTATTTTTACCACAATTTCACGCCTCCCCATGGGCCCCTTAAATTGGATTGATGATAAAACGCTTGAACACCTATTAACTTACTTTTTAAGCTGTCTTTTTCTCCTGAGTTTGAAGAGTGAGTGAGTTAGTCAGTCAGTTAGGACATTTTCACTCCTTTCTTCCCCCAGCATTTCACCCCATCCCATGGGCCCCTTAAATTAATTTATGAAAAAAACGGTCGAACACCGATTTACTTATTTTTTAGCTGATTTTTTCCCGCTGAGTTTTAAATTTCTCGCCTATGTCGTTTAATAGATAGGCCAACACGCTCCGTTAGGAATCCTTCAACCCCCACTTTTAACCCCTTTCACCTCATAATAATACACCACATCGAAAAACCCTTAGACAGATGTCTGCTTATTTTTAATGATTAGTTTATATGCCGAGTATCACATCCACAAATGAAATCACTCGTGAGATATTGTTATTCAATGAAATGCAGGTATAAACCCCTTAAGACCCCTTTAGAAACTGAATATCCAAAAATCCTCCCTTATTGTACGGGTTTGACATACAAGGAACATATCCCCAAAATGCCATGTTTCCAACTTCAATGTTTTTGGCTGGGCGATGATGAGTGAGTGAATGAGTCGGACATTTTCTTTCATTTTTTTTCTTCAGAATTTCACCCCTCCCGATGAACCCCTTCAATTTGATCGATCAAAAAACCTGTCGAACAGCTATTTACTTACTTTAAAGCATTTTTTCCCCCTGAGTTTGATGAGTGAGTCAGTCAGTCAATCAGTTAGGACATTTTCTTTCCTATTTCCCCCCAGAATTTCACCCCTCCCCATGGGCCCCTTAAATTGGATTTATGAAGAAACGGTCAAACACATAATTACTTCTTTTTTATGTTTATTTTTTTCGCTAAGTTTCAAACTCCTCGTCTATGTCGTTTAAGAGATACACGCTCCGTTAGGAATCTTTCAATCCCCACTCTTCACCCCTTTCACCTCATAATATACACCACATCGAAAAACCCTCATACCCGTGTCTTCTTATCTTTAATGATGAGTTTATATGCCGAGTATCACATCCCCCAATGAAACCAATCGGGAAATATTGCTATTCAATGAAATGCAGGTCTAACCCCTTAACACCCCTTTAGAACCTGAATATGCAAAAATCCTCTCTTAATGGGCATTTTCGTCCCTTCAGGAAGCTGCATACCAAATTTCATTCCAATCCGTTCGGTGGTTTCTGAGATTTCGTGATGACTGAATGAGTGAGTGGTATTTGACAAATATATAGTAGAAGATGGTGTCAAGTCTTTGTTATGCTAAACTCGGTTGACAGTGCTGTGTGTGTAGTTGAGTAACTAACGGGATTTCAAGTAAAGATCCTCATTTTCTATACTGGTAGTGCAGAGCGCAAATGGCATCCAGTCGGCCGTGTCTCGACTTGAGCTATGTTGCCATGGAAACTTTCTGCCTTGCCATTCCTTCATGAGTATATTTTATGATTTGATTAGCCTGTGCTTGACTGCAAGAGGGCCGAAATCAGAAGAATGAGAAAGACTATCGAAAGTTCATGTAGCCAGCGGTTCCTTCTGGGTCCTAAACTATGTGTATGCAAAATTTGGTTGAGAATGGTGGAACGGTGAAGATTTGTATTCGGAACAGATCCACATACATACTGAACCCATGTACCATTGGTTCAAGGGGTCGAATCCATGTATTTTAGTAAAAAGAAGGAAGGAAATATACAGTCTTCAGAGGAACATAGAAAGATTTTATACAAGAAGGCTAGCATAACGTTGTGAAATAAACTGGAGCCAGGTGGCCAGGAAATGAGATCATGCATGACGCATTGATAAGGAGCCAGTCACGAATATAAATAGAACGAGTGGAATTTTCCGAGCGAGTGACGAAGAGCGTGTTTCGGAAATCGCCCTTACGTTGCAGTAAAATGGCAACCGCGCAGCCGTGCCAGAAGAAGAATAATTAGATTTAACCCACTTGCAAGAATAAAATTAACTAAAGAAATACAGCATTGTGAATCATTTCGGAATAGAGATTTTTTTGTGGAGAAAGATGTTATAATAAATGCCCAGGAAAGAAGTGCCGACGTGGTCATACGTCATTGGGGGTTTCCCGAGACCCGAGGAAGGGGGAATTAAAAATCAACTGTAACACCCAAACAGCTGAAGACTAAATTTTATTTAATATCTCAGAACTGCACGATCGATTTTCATGTGCAAAGAAGTCAGTTTACGTTTAGAAAACGAGCTTTCCAGAGATATAATTTTTAATGGTGTTCGACCATTACTTCAAAAGTTGGTTCCGAAAAAGACGTAGAATTTAACTTTTTGTTGCCGATTTGTATAAAAGCCCTGGCAGGGCCAGGCTAATCATGCAGTACTTACTAGACCTCGAGAGGTCATGATACTCTGTATCACCAGCGAGCAACCGAAGGGAGTGGCCGAGAAGTATCATCAAAGTATTGCCGGGTGAAGACTTAGGAAAATCCTAATACAGGATTTAGTTCCGCCAATATCAGTCTTACAGTGAAAGTTCAGTATTACAGTCGAAGTAAGCTGCGAACTTAAAGAATAGGCGATAGGTCTTCAATAACAGTTTATTTAAACGACCAAGTGTATCGTAACGTTTTGAAGTACCATAACAGCGAAATAAACATTCTATCAATGTTAAAGAACCCGATCAAGGTCGTACAAAATAAGGTCCGCATAGTATTCTGAAAAGAGAGGAATTATAGAACTGAGTAGACAGAAAGGAGAAGTACATTCAAGACGTTGTTTCAAGGAAACAAACGAACCATAAAAAGCACTAAGTTACGAGGAGTATTAGATGCTAGAAAATAATAGGTCACCGATAGAGTATTTGGGAGACCGTGAACAAGACAGACTTTCGCTAGACAACTAATAGGGTCTAGAAAGAAGCAGTTCGAGCTAATAATAATAATAATAATAATAATAATAATAGCTGATCGTCAGGAAACCGGATTTGAAGAAGTACCATTCCAGGGAGGGGTAGAGTGTTCGAGACTTTCATATTCTGGTCAGATAAAAAGCCGACGTCTACTAGTTCACCCTTGGAGACGGGGAAGCAAATATCACGTGTGAAAGGACTAATCAAAGCCTGAGTGATTAGAATCAGTGTAGTGTAAATAGGCCTATATAAAATTGGTGTTAGATAGTAATTTTTCAGTGATTTTATTGTGTGTAATAGAAGAATACCGAAGTGTATTTTAAAATGTTACCAGTGTTTAAAGTATATAAATTATATGTGTGTCAAGATATGTCAGTGTATGAAATGAATTTGAGCACGATGGTGTATTCACAAATAGTGGGCAAAAATGAAACATCGTTGGTAAGCACGGTAGTGGGCCGTCCGAGCATGTAAGTAACCATTTTCATTATGTTATGTGTTGGGGGAATATTTGTGTACAATCCACCTGAGAATGATAAATAGGGATGTTTTTGAATAACAAATAACAGAATAAGAGCGCGATCTGAACAAATAAAAATTGAGAAATTATAAAATGATTATGTGAAATGAATAAATCTTTAGAGGAAATGTATGAAATAAAATATCAGTGTGTTTGATAAATGTTATGAAAGCAAGCGGAAAAATATAATAATAATATAAATTATATAAATGAAGATTAAGTTGAATTATATGAAAGTAATAGCTTTTGAGCTTTTGTAAAGGAATAAAGACATGGTGTGAATACATGTTCTTTAAGTATAGCGATTATTGTCACGGGAGAGGATTAATATGAAAGTTTGAGATATAGATCAAATGATGATTTTGAATTTATCAGTTCTCTGGAAGACGCTAGGCCTTAAAGTAATGTATAGCGCATTGTCGCGCATTAAAGTAAATTGTCACGCTAGGAAGGCGTTGAATCTAAATATACTTGGTAAATTAATTGTGATGGACAGTTGATTGCGGTAATTGATGATAAGTCCTCCATATAGTGATGTAGATCACGAGGCGTTGTATAAGGGTGCGAATTTATTGTATTGATGAGCGCAGGTTAGACCGAGGTCGCCCTAAGCCGCTAATTGTTATAAAGTCCTCCAGTATGGGATTGGTTCCCGAGGCAGTTGAGAGAGTCGAACCCAGACTCGTATAGTTGTTGAAGCCCCTAAATATTGTTGTTGTATTGAATTATTCTTACCCATCAATGATGACACTTCATAATTAATAAATGCCAAGGTTACGAAAGTGGTCTATGAACCTAAATAATGTGGTTAATATGAATGAAAGAAATGCCAGGTCTGTTCAGAGAACTGTGTTTGAGAAATAGCTGTTTTAAAGCATGAGAGTAGCGGTCCCGTGTGGGCGATACTGAGGGTCTCCCTCCCGGGCAATAAATCAAGTCGAGTGTCACGGTCCACCCCTCGCTAGAATGGTATGGTAGGTCAGGGGAACCGTCTATTTGAAGTAATAATAAACCATGAGTGTTTAGAGTTTGTTAATGACCCGGGATTCGAACCGAGGTTCTTGTAGATGAAAGTTACCGCTTGCCAGTTCAGATCGTTTGCTTTCTTATGAGATGATGGTCTTTTAAGACA
This sequence comes from Meconema thalassinum, assembly GCA_946902985.2. NCBI lineage: Eukaryota > Metazoa > Arthropoda > Insecta > Orthoptera > Tettigoniidae > Meconema > Meconema thalassinum. The sequence goes on from OX336393.1 coordinate 419,625,891, forward strand.
AATAATAATAAATATAAATCCCTAATGTAATGAGATATTGATGTAGGATTTCACGAGTTCAATGAAGACAATTAGATTTCGGGAGTGATCATAATTTTTGACTTTGTTCAAGTAGTCTTCTATAACTCGGGAGTACACAAGTATTTTTCCCGATCACTGTAGTGAATTTGTTAACTTGAGAGAGGTGGTAACATGAGAACATTGTGAAAAGCCCAAAAATTTAAGTAAAGGAGTAACATTTACTTTAAAATAAGATTATATATTGTTTGATTATAAGAAACTCATAAAATAGATATTGAGGTGTGTAAAAGAATAACACAGTTTATATTGGAAAGTATCGAGCCATTGGAGCTCGTGAGTGTATTGAATTTTTAAAGAGATACTTTATGGAAGTGAAAAGAATTATAAGTTTGTTGGTTTGAAGGAAACCATCTATTTTAAGATATTTGTTTGATTTTATGAATTCCTTGTTCACTTTGAACAAGTTAGAAGGATTGGTCAGTAGTTTATTTGTTTAATTTGTTTGTAGCGCCATAATTTTGGTTAATTAAATGTTTTATAATAGGAGTTGATTTTGGTTTTATTTTGGAAGTGTATCCTCTATTTAATCCAAAACGTGTAAGTCACAGAGTGGGAGAAACCTACCATAACCCCGAAAATCCCGATTTGAGCATTGCTGGCATACTGTGATTTGCATATTTCTTGCTAAAAGGGCACAGGGGGGCATAGAAGCACTGTGCTTGGATTAATAATTAGAGGAACACTTAAGACGGTCATATCATGTAAAAGTAAAGTAATGATGGGAATAGCTACAACATATAATGTTAACTGACAGCATGGGTTCCTGGAAACTCACACCGAGCAGCCCTGATATAAACCCCCCCTAAACACCTTTTATGGCGCCCAGTACGCAGGGATGAGTTTTCCTAGGGAAAACCCGATTTTTCTTGAAAAATCAAAATTTTCATTTTTTTAAAATTGGTTTTTCGAAATTTTGAATTTTTAAACACTTCCATAAAGGTTTTGACATTGAACGAGTATATCAAAAGGGTACGTTCTAGTAAACACCTGTACCAAGGTAATTTTTTTTTGGAAATTGGGACACAATAGTTCAAAATACCATCTCTCAAGCATGTACCAGCGATGTGGCATAGTAGCCCACTGTATTCTAATAAGATGGCATTGAGTGATGAGATGCAACGGCTCTTGGAGGCCATAGACAATAAGTTGGACAGCCAACAGAGTGAAAATAAAAAAGAGTTAGAATCCATAAATCAGAGTTTAGGATCCCTTAAAACTAACAGTGATAACATGGGAACTAAATTAGAAGCTATCAAAGCCGACTGTATAACAATGAATAGTGAACTGAAGGCTGAGATAGAAAATATGAAAGCGGAAAATGAAAAACAGTTGAAAGTTGTAAAAGATGAGACGGTAGAGTGTATGAAAGCCGACAGTAAAGCAAATAATGAGGTACTGAAGGCTGAAATTGAGGGAATAAAAAAGGAATCAAATGAACTCCGAGGGAGTATAGAAGTGACAATGAATACCAAATTTCAAGGTTTTGATACGGGGTTGGAGATTAAGTTAAAAGGGGAAATCACAAGTAAAATTGAAAGGGAAAATGAGGCACTTCAGTCAGGATTGCAAGCCCAAATAAATATCTTGAATGAAAGTACGTTAAAATCCCAAAATGCATGTCAAGAAAATTTTGGAATTTTGAATAAAAATTTGAGTTCTATGGAGACTAAAGTAGGTAATATGGAAAAAACTTGTAAAAAAATGTAGATGCATGTAAAGATGAACTTGTAACCCAGATCCAAGGGGTGCGAACAGAGTTAGGGGATCAAATAGAGTCAAATATGAAGATTTGTAAAACATCTCGGGAGGAGATAAAAGAAAGTTTTAAGGAATTAGGAGACAAATTTAAAGGGGGGAAGACCAAGTAGGAAAACTCGAGGGAAAAGTCGATGAAATTCAGGCCAATGTTAATGATATGGAAAGTCAGAATCACAAAGATGTACAGGGCATGAAAAAACAATTTGATAATTTTACCGGGCAGGTAGATGAGAACTTAAAGAAGCACGAGGAGGGAATAACTAAAAGATTAGGTACATACGAGAAGCATATCCAGGAAGAAAGAAAGCAACAAAATGAAGAAAATCAGGAGAATACCCAGAAGATAGAGGAAATAAGTAAGGGTATCAATGGGGTTCAGGAACCAGGGAAACATTAAAGGTACAAGTAGAAAAAACTAATTCTGAAGTAAAATTTGTCAAAGGTGACTTAACGGAATTGTATAAAAATCAAGGGAAAACTGAGGAAAAGCTGGAAGGAATTAAGGGAGATATGGTCAAGGGACAAAAAGAGATGGAGAAAAAGATAAAGGAGATACGAGAAGACTTAGATACCAAAGATGACGTTAAGCCAGAAATTATAGCACAACAGGTCATGGTCTTCAAGAAAGAGGTAGAAGAACATTTTGCTGAAATGAGGGATAGTTTCAGGGAAGAGAAATTCCAACTCGAACAAGCAGTGGAAAACAGTAAAAAGAATCAAGAAAGAATTCAGAATGAATTAGGATCCCGGTTGGAAAGGACTGAACACAAGAACAGTCAAATGGAAATTCAACTCATGGCTAATGAGGAAAGTGCCCGAAGAGAAAGGAAGTTAGAATTTGAGAGTCAGGATGAGTTCCAAAAGACAGGATGGGTAGATCCCCATGAACGAGGCACAAATCAAGATAGGAACTTAGGAGGGGAGAGCCCTTATAAGAACCCAGGATATCCGATGACGATGTCAACACCTTATATGAACCAAACAAATGGTCAAATAATAAATATCATCAAGTCAAATGAGGACAGATCGGTGAAGTTTACGGGTAATAATATGTCAATTACTCCTAAATACTGGTTGAAAGAGGTCGCAGAGTACTTGAATGAATTGAAAGTTCCTCAGGATCGGAGACTGAGAGCAATTGAGAAGCTGTTGGCAGGTGATTGTCTCACCTGGTTCAGGAGTTTCAGGTATACATTTGACACGGTGGAAGGTTTTAGAGAAGCGTTTCTGAAACGATATTGGGCAGCAGATGTCCAAGAGAATCTGAGGCTAGATCTGTACTCTACGAAGTATAGCACAAATGCCCCAACTAAATATTCAGAATTTTTCACCGCTCAGCTGTGTAAATTCCGGGAACTTGACATTGCTCCTGCTGAGAACGACCTGTGTGCCGCCATTGCAAGACAACTTCCATATGAGATTCAGAGGTTGTTAATCTCGTCTAAAGCCAGAAGTGCTGTGGAAGTGGAGAGCGTCTTACGTCAATTAGATATGACGACTTCACACGTTGCTCCCAGGCAGTCAAGACAGACTGAACAAGTACATATGGCCAGCAGTCAAGAAAACAGAGAGAAACCATGGACCAGAAATCAGTCCACTAGTACTGATACTCAGGGACTGGGTCGAGAATATGGACATCAAGAGCCTAGGGGAATACAGCCATACTATAGAGGAGGATATCGAGGAAGGAATCCTAGAAATACGGGTTATAGGCAACAAGAGAACCGACCCTATAACAATAATAATCAGAGGCAGGATAACAGGAAGAGATGGGAAAATTATCCCAGAAGGAATGTGAGGCCGGAAGACAGAAATGATGAGTATCGGGCCGAAATAGAAGAAAGATATCAGGAAAGTTTTCGTTACATGATTGAACGAACAGACGAACCTGAAACACAAAGAGTCCGTTGGAGTGAGGCAATAAAGAACCGAAAATCACCCGACCGACTAGAAAGAGCTCAAACCTTGGAGTTACAAGCTCAATTGAAGAATGAGGGGAAAGGAAGCCCTCAGGATAAAAAAAACTTCAAAATTAAATCATCAAAAGTGGAAACATACCAGGAGCTGGGAGGAGGTAGAGATTGTGAATTGGATAGCAAGACCAGATGAGCTAATTAAAGAGGATGTGGAAGGAATCCCACCTATTTGAAGAGAACTACCTATCATCATGCTAAGGATAGAAGGATTACTGGTCAGGGCATTAATTGATACTGGATGAACCATAAGTTTAATTACGCAAACCCTCCTAAATGAATTGGAAACAAGAGGCCGCGTATTGAAAATTCCCACCTCAAGTGTGAAGATTAAGGGAGTTATTCCTGAAAAATCTTTGACATGTAAATTTCAGGTATACATTGATTTGATCATAGGTAACGCTGAAATTTCGCAATGCTTTTTGCTGGTAAATCAATTGCCATATAATGTCATATTAGGTATTGATTTTATCCGTGAGAACAAGGTCATCATAGACCTAGCGCAAAATTGCATTAGGATTCAAAGAGAGGATGTGGACGAACAAAACATTAATTTACAGGAACAGGATGCGAAAATAGGAGAACTGGTATGGCATGTGGAAGAAGTAACTGAAGAAGGTTGTAAGGACATAGAAAAGATATTTGAAGTCCTAAACATAGAACTTGAAGATAGTTTGGAAACTGAGTTCGAAACCAACCTGTCAGGAAAAATAGAGGAAGCTAAAGTTAACCTCGAAAATAAGGAACAATTAAAGGAATTACTCTTAAATTTCAGGGACGTATTTGATTCCAAGCCAGGAAAGATTGAAAATTTTAAATACGCTTTTCATGTAAATGATTGGGAACCGTTCAGACAAAAACCATACCCGGTTGCAGAAAAACATTAGCCACAAACGAAGAAAACACTGCAGGAGATGAGTGATGCAGGTGTTATAGAAAAGATGGCGACACCATATGTTAGTCCATTAGTAATTGTGAGTAAACCGGATGTCTCAGTAAGGGTGTGTTTGGATGCCAGGAATTTGAACGCGAAAATCATACCAGAAAATGATTCGGCACCACCCATAAAAGAAATACTGAGGAAATTTAAAGGCAAGAAGATATTCACAAATATTGACATGACTTCTTCGTATCATCATCTCGAACTGGAAGAGAAAACCAGTCTCTTAACTGGATTTCAGTTCGACAACAAACATATTGCTTCAAGAGATGTCCGTTTGGTTTGAAGACCGCGGGATCCGCCTTAATAAGAGCGCTTGATCGAAACCTGTCAGAGGAAGTGAAAGATTGCACTATCCGTTATGTGGATGACATTTTGCTTACTTCAGAAAACATTGAGGAACATTTGGAAAAGTTAAAGAAATTATTGGAAGATTTAAGAAGGGTTAAATTTAAGATTAATTTGAAGAAATCAAATTTTTGTCAGAGACAAGTAACATTTTTGGGGCATGTGATTGATAAGGATGGTGTTAAACCAAATCCATGCAAATTAGAATCGATAAGATATTTTCCCAGACCTTTGAAGGTGAAAAACGTTCGCCAGTTTTTGGGATTGATTGGATTTTTCTCAGGACATTGTCCATCATATACCAAAACTGTTGCACCACTACAGGACCTTCTGAAGAAGGGGGGCAAGTGGAAATGGACGGAGGAAACAGAAAAAGCATTTATAGAGGCCAAGGAAATGCTCTTAAATTGTGTGAAGCTAGGATATCCTGATTTTAATCAGAGATTTGTTATACAAACAGATGCATCCCAGATTGGAACAGGGGCAATGCTATATCAGGAAAACCCGGATAACCCGGATAAGAAAAATTATCTAGCTTTCACAAGTCGGAGACTGAAACCACACGAGAAAAATTATACAATCAGCGAAATCGAGCTGTTAGCGATATTGCACGCGCTGCAAATTGGCGAAAGATTGTATACGGGTTCCCAGTCACATTAAGGACTGATCATAAAGCTTTAACCTTTTTGATGAAGACGGATTTATCCAGTCAAAGGTTGATGCGTTGGGCTTTATACATTCAACAGTTCGACGTAAATATAGAGTATTGCCCAGGAAAAGAAAATGTAGTTCCAGATTATTTAAGTAGACAGCCAGAGTCCACAGAAGAGGAAGTAATGGCTATTGATATGGAAGACAGGGATCAGCGTACTTTGGATGAATTAAGAAGCATTGGTCAACGACAACGTGAGGATCCATGGATGAACATGCTCATATCGTTCTTGGAAGGGAGTTTGATAAGGGGAACACCGGCGTATACCGAAGCGAATAAGATAGCTCAGGATTACACATTCTTTAATGGATTGTTATATAAGTATGTGGATTCTGACCATACACGATTAAGGATCGTTGTACCTGCGATTTTGCAGAGGAAAATGGTATGGTTAGCCCATAGATCGTTCGGACATATGGGAGTCGACAAGACAGTCTCGATGCTGAAAGAAGCATTTGTATGGCCGAGACTGAGAGAGACTGTAAGGGATACGCTCAAGACATGTGATCTATGTCAAAGGATTAAGCCAAATGCGTTTTTGATGAGACAAAAGCCAATACCATTGTTGCCCGAGAGGCCAGGTCAAATTATTTCTATTGACAATTTCGGACCTTTGCCAAAGGCTAGGAGAGGAAATCGACACATAATGGTGGCTATGGATGTTTTCACAAAAATGGTTGTCCTTGCTCCAATACAGAAGACTAGTACCAAACAGGTTTTAAAACGACTCAAAGAAAAAGTGATACCTATTCTGGGAAAACGCGAGAATTTGTTGTCGGATCGCGGTAGTTGTTTTACAAGTGTAGAATTCAGACAGGAATTAGAGAGACTTGGAATACGTCAGATTTTGTCAAGTATTCGCCATCCTGAGGCAAATCCTGTGGAAAGAGTGATGAGGGAAACGGCCAAGTATTGTAGGATATACTGTGCCGAAGAAAATTGGAAATGGATAGATATCCTGGATATTATCGAATTTTGTATAAACAACACAATCCATGAATCTACGGGAGAGATAACAATAACGTTACATAGGAATGAGCAACCAGAGAGACCTTGGAGTCTGGTCATTCCTAGGCCAGCAGACGCTCAGCCGTGAAGAGATGTACGTATTAGAAGAGCCTCTGAGCATCTAAAACTCAAGCTGATAGAAGGCAAAGAAGAAACAGGCACAAGAGGTATCATCGACCACTATTAGCAGGAGAAATGGTGTTAGTGAAAAGACCAGCCATTTCGGATCCAGGAAACCGCGTGTACAAGAAGTTCCAGAAAATGTACCACGGACCGTATCAAATAATAAGAGATTTAAGAAATAATGCCTATAGAATTCGGCACTGTGAAACGAATCACGAAGTGACCATGAACTCAGCGAATTTAAAAGTATATTACCCTCCCGAAAACTTCGATGAAGCAAATGAACAAGCCCTGGTTATGGAACAATTTAGAGATAATGAATCCACTTTTGATAGAAACAAGAGTAAGGTAGAACAAGGAAACAGAGCTCAACCATTCGACTGCGAGTGCGAATTAGAGAAACTGTATTGTGAGATAAGAGAAATAATTGATTTTGTTGAAAAGGAAAATTTCAATTTAAGAAGAGAGAATGATGAAATAAAGAAACGGGTAGGGATAGACCACACCCGTAACGAAGAATTATGTTCTGGAGACTTTTAGTCCAGACAAATAAGAATGAAAGAAAGGGGAGGGACAGAGCGTACCCAACCTACACTATTACCAGATTGACTTAAAAGGTGGAAAACCCTAATTATCGTGGGATTTTAAAGGAATAAAGATCAGAAGGTACTGAGAAACGTTAGGATGGCTTCGACAATAAAGAAAACAATATTTTATGAATAATTGAAATAAATTTCCTCAAAATTTTTCGAAAATTTATTTACCTAAGGAGGGGAGAGATGAACCCATGTACCATTGGTTCAAGGGGTCGAATCCATGTATTTTAGTAAAATGAAGGAAGGAAATATACAGTCTTCAGAGGAACATGGAAATATTTTATACAAGAAGGCTAGCATAACGTTGTGAAATAAACTGGAGCCAGCTGGCCAGGAAATGAGATCATGCATGACGCATTGATAAGGAGCCAGTCACGAATATAAATAGAACGAGTGGAATTTTCCGAGCGAGTGACGAAGAACGTGTTTCGGAAATCACCCTTACGTTGCAGTAAAATGGCAACCGCGCAGCTGTGCCAGAAGAATAATAATTACATTTAACCCATTTGCAAGAATAAAATTAACTAAAGAAATACAGCATTGTGAATCATTTCGGAATAGAGATTTTTGTGTGGAGAAAGATGTTATAATAAATGCCCAGGAAAGAAGTGCCGACGAGGTCATACGTCATTGGGGGTTTCCCGAGACCCGAGGAGGGGGGAATTAAAAATCAACTGTAACACCCACACAGCTGAAGACTAAATTTTATTTAATATCTCAGAACTGCACGATCGATTTTCATGTGCAAAGAAGTCAGTTTACGTTTAGAAAACGAGCTTTCCAGAGATATAATTTTTAATGGTGTACGACCATTACTTCAAAAGTTGGTTCCGAAAAAGACGTAGAATTTATCTTTTTGTTGCCGATTTGTATAAAAGCCCTGGCAGGGCCAGGCTAATCATGCAGTACTTACTACACCTCGAGAGGTCGTGATACTCTGTATCACCAGCGAGCAACCGAAGGGAGTGGCCGAGAAGTATCATCAAAATATTGCCGGGTGAAGACTTAGGAAAATCCTAATACAGGATTTAGTTCCGCCAATATCAGTCTTACAGTGAAAGTTCAGTATTACAGTCGAAGTAAGCTGCGAACTTAAAGAATAGGCATAGGTCTTCAATAACAGTTTATTTAAACGACCAAGTGTATCGTAAAATTTTGAAGTACCATAACAGCGAAATAAACATTCTATCAATGTTAAAGAACCCGATCAATGTCGTACAAAATAAGGTCCGCATAGTATTCTGAAAAGAGAGGAATTATAGAACTGAGTGGTCAGAAAGGAGAAGTAAATTCAAGACGTTGTTTCAAGGAAACAAACGAACTATAAAAAGCACTAAGTTACGAGGAGTATTAGATGCTAGAGAATAATAGGTCACCGATAGAGTATTTGGGAGACCGTGAACAAGATAGACTTTCGCTAGACAACTAATAGGGTCTAGAAAGAAGCATTTCGAGCTAATAATAATAATAGCTGATCGTCAGGAAACCGGATTTGAAGAAGTACCATTCCAGGGAGGGGTAGAGTGTTCGAGACTTTCATATTCTGGTCAGATAAGAAGCCGACGTCTACTAGTTCACCCTTGGAGACGGGGAAGCAAATATCACGTGTGAAAGGACTAATCAAAACCTCAGTGATTAGAATCAGTGTAGTGTAAATATATAAAATTGGTGTTAGATAGTAATTTTTCAGTGATTTTATTGTGTGTAATAGAAGAATACCGAAGTGTATTTTAAAATGTTACCAGTGTTTAAAGTATATAAATTATATGTGTGTCAAGATATGTCAGTGTATGAAATGAATTTGAGCACGATGGTGTAATCACAAATAGTGGGCAAAAATGAAACATTGTTGGAAAGCACGGTAGTGGGCCGTCCGAGCATATAAGTAACCATTTTCATTATGTTATTTGTTGGGGGAATATTTGTGTACAGTCCACCTGAGAATGATAAATAGGGATGTTTTCGAATAACAAATAACAGAATAAGAGCGCGATCTGAACAAATAAAAATTGAGAAATTATAAAATGATTATGTAAAATGAATAAATCTTTAGAGGAAAGGTATGAAATAAAATATCAGTGTGTTTGATAAATGTTATGAAAGCAAGCGGAAAAATATAATAATAATATAAATTATATAAATGAAGATTAAGTTGAATTATATGAAAGTAATAGCTTTTGAGCTTTTGTAAAGGAATAAAGACATGGTGTGAATACATGTTCTTAAAGTATAGCGATTATTGTCACGGGAGAGGATTAATATGAAAGTTTGAGATATAGATCAAATGATGATTTTGAATTTATCAGTTCTCTGGAAGACGCTAGGCCTTAAAGTAATGTATTGCGCATTGTCGGGCATTAAAGTAAATTGTCACGCTAGGGAGGCGTTGAATCTAAATATACTTGGTAAATTAATTGTGATGGACAGTTGATTGCGGTAATTGATGATAAGTCCTCCATATAGTGATGTAGATCACGAGGCGTTGTATATGGGTGCGAATTTATTGTATTGATGAGCGCAGGTTAGACCGAGGTCGCCCTAAGCCGCTAATTGTTATAAATTCCTCCAGAATGGGATTGGTTCCCGAGGCAGTTGAGAGAGTCGAACCCAGACTCGTATAGTTGTTGAAGCCCCTAAATATTGTTGTTGTATTAAATTATTCTTACCCATCAATGATGACACTTCATAATTAATAAATGCCAAGGTTACGAAAGTGGTCTATGAACCTAAATAATGTTGTTAATATGAATGAAAGAAACGCCAGGTCTGTTCAGAGAACTGTGTTTGAGAAATAGCTGATTTAAAGCATGAGAGTAGCGGTCCCGTGTGGGCGATACTGAGGGTCTCCCTCCCGGGCAATAAATCAAGTCGAGTGTCACGGTCCAACCCCTCGCTAGAATGGTATGGTAGGTCAGGGGAACCGTCTATTTGAAGTAATAATAAACCATGAGTGTTTAGAGTTTGTTAATGACCCGGGATTCGAACCGAGGTTCTTGTAGATGAAAGTTACCGCTTGCCAGTTCAGATCGTTTGCTTTCTTATGAGATGATGGTCTTTTAAGACAAATAATAATAAATATAAATCCCTAATGTAATGAGATATTGATGTAGGATTTCACGAGTTCAATGAAGACAATTAGATTTCGGGAGTGATCATAATTTTTGACTTTGTTCAAGTAGTCTTCTATAACTCGGGAGTACACAAGTATTTTTCCCGATCACTGTAGTGAATTTGTTAACTTGAGAGAGGTGGTAACATGAGAACATTGTGAAAAGCCCAAAAATTTAAGTAAAGGAGTAACATTTACTTTAAAATAAGATTATATATTGTTTGATTATAAGAAACTCATAAAATAGATATTGAGGTGTGTAAAAGAATAACACAGTTTATATTGGAAAGTATCGAGCCATTGGAGCTCGTGAGTGTATTGAATTTTTAAAGAGATACTTTATGGAAGTGAAAAGAATTATAAGTTTGTTGGTTTGAAGGAAACCATGTATTTTAATATAATATTTGTTTGATTTTATGTATTCCTTGTTCACTTGGAACAAGTTAGAAGGATTGGTCAGTAGTTTATTCGATTAATTTGTTTGTAGCGCCATAATTTTGGTTAATTAAATGTTTTATAATAGGAGTTGATTTTGTTTTTATTTTGGAAGTGTATCCTCTATTTAATCCAAAATGTGTAAGTCACAGAGTGGCAGAACATACCATAACCCCGAAAATCCCGATTTGAGCATTGCTGGCATACTGTGATTTGCATATTTCTTGCTAAAAGGGCACAATACATACAGACTTTCACTTTTATATACATACCTGTTTATAAGGAATTTAAGGTTATGATCGGTGTCGCGTCTATTAATCTAGTTGATCCATATCGTATTCTTTATTTAGGCTAGTGCTGGCGGAAGCTACAAATCATCTAATAAAATGAGTTCCGTATAATAAACTACAATATCTGTAAAACACTCCCTTTTACAATAGATTAATATTTGTGCCAATAATGGTATAAAATACCGGTGTATCAACAATTTCACGTGAGGTGTCTTCTATGTCAGATGTTACACATCATATACGACTACTGTAAGGCTCGTAACTTTATTATTATTATTATTATTATTATTATTATTCTCCTTCTTCTTTATTCGATTCGGCCAACTAGGGACCACGTCAGTTCAACTGTCTCTTCTTCCGAGCTTTAACTACCGCCCAGAGTTCCCGCATTCGTCTCCGGTGTTGTTCTTTTCTCTCTTGGGACCACACCTTCCCTGTCTTCAGCTTCGGCTTTTCCTGGAAACCTTTGTGCGTAATTAGTTTTTCCTGAAGCGGAACACGCTTCTGGATATCTTTAGGGGAAATTTCCATTTCACGTAGATCTTTCTCAACTTCCGTGAACCATACCCCTTTGGTTTTCTTATCCTGAAAGTACGTCAATATCCGTTTTGATATCCTGCCTGGGCTCATTCGTGACACGTGGCTATAAGAGGCAATCCTTCTTTTTCGAATCGTGTCACTGATCTTCTCCACGTGCTTGTATAATTCGTGGTTGTGACGCCTTCTGTACTCGCTGTTTTCTTTGATAGGACCCAGGATTTTCCTCAAAATCTTCCTTTCTTTCGCCTCTAGTTTTTCCATTAGACATTTCTTGTTCATTGTTCGAGTCTCTGCCGCATACAGAGCCTCTGGTCGAATAACAGTGCAGTAATGTCTAATTTTGGCGTTTAAGGATATCGATCTCTTATTGTAGATGTCTTTAGTCAGGTTGTATGCCATTTCCATTTTATTAATGCGTGACACGAAGGCTTCTTTCTCTGATAGGTTAGGCTCTATCCATTCACCGAGGTATTTAAACTTTTCTGCCTTCTGAACTTTTCCTAGTCCGACCTCTAGTTCCCTGGGCGCTGATTTTATGTTTGTCATGAATTGTGTCTTCTCAAAGGAGATTTGAAGCCCAGCCTTCAGTGCTTGATTTTTCAGTTGGTTAAGTTGTTCTTCTGTCGTATCAATGGAATCTGAAAAGATCACTAGATCATCTGCAAAGGCTAGACAGTCGATTGTAAGATTCATATACTTGTACCCTAGCCTTACCCCATTTTCTACCCTTGAATTTTTCATTTCCTTCCGCCATTCTCGGATGACCTTTTCTAAAACACAGTTGAAGAGTAGAGGTGAGAGTCCGTCTCCTTGCCTCACTCCTGTCCTGATTTCAAAGGCATCAGACATCTCTCCTCTGAACTTCACTTTGGAGGTGGTGTTGGTCAGGGTTTGCTGGATAATCGATTGTGTCTTGTTATCTAAGCCAAACTCTTCAAGGATTTGCAATAGGGTGGTTCGATCAATTGAGTCGTATGCTTTTCTAAAATCAACAAAGGTCACCACGAATTCCTTGTTCCTGAGTTTCAGATATGAAAGGATGGACTTCAGATTCATAACCTGCTCAGCACATGACCGTACCTTTGTGAAACCCCCTTGGTATTCCCCCAGTTGTGGATCGATTTGTTGTTCCGCCCTAATCTGTAGAGCTTTTGAGAGGATCTTGTATGTGATTGACAGAAGAGAGATGCCACGGTAATTGTTCACATCGGGTTTCTCCCCTTTCTTATGTAGTTTTGGGAGTTTTTCGCTCTCCCTGATCTCTTGAATAATTGCAACAAGCTTGTCGATTGCCTTTTCCCCTGCATGTTTCCACAGTTCAGCAATTATCAAATCTTCACCCGTGCCTTGTTGTCCTTCAGCTCTTGGATTATCTTCGTGATTTCAGCCTTTGTAGGTGGGGACGAATCGGGGTGGATGTTTGGATTTATTTCATAAACGAAAGGGGTCACTGGAGCCTCACAGTTGAGGAGGTTTTCAAAATAACTTGCTAGAATCTGACAATTATCTTTATCATTGTGAGCCAATTTCCCGTTGGAATCTTTAAACTGCAGACTTGGGGGGTTGTATTTGTTCAGACTGTGCTTGAAGGTTTTATAGAAGTTACGTGTGTTATTTTTCTGGAAGTCTTGCTCAATCTGTACCAACTGTTCCCTATTAAACGTACGTTTCACGCCACGGATGGTTTTTGATGCAGATTTTCTCGCGTTTAGGAAGTTGACCCTATTCTCTTCATTTTTGTGGCAATTCCATTTCTGCCACGCAACCTGTCTTAGCTGAACTGCTGTATCACATTCATGATCCCACCAAGGATGCTTTCTTGATTTTGTGAGTGGGACAGTCTCCTTTGCAGTTTTGACTATAGCCTCTTGTAATTGTTCCCAATTCTCTGGATTTAAAGTTTCCAACTTGTGGATGAATTCTTGGTTGCTCCTTAGCTTGTCTATGTCAAACTTATCAGTTTTTCTTGGAGTAATCTTCTTGTTATTTCTTGGAATTAGTCTAACTTTGATTTGCGAAAGGTAGTGGTCCGAGTCTAAGTTGCCACTTCTCAGAACCTTCACGTTCTGGATCTCTCGTTGCGCTTTCCGTGCAATGGCGACATGATCAATTTGGAATTCACCAAGGTTGGAGTTTGGAGAAATCCAGGTCTTCTGTTTTCTGGGTAGGTGTTTGAACGCCGTTGACTTTAGGACCAGATTGAATGCTATAATAATAATAATAATAATAATAATTATTATTATTATTGATAATATGCTGGAAGAGAATAATTACTAAAATATAACCGTAATAAGGCGTCGGAGGGAAAGGATGGAATAAAATAGTTTTGGGTGGGACGGAAAATTGCTGGGAGAGGTGTTAACTCGCGACGGACGTGGAGGAAGTGCAGGTCCTGGATGGATCGCGCTCGAAGTGCATCGCCGCGCTATCCTACGCTGTCTGACGGAACTAGTTGGCCCGAGCAAACGTTGCGTCATAATTTTACATTAAGATGCATCTCTATCTATTATATCCTCTTTGGTCCAGATCAAAATATCACGTCTTCATTCGTGCATCTGAAGTAATTGCATAAAATAATTCGGTAATCTGGAATAGCCTACCGTACATACTTTCGTCTCCATTGTGATTTCCAAATCCGTGATTCGGTGATATATTGGGCACAATGACCTGCAGTGCAAACACCAATTACCAGCAACCAATAAACAGCTCTATTCAAAGAATATGACTGAAAAGTTACTGCGCCTCTCGCGGATTATTTCAAAAGCTAAATGGAAGGTGTGGAATTAAAGAGTTCTCCTTCGCACCGTAAGAAAGCTCTGTACGATGAACCCTGTCACTACATTGGCAAGCCTTTATTAATCATGTTATTGAAGCTATAGGAAACAAATTACTTATAAATAAACTTGTAATCATTAAATTTAATACTTTTTAAAGCCACTTATATCAATGTTCGTATCTTGTGCAAAATGCTGATGATATATACATTGACATAACCAATGTTGTGTTACTATTACGTACGCAATATCTTGAGAATAAATTCTATGTTCTTGTTACAAAAACTGTCTTTGAAATGAAAGTAACAGATCAGTAAAGTATTAGATTCTTTACCTCTGTGAGTTGAGTTTTTTTTTGGTCTAAAAGTACCGAGATGGTTACCCTGGGTACCGTTTGACGGTACGCATTGTGTTGTGTGCTGACACTGCCGAAACTACCGAGGGATCAGCTGTCATCTTGTCTTTTGGCCGAGTCACCTCAGCTTTTTGAAGTCACTGACACAGCACAGTTTTAGATAGATCTCATTAGAAAGCTAACTGTTGAAATGGGTACCATGTTTTGACTTCCGGAAAATTTCGACATATCTTCGCGTTTCACATCCCCCAGACCCCAAAACCACCGTCAGTTCTAAAGTTTATACATAATTTATGTATGAATATATATATATGTATATCAGTTTCTTGTGGACACGATAACTGCCGTGATTTTCCTCCAATCACTTTGAATTTTTTACCGAATATGTATACCTATAAAATCTCGGTCGAGTTGGTTACTGGGCTAAATCGGTCGAAGGGGGTGAAAATGAGGTTTTTTTTTTTCGAAAAAGTGAAATATTGCTATAACTCTCTCAATATGTGAAATATCGAATCCGTTCAAAGTTCATACTATGTGTCGGATAAAGCCCAAAAATGTATGTTTGAAGAGTTTTTTAATAGCGCCAACCATTGACCAAAGGGGTGGGAAAAAGTGTTTTTTTTTTTCGGGAAACATTAATCATATCTCTCTTATTAGGCACAATATAAAAACCGTACAAAATGGAAAATATTCCCCAAATAATTACCTAAAACTTTTGTCTGAAAGAATTTTTGATATGACCCAGCATTACGCCAAGGGATGAGAAAAATTATTTCGGAATTATAAGAAAATGCCAAGAGCTATCAGAGGTTGCCATGGCAACACTACTAAATTGATGAGGGATGAGCCATCAGACGTTGCCATGACAACGCACTTGCACGAGATCAGATTCAGATTTCCATCTGACTAAGTGTGAAGCGGCTTCGGTGACGTAACTGGTAGCATGCTGAACTTCTATGCCCAAGGTCGCGGGTTCAAAGCCGGCCGAAGTCGTCGGATTTACTATGAGCGCTAAAAATCCCTCAGTATGCTTTCCTTTGGAGGGTAAGTCCTAACGTTCGTTGCGAGTTGCAGGTTGCGGTGGCATCTAGTAGCCAAGTTCGCAGCTACGTGTCGTTGACGGTAGTATCTGGTAGCAACATTAGGAACTACTGCTTGAAATTGATCGTCTGCAGTCCTTACCTGAATTACAGACTAATACAGCCATCACAATTCACACCGTTGATCAGACAGATTCTACACTCACCCAAAGTACACGGGGTTACATGACCGCGTTGTCGCAGCCCCTAAACTGAGTAACCAACCAAAATCTCTGCGGGAGATATAATTTTTCGTGAAGAAGTAACAGACCGTTACATAGTTACACATCAGTGTCGAAACCTTGCATAAGGGCAGTCTGACCACAAGTATAAAAATGGACCCCAAATGACAAGAAGGTTACCGTCCCAATAAGACAATAAAACGTTTAAAATATGCATAAAATGACGAAAAACAAAGTTAATTAAGCTCCAATTATAAAATACTTTCTCGCAATAAATGAGGTCTGATCCTTCTACGAAAAGCTGCATATTCTGCCTATTTTCGCCTATCCCCAAGTTTGTCCGGTGAAATCTACCTCCGCCTTCCGGCGTGCCGAGAGGACTTTTTTTATCATTTCAAATGATCTGGTCGACCTCGTCGTTATGCTTGGGTCGAGCGTATGAGTTACGATTACGGCTTGTATGACGTCATCATGTTGTTCAGTGCATATGCACCGAGTGTGAGTTTACTCCTGGGAGACGGCGAGTACGTGACGTCAGACAGGAAAACATTGTGACCCCTAAAGCGTTGTACACGGTGTCAGACAGGAATACAGGGTGGCTCCTAAAGAGATATACAAGACGTCATATAAGAATACAGGGTGACTCCTAAAGAGATATACAAGACGTCATATAAGAATACAGGGTGACTCCTAAAGAGATATACAAGACGTCATATAAGAATACAGGGTGACTCCTAAAGAGATATACAAGACGTCATATAAGAATACAGATGACTCTTAAAGAGATATACAAGACGTCATATAAGAATACAGGGTGACTCCTAAAGAGGTGTACAAGATGCCAGATGAGAATACAGGGTGACTCCTAAAGAGATATTCAAGATGCCAGATAAGAATACAAGGTGACTCATAAAGAGGTGTACAAGATGGCAGAGAAGAATACAGGGTGACTCTTAAAGAGGTGCAGAAGATGTCAGACGAGAATACAGGGTGACTCCTAAAGAGGTGCAGAAGATGTCAGACGAGAATACAGGGTGACTCCTAAAGAGGTGTAAAAAATGTCAGACAAGAATACAGGGTGACTCCTAAAGAGGTGTACAAGATGTCACACAAGAATACAGGGTGACTTCTAAAGAGAGATACAAGATGCCAGATAAGAATACAGGGTGTCTCCTAAAGAGGTGTGCAGGATGTCAGAGCAAAATACAGGGTGACACTTAACGAGGTGTACAGTATGTTAGATTCAATTCAAATACAGGGTGACCCTTAAAGAGGTTGCAAGATATCAGATTCAAATAATGGGTGACCCTTAAAGAGTTGTAAAAGATATCAGACTCAAATACAGGGTGACCCTTAAAGAGGTGCCCACGCGGGAAGTCTAAGTTAATGGGTAATGGAGTATGTTGAAAGAGTCCTGAGCCTTTCTAACATGTGTAGCATTTGTAGTATGCGTCATTTGAAATTATATAAAGTCTAGTCTTTCAGACTGACTGTTTTTTTTAATCGTTTCGGCCATCAATGGTCCACGATGTTCCTCACTCGTATGAACACTGTGATGCTTGTTTTCTTGTCTGCCAATAGATCTTCATTCTTGACGAATGTTCAGCTCTCCTTTCTTCCGTCCACTTGCAGTGAGGGCGAGGCATCACAGATGTTAAAGGGTGTAGATTACTGGTTCCTATCCCAAACCACAGCTCGATTGATTCGAGCTTCTGTATAGTATATTACTATATTATATTAGACTACTATAATAGTAACTTATTATATCGACCGAGTGACACCCTTTACGAGAGTTTTAACCATTCTCGGTTCGATAATCGGAATTGGCGAGTCCTTCCTCATGCATTACAATTGTTGAATAATTCACACGGCCCCCTCCCTGAAATGGTATGGTTGATGACCCTGTAGTTTGGGCGTAAGATGCGTTCCATATGATGGTGTGGTTTTACCAAATTTAGTGGAGATCCAGCAAGGCCTGCGGCTTTGCATTATGGATTGCCTCGAAATGTAGGAAAATTATAAAATGTTATTCTAGGCAATGCTGACACCATCACGTGGTTATGAAGGCCGGACGTCCTCGGAAATGGAAAATATCTTACAGCTGTAAATACATTACTCCACACATTTTTTGAGAATTCATAGGCAATGCTTAAACCATCGCTTAGTTATGAAATATCTGTAAAAGTTTTCTTGCACTCGACCGCCTCGAATAGGCTGGCCTACCCTGTATATTTTTTTACCCTAAAGTTAAGAGCCCCTGGCTGCCCTTTGTTATAGGTCCCGCGTTGGCTTATTCCGGCACTGTATCTAGCTTTTTCCGTTTCGAGTTGCGGAGATGCCGAAAAAGAAGAAGAAGAAGAAGAGAGGTTTGTTTAACATATGATAACCTTTATTAATAAATTGTATGTAAAAATTTGAGGCTTATTCTAATACGCGTATGCTTTTTCATTGAATACGGCTGTACAGGGTGGCACCTTTTCAATGTATATAGCGGGTATCTCGGAAACGAATCAAGATAGAGCAAAACGGTTTTCGCAATTCCGTGCCACTTTTTTGTGGCACAAACGATGCTGAAATCGAAATCATCTCGGCCCTCTTGGTTTCCGAACTACAGAGTGATTTTGAAGAGTCTTGCATTTTGGGACCCCCATTGTATTTCGAACATTTTTTAACTTATTGAAAAGGTGAAAACGGGTTATTATAGAGAATTTTCCGTAGAATTCAATTAGACCAACCTTTGAATTTTTACAAAATTTAATATACATTTGGGCCACAAATTTTATTTTCAAAAACAAAAACATTTAATAACATCACAAGGGTGAGAGAAATCAAAAAATCATAAGGGGTAGACAAGTTCCTAATTGCTGAGATCTTACACCTGTAGATTTAACTTTTTCGATAGGACCGACCGTTTCCGAGATATAGCGATTCGAAAAAAAAAAATGAAATTCACGGACCCAAAATAAGGAAACGGCGAGAGATATCAAACAAGATGTTCAGCAAAGAACATATAGCCTACTTTCTCCTAAATGTATGGGTATATTTATGACTCTTTGTCCTCATCCCTAACACAATCACCTCGACCACCATGTATTGTTTGTTTTCTTTTATATTGATAATTAGCCATGAAGTGTCAAAATCAATATTATATACTTTATGATGATTGAATAACAAAACTACTAACTTATTGTAATGCATTCACGTCCGTTAATCTCTATATGAAGCCAGCCTGCAAAGTTAAGAATCTTTCGTGTTGGGTATCTTCCCCTTTAAACATCAGCGCCTATCACAGTAGGTTGGTGCTGCGACCTATCAGTGAATTAATCTTTATCTTGTACGCCTATGCACTGCCATCGTAATGTTCTACGATGGCAGTGGCCAGTCGACTGCGTGACAGACTAACACGCTAGCCCAGAGCTAACCCTATCGTTGATATCGTGGTGTTCTTAACTGACATATTAGATACAACCTGTTGGCAAATAATGACTTTAAATAAACGATTTCTTCACTGCAGTACATCTTCATTAAAGATCATTTCATACAAAGTTTATATTATTGTATCAGTAGGGTATATCACATACAACATACTAAAACTACCGAAATATAAGACAGGCACATGAGGACAGCTGCCATCTTGTCGTGTGACACAGACGGCTCAGCTCTTTTAAGCCACTCATACAGTATAATATTATAATATTAAATTGTAATAAATAACGGATCACTCCCTTCAGGATAGCTTAAACCACCCTAGGCTCGATAATCGGAATTGGTGGGTCTTAAGCTATTGATTAAAATGGTTGCATAATTCACACGGCCGCCATCCAGAAATGACACGGCCGATGACCTCGAATTTTGGGTGAAAGACGCGTCCTATAAAAGGATATGTTGTCACCAAATTTGGTAGAGATCGGATGATTAGTTTAGCCGTAATTTGATTTTACGTTTTGAACGTTTGAGTGGCCGCCATTCTGTTTTGGTAAAGATGGCGGCGATATAAATTATGACTCTGAGGTGCCCTTTGCTAGTGCTACCTCTGTACCAAATTTCGTTCAATTCGGTTTCACCATGTTTGAATTGATAGGGGGACAGACATTCAGAGTACACACACTCACACACACACACAGAGACTCTCACACACACACATACACACACACAGACAGACACACAATTTTTCGCCCTGTGTTGATCTCATAAGTCTACTTTAATTTTTTGCAAAAATCGAAAGTAGGCTAAAAACCATAAGGGGAAAAATAGTTGACAATCACTGAGAGCTTACACGTCTAGATTTTACATTTTCGATTGGACCAACCGTTACCGAGATATAACGATTCGAAAAAAAAAAAAAAAGGATTAAATGCAGGGCCCCAGAAAAAGAAAACGGTGAGAGATATCAAAACTTCATAAGGAGTAAAAAAGTTGTTAATCGCTGAGATCCTACACCTGTAGATTTAACTTGTTTCGATACGACAAACCGTTTCCAAGATATAGCGATTCGAATAAAAAGGATGACATTCAGGGCCCCTAAAAATGGTCCGGCCCTGCACCGATTTTAACGCCCAACAATAGGGTTCCTCACATGACCTAACTCTTTCTCCGTACCAAATTTCAGCTCGATATCTTGAAAATTGCGACCTGTACTATGCTATACGTACGTACAGAATTTTGTTGAATTTTTCTTCTTCTCCGATTCTATTGGTACAGGTTTGAACCCTGGGCGACGCTTAGTTCCCGAGATCTCGAAAAAAACTACCACGGCTTAATGAAAGCCTATGGGATCTAGATCTGGCTTTCATAACAACTAGGAGTCCACGCAGCACGACCTGCTTTGGAAGAGACGGTGGCGCATCATAGTGGCGAGCAAGAGGGGTAATAATCTCAAACAATAACTTCGTTGGCGGCAAGGCCTGTGGAATTGCATTTCGGACATTCGACCTGATTGCGTGGATATATAGGAAAATTATAAAATGTTATTCTAGGCAATGCTGACACCATCACGTAGTTATGAAAGCCGGGAGTCCTCGGAAATGGAAAATATCTTACAGCTGTAAATACATTATTTAACTAATGGAAAAGGTGAAAACGGGTAATTATAGATAATTTTCCGTAGAATTCAATTAGAGCATCAGTTGAATTTTTACAATTTATTATATACATTTGGGCCCCAGTTTTTTCAAAAACCAAATACATTTAATATCATCAAAACGGTGAGAGATATCAAAATATGATAAGGGGTAGAAAATAAAGGGCTGAGAATCCTACACTGAATGAAGTTTGGAGAAGATCTGCCCTAATCTTTCCCATAAAGGGAGAACGCGAACCAGGCGTAAGCCTGACCAAAATAACTACTGTGAAAGAGCTATGAAACTGAAGTGATGTGGGCTAGAGGGCATCGAGGTACATCACCAGAAAATCAAAGGTTAGATAACAATATTTATTGCTAAAGTGAAAATTGACAACACAGTAAACAAAAATGCACATAAGTGCTCAAATGAATAGTTTAAATATCTCAATTGTAAGGGTTTGATTACAGAGACCCTAATTAAGAGAGACCAATGGAATGCTTGATTCTTACTCGAGAAAAGTTGAGCTTGACATAAATATTGCGCTAATAAAAAACAGAATGAAGAAATGCATGACAAAATGGTGTTGAGAAGTATTTACAGTTCCTTTGGAATGAGGCGTTCATGGCCTTAAGATATGTATGCCAGAAGTAGAGAAGTCCAACTCTTCTTCCATCTCTCTTGTAGTATCCAGGAGATGATTTATAAGAAATTTGAAGTTGGTTAGCAGTCGGGAAAACTGCTGTTGCCTTGCAGGATGAATCAAAATAGACACCATCTAAGAGGTGGCTCGCTGAGTAAGACAGCCGGTATTTACTTCTACCAGCTGGATCGTTGCGTCAGAGTGAAGAACTCATGGTGTAACTGTTCGGTAGCGTAGTGGCTAGCGATGTGGCACTGCGAGGAGTGGCAGCAATAGTGCCATGAGAAGCAGTAGCGTGTAGAGAGTGATGATCTGACTGCTGCGTGGATCTGAATGATGATCTGATCTGAATGATGTAGAACACCAGCAAGTAGCGCCTTATATACGGTGGTCATGGAAGCATCTAGACGGAAAAGACCGCTAGACCCACGAGTCCTGCTATTGGCTAGACGAAGGTCACGGTGACGTCACTCGACACTGACCCTCAACAGGCAGCAGATCAAGCCAGTAGATGCCCTGTATGTCGGGAGTATGGAAGCTTGAGAGAGCGAGCGACTGGAACACTCAAGGTGAGAACTTTACAAAATTGAAGCTTATAAATAATTCACTAAATTAATTATGATACAATAAACTAATTAACATATAAATTTGGTTTGAAGTTTTTCGGGACAAGAAAAGGGAACAGTATAACAGGCTGTCGCGAAGTATACACAAACGTATACAGTCATAAAGTGACCAAAGTTGAAAACCCTCTCGTAAGATCTATTACACAAAGAAACAACAACAACAAAGCTTGGGTAGTGGCACGAAATATAGACCCTACATTAATAAAATGGGCCACTAGAAAAAAACAGAAACTAAATTAACAAAGCTACAAACGAATGAATGTTATGATGGTACCACTCCCGAATTTACATTTAAATTTACTGAATCAAGCTAAGTCCTGACATTATTACAAGCATTTACGGCGAATGACAACCGTAACAACAAACATTACAGAAAAATACATGATAACCAGCACACAACAATAAGATTGACTTCTTAAAACTAAAGGTACATGAGGTTCACATAAGATTTACACTTCAATAAAAAAATAAAACACAGCATTCACATGATATCTTATTGAACCCTGCCTGCACGTTTGAATACGCTTTGTATCAAAGGTAATCTAATTATGTGTATTTATGGTGGCAACTGCGTGATGAAAATCACGACTTAGGTCGCATGAGCCTCGCGCGCCACCATGTGTGAACTACTGGTTAGTACGCTGCTCCGTCGTCTCAAAATAGTGTACTCTGTCTAATGGTCATTTCCGGATGGAAATGCAAACATGCACATGGAATCAATCAGCCGGCACAACTATGAGAAATCAAGTCTAGGTTCACAGTTATTAATTAATTAGCAATTGTTTATAATAATTATGCTACATGATTATTAGGAGCGCAATTTAGATTTATAGAAGGTTTATGACGATTGGCTGATGAAACCAGGACACCTAGGCTTAAACAAAGTGAAGTCTTCCGTAAGATCATTCACTTGCAAAAACATCGACAGCAATAACACGAGGTGACAAAACTCTGACACAAGAATAACTGTCAGTGGCGCATAGCTCTTCTGATACAGTCTCGGGCTAGTCCCGGTAAAATATGGTCGCAGATTTAACTCTGTACGACAGTGCACTTCATGAACACTAAATATTATATCAATAGCCTCTAACAGGGTGTCAACATAGCCAATTAATAATAGACAAGATCTGGCTTCCTATAAAAATACACACTTAGCAATAGTGTTATAATGAAGTCGCTTCCCCACAGCGATCAAAACTTGTAACAGGCACGTCCTCATGACGTAAACAAAAACATCTGATTTCTAAAGCATGGCCGCTGGGCTTGACCCAATGAATGAAACAATTCTCAAACGGTAAAATACGATGCACAAGCATCTGTCAAAAAGTATCTCATAGTCTGTCGCATAATACAGCATAGTGCGTTCTGGGTAACAGAACCTGTTCTCACTGGTGCTTAGCAAACACGCTAGCTTCATCGTTGCTTCTGGCAACTTATAACACATTTAGTAGGCATCAATTCACTTAATAGAGTTCTGTAGTGAATTATGCTGGTTCAAACACTAACATATAATAACAAATAATCACTTAAAGTAATTGTAACGCGTAGAAATACGGCGTACAAAGGTAGGTCATGTATAAAAATTTGAAGTAGTAGTTACTCACAGATATTCCACTCTTCTGGAGTGCTTTGATTGACAAAGACGTGTCACTCGACTATTTACATATCTTAAGACAAAATTTTCTGTGTGTTCTAGGCTTGACACAAATGAAATAGAAAACATTGACGACAATCTCACATCTGCTGAGATGTACAAAAAGATACGATGAGCACCAGGGTTCGATGCTCCTACTAGCATATTTAATTAGAATCCCTGTACGTTCTTCCTTCAGAACAAATGCGGCTTCTAAGCTTCACATTGACTGTTTTAACCAAAAATATAAATGTGATGATATCAGCTGATCACCAAACGATACGACCATCTTACACAAGTAGTGGCGTAACTAGAAAGTAACTTGGAGGGGTTACAGCCAAAAATATATCAAGGAATGCCACCCATCCTTCCTGTATCTAACCCATTCTAATGGTTGACGAAAGATAGATCAAAATGACTTAAGTTCATGTCTTAGCAAGTTGTGAGGACATCTCGTCCTACAGGCATACAACAGATTGCACCAAATGGTGACTAACTCACACTAAAAAGAATGGCAAAATGAGTGCTAACTAGAAAAATGCCTGCATAAGCTGGTTATCAAGAAGTTTGGTTAACTAAACTACAATTTATCTACCACAGCAAAACCCGTACAAGACAGAGGTACAGACTCACAGTACTATTGCCTCATCTCATATTCGTTAGAATTGAGGGGTAACAAAGATCTGGACGGTTCACACGGTGTCTCCAAAACCAGGTTTCTCAGATCAAGCCTCTCCCGAACCAGTCTTCTACTGGTCCTCGTGTTCGACTCACGTTCAGCATCTCCTTCCTGCGGTTGGACTCTGGGTTGATGGGTGTCACGGCTCCATGCCCCACGTGGTAGTAAGGTTCCTCCGTCATGATGAAGTCTCCTCCTCAGATATTCCCCTCACATCATGGCGTGTCTCCTCCATTTCACACATGGATAATACTTGTAGAATGACGTCGCACATGTAGTTTAGATAGTGATGATACATTTTCAGTAATAAATTCCACACGTGATTGTGCACAGAGTCTAGAATTACTGTCGAGGCAATTATCAAAATATTCACTGGCTCTACACAGTATTATTGCAGACTTTGATATAAAAATGGCTCTCACTGTCTGTGAACACAGATTCTATAGAACACATTTGGTGTCATCTTCACTGATTTTACAATCACAATATTCACTGGCTCTGCAAAGTATTATTGCAGACTTTGATATAAAAAAGGCTCTCACTGTCTGTGAGCACAGATTCTATAGAACACGTTTGGTGTCATCTTCACTGATTTTACAATCACAAGTATCACTTTGTATCGCAGTAATCCTGCGTTGAAAATAGCTGCACTTTGAGCAGCAATATAATTTATAACAGTGGCGTGCCTTCTCGCACACGATAAATGTTGTTTGATAATTATTGCTCGATGTTTTATGTCCCTCGTGGACATCAATTTGCACTGGCCCTCGTGGTGAAATGTGGTGTTCCACGTGGCTCAAAAGAATGTTGGAAAATAATACACAATTTTCCCCAATTTCACTGTTGGTCTTACCAAATAACCAATACTGTTAATATCACTTTCACTGCACACACTATGGTGCTAAATAATACTCGATGACTTCGGATTTCACATCACCACATGGGTGGACTAATGTTCCTCGTCTTACAGACGGACTTGACAGCTCGTCTCACACGAACGGCTCTAGACTCGGTTGTGTAGCACGAAGCTTCACTCTGCTGTGTCCAAGCGGATACTCGAGTCGTTGAGAGTCTATCGACTTCCTCCCCGCATACCTGTGGCGTAAATACCTTTACCAAATACTGTATTAAATTAAGAAACATAATAATGTTTATCTTATGCTGAATGACGATGTGGTAAGTTCTGAGACTTTTGCAAACGAGAAGTAGAATAATGGGTGCTCAGAAAAATATTTAGGGTAAATGTCCGGAGTCAAGACACCATCCCTTTTCACAACAAGCCACGCGCTGCTTCCAGGGCGCGTTCGGTGATGAAGCATGGCATGTACATAAACATTCGTAGAAATATCACCGAGCAATGAGCTCAAACGGGCTCAATACCTGCATTAAGGTCGAGTATTGTAGTTGGTCTTGATTCACCGTACCAAATTTCAGATCGATATCTCGAAAATTGTGACTTGTACTCTGCTAAACGCAAAAACGTCACACACATACGTACATACAGACAGACTTCTTTCGAAATTTTTATTTTCGACCCCTATTCGATTGGTATAGGTTTGAACCCTGGGTGACGCTAGGTTGCCGAGATCTCGAAAAATAACCACGGCTAAATGAAAACCTATACGGATCTACATCCGGATTTCATATCAAGTAGTTCCGTGAAGAACTATACAGCCTATTTTCATATATCCTATTTATGTTAATTGCCTCTATCATCATACAAAATTTCACTTTGCTTGACTGCCATGTTCGTTTTGTAGTTAGCAGGGTTTTGAAAGTCTCATAAGTAAACTCCTATCACAGTACAAAATTTCAGGGTATATCAGTAATACAGGATGCCTGTGAAATGTTTCGCACAGCTGCCATGTTGGATTGTTAAGACGTAATAAAATTTGAAGGGCACGGTCGGGGTCGGCCAAAATAGTTCTATGATCTTACCGAGTTTCGTTTAAATCGCTCCAGTTCTTTAGATTTTAATGGGGGTGGACACACACGCACATACGCACACACACACACGGACAAAAGATGATCTCATAAGCCTATTTTTACATAAATGAAAATAGGGTAAAACAGGTTGGTATTCTTAGGGTTAATCGGCTCATATTGGTTTCAAATAGAAGATAACAATCAAAAATCCACAGTTGGTAGCACTTCAGGTCTCAATGATGTAAACATCTTTTAATGTCCTAGACTAGACCTTCCATGACCATTATTCCTTCAGGGCAGGCTGTTCCAGCCGAGCAGCTTGCCAGTGAGCAGCGGAGTACTCGCCGCCTTGCGTGAGTAATCCTGCAACATGCAATACAGCTCTGGTGTGGGGTCTGCCGTCACTGCGCGGTGGATACATCAAGACTGGCAGAAAGCGAATGGACTTGTGTTATGATGATGATGATAATTGTTGTTTTAAGGGGCCTAACATCTAGGTTATCGGCCCCTAATGGTTTGGGTGATCGTGAAGATGATAATGAAAATGTAAACTATAACTAAAACTAACTACTAACTTATATACGAGAAGAAGAAATGCAAAACAAAAGGAGAATATGGCAAATAAAGTACAGGAGGAAAAGAAATGCCCTCAACCCTCGAAGAATGCGGATTGAGGGACTTGGAAGGCAGGAGGCCATGAAAGGCAGATAGGAAAGTGAAAGAGGAGAGGGTCCGCCCCACTGGTAATGGATAAAAGGGGGAATACCGGTCCCAGCTCAGGAATCCCTCGGGGTCTCCAACTCCTGAACTCACCAGCCGTGAGCCCCTGAGGGTGTAGCAATATCTAGGGTGCACCAGAAGTGGTGGGGCTACATACACCCTTCTTGAGCAGAAGGCAGGAGATAACAGGAAAAGAAAAACAAGGCTGACCCCTCGCAGAACGAGGGTATCAGAAAAGATGAGACAAGGGGCAATTAAGGTGGGAAAGGAAGAGACTCCCTAGGCCTCGGATACCCTAATACCGTCGGGGTCGGAAGAGAACAAGAGTTGACCAAGTGAGGTCGACAGGAAAGAAGACGGAGAGGAGCCCGGCACAAGTAAGTGGAAGCAATTACGGACTCAGCTGGGGCCCCGTGGTCGCCAACCCACGTCCCACTAGATGGGAACCCCTGGTGGGGGGCTTGTGTTATGACCTACGCCCAGTGACGCATTGGCTATCACCCCCTGTCCCTCTCCAACCGTGCTCCGAGCATCACTGCTGAGTACTCGCGTGTACGCATACTCAAACTCATGGGTTTGAAACAGTCTGCTTTAGGGGGTATGGTTGTTTAAACATCCAATTCGTTTTTCACAAACTTTTGTGACTTTCTTCTGATTAATTTTCGTTGTTTTCTCCGCTTTTCCAAACCTAAAGGACACACTACACGTTTCTTATGGGCTGTCGGCATGACGGCGCGCGGTAGACTGATGAATGTTCACCGGGAACTCAACCATATCCGGTCAATTAGATTAGCAGTTTGCCTTCTCTACCACTACCAGCACTAGTGTGAGTCAATGCTGAGTTTCTCTTAAGCCCTTTTCGGTGTGAAGATGTTTCAAAAATCAAAAAATGCCTGTGTTGTTGTTGTTTGAGTCCTCAGTATTTTGACTGGTTTGATGCAGCTCTCCGTGCTTTCCTGTCCTGAGCTAATCGTTTCATTTCTACATAGCTACCACACCCTACATCCAAGGCAATCTGTTTAACATATTCTAACCTTGGTCTACCCCTAGAGTTCTTGTCCTCAACCCTTCCTTTAATAACTAAGCTTGCTATTCCTGGGTGTCTAAGTATGTGTCCTACTAAACTATCTCTTCTATTCATTAGCAGTCGCCAGAAACATCTCTCCTCTCCCACTCGTCTTAATACCTCTTCGTTTGTAACCCTATCCACCCATCTGATCTTCATCATTCTCCTGTAACACCACATTTCAAACGCTTAAATTCTCTTGTTTTCTGCTTCACCAATAGCCCAAGTTTCACTTCCATAGAGTGCCACGCTCCAGACAAAGGCCTTCAAAAATGTCTTCCTAATACCTAAATCTATATTCGAAGTCAGCAAATTTCTTTTCTGTAGAAAAAAATGCCTGAGGAACACTTAAAAGAAAAAAATATGTAAATAAGTTAATTTGGCTAGGAATTGAATAAAAAAACGAGTTAAGAAACGCGCAATTTTAGACTGTTTATTCAGAACAGCATTTATGCCGGAAGTGACTTCCGATTTCTTTTAGTTTGATAGAGCTCTCCAAAACTCACTATTTGAAACCTTTCCGGGCCCTTTAACCCTTCAACTTTTGGCTCAATTTACGTGTTTGCTAAAATGGTGACCCCTTCTTGGTCCGCTAAGATATGTTTCCTCCATTAAAGTCATTAGAATGGAAATTCCTACACAGCAGAAGACATAAGAGAAGACTCCAGGAGATGCACAGCGCATACACAGAGGAGTCGGCCTGGAATCAATTGCGAACAGAATGCAAGAGCCAGATTATATGGGTAGCAGAGAACACACTTACAAAATTAGGCCCAGTATTCCTTTATAAACAGGGTTATTCAAACATGAAATGAGTTGCCTAAATACGTTTTAGAACATTTTCCTAATAGTTTAAACATTTTCAAGTAGAAAACAAATGTATTCAGGGAACACAGAGACATTGAAAAAATGAAAATCCACAGCCTGCTTCCAGTCTCCGACCGGGTCAGGAAGGGAAATGAATGAAACCCCCAACTAGCGGCGAGGATATGAACTGTGCCGGCTGCTGAGGCCTGACGCACACCTCTGGGGCAATGATTAAATGAATGACAGATGAAATGAAATGATAGTGGAGAGTGTTGCTGGAATGAAATTTCGACAGGGAAAACCGGAGTACCCGGAGAAAAAACTGTCTGCCTCCGTTGTGTCCAGCACAGATCTCACATGGAGTGACCGGGATTTGAACCACGGACCCAGCGGTGAGAGCCGGCGTGCTGCCGCCTAAGCCACGGAGGCTTCGGTTAATCAGCTCATATTGGTCTCAAATAGAAGACAACTGATAGACTAATGCCCGTTGCTCACGGTAAAATTTTCCTTCAAATTTATTGTACAATAATTTAATTTTATAAAATTTCTGTTGCTCACGGTCAAATTCAAGTTTTATAAAACCTTTGATAAAATTTTCCATAAAATAGGACATGTTATATTCCGTAAAATTAATTTTACGAAACGAACCAATCAGGGAAGCTGACATGAAGATGATGCTGGCACCACGTGGTGAGAAGATTGTGAAGCTCGCTTGTAAACTAGCACTTCGAAAATGGCTCCGGCTGGACTAAGGAAGCTGTTAGTGTTTTACTGGACGAGTACCAGAAATATCAGTGTTTGTATGAGGTTAAAACGCCCATATACCACAATAGAAATGCAAGAAGGGAGGCAGAAATCTGAATCGCCGAATATGTTTCACAAATTCGACCGAACACAAGCCAGGCTGATGTGAAGGCGAAGATAAACGGGCTTCGAACTCACTTGCAGTCTCATGTTAGTGTCCTGTCGAATAATTTTGGGACCAACAAGATCGAGGAGTTTTTAAAAATTGCTTTCCTCCATTCTTAAAATATTCCTATATGAATTCTGATCTTTTGACCTCAACTCATTTTCGACCAAGGACAGCATTCCTCTACTGTTCTCTTCTTTTTATCCATTCCCGAGTCCAGGACTTCCTAGCATTTCTTTTCTTCCTTTTTACCACTGTACGACATATAATTGTAGGTAAAGCAGCAATTTTCGCTTTGTTTGTTGGAGCCATACTCTCAAACCAATGTGTGTTGAACAGCTGATTCTTGGTTCAGAAGCTTATCGGTAGATGGCGATCCTGATACATCCACGGATTTTATAAAATAATTTTACCGTGAACAACACAGCTTGCTTTCGTCAATTTTTTTTAAATTAGTTGTAAAATAAATTTTAAGAAACATTTTACCGTGAGCAACGGGCATAATTCCCAGCTGAGAGACTTAGTGGCTTTGGTAGGAGACAATACCGGCCAAATCGAACGGAAGTAGAGCTAAAATATCGGTCCATGTTATGTGGCCTGTAATTTAAACACCCCTGCCTCATTAGGCAGTTTAACATCTAATTACCAGGTGACAATGTAGCCCAAGGCATTTCAACCTACTTTTGCTCAGGGAATTGCATGCTCGAGGCAGAGTTCACTAGATTCTATTTTAAGACACTAAACATTCATTTTAACCTGTCTAAAACAAGCTGTGTAATTAACTCTGTTTAATAAGACATGGAGACGTGGCTTAACCGGACGTGAACTCGAATCCTCTCCGATGAAGTGTCGGCCAGTCATCAGACAAGCAAGAGTTCACAGAGCTTTACTTGGGCCACTACACACTACCGGGGAGAATTTAGATTTACATATCAGTTACGTTCTCCCTCCTGGAGAGGTAGACGAATGTTTCGTAAATGACAACCAGACGACGAAGCTGCACGCCAGTTTTTCGATTATGTTTTGGAATAGTACATCGAGCCTGAATGTAAATTTCCATAGTCAATTTGAGTGAAATTCCCCTCTCCCGTGACACGAAAGACAAATGCGTGTGGTAGTTTTGATTCCATGCTGAAAGGTATGTTTTATCTCTAGTGAGCGAATTTTTCGGGTTTGAAATTTGTCATTTTACGTTTCCAAAAACATGAAATAGGTTTTTTTAGGTTTTTAATAGGTAGAATAGATTTTTAAATAGGCATTTACGTTTAAAGCAAAGCCAACTCCGTACAGGCCATGGAGGCCCTGGGAGTAGTGGAAGGTAGAGGCTTCCACTTTTTGTGACATCGGCACTAGATGGGATGGAGTTGTCAGCTCCACGCCCGGCCGTCTTTGCTCCCAAGAATTACCCTGGTACTCATTTCCGGTTTAGGCTGAGTGAACCCCAGGGCTATTTGCGTTTCCGTAAGTGGTAGTTTTGTTTCTAAAATCCACTACCTGGGTGGGGATCGAACCCACTCTCTTTCAGTTAGAAGCTCAGCGCCTCTACCGACTGCGCCACGCAGCCCCCCATTTACGTTTAAAGTGTAGTCAAAGTTGACATAAATTCCGCAAAGCTTAAAATTAATGCTTAAATGTTAGTAGAAAATCTTTTTGCAACGAGAGTGTAAATTGTAATTAATGCCAGAGGTCATTTTTACATTCTAGCCCGTTTAATTAACTTTTTAAATTTAGAATATAGGCTACGTAATTTGGGAACATTAACAGATTTATCCCCACTTTTCTGACAGTAAATAATCAAACAATAAGATGTAAGCTTAAAAGTGCTAAAGGATTTGAATTTTCTGGCAGGTAGGATTTCTCTCCATCAACTAGAGCTAGGAATAAATACTGTCTTGTGGTCTATTTTTAAAAATTATGGACTAAAAATTCAATTATACTACAATAATGGAACAAAACTGCAATTTTTGGCACTCGTATATCATTTAGGAGTTTTAGGTACCACAGAACTCTTTTGAGTGTGATTCGGAAAAGAGTTATAGTATTTTTGTATTTAGAAGTAAGGTTGGTTGGTTCCTCAGTTTAGGGGCTGCGACAACGCGGTCATGTAGCCCCGTGTACTTTGGGTGTGTGTAGAATCTGTCTGATAACCGGTGTTAATTGTGATGGCTGTATTAGTGTGTGAATCTGTTTTTTTAATTCAAGTAACGACTGCAACTTTGAATTTTTTCAAATAGTTCATACTTTTGCCGCCAAACGCCACCGTCAACGACTACTAGGCCTAGTTCAGAACTAGACTACTAGACGCCAGCGCAGTCGGCTCCTGGCAACGAACGAAGAAACCTAAGAGCGTTGTTTACATTCCTAACCTATACAATTTTGCTTCACACAGGTGTAATTAGTGGAAGTTTTTTTAACATGTCATAAATCTATGACATGAGACCGACGGCTTTACTTACCCTCCGAAGGAAGGCATACTAAGGGATTTTAACGCTCTTAAAAATCCGACGGCTTCGACTGGGTTTGAACCCGCTATCTTGGGCATAGAAGCTCACCATGCTACCGACTACGCCACCGAAGCCGCTTAGAAGTAAGGAAAAAAAAACAAGATGTTCAGTAAAGAACATATAGCCTACTTTCTCCTAAATGCATGGGTATTGTTATAACTCTTTGTCCTTTTCAAGGAGTATGATTGAATGTTGGTTGTAGTAGCTTGTTGAAATACAACGTGCTATAGGGATATTAAACATGAATATGAGGTGCCCTTTGCTAGTGCTACCTCTGTACCAAATTTCGTTCATACGGTTCAACCGTGTTCGAATTAATAGGGGGAATCAATTTTGACATAAAGATGGCCGCCATCCGCAAACTATTAGGCTAATGACCCATTAGATTGGTCAAAGGATGCTCCCTCCATAAAGGTATGTTGTTGCAAAGTTTGGTAGAGATCGGATGGTTATGTTAGTCGTAATTTGATTTAAGCTTTAAACATTTGTGTGGCCGCCATTACGTTTCTGTCAATATGGCGGCGATATTAATCATGACACTGAGATGCCCTTTGCTAGTCCTATCTCTGTACCAAATTTCGTTCCATTCGGTTTCACCGTGTTTGAATTAATAGGGGGAATCGATTCTGACACAAAGATGGCCGCCATCTGCAAACTATTAGGCGAATGACCTATAAGATTGATCAAAGGATGCTCCCTCCATAAAGGTATGTAATTGCAAAATTTGGTAGAGATCGGATGATTAGGTTAATCGTAATTTGATTTAAGCTTTGAACATTCGTGTGGCCGCCATTACGTTTCAGTCAAGATGGCGGCGATATAAAACATGACACTGTGGTGCCCTTTGCTAGTGCTACCTCTGTACCAAATTTCGTTCCATTCGGTTCCACCGTGTTCGAATTAATAGGGGGAATCAATTTTGACATAAAGATGGCCGCCATCCGCAAACTATTAGGCTAATAACCTATTAGATTGGTCAAAGGATGCTCCCTCCATAAAGGTATGTTGTTGCAAAGTTTGGTAGAGATCGGATGGTTATGTTAGTCGTAATTTAACTTAAGCTTTGAACATTTGTGTGGCCGCCATTACGTTTCTGTCAATATGGCGGCGATATAAAACAAGACACTGAGATGCCCTTTGCTAGTGCTACCGCTGTACCAAATTTCATTCCATTCGGTTTCACCGTGTTTGAATTAATAGGGGGAATTGGTTTTCACACAAAGATGGACGCCATCCGCAAACTATTAGGCTAATGACCTATTCATTTGGTCAAAGGATGCTTCCTCTATAAGGGTATGTTGTTGCGAAATTTGGTAGAGATCGGATGATTAGGTTAATCGTAATTTGATTTAAGCTTTGAACATTTGTGTGGCCGCCATTACGTTTCCGTCAAGATGGCGGCGATATTAAACATGACACTGAGGTGCCTTTTGTTAGTACTACCTATGTACCAAATTTCGTTCCATTCGGTTGCACCGTGTTCGAATGAATAGGGGGAATCGATTTTCACACAAAGATGGCCGCCATCCGCAAACTATTACGCTGGTGACCTATTAGTTTGGTCAAAGGATGCTCCCCCATAAAGGTATGTTGTTGCAAAATTTGGCAGAGATCGGATGATTAGGTTAGTCGTAATTTGATTTAAGCTTTGAACATTTGTGTGGCCGCCATTACGTTTCCGTCAAGATGGCGGCGATATAAAACATGACACTGAGGTGCCTTTTGTTAGTACTACCTCTGTACCAAATTTCGTTCCATTCGGTTGCACCGAGTTCGAATTAATAGGGGGAATCGATTTTCACACAAAGATGGCCGCCATCCGCAAACTATTACGCTGATGACCTATTGGTGTGGTCAAAGGATGCTCCCCCCATAAAGGTATATTGTTGTAAAATTTGGTAGAGATCGGATGATTAGGTTAGTCGTAATTTGATTTAAGCTTTGAACATTTGAGTGGCCGCCATTACGTTTTCGTCAAGATGGCGGCGATATAAAACATGACACTGAGGTGTCCTTTGCTAGTGCTACCTTTGTACCAAATTTCGTTCAATTCGCATTCACCGTGTTCGAATTGATAGGGGGGGACAGACATTCAGAGTACACACACTCACACACACACACACACACAGAGACTCACACACACACATACACACACACACACACACAGACTCACACATACACATACACACACACACACACACACAGACAGACACACTTTTTTCGCCCTGTGTTGATCTCATAAGTCTACTTTCATTTTTTGCAAAAATCGAAAGTAGGCTAATAGGTAAAATCCTAAGAATCCGTTCTCTAGTTCACTCATACACAATATTTCAATTTTTGGAATCCATCAGCGAGGCACAAACTACCGCTTTTATAGAAATGAATGGAGCCAATAGGGATGTAACGGGAGAAAGTTCGCGCCAGATAGCGCTCGTGTAGTACTGGGTAAGCGCAAGGCGATCGTCTTATGTTTCTCCCAGTCAGCTGCGAAGAATGTATAAATTGTGACCGAGTTTTCTAAGCTAAAGTAAATTATATCTTCTCTAATTTTACTCCAAGACTATATTAATTAATTCTATAGGTATATCTCCTAATATATTATGGACGTTTTTCAGCGTTTAAGCGTTAAACAGCTGCAAAATGAGCTCCGGACTAGAGACAGTAAAACTAGCGGGAGGAAGGAATAATTAATAGCCTACAGCGGTAATAAAAATTCTAACACGCTTTATTATTCAAATAATGAATATGAGTCAACATGCTTTCTCCTAAAGATTACAATTACTGTAGTATTGTAGGCCTATATTGTTAATATATCAGACTTAAATCATAAATAGAGATTTAAATATTCACTTGCTCCCCCTGCTTACAGACTTCGATTCATGTTTTTTTTTTAGGTTGATAGCTTACATGAAACTGTCGTGTTTTAAGGATACTGGAAATGTGTACCTCGAAAATGCATAGCAACGTTTGGTTCTTATGTAATTTTGTCAATTTCTCAATAAGAATCGTTCCCTTACCCCTTGGAAAGGACTTGGGGGGTACAATTTTGTTTTAAGTTTGAGAATCCCTGCTTTAGAGCCACGAACTGTTTCCATTCACATGACTATGTCTCAAGAATGTAGAAGTCAGTCACTACCACATTCTCCGTCGGGCAGATGGAAGTTGACGATTAATTCTGATTTCAAGAAACCAACCATAATACCGTACGTTTGTGACTGTTAATGTTGCGACATTTATTCTTGAAGTATTTGACCGAGTAGTCTATTGATGTCTTTGAAAATGGGAGTCAGAAATGTTACATTCATTTCTTCGTGTATATTGACGATTTCTTCCCGTACTTCAATGGAGATGATTTCTGCAGATTCCGATATTGTAGGCTTATCGTGAAAATCCGGCAATTTTCTTGTGTCTGGCCTCTTCCTAAATAATTATTTTTGTTGTGTTCGTGGTCCACGGACAAAGCGATGGAACAGCGCACGGTTTTTATCTTGCTCTCTCACCTTCAAATAAAAACGCATAAATGTCTAATCAGTTTATAGGTACAAAACAGGAATTATTTCCCTTTGTAAGTCACACTAATCCAACACAGTTTTCGTGAAGTCATCGGGTTGTGAATGATGGAAACACACTTTAATATATTCGGTCAGATTTTTTTCACCGAAATTTTTCCTTCTAATAACATGTGACCATTTCTTCCTCATTTCTTTATTTTGTGGAAATTGGTGAAAGGAAAACGGGCTTCCCTGATATTTGCAAAGAGGAACACTGCAATAGCTCGGCATAGTCACGAAAATAACAATTTTAACCACTTAAATTCGTACATATTAGCGGCATGAGAACACAGGAGACAAATGAAGAGCGCCTTGCGCTTACCCAGTACAACAGCAGTGCGCTCTGTCGGTGCTAGTTCTATACATCCCTATTCCAGAAACATCATACGAAACAAGGAGGAATTTCTGCT
The DNA here is from genome assembly GCA_946902985.2 of Meconema thalassinum. Classification (NCBI taxonomy): domain Eukaryota; kingdom Metazoa; phylum Arthropoda; class Insecta; order Orthoptera; family Tettigoniidae; genus Meconema; species Meconema thalassinum. The sequence goes on from OX336393.1 coordinate 419,662,729, forward strand.
AAATAACATGATCCAATTTCGACAGGGCGAAATAAGCCGCCTACAATATAGGCTATTAAAACCGTGGCATGCAATTTTCTGCCCGAGTGGTGAAAACTCTTGCGGAATAAACGCACCTCAAATGTACTGATTGATTGTTAACGCTTTATTTACCTCTTTCTCGGAAACGAGTAACGTTGGATTGGTTAGTTCCTTAGTTTAGAGGCTGCGACAACGGGTCATGTAGCCCCGTGTCTGATAACCGGTATTAATTGTGATGGCTGTATTAGTGTGTGTTATCTGTGAGCCAGGTAGAAGGACAGCAGACAATTAATTATTTCAAGGAGTTCCTAATTTTGCTACCAAATGCTACCGTCCACGACACCTAGCCGCGGACGAGGCTACTAAATGTCATCGCAGTCAGCACCTGGTGGCGAACGTTGGAAATAATATAGCGTTATCAAACTAACCTACATATTTTAGCTTCCACAAGTGTAGTTAGTGGAAGGTTATTTTGCGTGAGATAAATCTATGACATGGACCCGCCGGCTTTTCTTCCGCTCCGAAGGGAGGCATTCTAAGGGATTTTTAACGCTCTTAAAAATCCGACGACTTCGGCCGTGTTTGAACCCGCGATCTTGGGCATAGAAGCTCAGCATGCTACCAACTAGGCTACGCCAGTGAAGCCGCTAACGATTAACAGGAACTAATTGAAACTTTTAGGGAAGTTTGTTAAGGTTCTCTCCTTATTTTAACAGATGGCCAACTTTTTCAAAATACATTTATTTTTTGATTTTTCATGGATAATTTAATTGTTTACGAACATTTCCAACTGCAAATTAAAACTAAACATTTATGAGAACGGCACCGTTAAAAGTCGGCGGATTTTTTAAGAGCATTAAAAAAAACCAGTATGCCTTCCTTCGGAGGGGAAGTAAAGCCGGCGGTCTCATGTCATAGATTTATGGCATGAAAAAGAACCTTCCACTAACTGCACTTGTGGAAGCTAAAATTTATAGGTTAGTTTGATAACGCTATATTAGTTCCAACGTTGCCGCCAGGTGCAGACTGCGATGACATTTAGTAGCCACGTGCGCGGAATTTTTAGTAACAAATCCATTTTTTTTGTATAGTCTACCTCTGAACTCAAAGTTAGGAATTAAGAGATTAGGACTTCATCAACCAAGCTAATAAATAAATTTGCTTCATCCGAGCACAGGAGAAGAGAATCATATACATTATTTCAGTAGTAGCCCTATAGATCCCTCCTGCGGCATTCCTGAGCGACCGATCGTGACAAATTAGTATTCAAATGAAATAAAATGGACATTAGCAGTGACGAATTGCCCTCAATTTCATAAATATCAATAATTTCTTTAAAAAATGACTTTAAAATTGTACGAATGGCGCGATTTGCAGATACTGTTGCTGTCTGAAATTACGCTCCATAATTGTTGTCCACTTCACATTTTGGCCACTGTGACGCCTGTTTCATGTCATTTTAACATTCTGAGGTTTTTCTTTTATCATTTTGCATGGATTTCAAAAAGAGTAAATCGAAGGGATGAGTACTCAAATCGTATAATTTTATTAATATCGAATAACGCGTGAGTGTTATAATGATCCAATTTTCAGTGATCGCCTTCTTAAGTTAGGGAACGTAGAACTTGGCATTCTAACTGAAATGTAAATAGTGTTAATCATTTGGTTGAAATAAAAACATAACAACCTTTCTCCTTAAGTCTTTCATTATAAACCTATTGGGGAAAGTGTGGTTTATGAACATGCGAGATTTCTCGCACGGGTCCGCTAGTCAATACATATTTCTGAAAAGTTAAGCACATAATCATCCGGGCCCTGTCCATTACAATTTGGATACAATCGTGTTGACCGATTGAAAAGCATTTACATTTCATTTACTAAGGCATCACTGAACAATGGGTCCAACACGATAACACTTGGAGCGACTTCAAGCCACTGTCTCTAATAACTAATTTGACCACTTCTTTACTTCGAAACAAGTTCATCTGACCTCACACTTCCTTCATTTGCGACTGGTTCCTGTTTGCTATTAACTTTTATTTCAGATTTGATTATAATACTTATCGCTGATGGTCAGCACACGATCGACAAGTTGTAACTCAATCTCGCACGCTAGGTGGGACGACCCGATATTTGCCGACCACCTTCCTGCCAGAGAGTAATTACAGGGAACGTGGGAGCAGCGGCCGTGAGAAGACAGGAGCACCTCAGGGCGCCAAATTGGGGCCTCTTTAATTGTCGCTGTAGGAGGTAAAGAGATTATCATTTAAATCTAGATAGCGGGTTCATACCCGGCCGAAGCCGTCGGATATTTTAAGAGTGTTAAAAATCCCTCAGTATGCCTTCCTTCGGAGGAGTAGTCTTTACTTACCGGCGCGGCGGGCCCATATCATAGATTTATGGCATGTTAACGAACTTTCCACTAATTACACCTTGGGCCGATAACCAAGATGTTAGGCCCCTCAAAACAACAATTATCATCATCACTAATTACACCTGTGTGAAGCTAAATTGTAAAGGTTAAGAATGTAAACAACGCTCTTAGGTTCCTTCGCTCGTTGCCAAGAGCCGACTGCGGTGGCGTCTAGTAGCTAAGTTCTGAACTAGGCCTACTAGTCGTTGACGGTGGCGTTGGGCAGCAAAAGTATGAACTATTTGAAAAATTCAAAGTTGCAGTCTTACTTGAATAAAAAATAACAGATAACACATAGCCTACTAATAGAGCCATCACAATTAACACCGGTTATCAGACCGATTCTACACACACCCAAAGTACACGGGGCTACATGACCGCGTTGTCGCAGCCCCTAAAATGAGGAACCAACCAACCAATTATTACGTGATAACACATAAAATAAAATACTTCAGAATATGAGCACCATGACAAACAGTGCCTAAATTTAACGTTTTTCAATCGGTCAATATGATTGTACCCAATTGTAATGGGTGTTTCCCATAATCATGGAAAACGTTATACATGTATGACATTAATAAATATACTTGAATGACCAGTTTCGTTCGTCAAGCGATCATCATCAGATCTATTACACGTAGGCTATTACAGTACATCTTTGTGCCGTATAGCCTACAAGTATGGGTTATGATATTTGCAGTAGTAATTAAACTTGCGCAACCGGTCAAGATTTGTTAGTGATATGTGTCTTTTTGTTAAGATATTGTTAGTAGTGATTGACCTTCAAGTTTGCTTGCTTAAGCCAGCCATCCACACTCCAGCTTGCTGGTCGCCCGGCTGGAAGAGTCTAGCTCAGGCGTGTCCAACCCGCGGCCCGAGGCTCGTGCCCAAACCGAAACGTCACAAAAACCAAGTCTCCCAGCCAGAGGAAGGTAATTCCCACGACCCGGTCTGGAATCGAACCTGCGGGCCCTCGGTCCATACGTCTAGCGCGCTATTCATTTAGCCACGAGGCTGGACTTGAGTGCGGTAGCTATATAGAGATGAAACGACTAACGACATGGAGGCATTAAAACAAGTAAAATACTTAAACTGATACAAAATAAGTTATAGACCTTGTGAAGGATATAATTCCCTTCAAGAGGAAATGTCTGGACAGTCCTGTTCACAGTACCGAAAGCAGCACGCGTCTTGCTAGGGACAGGAACCATTTAGACACCCCGGATTATGCTCATATTTACTACTTATTTTTATCCATGAGAATGATCAGCGCTTGTCTTGTAGAATTTGTTGCAGTTGACAGTTAGACAGCCTGAGACTGAACGGCGTGACCCGCTTAATAATTGCTGACTGAGAAAAAGTTCACAGTGGGTCTAAGGACGCAGAAATAAGCGTCAAAAGAGCACAGACCAGGACGAAAAAAGTAAACTTTACTGCTGCTAACATGGAGCTAGTTATTCTGCGCCATCTCGTAGTTTAGTGGCTGGAATTCTTCGCTGTAAGCTCGAAGGGTCCGTGTTCGAATTCTGGCTCTGCCAAGGAATTCAATTCTGGTCAGAGGGCTGAAATGGGGATAAAACTGAGAACAGGTGGGTGTGTTTACCACCTCAGCAATCCTGGAAATAGGTTTCTACTGCAGGCAAATGTCGGGATGGTTCTAGCTTAAGACCACGGCCACCTACAACTACTACGGCTGCTGCTGCTGCTGCTGCAGACACCACAATAACACAGGTTATCAGACAAATTCTATATACGTGGGGGCGTGGTGGAGCAGTGGTAAAGCTGTTGGCCAAGGTGGAACGGGTTCGATTCCCGGTCAATGCACGTGAGATTTTCGAAGTGAAATGCCATGTCCTGTGGTTCGGATTCCACGTAAAATGGAGGTCCCATGGCTCATGATCGCATGATTAACGGACACGTAAAACAAAAAGCTTCCTTCCTTAAATTCTATATACACACTCACCCATATACACGGGGTTAAATGACCACGATATTGTAAAGCCCGTAAATGAATGAACAACAGCGACAACATTAACTGTGTAACCTAAATTAAGTTTGCTTACGCGAAGAAGGAATCTATACTTTAATATAAAATCTCTAACAAGTCTCAACAAAAATTGGAATGTTGCTTTTTCAAACAGTAATAATGCCAAAATTTTGTTCTGCAGTAGAAATGGTGAAGACCAGACAGCAATAGAGTTAAGTAATGAATAGATACAAGAAGTAGTTTAATTTTCTGGGAAGTAAAATAACGAATGATGGAAGAAGCAGCAGAGAGATATTAAGTAGGATTGTCCAAGCCAAGAACGCTTTCTATAAAAAGAAGAACCTATTTACTGCAAGGAACATAAGTCTTGATGTGTGGAAACAAATGTTGAAGACCTATGTATGGAGCGTCGCGCTATATGGCAGCGAATCTTGGACAATAGGTGTGAGAGAGAGAGAGGAAAAGACTACTAGCATTTGAAATCTGGTGCTATAGAAGGATTATGAAAATCAGCTGGAAAGAAATTGTCACAAATGGGGAAATCTTTAGAAGAATGGGAGAGAGAAGATGCTTCCTTAAATATTTAAAAAGAAGGCACGGAATCAACTCGTGGGCCAAATACTGCGACACAATGGACTGCTTAAGATTATGATCGAGGGAACAGTAGACGGCAAGAATTATAGATGACATGCCACCTTTAATTCATTGATCTGATAAATACTTAATGTATGCATTGCATACACTACGGGAGAATTTTCAACACGACGGTTGCATTAAAGCGGAAAATACATAACCTAACACTGTTTGGCAAATTTAAAGAGAAACATCTGATACCGTAATTCCATTTCAAGAATCCCGTTTTTTTCTTCTAAACGTTTTGGACAATTATTAGAATTGCCACATATCCATATTGGGCATTTCAACACAAATTCTTGTACGAATTTCCGAATTTCTCCATCCCATACAACGAGGTTAATTCACGTCATCGTAATACTGGTTGGCACCTATTCAAAATTGTTAATAAACTCCGTATTGAAGAGGATTCAACTTATTTAACTCAAGCGCCGAACTGAATTATTTTATTGATTTTCTAAATTATTTTGTGTATATTTTGATAAATTTTTTAAAGCTTAATATTTTTACACTCACCGTTAATAGTTCTTATTTTCTAACTACGTTTTTAAAATTATTGTAAGAAGACCAATCTTATATATATTTAATTAATACTACATTTGTAAGGATATGCATTTTATTACTATATTTTTTCTATTACAATTATTATCATTAATTTTTCATTTTAATTTACATTTAAGGCACATATGCTATTTTAGTTTTCAATTCTTAATTGATTTTATTTTTAGGCTGAGGATGACCCCATTGTGGGTCGAAACATGTACCAATATATGAAATATATATTTGTTTATGTATTGATTTGGCGTTTAATTTTAAACGTTTAATTATAGAGGAAGACCCAGACTGGAGTACATGAGTCAAATACTGCAAGATATGGGTTGTGGATAGAGTCACTATAATATGGGAGACTCTTACTGTCAGAGACCTATTAACTCTAGAAAAAATTAAGGCCAGATATATGAAAAGAGCAGTGACGAAGCTCTTCTCAATAGCCAGAGTACTCAAATTGCTCAGTCCAGGGGCGGCTCCTGATTAAAATTTTAGGGTGGCCAGATGATACTATTGTTGTTTCATATTAAATATTGTTTTATATTTGGCATTCAATGTTGCCATTATCATAAATCCACACAACACAACATTTCAAACAAGTTGTAATAAATAGTTGATGCATTATAAACTGTACTCACATGGCTCTTTTTTTATAAATATATTCTCTCCTGTGCTTGGATGAAGCAAATTTATCTACCAGCTTGGTTGATGAGGTCATAATTATTTAATTTCTAACTTTGTGTTCAGAGCCATAGAAGAAAATGGATTTGTTAATAAAAATTCCACTTCCATTTTCCTATGTCGCATACAATCGACATATTAAATAACTACGTACCTTGCCACAAAAGTTAAAAACACATTTATACAGTAGAAATTAACTTCATCCACATAACTCACTAACACACCTGTACTGTACTTCAAACATCAGACAACTGAAAATGTATAAATATATTTTTGTCTTATATCAGAAAGCTGCGAACAATAGCTGAATACCTGTTTAAGGGGTTGGTTTGGGGTGGACCCTTCTCCCGTAGTCCAGGTTAACAGAGACAGAAGTGAAATGGAGAGATCTTCTATTTCGCTTCAAAGCAACGCTACGGGCCCAATCTGCTGGCCCTTGAAGAGAGATAAAATTCCCTTAATAGCACTGAAGAATTCGCGTACAAGACAGTGCTACGTTCACTGTTTCCTCACCCGGCCCATCAAGCCATATACTTTACATGGGACTTTCTGTGGAGCGGCCCCCGCTATGGCGATACACCATAAGATACTGTCAGAATCTTAAGCTAGGGATGAGTTATTTAAAGGGCACGGATGTCGATGCCGTAAGAAAGATTAAGAAATGCACTTAAAGCATTCAAAAATTACTGACATAAATGACCTAAAAATTCGAAAAATGCACTATAAAATGGAGAAAATGATCTTATAATAATAAAGTCACCAATATTTCTGTGAACCCTTTACCCTATGTTGGTTAAATGATTCTACTTTTTATTTCTTCAATTAATAAATATTTCAACCAGCATCATGAAAGTAGCCAGACAGTGATGAGGAAATTTCAAGCATTTGTTGGAGACAGTAGGGACATACCTGCGACGGTTTAACAAAAGGCTAAGTACTTGAGCTATGAAAAGAAATAGCAGAGCGATGTATCATAAGGACAGGTGTGGCTACCTCAATTTTAGAAGCGACGCGCGGTGAGACATGGTTCTGGTATGTTCATTGTGTTATTCGCGCCTAGAAGAAATATGATGCAGTAACGTGAATGGCTGATGAAGAAAATAGACACTCCCAAGACGCCAAGATCTACTAGAAACCGCCAAATTACAGAAAATGGAGAACCAATGAGAAGAGAATGCCTACTTGCGCGCCAACTCCGGCTGGGGTACGCGGTGGCTAGCATTCACGCGGGAAATCACCTAGACAAAATCTCTACGATCGATTCTAGGATTAATGGGCATATTCTTGACCTGTGCAATATTACGAGTTCAGTGATATTTATTTCATTCCTGTATCACAATTATTTCGAGAAATTTTTACATAAAATCCCCCTCCATCTAGACCCAAGGGCCAGTTCATTTATAAGTGTGTCGAAGAGCCAAGACATTGATTATTATTCCGTGTGTCGAGGACACAGGACATAGACTTTCATTCCGTGTGTCGAGGACACATAATTATTATTCTGTGCGTCTACGGACGTAGACTATGATTCTGTTCGTCTAAGGACGTGGACACAAGATATTCATTGTAAAGTGTTAAATTCAGTGATAGATAGTCATTGTACTATAGTTATAGGGGCAGTAGCGTCGATAATTCGCCAACGAACAGTGACAGGGAATTTAGTACCTGAACAAGCGAATTTAGTAGTCAGACATAAAGTGTATAATAACCTAATTTTTGTATCAGCGCAAGGATGACATCGATGAATGCAGAGGAAGTTTGGAATTCTCAACACTCCGTCCAGATGGCTGCTATGAGATAAAGAACCATCCAGTTGGGGAATGGCGTCTGATGTTCTTTGACTGGTGACTACAAAAAGAGATGAGTACATTATAATATTTTATTATTGGTTAAATTAACTTATGGTTTATGGGACATATTTTTGTAAATACTTTGCTTGTGTGATTAATGTAGTATATTTAGTTTTGATCTGACACACTTTGTTTGGAAGCAGCTCGCACAATTGTAGTTGATGGAAGGTTCTTTTCTTTGTGTTGTGTTAACTAACGTATCTATGTGAACGGCCGTGTTCGCCTATGTTACGAAGTGCGGTTAAAAACGTCTCTCGGAGATATGTCGTGTTTCAGAAGTAGGACTGAATTAATATAATTATATAGTAGATTGGAGGGTAATTAAATTTTGTTGAGATTTATTATTGATCAGATTCAGTGTGATTATTGCCTTTGGAGCAATGTAATTTGTGACGAAGAGTATTCAGCTCTATCGTAGGGTTTAAATATTGTGTTAAATGTTTGCGAGCTCTAATTCAGCAGACCCGTGTGAAAGGCGTTATGTCAGTCCCAGATGTGTGTATTGTGAGTATATATTTGTGGTATTACAAGCGGGAACTTCAGCAGAGACTGATTTCTGTCAGCTTGGTACCAGATTCATATTGTATCCTTGCGAGGACAATTATGGATATGTGATTATTGTCTGACCATATGTTGAGTTAGAGGAGATGTTAGTTGCTGTTGATTCCTTGAGATAACAGTCCAGCTGGTCGGCTATTTATATACACTGGAAGGGGGACATGACTGGTATTTGTGGAAAGGGTGAGTTGTTGTCACAAGGGCTGGCTGAGTTTCGCAAGCAAGCTCATTAGTGGAGTGCACGTCTGGCTCCCAATTACTTGAAAATAAATATAAATGTGAGAAACTGATCAATGGTAAAATTGTTTAAATAAATGGGAGTTGCCTACGAAACACGATAATCTTCGAAGCGTTTCATTAACATGCAGTTTTGTTAATATAAAGTAATCTTAACCACTCAGGTTGTTTGTTGTTGTTGGTTTATTCTATGTTTATTTTCCATGTCAGTGACCCGTGAGTCACGTGCGGCGCTGTTTTTCCTTGTTGTTGAGCATCTGGCCATTGTGGCAGCTCATTTGGTTAAGTGTGTCACCACACTAATAAGGGTCTCAGAGAGATGCCTGTAAATAGTAGAGTTGTAATATGTGTGTCAGAATTAGATTTAAGGATTTTTATTAATGTTATGCCCATATCCATAAACGTTGATTTACGAGATGATTGTTCGTGAGCATCGTGGCTGTTAACCCGTTGTGAACGAACGATCATCCAAGTACTCATTTCTCGTAGATAGTCACCACGCGAACATAAATTCACATGCAAGGTAGTGGAACTTGGATCCACATTTTATTAAAAAAAAAGGGAGATCCATTTGACTCCTCAAAGTGATAAATATTCCTGTCAGGGGAAAATTCAGGGAGGATTTTTATTATTGTTTGTTTTATTCTTTTATGCACAAATTAGTTATTAAATCTTGTTATTATCCTACGTTTTGTCTCCTTACTTTCTTAGTTATAGTTTTTATCCTATAACCCTTGCCTCAGAAAAGCACGTTGTTTGGCGGACGTAAACACCACACTATGAACTGAACGCGACCCCTTGATCTAAGATTCTTGCATAAAACACTGCTATTCTGAAGGGTTCAATAAATGACCTAAAAATTCGAAAAATGCACTATAAAATGGAGAAAATGATCTTATAATAATAAAGTCACCAATATTTCAAAAAATCGAAAATTGCACTATAAAATGGAGAAAATCTTTTTATAATAATAAACTCTCCATTATTTCAAAAATGACATCTTAAGCTCTAACTGAAAAGTCAATCAAAATAGATTTCTAACGCTTAACAAAAGGTTTATGTTCACTTCAGTCTGAGTTGCACTGCACTACGAATGCCATTCTGATGTTGTCAAAATAATGTAAATGATCTGCGGTTGTCAGCCAACAAGTTTTTATATCTCGAAAGGCTGCGTTCAACATCAACTGATGTAATCGGGGCGTACTTGAGGAAGGTCGTTTGCTGGTAAATCCTCCTCAATCCCTTCCATGCAATAGTTTTCATCAGAAAGAATGTCTGTGATTTTGCATAATGTTTTATACCCGGTGTTTTTGTCCAGCACTTTTTTCAGTTTTGATGCAATACCCGCAGGAATTTTGTCACGATTGTTGCTAAGACTAGTTTCCACCCGGTTGATTAAGGAAATTGATTCAACCATTTCTTCGCTCGTTTTCTACAACTATGTGATTGTTGCTGTCATTAACGCGAAATTTGATTTTATGAATGCCAAACTACCTTCACTGTTTGGTTCAGTACTGGGCAATTTTTATTGCTGCAGCTTCTTCTCTGTCAAAACTCTGCACTATTTCCTTCACTAACTTGAAGTTTTCGCAATAATACATACACGCGTTTAACCACGTGCCCCAGCGTGGTATAGGTTGTGGAGGTACGGTAATGCAATGTCTGGAGATTTCGCTCTAAAACGTGCGACTCGCGAAGGTTCTTTTAAGAAATCTTTCTTAACGTTCGCTATAAGCCTGTCTACACTGGGGTCATGGCGCGCCTCGCTCGGAAGTGATGGGCTCCATATCAGCAACGCTGTACAGCATTTCCCGGAGCGGCTAGCTGGTGAACAATGTCTTAATTCCCCGTACAAATACAAACTGATATAAAATAAGTGAATTAATTTACCTATTTCGCAGTCATACAGCATAACCTTTTGATGTATAAGGATTACAACGCAACCAAGAACTATATTTTCCAACGACACCGAGCCGAGAAAAAGTTACCTTACAAAAATTATAACAACATTCGTTTTTGATCACACAAAATTTTGAAATTAATAAACCAGTTATACAACATACCAATGTATAGTGTCTTAAAATTTGGATTCGATCTGATGACGGGTTTATGATATAATAATCCTTAATTGTGACGCATGGTTGAAACACGCTTAAAAACGGGCACTTTTTGTGTTTCAACCGCGATAAAAAAATATGAAAATATAAATTTAAAATTCCAAACCTACATGAACTAACGTAAAATAGAACGATGAGAATGATTATGTTATTGGATTTTATGTAGGACTATTGGCTACTTCACAAACAACCTTCAAACTCGAGTGCACATCATATTTTGGTCGACAGTAGTTGTTTTATGCACCGACACACTCGGTTTCATTTTAGGCATTTTGAAAGCGGCAATGAACGATATCTCTCGCCTTGAACTACGCGTAACTGAGACAAGAATATACACCCCTTCCACTTTCTACCCCGCCACAGCTGACCTTGGTCAACAGAGCAAGTAATGTAACACTCAGTTCCGCTAATAACTGGTTTACGACGAAAACTAGAGCATACCTAACTTACGACGGTACCATTCTTCTGCATCCAAGATATATATTTTTCTACTACAGTGGAACGTGGCTAATTCGAATTTCTATAATTCGAAATCTTCATTAATTCGATTTTTTCTTTTAGTCCCTACCATTTTATATACAATCAATGCTAAAAAATTGTGGTTTATTCGAATTATATTTTGGATAATTCGAAGTTGTCACGTGTAAAAAGCCGATCGGAAGCCAAACAGTTGGGTCAGTTCCCGAAATAACTGTTCCGAGTGCAGGCCAAGCAACAAACCACATCACAGAACTTGTTTTTTTTTAAGTAGAAATTACGTAAGTAATTCTCTTTTCCGTTTCTTAACTACTGTAGATTGCTGGATTACTACTGCCGATAGATAGATGAATTGTACATTTTCGTTTTATTTTATCATTTGAAACTTTTGAGGTTATTATAAAGTACCGTTGTCTGTTACTGCTTTGTTAAACGAAAATCATTATGTAAACATAATACAATATATTTTCTCTACCCTTTTCAAAGAACTTTGTTAATTCGAATTTTTGGATAATTCGAATTATATTACTGGTCCCTTGAGGTTCGAATTATCCAAGTTCCACTGTAATAGCAATACTGAAATATTTTAATTATCAGCTACTAGCTTCTTCTTAACTCTTATAAAGCTGTGACATGACTAAAGAAATTAAAAAAACTTAAAAGACCGATTTCTCTAAAATATGACCACAAAATTCTACCAAACTTAAGAAAAAAGCTCTTAAAATGGGCGGCTTCGGTGGCATAGTCGGTAGAATGCTGAGCTTCTATGCCCAAGATAGCGGGTTCAAACCCGGCCGAAGCCGTCGGATTTTTTAAGAGTATTAAAAATCCCTCAGAATGCCTTCCTTCGGAGGGGAAGTAAAGCCGGCGGTCCCATGTCATAGATTTATGGCATGTTAAAGAACCTTACACTAATTGCACCTGTGTGAAGCTAAATTAGATAGGTTAAGAATGAAAACAACGCTCTATTAGGTTTCTACGTTCGTTGCCAAGAGCCGACTGCAGTGGCGTCTTGTAGCTAAGTTCTGAACGTGGCCTAGTAGTCGTTGACGGTGGCGTTTGGTGGCAAAAGTAGGAACTATTTGAAAAATTCTAAGTTTCAGTACTTAAATTTAAAAAAAAAAACAGATAACACACACTAATACAGTCATCACAATTAACACCGGTTATCAGACAGATTCTACACACACCCAAAGTACACGGGGCTACATGACCGCGTTGTCGCAGCCCCTAAACTTAAGAACCAACCAACCAACCGCTCTTAAAATGGAAAAATAGCGAAAAATGCAAAAAGATGCAAAATAAAAATGACATATTTGCATACGGGGTGGCCCGTCCGGAGTTTCTATGTAATTCAGCATTGTTTTAGACAGCTCAGTAAAAAGATGACAGGTCATCAACATCCGGGCCCTAGTTATTTACAATGAAACAAATATTTTGCATTGCTGCCTAACGACCTTGGATGGGCAGGGCCCATTCGGCCCTTACTGACGCACCACCCCTGGCTCAGTCTAGAATCTGACATGGATATCCTTAAATAGTCTTAACTCTCTTCAACTTCGTTCACTTGAAGCAGTAGAAATCAGAATCCACTACAAAGTTCTGCATCACCAAAAGATTTCATCACCCGAATGAGGAATGGATATGCGAATTTTGCATGGAACATTGTCCCCGATATCATGCCAATCAGTCTTATGAGGCGCACCATGTTTTGATATATGTTTTCTAGGCCGTTGTTCAAAAAATATTCTCTTAATAGGGCAACGAAGAAATCGGTCTTGATTTGAAATACACTATTAAAACGCTACACTGATCCATGTTTTAAAAGTCACAAACGGACATGCACGCGCTGAGGTACCGCCCGCCTCACGATTGCACTGCTTGGAGCCTAGGCTCTTGCTCACGCATTCAGCTATCGGCCTTCCGCTTGGCGCATGCGCAATTGCTTTCTCTACACACAGAGACTTGAGCCTGTTTCATAGGAGACTCACTGGCTGCTCAGTCCCGCCCTGAGAAGCTGGCGTCCTTCCCACCGTGGTTATAGAGAATAATACCGAAAACTTGATTTAATTTGCTTATGCCAATGAAAAATAGGATAATTTACTCGTAAATGTGCATATTCCTTGAGAATGAAATGGGTATTCTAAGGCTTCGCCATTGGAAAAGAGTACTGGGAATAGGAATATCAGCACCGTCTCGACTTATCTATATTATGCTTAAAGAAAGCTTCTTTATAGACGATATGAGGTTACAACTGAAAATGAGAAAGCTTGTACAATTTTGCTTCAGAAAAGGAACGACATCTGGAATGAGTTCTATAATAATAATAATAATATCGTATGGCCTCAGTTGCCGGGTGCAAGCTTTGTTATTTGACACCCTGAGGTTAGCTTGCATGTCTATTTTCGTTGTTCCTTGACTATGAAAGTCAAGGAGGTTAGATGTTAGATATCTAAGCTCCTTGAACACTATAGCGCTTTCTAGTAGAGAAATGAGGAACTTTGTGCTGGCGGAAACTCCCGAGATTAATTTTGCCATTATGAACTCGGCCTACTGAATTCAAATGGGTTCTTTGACATGCCAACTTCGTATGATATGCGTACCGTATTTTTGCCACCTTTCAAAAATCACTTACCACGGCCAGGAGCGAATCTGCAATCTTGGGGTTAGTAGACCGACAAGATATCCACTCACCCACCGTGGCAAGCTGATGAGATCTATGCAACAGGAGCAATACTAACAGAAGACTGAAAACAGGCCGATTATAAACTGAGGCACGCCATCACGTGATTTGCTGTGCTTGGCTTCCACTACAAAGTTCTGCATCACCAAAAGATTTCATCACCCGAATGAGGAATGGATATGCGAATTTTGCATGGAACATTGTCCCCGATATCATGCCAATATGTGTAAGAAGAGAGAAACATCATTAATGAAACTGTGGAGTGAATAACTTGAATTTATTTCCTGCTTCTTCTTCCTCTTCTTCTTTCGTTTCACTCTCTTTGGGGTACGTTGAATCACTCATTTCCCTGTACGCTGTTCTTTCCGTAGAGCCCAGTACTTCTTCAGTTTTTCCGATCTTCTTTCCTCTCTTCTTCCGAGATAATTGGTTTAGATTTTAGTGTAGCTCTGTCTTGGAACCTTATATTTTCGTCTTTAGTAATTAATTTGGCTGTTCGATCGAGTGGAAGGCAACGGGAAACCACCACATTATCTTCCCCAGGATAATCTTTAGCATGACTGGACAATCTAAAGCCAACGCCCCTAGTCCCCGGCAGCCCTTATGTGGGCAGGGGGTGCTAAGAATCTCCGGGCCAGTCATGAAAAGGATAGCCACTTGGAATGTCCGCAGTTTATTTCAAAGTCGAAGGACGCACAATGCCATCAGAGAAATGGAAAGACTAAAAGTTGACATCCTTGGAATTAGTGAGATGCGCTGGCCTAATTCTGGAAAATGTAACGACAATGGTTACCATGTATATTATGCAGGTAATGACAATCCCCACCATTATAATGGTGTAGTGTTCATATTGCACCCAGATATTACTGCGACAGTGAAGACCTTTGAACCTGTGTCCGATAGGGTAATTTTTCTACAATTCAATGCAAAACCGATATTACTGAATATTATCCAGGTGTATGCTCCAACTTGTGATGCATCAGATTAAGACATCGAAGCGTTCTACACCCAAGTCAAAACGGCCTTGTCTTTCACCAAAATGCATGAGATTACCATTGTGATGGGTGATTTCAATGCCAAGGTAGGTCATGGTCGACGCGCTGATATAGTGGGTAATTTCGGATTAGGGAGTGGCAATGATCGAGGTGATCGATTGGTCCAGCTATGCCAAGAGGAGGAGTTCATCATAGCAAACACTCATTTTCAGCTTCCTCCACGTCGTCTTTATACATGGACCTCAAACATCGACAATAATGTCAGGAATCAAATTGAGTATATCCTCGTCAATAAGCGACTCAGAAATTCCCTAAAAAGTGTGAAAACATATCCTGGTGCTGATATTAACTCCGATCATAATGCTTTGTTAGCCACAATGAATTTGAACTTGAAACAAGTAGTTCCGTGAAGAACTAAAGCCTATTTTCATATATCCTACTCATGTTAATTGCCACTATCAACATACACAATTTCTGTTTCATTGCTGTAATAGATTCGTAGATATTGAGAACCGACTAAATATTTCGGATGGTCGCCATGTTGGATTTTATATATGTAGGTCCTAGAGTTATGTACTGTTACATGCAGATTATTGTGAACGTGTAGTATTCAAACTTCAATCGCACAATTAGGACACAAGAAAAAACAAGGTGATTTTAAAATTTTGCACAGCTGCCATCTTGAGGTTATGGAAACAATTGAAATAAATTAGATGCCAGTGGATTAACATTCGTATAAGGATTTACTGTACCAAGTTTCACTGCACGCGGATGGTTAAATTGCGAGAAACGTCCATGTGAATATTTATAATTCGCGTCACCGCCATGTTGGATTTGTGATCACCAGGTTATTTAAAGTCCTATAGGTGAACTTAAGTTCATAGCCCCTATGAACATTAAAAAATGCAGTTTGATTGCTAAAATAGATTCGTAGATATTCAGTATCGTCTAAATATTTCGGATGGTCGCCAAGTTGGATTGTTAAATGTATAGGCCATAGAGTCATGTACCATTAAAGGAAAATTATTGCGTAGGTTCATTATTCAAACTTTAACTTCGATCGCTTGACTACATCACAAGAAATAAAAACTTAATTTTAAAATTCGCACTGCCGCCATCTTGAGGTTATGTAAACAATTGAACTAAATTAGATACCAGTGGATTACAATGTGTATAAATATTTCCTGTACCAGGATTCAGTGCGCTTGGAACATTAAATCGCAAGAAAGGTCTATTTAAAATTTTCAAATTCGCTTGGCCGCCATGTTCGTTTTGTAGTTAACCGGTTTTAGAAAGTCTTATAGATGGACTTCCAGTAGTGCCCTTTATCTCCGTACAAAATTTTAGGGAGATACCGCTAATAGTTTCAGAGATATAGAATGCCGGTGAAATATTTCGCACATCCGCCATCTTGTGATTATGTGAACAATTGAACGAAGTTAGATGTCGGTGCTTTACAATGTATATAAACATATACTGTACCAAGTTTCATTGCGTTTGGTTGGTCAAATCGCGAGAAACGTCTATTTAAAAGTCGCAAATTCGCTTGGCCTCCATGTTGGTTTTGTAGTTACCAGGTTTCCAAAAGTCACATAAGTGAACTTATAGTAGTTCCCTCTATCACATTAGAAAATGTCAGGGTAATATCGGTAATAGTTTCGGAGATATTGAATGCTGGTGAAATACTTCGCACAGCCGCCATGTTGGATTGGTGAGTCGTAACAAAATTGGAAGGGCACGGTCGAGGTCGCCGGGAATAGTGCTATGAACTTTCCGAGTTTCATTGAAATCGCTCCTGCCGTTTAGATTTTATTAGGGGGGGGGGGACACACACACGAATCACACACACGCACACACACACGGACAAAAGGTGATCTCATAAGCCTATTTTTTCAATATTGAAAATAGGCTAAAAATATCACCCAGTAAGGCACAGCAATCATTTTGCGATCCATAAGCTCCAAGACCCTGTATTGAGAAATGATGTCCAAACAGCATTGAGTACAAAACTAGAATACTGTATAGGCCTATCCAGTCGAACAAGGATACACATAATATTGAAGACACTTGGAACCAATTCAAATCCGCAGTTAATGAAGTGTGTCGAGAAAAACTACAGGCCACAGAGAGTAGGAAAAGCAAACCTTGGATGACAGATAAAATTCTACAATTGATCGATTGCAGAAGACCTTTCAAGAATAATGATCCGATAAAGTACAGAGAATTGCAGAAATTAATACGGAAGGAAATCCGTACTGCCAAAGAACAACACCTTTCAAAGGAATGTAGCGAAATGGAAGAACTGTGTGCAAAGCATGACTCGTTCAACATGTATAAAAAGGATAAGCAAGCAGCTGGGATTTATAAGAGCAGAGGGATTGGGATTCTCAAAAATAGATATGGCATCATTCTCCCTAGTACTGAAGAGAAGTTGACAGAATGGAAGGACTACATTGAAACTCTATTCGAAGACAACAGAAGTGTTGATCATGGTATTTGAACGGGCGATGGCGTAGACATTACAAGAGCTGAAATTGAACATGCCATAACAATATCGAAGAGTGGAAAGGCTCCAGGTCCAGATGCATTGCACATTGAAATATTAAAGCTTCTCAAGGATGAACGATCTCTTTCCTTGATGGTGGGTTTGTTCATTAACATCCATCAAAGTGGATACATACCATATGATTGGCTCAAATCAACTTTTTTACCGATTCCCAAAAAGACCAATGCTACGTGCTGCAATGACTATAGAATGATCAGTTTAATGAGTCATGCCCTGAAGTTATTCCTTAAAATCCTGCACTTAAGGTTATATCATAAATGCGAGGAAAACATTGGTGGCACACAGTTTGGATTCAGGAGTGGTTTCGGAACTCGGGAGGCATTGCTCAGTCTTCAGGTGTTGATTCAACGATGCCGAGATGTTCGTGTCGATGTTTACATGTCTTTCATGGATTATGAAAAAGCCTTTGACACTGTTCAACACGATAAAATGATGAACATTTTATGTGACCTGGGACTAGATGGACGTGACATCCGATTAATTGGAAATCTGTACTGGAATCAACGTGCTGCTGTACGTGTTGATGATCAGCTGTCTGAAGAAGTATCGATTATGAAGGGAGTTCGCCAAGGTTGCAATCTTTCTCCACTCCTCTTCAACATCTATTCTGAAAAGATTTTCCAAGATGCTCTTGATGGAAAGTCTCAAGGAGTAGTAGTAAATGGATCTATCATTAATAACATCCGATATGCTGATGACACTGTCATCCTTGCAACAAGTATGGATGATCTACAAACACTACTGGATTCTATTTCTGAAGAGAGTACCGCCATGGGATTACATTTAAATGCACAAAAAACTAAGTGGATGGTTGTTAGTAGAAACAAAGATGAAATTCAGGGCATTCTTACACTTGGTAATGAATGAATTGGAAGGGTTTCATCATATAAATATTTAGGATGTCAAATCAATGATAACTGGGACTTAAATCAAGAAATTCGCTGTAGAATTGAGCAGGCCAGAAGTTCTTTCATGAAAATGAGACAAGTTTTGATCAGCCGCGATTTAAGTCTGTCATTACGCACCCGACTGCTTCGATGCTACGTTTTTAGTGTCTTGCTCTATGGAGTGGAATCATGGACACTTACCGAGGTTTTAAATAAGAAACTGACAGCATTAGAAATGTGGACGTATCGCAGGATTTTAAGGATATCATGGACAGCTAAAGTCACAAATGTGCAAGTACTGCGGCGTATGAACAAAGACTTGGAAATTCTCAGTATCATCAAAAGGAGAAAACTAGAATACTTTGGTCATTTTATGCGCAACAACAAATACCACCTCTTGCAATTAATTATCCAAGGGCATTAGGGGTCCAGGACGCAGACGAATATCCTGGCTAAAGAACATAAGCCAGTGGTTTGGACTAAATACAGTGGCACTGTTTAGAACAGCTGTGGACAAACAGCAGATCATGCTACTGATCGCCAATGTTCTTAGAGGACGAGGCACTTGAAGAAGAAGATCGAAAAATGACGTTTCTGTCATTTTCAATTCTACTAGGTCTTTTTCAATTTCTTTTAACCAGTTGCTTTTTTTTACGATTACGGAAAAAGTTAAAGGTTTGTTTCGTTAATCTATTAGAATCCGTTCTCAGAAGATGACCATAAAAATGTATCCCCTTTTTTCGCATGGTATCTCAGAGTTCTTGAATTTTCTGGTAGTGAGTTTCATTCCTAATTCCTGAAATGTTGGTCCTAAAATTTTTCTTAAAATTTTCCTTTCCTTCAGCTCGAAGTTTTCCATTTGGCCCTTAAAATTTATAGTTAGTGTTTCTGCTGCGTAGAGTGCTTCTGGCTTAATCACTGCTTATATTGTATAGGGTGTCAGGGAATGTTCTCCGCAGTGCCTAGGCACTGCTACGTTAGGTGAGAACCGGAGTTTAGTTGGCAGCACAGCACAGCTCACACGTGTGTTCTGGTATCCTGTCGACCTTGGAGAAGACAAGCTCGGCGAGTCAACGAAAGGTCTGACACCGCGCTGCCAACTTAACTCCGGGTCTCACCTAACGTAGCAGTGTCTAGGCACTGCGGAGAACATTCCCTGACGCACTGTATATCCTTGGCTATTAGCAGCAATAAATATTTAACTCATAGAAAGTGCATGAAGGCAATGAGAACAAGAGTAACCTACTGAATGCAATACTGTTTGCACTTGTCAAGCACAGCAGGAATACAGTAGAGCAGACACGGGCAATCCTTTCAGGGACAACGACAGATGCAATACAAAATAATCTAGGTGGGCCGAGAATAAACAGCACATGTTTGCAAATAGATTATAAACTTTTTCTTCTTCTTCTGCGCTAATGGGTCTCCTAGAACCACACGGAATCAGCAATTATTGGCCTTGATAATTGCCCAAGAACTCTTGATGCGCAACGATTGAGCGAGTCTTCGTTGCTGCGATCAGACGTGTCTGGTAGTTCTTCTCTCTTCTCCCTCAAAACCCCGTGTATGAGTAATTTTCCCAATTTCCTCTCGATCCTTGAGATTGGGAAAACCTAAATCAGCCAAGTCCTTTTCCTCCTGTTTGTATCAATTGGACCTTGTTGCCTTTTTCTGCAAAAACGTATAGATTTTATTTGTTAACCTAGTTGGGTCCATTCTGTCCAAATGTCCCATGAATTGGATCCTTCTCATACGGATTTTATCTGTGATTTTAGTAATGTTTAAATAGACGTCAGCATTAGGTTTCGGAAGGTAAATTCCATCTTTGATTCTTGGTCCCAAAATTTTTCGCATGATTTTGCGTTCCTTCATCTCCAATTGATCTCTCAGTGTTTTATGTTGTAGATTAAGTGTCTCGGCTGCATAACGGGCTGCAGGCAAGACTATTGTTTTAAACTTTTTATTTCTCAATTTTAAATCAAACAGCACTACAATGGTAGAAAACTTAGGTAAAATGAACACACCTTCTTCTCCTTCATCTTCTTCTTGGTTCGTTAAGGCCCCTTGGACCATGTGGTTCCTAGCTGTGGCGAGCTTTCTTTTTAGCCCATTATTCCTTCATCTTTGCACTATGGACATACCTTCATCATTTGTTAGAATAGGAAGGAGTTTGTGACAAGTGAAACTCTGACTGTGCTCCTAAACATTTTTCATAATCTAGTTGAAACTGGGAAGAGCTGATTCTTAGTAGCGCAGCTAAATGGTGACCTGTTAATCTATTTCTGACGCTATTTTTGCGAAGCTTCGTTGTAGAAAACACCTGTTCACAGATATAGTAAGATGCGAACAGGGTAGTTATCTTCTGTGCATGAAATTTCAAGTTTGGGAAGCATGATGTTGGTAGAGCCTTGTAGAACTCAATTTTCGAAACGTTGAGGAATAGTTGCTTCAATTCACTGTTACATTGTAGCTCAATCAGTCCTAGCTGCTACTCTATTACACAAAACGCATAAACACAATGAGATTGGAACAGTTTTTCACTTATAGGTACACAGAACAGAACATATGACCTACGTGTAATTGTAGATAGTATAATTCCAAACCATGTCACTGGCCGGATTTGACTAGCTCAAGGGCCGCACTTGGCCCGCGGGCCGTACTTTGCCCATGACTGTAGTACTGCATCATGGTACTTCAACCGATGATTCACAACAGGCCCCCGCCAATTCATTGAGAGCGTCCTATTGGCTAATACCTCACCAGCAATTTTTCTCGTCTACCGGAAATTTTGCAAGTGTTGTGGCATTGAAGATGTCAAACAATGGCTATTGAGTTCTTCTTTTCCTTTTCTGTAAAGAGAATGAATTTGAGTAGTAGGCTCTGTGAAGCGATTAATAAGGGGTGACTGGAATTCATATAAATGTATGAGAAGTAGGCCTACCTTAGTTACTGTAATTGGGTCGATTGACGATACTCGCGATTTGGTGACCCCAAAGTGATTTATTTACAGTAAGTTGGTACTTCTAACTTCGCAGCCAACCTAGCATACGCCACTGCAAGGATCATGTAACTTAATTAGATGCGTCACTCCTAAGCAGGCCCGAAGCTCTTTTGGAAATTTAGCAAATTAAATGCACTAGTACAGTACAAATAATTCTTAATCGACTTAAATGACTTTGGTTGGTTGGTTCCTCAGTTTAGGGGCTTAAATGACTTAAATAAACATCAGAATAATACAGTCTATGTTCTGTAGTTAGGCCTACGTTATTCTAAAAATGTATAGTCATACGACGAACTTTCTTGTATGCAAAAGAATGAATGACGTCATCATAGTCAATATTGACTGCATTATTTCTGACTCTAAGCACATTACAGCGATATTTGATAGCACACACGGTAATCAGAATTTACCTGCACATCGCTCCACCTCGGCCATGGTAGCATTTGGCCACTCATAGCGTGGCGGTGCATTTCTCGCCCCAACGCACGGAGCCTATAGAATGACTGCCTGCGCGTGGCCTGGCAATGCTAAACGTGGATACTGTAGGCGAGAGAGAGAGGGGGAACGAAGAGGCCTAATTCTAGCTTTGTTTCACGCAGGGCTGTAAGTTTTGGCAAAATGTTGTGAAAATATTTATTATAATATAATTTTCGATAAAGCTTTTTGATAAGGCTTGTGTAAAGATTCCGCCACCGGGGCCCCTAAGCTGGCTGGGCCCCTAGGCCGGGGCCTTGTAGGCCTAGGCAGAAATCCGGCACTGCTCATAAGGTTTCTTGGAGGGAAGGCGTGCTTTGGCTAGTCCGAGGCTATTTTCAGCTATCTTGGCCTATATCATAAAGCCAAATTAACAAAATAATCATTGTGCGAGTGTCTACTGTAATACTCGTTAATTAACATCATTTTTTTGCGAATAATTGCAATTACTGAGCTATATAAGTATCATATTTGCACCTCGAACGAGATACACACACATATTTCGTGGTAACTAAAAAAACTAACCGTTATGGATCTGTAAGGTGGGTAACAAGATTTATCACGACGATCAATCTTCTCATATCCCCAGTGTTTTAATTTAGTTTTTGGAGGCTTTAATATTACTTATTTGAATACCTCGATGTCCGTATATAGCCACGAAGTTCACTACTAACCTAATTATGGGACTACCATAACCTCACTTTGTGACTACCATAATCCCCCCGCATTACAAACGTAAAGAAATGACCAAAGGAACATGATATATTGATATACTGTACACATTTTTAGCCTATTTTCAATTTTGAAAAAATAGGCTTATGAGATCACCTTTTGTCCGTGTGTGTGTGCGTGTGTGTGTGTGTGATTCGTGTGTGTGTCCCCCCCTAATAAAATCTAAACGGCTGGAGCGATTTCAATGAAACTCGGTATGGTCATAGCACTATTCCCGGCGACCTCGACCGTGCCCTTCAAATTTTGTTACGTCTCACCAATGCAAAATGGCGGCTGTGCGAAATATTTCACTAGCATTCAATATCTCCGAAACTATTACCGATATCGCCCTGAAATTATGTACGGTGATAAAGGGTACTACTAGAAGTTCACCTATGAGACTTTCAAAATCCTGGTGACTACAAAACCAACATGGTGGTCAAGCGAAGTTGAGACTTTTAAATAGACTTTTCTCGCGATTTAACTATCCACACGTAATGAAACTTGGTACAGCAAATGTCCATACACATTGTAATGCACTGGAGTCTAATTTAGTTCAATTGTTTACATAACTTCAAAATGGCGGCTGTGCGAAATATTTCACTGACATTCTATATCTCCGAAACTATTACAGATATCACCCTGCAATTTAGTACGGTGATAAAGGGTACTGATACAATTTTACCTATGTATATTTCATAAACTTGTAAAGTAGAGATCGAACATGGCGACCAAGCGAATTTGAGACTTTTAATAGACTTTTCTCACGATTTAACCATCCAAACGTAATGAAACTAGGTACAGCAAGTGTTTATACACATAGTAATGCACTGGAGTCTAATTTAGTTCAATTGTTTACATAACCTCAAAATGGCGGCTGTGCGAAATATTTCACTGACATTCTATATCTCCGAAACTATTACAGATATTAACCTGCAATTTTGTACGGTGATGAAGGGTGTAACAGTAGCCTCATCCCCCCTTACCCTGTTTATTAGCCAAAATGATAATAATAATAATAATATTAGCATATCAAAATAAATGATCACATGACATTACCACACCCAGAATTAATAATAAAAAACACATGAAAAGGCTAATTTAATTACTCACTAGGCCAGCTGAGTTCACAGCAAATAAAACCTAGGAGTGAATGTTCCAAATTTTCGTGGTATTCAAGAACATCCCCGATTTGAAATTAGGAGAAAAGATAAGGCGGGACGAAGCATGTGTCAAGACCAGCTTGTTGAGTGGAACGCTGGATGCGTACCTCAGCAAGCCGTATTAAATTGACCCTGCCAAAGATGAAGAATGAAAAGGGGAATAATCTTCCTAGTGACTTCATGCAATAAATAATATGACAAATCGAAATAAGCTAACATGTATTGAGCAGTAAAATAAAACAATTACAAGAGACAGCCTTCCACCACTTAATTAACTAACTGACAAATATGATCTAATAAAACACCAATGAATCACTTAACCTAAACAAACCAGACACTTGCCCGCTTGGCAAGATTACACACATCTACATTTGTGATAGAAATGAATTTGATTAAAAGGATTCCCCTGACGACAAAACTAAAGGAATAACAACATGAAGTTAGACTGGTGCTACTTCCAAAACAATGTTGCATCAAACAACCGAACGCCCCTTAGTGGAACGGAAAGATCTGACAACCTCCACAGTCCAGCATTGACCGTCCCGTCGAGGCTGTCTGACCAAGAATTAAAACCCACGAGGTTCCCATCCAGCTAACCGGAAATAGGGCAATAATAATCCCCCCCCTGCAGTAATTACATATAAAGGTACCACCAAAGTATTACTAGACCCTCCAAAAGATTACATACTAAAGTGTTAAAATAGACTTTATCTAGTTAAGCTTACGGACCGCCGACACGCGGCCTTAAAATGACGTTACAAAATTTAGCAGTCAAAGTTTGTATTGATCGTCCTTGGTTATGCCCCTTAGTAATTAAATCATGATAGTACCACCTGCTGTCTTCGAACCCTCCGGGGAAAACTGCACACACGTTTTCCCCGGAGGCAAGTGCTCAAGAGTCTTTCTGTCAGCAAACTTCCTCACACACTGTCCGTCGAGTCACAGATTCCACCCTAGTATATCAGCGTATCCCCACCACAACCCTCCAGTAGTACCAACTGCGACCAGTAGCACAACCGGCCAAAACAAAGCCAGAGTTCAAGGTCTTGAGTGGGTACTATAGAATATCTCCCCCACACAGGTTACTGCCTAGAAACCTTCCAGGAGCAGAGACGTTACACAATGTCCTTTGTAAGATTTTCTCAGAATAAGAGCTTGGCGAATGCAGCTGACAGTAAATGTTCGCTTTTCCAAAGTTTGCAGACACAAGGGCCGATTTATCTCCCTTGAGAAGTGTCTATCACGATAAGCCTATAAGTGACAGCACACACAAAGGCACAAATCCTGGCAGGAAGGCCTCGGCGAACCCATTTCAGCAGTAGCCAGGTGCCAACTTGGTGAATGGAATTCTCAGAAGAGCCCAGGGGTATGCTCTCATGATAATCCGGCCAGGTCGGGACCTCCTGCTGCGTCTCGAAGATAAGATGAACATGTACCGATTTGCAAAATTGGTACAAAGGGTACTGGTACAAGTTTATCTATGTATATTTCATAAACTCGTAAAGTAAAAAACGAACATGGCGACCAAGCGAATTTGAAATATTTTAATAGACTTTTCTCGTGATTTAACTCTCTGAGCGCAGTGAAATGTGGTACAGTAAATGATTTTGCAGATTGTAATGCACTGCCATCTAATTTAAATCAATTGTTTACATAACCTCAATATGGCGGCTGTGCGAAATTTTAAAATTAAGTTTTTATTTCTTGTGTCGTAATCATGCGATCGAAGTGAAAGTTTGAATAATGAACCTAGGCAATAAGTGTCCTTGAATGGTACATAATTCTATGGCCTATACATATAACAATCCTAAATGGCGAGCTTCCGAAATATTTAGACGGTTCTCAATATCTATGAATCTTTTACAGCAACCAAAATGATTTTTTTATGTCCATAGAGACTATGAACATATGTTCACCTATAGGACTTTCATTAACCTGGGGAGCACATATCCAACATGGCGGCGACGCGAAGTATAAATATTTAAATGGACGATTCTCGCGAATTAACTATCCGAGTGCTGTGAAACGTTGCACGTTAAATGCTTATACAAATGTTGATCCACTGGCATCTAATTTATTTCAATTGTTTGCATAATCACAAGATGGCTGCTGTGCGTAATTTTAAAATCTCGTTTTTACTTCTTGTGTTCTAATCATGCGATTGAAGTTTGAATACCACACGTACACAATAATCTTAATGTAATAGTACAAAAATAAAAATAAAAATCCAACCTGGCGACAATCTGAAATATTTAGACGGTTCTCAATATCTACGAATCTGTTACAGCAATTAAACTGAAATTTTGTATGTTGTTAGAAGAAATTAACATGAGCAGGATATATGAAAATAGGCTGTATAGTTCTTTACGGAACTACTTGTTCTTTATTCAATCACAGCAATTAACATTACAGAGATAACAGTATAATTCTTTTCACAAAGTCAATCACATAGCACTTAACGAATTCACAGTACACAGAGGTAATATTCAAATAAATAATCACCTTCTTGAAAATGATACAGGGGTTCATGTTGGTACTGTGCCCTTATTTCCAAGTGAGATGTTAGCCAGAATCCCAAGATGGAAATGGATCGCAGCAACTAGTAATACGCGGCTAAAAATACCTACCAAGGGCTACTGGCAAACACACACTGGAATAAGGAACATAAATTAAACTTCAAATGCTATAGTTCAGCCCTACTGGGTTCAGACGTTCTGGGACATATTCCTCCAAAAACCTTTCTCTGAGAATTCTTCAAATTAATAATTGTAGTTTTTCCAATCATAAAATTTATAATATCTTGTAATAACATTTTTGCAAGTGCGGGTAATTAGTTCCATGGAAATTTTTCATTGGCTCTCAGACGATCACGTGATATATCATTGCATCACTGGACACCTTCAACACCTATAGGCTATTGGTAGTGCAAAAAGCCTACCTTGCCCCTAGCTCTCAGATACACACCTATTTCAGATGAGCGGGCGGCCTACCTCTCAGGAGTTCAAACAAGACCGCTTTTCGCAGCCTCTGGGTTAGTTTTTGTACAAGCTTTTTCGTGATTGGTCCGGAGATTCACAAAGAGCTCGAGCCTCGCGACATCGCGTTAACCAGCGCTCGACTCACTTTTCCAGCTCCAAAAAAAAATTAGAAAACTAAAACATTCTTATGGGCAAGAACAATATTACTCAAACCACAAATTCGAGTACAGTACTAACTCCCGGCACTAAACGCCATACGATAAATAGATACATAAATAAATAAATAAATCTAATCTGTAGAGAGCAGTGGTCATTTCTTTATCCGAATAGTAATCGCAACCCGGTGCTTAACATTTCTGATAATGTGGCGTTTTATAAATATTATACCGTATATAAGAATTATTGTATACACAAATCAACAACCAAGCTCACACAGTAAACAACTCAAGATATGTCTTGACCAAGGATCATGTAACCATGGTAACTTAATTGGCTTGGGCCGACGAGTTCGTACCAACCTCCTTTCTATAAGAAGACATCTAGTAAATTGCCAATGGGTTATTTCTCATATATTGGTGCAAAGGTGTAGGCCTGATTTTAGGCCAATAGGGAGCTCCGTATGATGTGGATAAACCCGCGGATATCCGCAAAATATTTTCACCATACGGATATAATTTCCATGGATGTGCGGATAAGCTTCGGATAATGTTTGGAGTAAATTTGCGGATTTTAGAATAGCCTACAATCCGAACTTGTTGAATATCATTACTAGGTCCCGGATGTTAAAACATATCATTTCCGTTATGTTTTTATTTTTCATGACATAATTAAGATGGTGATTTACGCTAATCTCGTTCAAATTATGTCATTAAGCACAATTAATTTATTTATGGATTTATTTATTTATTTATTTATCGTATGGCTTTTAGTGCCAGGAGTGTCCGTGGACATGTTCGCCTCTCCAGACGCTGTAGCTGCTCTAAGTGGACACCCATAGGGAGAGCTACAAGTTCCATTCAATTTCAAGAAGTTCCAACTTTCGTACCAGATGTCACTGATACCTAGTGGTGAACGTTGGAACTTTGATAGAGCGTTCCAACGAAATCTAACCTAGAAATTTAGCTTCACACAAGTTTAGTCTGTGGAAGGTTCTTTAACATGCCATAAATCTATGACAAGGGCCCGCGGGCTTTACTTCCCCTCCGAAGGAAGGCATACCTAAGGATTTCAACGCTCTTAAGAAATCCGATGACTTCGGCCGTGTTTGAACCCGCTATCTTGGGCACAGCAGTTCAGCATGCTACCAACTACGCCACCAAAGCCGCTATTAAGCACAATTAACACTCCGAACTGAAAAGGATTGCAATTCTGGCTGTAAAACATTTATTTTAAACATAGAACTTGACATACATAACCTAAAAAAACAATTTTCTCCACAAAACTAAATGTTCTGCTTTAATATTTTTCTAATTGAAAATATTATTGTAACGCCAGTAGATTCGGATAGCAAACGTGCGGGTGTTGATAAAAGTCGTGCGGATGCGGGACGGATGCGGAAAACAATCGTTCGGATGCTGTTCGGATGCGGATAACAGCCGTATGGATGCGGGGCGGATGCGGATAACAGCCGTGCGGATGCTGTTCGGATGCGGATAACAGCCGTGCTGTTGCGGGGCGGGTGCGGATATCGTTTTGTTTATCCGCGCAGGGTTCCACCAATGACGTGGCGTGGGCCTGCGCCACTGTTGCTGTTGTTAGTAATTATATTGCAATTGCCATTAATCTCATGATGTATTCAACAGACGTTCGGTTGTGAATTCTAATTCACTTAATGAGCATGTGGCTGAGTCTTGGCCCATAGGAGCGCTAATTTCGCAGATGAAGATATCTGAATGATGAGCAGCTTAACTCATCAGCCCAAGAGCCTCAATCCATTTCTCTTTCGTAACTAGGCCGTAGCCATCAGAGCACAGACGGGCAGAGAGAAGATGATCTTAGGTACAGTAATTAAATAGCAATTAGTGATTCAGTCTTACATGTCCACCTCGTAGTGTAGTGGCTAGCATTATTGCCTCTCATCGCGGTTTGATTCCAGGCTCTGCCAAGATATTTAATTCTGGTCTGAGGGCTGGTACGGGGTACATTCAGCCTCGTGAGGTAAAACTGAGCCATCCTAGAAGTGGCTATCGGTGGTGTCCCATTTCGACTCCAGACAAATAGTGGGAAGCCACGACCACCTCATGCACTACTGTATAATAATAATATATTTAATGCAGTCAAATAGCTAAATAATAATTGTATTAATGGCAATTTACGTTCCTGATCTCGCTCACATCTTGGCTTATTAACCGGCAGCGGTGTGTTGGGGTGCTGCACACCCCGTAGCACATAATTATATAAATATTCGCTAGAATGCGCCTCGCACAGCTTTGTAGTTCCAGGTAGCTGCCAGTTGGTGTCAATAGAGGGCGGTGAGTGTGGTTTCGTAACCAAGGAGTAATACGGAGACGCCCTGCCAGCGCTATAGCATGCGGAGAGTTGAAGCACTGACTACGCCCCCATACTTGCCCGGCTCGAGCGGTAAATGGAGCCTACGACCATATACTTATTTATTAGTGGGATTTAGGTATGATTACTAGTAAAAGATTCGTGTGCAGGTATAGTACGAAGTTGTAAGGTAGGCCTATATGACGATGGAAATCAAGGAATATTTGTTGATCTTTGCTGGCTAGCGAGAAAATTACGGCAATCACAATACTATGCGAATAATTACCGAGATACCAGTAGGTCTGCCATTATATACACGAATGTGTATTAAATAAATGTTAAATATTAAGGCATGTGAACTAATTGGGTGGTGGCGTTATTGTTTTTATTGGACGATGTTTATAAGAAATAGGCCAGTTCAGTTCCGGTAACAAACTAAACGAGGTCTAGGCTGAGGTTTGAGATTAACACGCTAAAATATGCAAATAATGGCATATCAATCTTCTAACACCCACGAGCAATAAATCTAGAGCTCAAGACACGTTAAAAATAGATTGGGGGTAATTGTATTACAGTAATACCGTTCATTAATTGACAAGCAGAAACTATTTCCAGTAAGAAACAAAGGAAAATATCCGTCATTAATTCCTAGCAATCAAAATACTTATATTGGTTGACACATATGCCAATATTTGAACATTTAACGAATGATACTAGAACAGTACCGTAAGGTGGCTACTTCAAGGATGAAAACTTAACACAATAAATGGCAATTAAAGTGCATTTACTTGTGAAATGACATTACTTTGGCAGGTGGTAGTTCTGTTTGTGCAAATATATGCCCCACACGTCGACATTTCGTCTTACACGCGAAATATCACCACTTTTAAGTACGTACGTCACACCATTACATGCTTTTCTTATGGGACTACTGCAATGTTTTGAGCATATGTGAAGGAGTAACTTCTGGCTTCACTTCCTTGCCGTTAGGGCCTCTCCTTATTACTCCTTTTTCGTAACCTTAGTTGTGCATTTGGCTTCGTGAGCTGCAGTGGGAGCTTGCTGGGGTTTAGGAAACCCCCACACACCACTCCCGTTTCATAAACGGAAGAGGTAAATATACTTATTAAAATTATATTTTTGTTTCTATACTTCCCAATATGTAATATTTAGTTCTTAACAATAAATATTGTTGTAGATGGATCCTTATGGGCCTCAAGGAGACGGTATGCGAGCAATAATTGATGCTGTACTGGGTGAGCCAGTTGATTCTGATTAAGTATTGAACTGCATAATTGGAGAATACAGAACTGCATTGTTGCCATTTTATATAGATATATAATCTGTTTATGTTGTAGTAATAACATGGAATCCGTTAAAATACAAATTTCAAAAGTGAAGTATTTTTCATACATCAAAAACAACATGGGATGTACGACACCCCACACACCCCTGGCGTATGAATTTCTGACCACACCACTGCCGGGTTAACTTAATGATAGAGTTCTCTGGGAACATAATTCTAAGTTTTACCGATTACAGGTAAGCATTTTCTGTTAGGCTATGAACCAATATATCTTTACCTCACACGATGCTTAATGGTGAATATGGAACAACACGTTTTTTTAATATCCTACAAATGAAGTTACAGAATATTTTATAATTCAACTCCAATGATTATTGCCTGTTAAAACATTTAAATGCTTACAGATGCACCGCTCTTCTTATTAGAGTGAGACTACATCTTTAGGAGATCATAAATTGCCTTTGTATTCTGTGTGCAGTACAATGATATATCGCCGCCGCGCGTGCAGAACCTGCAGTATGAGATTGTAGTTGCCTTACGTTGGGACTAGTCGTAAACCTCGAACAGTATGAAGACCACCTACTATCCGCGCATGTTTCCCTGACCTCTCTTACCGCGGTGTACTTCTCAATCTGCTGTGTGGCCAACCAACCGGCGATATCATGGTTATGTAGCTCCGTGTGCTTGGGTGTGTGTGGAATCTGTCTGATAACCTGAGTCATTGCTATGTATGGAAATATTAGCAGCCATTTTGCTGTTGGCTAAAGGCACGTTCTCACGATGGCACTGATGTCACGGCATTGCTGTCATGAAATGTCACGGCATTCGCTGCCATGGCAATCAATACCTATTCACACGATAGGTACAGAAGTTTGGGCTTTCGTGGCATTTTCGCGCAACATGGTGGAAGTTGTTTGTGCCGTTGCCAGTGTTGTCGGAGAATTTATAGCTCTGGAGGAGAGAACATGTAAGAAGAAGGAGAAAGATGTGTGGGTGAGAAAATTGATACTACGCAGAGGAAAACTATGTGTATCTGAAACGTAACTGAGAGAATTAGCATTGGAATATTCTCGGTCATTGAGCTATTTTCTACGAATCGACGAAAGTATGTTTGAGGAACTCTTAACAAAGGGATATTGCTGATAGTGTTCCAGAAACTGAAGAATATCAAACGCAGCCATAATATAATTACACACAATACACGAGGTCGAGTGATGCAATGTCACGACACGACTGGCACAAACCTGTTCTCATGACGACATTGTGTGTGGAAGTTCACGTTAGTGTCACGACAGCGCTGATGCCGCAGAGTCGCATATCAAAAATTTTGATTACGCGACACAACTGCCACGGCACTGTGACGGTGGCATCAAATACTGTTCCGACAATGACACTGCTGCGACATTTCATGTCATGACAGCAATGTCGTGCCATCGTGAGAACAAGCCTTAAGTATTGTCGTGACATTCAATGATTTCAAAATATTGAGGTAGATGGAGTTGGTGTCGCTTGGATATTCAGACTGATATGATCTTAGGCTTTTTGCGTGTTCTTACTCTTTGTTATAGCGACTTCGGAGGAGTTGTTGGTAGCATGCTGAGCTTCTTGGCCCAAGGTCGCAGGTTCAAACCCGGCAGAAGTTGTCCGATTTTTTAAGAGCGTTAAAAATCCCTCAGTATGCCTTCCTTCGGAGAGGAAGTAAAACTGGCGGTCCCATGTCATAGATTTATGGCATGAAAAAACCTGCCACTAACTACACTTGTGTGAAGCCAAAATGTGTAGGTTAGAATTGATAACGCTCTATTAGTTCCAACGTTCGCCGCAAGGTGCTGACTGCGATGCCATCTAGTAGCCAAGTCCACAAGCTAGATATCGTGGATGGTAGCATTTGGTAGCAAAAGTAGGAACTACTTGAAATTATTGTGTGCAGTCCTTGCATGAATTTAAATAAAGAAATAACACACACTAATACAGCCATCATAATTAACACCGTTTATCACGCAGGTTCTACACACACCCAAAGTACACGGGGCTACATGACCACGTTGTCGCAGCCCCTAAACTAAGTAACCAATCAACCAACCAACTCTTTGTTATGTGTTATAATCGATCTCTATGTTACATGTTGATAGATAAGAAAAGAAGGTCAGATTCAAATAAAGGAAAAGATAATTAGTTTCAATTCAATAACAGGTGCGTTCAATTCCCATTGATTTACCGTTCCTTATCATATAAAGATATGGCTGTAATCTATTAACACAGTTATTTTCCAGTGGGTATTTGATTGTACCAATTTAATAATAACTAGTTGAAACCCGTCAAAACATGACGGTCAATAGAAAAATATTTACTGAAGAATTTTCTTATATAGGCCTACTGTACATTCTTTGTACGATTATTTTTTGACTCTATTGAAACTATGAGGGCGTCAAAAGATTGCACTCTCAACATTGCAAAATACTGCTGGCCATGACTGAAAAATTGTTGGGGCAAATTGAGGCCTATACGTTCCAGAGTTTCCCCTTGAGCTTTATTGATTGTGATAAAGTATGCCAAATGAATTGGAAAATATTGCCTCTTAAAAGAAAATGATAGTGTTTTATTGGATGGTGTTAAATCAAGTCGAAGGATTAGACATCTCTGCCTAATTTTAACTGCACCTATTATTTCCAAATCCAAGCAATATGGTTGCATTTAGGAGTCCTTGGGAACCGTTCAGATTTCTAAGCAGCATAACGGGCCAAGCGTTTGGAGTATGTGGCGGCCAGTCGTTTAGTTCCAAGGGATTCAAGAACTCTGATGAGTCTAATAAAACTGGCCGCAAACCATCGCTTATATTTTTGGAATATAACGATGAAATGCGATGATGTGCAATTCCATACATTTTAAAACAATGTGGACCGTGTGCGTGTGGCACACTAACATTGGCACCAAATGAAACGAAGGAAGGAAGGAAGGAAGCTTGCAGTTTAACGTGACCGTTAATCTCGCGATCATAAGCCACGGGACCTCCGTTTAACGTGGAATCCGAACCACAGGACATGGCCTTTCACATCAAAAACCTCACATGCATTGACCGGGAATCGAACCCGATCCGCCTTGGTGAGAGGCATACAGCTTGACCGCTGCGCCATGAAACGAAGGACATAGCATTGTACTGCCGATTAGTCCCTCTGGAATTCCTTGAGATATCATCTCCAGTGAAAAATAATTGTTAAAGCCTGTCAAATATTTTATATTTATTCAGATTAATTTTACCATTACAACAGCAAAGGTCAAAGTAACCAAGTGTAGATTTATCGCAAGAGAAATACAGTGCAGAACAATGTTTACATTTGTTCGTCAAGGACCCTAAACTGTAACGGCATAGTATCTGGAATTGTTTCTGAAATGCCATATTTATATTGGATTTTAAAAGTGGCTTCGTATTTTTCTCCGATTTCCCACTTTTTTGCGGCTAATGTTCTATTTCGTCAAATGGGTTTATTTATAGCAGCATTTCTGCCCAAATTAACGTCATTTTATATAAAACTATAGTGGCCTGCATCAACGTAGCCGCCAAATATTAAATGGCAAATACTAACTTACTTCCATTGCCAAAATCAACTGCGTGGTTAGACCCATTGTTATGCACTCTAAACAAATAATCAATAAACAATAATATTCACATATACAATGAATACTTCCATTCTCAAGTTGGTTGCTGATGATAATGCGATGAGATTGTGTAATGGGGCGTTAAACAAGATGGGGAATGAATTAACATAAAATGATGAATGAAATGAAAATGAGACACAATTAAAATATGCACTTTTGTTTTGTACTTACCTTGAATTGTACACTAAAAATGATATGATTTGGTATGGGCGCCAGACTAATTAGATAGTCAAAAGAAGGGGATTGCACAGCTACTCATTGGCAGAAAACAAGATATCTTATCCCCGGTCGAAGTGAAACCGTAGTACTCAAACCGATTCAGCATTATGAAGGATAGTTGGGTTAGCCTTAT
Source organism: Meconema thalassinum (assembly GCA_946902985.2). Lineage (NCBI taxonomy): Eukaryota > Metazoa > Arthropoda > Insecta > Orthoptera > Tettigoniidae > Meconema > Meconema thalassinum. Next base: position 419,697,512 of record OX336393.1, read on the forward strand.
ATAATATTACTAACTACTATAAATGAGGGTCCTGACATTGACTTAAATGAATTTAATGAATCTAGGTAACAAATATAAAAAGAAAAACACAATAAGAATAGTTACAAATTTGAATTTAAAGAAAATTTACTGCGGCTCAACAGATAAAGGATAATGAATGGATTGAACTAAAATGAATACAAGCTTGATTTTACATGGCCTGAGAGACGTGAGATAAATCATGATCTTCGCTCACCTCTTGAAGTATTGTCATATATATAGATAATATGACTGATGTCCTCGTTGATCCGTCCCGTAGTTGACATGTTGTAGTACTTCAGCATGATGCCTCGCTGATATTTTCCTCTGAATGTATAATGTTGGATGGTCGATGCTCAGGGAACGACGGCTTGATGGCGACTCCCAACTCACGTTACACTGACTCCCAGTACGTAGGACTACCGAAGTGACTGAATGAATAATATTAAGTGTTCTTCCTCTGGCTTGGGCTACCATATTTATGGTATTTTCAAGTTTTTGTCGATAATATGGATCTTAAAGTCCACCCTTTCAATTAGACACAGTCTATAAGTCACTGCTCCTTAACGAACAATACTCATCAGAGCTACTGACATTTCCATTATTGAATAATGCCATTTCTTAAGTTATTTCTCCACAACAGCAAGGGTTTCTTACATTCATTTGGGGTAGAGAATAGATTTACCACTACCGACACTAATAGTGACCGGACACCGCATCGCCTGCCTTTGTCACGCGCTAGGACCTTCTTTAGGACATAACATCAATTGTAGAAATGTAAGCGAACCTGTCACTTCCCACGTCTCTCTGACAACTAACCTTACAACCATTCGTAAATGGAAATCTGTTCAGAATGATTTGAGCTGCTTACAGACAGATAAAATCTTGTAGCATGGAATACTACTTAATAAAAAATTAATATATATATATATATAAATAAAACGAAAAAGATTAATTATTATAAATATAAAAGCTTGGGGATCGAATCGTTACAAATCGCCCCTTGAAATAAATGATTTTACATGAAATGACAACATTATTTCTTTCAATGCACTCTGCCAAAAAATGTCTAAATACGTTACACTCAAAATGAAAATACACAAATACACTTCAGAATGACAACATAAAGAAAAATCTCCACCATCACAATATACAATTACACTACCACAAAATTATACATATAAACAAAATATACCCTTCATTTTATATTTGCGTTCCCCATTTCTCAACTTCTCAAGTGTTCATATAGTCTTTGGTTTTATTTAAAGGAATTCCTGAAAGAAAGAGACATTGATGTACCCTTCACTTTCGCATTAGACGTAATTTGTCTTCGTTGCACTTTAATAACTGAGATATCGTATGCATATCATACGTGTTAGCTTTATAGCTAATGAGCGTAGAATTTTTCTGTCAGCCTAGTGTAGGAATACATAGTTGTTGTACTACTGACAATATCACTCGATACACATCACTGCACACGATTGCTTTCACGAATTACATAATTTATCTTTCGTCTCTTTAAAAGAATTACGAAGTTGCAATGAATCAATCTGGTGATGCTTAATATGTAAATGTAGAAACAAGGAACAATTAGCAATACTCATAAAACAACCCAAATGTCAGTACATATGTATTACTCAAGAAATTACCCCACATACATATGAAATTTCCGTCAATTGATATTATATTTACCCAAGTATTCTACTTGCTCTTATCTGGACACATAATAACACAGGTTATTAATAACTCTATCTCTCGTACAATTATACATAGAACCCTCACTTACCTTTACCTGTTTTATCCGTAGTTACCTGCCTTAATACTCTTTAATTATTATCCTTCCGCGAAATCCGCCTGATAACATGAGATTTTAATTTCTCCTCTAAAGAAATGACTTACCTTTAAATCCAGAGTACCGTGATTACCTCACTATCAATAAATGTAGCACCGCGCACCCCTTATCCCTTTAACTGATTTAAAATTATTAATAAACGATTCCTCCGAAATCCCTTCTGACAATAAGTCTCAATGCTTTCTCACCCAATAAACTACCAGTAAACCGCCACTTCATTTTAAATTTCACATGAATTAGTCCCACTTTGCATACATTAACTTCTTCTCCGAATACTTCAACCATTCAAGCAATTATCTTTGAATTATAACAAATTCCTTTCAATAACTTCTGAATATTATGTCAACCAAATTATAATAATAATTATTATTATTATTATTACTTTTAAACTTGCGTCGAACAATAACACAATATACCATTAATTCCTTCTCGCTCATCATCAGCAATTTATGTTAGAAGTGGTTCAACTAGGTATTAAGCTTTGTAATCTATTTGGAAGTGTTCATAAATTAAGTGCAGTATAACGATCTATATCAAAAACTTGGACCAACTCTCATCTGTATTCCCTTGCATACAACAGCGCTTCTTCCTATTCCAAAAACTCCCTGCATCACCTCCACGTGTTCCTTTGACACCATAAAAAACTCTTGCTCAGAGGTACCAATCTACTCTGGCACACTTATTTCTTCAACTCTCACTTCAATAAACTCATTTGGCCAACTACTAAATCTTAAACCCCAAATGCTCAATGGCACTACATATCGCCAGCCTACTTCCTCCTTACACCATTTATGTGACCTTACACATCCACTTATATTCATCTCCATGTATCCGACGTCCTATTAATCCAATACTCTCTTTTCTCCACCAGATGTTGGTTAATTCACTATGCGTTACCTTCGTTAACTTTAAACCACTTCTACATTTCTCCACTTATAGTACCTGATTATCTCGATGTCCTCAACTGAAAATACATTACTGTATATCAATATTTACTTAATCCACTTATTAATTTTATTCTCACTGTACCACCTCAACGTAAATCAATTAACCATCTCTACTTTATTATTATTATTATTATTATTATTATTATTATTATTATTATTATTATTATTATTATACTTCTTCGTATTATTATTATTCTCATTATTATGGTTGGCATAATAGTTATTACTTTCAATATATTCTTATCATTTCTGTTTTAATACACTTAAATACTTCTTCCAACTACGCACATATTAATAGAAGCTACCTATCGTTAAGCAGTTCACCATGTTTACCTATCCCACTATCAAGAAGCACAGGTATGTGCGCCCCTCGCACTCTAAATTCTACGGCTGAGTTGAATTTATTACTAATTGGTTCCTCTGGTACTTCACATAAATCAAATAGTAATTCATCACGAATATTAAGGTCCTACGGATAATTAACACATGGTACTACACATTTAGATAACTACTCTCTCTGTTATTTTAACGTTCTCACCACTTTCTTCTTCGATTCTACCTTTCTTACTAGTTATACATCCTTCTCTCTTTATCACAATAGATTCTATCTCATTACAATACATCGCTGCAATGAAGCTACCCTTAACCCCTCCTCCTAACTTTTCGCCTAATATCTCTACTTCTAGCCTCCATTCCAAATAGTAATCTTCATTCTTATTTTTAAATATCTTTCTAATCTCATCTAACAATGTGACCTGGATTTTCCGCTTTGACCTACTCCTAGAGACTTTAACTCCTATCATCTGCATTCCTCGTTCACTGTAATCTGCCGCCTGCTGACCTTGTACGATAACCATGTCTTTATGCCTGTTACTTAACGCACGCCTCTCTGCCTCTAATAATTTTATATTAATTTCCTCTATACCAATTTGGAAATCTTCCCTTGTCTGCCTCTTCTCTTCATATATATTTTTCTGCATTTCTATTTCTTGAGTGCTTAGTACTTTCTTTATTTTACCTACTTCCCTTGCTATATTTTCTTTACACTTCTCCCCTATCTCATTACGTTCTATAATCTCTTCTACATCTATCCTGCTTTCACCTATTACCTCCGCTATCTCCGCTGACTGTTGTTCCTCATCTACGCTACTTTCATTTAAGTCTTCCGTTTCTACCAACTCTACTATGCTTTCTTCTACTATCTCTGCTAACTGGCGTTCCTCTTTTAAGCTACCTTCATCTACGTCTACCGTTTCTACCAACTCTACTATGATTCCTTCTACTATCTCCGCTTCCTCTTTTAAGCTACTTTCATCTACGTCTACCGTTCCTACCATTTCCACCTTTTCTTGGAAATTACTTTCTTTATTCATTAGTTCCCTTCTCAATACCTTCTGTTTCTCTTGAATCTCTTGATAATTCTCGGTATTTTTCAAGTGATTTTCCTCTACCTTCCTATGAAATTCAGACTCGACTCTCTCAATCTTGTCCCCCAGCTCTATTCTCACCTGCCTAGTTTCTGCGTCTACTAATTTGCTAACAATCTCACCTTGAGTTGCTATTTTTTCCTCAATTTGTTTAACTATTTTCTTTTCAATCTTACTTTCTACTGCTTCTAATTGTTTATCCATTTTCTCTATGATATATTTAGCCTTCACTTCTATCATCTCATTAATTTCACCTCTGATTTCCTGTTTCATCCCCTCAATACTCTTCTGCAATATACCATATTTCCTATTTAATTCTTCATTATTAAGTTCAATTTTAGCATTAGTGGCTTCTAACTTGTTACTCAGATCCTGATTATTACTCTTTATATTCTGCAACGCCCTCATGATTGCCTCGAATTTATCTTCCGGAATATCTGGAGATTTCTGTTTCTCATTCGCCATCTCGAAGTACACCGTTTTAAAAATTGCCCTTCCAAAATCACTTCACTCCCTCAAAATCACACTTGCACTGACATTTATACCCTCCTTTCATAAATACTGAACAGGTTTTCGAGCGCCACGTTAAGGTGCCATAATGTAATGGGGCGTTAAACAAGATGGGGAATGAATTAACATAAAATGATGAATGAAATGAAAATGAGACACAATTAAAATATGCACTTTTGTTTTGTACTTACCTTGAATTGTACACTAAAAATGATATGATTTGGTATGGGCGCCAGACTAATTAGATAGTCAAAAGAAGGGGATTGCACAGCTACTCATTGGCAGAAAACAAGATATCTTATCCCCGGTCGAAGTGAAACCGTAGTACTCAAACCGATTCAGCATTATGAAGGATAGTTGGGTTAGCCTTATATAATATTACTAACTACTATAAATGAGGGTCCTGACATTGACTTAAATGAATTTAATGAATCTAGGTAACAAATATAAAAAGAAAAACACAATAAGAATAGTTACAAATTTGAATTTAAAGAAAATTTACTGCGGCTCAACAGATAAAGGATAATGAATGGATTGAACTAAAATGAATACAAGCTTGATTTTACATGGCCTGAGAGACGTGAGATAAATCATGATCTTCGCTCACCTCTTGAAGTATTGTCATATATATAGATAATATGACTGATGTCCTCGTTGATCCGTCCCGTAGTTGACATGTTGTAGTACTTCAGCATGATGCCTCGCTGATATTTTCCTCTGAATGTATAATGTTGGATGGTCGATGCTCAGGGAACGACGGCTTGATGGCGACTCCCAACTCACGTTACACTGACTCCCAGTACGTAGGACTACCGAAGTGACTGAATGAATAATATTAAGTGTTCTTCCTCTGGCTTGGGCTACCATATTTATGGTATTTTCAAGTTTTTGTCGATAATATGGATCTTAAAGTCCACCCTTTCAATTAGACACAGTCTATAAGTCACTGCTCCTTAACGAACAATACTCATCAGAGCTACTGACATTTCCATTATTGAATAATGCCATTTCTTAAGTTATTTCTCCACAACAGCAAGGGTTTCTTACATTCATTTGGGGTAGAGAATAGATTTACCACTACCGACACTAATAGTGACCGGACACCGCATCGCCTGCCTTTGTCACGCGCTAGGACCTTCTTTAGGACATAACATCAATTGTAGAAATGTAAGCGAACCTGTCACTTCCCACGTCTCTCTGACAACTAACCTTACAACCATTCGTAAATGGAAATCTGTTCAGAATGATTTGAGCTGCTTACAGACAGATAAAATCTTGTAGCATGGAATACTACTTAATAAAAAATTAATATATATATATAAATAAAACGAAAAAGATTAATTATTATAAATATAAAAGCTTGGGGATCGAATCGTTACAATTGATCGCCAATAATAAAATCCTTGCAATTTTTGCAATTTGCTTGCAAACGCAACTCAGGATGACGATCTTCATTTTGAAATAAACAGAATGAAATTGCTGTAAATAATGAATTTCCATCACCTGTTGAAGGTACAATACTTTGTATTTCCATGACAGTAAATTATGCAAGGGAGCATAGAATCACTTCGCCACTACTGGAATGAGCATAGACTCACTTCGCCAGCCACAGTAATGGAGGGAGTTTTAGAATTATATGTTCAGTGCTTGTCAAAGATCGTATTAACACAGGGAAGCCCATTCTTAAGGCTACATTCTGAGCTATTGCCCCGGATTCCAGGTTCGATCCCCGCTCTGCCAAGAAATTTAATTCTGGTCTGAGGACTGGAACGGGGCGCACTCGTGAGGCAAAACTAAGAAGAGCAAAGTTTGATTCCCATCTCAACAATCTTGGATTTGGTTTTCCGTGGTTTCCCACTTCCACTCCAGGCAAATACCGGGATAGTTCCTAACTTAAAGCCTCGGTCGTTAACTCCCCATTCCCCACATTAATTACAAATGCACACATCAACACAGCCATCACATTAACACAGGTTATCAGAGAAAAGTTTACACTCGCACACCTGTTCGCCAATATGTTAACGCTGATGTATGTGTTTGAACTACTGGATATAAGTTCAATGTTCCCCATCTCTTGATGAATACAGTACTTTTGCATTTGTCAGTTGGCACAGGCTAGAGTAAAAGGTGGCTTTTCACCGATGTCTCAGTCTCACTCATGGCTGTGATTATATGGAAGCTACTGAGGTATGGGTGGTGCTTAGTAATGGCATTCGGGGCACAGTCAGTGCCTGTGAATGCTGTGAAAGGTTCAACTCATAGGGTTAGGACTACTGTTCTGACTCAGTGAGGAAAGCAATGGCAAACTACCTCACTCCTCTTCTTGCCTAGAACGCCTCAAAATAGCGCTGCCTTGGGTTTTTGTGGGTATCTACTCACATAGCGTAACGGCGGTACTTTTTGAGGATCCAACCAGCCTTCGGGCTGACTACCTAACAGACAGACAGACAGACTTTAAAATTAATATCATTGCATTGTTGCAGCTTGGCAAATATTTTATATTTCAGCAGATCAATTTTACCATCACAACAGTAAAGGCCAAAGTAACCGCGCGTAGATTTTACGCAAGAGAAATACAATGTATAACAATGTTTACATTTGATCGTCAAAGACCTTTCACTGTACTGCATAACATCTGGAATTGTTTCTGAAATGGCCTATTTATATTGGATTTTAAATGTGGCTTCGTATTATTCGATAACACTATAGTGACCTGCAATATCGGAGCCGCTAAATATTAAATGGCAAAAAATACTTCCATTGCCGAAATCAACTGCGTAGTTATATTCAGTACTCTAAACAAATAATCATTAAACAACTGTCTTATACAATGAAGTTCAACATGACCGTCCAGAGACTCTCATACTCAAGTTGGTTGGTGAGGAGAATGCGATGAGACTGATCGCTTACAATAAATTCCTTATAATTGTTCCTGCCAGCGAAATGTTTGGCAATAGCTTGAAAACGCAGCGCAGAATGACGTTCTTCATTTTGATATAAACAGTACAAAACTGCTCTAAATAAGCTATTTCCATCACCTGTTATAGTTTATGGCAGTACATTTTGCAGGGGGACATAGAATAACTTCGCCAACTACTGGAATGAGCTTAGGCATATACTCAATACTCACTTCGGCAGTCACCCTAATGGAGGCTGTTTTAGAATTCTATGTCCCGTGCATGTCAAAAATCGTATTAACACATGGAAGCCCACCCATTCTTGGCTATCGCCTCGGAGACCCGGGTTACATTTCCTGCTCTGCCAAGAAATTTAATTCTGGTCTGAGGGCAAAAACGGTGCACATTCAGTCTCTAGAGGTATAACTAAGAAGAGGAGGTTTGATTCCCACCTCGACAATCTTAGATGTGGTTTTCCGTGGTTTCCCACTTCCACTCAAGGCAAATACCGGGATGGTTCCTAACTTAAGGCCTCGGCCGTCACCTTGCCATTTCCCACCTTAATTACAAATACACAAAGTAATGCAGCTATCACAATAATACGGGTTATCAGAGAAAATTTTACACTTACACACCAAAGTACATGGGGCTGAGTGACAACGATGTCGGAGCCCTTCAAACGAATTATGTTTGCCAAGTGTCTCTCATGGCGAAAGCAATTGTGGACACGCGCCAGGGCCTGGAAAACTACCTTTTCACTAATAATTTAAGAGTATATCGACGATGCATAATTTATAACTTTTAGTCTAGGATGCTACCAACTTGACCACCGAAGCATTGGGAAGAAATTGCAATATTAAAGTACATAAACAACATAGCCTACACACTCAACTGTCAGTTAATGTTCTTCAACGTTTCCCTTCTTAAAAATTCCCCTCTATAACTCTCCATCACTTGAAAACGCGCCATGTTTTGTGTTTTAAATATATCGATGCAATGGTGCTGCCATCTGTTGTTAGTTACTGAAACTATATGGGCGAGGTACTGCCATCTTTTGTCAGTTACTGCAATTGATGGCAGATATTAGCTCTTTTGACCACATGCTGTAATGCAATGGTAAAACGGAAATAAAACTTATTGAGAGGGAATGTAGGAATCTTTAACTGACATAAAACGTTACTAATAATCCTTGATAAAACAATATTTAACTATCACGCGAAAACTCGCCATCAAGGCCATGCCTTGTGTTTTAAATATATCGACGCAATCTGCTCTCAGTTACTGGAACTATATTGGCGAGGTACTGCCATCTGTTGTCAGTTACTGGAACTGATTGCAGATATTCAAACGACGTATTGAGGACATGCTGTAATGCAATGGTAAAACGGAAATAAAACGTGTTGAGAAAATGTGTAGAAATATGTATCTTTAACTGACATAAAACCTTACTAATACTCCTTGATAAAACAATATTTCAGTGGCAAAAAAAAAAAAATACTGGCGAGAGTTGGGATCGAACCTGCGATCCTTGGATCCACAGTCAATCGCCTTAACGAAATAGCTACTCGCGCACTCACATTTAGATGCAGACGCAACCATTGACTATCTTCAAAAGCCGCTATCTGAAGGAAATAATCCAATTCATTATCAATAAAATCAATATACATTCGTATATGTTCATACTGTTATTATATTGTATTGTCAGAACTTGGTTAATGTATGTTTTCAATTACATGGAAGCTTATTAAATAACTTACATTTTAATGGACTTCTCACCGCCATTTTGTCATGAGCCCAGGCGGATTGTGCGCATGCGCGAGGGACGAGAATTCTGCTATTTTCTATATTTATTTAAAAATATACCGTATTATATTTGTTTATTTTAGAGACACTCTGCAAATCTACAGGCCAAGAGCTTTCGTTAGAGTGCTCTACGAAGTAAATTGGTTCTGTCGTTCTCTCTATCTCGTGATAACAAAAATCACCTTACTGTTTTAAATATATAGATAGATAGATACATGTATTGCAGCCAAATAGCCATAAAAGGAAAGGTGCGTGCCTGTGCTTTGGTTCGCATAGTCTTTATTTGATTTTGTTCTTGTGCTGCAGAGTTATAAGTGGTAACCTTCACATGTATGACCACATAGCTGACTTTCACATGCCTCTGTTGGTTCATGGTAAGATGTGTTGCTACAAAATGGTGAAAACCATGTACTGCTAGTCTTGCAAGCACGTACCAATTAAATACCATCTAATACCAATTAAATGTCGTTTGATACCAATTAAATACCATCTGATGCCAATTTAATAACATCTGATACCAAATAAATACCATCTAATACCAATTAAATAACATCTAATACCATTTAAATGCCATTTCTATACCATTTAATACCAATTAAAGACCTTATAATACCAATTAAATACCATATGAACACCACCTAATACAAATTAAATACCACCTATACACCATCTAATACCAATTAAATACCATCTAATACCAATTAAATACCATCAGTAAGTTATACCATCTGATACCAAATTAATACCAATTTAATATCCCTTAAATACCAACTAATATCAATTAAGTACCAATTAAATACCATCAAGTACCAATTTATTACCAATTAAATAGCATACCAAGGTTAGAATATTTAGATCGTTTATCATCTAGGCTTACAGGATTGAGCCGCGTCGCATATCGGTTATTATTTCCCGACGTTTCGGCTGACATTGCAGCAGCCTTAATAATGGGTAGGTACGAGTTGGTGTCCGTACTCGAACTAACGTTTATTGCCAGCCAGAGTGCCTGCTTGCACTGCATTGTCGTCATGCTGCTCCCTGATTGGTCCGCGCCCTTGGCAGTCGTGCGCTAGGAGAACTTTCCAACTGTTGCTGAGTTGGAACCCATCTTCGCGATTGAAATTATTGGGATGCTTCACGACCTCTATTGCCTGTCTAATTAACCTGTTTTGGTATCCGGGAACTTTAGCAACAGTTTCGGCCTTATCAAATTCAATGGTGTGTCTCGTGACGTCAGCATGTTCAGGTATTGAAGATCTGTAGTTTATCTGTTTCGTATCTCGAATGTGCTCTGAAATCCTAATGGAAACGCGTCGTTTTGTTAGAATATGTTAAACAGTTTGTCTCGGACGTAGGGTGTGCTAGCTTTCTAGAGTTGCAGTTCCTACAGTGATGGTCGTTTGCGAGTCTGCTACACTATCATGGCTCGTATTTTCTTAGTTGTCGATATTAAAATCATCAATGGAACATTTTCATACATGAGCGATAGTGTGTTTACCGATGCTGGTGTGAGCGGTTAAACTGCAAGGAAATAAATAAATAAATAGTCTAATAATTATTATAATTAATTGTTATCAGTGATAAAATGTATGGCTGAGTTCAGCAGAATCTAGTTGTCATTATTACGATCTGGTGACGGCAACTAAGCAATGACCAGAAAATGTCAAAATATGCTTATATGCAGACGATATTGTTATTGTTTCGAGTTCCATATATGAAGTACAAAAAGCCATAGAAAATCTAGATGAATGGTAAAGGGATAAGAGGATGAAAATCAACACAGAGAAAACAGTGAAAATTACGTTTCGGAAATGAGGCAGAGAAGCCGCAGGAGGCAGGCTATAGCCTACCTACGATAGATTCCCCTCAAGTCTGTAAATACATTCACATAGGCTATCTAGGATTGACAATGCACACAACAGCCACAGCCTACAGAGTTCACATGAAATCTAGAGCAACGGCGGCCACCAAAGCCATCACGAAGCTCTCACTAGGAACCGCTATGATATTATTCGACACAAAAATAGCACCCACCGCCAAATACGGACTAGAAATAAATCTGGGAGAAACTGGCCCTGACGGACCCGACGACGCTAGAAGCAGTGATGTCGCGCTTCCTGAAGGCTACTCTGGGAATATCGAGATAAGCAAAATCTAGACTAGCGTATGAACTTGCCAAGGAGACCTTCTTCATTGAGGACCTCCGTGTGAAGAGAACGCTACCAGGCACTGACGCCTGGGATAAAATAATGCAGGACAGAGTGAAGATGAAGAATGAAATCTGACTCAATTTTTACTCAACGGAGGCCGTGATAAACAGCACATGGGCAGACACTAACCAAGATCTGTGACACTTGGTTAACTTGATGGCGGTACATGGGTACCACCATAAACTGTGTAACACCGAGAACTTCCATGACCCAGACGACTCCTGTCTAAATAAACTGTGCGGTATGCAATGCTGCCGATACCACGTGATCGCTTGTAAAGTGCAAGTGTGGGGTGATTATTCAAGTTTCGATTCCAGGAGCTGAGCCAAATACAACCTCTACTTATTGTGCTGGACTTCATCTTCCCTGTCAACCTCGATTAGTCAACTAATGTCTTTTTCCGACCTCAACTTTAATAGGTTTTCGAGACCTAGATTGTCTTTCATTTTGACGCCTCAGCTGAATCTTCTCTTTATAACCAGGCTCTGATAGGGAATGTGGTCTGATGTGATTCTTTTGGTGGATCTAAAACACCCACTGAATTCTCTGTTTGTTGTAAGCGATGGCTGAAAAGTTCAGGATGCTTGTGGGCAATCTCAGGATGGTGCACATTCTGTAACGCTAAATGGAATGGTGAGCTTGGAAATTGATTAACCAAATATTTCTGAACTGGATCCATTTTATATTTTTCCAGAGACTTTATGATCTGTGTTTCTTCTGTCTGCCTCTCTCGACCCTACTTCTTCCTAGTAAAGGAAACCTTATTCAACATTATGCACAATTTGTGCGCTGTATCTTTAATAATTAATATGGAAATTTATTCAAGAAACTGTCAGAAAAACGATTAGAAATTGTAGAAAATGTATTCCCCAGAAGTGGTATTTGAACCGTTAGCACATAAATCAGACGATATCTTAGTGATGTTGCCTTTACTAACGTAACCTCCAATAGAGGATTATCTTGAACGTGCATCTCCCGTATCGTGCTTCTCATATACATTCAATCATTCATTCATTCATTCATTCATTCATTCATTCATTCATTCATTCATTCATTCATTCGTTTAGTTCATTCATTCATTCATTCATTCGTTCGTTCGTTCGTTCGTTCATTCATTCATTCATTCAATCATTCATTCGTTCATTCGTTCAATCATTCATTCGTTCATTCATTCATTTACTCGTTCGTTTTTTCATTCATTCGTTCGTCCATTCATTCGTTCATTCATTCGTTCGTTCATTCATTAGTTTCGTTAATTCATTCGTTCGTTCATTCATTCATTCATTCGCTCGTTCATTAATTCATTCATTCGTTCGTTCATTCGTTCCTTCATTCATTCTTTCATTCATTCGTTCGTTCGTTCATTCATTAATTTGCAGCAGGGGGTGTACCCACGTCTGAAAATTAGGTAGTCTATTCATAACAATTCAATAAAAATTAAAATGGAGTATTTATACAAATTGACAGTCATTTCTCAAACACACCTATATGTTTAGAAATAGGCCCTAAGACTGAGGCAGGTAGAGAGTTCCAGTTATAAATGTCACGGTTTACGAAAGAATAAGAGGGTCATTCCATATTGCGTGGCAACTATGTTATATCTTTCATACAAATGGCATCACGGTAATTCAAGTGTAGACATTTGAAACCCCGTGGCAAACAGCACAAAATTCATCCGACAGAACGCGACTGTAAGTGCAGTTAGCTAGGTACCAGCGCCATACACGTTCATTCTGAGCTTGGCCGTGCTACAAGATGGATGAAAGGAGATTGGAACAGCGATCATTCGTGAAAATTGCTTTTCTCTGTGGAAGAAATGCTACGCAGTGTCATGCAGCACAATGTGAAGCTGTTGCTGGTTACTAGGGCCAGGATGTTGATGCCGTAGAAAAGTTTATAAAATGCACTTAAAACTTTCAAAAATGACTGTAATAAATTAGCTAAAAATTCGAAAAATGCACTATAAAATGGAGAAAATGATCTTATAACTCACAAATATTTCAAAAATCGAAATCTGCACTATAAAATGGAGAACATTATCTTATAATAATAAACTCGCCAAATATTTCAAAAATGAAATCTTAAGCTCAAACTGAAAAGTCAATCAAAATAGATTTCTAGCACTTAACAAAAGGTTTATGTTCACTTTAGTCTGATTTGCACTGCACTACGAATGCCATTCTGATGTTGTCAAATGTAAATGAACAGCGGGTTATCAGCCAACAAGTTTTTATATCTCGAAAAGCTGCGTTCAACATCAACTGATGTGATCGGAGCGTACTTGAAGTGAGAAAAAACCTCCTCAATCCCATCGATGCAGAAGTTTTCATCAGAAAGAATGTCTGAGATTTTGCAGAATGTTTTATACCCTGTGTTTTAGTCCAGCATTTTTCAGTTTTGATGCAATACCCGCAGCAATTTATCCACGATTGTTGCTAAGACTAGTTTTTACCCGGTTGATTTAAGGAAATGGAATCAATATTTCAATATTTTAAATTATCTTGTAGGCCTATCAGCTACTAGCTTCTTCTTAACTCTCAGACACGTAACTCCCTTATATAAAGCTGTGACATGACTAAATTGGAAAAAAATTACCTCAAAAGGCCGATTTCTCTAAAAATAAGATAAAAAAAATCTACCAAACTTAAAAAATGCTCTCAAAATGGAACAAGATGTTCAGTAAAGAACATATAGCCTACTTTCTCCTAAATGCATGGGTATTGTTATAACTCTTTGTCCTTTTCAAGGAGTATAATTGAATGTTGGTTGTAGTAGCTTGTTGAAATACAACGTGCTATAGGGATATTAAACATGAATATGAGGTGCCCTTTGCTAGTGCTACCTCTGTAAAAAAAACATTCAATTCGGTTTCACCGTGTTTGAATTGATCTGGGGAATGGATTTGCACACATACATGGCCGCTATTTGCAAACTATTGGGCTGATGACCTTGTATTCAGTCATAAGATGCTTTCCACAAAAAGGCATGTTGTTGCAAAATCCGGTAGAGATTAAATTATTAGGATGGTCGAAATTTGATTTAAGCTTTTAACATTTGGGTGGCCGTCATTCCGTTTCCATCAAGATGGCGGTGATATAAAACATGACACTGAGGTGGCCTTTTCTAGTGCTACCTCTGTACCAAATTTCGTTCCATTCGGTTTCACCGTGTTCGAATTAATAGGGGAAATCGATTTTCACACAAAGATGGCCGCCATCCGCAAAATATTAGGCTAATGACCTATTAGTTTGGTCAAAGGATGCTCCCTCCATAATGGTATGTTGATGCAAAATTTGGTAGAGATCGGATGATTAGGTTAATCGTAATTTGATTTAAGCTTTGAATATTTGTGTGGCCACCAATACGTTTCCGTCAAGATGGCGGCGATATAAAACATGACACTGAGGTGCCCTTTGCTAGTGCTACCTCTGTACCAAATTTCATTCCATTCGGTTTCACCGTGTTCGAATTAATAGGGGTAATTGATTTTGACACAAAGATGGCTGCCATCCGCAAACTATTAGGCTAATGACCTATTAGATTTGTCAAAGGATGCTTCCTCCATAAAGGTATGTTGTTGCAAAATTTGGTGGAGATCGGATGATTAGGTTAGTCGTAATTTGATTTAAGCTTTGAACATTTGTGTGGCCGCCATTACGTTTCCGTCAAGATGGCGGTGATATAAAACATGACACTGAGGTGCCCTTTGCTAGTGCTACCTCTTTTCCAAATTTCATTCCATTCGGTTTCACCGTGTTCGAATTAATGGGGGTAATCGATTTTGACACAAAGATGGCCGCCATCCGCAAACTATTAGGCTAATGACCTATTAGATTTGTCAAAGGATGCTCCCTCCATAAAGGTATGTTGTTGCAAAATTTGGTAGAGATCGGATGATAAGGTTAGTCGTAATTTGATTTAAGCTTTGAACATTTGTGTGGCCGCCATTACGTTTCCGTCACGATGGCGGCGATATAAAACATGACACTGGGGTGCCCTTTGCTAGTACTACCTCTGTACCAAATTTCGTTCCATTCGGTTTCACCGTGTTCGAATTAATAGGGGCAATCGATTTTCACACAAAGATGGCCGCCATCCGCAAACTATTAGGCTGATGACCTATTAGTTTAGTCAAAGGATGCTGCCCCCATAAAGGTATGTTGTTGCAAAATTTGGTAGAGATCGGATGATTAGGTTAGTCGTAATTTGATTTAAGCTTTGAACATTTGTGTGGCAGCCATTACGTTTCCGTCAAGATGGCGGCGATATAAAACATGACACTGAGGTGTCCTTTGCTAGTGCTACCTTTGTACCAAATTTCGTTCAATTTGCGCTCACCGTGTTCGAATTGATAGGGGGGGACAGACATTCAGAGTACACACACTCTCTCTCTCTCACACACACACACAGACTCACACACACACATACATACACACAGACAGACACACTTTTTTCGCCCTGTAGTGATCTCATAAGTCTACTTTCATTTTTTGCAAAAATCGAAAGTAGGCTAAAAATTGGAAAAAATGCTAAAAGATGCAAAATAAAAATGACATGTTTGAAGACGGGATGGCCCGTGCGGAGTTTCTATGTACTTCAGCATTGTTTTAGACAGCTCAGTAAAAAGGTGACATGTCATCAATATCCGGGCCCTAGTGATTAACGAACAGTTGCACGTTGGGTGGAGGCTTTCCGACATGGACGCGCAGCAACTGTAGACTCGCCGCGAAGTGGGCGCGTCTGCTCGAACTGACATGTCCGTGTCTGTTATTGAACAGTGTTCCAATGCTTGGAAACGGTGCCCTGGATGTTAATTGATTGATTTGTGTTCCATTTGTAGACTACTAGTGCAAAACAAATTTACACACAGTTCCATTGTGTGGTTTTTATTTGTACCTTACCCTTCCAAAACACAAGTGTGTGCATTCCACTTACGGAACAGAGAGGCTTGGAGGAAACGGATAATAACCTGGAGAGGACAACAACTAACCCACTGTGACACCCCAAAATACCTGGGAATAAAGTTGGACCGTTCTCTCACCTTCAAAGACCATGGCACAGATGCATAAATGACAGTTTGTGCTAGGAATAACATTATTAGGAAACTGACCGGCAACAACTGGGGAGCACATCCAGATGTCCTCCGCACATCCGCCCTTTCTCTGTGATTCTCCGCTGCTCAATATGCAGTACCTGTATGGCACAACTCCAGCCATGCCAAACAGGTAAATATTGCCCTAAATGAAACAGGACGGATTGTAACAGGCTGCCTGCGGGCAACCCCTGTTAACAAAATATACCACCTAATGGGTGTACTGCTCGTTTCCAAGCTCTGTGAACTTGCGGGATGAAGGGCACAGGCAGGGTAGGAGCAGGCGAGAATTGAGAAGCCTGACGACAGCCCGCCGCGTTACCTGACATAATCGTCTATTCCAATACTGCTAACATAGAGTCTTTTCTGAAACCAGTGTGGTGTTACGAATAAGTCAGTGAGTCACCGACCAATGTATTTGGTTCGGTACTATGCACGGACCGAGAAACCTCATCACTCGTCAACTCCATTTCTCATAGTCCGCGATGCACATTCCTCTCAGGTTCACGCAGCTTAGACTCGAGCAGTAGCACCTCCAGATATCCGAAGAAGAACGGCAGCTGAAATAGAAAGAAAGAAGCAGGAGACGGACCTAAGACACCCCCTATTTGGAAGTGAACATTATCTACTGAACCCTTCAGAATAGCAGTGTTTATATGTAAGAAATCTTAATCAAGGGGTCGCGCTCAGTTCCTGGTGTGATGTTTACGTTCGCCAAACAACATGCTCTACTGACGTAAGGGTCATAGGATTAAAACTATAATTAAGAAAGAAAGGTGACAAGATGTAAAATAATAACATGATTTAATGACTAATAGTCAAGCCTCCGTGGCTCAGGCGGCAGCACGCCGGCCTCTCACCGCTGGGTCCGTGGTTCAAATCCCGGTCACTCCATGTGAGATCTGTGCTGGACAAAACGGAGGCAGACAGGTTTTTCTCCGGGTACTCCGGTTTTCCCTGTCACAATTTCATTCCAGCAACACTCTCCACTATCATTTCATTGCATCTGTCATTCATTTAATCATTGCCCCAGAGGAGTGCGTCAGGCCTCGGCAGCCGGCACGTTCATATCCTCGCCGCTAGAAAGGGGCTTCATTCATTCCATTCCTGACCCGGTCAGAGACTGGAAGCAGGCTGTGGATTTTCATTTCATTTTCAATGACTAATAGTGCATAAAAAGAATATAAACAACAATAATAAAAAAAATCCTCCCTGAATTTTCCCATGACAGGAATATCTATCAAAGCTGAGGAGGCAGACGGATCTCCCCTTTATTAAAATGTGGATCCTGGTTCCACTAACTTGCAATTTGGATTTTATGTACGCGTAATGACTAACTACGAGGAATGAGTACTTTGGATGACTGTTCGTTTACAACGGGTTCACAGCCACGATGCTTACGAACAATCATCTCGTAAATCAACGTTTACGGATATGGAACATGACACTAATAAAAACCCTTAAAAAATGTAATGCTGACACACACACTAAAATCTACTATTTACAGGAATCTCTCTCGAGACCCTCATTTAGCGCGATGACGCACTTGACAATGAGCTGCCAACACCGGCCAATTGCTCAATACACAAGCAAGGAAATACAGCATCGCACGTGACTTCGCGGGTCACTGAATTGGAATAAACATGGACTTAAACCAACAACAACAAAAGCCTGACCGGCTGATATTACTTTATCTGAACAAAACTGCATGTTAAGCTAACGCTTCGGCGATTATCGTGATTCGTAGGCAACTCCCATTTATTTAAACAAATTTTTATCATTGATCAGTTCTTAATTCTGTATTTCAAGTAATTACGGAGCCAAAAAAGCCCTCTCCACTAATGACCTCGCTTGCAACCTTCAGTCCGTCTTGTGAAACAGCTCCCCTTTCCTCAATACCTGTCATTGTCCCAACTCCAGTGTGTAAAAATAACTGACCAGCTGTGCCGTTATCTCAAAGAATCAACAGCAACAAATCTCAACCACCTCAACATATGGTCAGACATTAATCAAAATATCCACAATTGCCCTCGCAAGGTCACAATATGGATTTGGCATCAAGCTGACAGAAATCAGTCTACGCTGAAATTCCCGCTTGTAATGACCACAAAATACACACACTCACACTTCTGGGAATGACATTACGAACTTTCACACAGGTCGGCTGAATGGATGCTCACAAACTATTAAAAAAATATTAAAACCTACGATAGAGCTGACTGCTCTTCGTCACAAATCACATTGCTCCAAAGGCAATAATCTCTCTGAATCTGATCAATAATAAACCCTAAAAAAATTTAATTACCCTCCAATCTACTGTATAATTATATTACTTCAGTCCTACTTCTGAAACACAACATATCTCCGAGAGACGTTTTTTTAACCGCATTGCGTAACATATGCAAACACGGTCGTCCACATAGCTACGTTAGTTAAAACAACAAACAAAAACAAGAACCTTCCACTAATAACATATGCGAGCTGTTTCCATGCAAAAGGTGTGTCAGACCAAAACTAAATATACTACGTTAATCACACAAGCAAATTATTTACAAAAATATGTCCCATATACCATAAGTTAATTTATCAGATAATAAGAATATTATTTTGTACTCATCCTCGGTCAGTCACCCGTCAAAGAACATCAGCAGCCATCTCCCAACTGGATGCTTCTTATCTCATCTCAACCATCTTGACGGAGTGTTGATAGTTCCAGGCTTCTTCCTTGGTAAGCGATGTCATCTCTCGTGCTGATTCAAAAAGTTAAATTATTATACACTTGATATCTGACTACTAAATTCGCCGTTTCAGGTACTACTTTCCCCGGAACTGTCTGTTGGCGAATTGTCGATGCTACTGTCCCTACAAAATATAGTACTGTGACTATCTATCACTGAATTTACCACATTTATTAATAATTGCTGTGTCCTTCATGACACGCAAAAGTATAAGTGTCTACGTCCTTAGACGCGCAAAATGTAAAGTAACTTGTGTCCTCGACACACAAAATATAATAAGTTCCGTCCTCAGACGAACAAAAGTAATAAGCCTCCGTCCTCAGACGAACAAACGTAATAAGCTACCGTCCTCAGACGAACCAAAATATAAGCAATGTCTTGGCTCTTCACGCCACTTATAAATGAACCGGCCCTAGGTATAGATAGAGGGGGAAATTATATAAAAATTTCACAAAATAATAGTGGTACAGGAATGAAATAAATATCACTGAACTCGAAAAATAGCGCAGGTCAAGAATATGCCCATTAATCCTAGAATCGATCGTAGAGATGTTGTCTAGCCGATATCCCGCGTTAATGCTAGCCATAGCGTGCCCAAGCTAGACTTGCCGCGCTAGTAAGCATTCTTCTCCCATTGGTTCCACATTTTCTGTAACTTGGCGGTTTTTATCAGACCTTGGCCTAGTAGTGTCCCCGATATCAGGATAGTAGGCTGTCAGATATCCACCCCCTCAATCGGATTGCCAATAATCAAACGCACCGGCACAGCTACATCAATGAAAATGGCACTGACAGATACTATCGAGATTAGAACACAGTAGTTAACAAGAAATTATTGTGGAACACACCAAAATATACGGGGGTTCATACTTACCTCTTACTTACCTTTTAAATTTATCTCGGGGACTGGGTTGTCAACTGGATCACTTAAAGTATGCCCTCACAATAACCTCCACCAAGATATTTAAAATGAACCAAAACGAAGACAAGAAACTCTAAACTGCACAATAATTTATTTCACATAAAGAATGAATTTAACAAAAATAAAACAACAAAATAAACGTGGCAATCAGAAGCCATTGTCCACATAACCATGTCCTCCTGTAGGACTTGTATACTCTACATACAATGTTTCAGCTTTCTCAAGCTCAAAAATAACGTAAAAATAATAATGCACTTGGAATGGAAACGGGATTTGGGACGAGACATATATCAATTGTTTTGCGTGTTTATACACATCACATTTTATTTATAGCCACAAGGCTATTATGGAGACGTCCTTGGCCTCTATCATACAGTTTCCTGGCCAGCTGCGATACACCTGCACCGTCAAAGTGGACTCACCCGTCCGTTCAACCCCAGCATATGCGAGTTACATCAGAGCTTAGCTCTCCTTTCAAAACACGTTAAATGTCCACATCTCAACTTAAATATTATCACGCAAATCTTTTAAATGCTCCATTCAAACACCAATGGAATACTCTAATAATCCCAAATCATATTTAATTGTTCAATCCACTTGTTTAATTAGCGTTGTTTAGAGTATAATAACAAAACTCTTAATGTTTATAACAAAAGTTCATTAATTATTTATAACAATTATAAATTGTTTATAACAATGTCAAACGACAATTGAAAAACTTATACACGCCTCTATTAATCCCTTTCATTTCAAATTAATATCAAAGATATTTACATAATTATTTACAATATTAATATTATTGTTTATATTATTTATATAAGAAATACATTAAACCACACGTTTATCCGGTTGATAATTACTCATATCGTGGTGATATAATCGACCAATGAAGGTTAGTTATATTTAAATGTCAAATTCAGGTTTAATAGGGTTTAATAATTATTATTAATATTTGTGACGGTAACCTCCATTCAACATCTTTATCTCAAATTATTTAACACTCTTGTTAATTTTAACAGTATCTTCATATGAATAACTTTCAAAGAACCAGGACAATACATTCAGCGGAAAAATACTTCGCTCAAAACGCACAAAATTGCACAACAATTGGCCCAGAATTCATCATATATCTCAATATATATGGCTTCAAAATCTTCCACACTACATACAAAAAACCTCCACTTATAAATTCAACAACATCATCCATCTTACTGTGGGAACCTCCTTCATTATTCAAGGGCATTATTCATCAGCGACTTTTACACGTCCACTGAACTAACGATTATACATCCATTGTTCCTCTTTAAAAATTCTTTTATTCATCAATTGTATTAATGACTGTTATTATTTAACCTTCGTGGGTTTCATTCATGAATCGATATGAAGTAAAAATTTGCCAATCACAAATAAATTTAATAGCAAATACGATTAGACACTCCTCCCTGGTCTATCAAAATTGAGATTAATATCATCAAAGTATCGCAGTATAAAAATACTATCTTCAATCAAAGTTCATCTAAACTGCATAAATAGTCGAATAGAATACAATTAGATTGTGGAATGCAAACATTATTGTTCCAATTTATAATTGGGAAAAATTCCTATCAAAAGTTCATTACTATAGTGTATTCAATAAATCGTAATCAAAGTTCATATTTCATAAAATTGTCTATAATGCAATGGTATTTCAGAACAGACGATAAATGTCTATGTTGCAATCATGTTCATAGGACGACTAGTATTTCCAAGATCGTCGATATCGTAATAGATTTTAACGCTCTAAAATCATTTAATTATTCTTCTTTCTTGAGGATGACAGAAAATTGGTCAAAGTAATTTACTGAATATAATTACTTTAATAAAATGACACGCTGTCTGAATTCAAATCTGCCATAGAAAATCGTTAACTTTACAGTCAAATCGTGACTACAAAAATATGCAAATTACTGAAAGAATCTAAATTATCAGTCTCAACTGATCCAAAATTATTTAAGTATGCCAATGACATAAAAATGTCTCAACAAATCGTCGAAAAAGGCATAAATAATCGAAATGTACTGAGTATAGAAATATCAAGCAAGAAAATGGGGCAACAGATATGGGACAGAAAATATGGGAAAAATGGTTGCTCAGATATCGCTACATGACTCAAATAATACAAGAAACGTTCACGACTACCTTATCTGTTGATTGAAGTTCTAGAGGAAAGTTTCCAAAGAAAACTGCTGTTGGTTCCATTTCATCAGCGTAAAGATGTGCTCCGACCTCGAACCTGGAATCAGCGCCCTCGGAGAATCGAACTGCTTCCTCCTCCGGAAATTGCACTGCTCCGTATATACGAAAGACATCCTTCTGGCAAAACTCTTCTTTGTGAGCCGGGACAACCCTGGCCTCTCTTGAAAGTTCCCTGAAGTTCTGGTCGCAATTCGCCATGAAGTTTATTGCAGTTATTTCCGCAGAAATATTCATAATCGTGGAGTATGAAAATATTTCCACTGTCATTTGATATAATTCAGCGATGGATTCACGATGCATGAGTGTAGTTGGATGTTCACTACATGCTCGCTTTTGTAGAATGACGATTAACGAAGTTCCATGCTGCTATTTCACTCCATCGATATATGTCCCAATTGCATTAAAGCCTTAGCCTTCCATCTCAACTTTCGTTATAATCATTGAAAGCACTGCCAGATTATAATGTTCCATAGTAGAATGTATCGTTGTAACACCAAATGTATTCTCCAATATCACGGTTGCGATACACGTGTCAGCCGTAGTGTATAATGTGGAATTTTAAAAGTGCTTCTCAGGTGGCGAGAAAATCACTTTTGTCTGCAGTCTTAAAATGCCAATATCTTTCAAATTATAACTGTGAAATTGTTCAAATCTTCTACACACCTCAATGTTGTACTGCCCAATTGAATTATAATAAAGGCAGAAGTTAACTCTTTATATATTATCAGGTAGAAACGTTAATGTGAGCGTTTCAACTTCGCCTAGTTTCGAACACCGTAAAATGGAACTGCTCCATGTTCGTTCGATGCGCCGGGCTTTAACCACACGCTAAAGACGACTTGCTTCACTTATTCACTCGAAAATGACTATATGACATCTGAAATATATATGCGGTATGAGATATCAGATATGAGAGATATGAGAGCTCCTCTCATCTGTGCACGACCTTTTATCAACTTCTTAAGGGGCGTATCCATCCCTTCCATAGCCTGTTGCTCCGTCATTGCTGGAAGTTTTAACTTTGGCTATACTTGACGGATTTTCAAATTTCAAAAACTCAAAATTAATTTCTTCAAAATTCCATATCAATGCCATAACTGAAAATAGTTTTCCACAATTCTGCATGCCAAAAGTAATTAAATATCGTAGTTTCAGCAATCTCCGTCTTCCTTCCAAACTATCGTTCATTGGTTCGAGCCTTTCCTCCAATAGCGTAACTTCTTCCTTAGCACAATACCTTGTTTCCTGCGACTGCGTCGTAAATCTCAGATCTTTCTCGAACAAAATCATGACGTCACCAAGAATCTCAGCTCAACCAGCCTACTTGCATGAAGTCTACGTCATCCGTGCCTACGTCATGAATATACACGTCACAACTATGACATCCATAACTTTATTCATACATGCCAATACAGCCATCGTGGTCTCAATATAATTCAATTTACGGGGGCAGTAGGAGTGTCTAGTATTTACATCAGCCACTCACGTTACTGCATCATATTTTTTCTAGGCGCGAATATTACAATGAACATACCAGAAGCGTGTCTCACTGCGCGTCGCTTCTATTTTGAGGTGGCCACCACCTGTCCTTCTGAATCATTGCTATGGTCTTTCTTTTCACAATCCTAAGTATTTAGCCTTTTGTCAAACAGCTGCAGGTATGTCGCCATTGTCTCCAACCAATGCTTGAAATTTCCTCATCTCCGTCTGGCTATTTTCAAGATGCTTGTAGAAATATTTATTAATTGAAGAAATAAAACATCGAATCATTTATCCATCAGAGGGTAAAGGGTTCACAACTCCTCCACTCACAAAATTTCGAACTTCGGAGAAAGTCGATAATTTTAAAAAAACTTCAGTAGGCCAATTTGTTTTATTTCAGAATCACCCCTTTTCTATTGCTTGGTCTAGCCGCTCCTGTCTTGAATGGCATTTACTCGTTTCATTTCCTGCCTGTAATGACCCTCTCAACTGCTTGCATGACGCGCTGGTGCCTTAGGCAACACTCTGCTCGTCTCGTTAATGTTTGTCAACACCAATTCCACTTCCTTCTTCACGTGCCGTACTCAACTGCTCCCCGTTCACTTGGTTGATATTGGACGTCCATATATTTAAACTGCATCATTATTTCGGCGCTCTCATGGATCGCTTCTTCGATACTTTTTTAAGTTGGCTGCATTGTAAACTGACATTGTTCCTGTGCTTAACTCTTTCACTCTGTATGCATTATTTCCTAGGTTTCTGACAATAGAATAGGTTCCTATGAACTTTTCGCAGAATTTGCTGAAGATCTTCTTCTCTGGATCCGATGTAGCGGGCCGTTTCACCAAAACGAGCTGGTTGATTTCAAGATCACTGTGAAACCTCTTATTTCTCACTCGCCGTAATCTGCGATCTGCTTGTTTTCTCATGTAGGCTCTCGTTCTCTCAATTCGCAGGTCAGGTGCTATCATGGGATCTTGTGGACAGTTAATGATGCTTTTCCACGTTCTCACTGGATACTCGTTTTTGTGTAGGACCATAGGGATCTGTCCTGTTGACTCGTGCCTGGTGGAATTCATGCATGTCTCTACATCCTTAATTTTATCCACCCATTTGTGATGTTCATTTGGAATGAAGATTCTCAAGTATGATGTTACACATTTTATTGCTCTCTCACTTGGATTAGCTTGGGCATGTCGGATACTGCTTAAAACGTGTTTTATACCCATGTCCTCCATACCTTTCTTGAATTCGGCGCTTGTAAAATAACTGCCATGATCTGACAATATAAATTCTGGTTTTCCAAGGATTGGAATAACTCTATTTCGAATACGACTGAGTACTTGTTTCGATGTAGTTTTCTGAATGGGGCATAATACGACAAACTTAGAAAATACATCAATGCACACTAGCAAGTGACGGCAACCTCGCCTTCCTTTCGGAATTGGACCGAAACAGTCTAGGGCCAGTAGCTCGCAGGGTTTCTGAGGTAGCAATGGTCTAGGATACTGCCTCATTAAATAGTTATTGGGCTTTGTCCTCTGACAAGGATCACAAGTCGTAATGACGTCACATATAGTTGTTCTCATACGTGGCCATGTAAATGTCTCTCCTATTGTCGCTTCGCATTTATCTACTCCGACGTGTCCGTAACTTTCGTGAGTATGCCATGTCAGTCCTCGCTGTAATGATGCAGGTACTAATATGCGTAACTTGGTGTGGTCATTATCTACCCATTTGTGCAGCAAATTGTTGGCATAAACATATCTTCCTTCTTTGGCTTTCACTTCTCGAAATGCAGGTGTTCCTGTAGGTAGTTGCTTTCTGAAGTATTTAATTAATAGCATCATCCATGGTTCCGCTTCCTGTTCTCGCTGTATCTCACGTAACTCCTCCAAGAATTCCCGGTCCTTCGGTGTTAACTCCAAGTGTTGTACCATCGCTGTTTCTTCATTATCAGTCTCTGGGTTCCTGCTGAGTGCATCCGGAATCACGTTCATCTTCCCTGGGCAATGTTCAATCTCAATGCTAAACTGCTGAATATATATAGACCAACGTGTCACACGTTCGCTTGCCATCGACGTCTTAAACAAGAATGTTAGTGCCTTGTGATCAGTCCTGAAAACAATGGGGTAGTCATAAATTATTCGTTTCCATTGTTGTAGCGCATGAAGAATGGCCAACAGCTCTAGTTCCATTACAGAATAATTGCGCTCGTGCTTACGCAATTTTCGGCTGAAAAATGCCAAATATGTTTTATATTGCAGGTTAGCTGGATCTTCTTGGTAGAGCATAGCACCTATACCAATTAGTGAAGCATCCGCTTGGATTATAAATTTGTGCTTGAAATCTGGATATCCTAACTTAATGCAGTTTTCCAATAGCTGTTTTGTTGCTTGGAACGCCTTCTCACACTCCGCATTCCATAACCATTTATTATTCTTTTTTAGCATTTCCAGCATTGGAGCTACAGTCTCCGTGTAACCTGGACAGTTTTCCTTAAAGAATCCCGTTACGCCTA
Organism: Meconema thalassinum; assembly: GCA_946902985.2. Classification (NCBI taxonomy): domain Eukaryota; kingdom Metazoa; phylum Arthropoda; class Insecta; order Orthoptera; family Tettigoniidae; genus Meconema; species Meconema thalassinum. The sequence goes on from OX336393.1 coordinate 419,724,166, forward strand.
AGAAAGCCCGAATGTGCTTGACTCTCGTTGGTGTAGGGAAATTCTTTATCGCTTCGATCTTAGCTGGATTTGGCTTCACTCCCTCCTTGTCAATGATGTGACCCAAATATAAGATCTCGTTCTTGAAGAAATTCGATTTCTTCAGGTTTACTTTGAAATTTGATGCATTCAGGTTGCCTAATACTTTATCTAAATTTTCCATGTGAGTTTCAATGTTGTCGGATGCCAGCAAAATGTCATCAATGTAGCGTACTGTCATCTCCTTAACTTCCTCGGTTAGATTCCGGTCCAGGGCTCGGATTAAAGCACAGCCCGCTGTTTTGACTCCAAAGGGCATTCGGACGAAGCAAAACGTTTGGTTATCGAATAAGAAGCCAGTTAGAAGCTGTGACTTCTCATCAAATTCAATATGATGGAACGAACTCGTCAGGTCAACTGATGAATAAATGCTTTTGTTTTTAAAGCCTTTTAATCTCTGATAATTGGCGCTCTGTCATACTCAGGAAAACTGAGTCTCATGTTGAGATTTCTGGCATCTAAACAAAGTCTAATAGATCAATTTGGTTTTGTGACTGCCAAAATCGCATTTAGATAAGGTGTAGGTGTCTTCCTTATCACTCCAGCTTGTAACATCTCATCTATAATGACCTTAACTTGACCACGATATTTTTCAGGAATTGGGTACAATCTGCTTTTGAAAGGTGACCAATCCTCGACTTGCATTGAATATTTGAAATTTAATATTTTCCCAGGTACTGTATCAAATACTGTTTTGTGCTTCCTTAAAATCTCTTCCAATCGTTTTATGTGTTCACCCCCAAGTTGAATGTCATTGAGCCGCTCCTGTAGTAACTCTTCAAATTGTGCATCACTGTCATCTCCTTCCGTTAATAAAGACCATATCTCCTGGGATTCACTCTCCTCATCTAGTTCCACAACAGCTCCTTCTATGATGTTATCTTCTGCCTTTCGTATCTCCTCTTCCGTCTCTTCCGATATTGCTTCCAATGCCCAAGAATTTACATCTCTTCCGGTAGTGATTTCATCCATATGCAATCCCACGTTCTTCAGCTGATCATACTCTCTAAAACTGACTGTATTCTTGTGCAAATCTATCACTGCTTGATAGTCACAAATAAAATTTGCACCAAGAATTATATTGAAATTCATCTTTGCCATGATAATGAATGTTTGCCCAAAAGTGTGTTCCAATATGTTCAGCTCTAAGTATGCCTGACGTTTACAAGTGACGGTGCGTTCAGGAATAACACCCCTCACTTTGAGTTGTGGTTCGGGAATTACAGGAATATTCTGACTCCGTCCCAACTCTCGAACCAAGGCCTCCGATACCAGACTGATCTGCGACCCCGTATCCAACAAACATCTTATATTAATTCCACCAATCCTCGCGTAAATAATGGGTAACTGCCTAATTTCATCGTTCCGTGGTTTCATCGTCTCCTCCAGGCAGTCTTCTGGCAAAGCAATCCATTCTTGTATGTTCGCTACTATCCATCCATCTTCAACTTCCGACTGATGCGTTTGTAGACTGTCTTCTTTATCCAAATTTAGCCTTTTTTTGCTGCGGTGCGACTCCCATCATCCGTTTGTCGCCGATGCCCTTGATATTCCTCTTGTCTCAGTAGACTTCCAGCTTCCTCAGTATGTGTATCTGGATTCTTCATGTTCCCAATGGCTTTTTCCCATCTTCCTAGCTCTCCACCTTGACTAGCGTGTAATTCCTCTTGGTAATTTTGTGATTGAGCGTGCCTATCATCCCAGTCATTTCGATAATTTCGTGGCTCTCCTTGATTTTGATCTCTCCTTCCTTTCCATCTATGATTAGCATTGTAATCACCGTATCTTCCATAAGGCCTGTCATTCCTTCGATTTTCACGCCATTGCTGATATCCTATCTGTTGATATCTATTGTTGCCTTGATATGACCTATTGTTATAGTTATTCTCGTTACGCTGGTATGGTCTGTTTTCTCCTTCTTCCCGGTTTCGCCTAGGTGTGGAAGTGCTTGTATTATTACCCTGCGTTTTAGTGTTTGCCTGTTTAGGTTTTATGACCTCTGTCGTATTGACTGACTCCAGCTGTCTTCCTCCTCTATAATGATTATGAGATGTAGTCTCATCTATCTGGCGTAATATCTGCTCTGCATGTAAGGCCGTACTAACGTTCGCTGCGACTAGTACTCGTTGCACCTTGACTGGTAATTGCCGCGCTATAGTCATCACCAGATCCGCTTCATTTAAAGGGTAATCAAGGTCGCGAAATTTTAGCATTTGCATGTTAAAGAAATCTGAGTATTTCGTTTGCTGGGTGGTTTGGTATTTTCTAGAGTAAAGCTCCATCCTTAGACTCTGTTGTATTGCTGGCGACCAGTATTTGCGCAGAAACGCTAATTTGAAATCTGACATGGTTCCAAATGTGTATTTGAAGCTTAAAAACCATGTAAGGGCATTTCCTGATAAAAATCTCTCCATCATCCTCAATCTACGTGCTTCAGGTACCCCAGTGTCATTGTAATGATCTTCAATTTCTTTAATAAAAGCTTTAGGTGTCACCCCTGAATTCTCCGTGTATTTCTGCGGTTTATAATCGTTCGAGCGAATTACTTGGATAAGTTGTGTGGGCTGATGACCGTCTTGTGGCGTGGAACTCCTTTCAATATTCTTGCGAAACCCTTCCGTGTTTGCTGTTAATGGGCCCTCTGTCTGAGCTTGACTCCCTGCTGTGCTTTCCTCCCCTGGGCTATTTGAGTCGTCCTGCCTATCTCTCATTGTTCCTGTTTTAAATATCGAGGATTTTTCTAACGACCTCAGTTCAGCTTTAATGATCCTGTCTGTTTGCTCTTTAAGTTTACTCTTAATTTCTTGCTCTAATGCTTGAATACGAGTATGATTTTCGCCTACTGTTTTTAGGATGGTTGATCTTTCCTCTTTAGAATCGATATTCATTTTTCGCCAATCTTTCCTTATTTGCTCCTTAATCGTGCTTACTTTCTCTTCAATCTGGCTTTTAGTGTCATCCTGATTGCTTTCTATCTGGCTCAGCCTATCTTGCAATCTCGCGCTATTTTCGTCGATGGTACTCTTTAATTGACTCTGATCCGCTTCTAGGCTTTTCAATTGCTCCGCTGATTTTATTTCGAGACGATCCATATCTTTAATTATGCCGGATATATTTTCATCTACTGCTGATAATTGTTGTTGAATGTCTTTGCCGTTCTTTTCCATTTCCATAAATCGTCCTTCTAACTTATCCTGAGCTATCTTGACCTCGCTTGTATTCATAGTGCACGCTAGTTCAATTTGCTCTAATTTAGCTAACACCGTTTCATCCAGAATGCTAAGTTTTTGTTCAAAAATACTTTCCATTTTCTTAATCTGGTCTAATTGTTTTTCATTGTTTTTACTAACATCTAGGGCCAGTAATACCATCTGTTGATTAGTGTGATCTTTCATCTCTGCGGTTAACGAAGCTAATTGGTTCGGGTTTTTAACATTCTGCGCCTCTAACTGCAAATTTATAGTGTCATTGATTTCATTTTTTAGTAATCTAGCTTGTTCCGCCTGATATTCATTTTGTTCAATCCTACTGTTATTTAATTGTGTCCGCAATGATTCACTTTGTTCGGATAATTTGTTTATAGACTCACTTTGTTCTAACAAACTATTGTTTATTTGTTCAGATAATTTCGCGTTTAATGCTTCACTTTGTTCTAACAAACTATTGTTTAGTGATTCACTTTGTTCGGATAACTTCGCGTTTAATGCTTCACTTTGTTCTAACATACTAGTGTTTAATGATTGACTCTGTTCCGCCAATTTAGTGTCCAACAATTCCTGTGTTCTCCTAGCCGCACTCTCAATGATTTCTTGAATCTGTTCCACCGTTGCCATGTTATACACTTTATATGAGACATTAGGGAAATGGCATAAAGCAATGCCCTTCGACACACACATAAAATCCAATGCACATTTAATTTCTTTACCCTACTCAGTTCATTTATTTTTACATTTAATCCCACTAGTCGATTGCATCTCTGAGTGGTTCTAATTTTACTCAATTTAATTTAAACCCAAACACATATTCAGTCATTAAATTGTTATCCTGATCTGATATTAACACTGACTAATTAACAAAGTATTAATTGTCATTTAAGGCTACCAGCCTCCTAACATTTTCATGAGTTTGACTTTCTAAACTAATCTAGTTTTAACTTTAATCATTGGGCGCCCGGTATCACGTATATTACCTTTTACTTTAATTCAATAGACAAAAACGTGAACCGTATTTTACATTGCAAACTCCTGATTTTAATTTATATTTCACACATTTGGCGGTATCCTCTTCGCCTCAATTACTTTTAATAAAATATCACTTTCCGGTGATTAAAATACTGTCATATCTGCCTGCACTTGCGGCATGTCAGTTTTACTCAAATACGCCAACTAAATGTGTTCCAGCAGCGAACCAGCAACAAAATTACACCTTCATTGTTGCGTCAGTTTGAAAACCCAACTACGCTTACATTGACATGTGCAATTTCTCTGCCGTTACACCACAGTGAACCGCCCCACGCTTGGCCGCGCCAGTTTACCTCCTATGAACCCTTCAGAATAGCAGTGTTTATATGTAAGAAATCTTAATCAAGGGATCGCGCTCAGTTCCTGGTGTGATGTTTACGTTCGCCAAACAACATGCTCTACTGAGGTAAGGGTCATAGGATTAAAACTAAAATTAAGAAAGAAAGGTGACAAGATGTAAAATAATAACATGATTTAATGACTAATAGAGCATAAAAAGAATATAAACAACAATAATAAAAAAATCCTCCCTGAATTTTCTCATGACAGAAATATCTATCAAAGCTGAGGAGACAGACGGATCTCCCCTTTATTAAAATGTGGATCCTGGTTCCACTAACTTGCAATTTGGATTTTATGTACGCGTAATGACTAACTACGAGGAATGAGTACTTTGGATGACTGTTCGTTTACTACGGGTTCACAGCCACGATGCTTACGAACAATCATCTCGTAAATCAACGTTTACGGATATGAAACATGACACTAATAAAACCCTTAAAAAAATGTAATGCTGACACACACACTAAAATCTACTATTTACTGGAATCTCCCTCGAGACCCTCATTTAGCGCGATGACGCACTTGACAATGAGCTGCCAACACCGGCCAATTGCTCAATACACAAGCAAGGAAATACAGCATCGCACGTGACTTCGCGGGTCACTGAATTGGAATAAACATGGACTTAAACCAACAACAACAAAAGCCTGACCGGCTGATATTACTTTATCTGAACAAAACTGCATGTTAAGCTAACGCTTCGGCGATTATCGTGATTCGTAGGCAACTCCCATTTATTTAAACAAATTTTTATCATAGATCAGTTCTTAATTCTGTATTTCAAGTAATTACGGAGCCAAACAAGCCCTCTCCACTAATGACCTCGCTTGCAACCTTCAGTCCGTCTTGTGAAACAGCTCCCCTTTCCTCAATACCTGTCATTGTCCCAACTCCAGTGTGTAAAAATAACTGACCAGCTGTGCCGTTATCTCAAAGAATCAACAGCAACAAATCTCAACCACCTCAACATATGGTCAGACATTAATCAAAATATCCACAATTGCCCTCGAAAGGTCACAATATGGATTTGGCATCAAGCTGACAGAAATCAGTCTACGCTGAAATTCCCGCTTGTAATGACCACAAAATACACACACTCACACTTCTGGGAATGACATTACGAACTTTCACACAGGTCGGCTGAATGGATGCTCACAAACTATTAAAAACATATTAAAACCTACGATAGAGCTGACTGCTCTTCGTCACAAATCACATTGCTCCAAAGGCAATAATCTCTCTGAATCTGATCAATAATAAACCTTTAAAAAATTTAATTACCCTCCAATCTACTGTATAATTATATTACTTCAGTCCTACTTCTGAAACACAACATATCTCCGAGAGACGTTTTTTTAACCGCATTGCGTAACATATGCAAACACGGTCGTCCACATAGCTACGTTAGTTAAAACAACAAACAAAAGCAAGAACCTTCCACTAATAACATATGCGAGCTGTTTCCATGCAAAAGGTGTGTCAGACCAAAACTAAATATACTACGTTAATCACCCAAGCAAATTATTTACAAAAATATGTCCCATATACCATAAGTTAATTTATCAGATAATAAGAATATTATTTTGTACTCATCCTCGGTCAGTCACCCGTCAAAGAACATCAGCAGCCATCTCCCAACTGGATGCTTCTTATCTCATCTCAACCATCTTGACGGAGTGTTGATAGTTCCAGGCTTCTTCCATGGTAAGCGATGTCATCTCTCGTGCTGATTCAAAAAGTTAAATTATTATACACTTGATATCTGACTACTAAATTCGCCGTTTCAGGTACTACTTTCCCCGGAACTGTCTGTTGGCGAATTGTCGATGCTACTGTCCCTACAAAATATAGTACTGTGACTATCTATCACTGAATTTACCACATTTATTAATAATTGCTGTGTCCTTCATGACACGCAAAAGTATAAGTGTCTACGTCCTTAGACGCGCAAAATGTAAAGTAACTTGTGTCCTCGACACACAAAATATAATAAGTTCCGTCCTCAGACGAACAAAAGTAATAAGCCTCCGTCCTCAGACGAACAAACGTAATAAGCTACCGTCCTCAGACGAACCAAAATATAAGCAATGTCTTGGCTCTTCACGCCACTTATAAATGAACCGGCCCTAGGTATAGATAGAGGGGGAAATTATATAAAAATTTCACAAAATAATAGTGGTACAGGAATGAAATAAATATCACTGAACTCGAAAAATAGCGCAGGTCAAGAATATGCCCATTAATCCTAGAATCGATCGTAGAGATGTTGTCTAGCCGATCTCCCGCGTTAATGCTAGCCATAGCGTAAGCTTAAAAAGTGCCGCTCTAGTAAGCATTCTTCTCCCATTGGTTCCACATTTTCTGTAACTTGGCGGTTTTTATCAGACCTTGGCCTAGTAGGAGTGTCTAGTATTTACTTCAGCCACTCACGTTACTGCATCATATTTTTTCTAGGCGCGAATATTATAATGAACATACCAGAAGCGTGTCTCACTGCGCGTCGCTTCTATTTTGAGGTGGCCACCACCTGTCCTTCTGAATCATTGCTATGGTCTTTCTTTTCACAATCCTAAGTATTTAGCCTTTTGTCAAACAGCTGCAGGTATGTCGCCATTGTCTCCAACCAATGCTTGAAATTTCCTCATCTCCGTCTGGCTATTTTCAAGATGCTTGTAGAAATATTTATTAATTGAAGAAATAAAACATCGAATCATTTATCCATCAGAGGGTAAAGGGTTCACTACCAAGACTGAAATCGAGAAAAAGTTTCCTCCAGACGACACAACCAATTCAGACACCACCTGCAAACCGTCGGATACAACTCTGGCGTAGCTCATCATCAGAGAAATATTGGGACAACCCCAAAAAAGAACTTGCTGCCGGTCATCACCTCCCATACGAGACATGAATGGTCCTTAATAGACTGAGGACTGGAGTATCTCGGTATAAGGTGAACATGAAGAAATGGGGATTCATCTCAGAGGACGAACTATGTGAGTGTGGTGAACATCAAGACCACCAGCACCTACTCAACTGCAGGAAACTATCAGAACCAGTCTCCATGGACGATCTGGTAGCCGCCAGTGGTAAGGCAGTCCGTGCAGCGGAATTCTGGGCATCACGTGGAATATAAAGATGCACATATACTTTGTAATCTTTGTATATATATATATATATATATATATATATATATATATATATATAATATGTTATGTTCTGGACACGTATAAATAAATAAATTTGTACCTTTGCCGTTAACTCCAGTAGGCTACTCGAACCCTATTTTCTATTGGTATTGAGATATCACACAGCCTTAACGGTTCAATGTACATCGTGGATTTCCCATGCTGTACCATTATCGAAAGATATAACATAGTTGCCATGACTTCTGTAATGACCCTCGTATTGACCATAATATGTACGCTGTGGTCGGCCCTTAACTTTGAAAGAATGATCACTCCTATTCATGTAAGTGGGCTTTCCCATATGTTTGATAAGCTTACCCCATGCTGGTTGATCCCTATCGGTGTCGTGCCATTTCGTCCAGGTGCCATTTCGTCCAAATTCCACGAACAGAGGCAGGTGGGTTGACTCTCTACCGGCCCACTAGTGCTATTTCGTCCAAACACCTATGATTGACAGTTTGACAGGTCTATAATAACTGTTTCATTTCATTGCGTTTCTTGTTAGAAATAAATAATTTTTTGATGTTTGTAATAATGGACGTTACTCGCTCCGCTCTGCCACCAATCAACTATATTTTACAATGAAATGTTTATAATGTAAACAACATAGTGAGAATAGAAACAAATATTTTCACAAATCAGGTGATAATGATCATGATGATGATGATTATTGGGGGCCTAACATCTAGGTTATCGGCCCCTAACGGTCTGGGTGATAGCGAAAATGACAATGAAGTGTAATAAACCAGAACGAAAATTAAGTGAGAAGGAAAATACTTACAAAAAAGGAACTCAGATTGAAACTACTCCCAAAATGGAGAGCGGTAATACTTACAAAACGGAATTAAGAACAAAAATACTCACCAAAGGAATAGATTGAATAATACGCACAAAATGTACGTCAGGTTCAAATTACGTACAAAATGCAATGTACAGTCGAAATACTTACAAAGTGCAAGTGAAATTCTAAATACTTACAAAATGCAAATGAGATTGAAAATACGTACAAAATGCAATTGAGGTTCAAAATACTTACAAAATGCAATTGAAATTGAAAATACACAATACAATGTCGATGAAAAACGCGCATTTCAGATTCCAAATACTCACAAAGTGCAATTGAAAATCAAAATACTTACAAAATGCAATTGAAATTGAAAATACACAATGCAATGTAGATGAAAAACGCGCATTTCAGATTCCAAATACTCACAAAGTGCAATTGAAATTCAAAATACTTACAAAATGCAATTGAAATTGAAAATACACAATGCAATGTAGATGAAAAACGCGCATTTCAGATTCCAAATACTCACAAAGTGCAATTGAAATTCAAAATACTTACAAAATGCAATTGAAATTGAAAATACACAATGCAATGTAGATGAAAAACGCGCATTTCAGATTCCAAATACTCACAAAGTGCAATTGAAATTCAAAATACTTACAAAATGCAATTGAAATTGAAAATACACAATGCAATGTAGATGAAAAACGCGCATTTCAGATTCCAAATACTCACAAAGTGCAATTGAAATTCAATCTACTTACAAAATGCAATTGAAATTGAAAATGTTTGTCAACATTTCGTCTGGACGAGATGGCACTCATTAAATTGTGTTATAATTTGTAAAACCGAGCTGGACGAAATGGCACGTTTTTCAAGGAAATTTGTTGCTGGACGAAATGGCACCTGGACGAAATGGCATTGAACCTCCCTATCATCAACAAGTGATCAATGGTAGTAGCGGATTACAAAGGTGTTTCCTTAAGACATATCTTTATACCGTAAAGTTGCATCACATAGAACCCACACAGTCCCGCCACTGTTATCAACAGTACCGCTTATCATCATCATCATCACCATCATCATCATATATATTATTTTGGTAGTATAGATCCCTCCTGAGGCGCTCACAAGTGACTGATCGTGAAATATGAGCATTCAAATGAAAGAGAATATAGCCTACATTACCAGTGACGCATTGCACTCTAATTTCATAAATATCTATAATTTCTTTAAAAGATGACTTTAAAAAAACTGCACGATGTGTGCGATTTACAGATACTGTTGCTGCAGGAAGATACGCTCCATAATTGCTGTCCACTTCACATTTTGACCGTTGTGACGCCTGTTTCATGTCATTTTAACATTCTGAGGTATTTCCTTTATCATTTTGCATGGATTTCAGAAACAGCAAATCGAAGGAATGAGTACTCAAATCGTATAATTTCATAAATATCGATTAACCTGTGAGTGTTATGAAACGTAGGAAACGTAGAACTTGGAATTCTAACTGAATGTAAATAGTGTTCTTATAATCATTTGGTTGAAATAAAAACATAACAACCTTTCTTCTTAAGTCTCTCATTATAAACCTATTGAGGAAAGTGTGGTTTACGAACATGCGAGATTTCTCACAAGGGTCCGCTAGTTTCTTAAATTGCCGGAATCCATTACATTTCGATCACAGCGCAAGTGTGAATGTGGGCGAGGTTTTGTAATTTCCGTCGTATGGAGGTGACGCTCAGAAACAAAGAGGCAATCAGTATGCTAATATGCTTCCTGACACACGCCTGAGCCAATCAAGTCTCCTCCCACTCACAGGTGCTGGCTGGCTCCTCCATACACACGTGGCTTTCATTCGATAAACTGAAATTGAATTTCGAATAAAGTGATCAAAGCCGTCATTAGCTGCAACCATCTGGCTTTGGGGCATGTGAAGTGCCTCAGCATCACCATAATAATAATAATCATCATCATCATCATCATCATCATCATCATCACCATCACCATCATCATATTTACGAACCGGAATGTTTGTTTATACAATACTGTGTAAAATTGCGTATTTCATAGGCACTGTATGTTTTTGCATGTTAGGTTCTTCTGTTTTCAAAGGTTTGGACCAAGAATATAGTCTTGCTTGTTATTTCGCCGTTTAACCTTTAACTGGGTATGTGGGGTGCTGAGAACACCCCACATGTAATATTTGCTTGTTTTTTTTCTGACAGAAGTTTGCTACACTGCCGAGGAACTCAGTACATTCTTGAATAAGCTTGGAGCAGGGCGTGTAAAGTATTAAGTGGTGGAACTTCCGTATGAGTCAATGGTTAAGATGAAGTAGTTCAAAATTTCAACACCACGCGCCGCGCCGAGCATATGGTCTAAAGCACATGACGGGACGGCACTCAAGCAGTGATACATTACCGCACGCAAATTGTACTTACGTTTTATTTCTATGCTTGTTTTAAACTTCTGTTATCATTATGCCATGCTGCTTTGTGCCTGCTTGTAAGTCTGGGTATAAGAAAGGAGATGGTCTGCACTTGTTTAGACCACGTCAATACTGTTTGGAAGAATGGAACAGAAACAAGATGTTCAGTAAAGAACATATAGCCTACTTTCTCCTAAATGCATGGGTATTGTTATAACTCTTTGTCCTTTTCAAGAAGTATAATTGAATGTTGGTTGTAGTAGCTTGTTGAAATACAAGGTGCTATAGGGATATTAAACATGAATATGAGGTGCCCTTTGCTAGTGCTACCTCTGTAAAAAATTTCATTCAATTCGGTTTCACCGTGTTTGCTTTGATATGGGGAATGGATTTGCACACATACATGGCCGCTATTTGCAAACTATTGGGCTGATGACCTTGTAGTCAGTCATAAGATGCTTTCCACAAAACGGCATGTTGTTGCAAAATCTGGTAGAGATCAAATTATTAGGATGGTCGTAATTTGATTTATGCTTTTAACATTTGGGTGGCCGTCATTACGTTTCCGTAAAGATGGCGGCGATATAAAACATGACGCTGAGGCGCCCCTTGCTAGTGCTACCTCTGTTCCAAATTTCGTTCCATTCGGTTTCACCGTGTTTGAATTAATAGGGGGAATCGATTTACACACGAAGATGGCCGCCATCCGCAAACTATTAAGCGGATGACCTATTAATTTGGTCAAAGGATGCTTTCTCCATAAAGGTATGTTGCTGCAAAATTTGGTAGTGATCGGATGATTAGGTTAGTCGTAATTTGATTTAAGCTTTGAACATTTGTGTGGCCGCCATTATGTTTCCGTCAAGATGGCGGCGATAAAAAACATGACACTGAGGTGCCCTTTGCTAGTACTACCTCTGTACCAAATTTCGTTCCATACGATTTCACCGTGTTCGAATTAATAGGGGGAATCGATTTTCACACAAAGATGGTCGCCATCCGCAAACTATTAGGCTGGTGACATATTAGTTTAGTCAAAGGATGCTCCCCCTATAAAGGTATGTTGTTGCAAAATTTGGTAGAGATCGGATGATTAGGTTGATCGTAATTTGATTTAAGCTTTGAACATTTGTGTGGCCGCCATTACGTTTCCGTCAAGATGGCGGCGATATAAAACATGACACTGAGGTGCCCTTTGCAAGTGCTACCTCTGTACCAAATTTTGTTTCATTCGGTTTCACCGTGTTCGAATTAATAGGGAGAATCGATGTTGACACAAAGATGGCCGCCATCCGCAAACTATTAGGCTAATAACCTATTAGATTGGTCAAAGGATGCTCCCTCCATAAAGGTATGTTGCTGCAAAATTTGGTAGAGATCGGATGATTATGTTAGTCGTAATTTGATTTAAGCTTTGAACATTTGTATGGCCGCCATTACGTTTCTGTCAAGATGGCGGCGATATAAGACATGACACTGAGGTGCCCTTTGCTTGTGCAACCTCTGTACCAAATTTCGTTCCATTCGGTTTCACCGTGTTCGAATTAATAGGGGGAATCGATTTTCACACAAAGATGGCCGCCATCCGCAAACTATTAGGTTGATGACATATTAGTTTGGTCAAAGGATGCTCCCCCTATAATGGTATGTTGTTGCAAAATTTGGTAGAGATCGGATGATTAGGTTAGTCATAATTTGATTTAAGCTTTGAACATTTGTGTGGCCGCCATTACGTTTCCGTCAAGATGGTGGCGATATAAAACATGGCACTGAGGTGTCCTTTGCAAGTGCTACCTTTGTACCAAATTTCGTTCAATTCGCGTTCACCGTGTTCGAATTGATAGGGGGGGACAGACATTTAGAGTACACACACTCACACACACACACACAGACTCACACACATACACACACACAGACAGACACACTTTTTTCGCCCTGTGTTGATCTCATAAGTCTACTTTCATTTTTTGCAAAAATCGAAAGTAGGCTATAAATCCACGAGCTGACCGACAATTAACGTTGAGTGACCGCCTGTGTGACTTACATTTTAGTGATGACATGATTATTAAAGTGGATTCTTTCATAATAGGTGGAAAGACATTGAACCCGAACTTGATTCCATAAACCTGTCAGTTAATGATGACAGTTCTGAGAGAGCAGGCGATAACGTTATTTATTATTTGTGTGGTTACCTGATTCACACAGCAGCAAAGAAGCTTGTGAAATGTACTTCCTGCATTAGGTCATTGGAAAGTGATCCTGAAACATTCAATGCTGCTAGTGATGTATGTATCCTCTCCAAGCTGAGAGACTATGGTGGAAGTAAATCTAGATGTCTTAAATACCTGTCCTTATCTTTCTTTCACGTGATGAAACGTGTGGATGCAGTAGTGGAGGAAAAGTTGGAGCAAGAAGGCGCGTTGTGGGGCAATATGTTTTCAGATTGTGTGGATATGATCTGTGAACTTCCTGTGTTTCGAAATGTGTGCTGCTCAGAGGATCACCTGTTACTATATTTCCCTAGGATATGCCGATTTATTTTCCGGGCGAAAGAAATGTCCAGGGAATTGAGATCCAGATCGTCTTCAAAATCAGCGAGAAAAATAATGAAAGTCTCTTCTGTTTAGAGGTAAGCTCTGGTCTTCTTAAAAATGTATTTTAGTGTGTTCGGTATAGTATTTTAATATGTTCGTATTCCCTTGAAGATTTGTTTCTGTTATTCACAACTTGCTTAGTATTTAGTGCAATACTTCTTTTAATAAACAACTAGCAACCCGCCCCGGCTTCGCCCGGGAACAGTTATGAATGGGCAAGGAATTCCTGTCAGACGTAATTTAAGAATGGCGAGGTGCATGAGACATAAATCCCCGTTCCGTCCAAACTAAAAACACTTATATTGGGCAAAGTATCGAAGATAGAGATATGCTATCGCGGACTTTTTTGGAGAATTTTTCATGCTGAACAATTCTTACACTCATAGTATATTGATATTTTTAACGGTTTACCCAGCGTAAGCTTAAAAAGTGCACGGACGCCAGGTCCTATTTTCGACCTTTTCACTGAAATCTGAAATCGTTACTGCTTGGCTCCCTTTGATCATAAATAAATTATTTTCTACAGAAATCTTCCTCGAGATTACCTTTACAGAATGGTGAAAGCCGCACCAAAATCCATCCAGTGGTTCTCGAGATTACCCGTGACATACAAGAATCGGGGACTTAGTTTAATACTAAGTAGAGGCGAGCCAGACAGGCAAGCGGAGGCCAAGTTACGCTAGCACCACCTAGCGGCGGAAACGGTCAACTACCGGAGTTCCTTCACTTTATACTTTACACGCCCTGGCTTGGAGTTTAATATAACGTCATTTGCATTGTTTAAAGTTGTGTATATTATTGCCGACAATAGCATTTATAGGCTGCGGTGTCGTCAGTCAAGGTAACTAGAATACTATCAGGTAGGCTGATATCGCAGTTCCCGCTTCAGTCGCCAGGCGGCTCCCTTTACGCTGACGTCATTTCGCGGACAAGCAATTGTCGCCTGAAGTAGTAAACGTGCTTTGTAATGAAGTTGTATGATCCATTTAGATGTGAAATAATGCGCTTTTAAAAATAAGTAGCCACTGTAACTGTGCCGTTTCTGTGTACAAATGGCCGTAGAAATTCTGAAGTGATTTACCACTTATTTTCTAACGACAAGGAAGTTCAAAAGCAGTGGATTTAAGATGCAGACGAAAGGATAGCGTCAATGCTAGAACACCCAAGTAGCCTGCATGGGGATACTTGACCACGATGTTAGAAATGTTGTGTGGTGTTGAATCATTTACGGACTATGCTAAACCACCATAACTTTGTTGGATTGGTTTAAATATTGACATTTCCAATATTCCTTTAGAAATATTTTCTGACCCCACAGCATAGCCGTGTACACCATAACTGCACGGAGATCAAATGTTCGAATTCTGACACCGTGTGTGGTTTTCCTGAGAGTTTTCCACACTACCCTAAGGAACATATCGGGATGGTGCAAGTCTTGAACACATACCGTACTAATACAGTACAAAAACAGCAGTGCTGTGAGACTCGCCTGTGTCCGCGAGGTGACGTCATATACGGTCGTCAGTAACCCGCATACCCAGTTACGTTACACATCGTGTCTAATTAGTTTCTACTTCGCAAATTGAGCTGTCGTGTCGCTTCTGTGTGGCGTTGGGAGTGTGGGGAACGAATACTTCTTTAGATGAAGTGCAGGAACGGATCAGTTTACATATTTGTGTTTGTAAGTAATTGTCTGGAAGTAATGAAGAATTGAGCTTAAAAATTTACACGCAGTACGAAACCAAAATATTAAGACTTTGGGATTGAAAATCAGTAAGGTATTTATTAGCCTATTTTCATTTTATGAAAAAAAAAATAGGCTTATGAGATCACCTTTTGTCCGTGTGTCTGTGTGTGCGTGTGTGATTCGTGTGTGTGTGTGTGTCCCTAATAACTTCTAAACAGCTGGTGCTATATCAGTGAAACTCGGTAAGATCATAGCACCATTCTGGCCGACCCCGACCGTGCCCTTCAAATTTTATTGTGTCTCACCAATCCAACGTGGCGGCTGTGCGAAATATTTCACCAGCATTCAGTATCTCCGAAACTATTACAGATATCACCCTGAAATTTTGTACGGTGATAAAGGGCACTATTAGAAGTTCACTAAGAGACTTTCAAAAACGTGGTAACTACAAAAACAACATGGTGGCCAAGCGAAATTGAGACTTTTAAATAGACTTTTCTCTCGAATTAACCATCCAAACTTAATGACACTTAGCACAGCAGATGTTTATACACATTGCAATGCACTGGCATCTAATTTAGTTCAATTGTTTACATAACCTCAAAATGGCGGCTGTGTGAATTATTTCCCTGGCATTCTATATCTCCGAAACTATTACAGATATCACCGTGACATTTTGTACAGCAATAAAAGGCACTGCTACAAGTTTATCTATGTAACTTTCAAACACCTGCAAAGTACAAAACGAACATGGCGGCCAAGCGAAATTGATATATTTGAATGGCTTTTTCTCGTTATTTAACCATCTGAGCGCAATGAAATGTGGTACAGTAAATGATTATACATATTGTAATGCACTGGCATCTAATTTAGTTCATTTGTTTACATAACCTCAAGGTGTTGGCTGCGCGAAATTTTAAAATATCGTTTTTACTTCTTGTGTCCTAATCATGCGATTGAAGTTTGAATACTACACGTACACAATAATCTTCATGTAATAGTACATACATAGAAATCCAACCTGGCGACCATCTGAAATATTAAATGGTTCTCAATATCTACGAATCAATCACAACAATCAAACTGAAATTTTGTATGTTGATAGAAGCAATTAACAGGAGTAGGATATAAGAAAATAGGCTGTATAGTTCATCACGGAACTACTTGTTATTATGACTGTGGTGCCAAATATAATTATTATGATAATATGTTTAAGGTCGTAATAAAGATTGAATTTGGTTTATTTGGTATTTATTTAACATTTGTAAAAGGATAATGCAAGTTTTATTTGGGGTGTTGTGAGCACCTCACCTACTCTTACCCACATACCTAAATAAAGGGCCTGTATCACACGACACTCGCTAGCATGGACGCTTCTACCAGTACGGGTATACACGCTGGTATACACGCGTCTCTTACCGTGTGATTTGTACCTTCCATGCTAGGTTCTGCCTTCCATGGTAGCTTCCATACAACTCACGAAATTGAACAGGTGCTATTTTTCCTGGCAGTTTGCATGGAAGTTTGAGTACAACAACCAATCGGATTGCTTTTCTCGTTCTATTAGAGATCTTAGCGACAGCATAAACAAATTCATTTGTTATGTAGGTAGGCCCTCGAATAAATACATCAGAACGAAACTATATTTTCTCTAAACAGTTAATTAACACAGGTTATCAGACAGATTCTACACACACCCAAAGTACACGGGGCTACATGACCGCGTTGTCGCAGCCCCTAAACTGAGGAACCAACCAACCTCTCTAAACAGCGTTTGTGTGAAAAGCGCTTGCTATATCGAGTAAATACAGAACGTGTCATAGTAGCCTATTATTATTCTGGGATGGATATTGAACTATTTAAATTCTACTAGTTAATATACCTCCATGGTTTTAAACAGTATTTAGGGAAAATAGAATTTTAAATGATAGAAAACATGTTTACTATCCTCCTCGTAGATCATGTAGACAACACTAAGTTGCAATATTGTTGTACGACGTGAGGAGGATTAATTAAAGAGAAGTAAAAATTTTCGTCGTTTGTTAGCCTTGAACCCGGGATCTTCAAAACAACAAGCGGGTGCGATAAAGTTTCACACTTTTCCAACAGACTTCAATGCATTTTGTTACGCTTCTTATGGTTAAATATCCAATTATTACCGTTAGATCTTAAATATTGATTGGAATTCATTCATTCAGTACCAGGCATGCTTTCAAATGCACTCAAAGCAAGTTTCACGACTGCTTTGCGTTATTAATGGGAATTGACTGTAAATTTTACCCCCAAACGACACCCGCCCTCCATGTTTTATTTCTTACAACTTGGCGCACGAAATGCTAGCGTGTGATACACTTCAGCCATAAAAGCAGGTGTACGGGCGAGGATGAACAGAATCATACAGGATTTTATACCAGTGATCACAACAGCTTCCATGCTAGGAAGTGTCGTGTGATACGGGCCCTCATGTCTAGTCATGGACTCTTGCAGCCCATGGTATAATCCTAACTAAACTATCAACGTATTGGCCTATATTTCCTGCACCACTATTTCATCTACTGATTTCGTATCTTATGGAGAGAACATAAGATGTTCAATATAAGACATAACATTCCCTCTATTTTTCACAGAATTCTCTTAAGATTTTTAGCCTATCTTCATGAAAAAATAGGCTTATGAGATCACCTATTGTCCGCGTGTGTGTATGTGTGTGTGCGTATGTGTGTGTCCCCCTAATAAAATCTAAATGGCTGGAGCGATTTCAATGAAACTCGGTTAGGGCATAGTACTATTTTGTCCGATCCTGACCGTGCCATTCAAATTTTATTACGTCACACCAATCCAACATGGCGGCTGTGCGAAATATTTCACCAGCATTCTATATCTCCGAAACTATTACTGTTTAGGAACAAGTGTTAAACTGTTCGCCAAGCCTCTAGTCGCCTTTGTTGGGAGTCTCGTTATTCCCTGGCTGCGAGAGGTCTGCTACTCTACCTCTCGCCGCTCCCCAAGTACGGTACATTCCTTCGCCAGTGTCACAATTGTGCTCAAGCAAGTCACCACGGGGTGCAAGTGCTGCAGACCTGCTGCCATGCAATCTCGGAAAACTATATCGAACGAGTGACAGTGTATTAATTGTATCAACATGTATTGTATATAACGGTGTAATATAATATAATTAGTTAAATGTTCCACAGAAGTCCAGTGATTTGAAATCCCAGCACTATAAATTACAGTCCACCAGAGTATATTCTTCACATTTATTATCAAACTCTCTTCATGGTCCTACCGGCCGGATTTCTGTGGAACAACTGACGTGTGTTATAGTTCATGCATCATTTCTATTGACGCCTCGCGTTGTGCATTGTAACGGTAGCCTCAACGTGAAGTATGAGCGGTAATCGTGTGTTTCTCCTTGAACTTCGATGATTCGTATTAACTACAGCGCGCAGTGGCGCAGTGGCGCCGATTGAACCTCGAGACATTGCACATGGATGGAATTCAACTTGAAGCAGCTTCGGTAATTACATACTCATTTCTGGTTACCTGTATTCCTGTATGCTATTCCCATTATGGATCCTAAATTGAAGGCACTTCTCGTAAAGACTAGGGGCCACGCAAAGGCAAATATTACTCGTTTGCATAACTTCGTCAAGAGCTTCCAACCAGGGTCAAGTATTAACGCAATAAAGGCAAGGTTGGACGATCTACCAAAATTAAGGCAGAAGTATGAAGATGCGCAGGATAGATTAGAATTAGAAGACGAATCCGAGGACCACAGTGAAGATAGGAATACTTTTGAGACTATGTATTATGATCTCGTTGATAAAAATACCACGTTGATTGAAGATAGCGTAGAGTTACGCTCAAAACAGAACAATCCTTCGAGTACTAAAAGTGATGGTCAGTCTAGTTCCGGCAAGAGAGAGCTGACACTTCCTACAATTAAATTACCTTCCTTCGGGGGACAGGTCACTGATTTCCGTCATTTTTGTGACACATTTACTAGCCTGGTAATAAACAATCAAGCCATTGACGATATACAACGATACCACTATTTGTTATCTTCATTACCGGGCGAAGCACATGGCCAGATTAAGAACCTTCCCATAACAGGTCCTAATTTTAAAATTGCTTGGCAAACTGTCTGTCTGAGATACAATAATCCTAGATTAATTGCCACAGCACACATCAACAACTTGCTGAACCTTCCACGTGTACATAATGAATCACCCACAGAGTTACGAGCACTTCTAAATCAGGTATCAAGTAACTTAAATGCACTTGAAGCACTTGAACTTGAAATCCCTCTTCACGAAATCCTTCTAGCGCAATTAATTCTTGAAAAGACTGATGACGTCAGCAGAAAACATTGGGAGCTGTCGTCATCAAATTCACAATTCCCAAGACTGGAAGTGCTAAGTAAATTTTTAGAGGGCAGATGTCAAGCCCTAGAATTAATCAATGGTAACCGAATTCCTACCCCAGTTTTCAATTCTACCACTCAAAACATCACTAGAAAGAAGCTCACGAACCAAGTCAGACAAGTGTATGTTTCAAGTAACAATAATTGTTTATTTTGTAATGGCGTGCACCCTCTTTATAAATGTCAAGACTTTTCCAGTGTTAGTGTTGCATAACGAACAGAATTTGCCAAACAGCATAAATTGTGCACAAATTGTTTGAGACATGGTCACATTGTTGGTGATTGTTCTTCAGGTTCTTGCTATTCTTGTGGTTTGAAGCATCACACACTACTTCACCGCAACCGAGGAACTGGTCGTTCTCCTACCCCAAGGCCGGTTGATAACACGCATGGTAGGCAACAGGCAAGACCTAACAACTCTATTGTTACGCAACAACGTGCCGACACAGCGTCCTATTGCTCACTGAAAATTAAACCGCATACTCATATATTGCTCTCGACTGCATTGGTAAAGGTGCGTGATGGGGAAGGCCAACTTCAGACTTGCCGAGTCCTGCTAGACACGGGCAGTCAAGCACACTTCATCACGACGGCCTGCACACAACGACTGCACTTAAAGAAGATACGGAATAGAATTACAATCCAAGGTATAAGTAGTATCGACGCAGAGTCACATCATAGTGCAAACATAGAGGTGCATTCCATTACTAGCAACTATCAAGTAGTTATTAATTGTGCTGTATTGTCACGAATTTCAGCTGAATTGCCAGGATCATACATTAACTATCAAGACTGGCAAATTCCCGAAGAACTGACCTTAGCTGACCCCAGCTTCAACCAACCAGGTCAGATTGATATGTTAATCGGGGCAGAGATATTTTTTGATCTTCTTAGGCCTGAAAGACGCACGAGGAGCGGACCCTATCCAGTTCTTCAAAACACGGAATTCGGCTGGATTGTAACGGGACAGTTTCAAATGGATAAGGCGAGCGGTCGGGGTTCACCACCTGTACAGTCATTCTTCACTATGAATGACCATTCACTCGACCAGCAACTTCAACGATTCTGGGAATTAGAAGAGATCACTCAACCAATCAGATCGAATGATGAAATGGAGTGTGAAAGGCATTTTGTTGACACAGTAAGACGGGATACAGAAGGGAGATTCACGGTACGACTCCCACTCTGTGGAAAACCATCAGAACTTGGAAACTCACTAACAATGGCTACGTCACGGTTTCACAATCTCGAGAGATGCCTTGAAAGAAACCCTCAGTTGAAGGGGGATTACGTCAGCCTTTTAGAAGAGTACGAGACTCTAGGGCATATGGAGCCTATAACCACGGCGCCTGATAAGGAGGAACAGAGCTACTTCATGCCCCATCATCCAGTTTTCAAGGAGTCAAGTTCAACTACAAAAACCAGGGTTGTATTCGATGCCTCCGCCAGTACTACCACCGGACGGTCACTCAATGACATCCTCAGGGTTGGTCCGACAATCCAGCAAGATATCTGGTCCATTATCACCAGATTTCACACTCACCAAATATGCTTTACGGCAGACATTCGACAGATGTACTGGCAGATAAGGTTTGATAGTCATGACCGCAGACTTCAGAGAATCGTGTGGCGATCATCCCCAGAAGATCCTGTAAAACATTACCAGCTCAACACCGTCACCTACGGCACAGCGTCAGCACCCTATCTCGCCACTAGATGCCTCCAACAGCTAGCTATGGAAGAATCGGACAGCTTTCCTAAGGCAGCGAAGATTTTACAGAGAGACTTCTACATTGATGACTGTATGTCTGGAAGTGCGACCGTCGAGGACGCGTTAGACACTCAAAATCAACTCATCAACCTTCTACAAACTGGAGGGTTCCAGATTCGAAAATGGTGTTCCAATCACCCCTGACTGCTTGAAGCAGTTCCTTCGGAGTGGCGAGAAACCCAGCTCCCACTTCAACTAGATAATGGGGAAAACATTAAGACATTAGGCTTGCTTTGGCATCCTGCTAGTGACCAACTGCAAATCGTAAACGGCAACTTACAACTACGCAACCCAGTAACAAAACGGAAGGTACTATCAACCATAGCTTCAATCTACGACCTACTTGGGCTAGTGAGTCCAATCATCATCTCCTGCAAGTTCTTCTTACAGCAACTGTGGCAGCTACGTCTAGGGTGGGATGAAATTTTACCACCAGAGCTACTTCACCGTTGGCAGAAGTTGTGCGGCGAACTTCCACTTCTCAACCAAATTCGGATCGACAGACTTGGAGCCAATAGGGAACTGGAGGAGATAAGAAGATTATTCAACGAGGGACTGCATCAACGTGATCTATCCACCTTTGCAAGCAGTGAAGGAATTCAGTGGCATTTTATTCCTCCTCAAGCTCCGCACTTTGGAGGAATATGGCAGGCAGGTGTCAAATCTTTTAAACACCATCTTCGGCGAGTGATGGGCACTGCATACATTACCTTCGAGGAATTGTCCACACTCACAACCCAGATCGAAGGATATCTCAATTCGAGGCTTCTAATCCCGGCATCCGATGATCCTGACGACCTAGTTGTCCTTACCCCTAGTCACTTTCTCATTGGCCGACCAATCACTGCACTACCCCAACCAGATCTGAGTAATGTGCATATAAGCTTGCTTTACAGATGGCAGCAAATCCAAAGACAGTTCCAAGGATTCTGGAAGGCGCGGTCAACCGACTACTTGTCCCATCTACAACAGAGAGGAAAATGGAAGAAGGAAGGGTGCAACGTCCAGGCAGGCACGCTGGTGATCGTGAAAGAAGACAAACTTCCCCCACTGTGCTGGAAGCTTGCAGTGGTTGATCAGGTCCACCCTGGAGCTGATGGACTCGTACGTGTTGCCACAATACGTACCTCTTCCGGTACATTCAAGAGACCCATTACAAAACTTTGCCCACTTCCCATGCCAGACAACGGTAATTGTGAAGGTGGTGTTTTGACTAACTAACTATGTTCAGTGCTTTGTGTTCGTTTGTTTGTTGGTGTTATATTTCAGGTGACTGTTTGTTGGAAAAAAGTGTTAAACTCTTTTTTTGGCAGGCGGCATGTTTAGGAACAAGTGTTAAACTGTTCGCCAAGCCTCTAGTCGCCTTTGTTGGGAGTCCCGTTATTCCCTGAACGCGAGGGGTCTGCTACCCTACCTCTCGCCGCTCCCCAAGTACGGTACATTCCTTCGCCAGTGTCACAATTGTGCTCAAGCAAGTCACCACGGGGTGAAAGTGCTGCAGACCTGCTGCCACACAATCTCGGAAAACTATATCGAACGAGTGACAGTGTATTAATTGTATCAACATGTATTGTATATAACTGTGTAATATAATATAATTAGTTAAATGTTCCACAGAAGTCCAGTGATTTGAAATTCCAGCACTATAAATTACAGTCCACCAGAGTATATTCTTCACATTTATTATCAAACACTCTTCAATTACTGATATCATCCTGAAATATTGTACGGTGATAAAGGGCACTACTGAAAGTTCACCTATGTGACTCTCAAAAATCTGTTAACTACAAACCGAACATAGTGGCCAAGCGAATTTGAATAATTTAAATAGACTTTTCTCGCGATTTAACCATCCGAACACAGTGAAACATGGAACAACAAATGTTTATGCATGTTGTAATGCATAGACATCTTAGTTGCATTGCTTACATAACCACAAGATGGCGGCTGTGCGAAATTTTAGAATCCCGTTTTTATATCTTGTGTCCTAATCATGCGATTGAAGTTTGAATAATATACCTACGCAATAATCTTCATGTAATAGTACTTAACTCTATGGTCTACATACTGTGCCCAATTCTAGGAATGGGTATTCCAAGATTCAGACACCTAGGTATCAAGGGAAAGGCTACAGCCACTTTTGAAAGTTGAGATATTTGAATATCGCGCTCCTTTCCTTCTAGATTGAAATGGAAACTTTATGCAGCCAAGAAGATGTTAAGTGACGTGACAAATAGTAGCAGAGGTCGAGACTATTTGGTGATTAAATAGTTAGCCATGGAGTAGAGACTTGATACTTGGATCAGATTACTGGCACAGCCAAATGAAAGAGGATGCACTTAGTCTCAAGTGAATCAGACCAGAGACACCGGAGATATGAGGGTTTACAGATTTCTGCGTGATCCAGCGTGGAGCCGACCGTTTTGTATAAAAGCCGCTCGGCCCAAGCATAAGCAGCTCACTTCAAACCAAGCTCTTGTTGGACAAGGTGCTGCTGCTACGTCGAGCCAAGGCACATGGTTGCCGAATCTACGCAGAAGATATCTTTGAATTGTGATAGTCACAAAAGTGCTACGATACGTGGGGAACGTAGTAAGTTTCCGGTAGAGGGAATCACTAAGGTGATTGTTATTTTCTACGGACATTGGCGAAACACTTTGTTTCTATATGGACATATGCTAGACTTTGTCTACATATTATTCTGTCACAGTCCAATAACAATAATTCAATACTTGGATGTTTTAATCCAACTTGTCAGTTTCACAAATTGTAACTTAATAACCACTCAGATCTTTCAGTATATTGAAGGCCAGTCTATCACGGTGCTGTTCATTAGCCGACAAAGGGAAACTATATGTTGCTTCGCGCATGATAGATGGTGTGAAGCCATGCCCAGGGAACGATCTTCAGAACAACCGTTGATTGTTTTAGACTATCAGTGTTTTCCTGTACTGAAAAGATTACCGTGAGTTATGTTACAACTGACGCTTTTGAGAAGAGATCATTTGGATCTGACCCCATTTAAGCAAACTGCTATGGATTTAATTGAAGTCAATATTAAAATGGATCAGCAGTTACTTCGAACTTCAAGAAATATTTCCACTATGTCGTGCTAGACAGATTGTGGGTATATAATGGCAGCCGATACAAGGATTAGACGTGCGTGTCCAATAGGGCATGTATCTGGATAAATCTGGTACAGACCAGGTTCACTACGCTTCAAGACCAACGAGAAATGTAAGCCACATTTGACTTTTATATTATGCCTAGTTAATTGGAACAAACTCATTTTCTGCAGATGACCAACACATTTATTTTTCTTCGTATTTAAATCTTGCATTGATTTACGCAAGACACATTAGGGTTATTCTGAGTATTTTCAGCACTCAGAACAGTTTGGGATCGATGACCGAGCATACCGAGCATTTATTTGAATGTTCATTTTATTTGAGAATCACGGTAATCAGCCGATATAACTGTAGATGTTAATATTTATTTTTGTTGAGGAATTGATATTTTATCCATATTCGAAGAGTCGAATATGTGGTTTTTCATATAAGGAAATAATAATTAAACATATTTAAGGAAATAATAACAATAATAATCCAATAATAATAATAGTAATTTTCATAATTTTTCTAAATAATTCTTGGATCTTACATTTTCTAATAATCACATTCATTGAGAGAGAGCTTAAGGATTAGTTTAATCATTCCTAGTTTGGAACAGGTGATTTTCCGAAAGCTAGTGGATAGCACAAGCCCGTATTCCACCAACATTATAGTTCTGGTTGAACAGTTAATATTTGCATTGAGCAAAATATATTTTTCAGATAACACGGAAAGGCATGAAACAGGAAGCCAATGATATTTGTATCAATTAGGATTTTTTTTGTGTTTATATAAAATCATGACGTAGGCACACATTCGAAAGTGAAATAGAGAATATCACAAGCGTGGTAACTTCACGGTTTGAACTGAATGGTAAAATAAAATTAACTTGTAAGTTTATAGATCTTCCAGTTTTGATAGCAAGCAGAGGCTTGATTTATTGTATAAATTTTGGGAAGAAAATTTATGTGTGTAGAGTAGTTGAAATGCCATTCCCAGGTGCGCATGTTTAAGTCGCAGAAATGAGGAGGTTTTTTTTGAGCATCAATCAAATAGCAGGTTCGATGGCTCAGGTTTATAGGAGGAGTATTGGAACCACACATTTCGTCGAATGAATGACCAAACCATCAGTAATTATTTCTAACTTGTTTACGTATTCCATTAATACTTTGGATTTGCTAGAACCCGGTTTTGTCATGATAAAATTTTATTCTTCTTCAGAGGAAGACCTTTGCCGTTGTTGTTGGGATATTGTGTTCTTACACAAATAATTGAATGGGCCACTGCCAATTGAAAAAATAATTCTGTATCCACGAATTACTTAAAGGATGTTTTCAATCCTATTGTCATGAACTAAATGAATTTATTATAAAGCTACAATTCTTATTTCCGCATTCTGTTCAAGAATTGAAAGTTGTGAAAGTTACTAAAATAGCAACAAATATAAATATTTTTCTTAATAATAATTCCAAGTGGAAAATCGAATAGTTGAATGGTTCAACAATTTTTTTTGATCCAGTTGATGATTCAGAAATCATATTTCTTTGAAATTTGAAGTTCATAATCGAGTCACTTCTCGAAATGTTTAATTTTGGAAGAACAATAAATTTTGTTGTGCTTCGCACAGTTCTTCGATGCTATGCTCAAGGGTCAAATACTTTTCAGATGTTGTTATTAATATGTGTACATAATTAGTGTTGGGTCAAAGATAATATTTTTGACAATATTTTTGAAACTGGAAAAATAAGTGGAAGTTAAAAATTCTATAAACAATTATAAACAGTGAGAATTTCTACGAGTTTTAATAGCATGTTAGAAATTCAACCAGTGAACTACAATATTTCCAGTAAAGACAATTTAATTTGAACTGGATTTCATCGTAAATAATTGATATAATTTTGGAACACTGTCTACAGGACTGATAATCAGACTTGTGTCTCCAAAGACAATTGTTCAATGTGTTGGAAAATTTCTGTACATTGTGTAAATAGTAGTGTGTGCCGTCGCACTGGAATGATGTTACCTTGAGCATTATTTTGCAGTCAATTTTAAAATTTAGAATAAAATGAGATAATTTTACATGTTGTGTTATGCTCAGTTGAATCTCCTTCTATCCTTATTGTTGCATTGAGCCAAAAATCAGTAAAGCATTTCTTTTAATTTGATGTCGTTTTTTGCGATTAGCTTTAACCCATCTGGCGCCCAGGGACATTTTGACTCTCGTGCTGACTGATTCTTGGTAAAATGCATATGTGGTCGTGCGGACTCCGGTCTAAACGGGCACATAAAATAAGATAGAGAGAGAAAATGGCTTCGAACGTGGGGCCCGAGTAAGACACGGTCAATCGCATGCCGATTTAAATTGTGATAATTTTTATATAGATATTTTGGGAGTTGAGAGATGTCTGGTTTGGATGAATAAATTAGTAGGAAACCCAATTAGTGGGGAAAATTAAAAATTAACTGGGTTAATAATTAGAATGGGTTTGATTATTTTGATAATGGCTTAACCATTAGGGCGTCAAGTAAATTCAGTAGTAAACGTTCGATGACTGGACATACGCATTATTAGAATCCAGGTGAAGGATATTTGAGGACTTGCATATGTTTCTTGTGATATTGTGGTAAATTTAATTCGTAAAAGTAGAGAAGTTTTTTTTTTCCATTTCGTCGACATTAGGACAAATCTCATTTTATTAGAGTGTTCCAATTAGCTATTCATATTTCTTGTTCTAGTTATAATCTTGTGTCTGCCAACATGTATACCCCTAAGTTTTGACTAATACTGAAAATTATGGAAGAGATGATGAGGATGATGAGGAGTTTGGAAGAGAGTTCCAAAGAAGCTGGACTGCGCGTAGCAGCCATCATGAAAGAAAATACAGAGGCTTTGGAAAAGAAACTTAAAGAAAATTCCGATATGTTTGAAATCAGGTTAAAAGATAACTTAAAAGATAGTTTAAATAGTAAATTTAATTCTATGGAAAATAAATTTAAAGAGAATTCCGAAATCTTGAAAATGTCACTTGAGGGTAAAATGACTAAATTATGCGAAAAAACCCATGAGCTCGAAACTTCATTAGCTACTAACGCAAGTTTAATGGACGATAAATTTCGCGATGCCGATCTAAGATTCCAAAGCTTAGCTGATAGGATAGAAAGTGGTCTTAGGAAAGTTGGTGAAGACATGGTCAACCTAGAAGTCAGAGTGAAGAAAGAGAGCAATGAGATGGCAACTCTAGTTGTTCAACGTTTGACAGACCAATTCAAAGAACTCGTAGTGGGAGAAATAAGAGAAGGTGTGATTAATGAATTACAAACTGAAATTAAAACCACAGTTATCGATGAGATTAAAAACACACTCAAGCTGGAGAACCAAGATGGAGTCAAGGAGATTAGAGAATCTTTGTCATCCCATATTCAAGTAATTTCCAAAGATATTCAAGCGACTCAGAAGGACATATCAGATATGACAGGGTCATTGAAGAGTCACGAGGCTGTTATGAACCAGATATCCACTGATGTCAAGGAGAACTATAAGGAAACAGAAGAAATAAAGAAGGAAACCGAAGAAATTAAAAAAGACCCTATCGTGTTGTGGAAGTAAAAAACAATGGAGGCTATAAAATCGCCAATACACGAACTGGTAACATCGTGGGACTTTATAATGCAGCGAATTTGAAGATTTATTATTCAAGAACCAGATGATTTAAAGTGTAGATAGGAAAAAAAAAATCAAATTTAATTTTTTGCTAGGTGTGGGGTGGATGTGCCCAATTCTAGGAATGGGTATTCCAAGATTCAGACACCTAGGTATCAAGGGAAAGGCTACAGCCGCTTTTGAAAGTTGAGATATTTGAATATCGCGCTTCTTTCCTTCTAGATTGAAATGGAAACCTTATGCAGCCAAGAAGATGTTAAGTGGCGTGGCAAATAGTAGCAGAGGTCGAGACTATTTGGTGATTAAATAGTTAGCCATGGAGTAGAGACTTGATACTTGGATCAGATTACTGGCACGGCCAAATGAAAGAGGATGCACTTAGTCTCAAGTGAATCAGACCAGAGACACCGGAGATATGAGGTTTTACAGATTTCAGCGTGATCCAGCGTGGAGCCGACCGTTTTGTATAAAAGCCGCTTGGCCCAAGCATAAGCAGCTCACTTCTAACCAAGCTCTTGTAGGACAAGGTGCTGCTGCTACGTCAAGCCAAGGCACATGGTTGCCGAATCTACGCAGAAGATATCTTTGAATTGTGATAGTCACAAAAGTGCTACGATACGTGGGGAACGTAGTAAGTTTCCGGTAGAGGGAATCACTAAGGTGATTGTTATTTTCTACGGACATTGGCGAAACACTTTGTTTCTATATGGACATATGCTAGACTTTGTCTACATATTATTCTGTCACAGTCCAGTAACAATAATTCAATACTTGGATGTTTTAATCCAACTTGTCAGTTTCACAAATTGTAACTTAATAACCACTCAGATCTTTCAGTATATTGAAGGCCAGTCTATCACGGTGCTGTTCATTAGCCGACAAAGGGAAACTATATGTTGCTTCGCGCATGATAGATGGTGTGAAGCCATGCCCAGGGAACGATCTTCAGAACAACCGTTGATTGTTTTAGACTATCAGTGTTTTCCTGTACTGAAAAGATTACCGTGAGTTATGTTACAACTGACGCTTTTGAGAAGAGATCATTTGGATCTGACCCCATTTAAGCAAACTGCTATGGATTTAATTGAAGTCAATATTAAAATGGATCAGCAGTTACTTCGAACTTCAAGAAATATTTCCACTATGTCGTGCTAGACAGATTGTGGGTATATAATGGCGGCCGATACAAGGATTAGACGTGCGTGTCCAATAGGGCATGTATCTGGATAAATCTGGTACAGACCAGGTTCACTACGCTTCAAGACCAACGAGAAATGTAAGCCACATTTGACTTTTATATTATGCCTAGTTAATTGGAACAAACTCATTTTCTGCAGATGACCAACACATTTATTTTTCTTCGTATTTAAATCTTGCATTGATTTACGCAAGACACATTAGGGTTATTCTGAGTATTTTCAGCACTCAGAACAGTTTAGGATCGATGACCGAGCATACCGAGCATTTATTTGAATGTTCATTTTATTTGAGAATCACGGTAATCAGCCGATATAACTGTAGAAGTCAATATTTATTTTTGTTGAGGAATTGATATTTTATCCATATTCGAAGAGTCGAACACGTGGTTTTTCATAAAAGGAAATAATAATTAAACATATTTAAGGAAATAATAACAATAATAATCCAATAATAATAATAGTAATTTTCATAATTTTTCTAAATAATTCTTGGATCACATTCATTGAGAGAGAGCTTAAGGATTAGTTTAATCATTCCTAGTTTGGAACAGGTGATTTTCCGAAAGCTAGTGGATAGCACAAGCCCGTATTCCACCAACATTATAGTTCTGATTGAACAGTTAATATTTGCATTGAGCAAAATATATTTTTCAGATAACACGGAAAGGCATGAAACAGGAAGCCAATGATATTTGTATTAATTAGGATTTTTTTTGTGTTTATATAAAGTCATGACGTAGGCACACATTCGAAAGTGAAATAGAGAATATCACAAGCCTGGTAACTTCACGGTTTGAACTGAATGGTAAAATAAAATAAACTTGTAAGTTTATAGATCTTACAGTTTTGATAGCAAGCAGAGACTTGATTTATTGTATAAATTTTGGGAAGAAAATTTATGTGTGTAGAGTAGTTGAAATGCCATTCCCAAGTGCGCATGTTTAAGTCGCAGGAATGAGGAGGTTTTTTTTAGCATCAATCAAATAGCAGGTTCGATGGCTCAGGTTTATAGGAGAAGTATTGGAACCACACATTTCGTCGAATGAATGACCAAACCATCAGTAATTATTTCAAACTTGTTTACGTATTCCATTAATACTTTGGATTTGCTAGAACCCGGTTTTGTCATGATAAAATTTTATTCTTCTTCAGAGGAAGACCTTTGCCGTTGTTGTTGGGATATTGTGTTCTTACACAAATAATTGAATGGGCCACTGCCAATTGAAAAAATAATTCTGTATCCACGAATTACTTAAAGGATGTTTTCAATCCTATTGTCATGAACTAAATGAATTTATTATAAAGCTACAATTCTTATTTCCGCATTCTGTTCAAGAATTGAAAGTTGTGAAAGTTACTAAAATAGCAACAAATATAAATATTTTTCTTAATAATAATTCCAAGTGGAAAATCGAATAGTTGAATGGTTCAACAATTTTTTTGATCCAGTTGATGATTCAGAAATCATATTTCTTTGGAATTTGAAGTTCATAATCGAGTCACTTCTCGAAATGTTTAATTTTGGAAGAACAATAAATTTTGTTGTGCTTCGCACAGTTCTTCGATGCTATGCTCAAGGGTCAAATACTTTTCAGATGTTGTTATTAATATGTGTACATAATTAGTGTTGGGTCAAAGATAATATTTTTGACAATATTTTTGAAACTGGAAAAATAAGTGGAAGTTAAAAATTCTATAAATAATTATAAACAGTGAGAATTTCTACGAGTGTTAATATCATGTTAGAAATTCAACCAGTGAACTACAATATTTCCATTAAAGACAATTTAATTTGAACTGGATTTCATCGTAAATAATTGATATAATTTTGGAACACAGTCTACAGGACTGATTATCAGACTTGTGTCTCCAAAGACAATTGTTCAATGTGTTGGAAAATTTCTGTACATTGTGCAAATAGTAGTGTGTGCCGTCGCACTGGAATGATGTTACCTTGAGCATCATTTTGCAGTCAATTTTAAAATTTAGAATAAAATGAGATAATTTTACATGTTGTGTTATGCCCAGTTGAATCTCCTTCTATCCTTATTGTTGCTTTGAGCCAAAAATCAGTAAAGCATTTTATTTATTTGATGTCGTTTTTTGCGATTAGCTTTAACCCATCTGGCGCCCCGGGATATTTTGACTCTCGTGCTGACTGATTCTTGGTAAAATGCATATGTGGTCGTGCGGACTCCTGTCTAAACGGGCACAATACAGTATATAAAAATCGAAGATGGCGACCATCCGAAATATTTAGACGATTCTCAATTTCGACGAATCTATTAGAGCAATCAAAATGAAATTATGTACGTTGTTAGAGGCTATTCGCATAAGTAGGATGTATGAAAATAGGCAGTTTAGTTCCTCATAGAACTAATTGTTCTGTGTAGAGATTACGATAATCTTATGGTTGGCAACGCTGGATCTTTAATGGGTTTCAATCGTCTGTTGGATGGGCTATACAATATCATCAGAACTTATTTCTATTTTTGTAAAATTCGCCTGATGGTTAGTCTACTATACCGTGCGTTATTGCGGCGCAATTACAGATGAAGGATATTAAGATAACGAGTGTTATGAGCGTTCTGGTGGCCTCTAGCGGTGAGATCCGGTACTGGGACTGTACGCTGTTAAATATATGCTTTATATGTAAAATATGCCTTTATTCATCTCGTATTAGGCCTATAAATTAGCCGGCTCTGGTGGTGGTCTTCAGCCCACACATGCTACAGCACTTTGCAGGCCAGCCTGACACAATCTCTTATTTACTGCGCTCAGAATAACTTACACTAATTTGGCTGTTACGGTCTGTCATCTGAGAACACCTCGCCGACACAAACTGGTTGTTAAGTCGCGCGGAGCGAGGCACCAGGCCTTCTGGGGGCATATTACATCAATGTAAGAATAGAGATATTAAAACGACACTCGCGGAAAGCATTGCGATTGGTGCTTTCACTATATGGGCCGAGAAAAATAGGGCAACAATTGTTTGTCGAAATGGAATGCTTTTCAGTCGGTCAAAACGATTGTACCCCAGAGTAATGGGTGTTTCCCTATCTTATGAAACATTAGAAAACATGAGATGAATAAATTCACTTGGGTGACCAGTTACGATCGTCACGCGATCATCATTGGATACTTAGCACTTAGCCTACTATTGAATCTATGCTTGTGATATTATTTCCTTCCTTCCTTCATTCCTTTCTTCCTTCCTCCCATCGTCCCATCCTTCCTTCCTTCCTTCCTTCCATCCTTCCTTCCTTCCTCCCATCATCCCATCCTTCCTTCCTTCCTCCCATCGTCCCATCCTTCCTTCCTTCCTCCCATCATCCCATCCTTCCTTCCTTCCTCCCATCATCCCATCCTTCCTTCCTTCCTTCCTTCCTCCCATCATCCCATCCTTCCTTCCTTCCTCGCATCATCCCATCCATCCTTCCTTCCTCCCATCATCCTATCCTTCCTTCCTTCCTCCCATCATCCCATCCTTCCTTCCATCCTCCCATCATCCCATCCTTCCTTCCTTCCTTCCTCCCATCATCCCATCCTTCGTTCCTTCTTCCCATCATCCCATCCTTCCTTCCTTCTTTTCTTCCATTCTCCCATCATCCCATCCTTCCTTCCTTCTTTCCTCCCATCATCCCATCCTTCCTTCTTTCCTTCCTTCCTCCCATCATCCCATCCTTCCTTCCTTCTTTTCTTCCTTCCTCCCATCATCCCGTCCTTCCTTCCTTCCTCCCATCATTCCATCCTTCCTCCCTTCCTCCCATCATCCCATCCTTCCTTCCTTCCTCCCATCATCCCATCCTTCCTCCCTTCCTCCCATCATCCCTTCCTTCCTTCCTCCCACCCATCATCCCATCCTTCCTTTCTTCCTTCCTTCCTTCCTCCCATCATCCCATCCTTCCTTCCTTCCTCCCATCATCCCATCCTTCCTTCCTTACTCCCATCGTCCCATCCTTCCTTCCTTCCTCCCATCATCCCATCCTTCCTTCCTTCCTCCCATCATCCCATCCTTCCTTCCTTCCTCCCATCATCCCATCCTTCCTTCCTTCTTTTCTTCCTTCCTCCCATCATCCCATCCTTCCTTCCTTCCTTCCTTCATCATCATGCTGTTCATCTTTATTTTTATTTTTTAATTTTATAAACCAAAAATATATCAACCTTCCACCAATCCCTTCACCTTCAAGAACAAGCGTTAGCGAGATCCGTTTAGGGGCATTGGTACATCGTAGTCATGTATCTCCATGAACTTGGTTATGAGTGGAATTCTTGTGATAACCTGTGCTATTCTGATGGCTGTACTAGTGTGTGTATTTGCAAATTAGGGGTAGGATTGGGAAAGAGACGACCGTGGCCTAAAGTTAGGAACCATTCCGGCATTTGCCTGGAGTGGAAGTGGGAAACCACGGAAAATCACTTCCAGGTTGGCTAAGGTGGGAATCGAACCCACCTCTTCTCAGCATCGTCTCAAGAAGCTGAGTGTTCCCCGTTCCGGCCATCAGACCAGAATTACATTTCTTGGCATAGCCGGGGATCGAACCCGGACCTCCGGGGCGACAGCCAGGAACGCTAGCCACTACACCATGAGGTGGACTTGGGCCTAAATAAGGAAGGTTCAGGGAAAGGATTTTGGAAGGAAGTCATCCGTGGATCTGTTAAGAATTGTTCCAACTTTTGTCTGGTGGTGAAAATGGGAAACCACAAAAATCATGTTCAGGACGGCCGAGCTGGGATTCGAACCCGTGCTCTCCCGATGCCAGAGCGTTAGCACTCACGACCACTGAGGCCAGTGCTAGAAAATGATGATCATTTTATTCCCCTAGGTAGATGAAGAGAAGAAGTGTCCTGTGTAGCCATTGGTTCCCAATCTAGAATGTAAGCGAAATCTCAATGTTTTAATTGCAGGTTGCGAGGTCGTGGCGCAGAGCGGCGCGGTCTCTGTGATGTTTAGCCACGGACTCATTATGTCATGTGTGTGGGCCGCGGTGCAGCGCCCTGTAATTGTGACGTCACTAACTAGCACCTGAGCGGCTCGGCCCCTCGCTACAGCACGCTTCCGCCGCACAGTAGAACACAACCTTCCGCCGAAAACAAATAGCCTTCTTCCCCAATTAATAATATTGATGATAATAATAATAGTAACGCAAAATTCTCGGTCCATTAAGAACTACAGAGTTTTGGAAATTAAGAAGCAACGAAGAAATATATCGGAACATTGGAAACGTAACGGAGACAATAAAGAAGAGGGGATTGTTATTTTTCAGACATTTATATAGAATGAATGATGGCAGGTTAACCAAACAGTTTTTTATATAGGCAATCTTTGGAAAAAGAAATCGACAACAGCCTGGTTTCAAGAAGTAAAGAAAGATTTAGAATGAAACAATGTAAGAGAAGAGAGAGAAAATTTCAAAAATATGGTATTGGGAATGGAAGAACTCCAAGGAAGGCAATATAAGAAAACAGGCTCAAAATGGTCGGAACAGAGAAAGAAGACAAACAGCGAAAAGATGAAGGAGCACTGGAGGAAGAAGCAAGAACAACAAAGGACTAAACATTGAAATAGGTTCGTGGTCCTCAGAAGACCCGAACGGAGAAAGGAACAAACAAGAATAATAATAGTAAGGCGATTAGATAGGATCTCAAAAATGGAGAGAGCATGTAAAGCTCTGCGCGGATAATGAAAACGTTATTCGTATCCGCCCCACATCCTCACTACTGTTATCCGCAACCGCGCGACTGTTATCCGCATCCAGACGACTGTTATCCGCATCCGCCCCACATCAACACGACTGTTATCTGCATCCGAACGACTGTTATCCGCATCCGCCCCACATCCGCACGGCTGTTATCCGAAACCGCACGACTGTTATCCGCATCCAAACGACTGTTATCCGCGTCCGCCCCACATCCACACGGCTGTTATCCGCAACCGCACGACTGTTATCCGCATACGAACGACTGTTATCCGCATCCGCTCCACATCCGCATGGCTATTATCCGCATACGAACGACTGTTATCCGCATCCGCTCCACATCCGCATGGCTATTATCCGCAACCGCACGACTGTTATCCGCATACGAACGACTGTTACCCTCATCCGCCCCGCTTCCTCACAACTGTTATCCGCATCAAAACGACTGTTATCCGCATCCGCCCCACATCCACACTACTCTTATCCGCATCCACACAACTGTTATCCGCATCAAAACGACTGTTATCCGCATCCGCCCCACATCCACATGGTTGTTAACCCCAACCGTACGACTGTTATCCGCATCCGAACGACTGTTAACCGCATCCGCCCCGCATGCGCACGACTGTTATCCGCATCCGCTCCACATCCACACTACTGTTATCAGCAACCGCACGACTGTTGTCCGCATCCGAACGACTGTCATCCGCATCCGCCCCACATCCGCACGACTGTTATCCGCATCCGCACCGCATCCGCATGGCTGTTACCCACATCCGCCCCGCATCCGCACAACTGTTCTCCGCATCCGCACCGCATCCGCATGACTGTTACCCGCATCCGCCCCGCATCCGCAAGACTGTTACCCGCATCCGCTCCGCAACCGCACGACTGTTATCCGCATCCGCACCGCAACCGCACGACTGTTATCCGCATCCGAACGACTGTCATCCGCCCCACATCCGCACGACTGTCATCCGCCCCACATCCGCACGACTGTTATCCGCATCCGCACCGCATCCGCATGACTGTTACCCACATCCGCACCGCATCCGCATGACTGTTATCTGCATCCGTACGTTTGTTTTCCGAATCTACTGGCATTTCAATAATACTTTTAATTAGATAGAGCATAAAGCAACACATTTAGATATTTGAGGAGAAAGTCGTTCCCTTAAGCTTTGTATGTCATGTGCTATGTTTATAATGAATGTTAGGCGTATACACATACAGCGAGAATTGCAACCCTTTCCCGTTTGGTGTGTTAAATAGGCCTATGCTTAATGACATAATTTGAATGACATTCAACAAGTTCGGATTTTAATCCAAAAACTATCCGCAAATTTACTCCAAACATTATCCTCAGCTTATGCGCTATCCGCACAGCCATGGAAGGCGAAAAGTTTTGCGGATATCCTCATCCGCACAGGGCTTTACAAAGGCCCATGGGCTTACTATAAACACCTACATCAAAATAAAGCACTACAACACTGTGGACAAAACAGAATGTCTGTACGCCAGCGAATGTCTTTCGATGAACTTCAAACTAGAGAAGTTGGAGGTCCTGCAAAGGAGATTCCCAAGGAAAATAATGGGCCCAATCTAGACTGAAGCCGGATGGAAACTTTGGAGCAACAACGAAGTCTACAAGAATGTAGAAAAAGTCTCTGAGACCATCAGGAAACGGTGGCTAATACATGGGTTGGTTTTTTAGTTTTGGCACCTTAGTTATAACTGGAATAATAACTCACTTAGATGGTTCCAAGTTTCACAGGCCCTCGATGTAGTCCCCACCGTTGCGTACAACGTGTTCCCAGCGATGCGGAATTCGTTGGATCCCGTTGGCACTGCCCAATCTATTGAAGGTAAGAAGAGAGCGCTCGTCAGCCTGCTTAACGTCTTCAATGGTACGGAAGCGCTGCCATACTGTTCCCCGAGCGCAAACCGTTAAAGCGGCGTACTATTGTTCGTTTCTGCAAGACCATCTCCGAGGAGTTCTGAGAAGGAAACGGCGCCACCAGATGGTTACACCGCCCATCGTTCTGCATGGCAAGGCGTTGTGTCGGCATTGTTGGATCGCTGGGGCTGGGAGGTCCTCTATCAGCCCCCATATTCTCCCATCAGTCCCTGCGACTGTGATCTCATCCCGAAGACGATGACAATGACGTTAAGCAGGCTGCCGAGCGCTCTCTTCGTACCATCAATAGATTGGGCAGTGCCAACGGGATCCAATGACTTCTGCATCGCTGGGAACACGTTGTACGCAACAGTGGGGACTACATCGAGGGCCTGTGAAACTTGGAACCATCTAAGTGAGTTATTAATCAAGTTATAACTAAGGTGCCAAAACTAAAAAAACAACCCATGTATTTCCTTGACACCTGTACAGAATTGACAAATCCAAATTAACCAAACTACTACTTCTGGAACAAGACAACCACTACATCATGGATTAAAGAAACTCTGAAAGACCTTGAAAAATCTAAGATCCTGGAGGCCCAAATGTTAGAAAGGGATACGTTTCGAAACAGTATACACGATCTGGAAGGGTTTCAAGACGGGATAATTGGTACAAAGATCGTAAGAGCTTGGACGGAAAACCAACGGCAGCAGCAAAGCGAACGTATGAAAGAGTACTGGAGGCAGAGGAAATTACTTACAAAGAAGAAATAGTGAATTTGTAGCGTGATTCTATTACTTCTAAGTGGTCAATTCGCAAATAAAAATTATTGGGTGTGTGCAACTAAGATGCGCGACGATATTTGAGCGTGACAACGTATTCTCGTACTGATTTGTTTAAACTGTCGATCTTGCAAAATTTCAGCATCGTATATTTTTTAATTAAACGGAAAGTTCACAGGCGAAATGAAGAAAAGCCGAGTTGCACTACCAGGGAAACTCCATTCACAACCATACTTCTCTGAAGTTTTAACTCAATACGACTCGACAGTTTGCTGCTGGTTGTATCTGAGGTAATATGTTCGCCCGCTAGCTAGGCTGTAACTGGGATGATAAACTCACCCCTAGCCAGCTCGTAAACTGTCGCCTCAGTATTTGAATGGATATTGATAGATGAAATGGAAACGTAAAAACACTTATAGTGGACGATGTATTGATGATACATATAGGTTATGCTCTCTCGGCCTTTTTTTTTAGAACTTTTTATGCTGAACAATTCATACACTCATCGTAGCCTTTATAGATATTTTTAACGGTTTGCCCAGCGTAAGTTTAAAAAACGCACGGTCGCCATGTGGTTTTTTTTCGACTTTTCACTGAAATCGTTACTGCTCGGCTTCCTTTGATAATAAATAAATTATTTTATACAGAAAACGTCCTCGAGATATCCTTTAGAGAATGGTAAAAACCGCATCAAAATCCATCCAGAGGTTCACCCGTGACATCCAAAACCGACAGTTGCGACACTCGAGCGCAGCAACAGAAGACGTCGTCACGTCAAAACAAGATGTTCCTTAACGAACTAAAGAGCCTACTTTTCATAAAATTTAAGATTCATGCCAATGATTATCTATATGGATCTATCTAGAATAATGACGAAATTAAGTTAGTAATATCGATTTTTCTAATTAGTTCGAAATACTGTATACCTGGCATAATGTAGCCCAATAGAGCACTACAGTTGGCAGCCCTGGTGACTGAATATATTCTCAGTTCCATCTCTTAAGGTACAGAGTACAAAATTTGGTTGGAGTCCAATGAATGGCATGGACGTTACAAGCAGTTAAACATTGGATATAACAGCGGGCGTAAAATCATGTTGGCAAGAATGTCAT
Source organism: Meconema thalassinum (assembly GCA_946902985.2). Lineage (NCBI taxonomy): Eukaryota > Metazoa > Arthropoda > Insecta > Orthoptera > Tettigoniidae > Meconema > Meconema thalassinum. Next base: position 419,763,168 of record OX336393.1, read on the forward strand.
GCATGTATTGGTCAGAAATAATATGAAATAATATGACCTATTGTTGTGCCAAATTTTGAATGAAATCCATTAGTTAGTATAGAAGTTACATGCATTTTAAAATTGGACCTATCAGCAGGCTTAGAATCATGTTGGCAGCACTGACGTATATTAGTTACTCTAAATTCATCTAGAATGCCAGGTACTATACGTGTGCATGCTTTCTGATATATTGATATTAGGGTAACAAAAATAGAGACAGCACATGTTAACAGTTGGCAGCCCTGGTTGCTCTTAAGAACACGCATGGTCATATCTGTTATGATACACATAGCACATACGAAATTTGGTTGAAATCCAAATCATAGTACGGAAGTTACATGTATTTAAAGTTGGACCTCTCAGCAGGCTTAGAATCATGTTGGTAGCACTGACGTATATAAGTTACTCCAAATTCATATAGAATGTCAGGTACTATACGCGTGCATAGTTTAAAGCTGTCGGCTTGCATACTTTCTGATATATTGGTATTTGGAAAAAATAAATTAAGAGCATTTATTAACAGTTGGCAGCCCTGGTGGTTCTTAAGAATACGCTCAGTCATATCTGATTATGTACACATTCAACAAACGAAATTTGGATGGATTCCAATTGATAGTGTAGAAGTTATATGCATTTAAAATTGGACATATCAGCAGGCTTATAATCATTTTGGCAACACTGCCATGTATGGCCTGCTGGAAATTAAATTGCAGTATTATTATCTATATGTGTACCAATTTTGAAATAGCTCCCATTGATACCTTCCAAGATATCCAACATGGAGCTCAAATTTCAATTGCGATTTCTCAGCAGTTGGTAGCACTGACATCATTTTCAAATATGACCGTGAGATATTCGGGTATAGATCTTTACCAAATTTTGTTTCCATTGCTCCAGCCGTTTAGGAGTTGATAGAGGGGGGGGGGGGGGACACATACACAGCCAGCCAGACAGACAGACAGACACACATTTTCCCGATCTCATAAGTCTACTTTTTCCTCATTTTTGCAAAATGTGAAAAGTAGGCTAAAAATAATAATACTGTAATAAAGGAAACTTTATTATTCGCTGAATTGGATTTTTACGATCGCAATGACGAGAAATGTTGTTTTTTTGATAATTCGTGTAGGGGGCTTTGCGACATCGTGGCCATGTAGCCCCATGTACTTCAGTGTGTGTGTGTGTGTGTGTGTGTGAAATCTGTCTGATAACCTGTGTCAATGTGATGGCACTATTGTTTTTGGTAAGTAACGGTAGACTAACTGTACCGTACCATAGTTAACTTACCCAACCGCAATAAATACCTCCTGTTACTAATCTTTCATTTCAGTAGTTCATACACAAATGGACGCTCACGTCCACCGATCAGCTGGCGGCTGGTTGTTTCCCTCCTCCCCTGGATCTGTGTCATTACCCCTTTCACCATGCAGTCAACACGAGACCTTTTATTGTACCCACGAGAAAATGGCTACCTCACCATAATAATAACATCTAATTACGTCACCAGGTAGCGATGTTCTAACGTTTCCATTTTACCGTCCTACCAACAAGAGAAGTGTTCTTCGAGAAAGCGCTAGTGTAGCTAAACAGTGGATTTTTCCTAAGGTAACACGGGCTAGTTTGCCAATACTACTACTGTCGACCCAAGTATTATGTGCACTCGAGTTTGAAGGTTGTTAGTGAAGTAACCAATAGACCTACATAAAATCCAATAACATCATCATTTTCGTCGTTCTATTTTACGTTAGGTCATGTAGGTTTGGATTTTTTAATTTATATTTTAATATTTTTTATCACAGTTGGAACACAAAAAGTGCACGTTTTAAGCGTGTTTCAACCATGCCTCACATTTAAGAATTATTATCTCAAAAATCCGTCATCAGATCGAATCCAAAGTTAAACACAATATACATTGGACTGTTTTATAACTGGTTTATTAATTTGAAGATTGTGTGTGTCCAAGAAACAAAGTTGTTATCATTTTTGTAAGGTGACTTTTTCTCGTCTCGGGGTGGTTGGAAAATGTAGTTTTTGGTTGTATTGTAATCCTTATACATCGAAAAGTTATGCTGTATGTCTGTGAAATACGTAAATTAAATCACTTATTTCATATCGGTTTGTATTTGTACGGGGAAATAACACATGTTTCACCAACTAGCCGCTCCGAGAAAAGCTGTACAGCGTTGCCGAAATGGTGCCCACACGCATCATGGCGCGTCTCGCTCAAAAGTGATGGACTCCATCTCAGCAACGCTGTACAGCTTTTCCCGGAGCGGCTAGCTGGTGAACCATGTGTTATTTCCTCGTACAAATAAAAACCGATATAAAATAAGTGAATTAATTTACGTATTTCACAGTCATACAGCATAATGTTTTGCTGTATAACGATTACAACGCAACCAAGAACTACATTTTCCAACCACCCCGAGCCGAGAAAAAGTTACCTTACAACAACGATAAGAACTTTGTTACTTGGACACACAACATTTTGAAATTAATAAACCAGTTATACAACATCCCAACGTATGTTGTGTTAAAATTTGGATTCGATCTGATGGTGGGCTTTTGAGATAATAATTCTTAAATGTGACGCATGGTTGAAACACGCTTAAAAACGTGCACTTTTTGTGTTCCAACTGCGATAAAAATATTAAAATATAAATAAAAAAATCCAAACCTACATGAACTAATATAAAATAGAACGACGAAAATGTTGATGGTATTGGATTTTATGTAGGTCTATTGGTTGCTTAACAAACAACCTTCAAACACGAGTACACATAATACTTTGGTCGACAGTAATGCCTCTGTGTTGCGTTCTTTCGCTTCGCTTCTGGAAGTGCCATTTTTTTGGTAGAAATTTTGATGACTAGTTTGCAATTCAGTGAGCGGGTTGATTGATTTATGTTTTATGCATTCATTTATTTATTTATTATATAATAGCAACCCGCCCCGGCTTCGCCCGGGAACAGTTATGCCAGTAATTGAATGGAGATTAATGGAAGAAATGAAAACGTAAAAGCACTTATAGTGGGCGATGTATTGAAGATAGACATATGCTCTTGCGGACTTTTTTGTAGAACTTTTCATGCTGAACAATTCTTACACTAATAGTAGCCTATATTGATATTTTTAACGGTTTGTACAGCGTAAGCTTGTAACGTGTTTTTCGAGGGTTTTTTATGCAACTGGCATAAGTCAGTAGGAAGCCATTCTATATTTATTTACGCGGCAAATTGTTCAGCCAAGAGAATTTTTCATGTTAATTTATTATTATTATTAATTTATTATAATTATTATTAAGATATTTTCGGAGCATTTTATAAAAATTATTAGCATTCAGATAGGTTTTCTATGTCTTAGAAAACGCTATCAAGCAAATTATTACGAACGACAATATCATAGAAAATTATGTGATTACGGAATTTTACGGAGTTTCGTCAGTTAGGGTATATCGAGAGACGTGACTCACTGGGAATTCAAGTACACGCTTAATCTTGTCGGGAAGTATGACGCAATCTTGGGTTGCAGCGTCAAGAAAAGGCGGATGGTTGGAACGGAAATCGTCTTCATCATTCGCGCGCCGTGTGTAATGAGCCTGAGAAGGGGAAGTAGTGGGGTGCAGCCAATCAGTGGAGACCACGTAAGCTAGGAGTCGGCTGAAGAGTGGGGGAGCCGACAGGTGCATATATCGTTCGACGCGCCGTGGAACGAGGACTATCTGTGTAGAACTTAACGAGTACGGATGCACGCGGGAGTCGCTCCGATGTTCCGTGGAGTGGAGGACTAACTTTTGTAAAACTTAACCAGTGTGGTTGTACGAGTGTTTGGGTCCGATGTACGGACCATAGAATTATCTAATCTACCAGAATATCATCAAATTTCGACGGAGATGACGACGTCCAGGAGACTGTGGGAAGCACACAGCATCATCAAGTACGAGGGAAATGCTTTGGCAATTTCCAGTGGTAAGCGCGAATGACGCAGAAATACGCAATCTTTCATTTCTCTTTGTTTTATATTTCATATTTCAATAACTTCATAGCTTGGGAATAAGAGTAAAATCAATAATTTATCAGACTCCGTTTTCACGTAATTTTCTATCGGTAATATTCAAATCACAACGCTCCAATTTAAATTTTATACTTATTATTATTATTAATTTTGCTATACTTGTTTTATATAATAAATTCATTTCTTTTACAATGCAATCTTTACTTTCAGTAGGTAGCATTAGATATAGACCAATTCCTTCTCCTGATACAATTGTTTGTTGGGTTAATGATCAAATCATACCACGATCTGAGTGAATAGATTCTAGAAGGTGTTCTACCAGAGCTAGAAGTTGTTAAATACAAATTTAGATTTCAGCATTGCATTGAGGTCTTGGCGCCCATTAAAACAACATAGCTTAGGCAAAGGTAAACAGTTACATTTATCACCCAACAGTTAGGGACAGCCAAACTGCTACAATTGTCGCCGACAACTTGGGGCTGAAAACCTAATAACATTTGTGGAAGGAGAAGGGTATATATTTCTGTGCCTGTATTTTGGGGGTTATTTGTCTGTATCAGTGTATATCATTATGGGGGATGAGAAAGAAAGACAGATGAGGTTACGTAGTGGTCATCAACGGGAGAGTGATGATACGAGCAGCATGTCGAGTGATGGTAGTACCGGGGTAGCGGAGGTAAATCCCGATACTGAAACAGGGAGTGTAGGCGGCCAACCAGAATTAAAAACTTTACTTCTCGAGTTCATGTATCAGAACAAAGTTAGTAGTGATGCCTTAAATGCAAAATTAGAACAGAATAATGCAAAATTAGAACAAGACAACGCTAAATTAGAACAAAACAGTAGGGAAAATAGAGAGGGTAATGAAACTTGAAACGCCAGATTAGAACAAAACAGTAAGGAAAATAGAGAGAGTACTGGAACTTTAAATGCTAAATTAGAACAAAACAGTAGGGAAATGAGTGACAAATTCGAACTGATTAGAGGTGAGATCAGGGGGGTGATGGAAGAAAAGGCTAAAGAGATTATTGCAGATGTAGACAGAAAATTAGGAAAAGTACAGGAGGAGTTGGAAATTAGAATCAGTACACAGGCTGAAAATTTAAAAGAACTAGTGCAACTGGAAACACAGCAGGTCAAAAAGCAATTGGGGGGAGAAATTGACAAAATTCAGGTAGCTACTAAAGAGGTTAAGGAACAGCTGGGGGGTAGAATTGAGAAAGTCCACTCACAAATAGTTGCAGAAGTAAATGATTTAAGAGAGAGTAATAGAGAGAGCATTAGCAAGATTGAGGAGAAACAAGCAAAGCTATATGATAAAGTAGTAGAATCAGAAGGAAACATTAAATTAACAGTAAACAGTATTGAGAGGAAGGCTGAGGAGAAAATCGCAGAGTTAGAATTAAAGTTAAAAGCTAGGATCAGGCAAGAAAATAGTCAGAATAGGCCAGTTTTTGTGAATAGCACACACAGGGAGGTAGAACTGGGTAAGTTCAGCAATCGACAGGGGTGCCCAATGGAGTTCATGAACACTATAGAAAATAAATTCGGGGAGAGGTTGGAAAATGGTAGTATTGAGTGGTGCCAGGTAGTTGAAATTTTAGAACAAGTGTTTGTGGGGGAAACGAGGAATTGGTTTGCTGTCTACAGAGACAAGTTTACTGATATTAATGATTTTAAATGAAATTCTGTGAAAAGTTCTGGAATGAGGTCATTCAGTCGCAGCATCGTGAGGGAGTAGTGTGTGGTAAATATAACCCTAAAGGAAGCTCCACCATGACCGAATACTTTTTAGGGCAGGTATTAGTGTGTAAATATCTGAATGGCTTGAAGGAGGAAAGTGATGTGGTGAGGTTGCTACTTAGGCACTTTCCCTATAGGATCAAGGAGGCTGCTTGTATTCAGAATGTAAAGACAATATCACAAGTAGAAAATTTGTTAAGCACATTTGATGCACTAGGGAGAGGGGGTTATGAGGACAATTTCAATCGGAACCAGGGTAATAATAATAATAGACCTAATGAAGCCAGGCATCAAGAAGTTCAAGGGAACGGTGGCGAAGGGGCCAACGCTCAAAATAGAAATAACAATAATCAGCTAAATCAGAACAGAGGAAATGGCTATGGTAATCAGTATCAAGGGAGGAACAATGATTTCAGGGGAAATCAAGGGAGGAACAATGATTACAGGGGAAATCAAGGGAGAAACAATGATTTCAGGGGAAATCAAGGGAGAAATTATAATGACAATAATTACAACCAGAATAGGGGTCAAGGAAGAGGACAGCCTAGTGGTAGTAATATACAGCCAAACAATGACAACACAGCCCAGAACAACCAGACCAGTTCAGTAGTTAGTAGTACTACGGCCAGCTGTAGCGGTTCTTTAAACGCGAACCAGGCTGCGAAGTAAGGTCAGAATCTCAGTCTGTAGCATGCCCTGTCCATACAATTATACAGGAACCCTATGACCTAAATGTAAGAAATGAATTATTACATGAACTAAATGATGAAGGTATTATTCAGGAAGTGGTTAATAAGAGCCCCATAGTTAAATTTAACGTGTCCGAGGCGTACACAGATGTTTTAATTGATAGTGGTTGTATGAAGAGTTGCATAAGTAGTGCATTTTATGATAAAATGAAAGGAACTGGAGTAAATTTTGAGGAGATGCCAATTAAAAGCACTTTTGTTATCACAGCTGTTGGGAAGAGGTCTAAAGTAATTTCTAAGCAAGTTTTAGTAGACATTAAAACTAATAATCATGTAGAGAAGCAGATTTGCCTTGTAATTCCAAATTTAGTATTCAGTGTTATCTTGGGTTCAGAGTGGCTAAGTAGAGTGTCTGGTAACTTATGTTATGATGTAGGGAGTTTGAAATTTAAATGGGGAGATTCTGAAATAGAAGTAGCGTTCAATGACCATATTCAGAGGAGTAGTATTGTAGGTGTGATTTGTACTTTAAATGAGATATCGCCAGCCGTAGAGCGGGGTTCTCCATGTTTTGTGGGCAGTGTGATTACGAACGGTAGTCTAAAGGACTCGTTACGTGATGCTGCATTTCAGGGAAATATAGAGGATGAACAGTGTGTTCGGCTCTATGATGTGTTATTGTGTAATAGGAGAGTGTTTGAGGATCGCATTGGTATGGCCAATTGCTATACACATTCATTGAACGTTATTGATAGGTCAGTATTCACAGGACATAGATATCCTGTACCTTTCGCTTATCAGAGTGCAGTTGAGGCACAAATTAACCAGATACTTGAAGATGGGATTATTGAGCACTCTAACAGTCCGTATGTTAATTCTTTGATCACGGTACCCAAGACCGACGGCACGGTTCGTATTTGTTTAGACGCTCGTTTGGTTAACAGTAGAATTAGTTCAGATCAGCTGAAATCTATGTCAATAGAGGAATTAATGCAAACATTTGAGGGGAAGAAGTATTTCACTTGTGTAGATTTGAGTTCCAGTTTTTGGCAAGTGCCACTTATGTACGAAGATAGACCATTTACAGCTTTTAGTCATAAATATAACCTTTATCAATTTTGTAGAACACCTTATGGTTTAAAGAGTAGTTCAGCAGCTTTAATTAGGGCTTTAAACATCGCATTAGGGGATGACACGGGAGAGTTTGTAACCATTTACATAGATGATATGGTAATTAGTTCACGCAGTTTTGAGGAGCATCTACGTCATTTAGATATAGTTTTTCAGAAGTTAGATCAGGCAGGGTTCACTTTGAAGCTGTCTAAGTCGTCATTCTGTCAGTCAGAAGTGACATTTTTAGGTCATAGAGTGTCGAGTAGAGGTGTAACACCAGAAGAAAGTAGGGTTAATAAGATACTTAACGCAGAGGTGCCACAGAATGTTAAACAGTTAAAAACTTACCTGGGAATTTGCAACTTTTTCAGGAGGTTCGTTCTTAAATACTCAGGGTTGGTAGAACCATTCAGGGAATTGCTTAAAAGTGGGACTCTGTGGAGATGGGAGTCCAAGCATGATCAGGCTTTTAGAGCGCTGAAGGAAGGTTTTGAGAAAGCTGTAGTGCTGAAATATCCGTTAGAAGATAAGGAATATGTGGTTATGACAGATGCTTCACATATAGGCATTGCTTGAGTATTATGTCAGAAAGATGATGAGGGTAATCTGTGCATTGTATCTTTAGCCTCGCGAGGACTGACAGCAGAAGAGAAAAGATACACGATTACTGAGTTTGAGCTTTTAGGTATTGTTTTCAGTTTAGGGAAATTTAGAATGTATTTAGTAGGGGGGAAATTTGAGATCCACACAGAGCACCATGCATTACTGTATATGAGAACGTGTAAACTCAGTTCTAACAGAGTTAGTAGGTGGATTCTTGCACTGCAGGAATACGAATTCACAGTAAAATATATTAAAGGTAAAGATAACATTCTTGCAGACATGCTATCGAGGGACACTAATTTATGTAGGGATTATCCTGTGGTTAAAGCAGAGGACGGTATTTTAATATGTGCATGTGTGGACAGTAGCAACAGGGCATCGTTACAGATACTGAGAAATATGCTAGTGGAGCAACGTGAGGACGTTAAGTTAAGGGAGCCACTGGCTAGGTTGGAAATAGGTGAAGAAGAGTATGTGAAAGTAGGACGGTTCACGTACAAGATGCAGGATGGGCTTCTTGCAAGGAAATGTAGGAATAATCGGTGGGCAATATGTGTTCCTGCCACTTTGCGGGAGGAGCTAATTTGGTTCATTCATAGGGAATTAGGACACTTTGGTGCTGCCAAGGTCTTCTATGAAATTGGTCGTGACTTCATTTGGAGTAAAATGGGAAGGGATGTTAGGAGGATTTTAGCTAAGTGTGACACCTGTCAAAGGAGTAAATATCCAGTTAAATATTTAGTGGGGGAGAGATCTGCAGTTCTCACCAGTAGTCCCGGCGAACTACTGTGTGTGGATTTATTTGGCCCGATCGTTAAAGGACAGTACGGCTACGACTACATTTTTATAGTTATTGATGCTTTTAGTAAGTATGTCAAGCTATATCCGCTAAGGAAAGCCACGGGACTAGCGTGTAGCCGTCTGATCATTAATAAGTATGTACCTGAGTTTGGCCTTCCTCTCAGGATACTATCTGACAGTGGACCACAGTTTACTGCAAAGAAATGGAGAACCAGTATGCAGGAAGCTGGTATAACACACGTTCATTCCGCTGTAAGGTACCCTCAAGGTAATTCTGCAGAGCGTCCATTAAGGGAAGTGGCTCGTCTTTTTCGGACTCTAGTGCATGACAAGCATACGGCCTGGGTTGGACATCTTCCCAAGGTCGAGACTTGGCTGAATTCTGTCCAGCATGAGAGCACGAAATTGACGCCATACGAAGTTCACTTCGGAGAAAGACCACAAAATGAACTAGCGAGGGTGTTGGGATTAAATGAGGGTAAGCAACCGGGGATGGATTACATTGTCCAGTTGGCGAAAGAGAATTTATCTAAGTCAGCACAAAAGAGAATTCGCCAACAAAAAGAAACTAAATTTGACCTATTCGAGCCGGGAGACAGAGTCTTACTTAGAGTGCCGAAACAGTCAAATAAGCTAAGGAAAGTCATGTCCAAGTTCTTTTATCTCTACGAGGGCCCATTTATAGTTTCCAAACGTATTGGCAAAACAGCATATGTGCTGGAGGATAGTAAGGGAAGCAGATTATACGGGACGTATAATATACATAGTCTACGAAAGTATGTGTCATAAAGTAAGTGTGTTTTGCTGGCGAGCCAGCATATCAAATGAGTAAGTGTGGTATGTGGTGCGTGGGAGGAGATGGTCTTCCAGGCAGGCGTATCAGAGGTCACACAGGGGGGTAGTATGTAAGTAAATGAGAGTTTTTAAGGTACAGGGAAATATGACGGGATTGTCGGATGCTCTTGAGCACTAAAATGTCTCGATACACCAAGGCCAGAATTTGGTAGCGCTGGTGAATTCCCATTTGCCTCCAAGAGATGGGTGAGCGCTTGGACAGGGTATTTTTGCTTAAGGCGTCCACGAGGCAAAAGATGGGCCATCAGAAGGCGAGACAGTCCTTCATGAAACTCATACATAACGGCACACGTGATTTCTGTTTACGGCCTCGCCATGTAAGATTTGTAAGTGTGTAATTTAAGGTAATTTGTACAAAGGTATTATTTGTGTGAGGAGAAATGGTCTGTGTTGAGAACTAGTATTAAGTAGAATATGGTCTACGGGAACTTAACAAGACAGGGCGATTACGGCACAGAAATATTTGGTGTTATATGTAATGCGCATTTACTGTTTTTTTTTCAGAAGTCAATATTAATTTAATCTGCTTTAAAGAGAGATTAAGTATTATGGTCACGAGGCGCTGCCACAATAGTGTGATCGTGTGCTCAGTGATAAGTGGGATTAATTTCACAATAAAGAAGGAACCTCCAGTGAAATTAGAAAGTTCTAGGGAGATATAAATATATCAGAACACCTTCAATGCGTGTGATATGAAATCATAAATACATAGTGCTCACACATTAATTATGTCTATTTTTCCAACATATAGAAATTTGAGAGGCGGAAATATCCTTGGAACACTATTCTATATGTAAAACATTGGACTGGTTGCAAAGTGCAATCCATAGTGACAACAAACTTTGACGCAAAGTGCGTGAAGAAAAATTATGAGTGTATATATCTGTAATTTAGGGTGATTTCATTTATGTAATATGTATTTTGGATGGGGTTTATTAACGTGTCTGGGATAATCGGATAATGGGCCGTCGTCACGGTAAATCATCCGATGATCCAAGGCGAATATGTAACGTGTTTTTCGAGGGGTTTTTATGCAACTGGCATAAGTCAGTAGGAAGCCATTCTATATTTATTTACGCGGCAAATTGTTCAGCCAAGAGAATTTTTCATGTTAATTTATTATTATTATTAATTTATTATAATAATTATTAAGATTGGCTTAGGCGGCAGCACGCCGGCCTCTCACCACTGGGTCCGTGGTTCAAATCCCGGTCACTCCATGTGAGATCTGTGCTGGACAGAACGGAGGCAGACAGGTTTTTCTCCGGGTACTCCGGTTTTCCCTGTCAAAATTTCATTCCAGCAACACTCTCCACTATCATTTCATTTCATCTGTCATTCATTTAATCATTACCCCAGAGGAGTGCGTCAGGCCTCGGCAGCCGGCACAGTTCATATCCTCGTCGCTAGATGGGGGCTTCATCCATTCCATTCCTGACCCGGTCGGAGACTGGAAGCAGGCTGTGGATTTTCATTGTCATTATTAAGATATTTTCGGAGCATTTTATAAAAATTATTAGCATTCAGATAGGTTTTCTATGTCTTAGAAAACGCTATCAAGCAAATTATTACGAACGACAATATCATAGAAAATTATGTGATTACGGAATTTTACGGAGTTTCGTCAGTTAGGGTATATCGAGAGACGTGACTCACTGGGAATTCAAGTACACGCTTAATCTTGTCGGGAAGTATGACGCAATCTTGGGTTGCAGCGTCAAGAAAAGGCGGATGGTTGGAACGGAAATTGTCTTCATCATTCGCGCGCCGTGTGTAATGAGCATGAGAAGGGGAAGTAGTGGGGTGCAGCCAATCAGTGGAGACCACGTAAGCTAGGAGTCGGCTGAAGAGTGGGGGAGCCGACAGGTGCATATATCGTTCGACGCGCCGTGGAACGAGGACTATCTGTGTAGAACTTAACGAGTACGGATGCACGCGGGAGTCGCTCCGATGTTCCGTGGAGTGGAGGACTAACTTTTGTAAAACTTAACCAGTGTGGTTGTACGAGTGTTTGGGTCCGATGTACGGACCATAGAATTATCTAATCTATCAGAATATCATCAAATTTCGACGGAGATGACGACGTCCAGGAGACTGTGGGAAGCACACAGCATCATCAAGTACGAGGGAAATGCTTTGGCAATTTCCAGTGGTAAGCGCGAATGACGCAGAAATACGCAATCTCTCATTTCTCTTTGTTTTATATTTCATATTTCAATAACTTCATAGCTTGGGAATAAGAGTAAAATCAATAATTTATCAGACTCCGTTTTCACGTAATTTTCTATCGGTAATATTCAAATCACAACGCTCCAATTTAAATTTTATACTTATTATTATTATTAATTTTGCTATACTTGTTTTATATAATAAATTCATTTCTTTTACAATGCAATCTTTGCTTTCAGTAGGTAGCATTAGATATAGACCAATTCCTTCTCCTGATACAATTGTTTGTTGGGTTAATGATCAAATCATACCACGATCTGAGTGAATAGATTCTTGAAGGTGTTCTACCAGAGCTAGACGTTGTTAAATACAAATTTAGATTTCAGCATTGCATTGAGGTCTTGGCGCCCATTAAAACAACTTAGCTTAGGCAAAGGTAAACAGTTACATTTATCACCCAACAGTTAGGGGCAACCAAACTGCTACAAGCTTAAAAATCGCACGGACGCCAGGTTTTTTTTTACTTTTTCACTGAAATCGTTACTGGTACCGCTTGACTTCCTTTGATCATAAATAAATTGTTTTCTACAGAAGTCTTCCTCGTGATATCCTTTACATAATGGTGAAAACCGCATCAAAATCCATCGAGTGATTCTCAAGATTACCCGTGACATCCAAGAATAGGGGATTTGTTTTACAATAAGTAGAGATTTAACAATATATTTATTTTGTATTTATTTATTATTTAATAATTATATATTATTTATGTATACTGTAGACTATATTTATAGCCTATATTTACTTGTGTTTCGATTTATTGTTTACATATTCAATAATATATATTTGTTTCAGTTTTTATATTTTAGTTGTTTTCAGGCTTCTCTTACTCATTTTTGGATTAGAATGAGGCATTGTGAATTTAGAAGCTGAAGCCACTCAAGGTTGTAATGACACATCTATTGGTTCGGACTTCACGTAAGAAGGATGTCCTATTGCTTTAACCTCGAGATCAACGATCACGTACATTTTCACGCTTCCTCTCTGCGCTATGCTGTAGGAGATCGTTGAAGTTATTGCCAGTGATGACGTATGAAATAGTACGTTTACACAGTGAACTCTACATTTTAATAATCTGTACTTTGATTATTATTATTATTATTATTATTATTAATATTATAATTATTATTATTATTATTAGGCCTCCGTGGCTTAGGCGGCAGCACGCCGGCCTCTCACCGCTGGGTCCGTGGTTCAAATCCCGGGCACTCCATGTGAGATCTGTGCTGGACAAAACGGAGGCAGACAGGTTTTTCTCCGGGTACTCCGGTTTTCCCTGTCAAAATTTCATTCCAGCAACACTCTCCACTATCATTTCATTTCATCTGTCATTCATTTAATCATTGCCCCAGAGGAGTGCGTCAGGCCTCGGCAGCCGGCACAGTTCATATCCTCGCCGCTAGTTGGGGGCTTCATTCATTCCATTCCTGACCCGGTCGGAGACTGGAAGCAGGCTGTGGATTTTCATTTCGTTATTATTATTATTATTAAGAAAACACGAATGCAACTCTGGCAAATTGAGCTAAGGGTGTTCATTATAATATTGAGCAGTATATTCAGCAGTTGTTTATAAGACAATCCTGGGTCTCATTTCTAGAGGCATGATTTCTTCGCACTAATCTTTGAACGATTTCGCGAGAAGGATACTAATTTTCGCGTTATTTCGTGAAGTAGGTATTGCTGTATCGCATTAATTTCGCTTTAATGAAATTCTAAAATGAATCATTCAAGGTTCATTATTGTGGTTCAGAATCATTTATATGAGTGGTAGATATATAATAAATTACTAGTAAGCATCCAATCATATTTTATTATAATCCTGATTTTGCATTAATTTTAATGCTAGCAATGACTGAATTATTTCAACTTGTTGAATCGTTGTTCGCTCTTCTCTTTCCTTTCATACATAATCTTGAAACCCAATTTCAAGCTCTATTATTCACTACAGATTTCGCTCTAATATCGCGCTTTTCGCGAAATAATTGAATTTCACTTTAAAATGGTCTTTAATTCGCGAACATTATATCCTTATTTTCTTAACCAGAGACATATGATTCTTAAGGATATCGCAAAATCGCTTCAAAATATTTTTGTCACGTTTATCGTTAATGCGAAAAAATCATGCCTCTAGTTATTTCTGAGTCCTTTAACTGGTAATTCATTTTAGCCTATTTTCAATTTTGAAAAAATAGGCTTATGAGATCACCTTTGGTCCGTGTGTGTGTGTGTGTGTGTGTGTGAGGTGTGTGTGTGTGTGTGTGTGTGTCCCTAATAACTTTTGAACGGCTGGAGCGATTTCAATGAAACTCGGTAAGATCATAGCCCCATTCTGGCCGACCTCGACTGTTTCCTTCAAATTTTATTGTGTCGCACCAATCCAACATGGCGGCTGTGCTAATTATTTCACCTGCATTCAGTATCTCCGAAACTATTACAGATATCAACCTGAAATTTTGTGCGGTGATAAAGGGCACTACTAGACGATCACCTAAGAAACCTTCAAAAACCTGGTAACTATAAAACCAACATGGCTGCCAAGCGAAGTTGAGACTTTTAAATAGACTTTTCTCGCGATTTAACCATCCAAACGTAATGAAACTTGGTACATAACATATTTATACACATTATAATGCACTGGCGTCTAATTTAGTTCAATTGTTTACATAACTTCAAAATGGCGTCTGTGCGAAATATTCCACTGGCATTCTATATCTCCGAAACTATTAAAGATATCACCCTGAAATTTTGTACGATGATAAAGGGCTCTGCTATAAGATTATCTAGCCTATGTAACATTCAAAAACCTGTAAAGTACAAAACGAACATGGCGGACAAGCGAAGTTGAAACATTTGAATAGACTTTTCTCGTGATTTAACCCTCTGAGCGCAGTGAAATGTGGTACAGTAAATGATTATACATATTGTAATGCACTGGAATCGAATTTAGTTCAATTGTTTACATAACCTCAAGATGGAAGCTGTGCGAAATTTTAAAATTAAGTTATTATTTCTTGTGTCGTAATCAAGCGATCGTAGTGAAAGTTTCAATAGTGAAGCTACGCTATAATTTTTCTTTAATGGTACATAACCCTACGGCCTATACATATAACTATCCAAAATGGCGAGCATCAGATATATGTTGACGATTCTCAATATCTACGAATCTTTTACAGCAATCAAACTGATATTTTTATGTTCATTTAGGCTATGAACATAAGTTCGCCTATAGGACTTTCAGTAACCTGGTGAGCACAAATCCAACATGGCGGCGACGCAAAGTATAAATATTTAAATGGATGTTTCCTGCGATTTAACCATCCGAGTTCAGGATATATGAAAATAGGCTATATAGTTCTTCACGGAACTACTTGTTGAGTATTGTGTTTTCGTCGATTTGATTTAAAATGTGGAAATTATTACTGAGTCTCGAAGACTGACTTAGTTCTCTCCCTACTTCATCAATTTCACGAAGTTTAAGGATATCCGCATTGTTCGAACATTCAAATAATTTATTCGCATTTTGAATTGGTGAATATTCGAGGAATTCGATTTTATCGAATGATATGTAGTCTACTGCCCTATTTTGAAGCTAGTCCCATAACAAACAAACAAATGTGATGATAATGAAAATCATTATGATGATAATTGTTGTTTTAAGGGGCCTAACATCTAGGTTATCGGCCCCTAATGATGTGGGTGATTGTGGAAAAATTTAGAATGAAATGAACCTACTTCTAACTACAACCTTGAAGACCCCACGGAAAGAACGGGGTAAGTCCATTTTATTTTCGGAAATGAGTTTATGACGTATTCTGGTGGCCAGCCATCGTTACTATAGATGTCCTGACTGACTGATAATCTTCGCCAAATAGCTTAATATACATATTAAGCTATTTGTCTTCGCTTAGCAAAAACTACTGGAGATAATTGCATGAAACTTTAAAGATATGTTCCTACCGTAGTCTAGATGTGCACTAAGGAAGGATTTTTAGCCTACTTTTCACATTTTGCAAAAATGAGGAAAAAGTAGACTTATGAGATCGATCCGGGCAAATGTGTGACTGTCTGTCCTTCTGTCTGTCTGTCTGTCTGTCTGTATGTCCATCTGTCGGTCTGTCTGTCTGTCAGGCTGTGTGTGTGTGTCCCCCTATCAACTCTTAAACGGCTGCAGCAATCGAAACAACATTTGGTAGGAGTAAAGATCTATACCTGAATATCTCAATGCCGTATTTGAAAATGATGTCAGTGCTACCAAATACTGAAAAATCGCAATTGAAATGTGAGCTCCATGTTGGATATCTTGGAAGGTATGAATGGGAGCTATTTCAAAATTGGCACACGTATAGATAATAATATTTCAGTTTAATTTCCAGGAGCACCTACACTATCAATTGGAATTCAACCAAATATTGTATGTGCTATGTGTACATAAGCAGATATGACTGAGCGTATTATTAAGATCCACCAGGGCTCCCAACTGTTAACATCATCATCATCATCATCTTGTACAGTTTCCAGCCCCAGGCTGGGTCTGTTTGAAACACAAGCCTCGCCACTTAGTTCTTTCTTCCCACCACCTCTCCGCTGTCACTCTGGTCCAGTCCTCGCCTCTCTTCTTGACACATTCCTCCACTCCTTTCAGCCATCTATCTCTTGGTCTTCCCCTTGGTCGTTTCTTCTGCATCTGCATCTCATGTATCTTCCTGGGAATCCTCCTCTCATCCATTCTCCTTAAGTGTCCATACCACCTCAGTCTTGATGTCTCAATCCTACCTTGCAAGGGCTCCTCTTTCACCATTTCCCTGACCTTTTCATTCCTCATCCTGTCTCTTCTTGTTACTCCGATCCTACTTCGCAGGAACTTCATTTCACCTGCCTGTATTCTGCTTATGTCTCTTTTCTTCATTGTCCACGTTTCTGAAGCATAGGTCAGTATCGGGATATAGTAGCTTCTGTATAACACTTCCTTGCTTTTTTGTGGGACATCTTTATTCTACACTAAGCTCCTAATGCTTCTCAGAAATGCTTCTGCCTGTCTGCCACGTTCCATAATCTCTTTGTCATTTCTCGCATTTTCCTCCACTATACTTCCCAAGTACTTGAGACTTTCCACTTTCTTCTGCTGTCCACCTCCAAGTGTTATCCCACTCATTGGTCTGTCCTTTTTCCTGGTTGTTAACAGGATCTCACATTTACTGATGTTGAATTTCCATCCGTACTCTCCCACTGTTTCTTCCCAAGCCTTCAGTTGCTCCTGAATTTCCTCCTCCTTGTTTCCCCAGACCATGAGATCATCTGCAAACACCATTGCTTTCATCTTATCTTCTCCTATCTTTCCTGCTATCCGTGTCATTACCTCGTCCATAACCAGAATAAAGAGAAGGGGTGACAGCGCACTACCCTGTTTCAGGCCACTGTTAACAAATGCTCTGAATTTCGTTTATCCAAATACCAATATATCAGAAAGTATGCAAGTTGACAGTTTTAAACTATGCACACGTATAGTACCTGACATTCTATATTAATTTGGAGTCTAACATATATACGTCAGTGCTACCAACATGATTCTAAGCCTGCTGAGAGGTCCAACTTTAAATACATGTAACTTCCATACTATCATTTGGATTTCAACCAAATTTCGTATGTGCTATATGTACCATAACAGATATGACTATGCGTATTCTTAAGAGCAACCAGGGCTGCCAACTGTTAATGAATGCTGTCTCTATTTTTGTTACCCTAATATCAATATATCAGAAAGTATAAAAGCCAATAGCTCTAAACTTTGCATACTTATAGTTCTTGGCATTCTAGATTAATTTGGAGTAACTAATATACGTCAGTGCTGCCAACATGATTCTAAGCCTTCTGATAGGTCCACTTATAAAATGCATGTAACTTCTATACTAACCAATGGATTTCATTCAAAATTGGCACAACACTAGGTCATATTATTTCAGATTATTTCCGACCAATACATGCATGACATTGCTGCGAACATGATATTACGCGCGCTGTTAGATTCAATGTTTAACTTCATGCAACGTCCATGCTATCCATTGGACTTCAACCAAATTTTGTATGTGCATTCTGTACCTTAAGAGATGGAACTAAGAATATATTCAGTCACCAGGGCTGCCAACTGTAATGCTCTATTAGGCTACATTATGTCAGGTATACAGTATTTCGAACTAATTATAAATTTCGATATTACCAACTTAATTTCTTCATTATTCTAGATAGATCCATATAGATTAATCATTGGCATGAATCTTAAATTTTAAGAAAATTAGGCTCTTTAGTTGTTGTTAATATATAAGATTATTAAAAGTTGGAAAAAGTTAAAGAAATCAAATAATTAGAGGAAGGCGCAAGTTCAATGATTTGTAATACTTTATAAAAATCCGTGCATCAATACCTTTCATTTAAAAAAGGAATGAAGTAAATCGACCGGATAGAATGGCCGGACGGACTCGGTTAAATTTTCATAAATATTTCTAATATTGCCTTCGGCACTCATAACATTCCTCAGATTCAACCAATTTAAATATTTAATACCTCAAAAGATATACCTTGCTCCACTGAGTGCTATTAGACCAAAACTAACTGTGTAACTCAATTAGAACCAAAGATATGGTTGCTACAATGAGACAAAATATCGAAAATTGAGATGTAATATGGAATGGCCACTCATAACTTTCCTCAGAATCCGCCGATTTTAATAGTTAAGAGCTCAAATGAAAGCGCTTGATTCACTGAGTGTTCTTAGATCAAAACGACTGGCGTACCTCAATTAGAATCAAGGATATGATTGCTTCAATGAGTTAAAAAGTTGGAAAAAGTTGAAAAAATCAAATAATTTGAGAAAGGCGGGAGTTAAGTGATTTGTAATACTTGATAACCAATCTGTGCATGAATACCTTTCATTAAAAAAAGAATGAAGGAAATCGGCCGGATATAATAGCCGGACGGGCTCAATTAAGTTTTCATAAATATTTTAATATACTGTACAGATTACCTACAATCAAACAGAGAACAGACGTCAGGAAATGTTTCAACTCCCCTCACAAGGTGCCCTCCACTTCGCTGTGCAAATCGCAGCTTAGCGAGAATTTCTACGTCTATTGCCAGTAAATATGAACTCTGCCTCTTGCGCATGCGTGCCCAACTATTCCGTTGTGCTGTTGGGACAGCAGCCAAGACTAGAGCCAACACATCACTGCAATTCTTCATTCGACCACAGAGCAGCAGCACTAGTCACACGAAATGAGAACATGAATATTTTGTTATTGCATGTGTGATTGTGTTTTTAGTTACCTTCGCATGACGATAGTGTTGAGTTTGTTCAACATGGAAAACTTAGTGGACAATCTCTTAACTCTAGAACCACACAGTGATACTTTCAGGACATGAGCCATATTGTGGGGTCACTGGTAACTAAATTCTAAATAGTTATATAGCAATTCATTTGAACGGTTCAAAAACGAACAATAATTATATAATTTTGTAAAAAAAAAAAAAAAATCAGGGCTCTACTTGGTCGTTTCCGCCGCTAGGTGGTACCAGCGTAACTTGACCTGCGCGTGCAGGTGGACGGCTGGCTCGTTGTTTATTGAAAGTAGTATTACACTAAATACTAAGCAAATTGTGAATAACAGAAACAAATTTTCAAGGGAATACGAACATATTAAAATACTACCCAGAACACACTAAAATAAATTTCTAAGAACACTGAAAAACACTTGTGCATGGTCACCGAGAACATTTTTATCTTCCTGGGGCGCGGTGGCTCAGTGGTCTAGCTGTATGCCTCTCACCAAGGCGGTCCGGGTTCGATTCCCGGTCAATGCATGTGAGATTTTCGAAGTGAAATGCCATGTCCTGTGGTTCGGATTCCACGTAAAAAGCAGGTCTCGTGACTCATGATCTCAAGATTAACGGTCACGTTAAACTACAAGCTTCCCTTCCATTTTTATCTTCCTGTTTTGTAAATTCACCCATGTTTACAAATCCATCAAAACTGCACGTTGAAGAGTTATATATGATATCCTCTCTTAACTTCACTTCGTCAAATATAAGAACACAGATACCGTGATTCTCGTCATCCCCCTCAAATTCTTTAGTAATTGCCGCAATAGCATGTGGATTTACACCATAGGAACACTTCAGTCCACGAGACAACTTTCTTAGCAATGAAACTGACGGTAATGGGAGCAATTCACGCTTCTCGCAATGTTCATACCCTTTCATACACTTAATCAGTAGGAGTAAGCTTTCTAGTATAAATTCAGGTTCGTAACGCATTCCATGCGAATAAGCTTCATTCTTTTTAATCATGGTGCGAACGATAAGTTTTTGCTTCTACGATATACCATTCACATTATATTTCAGAATAAAAGATTTTAATTTTGCTATTTGTTTCGCCTGGTCACTTTGTTTCCTTCGGTTAAGAACGACAATACGCTTCACACGTTTTACCTCCTTACGCAATCGCATTACTTCACTCTCGAAATTATTACATGGCTGAGAATCACATTTTCCATCGCACTCAATCCCAATGCTGACACTGACTGCTCCATTTAAAACATCCTGAGCAACTGTGACTCCACTCTGTTTCTTTTCTGGAAGAGGTGAGCGTTTTATCGGACTTTCCTTTTACGAGGTTCGAAACTTAAATAACTAGGAATCCCCGGAAAATTATGCGGCACAGCAATCTCGCCTAGCTTCCACCAATCACTAACTAATTCCACCGTCTTTCCATCTATTATGAAATAATCCACGTTAATAATCATGTCATCACTAAAATGTAAGTCACACACTCGGACACTCAAAGTTAATTGTCGGTCAGCTCGTGGAATTTTTCTGTTCCATTCTTCCAAACAGTTTTGACGTGGTCTTAACAAGTGCCGACCATCTCCTTTCGATACCCAGACTTACAAGCAGGCACAAAGCAGCCTAGCATAATGATAACAGAAGTTTAAAACAAGCATAGAAATAAAACGTAAGTACAATTTGCACGCGGTAATGTATCACTGCTTGACTGCCGTCCCGTCATGTGCTTCAGACCATATGATCGGAGTGGCGCGTGGTGTTGAAATTTAGAACTACTTCATCTTAACCATTGACTCATATGGAAGCTCCACCACTTATTACTTTATTCGCCATGCTAGAGATAACACTCACAAACACAATCAACGGATCTCCCAATACAACTGAGGGAGAGAGGGTAGATGTGAGAGTTTGTGAGGGGGAGGGGTGGGTGGGACGTGCAGGTGATCAACCGGCGTTTCCAGTATTTTTACGTGTCTAAACCTTTTTGTATGTGGCACATTTTGTGATAAACCACATAGTTTTCGAAATATTTAAGAAAAACAGATAAAAACTACTGGTTTACCAACATCTCCCCCCCCCCCCAAAGCCGACGCTCAAAATGGTGATACTTTTTACCAAATAATATGTGGACTGTATGGAACAATTTGTAGCTGGGAAACTTTTACTTTGGATGTTGAGGTTAGGTCTTTTGTTGGACTAATTGCACCGTACTAGTAGACGAAATAACATCAACCTAACGGCATTTGGCGCATGCGCAGAAGAGATCACAAATTAGCAGGGTCGCGGGCGGCCCCACAGTGTGGCACTAGGGTTAAGTATTCCTGAGTGAGTGTTTCTATAAATTATGTTTCTAAATTTGTTTAGCCTACTTTTCTCGTTTTGCAAAAAGTAGACATGAGATCGATCCGGGTAAATGTGTGTCTGTCTGTCTGTGTGTGTGTGTACCCCCCCTATCAACTACTAAACGGCTGCAGCTATCGAAACCAAATTTGGTAAGAGTACAGATGTATACCTGAATATCTCAAGGCCATATTTGTAATTTACGTCAGTGCTACCAACTGCTGAGAAATCGCAATTGAAATTTGAGCTCTATGTTGGATATCTCAGAAGTTATGCATACGAACCAGAGGCGGCGCCTTACTATGGTAGCAAGTTTGCGCTACAACCAAAATTCTGGGCCTTTATTGATTCAAATAATATAATCTTAAATAGATGCGTGATGTATTGAATGTCATCACTCATAGTGGATTGGGCCGAGAGCAGTTCTTTACGCTGCGCAGGCAACCAAGGGCCATCTGTGTAGTGCACTCCTCGCTGCAACCCGGGCAGTTTGTATAGGCCAGCATATGCGAAGACGAACCTATGGAGTGCAGCGGGTGGATGGGGGGATTGGTGGGGTTGGAGCTACGTGTGGTTGGTTAACATTCCATAGAGTTCAATAGTAGATACGGTATATTCTGCTCACGGGCTGTAGATGTGGCAGCAACATTAGCACGCTCTGGTGGCTAACAAGCACTACACTTCGTCTCCACTTAAGATATGTACAGTACTTGCATGATTGAAAAGCAATATATAATAACAATATAAATCTTCTACGTATATTTGTATTTGATATAGATAAAAGTTATTTGAAACATACAGTGTTATCAGTTTAGCTAAAGCGAGTAGGTGACTAGGCCTACTACTACAGATGTTACGACCGTCGGCACTCTCTGAAAAGTTCATATTTTGTTGTGACTGACCGATTTGCTACGTTTCAATTGTGTATGGATTTGGCTTGTTATCTGTTTCGTTGTGAGAAATTGGTGATCGTGGAATTTTCTACCTGGTGAAACACACTGGAATTATGTGTCCGCAATTTTTCTTTCTCGTCAGTTCCATAATACAGCATCATTACTTTTGTTACCGGTATTTTTAAAGTTTGGCATCTATCGTGGTGGGTTGAATGTGAGTTGTTTAACACTAAACGTATTTCACAGTTGTCATCCATCGTTTTTACGATATCTGCTCCATTTGAAGCGTATTGTGTTTGTCGTTAGCATTATTGGTACGGTAGTGAGAACGAAATGAATGTGACTTGCTGTTGAAGTGTGCGATACGTAGCCTATTCGTTTCGTTCTTCTGTCCATGATTGGAAGTGTGCATGTACCTTACCGTGTTTCGTATAATTTAGCAGGTTTGCAGTATAATATTTATGAATCTGATTCAACGTTTAGGTGGATGGTGATGTTTCTTCAGACTGTTTACTATAAGGGTATATAATTACTGTAGGTAGCTACAGCACTGCATTAGGCCTACCGGTAATAATTGAGATGATGAATTCAGTCCAGTCACTCTTAGGGCGACCGTTTTCCTTTCTTTCATTAGAGGAGAAACACGAGGTTAAGCGACTAGGTAGGCCAAAGCCTCACCTAAAGATCACTCAGAGTGTTACGACAAAAATTAGAAGTTTTAACAGAAATTTTCGTCCCGACGTGTATGATAAATTATGACTGGATGAGTGGTTGTGAAGTTACCAATACCTTGTTTTGCTTCCCATGTATTTTGTTTGGGGGTGAAGATTCATGGACAACGAATGGTGTGAGTGATCTGCAGCATGTTCTGACCGAGCTAAAAAGCATGCTTCATCAAAATTGCATATGAATAATACCTTGAACTTGTCATGTTTGCCAATGTTAATATAGCACAGCAGATGGACACAGGATACCGAAGAGCAATAGAAACTCATAATCTAAAGGTAGCCCAAAATAGGTATGTTTTGAACATTATAATTAACTGTACGGTATTAGATTTTGTGGTTAATTTGAGTTGGCATTGCGCGGACATGACGAGTTCGATACATCAAGCAATCCGGGTTTCTTCGTGGACTAATCAATTTTAGTGCAGAATTAGATAGTGCTATGAAAACTAATTTAGAAAAAGCGACTGTATTCAAGGGCACCTCAAAAACAATACAGAATTAAATTCTGCAGTGCATGCTTGAAGTTTGCCATGAGGAAATTCCAAAGAAATTGAAGAGTCAGAATTTGTGTCTGTCATAGCAGATGAAACAAGTGACGTAGCATCAATATATCAGTTGATCATTGTATATAGATACTTGGTCAACTTGAAGCCAGTGGAAAGATACTGGTGGTTTATTAATCCTGCGGGGCAAAATGCAGAATCATTGGCTGCATGCATATCTGATGAGCTCAAACGTCACTTTCTTGGTTGTGGACATAAGCTTATCGCACAAACGTATGATGGAGCATCTGTTATGAATGGTTCTAAACATGGTGTCCAGGCGATAATAAAGCAGAAGTATACATCAGCTGAATACGTTCATTGTCATGCTCACCAGTTAAATTTAGTCTTGTTGAATGCAGCCTCAATCAACATAAGTGTGAAGATTTTCTTTGTAAGCCTTCAAGGACTCTGATCCTTCTTCTCAAACTCTCCTCAAAGAACTGCAGTTTTAGATGAAATAGTTGGAAAACGTTTGCCTGGATCAATCCCTACTACTGTAGATGTAACTTCCAAACACGATCAGTGAATACTGTCTTTGAGTACAGAAGTGAGTTGATAGAATGTATGAAAGTAATTCAGGAAGATGTTAGAATTAATACTGCAACATCTATTCTTCAAGCCTCTGGATACATTGGTATTTTCAATTATGATAATTTTACTATTTGTTTTCCTTTCTTCCATAAAATCTTGCCACATGTAGACATTTTGTACAGTCAGCTTCAGAGGCGTGACTGCACTCCAACAGCAGTTCTGGCAAGACTAAAATCTTTCGAAATAGAGATTCTGAAACTAAGAAATACCATCAATTCCACATCAGAGCAGTCTGGCATAGTCTAGAAACGAAAAGTAGAAACAGAAAGAAACATACAGGCAATTGAAGTTTGTGATGTCATTTTGACTGAAATGTCAGACAGATTCCGTTTTCTTGGTCACTTGGGAGCAACTGCACTCTTTCTTCGAGACAAATTTGCAGAATACGAGCTGCACTATCCGGATGAAAATGTCCGGTTTGTTCAACAAGCTTACCCATTCATTGAGTGCAGGAAACTTGAGACAGAACTTTCAATTATTTACAGTATATTAGAATTTAGACACATATCAGGTGCTCTGCCACTAAAGGAATTCATTAGGGACAATAATTTAAGCTCAACATTCAGTGAATGTGTTAAATTAGTGAGTGTAGTTCTGACTATCCCCATTACCTCTTGTGAGGCGGAACGATGTTTCTCCACCCTGAAAAGGATTAATACGTTCTTACGAAATACAATGCCTCAGGAGAGATTATCAGCCCTTGCTATGCTGTCGTCTGAACGAGATTTCATCATGCAAATAAGGGACTTCAATGAGAGAGTCATTGACATGTTTGCAGTGTAACCGTTCGGCCGAGGTATGCGATGACCCATCCGCTATTACATCGCATTCCTGGATTTCCAGGACAGAGTGGAGTTAAATGAACATGAATTCAAATAAGGAATGTGTCGGAAATTCAGTTGAAAATTCACAAAAGCAGAGGGTAACACGAGATAAAGTATCTCCAGGGTCGTTACGGGCTTAAATTTAATTTTAAAAAATTACAAATAGAAATGGGCGCCACCAACTGAATCCCTAGCAAACCACATCCTTCCTGGTTAAGCCTTAATTAAGACAAGGAAAGGATTGGAAAAACCACATCATCATCAGATCACAACTAAGATAAAAACAAATTTATTCAAACTTTGATAGTCAGACAGAAATATTAAACACACATCCTACCTAAGAGTATGGTCGAATGCCAACGTTAGATTGTCATTGTCCTGAAAATCGAACCATCTCTTTGCTATTCAAAGTGTACTTCATCTACAAAAATATGAAAATTTTCTAAAGTTCGCTTGGGTTCTCAGGTTCACCGTAGCACTATGTCTATGCGTCACTGACATTTGTGATTCCTGAGACCTAACTTCTCTTTAAGTTAACATCATGAATGTGGATGTCAAAAAAAATAAGAATCTGTCTAAACAAATTATTCAAATAACACATATTTAAATATCAACTTATTTTTATGGCTTGAATGGCATTATTCACATGCTGAAAATCTCAGTAAATGCTCCTAGAAATCTAACATTTAATTTACATTATACTTACACTTTCACTGTTTATTGCTTTTTCGTGAATCAAAGAAACTTCACTAATCATTAGTTATCATCATCATTATATCAAAATTAAATATCTCTCACATTAGTTCTCATCCCAATATTCATTATATTCAAGTCAGAATAAATAATTTATTACCATCAAATCATTTAAATGAATATTATAATTATCAATTCATTATATTCTTCAATTATCCACACACTCTCATTTCAATATCTCATTCAGATTAAATCATCTCAATTCATCCATTTAAATTGTTTAATTCATTAATTCAAGTTGCAATTCATCAAATTATTTAAATCATATTTCTTATTTAAATTTATTTAAATCCATTTAAATGTATTAATCATCAGCTTCTTTAATTAATTATCACCCTTTAATTCAGTTATTCATCAGCTGTTTAATCATTTATTATTTTATTTAATTCAGTTA
Source organism: Meconema thalassinum (assembly GCA_946902985.2). Taxonomy (NCBI): domain Eukaryota; kingdom Metazoa; phylum Arthropoda; class Insecta; order Orthoptera; family Tettigoniidae; genus Meconema; species Meconema thalassinum. The sequence goes on from OX336393.1 coordinate 419,789,633, forward strand.
ATTTATTCAACCTTTAATTCATCCATTTATTTAATTCATCGATGTATTCAAAATTTAATTTATCAATTTATTAAAATTATAATTCATTTGGTTATTTAGATTTTTATTTCATCGAGTCATTTAGATTTTTATTTCATTGGGTCATTTAGATTTTTATTTCATTGGGTCAGATCATTAATATGCTTAAACTTCAGATTATTATTTTATAAATTATTATTATCAGAAAATCTTGTATTATCAGAATTATTTATTTATTTAATTTCGATTTTTTTAATATAGGTTATAGAACGTTGTCTTACAGTTTTATCACTTCCAAGTTATATCTCGTATTTAATTATCATGCCAAAAAATTATTATTGCCTTCACAAAATCACGTTGGATCTCACTATCCAAAACTTCATCATATACTCTCACTTTATCAAATACCATATTTGAATACCATAATTATTCCTCATAACACCATAATTATTCCACATAACACCATAACTATTCAGCGCACAGCATGAATCTCAAAAATATGCTAGACTGGGTTCAACAACCTCATGTCTGCCTCAAAATACTCATTAGCAATATTGCAACTTCCACTTGGCAACTTCCAAAATACCTATCACAAACTTCACTTAATCACGTTGCATGATCTACAAAAATATATAATTGGCTTCAAATTATTAACGCACACGATCTCCAAGAACTGTATAATCTGATCATATCTAGACAACTTCTTAAACAATAAGGAAAAATTACCTTAGTAATCGTAATCCAATTCAAGATCTGCTTTCAAATAGAGCATAAATTCTCTTAAGATTCTCAAAATTCACTTCAAAGAAAAACACCAATGTGTTATAATATCTCACATCAAAAATATGTAATAATGATCTGCCTCAAAATAAATCTTGACCATAAATGATTCATCTTACATGATTCAATTACTTGAAATCCTTCTCAAAGGTATCAAACTACTCACAAAAGAGTATCAAAAGTATCAAAAGTATCAGCTGTTAAATGAAAGTACTCTCAAAAGAGTATAGCAACAAAATATTGGATTGGCAAACAATAATTACAAAATGTAACCCTGCTGACATTTATTTTTAATTTACTTAACAAAATTCGACTAATGTGTGACTAGTAGTTTCTTGTTTAATCCTCTTACGATCTTAAGTACACTCGGATGATAAAAATGAGGCCCTCGACTGGCAGGTAAGGTGTGTGCCACCACTCAATCGCCTAAAGCGTAGACTACCATGATAATGCCCTAGACGATGGGTCAGGTGATTGCCACCACGCAATCGCATAAAGCGACAGGCCCCATCTCGTAGACTGATGAGTGAGTGTACCAGATTGGAATCAACAAGTCTCTAGTTGTCACATAAAAGCGATATTCATTCACTTGAGTGAATAAAATCTTAATATCACCAAACAATCCAATAAAAATCCCCACTGATGAATTATACATACTCGCTAGTATACAATGAACTGACGAATAATTTAAATTATTCAATTGCAGATCACGAGTTCTAAACACTCGCCACAAAAAAATATCTATCCGAGAAATACTATCCTTACTGAAAAAAATCAAAAAGACCAAACTTCTGCCTAATAAAGCCAACCAATGGTGAGAACGTCGTATAACGGTGCCTGCCATATCATATGGTAACACCATATTCTAGCAAATGGAGCAAAAATATATCTAAGCCATGTCAAAAATAATCGTAGAACTCCTACTAGAAATATATACAAGTATGCCCAGTGTTCATGAAAAAATCATATCAGGAAGGTCATAACTCTTACAATACCTTCTTAATTCAGCTGTTAATATAATTCAAAGATCGCCGATTATCCTCATGTGTGCCACAAATTTCTCGAAAGATCGACGAAAACATTGTATCACCCACTGAACTAACGATCGACTTCATATTCCAAGTGAATCTGATGTTGGATATCCTCTTCTTCAGGAACCGAATCCATCGCTCTGTGGTGCCATCACGTCTCCGTATCCGCCTAGCCCGACATGATGAATTCAATATTATCCATCACGGATATAGTCCAAACTCTCCCATAAAAGTTCAAAAATGTAGAGTACCCCATACTCTTCAAATATGTCACGCCACTGTCCCATACAATGTTCGGTTTGCATATGACAAAAGTTAATCTCCACAGCGGCTGAATTTCACTAGTAGAAAATAAATTATTTAGAAAAGTGTATCGATTTCTTAAACACCCTGTATCTGTGTTCGTAACTGATATTTCATAATTGTTCATGAAAAGCAACTATAATGCTGCACGTGCCACTGTTCATAAAGTGCAAATTCTTGTAACAGTTCACTTGCCAAAAAGCATTAATGTTGGACGGACCCCATGGTCGCCTTAAATATTCCGGTCTAAAATGCATTATCTAATAAGCCGTAATACAGTTGAAATATGTCCAAGTCCATTTAAAGGTTCACAATAGCAGTGTATAATTGCTTTCTGCTTGCACAATTGGACTGTCGAAACCCAAGTCCAAACTTATTAAGTTTGACAAAATGTCGAAATAATGTTCAGCTGCTTGCATATCGCCTGCTTGTAAAATGTCGGCCCCAGCACGACCTGTTCCGCCTTACTGTTCTCGTATAATGCCACACTGAAAACTGGCCTCATTATATCACTTCGCTGTGCCGTTCTGTATTAAGAATGCAGCTCGAAATAATGTTCTCAATTCTACCATGAAGCTGCGTATTACTTTAATGAACTGTAACATTGGAAAAGCATTGCTGTTTCACATAACTGTAGCCACGATGTTGAAAATACATCTGCCCGAACACCGGCTCTCTTTCACTTCCACGCCTTGTGTAACATGCCTTGCTAACTGATTCTCGCACTGCACACCGTGCTCTGCTCAGCAGGACTGACTGACCTACTTTCGTTCCCCTGGCGCACGTTGCTATCAGCTTAACTTGCTGGACTAATAATGTCGTTTTCCTAGCGAACCATGTGCTCTGCTTAGCTCGACTGGCTGGGATAGAACTGCTGTTCTCAGACGGTGTGACGAGCTCCACTCGGCCCTATCACGTGACATTCCCCTTTCTTCTGCGGTCATACGTCTCAACTATAATCTCGACCACAATAATATCGGCAAATAAGTTATAACATAACTTAAGGAGTTATCTGCCTTTCTTCAAGTTATCACCATAGATTTCTTGATATTTCCTTTTCTTCTGATATTATATAATGTTTCATTCCTTATAGATCTTTATAATACTCCAATATTCCTCCCATAGTTCCATCTGCTTGACTGGTAGTGCCTCCTTCATCCTCGGCCTCCTACGTCATTTCCTACCATTCTTCTCGACTCAATCTGAGCGCTATCTTTTCTTCTTTCCCCATAAATCTCAACTATGGCTAGATCTCAACTGGCGTAGCCGATAGCCCCAACTAGGTATCCGGTACGGCAGGGAGGAAGGAGAGGCGTGTTGATATTCTCTACAAATAGGTGAGTATTGTGGCATAACCTTCAAGCCAAGGAGTACAAATAGTATAAGCTAACATATGTTCAAATTTCAGAATTTCCTTATTTTGGATCTGTTCGGTATCTACGGGATGTTTTGGCTACCGGTACTCTTATATCAGTGATCATAGTCATAATAGTTTCGTGCACCACCAACTTTTAGATCCACCAGCCGCCACTGATAGGAACTATTCCAAAATTGGCACACATATACTGTGCCCAATCAGTCACGGCAGTCTGGCATCGAAATCAGGTCTCATCAGAGAAGACCAGGCACATGGTTATGCCTAGAGTCGAACCATTGATCTCTGAGGGGGAGCAATTACAGGGAACCCAAAGAGCAATGAGAGGTATACTGACATATAATAATGTAGCATGATTTCACGACCTATATGTGAATATCATAGCAGTTTAAGGTGAAGAATTATAGCCAAATGCAAGGAAATATACGTTTTCTTAGCATACGAGGATGAGAGGAGGCCAGTTCAACGTTTTACAAATCACACTTAGCAAGTGGGTGGAGACCTTAGGCGCCGAGCGCACTATTTACGTCTGGACCGAGGAGACAGCCCAAAATTAATGACTCGGGTATTCACCGCTTGACAACGATGGAATCGGGAGTAGGGTTGATGGCCCACGGAAATTAATTAATTACAGCCAAGTGGAGCATTGAAATGGAGTGAAATATACACCCAGGTGAATATATTCACGGAGAGGTAATTTAGGAGTGGGTTTTCGCCTAATTTAAAGCCGATATCTCCGAATGAACGCATTACAACCTAGCCTACGCTCGAGAGCCGTGATTTTGTGACCAGCCAAAGGGGAACCACCACGATGGCGTCCTGACGCGCTGAACTAAGGCAATTAATTGGAATTAATTGGCCGAAGCGATCGCGTACACGCGAACGGTTATGAAACCTCCACACCTAAATGAACAAGGTGTATATGTCATTTCGGCTGAAGAGGTATTATTTCAAGAAAGGAGTCGCTCTCATGTGTCCAGTGGACTATTTTGTACGAGAAACCTTTATATGGGGGGGGGGGGGAGCAGCTCACACCAGCCAGTTGTCTTGTTGCCTTCAGTCTGTATACACGTAACTAATACGCTGCCAGTAGCGCGCCAAATGTTAAAGTATCAACGCTCCGCCGTTGAAGAACAATAGAAGCAAGTCATAAAGCTTCATAAGTAATCATGAAGTGCGTCGAAGTAATTTAATACAGATATTTATCTATTATCTGACGCAAATATAAATTCGCCACAGCGAAAGAGGAACTTATAATGTTTTTGAACATTTCATATACCAGGAGGTATTGTCAGAATTGTATATGACATTATCATCAGCATCACTACAATGATGGGAGCTTGGGAATCATTGCCACCTAATCTGGATAGTGAGCTGAACGATATTGCAGGTGACGAGGATCGAACGTCCGTAAAACGCTGTTAGATTTTCACGTAGACCAGCGGTTGGCGTAATTGCATCGCATCTCTGAGATCAGGCGTAGGAGAAGTCCGATTTAAGGATCAACCTGTGAAGTAGTGAATAAGTGTACATAAATTGTGTAATAGTGATTTAAAAGTGTTCATGTGTAGAGTGATTAATATGCTTTGTGTAGAAGTGAAAGAGGCCACTGATAAAAGTATGTTTATCAGGTGGAAAATGGGAGAATTTAAGTGTTGTGTAAAATATAACAGGATGGCTTAAATCAAGCGTCATGGTAGCGCCAAAGCTGAAGTGCTGGCATTATCCAGCGAAAAGGAAAAAGTGAGTACCAATTTACAATGTTATTATAACTAAATAGTTCACCATGTAACGATTTATCACTTTGAGAATAAGATGTAACAGTCACTTACTGAACGAGTTTTCACCACTCGTCTTGAATAAAATATGGCTTGGAAGGTGATTTGTTTAGGGCCATTCAGGTCGAAAATAGTGATGGATGTAACGGTAACGTTAAATGAATAATAATAATAATAATAATCTGGGGTCGGCAACAGTAAAGTAATAGGCATTTTTGGCCTAAATAACGTTCAAAGTGTCATGTCTGATATAAAGATACTGTATTTTGGTAAACAGTAAGAAAGTAACGTGGAAATTAGCGAAATACGAGAGCTTTTTCAGTGTCAGTGAAATGTGGAATGAATATTTGATATGGTCAATCCTTAGGGTTATATTTGAGGACCATTAAAGTAATGTAAGCCAGTAAATTTATACATTGTTATTAGGAGCTATTTAAAGCTTTGGCTTAAGTAATATGGCAGAGAGAACGCGGGTGCCTTAATAATTGAGTCATCTATGTGAAGTATTGTTTGAAGCCGCATATTGCGTGCAGAAATAACGTAGAATCCAGTGATGTACGTAAATAAATAATTGCGGGGACCAACTAGTATAGCTTGCGCGTTAGGTGAGAAGTTGGCTAAATCTACGAGTTAGTATCGCCCTTGTGCATACTCTATTATTCGCAGCGAATTGGACAGAGCCTGTCTGTATCCAACGCTTGCATGAATTATGGTCACGAATGACGTCCGTCGAGACGCAGTGAGCATGTGTATAAATGATCTACCCTGAGAGGTAAGGATCATATTCGTCGTTTAGGAAACGCAGATTTCCTTATATTGTATTGACAGCTGCTGGTGAAAATCGTGGATTTTCACTATGATGCGCGTCTAAAGCCACTAGTAGTCACCATAGAACGGCAAGGCTATCACAGGAATTCCATCCCCAGCTATGAATGTTAATAAGGAGCCGAATTGAGCCCAATACACTATAAAGATAGGTGTTAAATAATTAAATGACTCAATTACTTAGGAACCACACTTAGCGTAACTCCAGTACTGCAGTAGTAAACAAACCTGACCTTGACAGCAGATGAGAGGAGGTGGGGTAGTAGACCACTTCTGCGGCAGCCATCTTGACTAGCCAGCTGGAACGAATTTTATTGCCTGCTGAGGGGAGAGAAGGTCGGTCGACCAGTCCCTTGTAAATTAGAGTCATAGTAGGACACTGAAGAATCTCGATATTTCAATATGCAATTAAGATATGATTATTATGATGATGCCAATTGAATTGGTGTGTTGCAACACACATACGTTGTTGGATCATAGAAATCAGATAATATTTGGCTCAGTTATTCTCTGAGGAGGAAAACTGAACCAAAATAATGTAGGCATCTTCTTTTAGAATGCATTTTGCCAGTTCACGCTAATTTATGCAGACGGGTATGTGATTTCCCAGAACATGACACGTTGGTAACGATATAAGCCCGACAAGACCCAGAAAAATCGTTTTATGGTGAAACTATAAATAATTCTATCCTTGTTTATTTTGGAAGGGATAAGTACCACTTTTCTTAAAGCGTTCATATTGATGGAAAGAAGGAAGATGATTCACACGACACAACAAATATTTGTTAATTAATGCAGAAAATATTGAATTTATGCTAATCAAGGTAAATGCCATAAGAAACGGAGTAATGTTTTATTAATGTCATTTAGATGTGATGAACACTGTGGAAACCCATGGAAGTCTGAAAGTATCATTGATAGGATGCTAGAATTAGATTTGAGTGCAGTGTAGCACTATTTTAAGAAGAAAACTCACAGAATAACCCAATTTTTATTTGTGGGAATTAAATATAATTTGTCCTTTATTTGTATTTGTTATATAGCCATGATTTTATACCAGTAAATATTTTATTTTAAGAATATGTTGTGTATTTCATGTAGAGTAGTTACCTGGTAGACTCAAATCCTGAGCGTGTGGTCGTATGGTGGGCAGGACAGTTGGGTACATGGGGGATATGTCTCTGTACTAGGATTGAGACACAGGTACTGCTAAAAGTTGGCCAAGATATTAATGGTAGAAGCAAATACAGCATAGAAATTAGGATATAATAGGAAAAGGCCGCGTCCCATTTGTTAATAAGCCATCACGTAAAATAAATGTTGATAATCCTCCATAAGACATGCTTAAATGTAAATGTAACTTACACATCACCCTCTTAATTATCATGTCGCCCAGTTGTGTGTGCCAAAGCATGGATACCCATATATTTATCATGGCGAGACCCAAGTGGGGCATTCGACAGTACAACCGAGACCTTGGAGGGTTGCTGCGATGTCTTAACGTGGACCACCTCCCATGATGAGGCATCTTTTAAATTTATCATGGCGCCCAGTACGTGGATGGCTTATGGAATTCAGAAAATCCCATAATAATAGCATGGTTTTCATGGGGAAAACCATAAAAATAATATTTTTCCTCAAACTCTGTTTGAGCGATTGTGAGTCTTTCTAGATGATATTCAGACGTCAGACACTGTTGTCAGACGGGTACGCGGGTCTGTACCCATTCCATAGGCGGTTTTGACATTTCGTAATATGTTGTTGTTGTTGTCGCGGGATCGGAATCCTTTTCTTTCCAATAGAACGCGCCAGCATATTCAGCTGCGACCTACCTGAATCTCAAATTAAGAAATACAGGATGGCTGGAACTGAAGACGTACTCAGGTGTATTGCTGAGTTAAGGGAACATTTTGATGATGTTAATGCTAAGAGAAAGGAAGAAATTAGAGAATTTAAAGATGAAATAGCGGGTAGATTGGATGCCAATCAAACCGAAATAAACACTAGATTAGAGGCTAATCAAGCTAGTGTAAACACGCAGTTAGAGTCAAACCTAATAGAGGTTAATAAGAAAATGGACGACGTTAAAGAGTCTGTGCAGCGTGAAGTAAATATTCAATTAGAGAATAATCGAGCTAGTATTGTTAGCGTGGTCTCAGAAATGCAAGCTGATAACGATAAACGCTTTGAGTCTATAGAATTAAAATTAGAAAATAATCTGCAAGCGTGCAGAGAGTCACAGCGTGAGATTAACGATAGCTTAAGCGGTATGTCCATAGAGCTTAAAGACATTCAGAGTCAGAATGAAGCTAATACTAAACGTCAACTAGAGCAATTTAATACGTTCACTCAGACCGTGGATCAAAGGCTCGAGGATAGCGACGTAAAGTGGAATACGCGAATGGCAGGTTACGCCAAGGCGGTAGACGAAGCCTTGAGAAAACAGGATCAGAATATCCTTGACCAATGCAAGGAAATCCAGCAAATAAAAACTTCTGATCAAGAGAATAAGGAGATAGTGTCAAATATGAAGAGGCAGGTCGGGAAGGTGCAGAAAGAATTGGAACAAACTCAGAGCGACCTAGCAGTTATCCATAAAAGACAGGATGAGGACCAGGGAGAAATCACGAAAATAAGGACTGAAATCTCTCATATACAAGGTCACATTCAAAAGGAAGTTACAGGCTTACGAGAAGAATTAGAACTTCGAGAAGGCTTGAAGACTGATAAGACTCTTGCCGAAGTAAGAGAAAGTCTAGCGGGGGAAATTATCCACCTGAAGGAAAACCTTAAGGATGATAAGGAAAATGTATTTTCTATGGCTGAAAGAAACCGAGATCGCCTAGAGAAAATAGAACGAGAGGTATTAGCTCGTTTGGAAAGGGCAGAAAATAGGCACAGCCAAATCGAGACTAGAATGATCGCACAGGAGGAATCCATGTTGCGGAATCCTAGGTCTAGCGAAGGAAGTATAGACGAGAATAGGAGAAACAAATGGGCAGAGATAGAAATACAGCCCACTCCAAAGAATGCAGCCATGCTGGGTAGATTATAGGCTGAGGAATAACCCACCCACCAAGGGAAGATGATTGAGAGAAGGAAGCAGATTTGGGATTGGAAAAGAAGGATAGAAAAATAGGAGGAGAGTCCCACAAAATTAATAGGTTGAGATTTAAATACCCTTAGAAGCAGTTGCCAATGGAAATTAACTCTCGGATACTTAAAGTGGGTACGAGCTTGGTCGAAGCTGACGGGAGCCGCAGCTAAGACTTGGGCAGTTTGCCAGAGGAAGGCTTTAGTGTATTTCCTTCCAAGCACGAATAAAAGTACTATAGGGAAGGGTGATGGTCTGACAAAACTGAGAGCAAACGATTTATTGTATATGAACGAGGGAATAAACCTAGGAAGAGCTAGGGAAGCCAGGATCCTGCCTAACTGTAGTATCAGAGAAATGATGAATCCAAAAACAAATATTTAATTTATTTAACAATTCAGGATTAATTAATCTTTTTAACAAATAAATATTTTTTAATCTTATTAGCAATTTGAGGTCGCAGACCTCCGACAACATTAAACGGTTGCTCCAGGCAATTGACAATTTACAAGGTTTCAAACCTTACATGTTTCTAAAATCTTTATAAGATTTAAACAAATGAGCAATGAAATAATTAAAGCTTGAACGTGAATTGGAGTACAAAAAGTGCACCTTAAGAAATTCAGGAGAGAATGTTCTAGAGAAAGTGACAACTTTGAAAATAACAATAATAACAACATGAAAAATAAGATAGAAGTTCCTACAACTTTTTATATTTATACAGAATTAATATATGAGAATTATACAAAGAGGGCAGGTCACTTACTGTGAAACCTGAAGAAAGTGAAAGGGAAAGTTCTAGACTTCCCAAGTTTGAGCAGGAATCACTCGCCAAATGGGACAGTTTCCATTTCGTGAGACCTGAACATGACTCGCTCAAGAGTTTAAAGAAATGTTCTCCCTGAGCATAGGAAAGGGACAACGTGATATAAAACTTGTATCACACAAGCAATTATGCAGAATTTAATTAATGTTAAACTAGCAAAGTTGGAAGGGCACCTCGTGAGTAACACCTTATAGAAAGTTACAATTTTATTAATAATGGTTGTTAGTAGAAGGTTGAGGAAAGATCATTGGGATATAGGATCAATGTTCATGGCCGTATTTAAATATAACCGGACGATCGCGACGCGGTAGAAACGTGGAGCAAGCACTGATTATCACTGTAGTCTATGAAGATGGATGCAAAGTTCACTATAGAAACACTAAAGTTCATAAAAAAGAAAGTTATTGCAATTACGGAAAGAACTGATTGCACTATATAGGTGAGAGTCTATTTCTTGAAAAAGTTGTGATTTACAATCAAATGCGCCATAGAATGTTCCAAAGGTTCCAGCGGTGGAAGAAAGTTAGCTATTACAAAAATTTGTAAGGAAGATTCCTCATTTTAAATATCATTGTCCCAAGTGAGCGAAAAACACTTGACGACAAGACTCGCAGATAGAGTACAAGATCTCGAAGGTTCCAGAACGACCTTAGCAGAAAAATGGGGTTGAGAACATCCAACGGAGGAAATAGCTTTATAATTATAGACAGCGGGTATTAGATAATATCCCACGTAGCGAGAGGATTTCTCGTTTGAATAGCTTAAGAAAAGCTCTTTTTTAGTAAGGTTGGCTTATACAAGCAAAAGCTCAACATGGCAAATCCCACGAAGAATGATTATTGCCCCAAAGTAAATAATTTCACACTGTCTATAAATTATAATTAAAAGCACGTGGAAGTTAAAACCATGAAGATGAGGATAAAACTTTTAAAAAGGTACTTATCTTGATTTCATGTTGAAGTCGAAGATTCCGTTGATAATTACTTAGCCAACATGGCGTAGAAGAGGGTGTGCCTCTTGGTTTGAGGAGGCTAAGCTCAAGAAGAGCTTTTACTGGCCGAGTCAACTGCAGACTGAGAAGTGAGTGCAGCTCAACGGAGCACGGAGGGACCAAGAAAGAGGGGAAGGAGTGGGGGGTAGGAGACAAAAGGTATACATATCAGCATAACCAACTTTAAAGAAAAAAAATAATCTTCTTTTGCTGAGCTGGTCTTCAAAGAGTTGACAACAGTATCTGGTAGCCAAATGGATATGGAATTCCTCTTGCGCGAGGAAGAGTTGAAGAGCTTCAGAGATTCGTTGTTATATGACGCTAGGTGGGTCACAGAATATATATCTGGAACAGACTCATACAAAATATAAGAGATTTGCACATAAAGGAGAAAACAAATGATCACTGTTGGTGTTTGGCAAAGAGGAAGGAAGAAATGATCATGCAAGGAGCAGTAGACATTATATCTCAGGTACCGTGTATTCAAAGAATACACCACATGCCAAGTGACAGCCCGTATACCACACCTGGTATGCCAATTGCCATGTCAACACCGCATGAAAATGCTGTTCAGAATCAAATAGTCACTGTCGTAAGGGCTAATGATGAGAAACCAAAGAAATACTCGGGGAGTAATTCTAATATGACACCCAAGTACTGGCTTAAAGAAGTGTCCGAGTACTTGAATGACGCGAAAGTACCGCCAGAGCGCAGGTTGAGAGCGATTGAAAAATTAACTGAAGGTGAGTGTGCCTTATGGTTTAGGAGTTTTCGGTACACGTTCGACACCGTTGACGAATTTCGCCAAGCATTTTTAAGCAGATACTGGAACGCGAGCATCCAACAGAACCTCAGATTGGACTTGTATTCCAGGCGTTACAGTACTAGTTATCCGACTAAGTACGGAGAATTCTTTGTGAGTCAATTGTGCCGTTTTCGCGAGCTTGATGAAGGACATAGAGAGTCAGATTTGTGCATAGCGATAGCCAAGCAGCTACCGTATGAAGTACAACGTCTACTAATCTCAGCAAACGCCAAAACTGCGATCGATATGGAGGAGGTGCTAAGACAACTCGATCTAACCACAGTGCAGCACACAAGGCAAAGTCGAAACGTGGAACAAATCAACATGACGACTACACCGACTGAACCGACTAAGGTGCAGACAAAAAGCAAGTCTACAAGCACCGAAACAGAAAAATCCGACTGGCAACGTGAAGGACGTGAAAACCAAAATTGGAGGCCAGCATATCGAGGAGGATCGAACCGTGGAAACCGAAAAGGAAAACTGGAATCAGCGCGGTACCAGAGACCAGCAGCTTGATAATAGAAGGAATTACGGCCGAAATGGGAACAACCAAGGATGGAGATCCCAAGAGCAGAGTCGCGGGTTCGATGAAGAAGCGGAAGAACGCTATCACGCATCTTTAAGATACATGGAAGAGCGCGGAGATGACCCGAGACAATCGCGAGGTCATTGGGATGAAGCGATTAGGAATAGAAGGTCACCCGACATATATAAAAATGATGACGGTGCCAAGAGTCTGGAACTTCAACAGCATGAAGACAGGCAGAAGAACTCCACAAAGAATGGAGCAATTGAAAAAAAACACCAAAATTAAATGACCAAAGAGAGATAAGTTCAGGATGGAATACAGTGAATGTTGTTAACTGGATTGCCAAACCCGAGGAGCTTATCGAAGACCTAAATGAAGGGACGGTCAATGTGAGAAGGGAACTACCCATTATTATTGTAAACATTGCAGGCATGAAGATAAGAAGTCTCATTGATACAGGTTCAACAGTGTGTTTGATAACCCAGGCATTATATAATGAAATCCAAAGTAAAATTCACGTATTGAAAATATCTATTTCAAGCGTGAAAATAAAAGGTGTGATACCAGATAAAGTTATGATATGCAAATACCAAGTATTTTTAGAATTGCAGATAGGGAACTCTACATTCTCACAGAGCTTCCTACTTGTGAATAAGCTGCCGTATAACATTATTGTTGGCATGGATTTCATAAGAGAATATAAAGTTATTATAGATCTCTCGCAAGACATTGTTATGTTTCGCGCAAATGAGGGAAAGGAAGAGTTAGAACTCTCATTAAAGCACAATGAAACGAGACCAGAAGAGTACGTATGGCATACATACGGAGATATGACTGGGGATGCAGTGTCGACAACAGAAGACATCGAGGAAGAGTTGGCAACACTGGCCGCAGACATTGAAAGGGACCTCTAACCAAAATTTGAAGAATGCCTGGAAGAGAAAATTGAGGAAGCTAAATTTGGTCCAGAACATAAGCAAATGCTAAGGGAACTGCTATTTGAGTATAAAGGAGTCTTCGATTCGAGACCTGGCCGGATCAAGAATTTCCAATATGCGTTCCAAGTCAGCGATTGGACACCATTCAAACAGAAGCCGTATCCTGTAGCTGAGAAACATTATTTAAAGGTCAAAGAAGCAATACAGGAAATGCTAGAGGCAGGCGTCATTGTGAAGACAGCCACACCTTATGTCAGCCCACTGGTAGTTGTACCTAAACAGGACGGAAGTGTGAGGATATGCCTGGACCTACGAAATTTGAATTTCAAGGTCATACCGGAATTTGACAAAGTGCCGCCCATTAAGGAGGTACTCAGAAGGTTCAAAGGAAAGACTGTGTTCTCAAATCTTGACCTGACGGCAAGTTTTCACCATCTTGCTCTGGAGGAGAAAACAAGCTTATTGACTGGATTTTTATTTGACCAGCACACGTATTCATACGTGCGTCTTCCATTTGGGTTAAAACAGCAGGTTCAGCGTTGATACGAGCGCTAGATCGGAACCTGTCTGAAGAAGTAAAAGCCAAAACCATATGCTACGTAGATGATATACTATTGACATCTGAAACAGTTGAGGAACACGTCAGAGATCTACGCAAGTTGTTGTATGACCTAAGTCAGGCTAACTTTAAGGTCAATATAAAGAAGTCTAACTTTGGTCAGAGAGAAGTTAAATTTCTAGGCCACGTAATAGATGCACAAGGAGTCAGACCTAATCCGGGAAAACTGGAAGTTATTAAACATTTCCCGAGACCAACGAAGGTAAAGAACGTCAGGCAATATCTAGGCGTTATTGGATTCTTTTCAAACCATTGCCCGAAGTATACCGAGACCGTAGCACCACTCCAAGACTTACTCAAGAAAGGAGGAAGATGGCGCTGGGCGGAGCAATGCGAGGAAGCCTTCGTAAAATCTAAACAGATGCTGTTAGATTATGTAAAATTGGGATATCCTGACTACACTCAGAAATTTATTATCCAGACTGACGCATCATTCATAGGTATTGGAGCAATGTTATATCAGGAAAATGTGGACAGGCCAGAGGAGAAAACTTACATTGCATTCATAAGTAGAAGGTTGAAACCTAATGAGAAGAATTATACGGTCACGGAGATCGAATTACTCGCGATACTGTATGCCCTACAGTATTGGCGAAAGCTAGTCTACGGCTTTAGAATTATATTGAGAACAGACCATAAAGCCCTAACGTTCCTGCTGAAAACTGACTTGTCGAGTCAAAGACTGACGAGATGGTCCCTGTACATACAGCAATTTCAAGTGGAAATCGAGTATTGCCCGGGGAAGGACAATATCATACCTGACTTGCTAAGCAGATACCCTACAGCTGATGAAGAGGAAGCTCTATCTATCGAGATAGAAGATAGAGATCAGAAGACCTTCGATGATCTGAGGAACATCACCGTTTTTCAACGTGAAGATCCCTGGATACGGTTGATGATTAATTACTTCGAGGGAAAGCTGGACAGAGGAACCCCGATGTATGTGGAAGCCGAAGCACTATCAGCGGAGTATCTATGGTTTAACCAGATGTTACATAAATGGAGCGACTCAGACCACACTCGACCCAGGATCGTTGTACCACCAGCATTGCAGAGAAGGCTAGTATGATTAGCACACCGAGCTTTTGGTCACCCCGGTGTAGATAAGTCTGTTGCCCTGCTTAAAGAAGCATTTATTTGGCAAAAACTTAGAGAGACAGTCAGGAATACTATCAGGACATGTGATATGTGCCAACGAGTAAAGCCTAACTCGTACTTAATGAGGCAGAAACCTATACCACTCTTACCAGAGAAGCCATGTCAGCTTCTGGCACTGGACAACTTTGGGCCGCTTCCTAGAGCTAGAAGAGGAATTAGACACATCCTAGTTGCACTAGACGTGTTTTCTAAAATGGTAGTCCTGTGTCCAATTCAGAAAACTAGCACAAAACAGGTACTTAAGAGGCTGAAGGAAAGAATCATTCCTATATTAGGGCAGCCGGAGAACATCTTATCTGATCATGGGAGCTGTTTACCAGCGTAGAATTTCGCAGGGAGTTGGAAAATCTGGGCATAAGACAGATTTTATCCACAGTTCGACACCCGGAGTCGAATTACGCTGAGAGAGTAATGAGGGAACTGCAAAAGTACATGAAGATATACTGCTCTACTGAGAACTGGAAATGGATTGACGTACTTGAGATTATTGAATATTGTATCAACAACACCGTGCATGAAGCGACAGGAGAGGTGCCAGTGAGCCTACATCTCGATAGAAGACCAGAGAGGCCATGGAATAATGTCATTCGGACACCCATCGATGCACAACCTGGACGTGAGTTGAGGATCCAAAGAACGTTCGAGTATCTCAAGAAACAAGCAGACAGACGGCAGCGGAGAAACAGGAGGAAACGCTATCATAGACCATTACTCGTGGGGGAATACGTCTTATTGAAGAAACCCGCCAGTTCAGATCCAGAGAGCAGGAAATATAAAAAATTTCAGCATGCCTATCACGGACCCTACCTGATTATAAGGGATGTGCAAAATAATGCATATCGGATCAAAGACGAAGCAACAGGTAGAGAAGTCGTTGTAAATGCAGCTAATTTGAAGCTATATAGTCCACCAGAGGATTATGATACGAGAGAGGAGCAAGCAATGCACACCCAAGTGGACGGGGATTCATTACGTATGCACGGAAAGAATCTTGAGAAAAACTTGCAGTCCCAAGAAGGAACGGAGATAAGCGACCAGCTCGCAGACCCAAGGGATCCGAAGGGAGAATGCAGCTGTCAACTGAAGGAACTTTATGACCAATTGAGGGAGGCCGCTACGGAGCTTGAGGAAATGAATGAACAATTGAGAAGGCAGAACGAGAGTCTACGAGACGACAGACAGAGTGGAATGGGGAACTAGACAGCCCATTGCCGAGAGCACTGACCGCTTAAAGTAAATACTGCATGGAGTCGATGCCATCTGAAGGGCCCGAAAAATTCACTTGTAAAATGAATTTTCCGAGCTTAGCAGGGGAAAAATGTGCCCAATCAGTCACGGCAGTCTGGCATCGAACTCAGGTCTCATCAGAGAAGACCAGGCACATGGTTATGCCTAGAGTCGAACCATTGATCTCTGAGGGGGAGCAATTACAGGGAACCCAAAGAGCAATGAGAGGTATACTGACATATAATAATGTAGCATGATTTCACGACCTATATGTGAATATCATAGCAGTTTAAGGTGAAGAATTATAGCCAAATGCAAGGAAATATACGTTTTCTTAGCATACGAGGATGAGAGGAGGCCAGTTCGACGTTTTACAAATTACACTTAGCAAGTGGGTGGAGACCTTAGGCGCCAAGCGCACTATTTACGTCTGGACCGAGGAGACAGCCCAAAATTAATGACTCGGGTATTCACCGCTTGACAACGATGGAATCGGGAGTAGGGATGATGGCCCACGGAAATTAATTAATTACAGCCAAGTGGAGCATTGAAATGGAGTGAAATATACACCCAGGTGAATATATTCACGGAGAGGTAATTTAGGAGTGGTTTTTCACCTAATTTAAAGCTGATATCTCCAAATGAACGCATTACAACCTAGCCTACGCTCGAGAGCAGTGATTTTGTGACCAGCCAAAGGGGAACCACCACGATGGCGTCCTGACGCGCTGAACTAAGGCAATTAATTGGAATTAATTGGCCGAAGCGATCGCGTGAACGCGAACGGTTATGAAACCTCCACACCTAAATGAACAAGGTGTACATGTCATTTCGGCTGAAGAGGTATTATTTCAAGAAAGGAGTCGCTCTCATGTGTCCAGTGGACTATTTTGTACGAGAAACCTTTATATGGGGGGGAGCAGCTCACACCAGCCAGTTGTCTTGTTGTCTTCAGTCTGTATACACGTAACTAATACGCTGCCAGTAGCGCGCTAAATGCTAAAGTATCAACGCTCCGCCGTTGAAGAACAATAGAAGCAAGTCATAAAGCTTCATAAGTAATCATGAAGTGCGTCGAAGTAATTTAATACAGATATTTATCTATTATCTGACGCAAATATAAATTCGCCACAGGGAAAGAGGAACTTATAATGTTTTTGAACATTTCATATACCAGGAGGTATTGTCAGAATTGTATATGACATTATCATCAGCATCACTACAATGATGGGAGCTTGGGAATCATTGCCACCTAATCTGGATAGTGAGCTGAACGATATTGCAGGTGACGAGGATCGAACGTCCGTAAAACGCTGTTAGATTTTCACGTAGACCAGCGGTTGGCGTAATTGCATCGCATCTCTGAGATCAGGCGTAGGAGAAGTCCGATTTAAGGATCAACCTGTGAAGTAGTGAATAAGTGTACATAAATTGTGTAATAGTGATTTAAAAGTGTTCATGTGTAGAGTGATTAATATGCATTGTGTAGAAGTGAAAGAGGCCACAGATAAAAGTATGTTTATCAGGTGGAAAATGGGTGAATTTAAGTGTTGTGTAAAATATAACATGATGGCTTAAATCAAGCGTCATGGTAGCGCCAAAGCTGAAGTGCTGGCACTATCCAGCGAAAAGGAAAAAGTGAGTACCAATTTACAATGTTATAACTAAATAGTTCACCATGTAACGATTTATCACTTTGAGAATAAGATGTAACAGTCACTTACTGAACGAGTTTTCACCACTCGTCTTGAATAAAATATGGCTTGGAAGGTGATTTGTTTAGGGCCATTCAGGTCGAAAATAGTGATGGATGTAACGGTAACGTTAAATGAATAATAATAATAATAATAATCTGGGGTCGGCAACAGTAAAGTAATAGGCATTTTTGGCCTAAATAACGTTCAAAGTGTCATGTCTGATATAAAGATACTGTATTTTGGTAAACAGTAAGAAAGTAACGTGGAATATAGCGAAATACGAGAGCTTTTTCAGTGTCAGTGAAATATGGAATGAATATTTGATATGGTCAATCCTTAGGATTATATTTGAGGACCATTAAAGTAATGTAAGCCAGTAAATTTATACATTGTTATTAGGAGCTATTTAAAGCTTTGGCTTAAGTAATATGACAGAGAGAACGCGGGTGCCTTAATAATTGAGTCATCTATGTGAAGTATTGTTTGAAGCCGCATATTGCGTGCAGAAATAACGTAGAATCCAGTGATTTACGTAAATAAATAATTGCGGGGACCAACTAGTATAGCTTGCGCGTTAGGTGAGAAGTTGGCTAAATCTACGAGTTAGTATCGCCCTTGTGCATACTCTATTATTCGCAGCGAATTGGACAGAGCCTGTCTGTATCCAACGCTTTCATGAATTATGGCCACGAATGACGTCCGTCGAGACGCAGTGAGCATGTGTATAAATGATCTACCCTGAGAGGTAAGGATCATATTCGTCGTTTAGGAAACGCAGATTTCCTTATATTGTATTGACAGCTGCTGGTGAAAATCGTGGATTTTCACTATGATGCGCGTCTAAAGCCACTAGTAGTCACCATAGAACGGCAAGGCTATCACAGGAATTCCATTCCCAGCTATGAATGTTAATAAGGAGCCGAATTGAGCCCAATACACTATAAAGATAGATGTTAAATAATTAAATGACTCAATTACTTAGGAACCACACTTAGCGTAACTCCAGTACTGCAGTAGTAAACAAACCTGACCTTGACAGCAGATGAGAGGAGGTGGGGTAGTAGACCACTTCTGCGGCAGCCATCTTGACTAGCCAGCTGGAACGAATTTTATTGCCTGCTGAGGGGAGAGAAGGTCGGTCGACCAGTCCCTTGTAAATTAGAGTCATAGTAGGACACTGAAGAATCTCGATATTTCAATATGCAATTAAGATATGATTATTATGATGATGCCAATTGAATTGAATGGTGTGTTGCAACACACATACGTTGTTGGATCATAGAAATCAGATAATATTTGGCTCAGTTATTCTCTGAGGAGGAAAACTGAACCAAAATAATGTAGGCATCTTCTTTTAGAATGCATTTTGCCAGTTCACGCTAATTTATGCAGACGGGTATGTGCTTTCCTAGAACATGACACGTTGGTAACGATATAAGCCCGACAAGACCCAGAAAAATCGTTGTATAGTGAAACTATAAATAATTCTATCCTTGTTTATTTTGGAAGGGATAAGTACCACTTTTCTTAAAGCGTTCATATTGATGGAAAGAAGGAAGATGATTCACACGATACAACAAATATTTGTTAATTAATGCAGAAAATATTGAATTTATGCTAATCAAGGTAAATGCCATAAGAAACGGAGTAATGTTTTATTAATGTCATTTAGATGTGATATGTGATTTTTTTGTTATGATACTCCAGTTAACTAAGATTGTGTCACATGATGAACACTGTGGAAACCCATGGAAGTCTGAAAGTATCATTGATAGGATGCTAGAATTACATTTGAGTGCAGTGTAGCACTATTTTAAGAAGAAAACTCACAGAATAACCCTATTTTTATTTGTGGGAATTAAATATAATTTGTCCTTTATTTGTATTTGTTATATAGCCATGATTTTATACCAGTAAATATTTTATTTTAGGAATATGTTGTGTATTTCATGTAGAGTAGTTACCTGGTAGACTCAAATCCTGAGCGTGTGGTCGTATGGTGGGCAGGAACGCCCCATACCTCGAAAGACCGTGAGTTAGCTGGGATACGAACACATGGTCCACATGATGACAGTTGGGTAGAATACATAATAACATTCCAGATTAATTTTCAGAAGTCCATATATGCCACTGTTGCCAACATGATTCTAAGCCTGCCGATAGGTCCAATTTCTAAATGCATGTAACTTATATACGCCGGCCCCGTGGTGTTGGGGTAGCGCGCCTGCCTCTCACCCGGAGGCCCCGGGTTCGATCCCCAGCTCCGTCAGGGATTTAAAACTGACGTGAGGGTTGGAACGGGGAGCACTCAGCCTCGTGAGGACAATTGAGTAGCTGTCTGACAGTGAGACAGCGCCCCGATCACGAAAACCAAGATTAACGGCCGAGGGGACCCAATCCGCTGATCACGCGTCACCCCAATATCTGCAGGCCAAATGGCTGGGCAGCGGTCGCTTGGTCAGCCTTAGCCCGTCATGGGCTGTATAATGCCAGGGTTTTTTGTTTGTTTGTTTGTTTTTTGTTGTTGTTGTATGTAACTTCTATACTATGGATTGGATATCAACCAAATTTCGTTTGTACTAAGAGTATTACAACAGATATGACTGTGCGTATTCTAAAGAGCCACTAGGGCTGCCAACTGTTAATAAATGCTCTTTGTATGTTTTAACCCTAATATCAATATATCAGAAAGTATGCAAGCCAACAGCTCTAAACTTTGCACACGTATAGTACCTGACATTCTTCCTTACATTGGTGTAACTTATATACATCAGTGCTACCACCACGATTCTAAGCCTGCTGATAGGTCCAGCTTTTAAATGCATATAACTTCTATACTAACAAATTTCGTATGTTCTTTGTGTACTATAACAGTTATGACTATGCGTATTCGTAAGAACCAACAGGGCTGCCACCAGTCAATAAATTCTCTCTCTATTTGTTTAATCCTAATGCCAATATATCAGATAGTATGCAAGCCCTCTGAGATTCTAGATTAATTCGGTGTAACTAATATACCTCAGTGCTGCCAACATGATTCTAAGCAATCTGGTAGTTTCATTTTTAATTACATGTAACTTCTATTTAACAAATGGATTTTATCCAAAATTGGTACTATAATAGATCGTAAAATTTCAGATTAATAGTGAGCATCACATACATGACATTGTTACCAACATGATTTGACACCCACTGATAAATCCAATATCAAACAGCATGTGACGTCCATAGTATCCATTACAATTCAACCAAATCTTGTATGTGCATTCTATACCTTTAGAGATGGAACTAAGAATATATTCAGAGTCACCAGGGCTGCCAACTGTAGTAAGTTACTCTATTGGGCTAATGTTATTATTTCCAACTTGATTTCGTCATTATTCTAGATAGGTCTATATAGATCGACATGAATTTTTAATTTTATGAAAAGTAGGCTCCTTAGTTCGTCATGGAACTACTTGTTTAAAATTCCGATTTTAAAGGAGTGAATAGGGGTAAAATGAATTTTACACTTTTGTTATACTTAACAGGGACAAAATATCGAAGTTGTCGTATAAAGACCGGACATAGCTCATTTTACGCCCCTCTATGCGAGAAACAATACTCGTTAGGTCCCCACGGGATACCGAAAACCACATTTTAAGGCCCTCAAACCAACAGTTTCAGAGATATTCCAGGAAACTCTCTTCGCTCTGATTGATGAACTAATCGCAAGTCCGTTTCCATGGCAACACTACCTCAAGGTATGACATCCGATTTTCTATATATCCCTGCCAATCATATTTATTAACTTTTTCAAGATATATATTGAACCCGAGGTCTTATGCTGACTGATATCGAACGTGGATCTCCGAGATTGTGATCTCAAGATAAAGGTTCCACCAGGGAACGAACCCGAGATCTGCTGAGGGAGTTTCATGGTAAAAACCCCCAGAGAAAAGTGTATATTTAATCACTGGTGTGATTCCAGTTGATCATGACATTATTTATTAACATAATGCAGGAAATTGAACGAAATACAGCATTATTAGACTACTTGAAGTAGGCTATACTGGACTTGGAGCACGAAAAGTGCAGAGTTTGACGTTTGACTAATCGGCCCAGAATTGTGGGAGGTGCAGCATGGAGCCACGTCCATCTTGCTGTCCTCGTTATGTCGTCTGGAGGAGGTTGGGGGCCTGAATAATGACCCAGTTTTCCCCGACTGAGAATGGATGTAAGAGTGTGGTGGGAAGATCCCAAGGAAAATCATTGATTACTCATGATTGGAGTAACACAATGATATGAGAGTGGCACACAGATGAATCTTTAGCCAGGAGGCTAATTTTAGAGCCTTTAATCTGCGAAATTGACGCACATTTAGCGAAGTGCGGAAGAACAGGGACAATGGTTGTGCGCGGTTTGGTTTTAACAAGGTTGCCAGGGATTTCCCGTAAGATAGCGTCCCCACGCTATGAAGAAAAGAATTAATATTAATTAATTGGCCGAGCGATTCTTCAGCACGCAGGCAGTTCTGGGATCAGTGAAGGAAAAGGAATCCGATGAGCATGGTTTCGAGACCAGAATCATGCTGGGAGAGGAGCTGAGAGAACGCGGGAAAATTTTGCTCTACTTTCTGTGTGAATCCAATATAAGGGAGTCGACCCTTGGCAGAGTCTCAGTCTAACCTCAGTTTTCGTCAGTCTAACCTCAGTTTTCGTCAGTCTAACCTCAGTCTCACGCCAGTAGCACGTCAGTCTTTACTCAGTCTTCACGCAGTTAGAACACAGTCATCACGCCAGGCGCACGCCAGTGTTGCAGCCAGTATTAACGCAGTTTACACAGTTGGACATAGTTTGTCACCGAGAGTCGCAAACAGTCGTCGCTACACAGTTTTTGTAAACAGTATGAACAATGTGTGTTCACTTAGGTAGCAACGTGGGAGAGAAGTTGCAGAACTATTGTAAATAATAATCTATGTAAAGTCATGCACAGTGTTAAGCGCAATGTATAAAATATTGACTGATCGTATATGTCTAATTACGATGGAATGCGATAAAAGAAACCTTACGAAGCATTTGGTAATGTCTTTGAATACCAAATAATAACGCTCAGGACGGAAGTTAGCATAGTTATGCGAATCAGGAAGATTACCGTAGGAGTATGGATAAACTGTTGGTGAATTCCGAGGGCAAGCGAACCAGACTTTCAATCAGGAGTTGGTAGGAGCACGGGAGATGCCGTCGACACCTGCAATTTTGGATATCTTTGCTAGGGAATTTCAACCAAGGAAAAGTGTACGGAGTGACGTGTGTTATGTAAATTATATGTGAAATGTATTTTAAATTAATAGTTGAATAAGTGTTTTAAAGTGTCATTTGTGTTGGAAGCAATAGCTTCTTTATAGAAATGCAAAGTGTCGTGTGGTTAACGAAAAATATGTGTCAGAAAATGTGTGTATTCAAGATAAAAATGTCGCACTAAAATCTGCATATGGCAGGCGACCAGGAAGGATGTGAGTGGTTGGATCCACCGTGACGAGCCTTGAGAGATGTGAGTACCCCACAAATTATGTTGAAGTAGAGATATAGGCCACTGCATGTAGTGTGATTTCAGAATTATAAAGATGCCAGTAAGAATTAGAGTAGGAGATAGACTCTCCAAGTTTACTCATTATTGTGTTGATTTTAATAGATTTGAGATGTTATTTTGCATCAGTAAGTGGATTAGTCGTTACCACTATGAATTAAAAATGGCAAATCAGTTATGTAATGAACGAACATGGTTGTTCGATTTGTAAGATGGAGTTGTGTCGGATTTTGGTAAATTTATGTCAGTGAGAATAATAATAATAATAATAATAATAATGAATATAAAAAGGTATGAATGAACGCATCAGGCAATATGTTGTAAACAAGAAATATTTACGCTAAAGGGCAAGACTTATCGATCTAAGCAGTAAGATTATACAGTAAGATTCCGTTACGGGATTAAGAAAAGATTTGATATCAGAATATTGTATTAATGAGAATATAATTATTCCAGGAAATGGAAGAGCTTTTAGTGAATTGAATTTGCAGCTTATGTGAAAAGCTTATAGAGTAATTGATAGATTTCTCTTGGTAATTATAGGACGTAGATCATAGCATTAGGAGGGACCAGGGTATCTATTCTTCGTATGAAATCTCGTATGCCGTGGGCGTAATGAGAGATGTACTTTATGCCAGAGCGTATATAGTGATATTGACCCTAGCTCTGATGATGGATATGGAAGTTCCGGGTTCGAATCCCGTGATAGGTGGGAGGAAAACAATGGACACCTCTTGCACGCTATCTGATTCCCCGAGAGCTATTTTGTTGAGTGATTCAGCTCGTTGAAGCGAATCCAAGACGGCAGCTTGGGCTAGCCGCAATATTGTTAAATATACCGGTTACCTAATGGACTAATGCGTTATGAATCTCGTGCCTTCATGTTGAAATGGGCCTATTTTGGAGCCAATTATTGTATCCTCAGTGTAGGAGTAAATGTGAAAGCTCATCCAGAACCTATTTGCATAATACTCAGTTTAAATCCATTGAGATGTGTGTGTCACTGGGACCACAGTGTTTGTCTTGTAAAATCTTTTACTGTTTAGAGAAAGGAAGCCTTCAGACAGGGAAGCGAGGGGGAGGCGCTGTAGGACCTCACTCCACTTCTATTGTACACCGGCCGCTCGGGACGAGGGTCTGGACGGTCAAGGGGAACCGTGAAAACAAGTTTTAAAGGAACAGATTTTAGCCCATGTTAATGACATGAAATGAAACATTGTTATGTTGAGTAATAGAGTCATGTGGCTTAAGAACACATTGATAATTATAGATTATCCTGATGGTTCATGATTTTAGCTATCTAACGAATGGTTAGACGTTGCATTTGTACTGTCACTGACATCTGTTTCTGAAGTGGGTTACCAGATGCCACAGGCTAATCGCGCAAAGGTAGTTTAATAGTACCGTCCGACACAGCGTTAATTTATGTTTTTAATACGAAATCACACACGGCATGCAGTGGAACTATATAAATAGTGGAAGTGTAGGGGTAGCTTACATAATTATGGAGTTGTACGTAGACTGCTGTGCAACACCAGAATAGGCTAATGCATGTAAAGCATTTGGTGGGAAGAGAAATATCAAAACACACACACGATACACATTATTGTCAAATTGAGACAAGGTTTAAGGAATAATTAATCTTGTAGAGATAATGAACTCACATTGGATGACAGAAGAATTAAAGTACAGTTAGTTCTGAAGTTGTATGTGCATCAGCGCACTAGAGTACTTTGTAAAGTTCACATAAGGGTAAAGGTTTGTGTTATAATATGATTTTTATTATGATAATATTATGTTCATATTTGTGGATTATGGAAATAATTTTTGTTTGTTTGTTTTTGTGGTTGTGGGATTTGTTTGTTTGTGTGAAGCCATGAAGTTTATTACAGAATTAAAGTTTTAGAATAGAGTTGTGCCTTATCATTGTAGAGTTGATACCTTGTAACCTCAAATCCAAATTATGCAACTGCTACAGTGGGAGAACGGTACACGCTCGAGCCCTGATGCTAGCTGGAGGCAGAAGCATATTTTCCATCGAGATTACTCACATGGGTACATGGAAATTGATGTCTTGTTCAGTGATTTGAGCTAGAGGTACAACTGAAGTCGGTCAAGATCTAATGCACACAACTCTATTAAAGTAACAATTAACATGAAGTAGGGAATGACCGCACCTAAATTTAAGCTAAGCTCCGATACGAACAATATAAATTTTGATAGATACCATTAATTTATCATGGCCCAAGCAACGTGGAGCGGTATTAACTCATTATGGAACCGCCTACGTTAGTGCAATATGACCGATCTTGGCATTGCACGAACCGGTCATTGCTTTAATTCATCATGTCGCCCGTGTGTGGGCAAAGCATGAGTAGCATCTTACCTGCTCTTCTTTAATTTATCATGGCGCCCAGAGTTCGTGGAGCTTATGGGATTTAGGGAAAACCCATAGATTTTTTATGGTATTTCATGGGGAAAACCATAGTAATTGTTTTTTTTTGCCTCAAACTGTGTTTGAGTGATTTTTGAGTTCAGTAGGCTTTTGATGTAACGCAGAATCTCTCTATTGAGAAGAGGATTACCTAAGGGTACGAGCGCTACATACCAGATCCACAATTTATCATAATATTGACAGGTTTTGTACGACTTTACAATATGTGTACAGTGTTTGATCTTTCTCTTCAAAACGTATCCACACATATTTCCAGGAAGCCTGCCTGCATCTCACAGTATATTATTGTAGAAATGTCAGGTACAGAGGAGATTGTGCAGTTGATTGCGGGCTTAAGACAGCATTTTGACGCTGTTAATGAACAAAATAAGCTGGAGGCTAAGGCTTTCCAGGAGGAAATAAACACTCGTTTAGATGCCAATCAGGAGGCAATTAACGCTAATCAGAGTGAATTGAATAATCGTTTAGATGCCAATCAGGAGGCAATTAACGCCAATCAGGTTGCACTGAATAATCGTTTAGATGCCAATCAGGAGGCAATGAATGCAATTAAGGTTGAATTAAATGATAAGCTAGGTCAAATGCAAGAGGTAATTAAGACCGAAGTAACAGAAACTGTTGTAAGCATTGTATCAGAAATGCAGGTTAAAACAGATAAACGTTTCGAGGCCATAGAAGCCAAGATCGAAAGTAACTTACAAGCGTGTAAGCATGCACAGGATGAAACCAACAGTAGGTTAGATGCGCTGTCTAATGACATTAAGGATATTCAAATCCAAAATGAGGCGAATCTCGAACGCCAAGCGAAACAATTTTCATAATTTACGAGAACGGTAGATCAGAGGTTAGAGGAGAACGACTCTAAATGGGACCAGAAATTGAAAAGCTATGCTAGAACAATTAACGGTGACCTCAAAAAACAGGATCAGAACATATTAGATCAATGTCAGGAAATAAGCGAGATTAAGGCTATCGCTAATGAAAGTAAAGGGCTAGTAAGCAACGTGAAAGGTCAGATGGGCAAAGTTCATCAAGAACTGGACCAAGTTCAAAGCGATATTGTTATAGTTAACAAAAGGCAAGAGGAGAATAGAGGTGAGATCATCAAGGTCCGGAATGAATTGTCAAAAGTCAATGGACACATTCAAGAGGAAATTAACGGGCTGAGAGAAGAACTCGAAATAAGAGAAGGCCAGAAGACAGAGGCAAGCGACAAGACCCTTGCTCAAATTAAGGAAGATGTAGAGGATGAAATCTCCCATATCAAACAAAGTCTGAAAGAAGACAAGAAGAAAATATTTCAAGTAGCCGAGGAAAATCGAGATAGACTTACCAGAATCGAGAAGGAGGTAATTACTCGACTTGAAAGAGCGGAAATGCGCCACAATCAAATGGAGACTAGGATAATCGCACAGGAGGAAACCCTTATGAAAAGTCCTAAGTCAAGTGAAGGCAGCATAGAAGATATGAGGAAAACAAGGTGGGCAGACTTAGAAACCCAACCTATAATCAGGAATGCTACAGGCCCAGGCGAAAGTCCTTATATGACGCCAGGTGCACCAATTGCAGCATCAACGCCACATGAAAATGCTACGCACGCCCAGGTAATAAACATAATCAGGGCAAGCGAAGAAAAACCAAGGAAGTTTTCAGGTAGCAACTGTAATATGACACCAAAATATTGGTTGAAGGAAGTGTCTGAATACCTGAACGATGCGCGGATACCGCCAGAGCGAAGGCTACGAGCCATTGAGAAACTAACAGAGGGAGAATGCGCATTATGGTTTCGCAGTTTCCGGTATACTTTCGATACTGTTGAGGAGTTTCGAGAGGCATTTTTGAAACGGTTCTGGGATCCAGCCACACAACAAAATTTGAGACTGGACTTGTATTCCAAAAGATACAGTACCAGCAACCCAACGAAGTACGCGGAGTTCTTCATATCTCAGATGTGTCGTTTCAAAGAACTGGATCAAAACCCGAGCGAGCTGGAATTATGTATTGCTATCGCCAAAACAGCTTCCATACGAGATTCAAAGACTGCTAATCTCGGCTAATGCGAAAACGGCTATAGAAATGAAGGCAGTTCTTAGACAACTGGCCTCACAACAGCAAATACGATGCGTCAGAGTCGAACCGTGGAACAGGTACACGTGACCAACACGCAGACGGACCAACATCAAGCTTCAAGGAACAATAAAGCTACGAGCACTGAAACACTAGATTCCAACGGACGTCAATGGGAACAGGAACCCAGAAGATGGCAGCCAAAGTACAAAGGGAATGCTAGTAGAGGAGGAAGAGGCCGAAATTCGTGGAATAGGCAGAATACCAGGGGTAGACCGTACCAAAACAATGGAGGTAACAATGGCCAAGAAGGCAACAATAGAAATTGGAGACCCCAAGAAAGAAGAAGGAACTTCGATGACGAGATAGAGGAACGATATCACGCTTCATTGCGATACCTCGAGGAAAGGGGAGATGAGCCCCAGAAACAACAAGTTCGCTGGCAATAAACTATGCAGAACAGGACATCGCCAGACAGATATGGAGATGGAGCTAAGAGTTTGGAACTACAGCGCAGCGAACAGGAGAGAAGAAACTCCAAGGGGACGGGCGCTGAAGAAAAAAAAACGCCAAAATTAGAAGAGTTCAAGACTGATGGATGGAAGTCTGTTAACATCATCAATTGGATAGCCAAACCAGAAGAGCTAATCGAGGATACAGGAGGATCACAGGTCATGGTCAAGAGAGAATTGCCCATTATAATTGTAAGAGTAGCAGGATTGAGAATAAGAAGTCTGTTAGACACCGGTTCTACAGTGAGCCTTATGACACAAGCTCTATATAATGAAATAGCCCAGAGAGAGAATGTTTTGAAAATACCGATTTCTAGTGTATAAATAAAAGGGATAATTCCAGACAGAACGATGATATGTAAATATCAGGTATTCCTAGATTTACAGATAGGAGGCTCTATTTTCCCACAGTGCTTTCTATTAGTAAACAAACTGCCTTATAATCTACTTATTGGAGCAGAATTTATAAGGGAATACAGAGTGATAATAGACCTAGCACAGGACAGGGTTATGTTCCATGTGAATGAGGAAGCCGAAGGCTTGGAGGTCGCACTCAATGAGATTGAACCAGGGTCAGGTGAACAAGTATGGCATACATACAGAGACGTGGCCGAAGAAGAAGTGTTAGTTATTGAACAGTTAGAAGAAGAGCTTAAAACACTAGCCATAGACCTGGAGAAAGATTTGGAACCCGAATTGGAAGACTATATTTCGGAAAGGCTAGAAGAAGCGAAAATTGGGCTACAAGAGAAGGAAAATTAAAAGCAGTTATTAATAAAACAGAAGGAAGTCTTTGATTCGAGACCTGGTCGTATAAAGAACTTCACTTATGCTTTCCAAGTCAGTGATTGGACACCATTTAGGCAGAAACCCTACCCTATTGCTGAAAAGCATTATGCCAAAGTGAAAGAGGCAATTCAGGAGATGTTGGAGGCCGGTGTTATTGAGAAGACACCTACGCCTTATGTAAGTCCATTGGTAATCGTACCGAAGACAGACGGAACTGTTAGGGTATGTCTGGACCTGAGATATTTAAATTTGAAGGTTATTCCGGAGTTTGACCAAGTGTCACCTATTAAAGAGATCCTCAGGAAGTTCAAAGGGAAAACGGTATTCACAAATTTGGACATCACATCCAGTTTCCACCATCTTGAATTAGAGAAGAAAACTAGTCTGTTGACAGGATTTATGTTTGATCAACACACATATACGTTTTTAAGGCTACCTTTTGGGTTGAAAACAGCTGGTTCAGCCCTGATAAGAGCGTTAGATCGCAATCTATCAGATGATGTGAAAGAGAGTACCATCAGATATGTAGACGACATTCTACTCACGTCAGAATCTCTGGAGGAGCACATGAGAGACCTGAAGAAGTTGCTAGATGACCTTCGAGAAGCTAACTTCAAGGTTAACATCAAGAAATCGCACTTCTGTCAGAGGGAAGTTAAATTCCTAGGGCATGTTATTGATGCAAATGGAGTTAAGCCTAATCCAGATAAATTGGAGGTAATTCGAAATTTCCCTCGACCCACGAAAGTTAAGCACGTCCGACAGTATTTGGGAGTAATTGGATTCTTTTCGAACCACTGCCCAGACTACGACAGTAGCACCCCTGCAGGACCTATTGAATAAAGGCGGCAGATGGAATTGGACGGAGCAATGTCAGGAAGCATTCGTGAGGTCAAAACAAATGCTTTTGGAATATGTGAAACTGGGATACCCGGATTATACCCAGAAGTTCATCATACAGACGGATGCATCACTCATTGGGATTGGAGCGATGCTATTCCAGGAAAATGTTGACCAGCCTGAAAAGAAAGTTTTTATTGCCTTTATAAGTAGGAGGCTGAAAGACCATGAGAAAAACTACACGATTACAGAGATAGAGTTGCTCGCAATTTTGTACGCGTTGCAAACATGGCATAAACTCGTGTACGGCTTTCAAATAGTCCTCAGAACAGACCATAAAGCTTTAACATTTCTGTTAAAGACAGACTTGTCTAGCCAGAGATTGACAAGATGGTCCCTGTATATTCAGCAATTCAATGTGGAAATAGAATACTGTCCAGGGAAAGAAAATGTAATACCGGACATATTAAGCCGTTACCCTAGAGAAGAGGAAGCGCTAGCTGTCCAGATTGAGAATCGAGATCAGAAGACGTTGGATGACTTGAAGAATCTTACCAACCTACAACGCGAAGACCCGTGGTTGAAGATGATGATCGATTACTTCGAGGGACGTTTAGCAAGGAGAACTGCAATATACAGAGAGGCCGAGGCATTGGCAACAGATTATGTATGGTATAATCAGATAATACACAAGTGGGATGATGTAGATCATACACGTCAAAGGATTGTGATTCCTGCATCTTTGCAGAGGAGATTGGTGTGGCTAGCACACAGAGCATTTGGACATCCAGGGATAGACAAAATCTGTGCTCTGTTGAAAGAAGCATTTACTTGGCCAAATTTGAGAGAAACGGTGAGAAATGCTATTAGGACATGTGATGTATGCCAAAGGGTAAAGCCAAATCCCTTTTTAATGAAACAACGACCTATACCGTTGTTACCGGAGAAGCCAAGGCAGCTATTAAGCATAGACAACTATGGACCATTGCCTAGAGCACGTAGAGGCAATAGACACATTTTTGTAGCCATGGATGTATTTTCGAAAATGGTGGTATTATGCCCCATACAGAAGACAAGTTCAAAGCAGGTATTGAAACGCCTGAAAGAGAGAGTTATTCCGATTCTTGGGAAGCCGGATAACATCCTCTCGGACCACGGAAGTTGCTTCACAAGTGCAGAATTTCGTCGAGAACTGGAAACTCTAGGAATTAGGCAGATTTTATCTACCATTCGCCATCCTGAGGCAAATCCAGTTGAGAGAGTAATGAGAGAGATCCAGAAATACATGAAGATCTACTGCTCTGAGGAGAATTGGCGTTGGATTGAATTCCTAGAAGTAATTGAATACTGTATAAATAATACTGTTCACGAGGCGACAGGTCAAGTTCCCGTGACTCTACATTTGGATCAGAGACCGGAGAGACCGTGGACTGGTGTCATTCCATTACCCGTAGACGCACAGCCAGGACGAGAATTGAGGATCCAACGAATCTTCGAATATCTCAAAGCACAGGCGGAGAGACGTCAGAGGAGAAATCGTGCGAAGAGGTATCACAGACCGCTTCTCGTCGGACAGAAAGTGTTAGTCAGAAAACCCGCCAGTTCAGATCCAGAGGCACGGAAGTATAAGAAGTTCAATTTTGCATATCACGGCCCGTTCGAGGTGATTAGAGACCTTCAAAACAATGCATACAGGATAAAGCATTTAGAAACTGGATACGAGGTCATTATGAATGCAGCCAATTTAAAATTTTATTACTCGCCAGAAGAATTCGACGAACAAGAAGAAGTATTAACAGCACACACCCAACTGAACGTGGATAGCGAAGTCAGACCCGAACGTTCACGCAGCGAGGCGGAACGAGAAGCAGACAGCTTGCCCAGCCTAAGGGACGAACAACAAGAATGCCAGTGTCTGCGAGAATTCTACAAAGAAATGGTTGAAGCGGCGAGGGAGGCCGAGGCCATAAATGCAGCCCTCCGTCGAGAGAATAAACAGCTTAGAGAGAGCGCAGTGTGGAAGGGGGAACTTAACTAACTTACTCGCAGCCAGACGAGGTGAAGGACCCCAGACGTAAACACAGACAGTGGTAGACAGTCAGCTGGTGACTTACAGAAAATCACTTGCAATTGATTTCTATAAGTTTTGCAAGGGGAATCTGAACCCGAGGTCTTATGCTGACTGATATCGAACGTGGATCTCCGAGATTGTGATCTCAAGATAACGGTTCCACCAGGGAACGAACCCGAGATCTGCTGAGGGAGTTTCATGGTAAAAACCCCTAGAGAAAAGTGTATATTTAATCACTGGTGTGATTCCAGTTGATCATGACATTATTTATTAACATAATGCAGGAAATTGAACGAAATACAGCATTATTAGACTACTTGAAGTAGGCTATACTGGACTTGGAGCACGAAAAGTGCAGAGTTTGACGTTTGACTAATCGGCCCAGAATTGTGGGAGGTGCAGCATGGAGCCACGTCCATCTTGCTGTCCTCGTTATGTCGTCTGGAGGAGGTTGGGGGCCTGAATAATGACCCAGTTTTTCCCCGACTGAGAATGGATGTAAGAGTGGGGTGGGAAGATCCCAAGGAAAATCGTTGATTACTCATGATTGGAGTAACACAATGATATGAGAGTGGCACACAGATGAATCTTTAGCCAGGAGGCTAATTTTAGAGCCTTTAATCTGCGAAATTGACGCACATTTAGCGAAGTGCGGAAGAACAGGGACAATGGTTGTGCGCGGTTTGGTTTTAACAAGGTTGCCAGGGATTTCCCGTAAGATAGCGTCCCCACGCTATGAAGAAAGGAATTAATATTAATTAATTGGCCGAGCGATTCTTCAGCACGCAGACAGTTCTGGGATCAGTGAAGGAAAAGGAACCCGATGAGCATGGTTTCGAGACCAGAATCATGCTGGGAGAGGAGCTGAGAGAACGCGGGAAAATTTTGCTCTACTTTCTGTGTGAATCCAATATAAGGGAGTCGACCCTTGGCAGAGTCTCAGTCTAACCTCAGTTTTCGTCAGTCTAACCTCAGTTTTCGTCAGTCTAACCTCAGTCTCAAGCCAGTAGCACGTCAGTCTTTACTCAGTCTTCACGCAGTTAGAACACAGTCATCACGCCAGGCGCACGCCAGTGTTGCAGCCAGTATTAACGCAGTTTACACAGTTGGACATAGTTTGTCACCGAGAGTCGCAAACAGTCGTCGCTACACAGTTTTTGTAAACAGTATGAACAATGTGTGTTCACTTAGGTAGCAACGTGGGAGAGAAGTTGCAGAACTATTGTAAATAATAATCTATGTAAAGTCATGCACAGTGTTAAGCGCAATGTATAAAATATTGACTGATCGTATATGTCTAATTACGATGGAATGCGATAAAAGAAACCTTACGAAGCATT
This sequence comes from Meconema thalassinum, assembly GCA_946902985.2. Classification (NCBI taxonomy): domain Eukaryota; kingdom Metazoa; phylum Arthropoda; class Insecta; order Orthoptera; family Tettigoniidae; genus Meconema; species Meconema thalassinum. The sequence goes on from OX336393.1 coordinate 419,823,272, forward strand.
TGGTAATGTCTTTGAATACCAAATAATAACGCTCAGGACGGAAGTTAGCATAGTTATGCGAATCAGGAAGATTACCGTAGGAGTATGGATAAACTGTTGGTGAATTCCGAGGGCAAGCGAACCAGACTTTCAATCAGGAGTTGGTAGGAGCACGGGAGATGCCGTCGACACCTGCAATTTTGGATATCTTTGCTAGGGAATTTCAACCAAGGAAAAGTGTACGGAGTGACGTGTGTTATGTAAATTATATGTGAAATGTATTTTAAATTAATAGTTGAATAAGTGTTTTAAAGTGTCATTTGTGTTGGAAGCAATAGCTTCTTTATAGAAATGCAAAGTGTCGTGTGGTTAATGAAAAATATGTGTCAGAAAATGTGTGTATTCAAGATAAAAATGTCGCACTAAAATCTGCATATGGCAGGCGACCAGGAAGGATGTGAGTGGTTGGATCCACCGTGACGAGCCTTGAGAGATGTGAGTACCCCACAAATTATGTTGAAGTAGAGATATAGGCCACTGCATGTAGTGTGATTTCAGAATTATAAAGATGCCAGTAAGAATTAGAGTAGGAGATAGACTCTCCAAGTTTACTCATTATTGTGTTGATTTTAATAGATTTGAGATGTTATTTTGCATCAGTAAGTGGATTAGTCGTTACCACTATGAATTAAAAATGGCAAATCAGTTATGTAATGAACGAACATGGTTGTTCGATTTGTAAGATGGAGTTGTGTCGGATTTTGGTAAATTTATGTCAGTGAGAATAATAATAATAATAATAATAATGAATATAAAAAGGTATGAATGAACGCATCAGGCAATATGTTGTAAACAAGAAATATTTACGCTAAAGGGCAAGACTTATCGATCTAAGCAGTAAGATTATACAGTAAGATTCCGTTACGGGATTAAGAAAAGATTTGATATCAGAATATTGTATTAATGAGAATATAATTATTCCAGGAAATGGAAGAGCTTTTAGTGAATTGAATTTGCAGCTTATGTGAAAAGCTTATAGAGTAATTGATAGATTTCTCTTGGTAATTATAGGACGTAGATCATAGCATTAGGAGGGACCAGGGTATCTATTCTTCGTATGAAATCTCGTATGCCGTGGGCGTAATGAGAGATGTACTTTATGCCAGAGCGTATATAGTGATATTGACCCTAGCTCTGATGATGGATATGGAAGTTCCGGGTTCGAATCCCGTGATAGGTGGGAGGAAAACAATGGACACCTCTTGCACGCTATCTGATTCCCCGAGAGCTATTTTGTTGAGTGATTCGGCTCGTTGAAGCGAATCCAAGACGGCAGCTTGGGCTAGCCGCAATATTGTTAAATATACCGGTTACCTAATGGACTAATGCGTCATGAATCTCGTGCCTTCATGTTGAAATGGGCCTATTTTGGAGCCAATTATTGTATCCTCAGTGTAGGAGTAAATGTGAAAGCTCATCCAGAACCTATTTGCATAATACTCAGTTTAAATCCATTGAGATGTGTGTGTCACTGGGACCACAGTGTTTGTCTTGTAAAATCTTTTACTGTTTAGAGAAAGGAAGCCTTCAGACAGGGAAGCGAGGGGGAGGCGCTGTAGGACCTCACTCCACTTCTATTGTACACCGGCCGCTCGGGACGAGGGTCTGGACGGTCAAGGGGAACCGTGAAAACAAGTTTTAAAGGAACAGATTTTAGCCCATGTTAATGACATGAAATGAAACATTGTTATGTTGAGTAATAGAGTCATGTGGCTTAAGAACACATTGATAATTATAGATTATCCTGATGGTTCATGATTTTAGCTATCTAACGAATGGTTAGGCGTTGCATTTGTACTGTCACTGACATCTGTTTCTGAAGTGGGTTACCAGATGCCACAGGCTAATCGCGCAAAGGTAGTTTAATAGTACCGTCCGACACAGCGTTAATTAATGTTTTTAATACGAAATCACACACGGCATGCAGTGGAACTATATAAATAGTGGAAGTGTAGGGGTAGCTTACATAATTATGGAGTTGTACGTAGACTGCTGTGCAACACCAGAATAGGCTAATGCATGTAAAGCATTTGGTGGGAAGAGAAATATCAAAACACACACACGATACACATTATTGTCAAATTAAGACAAGGTTTAAGGAATAATTAATCTTGTAGAGATAATGAACTCACATTGGATGACAGAAGAATTAAAGTACAGTTTGTTCTGAAGTTGTATGTGCATCAGTGCACTAGAGTACTTTGTAAAGTTCACATAAGGGTAAAGGTTTGTGTTATAATATGATTTTTATTTTGATAATATTATGTTCATATTTGTGGATTATGGAAATAATTTTTGTTTGTTTGTTTTTGTGGTTGTGGGATTTGTTTGTTTGTGTGAAGCCATGAAGTTTATTACAGAATTAAAGTTTTAGAATAGAGTTGTGCCTTATCATTGTAGAGTTGATACCTTGTAGCCTCAAATCCAAAATATGCAACTGCTACAGTGGGAGAACGGTACACGCTCGAGCCCTGATGCTAGCTGGAGGCAGAAGCATATTTTCCATCGAGATTACTCACATGGGTACAATATAAACACAATAAGAACAGGGGAGCACGCCTGCCTCTCATCCGTAGGCCCTGGGTTCGATTCCCGCCTCCGTCAGAAATTTTAGACACTGACGTGAGGGCTGCAACGGGGTGCACTCAGATTCGTGAGGACAATTGAGTAGCTGTCTGATAGTGAGGCAGCGCCCCGGTCGAGAAGAACAAGATTAACGGCCGAGGGGACTCGATGCACTGCTGCATCACCACAATATCTGAAGGCCAAAAGGCTAGGAAGCGGTCGCATGATAGGCTTAAGCCATTGATGGGCTGTAGTGCCAGGGGTAAAAAAAATAGGGAAAGTGCCTTCTAATACCACCTTTAATTTTTAAACACTACAGTAGCGGCTACTAAATGAAGGTAACGATATAGCTACGTTCAATTTCATAAACACTGGGCTCACAAATCCCGTATAGTTAAGTACAAATATAAGTCTGGTCGTTATGTCAGTAGCAACGAAGCTCTGTAGCGCTATATCCGTTTCCGTAACACTAAAGGCATCCCGCCGTCACATACCTCAATGTGCACTTACAAAATTGTGAACCAATCTATTTTACTGAAAATAATTTCTACGAGCGAGTATCAACTTCGCCAAAAACCTCACTCACTACCTTTTCCAAAATGTACACAAGACGGGATTTTGAAAGCACTCATCTGTATGTTGAGGTACAGAGATATACCACATGGAAAGATACAATAAAATGTTGGCAAATCTGAGTTCAAGGAACTGCTCTTCAGAATAGGCCTTATGTTAAATCTGCAGAAGCTTCGGTACAGCTTATGCGACCCATGTTCGTAACATGGAATGTTTACCTTTGACAATGCATCTATACCATGTGCAAGGGCAATGCATTTCAAAGATCTCTAGAAACACAATAATCAGGAAATTGGAGAAAAGTTTAAAGTTGGAGTGAAGATTCAAAGAGAAATAATTTCAACTCTGAGATTTGCTGATGGCATCGTCATCTTGGCCGATAAGCCAGAGGATTTGAACGAGTTTTTGAATGATATGGACTCCGTCTTGAGGAAAGAATTCATGAGGAAAATCAAAAATGTAAAACAAAAATATTGGAATGCAGCCGAAATAAATCAGAAAACTCTATGGACATCAAATTGGCTGGTGAAACGCTACAGGTAGTAGGAGACTTCTGTTACTTAGGAAGCAAAGTATCCAGTGATGGACAAAGCAAAGAGGATATAAAAAGTAGGTTGGCTCAGGCAAGGAAAGCATTTCTACAGAAAAGGAATCGGTTGACATCGAATATACATTTAAGAATTGGAAGTCATTTTTAGCCTATTTTCAATTTTGAAAAAATAGGCTTATGAGATCACCTTTTGTCCGTGTGTGTGTGCGTGTGTGTGTGTGTGTGTGTGTGTGTGTGTGTGAGGTGTGTGAGTGTCCCCCCCCCCCTAATAAAATCTAAACGGCAGGAGCGATTTCAACGGAACTCGGAAAGTTCATAGCAATATCTCCGGCGACCTCGACCGTGCCCTTCAAATTTTGTTACGTCTCACCAATCCAACATGGCGGCTGTGCGAAATATTTCACTAGCATTCAATATCTCCGAAACTATTATCGATATCGCCCTGAAATTGTGTTCGGTGATAAAGGGCAATATTAGAAGTTCACCTATGAGACTTTCAAAAACCTGGTGACTACAAAACCAACATGGCGGTCAAGCGAATTTGAGACTTTTAAATAGACATTTCTCGCGATTTAACTATCCAAACGTAATGAAACTTGGTACAGCAAACGTTTATATACATTGTAATGCACTGGAGTCTAATTTAGTTCAATTGTTTACATAACCTCAAAATGGCGGCTGTGCGAAAAATTTCACTGACATTCTATATCTCCGAAACTATTACAGATAGCATCATGCAATTTTGTACGGTGATAAAGGGTACTGATACAAGTTTACCTATGTATATTTCATAAACCTGTGAAGTACAAAACGAACATGGCGACCAAGCGAATTTGAAATATTTTAATAGACTTTTCTCGTGATTTAACTCTCTGAGTGCAGTGAAATGTGGTACAGTAAATGATTTTGCAGATTGTAATGCACTGACATCTAATTTAATTCAATTGTTTACATAACCTCAAGATGGCGGCTGTGCGAAATTTTAAAATTAAGTTTTTATTCTTGTGTCGTAATCATGCGATCGAAGTGAAGGTTTGAATAATGAAGCTAGGCAATAATTGTCCTTGATTGGTACATAACTCTATGGCCTATACATATAACAATCCTAAATGGCGAGCTTCCGAAATATTTAGACGGTTCTCAATATCTATGAATCTTTTACAGCAACCAAACTGATTTTTTTTATGTTCATAGAGACTATGAACATATGTTCACCTATAGGACTTTCAGTAACCTGGTGAGCACAAATCCAACATGGCGGCGACGCGAATTATAAATATTTAAATGGACATTTCACGCGAATTAGCTATCCGAGATCCGCGAAACGTTGCACGTTAAATGCTTATACAAATTTTGATCCACTGGCATGTAATTTATTACAATTGTTTGCATAATCACAAGATGGCTGGTGTGCGTACTTTTAAAATCTCGTTTTTACTTCTTGTGTTCTAATCATGCGATTGAAGTTTGAATACCACACGTACACAATAATCTTAATGTAATAGTACAAAAATAAAAATCCATCCTGGCGACCATATGAAATATTTAGACGGTTCTCAATATCTACGAATCTGTTACAGCAATTAAACTGAAATTTTGTATGTTGATAGAGACAATTAACATGAGCAGGGTATATGAAAATAGGCTGTATAGTTCTTCACGGAACTACTTGTTGAAAGCTTTTGTCTGGAGCCTGGAACTATAAGAAAGTGAAATGTTGACTGTTGGTGCAGCAGAAAAGAGGAGAATTGAAGCGTTTGGAATGTGGTGTTACAGGATAATGAAGATGGGTCAGATGGGTAGATCGGGTAACAAATGAAGAGGTAGTAAGACTAGTAGGAGAGGAGAGATGTTTCTGGCGACTACTAATGAAGAGAAGAGATAGGTTGGTAGGTTATATATTAAGACACCCAGGAATAGCAAGCTTAGTTATGGATGGGAGGGTCAAGGACAAGAAATGTAGGGGTAGACCAAGGTTAAAGAGATTACCTTGGATGTAGGGTGTGGTAGCTATGTAGAGATGAAACGATTAGCTCAGGGGAGGGAAGCATGGAGGGCTGCATCAAACCAGTCAAAAAACTGAAGACTCAAACAACAACAATCAGGAATTTCAATTACTTAGGGAGGCATGTGAGGCAAGAGTGTTGTTGGAGAATTTCAATCCCTGGGAAGAGACTGAATAATGTACACACATCAAAAAAAGTTTTGCATCACCTCGGTTCCCAGATCTCCGGCATATAGACGTTGACTGTGTATATTGTATCCAAGATACAGTCCCTTTGACTGTTCATAGATGTCACTAAAACTGCTCAAAGATGTAAACAACCATGCATGAGCAGGGCCTATTAGACGGAGGGGGTACGACAGCCGATCAGTTCCAGTCATTCCACCAGGACGAAGGTACGCTGCTCATGTTGTCTGTAGTTCTACCATGCCTAGAAGGTCAATACCGCAGTTCGATCGCGTCCGCATTGTTACTTTGTGTCAAGAAGGGCTCTCAACAAGGGAAGTTTCCAGGCGTCTCAGAGTGAACCAAAGCGATGTTGTTCGGACATGGAGGAGGTACAGAGATACAGGAACTGTCGATGACAGGCCTCGCTCAGGCCGCCCAAGGGCTACTACTGTAGTGGATGACCGCTACTTACGGATTGCCGCTCGGAGGAACCCTGACAGCAATGCCACCATGTTGAATAATGCGTTTCGTTCAGCCACAGGACGTCGTGTTTCAACTCAAACTGTGCGCAATAGGCTGCATGATGCGCAACTTCACTCCCGACGTCCATGGCAAGGTCCAGCTTTGCAACCCCGACACCATGCAGCGCGGTACAGATGGGCCCAACAACATGCTGAATGGACCCCACGGAATTGGCATCACGTTCTCTTCACCGATGAGTGTCGCATATGCCTTCAACCAGACAATCGTCGGAGACGTGTTTGGAGGCACCCTGGTCAGGCTGAACGTCTTAGACACACTGTCCAGCGAGTGCAGCAAGGTGGTGGTTCCCTGATGTTTTGGGGTGGCATTATGTGGGGCCGACGTACGCCACTGGTGGTCATGGAAGGCTCCGAAACGGCTTTACGATACCTGAATGACATCCTCCGACCCATAGTGCAACCATATCGGCAGAATATTGGAGAGGCATTTGTCTTCATGGACGACAATTCTCGACCTCATCGTGCACATCTTGTGAATGCGTTCCTTCAAGATAACGACATCGCTCGACTACAGTGGCCAGCATGTTCGCCAGACATGAACCCTATCGAACATGCCTGGGATATGTTGAAAAGGGCTGTTTATGGACGTCTTGACCCACCAACCACTCTGAGAGATTTACGCCGAATTGTCGTTGAGGAGTGGGACAATTTGGACCAACAGTGTCTTGATGAACTTGTGGATAGTATGCCACGACGAATACAGGCATGCATCAATGCAAGAGGACGTGCTACTGGGTATTAGAGGTAGTGGTGTGTACTGCAATCTGGACCACAAATGCTGAAAGTCTAGCTGTATGATGGTACAACATGCAATGTGTGGGTCTCATGAGCAATAAAACGAGCTGAAATGTTGTTTGTGTTGATCTCTATTCCCTTTGTATTTAAAGGTTCCGGAACTCTTGGAACCGAGGTGATGCAAAACTTTTTTTGATGTGTGTACATCAGCGGCCAAGGTGAGAGATATTTTACTAGGCTATAGGTCTATTTATAATGACTTGTTGACGTTCAAAATCAATAATTGTGGCAAAATTACACCCTGAATAGATTGAGGAAAATACTTTTAATTCCCCATATTCCGAAAGATTTGTCATTCCAGTGTGCAAGGATGCAGTTCCCTCTTCAAACAATATTCGCAATTTCTATTAACGATGCGCAATGACACACACTTAACAGCAGCAGGTGTATATTTAAACAAAACAATTTTTAGCCTACTTTCGATTTTTGCAAAAAAATTAGCCTACTTTCGATTTTTGCAAAAAATGAAAGTAGACTTATGAGATAAACACAGGGCGAAAAAAGTGTGTCTGTCTGTGTGTGTGTATGTGTGTGTGTGAGTCTGTGCGTGTGTGTGTGTATGTGTGTGTGTGAGTCTGTGTGTGTGTGTGTCTGTGTGTGTGAGAGTGTGTGTACTCTGAATGTCTGTCCCCCCCCCCTATCAATTCGAACACGGTGAATGCGAATTGAACGAAATTTGGTACAAAGGTAGCACTAGCAAAGGACACCTCAGTGTCATGTTTTATATCGCCGCCATCTTTACTAAAACTGAATGGCGGCCACTCAAACGTTCAAAACGTAAAATCAAATAACGACTAACCAAATCATCCGATCTCTACCAAATTTGGTAACAACATACCTTCGTATAGGATGCGTCTTGTGACCAAACTACAAGGTCGTCCGCCATACCATTTCAGGATGGCGGCCGTGCGAATTATGCAAACTTTATAATCCATATCATGGGACCCACCAGTTCCGATTATCGAGCCGAGAATCGTTTTAACTGTTCTAAAGGAAGAGGCACGTTCGAAATTAAAAGTTTATTTTGTAATACTATAGTGCAGACGTGATTTTAAAAAGCTGAGCTGGTTCAGTAATAAGACAAGATGGCAGCGGATATCTTGTGCCTGACTTATATTTCACTAATTTGAGTATTGCATGCAATATAGCGTACTGATACAAAATAAATAAACTTTGTATGAAATGCTTTAAATATAAATTATATACTCCAGTGATGAAATTGTTTAGTATAAATCATTATTTGCTAACAAGTTCTATGTAAGTCATTTTATATAGAACGACATTCGTTGACACAATTAGCTCAGTGGTGTTGGTCACTAGTCGTGGCCGAGTGAGGTGCGTGTGAGCGCGCTGTGTGACCGCATTGGAAGAGTGTACATTTTCTAATACCGGTGCTTCCGATAGTTCCACGGGTGAACTGACCTTCCGTGTGTCATTCGGACAATACTTTTTCAAGTAGTGTTCCAGATAGGACAACAAAACCAGGAAACCCAGAAAACCCCGCTGAAAATCATGTCCGGATACCAGAGAAAAAATACCGTACGCTGCCAATGGGACAAGCAGAGTTCTCGCGCCACACCAGGAGAAATTCACCGCTGGATTAGCGATACTCTCCGGTTGACTGTCGACCAAGTAGAAGCCATCCAGTTAAATGCACAAGAAAAAACCATGTACATCAAGGTAATCAGCATATCTATTTATCAGAAATTGTTAAATAATTTTGCAGATCCTATTAAATTTCAGTATGCCTCAGGCGAAATGACTAATGTTAAGCTCTCCCCAGCGGATTCCAATTTTACCACAGTGCGTATATTTAATGTCCCACTTGAAGTTCCACCTGAAATTTTCAAATCCGTCCTGTCGAAATATGGCACTGTGAGTGACGTCAGGAAAGAACAATGGTCTTCTGCTTATCAGTTCCCGGTGTATAATGGAATACGCGCAGTCACAATGGAAATAAAACAAGATATCCCCTCCACTGAGACTTTTGGTGGCCATTCTGGCTATCTATCTTATAATGGACAGAAACAGACCTGTTTAATTTGCAATGCTAACACACACCTACGTATCAACTGCCCACAGAAAATGATTCCCCTCGGTATAACTCCAACACAACAACGACGTGTTCAATACTCGGAAGTCGTGACACAGCAAACGTCACATGAAAACATGTTTATTGATCAGTCAGCTGGGACAACACCAGCAGTGGCCTCTGATACACACGACGCAGAACTGGTTCCTTACACTGACCAGCTCAGCGAGTCACAGAGTGCCCCTGTGCTATCGGCAACATGTATCGCAGCCTTAGAACCAATTATGCCGCCACTACAGGCTGCCACAGAAATTTTGTCTTCACTGCCCCCACCTTCTCTGGTACCTACCGACTCACCTACGCAGGTTGATCGAGGATCCGAGAACGTATCTAAAAAGATAAAAACAAATGCCTCGATTGCCGTACCAGCCCAGAAGAATCAAACTGGCTCTACAACCGTTCCCGCAGCTGTGAAAAAGAAACAAAATCTTCATTCTACGTCATCTAGGGACCCACGAATGCTCTCAAACGCTGACTGCCGGCCTATGAATAGCAATCATAAGGAACTCTCTCAACCTAATTTGACATAGTGCACCAGGATAATTCTCAGCTTTGTCTTCTTTCGAGTCCACCTTCCAGTATGTCTAGCACAGCTTTTATACTTCTCTTAATGGCGCAATTTCTCACTGTGGCCACTGTGAATATCAATGTAATAGAATGCCCTCTGAAATTTCAACTGTTGGAGAGATTCCTTCGAGATGCAGACATTGACATTGCCTTCATTCAAGAAGTTGCCATACCGTGTTTAGCCATATCTGCCTTCTACAAACAATACATCAATACCGGTAATACGAATAGAGGGACCGGATTCCTCATAAGACATGATATCCCACTCGAAGGTGTGCTATGTCATCCATCAGGACGCATAATATCTGGACACATAAACAATACCACCCTGATAAATGTATATGCCCCATCTGGGTCCAATAAACGTGTGGAACGGAAAATGTTCTTTGAACAGAGTATACTGCCTCATCTGCACGATGTTAAGGAAAAACTTATTCTTGCAGGGGATTTCAATTGTATTCAACGCCCAGAGGATTCCACTAGTCCATACAAAGGTGTCAACCCGGCTCTCAGGACCCTTCTTACCTCCCTACACCTCATTGATGCTGTGGATAGTTTAAGGGTGCCCCTGCCCCATTACACCTGTATAAGTCACAACTCCTCATCACGAATTGACCGCATCTACTTTTCACAGGAACTTATCCAGCCTAGACGATATGAAGTGATACCTGCCAGTTTCACTAACCATCATGCTGTCGTATGTACCATCTCTTACCCCCATCCCATATTTCACTTAGGAAGAGGTTATTGGAAACTGAATTGCTCGCTGTTACTGGAGGAGGAATGCCAAGATATTTTCAGACAACACTGGACTCGATGGGTCCAACAAAAATGCAAATTTCGCGACTGCGCAGACTGGTGGGATATTTTGGTTAAACCAGGGATCCGCCGCGTCTTTAAGAACATATCCTACCAACGAGGTCGGGAAAGACGGGATACAGTTGAATTTTACTATCGAGTTCTTCGCCAGCTCCAGCAAAGATCTGATGCTGGGGAGCGTTTATATGACCAGATTCGGGAAGTTAAAACTAAGCTCCTGTCTCTACAACAACGAACGCTCGCTCATATAAACGTGGCTTTAAAAGATCGTACAGTGCTCCCAGACGAAAGTGCAAGTGTATACCATATCGCCAAAGGACAACGTGAGCGGCAACGTAAATATATCCACCGCCTCCGCACCAGTACTGGAAGTGTCGTCACCTCTCCTGACGCTATACGTAGTGAAATATCACTATTTTATCAACGGTTCTACGCTCCGGCTCCAATTGATCCACAGCAGGTGACCCTATTGCTTTCATCTTGCAATACCCATCTGTCTCCGGACAACAAAACTCGGCTCAGCGCGGATATTACGGATGAAGAGATTCACTCTGTGGTTAAGCACCTCCCAAACAACCGCTCACCTGGCATTGATGGACTGCCATATGAAATGTATAAACACTTCTGGCCTCTCATTGGCAAAGAATTTTGTCATGTCCTGCGTACCATTCTCCAACGTCGTGCTCTTTGTCGATCACATCACGAGGGTACCATAGTCCTCATACCAAAAACATCCTCTCCCATGGCAGTTGGTGACTTCCGACCAGTTACTCTGCTCTGCAGTGATTATAAAGTCCTTACCAAAGTACTTGCATGCCGATTGAAGACTGTTCTACATGATATCATTGGTGATGAACAATGTTGCAGTATTCCTGGAAGAACTCTGTTAACAAACTTAGCGATACTAAGGGACCTACACCTAAAAGCCGAAATGCTCCCCACTGAGCCAATGAGTTTTCTCACCTTGGATCTTGATAAAGCTTTCGATCGCATCAGTCATGAATACTTGTACATGGTCTTGCAGCACTTTGAATTTCCTGCAATCCTTATTGACTACATTCGTATGATAAATTGTAATGCTACGTCTCGAGTGCTCGTCAACGGTTTTCTTTCCCCTCTGATTCCAATACAACGATCAGTTAGGCAAGGTTGTCCCCTCTCCATGCTACTTTTTGTCATTGGCCTTGAACCGTTCATTCGGACTACCCAGGTGAAGCTACAGGGTTACAAACTGTCCACACATGTTTTTGGCATGTGCGCCTATGCTGATGACGTATCCATATTGATCCGCAATAACGAAGACATCTCCCACATCGATAGCGTCCTTCAGCTCTACCATATCGCCTCTGGAGCACAATCGAACCCCCAGAAAACTGCTTTGCTTCCGCTCAATAATAACTCAGTGATTACCCAACAGCCCTGGTTCCGGATAGTAAATGAGGTGAAAATTCTTGGCATTACCTGGAAGCAATCGATTCTGGACACGGTGCACGCAAACTGGACTAAGGTCATTGCCAAAGTTAGGGGAGTGCTGATCCAATTTGGTCAAAGAAACCTCAATATAGTGCAACGGGTCGTAGTCCTCAACGTATTTGCGCTCTCTAAAATATGGTATGTCGCACAACTTTTTCCACTGCCCAAAATGTTTGAGAGCCAATTGGCAAAATATATAGGTTGGTTTCTATGGCAAGGATTTTTGTTCCGAGTACAACGGGAACAGTTGTATCTCCCATCCCGGCAAGGCGGGCTAGGGCTAACCGCTCAAGGCATGAAATGCCGTGCACTCCTCTGCACGAACGACATCACCATTCTTTCCCAACATGACACTTTTACGAAAGCGCTATACAAAGATATTCGGAACACAGCCCGTGGTTGTGAGAGAGCTTTGCCGAAGATATTTAGGGACCATCAACAGCACCTTCTGGAAACTGTTCGCCAAATGCCTTCAGGGACTGTTCCAACGACGAAAAGTATTTATAACATGTTGCGGCAAGTGGTACACTCCAAACCGCGAATCGAGGCCACCACCCTCTACGTCCATTGGCCCACTGTTTGGAAAAATTTTGGGGCTATGACCATTTCTTCTGCTGTACACTCCCGGGTTTTTATCTTCCTCAACGATCTCATCCCAACCGCTCTACGGCGATATACCATCCGTCTTGAAGCTTACCCATGGTGTACTATATGTGGTCAAACTGATACGGCGATACACCGCTTCACATCATGCACGCGAGTTGCCTCCACGTGGCTGTGGTGTAAGGGAAACGTATGTCAACTATTAAATGTGCCCACGGATGACCTTGATGACAGGAAGTTGATTCGCTTGTCGGTGACCGCCTTCCCCCAAATTAAACAGACTGCCATTGTGTGGATAATGGGCCAATATGTACACTTCGTGATGGACAATGATCAACATTTCTCAATCCTGGATCTCAGGTATCACCTGCAGAAAGAGCGTTGGAAGCTTAGTGAAAGTGGACAATTGTACGATAAATATGGACACTATCTGGACTTTCTTGTGATGTAATAGTATGGTATGTATCATATCTGAAAATTCTGTAATTCTGTAAAGAGCTAATAATAAAAAATAAAAAAAATAAAAAAAAAGTGGTAGAGCGTTAGCCTATCGCTCAAATGCCTATGGTTCAAACCCGGTCAGAGCTAGGTTTTTTGCTTGAAATGTTATATGTTTATTGTTTTGTAATGACTCAGATGTTTTAAAATTAAGCGTTATATTGTGCATAGTATGGTGTAAAATATATATTTAATTAAAACATAATTCGCCAGCAGATTTACTCGAGACATCTAGCTGCCAAAAAGGTAACTGCACGCCGACCTACCTATTAACTTCCAGATTTTATTGAAAAGTTTCTTCTTCTGGCCGCTAGAATGCACTCGCTCTGTCAGGATTATATTGTTCGATATTTCACCACTAGATGTCACGACTAGTCTACGTGGGGCTCCATTGATTACTATACTATTGGCATTCTATGCGCATCGAATTTGAAGAATGACAAGGTGATACTACGATACATTTTTACTTTTTATTTTAAAGGGTTTGTAACAGCCTATTTTGCGTTACTTGAAAATGTTATTTGAAGTAAAGAACAAAACGATTTCACATAGTAACTGAATTCAAGCCGTTGGTGTTAGTTCAGGTTATTAATTACTACTTTTATTTCAGGCAAATAGCAATCGAAAATATCCACATAGTTTGTATACACACGTCTCTGTAGGGTCATGGAAAGATTTGTTAATTCAATTAGGGTTTTCGATTCCCGGTCAATGCATGTGAGATTTTCGAAGTGAAATGCCATGTCCTGTGGTTCGGATTCCACGTAAAAAGGAGGTCCCGTGGCTCATAATCACAAGATTCACGGTCACGTAAAACTACAATCTTCCTTCCTTTCTTTTCAATTAGGGTTGTGAAAGCCATGCACAACCAGACGTGTAAAGACATGCCTCAACTCAAAGTTGGATGTTGCCCACAGCAGGTCGTATATGTAATAATAATAATAATAATAATAATAATAATAATAGCAATTTACTTACCTCATCCATCATCCTGAGGAATGTCCTGATTTCCTTACTGCTGGAATTACATATCTAATCTCAAAAGAAAGTGGAAATACTAAAGACCCATCAAACTACAGACCTATCACCTGTCTCCAAACACTTTACAAACTATTTACGTCCATAATTGCGGACGAAATATACAAGTTTCTCGACAAACATAACATTTTGGCTGAGGAACAGAAAGGATGCAAGAAGCTGTCGCAAGGATGCAAAGAACAGATAGTTATTGATTCTGTGATAACACAACAGGCGATACATAATCAAAGGAATCTATATACGGCATACATAGATTACCAGAAAGCATTTGATTCAGTCCCGCATTCATGGCTGAAAGAAATCCTCCATATGTATAAGATTAACCCTGCTGTAATTCACTTTCTGGAGGTCACGATGGATAATTGGAAGACAGTACTGTATACTAAGACAGACAATGAATGTGTCACATCTGACACAATAAAAATTGAGCGTGGTATCTATCAAGGAGACTCGCTAAGCCCATTATGGTTTTGCTTAGCCATCAATCCTCTCTCTAAAATTCTAAAATCTACCGGTTTCGGATTTGACATCAAATACTACAATAGGAAATACAGAATATCCCATCTCCTTTATATGGATGACCTCAAAGTATATGTACACAGTGAGACTCAAATGAATGCCATGCTAAATATAATAGATTCATATTCATCCGATGTCCGAATGACACTGGGAGTGAAGAAATGCAAGCGTCTGACAATTGAAAGAGGTAAATATGCAACTTCTGAACCACATGAGCTACGCAAAGGATCTCTAATTGAAGGAATGACTGAAATAGAAACCTACAAATATCTGGGATTTGCTCAAAATACAACTTTGGATCATAAAAGTATCAAAGATGAACTCATTGGAAAATATACCACAAGACTACATCAAGTGCTGCGAACCAGTCTATGTGCAAAGAACAAAATTAAAGCTATCAACACATACGCTATACCAACCCTAGTATATTCATTTGGTATTCTGAAATGGTCAGCAACAGAAATGGAAAGCCTGCAGAGAAAAACAAGGACCCTTCTCACTACTTACCGTTTACACCATTCAAACGCCTGTAAAGAAAGGGTCACTCTTCCACGAAAGATGGGAGGTCGAAGAGTACTGGATTTACAAATTTTGCTCCAGAACCAAATTAAAACCCTTAGAAGATATTTCTATCAAAGAAAGGAAAACAGCATTCTTCATAAAGCCATTGTACTTGCTGATAAACACACAGTATTGAACCTTCGTACATCCTCTGATGATCATATCAGCCAGCCACTACACTTACATGAAAAAGAAAAGGCATGGGGAGAAAAGACCCTCCATGGAAAATACTACAGCAACCTATCCCAACAGAGTATTGATAAAAACGCATCGTGTATGTGGTTACAAAGTGGTCGACTGCTTGGAGAAACAGAGGGATTTGCAATTGCCATCCAAGATCAAGTCATTGCTACAAAAAATTACAAGAAATACATCATCAAAGATACCAGTGTAATTTCAGACAAATGCAGGCGATGCGCCATTCATCTCGAGACCATTGACCATGTCACTGCAGGTTGCCCAATACTAGCATCAGTTGAATATAAAAAGCGGCACAATCAGGTTGCAGGCATCATTCATCAAGCACTCGCACAGAAATATAAATTAACTGAGGAGTATATCCCTTACTACAAGTATCATCCACCATCCCTCCTCGAAAATGAACTGTGTAAAATATACTGGGACACTGGTATTGTGACAGATAAAACAATAGATCACAATCGACCAGACATCATAGTAGTAAATAAGGCTGATGGCACTACATTTATAATAGACATAGCAGTCCCCAACGACACCAACATCGAACGTAAACACAATGAAAAAATCTCCAAGTATAGACAGCTTGCAGAGGAAATCAAGAGGATATGGAAGATGAACTGCGTCCGGATAGTGCCTGTAATCTTGTCAGTCAACGGCCTCATACCTCACACACTCCACAAGAGTCTGAAAGAATTGGATCTTCCGCCGACCATCTACAAGAGTATGCAGCATTCGGTCCTATTGTCCACATGCAATATTGTGCGATCCTTCCTTGCTAATGAATGAGTGATTATGAACTCTTATATTTTGTATATACATGATATGTATTATAGTTTGTATTATAGTTTTTATGTATTGTTGCAAAGCACTTGGTTTAACCCGTGCTTTAGAGTAACCCATGTTTTTAATGGTGAATTGAATAAATAATAATAATAATAATAATAATAATAATAATGTTATTGGTTTTACATCCCTTTTAACTACTGCTGCTTTTAGAGACACCGGGGTGCCGGAATTTTGGCCCGAAGGGGATCTTTAACGTGCCAGTAAATGTACTGACACGGCTCCCTCGCATTTGTGCACCCTCAAATGCCAGCTGACTGCGCCAGGATACGAACCTGCAACCTAGGGCCCAGCAAGCGAGAACGTTACCGCTGAGCCACGCAGCCAGTCCGGTCGATTATGTCTCCAGATCCATAACATTCTTGATATACTTCTGATCTTTCTTTCTTCAATGATGGTAGCAGTTTTTATCTAGGTTGTGGCGTTTGGTAGAGGTAAATCGTTTCTAAGGTCTTCAACAAAGAATAGTTCTATTATACTCTTTGATAATAACAACGAGTTATAACTATACTCATACATTTAGGAGAAAGTAGGCTATATGTTCTTTACTGAACATCTTGTTTCCCATGGGCATCCGCATGTGGCGTGATCACGAGTATCCGGACAACAAAATCGTTATGTCTCAGCAGAAGATGGCAAAACCAAAAACGTAATTTTCAAGTGTGTACACATAATGTAACATCGTACCCTGCAGACTTTCTCAACTCTATGAAATTTCCACCTTCCTGCTCATATCAATATCCTGTATGTATCAGAATTTTCAGAATTAAAATTGACCCACCTGTAGCCGCGATTGCTGTAATCTCTGGAACTACCAGTCGGATTCGAAGAATTCTTTTTGTATATGATAGCCAGATTCAAGAGGAATAGTTTAGGCTATGTAGCGTCAGGCTACACCTCTCAGGAAACCTTAAATACAGATTTTTGTTCAGTAAGTCGGAAGAACAAGCACTCCCGAACATCTTCAATAATACCTAAGTCTATTGTTACCTTGCAATGCGGGCTGCATCTCGTCGCCCCTACCAGTGTTCTGGTGCAGAATTGTGAGCTGCTTATTAATTGCAGTCACGGGGAGTATTTAGTGAAAAAAGATTTCTTAGGCCCTTTAAAACAGTTATCATCATGACAATAGTATGCTTCTTTATTAGGGTGATGGTGTTGGTGCAGTATACTGAGGTTATCAGCTGCAATAAGCGTTGGTGCTTTCCGATCCTTACCCTTGAGCGCATAATGTAACATCGTACCCTGCAGACTTTCTCAACTCTATGAAATTTCCACCTTCCTGCTCATATCAATATCCTGTATGTATCAGAATTTTCAGAATTAAAATTGACCCACCTGTAGCCGCGATTGCTGTAATCTCTGGAACTACCAGTCGGATTCGAAGAATTCTTTTTGTATATGATAGCCAGATTCAAGAGGAATAGTTTAGGCTATGTAGCATCAGGCTACACCTCTCAGGAAACCTTAAATACAGATTTTTGTTCAGTAAGTCGGAAGAACAAGCACTCCCGAACATCTTCAATAATACCTAAGTCTATTGTTACCTTGCAATGCGGGCTGCATCACGTCGCCCCTACCAGTGTTCTGGTGCAGAATTGCGAGCTGCTTATTAATTGCAGTCACGGGGAGTATTTAGTGAAAAAAGATTTCTTAGGCCCTTTAAAACAGTTATCATCATGACAATAGTATGCTTCTTTATAAGGGTGATGGTGTAGGTGCAGTATACTGAGGTTATCAGCTGCAATAAGCGTTGGTGCTTTCCGATCCTTATCCTTGAACGCTTCAGTTCTGTAGTAGTATCCACCGGGGAAGCCAGGAACTATTGCTAGTTGCAAATAAAGCGGAATGTCACCGAGATACAGAGGTTTTTATTTTTAGTGGAAACGGAAAGAACATCCCATATCCTCTCACTTTTTTTCATAATTTAACTTTAGATGATATTTGTTTTACATGTACTTCCTTTATAAGAAATAAATTTGGCCTAAAAAATATTGATTCTCCTCAATTGGGGTGTTTTAAGTATTTCCTTTTAGTGTTGAAAGTTTAAATCCTCTCTCCTGAAAAATTTACAAAATGTGACTTACCTCGTTTTTCCCGTGGAGTCTTCACTTGTAATTAACATACAAACTAGAAGGGAAAACGTAAATAATGGACAGAAGGAAAAGAAATGCCCTCAATCCTTGAACAATGAGGGTTGAGGGACTTGGAAAGAAGAAGAGCCATGAAAGGCAGACAGGAATGGGGAACACAGGTGAGGGTCTGCTCCTAAGTCAATGAAAAACGGGAGAAACCGGACTCAGCTCAGGAATCCCTCGTTGTCGCCAACTCCCGAGCCCACAAGCCGTGAGCCTTTGAGGGTGTATCACTATCCAGGGTGGGGTTTCATACACCCTGCCTCCTTTAGGGTCATGAGCAGAATGCAGGAGATATTATGAAAGGAAAAACAAGAGATCTGCCCCTTCGAGGAATAGGGTATCAGGGAAGATGAGACAAGGACCAATGAAGGCGGGAAAATGGAAAACTCCCTAGGTTTCGGTTAACCCAATACTGGCTGGGTCAAAAGAGAACAAGAGTTGAACAAGGACGTTCGACAGGAAAGATGATAGAGAGGAACCCGGCACAAGTAGTCTAAGTGAAAGCAATGCCGGATTCAGCTGGGGTCTCGTGGTCACCAACCCACGGCCCACTAGTCATGAAGCCCATGGAGGAAAACAATCAAACAGACCTACTGACTAAAATTAAACAGAGGATGTATTTGATCATTGTACACTTCATCCGGGATAATTCCAAATTTTCAGACAGAACATTATGTATAAAATTTTGTTCTCAAATAATCGATTAATCGAAGCAGAGAAATCGATTAATCGACAAAAAACTATTATTCGATTGTGCGTTTAATCAATTAATATATTGGTCGTTTAAACGATTAATCAGTTGATCGATGAATTGATTACTTTTTCTGTCGATTAATCGATGTACAGAGAAGTTAGTTTGGATGTATCGGAGACCCTCGCTAGCCTGCTCGCCCGCGTTGCGCTCTGTCTCCCGCCAGGCACTTTGCCGAGCGCCGCATTGAGTCATTGGGTATAGGAATTTGTACTTAAATTTGCACTGCAATGTGATCCTTGACCAATTTTTTGACGAACTGACTTACGGAGAGCGATTGTCAACTTATTTTCAACAAGATTCTGCCACTGCTCACACTGACCATGTGACTTTTATTTGAGGGGGACGCTTAAAAATAGAGTGTATGCGGGAAACCCTCCACAATAAATGAGCTTAAAGGCTATATTACAGCTGAAATACAGTCAATCGGTGCTGAGGAACTTCAGAGAGTACATGCCAGTTTCATAAAAAGGTGCCAGCGATGTGTAGCAGTGAATGGCGAACATTTTCAGCACCAGCTGTGAACTAGGTAAGTACTAATTCCTATACTCAATGACTCAGTGCCGTGCAGGCGCCGCATAACGGCAAAGTGCGTGGCGGGAGACAGGCTCGCGCCGTGGGCGAGCGGGCTAGCGAGGGTCTCCGATACATCCAAACTAACCTCTCTGTAGTTCGATACATTCACTTCGCTCTCTCAGAAGCAAAACAGACATTTAATTAATTAAAATATATTATATCATATAATTTTAAATGATGCACATCCATTGTGAAAACTAGGCTATAAAGAAAGTACCTACATCAAAAATGTTCCTGCCCTAAATTGTAAACATTGAACAAGAATTCAAAATCTTTGCTGAAAACTCTCCTTTTTCATTTTTCGAAACCCTTTCCAATTTTGTTGATGTTGGTCAGTCCACTGTCGCTGAATCTTATTTGGATATTGTTAACATAAACAAGGAAGAACACTTTGTATTATTATTATTGTTATCACATTCATTTCACCACATAAGTGGGACATATCAACATATCGTCGGCTTGTTTGCAAGACGGTATGGCTAATTCTCTTAAGGTGGCACGTTGAGAAACGATCGAACAATGGAACAGTTCTCCAATATTATTATTATTATTATTATTTGATACAGCCACCTATGGACTACAAATACACAACAACCCTTCAGGTTTTCTTCTTTAACGTGTTTATTACATGTTTAGCTTCCTGCCAAAGATCTTGCAGCCTCTGGCTCCTTTTCAACTGATCTTCGGCTGAAAGCGTGGGTCTTTCTTTGGGGGGATCCTTCACACCTTGCAATTTTGATTCTGAATCCTGTCCGGTCCCAGACTTCGGCCGGTCCAATATTTGCCCTTTTTAAGACCAGATGGACTTCCTGAAGCCATGGAGGTTGCACCTTCCATTTCTCTTGAAGGTTGAGAATTTTGTTAGCCAATCTCTCGGTCCCCAATCGTTTAATATGTCCATAGAACATCAAGCTCCCCATTGTCATGCTGACAGAAATCCCTTCAAACTTGTCAAAGGGTTCTAGGTTTAACCTCAGTTGAAATTTGTATCCTTCTCCAGGTAGATTCTTGGTACCTAGAATTTTCCGGACGATCTTCCTTTTCTTTTGTTCAATCTCAACAGTTTTCATGCTGGATAAGATATCTGCCGCATATAGGCACTTTGACTTTACTACTGTGCAATAATGCATGTACTTGGCCTGATATGAGAGGGATTTGGACTTATATGTGTTGATGCAAAGTCTGAATGCCATATCCATTTTCCTAGGCTTTGTTTCAATGGCTACTTTCTCGTTACCATTTGAAGTCAAAATTTCTCCCAAATACTTGAAATTATAACTCCTCAAAATGGTCCCATACTTGTTATTAATTTCTCGAACGATATCCCATTTGTCCAAATTCATTTACAGTACTCTGTTTTATTCAAATTTACATACCGGCTCTCTCACCTACCTCTTTGTACACTTTGTTTATTTAAGCAAAAAATAACTTTTATAGGCTATATTTCTGGTTGGTTCCTCAGTTTAGGGGCTACGACAACGCGGTCATGTAGCCCCATGTACTTTGGGTGTGTGTAGAATCTGTCTGATAACCGGTGTTAATTGTGATGACTGTATTAGTGTGTGTTATCTGTTTTCAATTCAAGTGAGAACTGCAGACATTAAATTTTTTCAAGTAGTTACTACTTCTGCTGCCAAAGGCCACTGTCAACGACTACTAGTTCAGAATTTGACTGCCAGATGCCATCCCAGTCGGCTCCTGGCGACGAACGTCGGAACCTAAGATCGTTTGTAGTTTAACCTCTATATAATTTAGCTCCACACAGGTGTAATTTGTGGAAGGTTCTTTAACATGCCATAAATCTATGACATGGGACCGCCGGCTTTACTTCCCCTCCGAAGGATGGCATACTGAGGGACTTTTAAACGCTCTTAAAAATCCGACGACTTCGGCCGGGTTTGAACCCGCGATCTTGGGCATAGAAGCTCAGCATGTTACCAACTACGCCACCGAAGCCGCTTTTATATATTTCGATACATCATACCGAAAATAAGCGTAACTCAACTTAAGCGATGATCTCTCATTTACACTTATTTTCTTATGTCGTGTTTAATAATCAATTAATCGAACATAGCTTACCAATTCTAGTATAGAGACGTGAACAAGATGGCAGGTATGATGCAGGTCCAGGCGCGTGTATTCCATGGATGTAAGGTAAGCATTGCTTCCCCAAGTAAAATAATGACGGGTACAATAATTATTTAATTTGTTTATAGTGATATTCCAGTCTCTGTGTCCTGTATTGTTTTAATGAACCCATTCACACTTCATTGTTCTTTAATGCCTACTGCGAGTTCCTTGTGGAGTCGCTTGCAACAGCACAATAGCGTGACATGCCCTCTTTTGTATCTCATGGTACTGCAGGGTGAGTGAAAGCGAAGGCTAGGAAGCAATTCCTTAAGTTACATACCTTGGGCCGAAAACAAGGAGCGGTCAGTTTTCAAAAATAGTGTGTTTACTCGCTCATTATAGTTTGAAAAAGCGTGTCAGTGTTTGAGTAAAACAGCGTTTTATATGCTGTGTTAAAACGTGTGATGGTTTTACAGTGGTAGGCCGTCATTTTTATAGTTCAGTGATATAATGTTGTCTAATGCAATATAAGTAGGGAAAGGAAAAATTCGCGATCGCGAATTTCGCGAATTATTAAATGAAGTAATATACAGATGGTAATGTGTTTTAATAACCCTAAAAATGGCGGAAAAAATTGTTTTTGAAGTCGCGAAATTTCGCGAATTTTGCATGAAGGCGCGAATTTAGTGAATTATGCAAGAATTTCGCATGAAAACGCGAATTTTAGCTTTTTCTTTTTTCTTTACAGTGCACTTCCGATAATTCGCGGCAATTAATGCACGAATTTCCGCGAATTATTGAAAACCGCGAATTATCCATAGTAATGTTTTTGAGCCTAGCAAAGATAAAACTATTGGTTAAAAATATTGAAATGTATTTTATGAACACGCAAAAAAATAAATATCATACTTTATAACATAGTATTGTAAGACACACTATGTGGATTTTACCAATATTAAAAACTAAGAAAAATGACTGTCATCACGTTTTGTTTCTTAGATGGTTTATTTTTTATAATTTTAGATTGTACAATTCTGAAGAAAACAATATATGAGAACGAAAATTCATCTTGATTTCTATATAAGAGATAAGTGTGACTATAGACACACTAGCTTGACTGTGGGAACTTTCGGGATTTCCGTTGCATCACTCCTGCACTCTATATGTACTGGATCTCAGTTTACCTCACCGACAGTCAAATTCCATACAATATCCTCATGTCTGAAACAATGATTGTCTTTATTGAAGTCTAACTACTGGATGTCGCTTTCTTCTGCATCTTGACATTCATCCAGGTTTTGCTCTAATGTCATCGTAGTGAGACCACCTTGCCCGTTTAAAATATCGTCGTCACAGAAGCCAACAAACGCTTGTTTATGTGCGAGTGTAGTAGCGGTAATCTTATCCCATGACTTAACTGCATGGTGAGCATCCAAAAAACACGGAAAGATTGGAAACTTAACGGTAGATAGCAGGCCTCACTTTCTGCATACAGCCATCTCTATCAATCTGGGAAGTCATCCTAGTAAGTTACAGTACTTAGTTATTGTGGTTTTAAGGACCGGAACAGCAAGGTCATCTGCCCCTTCATCCTAGTACCTACTCGACGCGTGGCATCATATAGTGCGCCTTTCAGACATGAATATCTAGATGGCAAGTATCCAGATCAAAATGTGCCACTGTTTCCTGAACCAGTATTAACCAGGTGGTCTTCTTGGTTTCATTCTGGAGTGAGCCTGTCAGAGTACTTGAAAGATATTTTGCAATTTATGAGTGAAGTAGTAGGGACTGATAACTCTGGTGTTGATTTTCTCAACAATGTTTCACATGACGAAATACTTGAGATTCAAAGAATTTGGCACAGACATCACTGAACTCATCCCCTTATTAGAAGGCCACATCCAACTGTTCACCTTCTTGATGGACATCTACGGAGAATTCAGCAAGCCCTTAAAGTTGCGGTTTCTGGAAAGTACGGTATCAACATTAAGGTGCAGTTGGAGGGTTGTGGAAATGTGTTAAAATGAGGGAAAATACATTCAGTTTTAGTAAATGTTGGGTCCCATGCTCTTGGAAAATTAATCAGCTTAAGAACCGTTGACCCTGGGAACAGGATTTACAAATGTGTGCGTTTGATCCAGCAGAAATAGTACCAATGAACATCAATGAGGACATTGCAAAGAAAATTAAGAAGTTGCCGTTTTGTGGAACACTGGAAGAAAGTGAGTGTTAAGAGGATACAAAGAACTGCAAACTTGAATCAAGAAGCAGATGCATGACAGGACCAAGACAGACATAGTTGGAGTTTTGCAAGGAATGACATTTGTATTTCCAAAGTTCTCAGAATCTGTGTTGAAAACCATTTGGATCCCCTGTTCAAACGCTGTGAACTTTTATTTTTCAGCTCACACTAGCACGTTAAGTGATATGCGTCACCGTTTGTCACAAGAGAATTTGGATCTCTTCACTGAAGTATACTTTGAAGAATGACTGAAATGTGCTATGTTATGCATGTTATCCATGATAATTAAAAAATCCCGCCTAAAATTTATGATTTTGAAAGTACCGAAAAGTGCACTTGAAACCACCGAATTTGCCACTTTAAAATACCGCTTTCTTCACTCTGAAAACACCGAAAAATTTCAATCCCTAAATATAAGGGAGTAGGGTATGCAGTAGACGTTTTTGTTTACACTAGTAGGCGTGAGAAATCTGTAAAAATATGGCACCGGGACTTGGGTCTAGAGATGACAGCGTGTGATGTGCGGTAAATTTGAGAACAAAATATTAATTTTATTAGGAAGTCGTCTAACTTCTCAATTGAATAGGCCTATTAACACGAAAGTGAAAGCTTGTATTCGGTATTTTAACTAAACGTATTACATTTATCATTTATTTCAATTGAGATAGATTTACTTTCTAAGTTCAAAACATCCCAAACTTCTACAACTGGGTCTTCAATGATTTTGCGAAGAAAACCATTGCTTACCCTAAGTAAAATGCCACCACACGCCACTGTGCAGGTCTTTGTTTGATGTGGCAACACTGCACGTACACTGACGCTATTGTTCGTTGCTGAAATCTGATAGATTCGTTAATAAAAGCAAGAGTTCATGCCATATCCGCTGACCGCTAAGTGGGCACTGCGCTGCTGTATGCGTGACGGCTGTGGTCAAGGAAGTGTTAAGTGAGGAAATACCTTGCGGTCTCTACAGGTTCGTCCTCCAGCTTATCGGATCCACGAATGAAATGAAGACTTCTCCCTCCACCTATCAGCAGATACAGCTGTAAGTTATAGTTTATGAACATGCCCACTGGTGAAATGGTTTGATTGCCAATAATATAATGTCGTTGAGCTTGCAACACAGCGTAACTGACAATGCCCTTCTTGTCCATTGTTTTCCTTATGATTAGTCACACCCAGTGAGGCCAACCCGTGGGATTTGTCCCAAATTGTGGGACATTTAGAAATATATATTTAGGAAAGGGATAAAGGGATTTCTTTTGCAAAAAGTTTGGTGAATTTGGGATATTTGGTCGATGATATATCACCAGCTGAGCTGCCATTAATACATAAAAGCTTCGTTTGCACAGCAAACGTGCTCAATAGGTACGATTCATACATGCCAATAGAATAAAAATAAACCTTTCATGAAATGCCGCTTGTGCGATAACAGACAGTTTTTTTGTGTTTTTGGAAATTAAAATTTATGTTTTGTGTTTTTGTGAAATCTTCATTATAAAACAGTCGTATACAGGGAAAGATACACATCTCAGTCTTTGAATGTTTAAGTGTATGATAATGATAGTTTATGTTCGACCCTGACTATTATATGCCAGAAAACTGTACTATAATGAGGCTCATTATAACACTATTTTTCATTATGAAACAGTTTCTCCCACCAATCAGAGCTCAAGAAACAGTTGTTTGACCAATTAGATAATTAGATGCGCTGAGTTCCACGGCCTTCTAATTTAAATTTCACTGCCTGACCTAGTGTCATAGTAGGGTAATCGAGGAGGCCATAGTCAAATACAAGGCATTCTCTGCGTCTCATGCGCTCTCTTCAGTACATAAAACTGGCGAAATCTGAACAGATATTTATTTATGAATATTTATGTCCGAACATAAAATAGTTATAATAATTATTGACGAACATAAACAGTCGTATGCAACTCGCCTATAATGGTTATTAAGACACTCGTATGGAAATTATAAAACTCGCATACGCTCGTTTTATAAACATACTCGTGTCTTAAATATTGGCATTATAGGCTCGTTGCATAATGTACTATTACAAAACAGTTCAGGGTTTCGTTAAAATTAATTTTTGCGCATATGGTACTGTAATTAGAAACACATTATCGAGGACTCCAGAGCACATTTTTTATCCATTATACGGTACAATTGATTTGAACAAAATATTTTACGTGGGATATTTTCTAGTGAAAAGGGACATTCTGAGTGGGAAGTTGGGATTTTCAAGTTTGAGAGATTGGCAACCGTGGTCACACCTCCCAGTCGTGTGTGGATGTGCCGTTCAACAGAACAGTTCATATTAGGTTCATTTTCCTGTGTGTAAACCTAAGAAAATGAACTTTAAATATACTGTACTAAAGGGAATTATACTTTTCTACAGAACAATGAACTTAAAGCTTTCTATTCTTTATGCACCTCCTCAGGAAAGTGAACCGAACATGAATAATTGTTATGTGGGATAGCACATTCACACACGGCTGGGACATGTGACTAGTCATAAGGAAACTATTGGAAAAGAGATACGAGGTATTGCACGCTGGTTGGTTGGCTGGTTCCTTAGTTTAGGGGCTGTGGCAACGCGGTCATGTAGCCCCGAGTACTTTGGGTGTGTGTAGAATCTGTCTGATAACCGGTGTTAATTGTGATGGCTGTATTAGTGTGTGTTGTCTGTTTTTAATTCAAGTAAGGACTGCAGACATTCAATTTTCAAGTAGTTCCTACTTTTGCTACCAAACGCCACCATCAACGACAACTAGTTCTGAACTTGGTTACTAGATTCCACCGCAGTCGGCTCCTGGCGAAGAACGTTGGAAACTACGAGACAATTCAAACCTACAATTTAGCTTCACACAAGTGTAATTATTGGAAGGTTCTTTTACATGCCATTCATCTATGACATGGGACTGAGGGGTTTTAACGCTCTTAAAATATCCGACGTCTTCCGCCGGGTTTGAACCCGCGAAATTCGGCATAGAAGCTCAGCACGTTACGAAGTACGCCACCGAAGTCGCTAAAGTATTGCACGCTAAGGGACTATATTTGAGTTGACCAGTCTGCAATCTGAAGCAAAGTACTGTGGTGTAATAAATATCGCCTCACCTTCTATTCTTAATCATTTTATTCTAAAACTAACAACGCTCCCCGGAATCTTTGGTTGGTTGATTGGTTGGTTGGTTCTTAAGTTTAGGGGCTGCGACGACGCGGTCATGTAGCCCCGTGTACTTTGGGTGTGTGTAGAATTTGTCTGATAACCGGTGTTAATTTTGATGACTGTATTAGTGTGTGTCATCTGTTTTTTAATTCAAGTAAGGACTGCAACTTTGAATTTTTCAAATAGTTCCTACTTTTGTCGCCAAGCGCCACCGTCAACGACTACTAGGCCAAGTTCAGAACTTAGCTACTAGACGCCACCGCAGTCGGTTCTTGGCAACGAACATAGAAACCTAAGAGCGTTGTTTACATTCTTAACCTATCCAATTTAGCTTCACACAGGTGCAATTAGTGGAAGGTTCTTTAACATGCCATAAATCTATGACATGGGACCGCTGGCTTTACTTCCCCTCCGAAGGAAGGCATACTGAGGGACTTTTAACGCTCTTAAAAAATCCGATGGCATCGGCCGGGTTTGAACCCGCTATCTTGGGCATAGAAGCTCAGCATGCTACCGACTACGCCACCGAAGCCGCTCCCGGTATCTTTAACGGTTTACCCATCGTAAGGTTAAAAGGCGCACGGACGGGAGGTCCCAGACGCAATTCAGTAAAGCCGAGGTGAACAGCGAAACTCCAAACACATATACTCTTCTCTGAAGCCTTAACTCGACACGACTCGTCAGTTTGATGCTGGCTGAACCTGTGGTGATAGGCTCACTCGCTAGCTCATAAACTAGTTCCACGGCTACTAATTTAAATTTCCACTGAATGTAGATTTTTGGAAGAAATGAAAACGTAAAACACTTAAAATGGGCGATGTATTAAAGATAGAGATATGCTGTCACGGACTTTTTTGTAGAACATTTCATGCCGAACTATTCTTACACTCATAGTAGGCCTATATAGATATATTTAATGCTTTATCTAGCGTAAGCTTAAAAGGCGCACGGACCGCAGGTTTCTCATCGACACGATTCACTGAAACCGTTACTGCTCGGCTTCCTTTGGCCATAAATGAAACCTTCCTCGACAAATCCTTTACGGAATGGTGAAAACCGCATCAAAACCATCCAGTAGTTCTCAAGATTACCCGTTAAATCAAGAATCGGAGACTTTAGTTAGTTAGTTATTGTTGTTTTAAGGGGGGAACTACGAGGTCATCTGCCCCCAAATCGGAGTCTTTGTTTTATATTATTTAGAGTAATAATTATGTTTTAAATTAATACTTAATGTGTCCATAATTTTAAGGCCGTCAATTTGACAACGATTACCGTACATTTTAACCTAGTCTCATAGTTTCTGTAGTGAGAATGAATATGTTCAAACAGAACTGAATTCGGGTGTACACAACATTTTAAATGGATTAACAAGTAAGACCACTTCGTGGTATAACTGTCACTCCGGAGGTCCAGGTTTGATTACCAGCTGTGCTATGAATTTTAATTCTGGTTTAAGGGCTGGTACACTCAGCCTCGTAGAGAAAAACTAAGAAGAGGTGGGTTCGATTCCTACTCAGCTATCCTGGAAATGTTTTTCAGTGGTTTCCCACTTATACTCCAGGCGAATGCAAGGATAGTTCCTAACAAGGCCATGGCCACCTCCTTCCCAATCCAAAATTGTATTACAAATACACACACTAATACAGGCCAACAGTCAAAACATCCACACACACCAAAGTACACGGGGCTAAATGACAACTATACCCCTCAAATCAAACAACAAGGATTAATAAGTTCAATACAAATATAATGACAATTTACTACTAGAAGTGTGAAAATAAGAACATTAGGGATGTCTACCAAGCAATCGAAACACAGAACTTAAAAAATTGCATAACAATCGGTATAGGATACTTAAAACCTGTAGGCTAGTGGTGGTTCCGCAAAATGCCTGCAGATCCCTTGACAGGGGATGTGGCAATATTGGTTCGGTATCCAAAATCATGGCAGCACATAAATATCACTAATCAAGATTCAAGACTTTCAATCAGATGAGTTATGTTTCCATGAACAGAAATATCATGGGAGAGCATGAAAAGTTAGAATCATTTACGATATTAAATTTAAAAGGTTTGATTATACTACATTATTCGGATTTTTTAAGAGCGTTAAAATCCTTCAATATGTTATCCGTTTCTTCGGAGGGGAAGTAAAGCCGGCGGACCCATGTCATAGATTTATGGCATGAAAAAGAACCTTCCAATACTAGTGTGTAGCCAAATTTGTACGTTATATTTCGTTAGAAAAGCTCTATTAAGTTCCAACTTTCGTTGTTAGGTTTTAGTGGCATCTGCCAGCCAAAGTTGGAACTACTTGCAATTAATAATAATAATAATATCGTATGGCCTCGGATGCCAGGTGCAAGCTTCGTTATTTGACGCCCAGAGGGCAGCTTGCATGTCGAATTTTGTTGTTCCATGGAGCGCTATGATAGTCAAGGGGGTTAAATATCTAAGCTCCTTGACACTATAGCGCTTTCTAGTGGGGAAAGGAGGAACTTTTGTGTTGGCGGAAAATTCCTAGATTAATTTTGTCATTATGAACACGGCCTACTGAATTCAAATCGGTTCTTTAACATGCCAACAACGTATGACATGCGTATCGTGATTTTCGTCGCCTTTCAAAAATCACTTACAACGGCCAGGAGCGAAACTGCGAGCTTGGGGTTGGTAGTCCAACACGATAACCACTCACCCACCGTGGCAAGCTACTTGAAATTGAACTTGCTCATTCATCTTCATTGATTTCATCCCATCCACACGAGATGGTACTTGTAGCTCACCCCATTGGTGTCCGCATTGAAGCAGCTACAAACTCTGGCGAGCCGAACATGACGTCGGACACTCCCGGCACTAAAAATCAAACACTAAATAAATAACTTGAATTACGTGAATGAACACTTGGGGCCTGTCAAGACCCCACTTTAAATAAGAAGAGGAATTTTATATTTTGACTACATTCAGTATTTATTTTTTGGAGCATAACCTTACTGATCCAAACATAAAGTTTGTTATCTCTATTGTGCCCAACTGGTCACGGCAGTCTGGTATCGAACTCAGGGCCTTATCAGAAAAGACCAGGCAAATGGTTATGCCTAAGGTCGAACCAGTGGTCTCTAAGGGGGAGCCATTATATGGAACCCACAGAGCAATGAGAGATCTACTGACACATAATAGTCTAGCGTGATTTCACGATTATTTAGGTGCAAATCATAGCAATTGAAAGGAGAAATTGTAAGCAAAATGCAAGGAAATGTACGTTTTCAGTGCATACGAAGTCGAAAGAGGCTAGTATTGAAGTCTGACAAATGACTTTTAAAAGTAGGCGGAGTAGCCTTGGCGCCTACGGAACTATTTCTGTCTAGGGCGGTCAGACAGCTCAAAATTAATGACCCGGGAGTTCACCGGTCGACAACGGGAAAAGCTTTGGCGGGACCAAGCCCACAAGAAATTAATTAATTACAGAGAAATGGAGCATTGTAATGCGATGGAACATACACATAGATGAATGTATTCACGGAGGAGTAATTTAGAAGTGGTTTTTCACCTAAAATTACGCCTATTTCTCAAAATGACCGCATTGCAACCTAACTCACGCTCGAGAGCATGAATACTTTAACCAACCAGCGGGAAATCCCCACCGTAGCGTCCCACGCGCTGAACTAAGGCAATTAATTGTAATTAATTAGCCGAAGCGATCGCCGGCACGCGAGTGTTTTTAAAACCTCCACGCCTAGATAAACAAGATGCAGTTGTTATTTCGGCTGAAGACGGAATATTTCAAGAAGGGAGTCGCTCTCACGTGTCCCGTGAACTATTTTGTGCAAGAAACCAATATAAGGGGAGAGCACCCTACGCCGGGGGTCAGTGGAAGTCAGTTGAAGTCACTTGTTGGTCAGTTATGGTCAGTCGAAGTCAGTTACACGTCTGTGATGGTTCAGTGGAAAGCAGTTGAAGACGTCAGACGGTCGCTCGAGTTGGAAGTTAGTTCTTTGTCTACAAGAGCTCTGCAGTAAGCACGCCAATTATTAAAGTATCAGCGTACCGCCGTTGAAGACAATGGAGGCAAATTGTAAGCTTCATCAGTGATAATGAAGTGCATAAAAGGTAACAAAGTGCAGATATTGCTTTATTATCTGACACAGATATAAATTCGCTACAGCGAATAGGAACTGATAATGTTTGGAACAGTTCGTATACCGGAAGGTATTGTCAATTATATGACATCAGCATTAGGAACACTCCAGTGATGGGAGAGTGGAAGTTATTGCCACCTATCCAGGACAGTGAGGTAAACGGGAGTGCAGGGAACTAGGATCGAACATCTATAAAAACGCTACTAGATTTCACGGAGACCAGCGGTTATCATAAGTCATCGCATCTCTGAGGTCAAGCGTAGGTGAAATCCAGATTAAGGATCAACATGTGAAATGATAGATGAAGTGTATAAATTGTGAAATAATAATTTAAAGTGTTAATGTGTTTAATGTTTAATATTCAGTGTTTATCAGTGGTAAAGGCCACTTGTGGTAATATGTGCATCATGTGTAAAAAGTGTGAATCTCAGTGTTGTGTATTGGATATCATGATGGATTAAGTCAATCGTCATGGTAGAGCTCAGGCGGAGATACTGGTACTTTCCAGCCAGAAGGAAACGTGAGTAAACATGCAAATAATAACATTATAATGGCATAGTTCACCATGTAACGATTAATCACTTTGAAATTAAAGAAGTAATAGTCACTTACTGAACGAGTTTTCACCACTCGTCTTGAATAAAGTATGACTTTGAAGGTGATTTGCTTAGGACCATGTAGGTCAAAAATAGTGTTGGATCTAAACGTTAAAATAATAATAATAATAATAACTGGGGTCGGCAATCATAAAGTAAGGGCAAAATTAGCCTAGGTAATGTTCAAATAGTGTCATGTCTAATTTAAGATACTGTCATTTGGTAAACAGTAAAGAATGTAGTGTGGAATATCGCGAATACGAGAGCTTTTCTCAGTGTCAGTGAAATTTTGAATGAATATGTGAAATTAAAGTAAGCCGGTATATTTATACATTTGTGTTAGGAGCTATGTAAAGCTTTGGCTTAAATAATATAACATGAAGAACGCAGGTACCTTGATAATGGAGTCATATATGTGAAATATTGTTTAGCCGCATATAGCGTGCAGATTAACGTAGAATCCAGTGATTTACGTAAGATAAGCACGGGAAAGACTAGTATAGCTTGCGCGTGAGGTGAAAATGGGCTTAATCTTCGAGAAGTATCGCCTTTGTGCATACTGTATGTATTACGCAGCGATTTGGATAGAGTCTGTCTATTGCCAACGCTTGCATTGAATTATAGCCACTATGGACGCCCAGCGAGGCGCGGTGAGCATTTTTACTTATGGTCTGCCCGAGAGGTAGAATCATATTCGTCGACGAGGAACGTGGTTCCCAAAATATATATATGTAATGACAGCTGCTGATGATAACCATGGGGTTTCATTATGATGCGCGTCTTATAAGCCACAGTAATCACCTTAGAACGGCAATGCTATCATTAGAATTCCACCCCTGCCATGAATGTTTAATAGGAGCCATTTGATCCCAAATACACTGTAAAGTTAGGTGCTAATTAATTAAATGACTCAATTACTTAGGACCATGCCTAGCGGATCGTTATTGTTATAAAATTGTAAACAAGGATGGCCTTGAAGGTAGAGAGAGACAGGAAATATAGACCGTTTCCGTGGCAGCCATCTTGGAGAGCTGTCTGGAACTAATTTTATGACCTGCTGAGGGGAGAGAGGTCGCTCGACCGATCCCTTGTCAATTACGGTCACAATAGGACACTGAGAGGTCTCGGTATTCAATAATGCAATTAAAATATGAGTATTTTAGTGATGCAAATGGAATTAAATGGTATATGGCAACTCACATATGTGGTTGAACCATAAAAATCTGATGATATTTGGCGAAGTTATCCTCTGAGGGGAAGGCTGAACCAAAGTAATGTAGGCATCTTCTTTAAAGTGCATTTTGCCAGTTTATGCTAATTTAGGAAAAACGGGTATGTGTTTTTCCCAGAACATGACACAGTTGTATCTATAATAAGCCCGACAAGACCCAGATAATCGTTATATGGTGAAACTATAAATATTCTATCCATGTTTATGTTTATTTTATGATTAAGAAGCATGACTCATTTTCCTAGAGCGTTCATAGGGATGGAAAGAAGGAAGATGATTCGCACGACACAACAAAAATATTTGCTAATAAATGTAGGAAACATTGAAGTAATGATAATTAAAATAAATGTCGTAGAAGACGGAATAATGTCTTAGAAATTCATGTTTGTGACATGTGGTTTTTGTGTTAAGATACTTCCATTAAATAAAATTGTGTCACATGACGGACACTATGAAAACCTTGTAATCTGAACTATTATTGACAGGATATTAGAAGTAGGTTTGAGTGCATTGTAGCGCTATTTTTAAGGAGAAAGCTCACAGAATAACCCTATTTATTTGTGGGAATTAATTGTAATTTGTCCTTTGTTTTGTATTTGTTGTACAGCCATGATTTTAGACCAGTAAATGTTTTATTCATAGGAATGTTGTGTATTTCCTGTAGAGTAGTTACCTGGTAGACTCAAATCCTGAACATGTGGTCGTATTGTGGGCATGAACGTCCCATACCTCGAAAGACCGTGAGCTAGTTGGGATACGAACACATGGTCCACATGGTGACAATCGGGTACATGGGGGTGTTGTCTCTGTACTTGGATTGAGTCACAGGTAATTACTTAAGTCGGTCAAGGTATTAATGGTAGAAGCAAATAATAACATAGAAATTAGGACAGAATAGGAAGACCGCATCCCATTTGTTAATAAGCCACCACATTAAAAATAATTGTTAATCCTCCATAAGACATGCTTATATAATTGTAACTTTCATAAACCATAGCTATAGATAACACATATAAAATAACATGACGCTGATATGTGGGGCCAGTTTAAAATACAGGTAACCTCCACTTAAGCATCATGAGCATGGCATAAATAAGCATGTTACTCTTCTTAAATTAACATGGGGAAAACCATAGAAATATTTTTTTTTCCTCAAACTTGGTTTGAGCGATTGTGAGTCTTTCTAAATGATGTTCAGACGTCAGACAAATGTTGTCAGACGGGTACGAGGGTCTATACCCATTCCATAGTTAGTTTTGACATTTTATAATATGTTGTTGTTGTTGTCGCGGGATCGGAATCCTTTCTTTCCAATAGAACGCGCCAGTGTCTTCAGCTAGGGCCTACCTGAATCTCAAATTAAGTAGTACAGGATGGCCGGAACGGAAGAGGTACTCAGGTGTATCGCCGAGTTAAGGGAACATTTCGATGTTATAAATGCTAAAAGTAAGGAAGAATCCAAAGCATTTAAAGATGAAATAGCGGGTAGATTGGATGCTAATCAAGCCGAAATAAATACTAGGCTAGAGGCTAGTCAAACTGAGGTAAGCCAGATGTTGGCTACAGTCAATACTAGACTAGAGGCTAATCAAGCCAGTGTAAACACACAGTTAGAATTAAACCTAGTAGAGGTTAATAAGAAAATGGACGACGTTAAGGAGTCTGTCCAGAGACAGGTAACTAAGAATATTGTTAGCGTGATCTCAGAAATGCAAAATGATAACGAAAAACGCTTTGAGTCTATTGAATTAAAATTAGAAAGCAATTTGCAAATGTGCAGAGAGTCACAGCGTGAAATTAACGATAATTTAAACAGTATGTCCCGGGAGCTTAAAGACATTCAAAGTCAGAATGAAGCTAACACGAAACGTCAGTTAGAACAATTTAACACGTTTACTCAGACCGTGGATCATAGGTTCGAGGATAATGAACTAAAATGGAATACGCGAATGGCAGGTTATGCCAAGGCTGTGGACGAAGCTTTAAAAAAGCAGGACCAGAATATCCTTGACCAATGCAAGGAAATGCAGGAAATAAAGACGTCTGATCGAGATAATAAGGAAATAATGTCTAATATGAAGATACAAGTTGGAAAAGTGCAGAAAGAGTTGGAACAAACTCAGAATGACTTAGCAGTTCTCCATAAAAGACAGGACGAAGACCAAGGAGAAATCACAAAAATGAGGACTGAAATCTCTCATATACAAGGTCACATTCAACGGGAAGTTACAGGCTTACGCGAAGAGTTAGAGCTTCGAGAAGGCTTAAAGACTGAAGCCAGTGATAAGACTCTTGCCGAAGTAAGAGAAAGTCTAGCAGGGGAAATTATCCACCTGAAGGAAAATCTTAAGGATAATAAAGAAAAGGTATTTTCTATGGCAGAAAGAAACCGAGATCGCCTCGAGAAAATAGAACGAGAGGTATTAGCTCGTTTGGAAAGGACTGAAAACAGGCATAGCCAGTTAGAAACGAGAATGATAGCGCAGGAAGAATCCATGTTGCGGAATCCTAGGTCTAGCGAAGGAAGTATAGACGAGAATAGGAGGAATAAATGGGCAGAGATAGAAATACAGCCCACTCCAAAGAATGCAGCAATGCCAAGTGACAGCCCGTATGCCACACCTGGTATGCCAATGGCTATGTCAACACCGCAGGAAAATGCTGTACAGAACCAAATAGTCACAGTTATAAGGGCTAGTGATGAAAAACCAAAGAAATACTCTGGGAGTAATTCTAATATGACACCCAAGTACTGGCTTAAAGAAG
Source organism: Meconema thalassinum (assembly GCA_946902985.2). NCBI lineage: Eukaryota > Metazoa > Arthropoda > Insecta > Orthoptera > Tettigoniidae > Meconema > Meconema thalassinum. The sequence goes on from OX336393.1 coordinate 419,859,394, forward strand.
TTTCCGAGTACTTGAATGATGCGAAAGTACCGCCAGAGCGCAGGTTGAGAGCGATTGAAAAACTCACCGAAGGAGAGTGTGCTCTATGGTTTAGAAGTTTTAGGTACACGTTCGACACCGTTGAGGAATTTCGCCAAGCATTTTTAAGCAGGTATTGGAACGCGAGCGTACAACAAAATCTCAGACTGGACTTGTGTTCCAGGCGTTACAGTACTAGTAACCCGACCAAGTACGGAGAGTTTTTTGTGAACCAATTATGCCGTTTTCGCGAGCTCGACGAAGGACTCAGAGAGTCAGACTTATGCATAGCAATAGCTAAGCAGCTGCCGTATGAAGTGCAGCGCCTGCTAATCTCAGCAAACGCCAAAACTGCAATCGATATGGAGGAGGTGCTGAGACAACTTGATTTAACCACAGTGCAGCACGCAAGACAAAGCCGACATGTGGAACAGGTTAATATGACGAATACGCCGATCGAGCCAACGAAGGTGCAGACGAAATCCAAGTCTACAAGCACCGAAACAGAAAAATCTGACTGGCAGCGCGAAGGACGCGAAAACCAGAATTGGAGGCCAGCGTATCGAGGAGGTTCGAACCGTGGTAACCGAGGAAGGAAAAACTGGAATCAGCGTGGTACCAGAGACCAGCAGCTGGATAACAGAAGAAATTACGGCCGAAATGGGAATAACCAAGGATGGAGATCCCAAGAGCAGAGTCGTGGGTTCGATGAAGAGGCGGAAGAACGCTATCATGCATCTTTAAGATACATGGAAGAGCGCGGAGATGATCCAAGACAATCGCGAGTTCGCTGGGATGAAGCGATTCGAAATAGAAGGTCACCCGACATATATCAAAATGATGATGGTGCCAAAAGTCTGGAACTTCAACAGCATGAAGACAGGCAGAAGAACTCCACAAAGAATGGAGCAATTGAAAAAAAAAACACCAATTTTAAATGACCAGAGAGAGATAGGTTCAGGATGGAGTACAGTAAATGTTATTAACTGGATTGCCAAACCTGAGGAGCTTATCGAAGACCTCGATGAAAGAACGGTCAATGTAAGAAGGGAACTACCTATTATTATTGTAAACATTGCGGGAACGAAAGTAAGAAGTCTCATCGATACTGGATCAACAGTGAGTTTGATAACCCAGGCATTATACAATGAAATCCAGAGTAAAATCCACGTATTGAAAATACCCATTTCAAGCGTGAAAATAAAAGGTGTCATACCAGACAAAGTTATGATATGCAGATACCAAGTATTTTTAGATCTGCAGATAGGGAACTCTACATTCTCACAGAGCTTCCTACTTGTAAATAAGCTGCCATATAACCTTATTGTTGGGATGGATTTCATAAGAGAGTATAAAGTTATTATAGATCTCTCGCAAGACATTGTAATGTTTCGCGCAAGTGAGGGAAAGGAAGACTTAGAACTCTCATTAAGGCATAATGAAGCGAGACAAGAAGAATACGTATGGCATACATACGGAGATATGACTGGGGAGACAGTGTCGACAGTAGAAGATATTGAGGAAGAGTTGGCAACACTGGCCGCAGACATTGAAAAAGATCTCGAACCAAAATTTGAAGAATGCCTGGAAGAGAAGATTGAGGAAGCTAAATTTGGTCCAGAATATAAGAAAATGCTAAGGGAACTGCTATTCGAGTATAAAGGAGTCTTCGATTCGAGACCTGGCCGGATCAAGAATTTCCAGTATGCGTTTCAAGTCAGCGATTGGACGCCATTCAAACAGAAGCCGTATCCTGTAGCTGAGAAACATTATTTAAAGGTCAAAGAAGCGATACAGGAAATGCTAGAAGCAGGCGTCATTGTAAAGACAGCCACACCTTATGTCAGCCCACTGGTAGTTGTACCGAAACAGGATGGAAGTGTGAGGATATGCCTGGACCTACGAAATTTGAATTCCAAGGTTATACCGGAATTTGATACAGTTCCACCCATTAAGGAGGTACTCAGAAGGTTCAAAGGAAAGACTGTATTCTCAAATCTTGATCTCACGGCAAGTTTTCACCATCTTGCTCTGGAAGAGAAAACAAGTCTGTTAACCGGATTTTTATTTGACCAGCACACGTACTCCTACGTCCGTCTTCCATTTGGATTAAAAACAGCAGGTTCAGCGTTGATACGAGCGCTAGATAGGAACCTATCCGAAGAAGTAAAAGCTACAACCATATGCTACGTAGATGATATACTACTGACCTCTGAAACAGTTGAAGAACATGTCAGAGATCTACGCAAGTTGTTATATGACCTAAGTCAGGCTAACTTCAAGGTCAATATAAAGAAGTCTAACTTTGCTCAGAGAGAAGTTAAATTTCTAGGTCATGTAATCGATGCACAAGGAGTTAGGCCTAATCCGGGAAAACTGGAAGTCATAAAACGTTTCCCGAGACCAACGAAGGTGAAGAACGTCAGGCAATATCTAGGCGTTATTGGATTCTTTTCGAACCATTGTCCGAAGTACACCGAGACTGTAGCACCACTCCAAGACTTACTTAAAAAGGGAGGAAGATGGCGATGGACGGAGCAATGCGAGGAAGCCTTCGTGAAATCTAAACAGATGCTGTTAGATTATGTGAAATTGGGATATCCTGACTACACTCAGAAATTTATCATCCAGACTGACGCATCCTTCGTAGGCATTGGAGCTATGTTGTATCAGGAAAATAAGGACAGGCCAGAGGAGAGAACTTATATCGCATTCATCAGTAGAAGGTTGAGGCCTAATGAAAAGAATTATACGGTCACGGAGATCGAATTACTTGCGATACTGTATGCATTACAGTATTGGCACAAGCTGATTTATGGTTTTAGAATTATATTGAGAACAGACCATAAAGCCCTAACGTTCCTGCTGAAAACTGACTTGTCGAGTCAAAGACTGACAAGGTGGTCCCTATACATACAACAATTTCAAGTGGAAATAGAATATTGCCCGGGGAAGGACAATATCATACCTGATTTGCTAAGCAGATACCCTACAGCAGAGGAAGAAGAAACTCTAGCTATTGAAATAGAAGATAGAGATCAGAAGACCTTAGATGATCTGAGGAACATCACCGTTTTTCAACGTGAAGATCCCTGGATACGGTTGATGACAAATTACTTCGAGGAAAAGCTGAATAGAGGAACCCCGATGTATATGGAAGCTGAAGCACTTTCAACGGAATATCTATGGTTTAACCAGATGCTACATAAATGGAGCGACTCTGACCACACAAAACCTAGGATTGTTGTACCACCAGCATTGCAGAGAAGGCTAGTTTGGCTAGCACACCGAGCTTTTGGACATTCAGGTGTAGATAAGACTGTTGCCCTGCTTAAAGAGGCGTTTATTTGGCCTAAACTTAGAGAAACAGTCAGAAATACTATCAGGACATGTGATATGTGCCAACGAGTAAAGCCTAACTCGTACTTAATGAGGCAGAAACCTATACCACTCTTACCAGAGAAGCCATGTCAGCTCCTGGCGCTGGACAACTTTGGGCCCCTGCCTAGAGCCAGAAGAGGAAATAAACACATCCTAGTTGCACTAGACGTGTTTTCCAAAATGGTAGTCCTGTGTCCAATTCAGAAAACCAGTACAAAACAAGTACTTAAGAGGCTGAAGGAAAGAATCATTCCTATATTAGGACAGCCAGAAAACATCTTATCGGATCACGGAAGCTGTTTTACCAGCGTAGAATTTCGCAGGGAGTTGGAAAATCTGGGCATAAGACAGATTTTGTCCACGGTTAGGCACCCGGAGTCGAACTCAGCTGAGAGAGTTATGAGGGAGGTGCAAAAATACATGAAGATATACTGCTCTACTGAGAATTGGAAATGGATTGACGTGCTTGAGATTATTGAATATTGTATCAACAATACTGTGCACGAAGCTACAGGAGAGGTGCCAGTGAGCTTACATCTCGACAGAAGACCCGAGAGGCCATGGAATAATGTCATCCAGACACCCGTCGATGCACAACTTGGACGTGAGTTGAGAATCCAGAGGACGTTCGAGTATCTCAAGAAACAAGCAGATAAACGACAGCGGAGAAACAGGAGGAAACGTTATCATAGACCGCTACTCGTGGGAGAATACGTCTTATTGAAAAAACCCGCCAGTTCAGATCCAGAGAGCAGGAAATATAAGAAATTTCAGCACGCTTATCTCGGACCCTACCTGATTATAAGGGATCTGCAGAATAACGCATATCGGATTAAAGATGAGGCAACAGGTAGAGAAGTTGTGGTAAATGCCACAAATCTGAAGTTATATAGTCCACCAGAAGACTATGAAGCGAGAGAAGAGCAAGCTACACACACCCAAATGAACGAGGAATCATTACGTATACACGGAAAGGTTCCGGAGAAAAGCTTGCAGACTCGAGAAGGGTCGAAGAAACGGAAACAGCTCGCCAGCCCAGCGGACACGAGGGGAGAGTGCAGCTGTCGACTGCAGGAGTTTTACGACCAGTTAAAGGGAGCCGCTGTAGAGTTAGAGGAGATGAATGAACAATTGAGACAGGAAAACGAAAGTCTACGAGACAGCAGACAAGAGTGGAGTGGGAAAACGTGAAAGCCCATTGCCAAGAGCAATGACCGCTTAAAGCAAACACTGCAAGGAGTTGATACCAGCTGATAGGCCCGAAAAATTCACTTATGAAATGAATTTTTCGAACTTAGCAGGAGAAAGATGTGCCCAACTGGTCACGGCAGTCTGGTATCGAACTCAGGGCCTTATCAGAAAAGACCAGGCAAATGGTTATGCCTAAGGTCGAACCAGTGGTCTCTAAGGGGGAGCCATTATATGGAACCCACAGAGCAATGAGAGATCTACTGACACATAATAGTCTAGCGTGATTTCACGATTATTTAGGTGCAAATCATAGCAATTGAAAGGAGAAATTGTAAGCAAAATGCAAGGAAATGTACGTTTTCAGTGCATACGAAGTCGAAAGAGGCTAGTATTGAAGTCTGACAAATGACTTTTAAAAGTAGGCGGAGTAGCCTTGGCGCCTACGGAACTATTTCTGTCTAGGGCGGTCAGACAGCTCAAAATTAATGACCCGGGAGTTCACCGGTCGACAACGGGAAAAGCTTTGGCGGGACCAAGCCCACAAGAAATTAATTAATTACAGAGAAATGGAGCATTGTAATGCGATGGAACATACACATAGATGAATGTATTCACGGAGGAGTAATTTAGAAGTGGTTTTTCACCTAAAATTACGCCTATTTCTCAAAATGACCGCATTGCAACCTAACTCACGCTCGAGAGCATGAATACTTTAACCAACCAGCGGGAAATCCCCACCGTAGCGTCCCACGCGCTGAACTAAGGCAATTAATTGTAATTAATTAGCCGAAGCGATCGCCGGCACGCGAGTGTTTTTAAAACCTCCACGCCTAGATAAACAAGATGCAGTTGTTATTTCGGCTGAAGACGGAATATTTCAAGAAGGGAGTCGCTCTCACGTGTCCCGTGAACTATTTTGTGCAAGAAACCAATATAAGGGGAGAGCACCCTACGCCGGGGGTCAGTGGAAGTCAGTTGAAGTCACTTGTTGGTCAGTTATGGTCAGTCGAAGTCAGTTACACGTCTGTGATGGTTCAGTGGAAAGCAGTTGAAGACGTCAGACGGTCGCTCGAGTTGGAAGTTAGTTCTTTGTCTACAAGAGCTCTGCAGTAAGCACGCCAATTATTAAAGTATCAGCGTACCGCCGTTGAAGACAATGGAGGCAAATTGTAAGCTTCATCAGTGATAATGAAGTGCATAAAAGGTAACAAAGTGCAGATATTGCTTTATTATCTGACACAGATATAAATTCGCTACAGCGAATAGGAACTGATAATGTTTGGAACAGTTCGTATACCGGAAGGTATTGTCAATTATATGACATCAGCATTAGGAACACTCCAGTGATGGGAGAGTGGAAGTTATTGCCACCTATCCAGGACAGTGAGGTAAACGGGAGTGCAGGGAACTAGGATCGAACATCTATAAAAACGCTACTAGATTTCACGGAGACCAGCGGTTATCATAAGTCATCGCATCTCTGAGGTCAAGCGTAGGTGAAATCCAGATTAAGGATCAACATGTGAAATGATAGATGAAGTGTATAAATTGTGAAATAATAATTTAAAGTGTTAATGTGTTTAATGTTTAATATTCAGTGTTTATCAGTGGTAAAGGCCACTTGTGGTAATATGTGCATCATGTGTAAAAAGTGTGAATCTCAGTGTTGTGTATTGGATATCATGATGGATTAAGTCAATCGTCATGGTAGAGCTCAGGCGGAGATACTGGTACTTTCCAGCCAGAAGGAAACGTGAGTAAACATGCAAATAATAACATTATAATGGCATAGTTCACCATGTAACGATTAATCACTTTGAAATTAAAGAAGTAATAGTCACTTACTGAACGAGTTTTCACCACTCGTCTTGAATAAAGTATGACTTTGAAGGTGATTTGCTTAGGACCATGTAGGTCAAAAATAGTGTTGGATCTAAACGTTATAATAATAATAATAATAATAACTGGGGTCGGCAATCATAAAGTAAGGGCAAAATTAGCCTAGGTAATGTTCAAATAGTGTCATGTCTAATTTAAGATACTGTCATTTGGTAAACAGTAAAGAATGTAGTGTGGAATATCGCGAATACGAGAGCTTTTCTCAGTGTCAGTGAAATTTTGAATGAATATGTGAAATTAAAGTAAGCCGGTATATTTATACATTTGTGTTAGGAGCTATGTAAAGCTTTGGCTTAAATAATATAACATGAAGAACGCAGGTACCTTGATAATGGAGTCATATATGTGAAATATTGTTTAGCCGCATATAGCGTGCAGATTAACGTAGAATCCAGTGATTTACGTAAGATAAGCACGGGAAAGACTAGTATAGCTTGCGCGTGAGGTGAAAATGGGCTTAATCTTCGAGAAGTATCGCCTTTGTGCATACTGTATGTATTACGCAGCGATTTGGATAGAGTCTGTCTATTGCCAACGCTTGCATTGAATTATAGCCACTATGGACGCCCAGCGAGGCGCGGTGAGCATTTTTACTTATGGTCTGCCCGAGAGGTAGAATCATATTCGTCGACGAGGAACGTGGTTCCCAAAATATATATATGTAATGACAGCTGCTGATGATAACCATGGGGTTTCATTATGATGCGCGTCTTATAAGCCACAGTAATCACCTTAGAACGGCAATGCTATCATTAGAATTCCACCCCTGCCATGAATGTTTAATAGGAGCCATTTGATCCCAAATACACTGTAAAGTTAGGTGCTAATTAATTAAATGACTCAATTACTTAGGACCATGCCTAGCGGATCGTTATTGTTATAAAATTGTAAACAAGGATGGCCTTGAAGGTAGAGAGAGACAGGAAATATAGACCGTTTCCGTGGCAGCCATCTTGGAGAGCTGTCTGGAACTAATTTTATGACCTGCTGAGGGGAGAGAGGTCGCTCGACCGATCCCTTGTCAATTACGGTCACAATAGGACACTGAGAGGTCTCGGTATTCAATAATGCAATTAAAATATGAGTATTTTAGTGATGCAAATGGAATTAAATGGTATATGGCAACTCACATATGTGGTTGAACCATAAAAATCTGATGATATTTGGCGAAGTTATCCTCTGAGGGGAAGGCTGAACCAAAGTAATGTAGGCATCTTCTTTAAAGTGCATTTTGCCAGTTTATGCTAATTTAGGAAAAACGGGTATGTGTTTTTCCCAGAACATGACACAGTTGTATCTATAATAAGCCCGACAAGACCCAGATAATCGTTATATGGTGAAACTATAAATATTCTATCCATGTTTATGTTTATTTTATGATTAAGAAGCATGACTCATTTTCCTAGAGCGTTCATAGGGATGGAAAGAAGGAAGATGATTCGCACGACACAACAAAAATATTTGCTAATAAATGTAGGAAACATTGAAGTAATGATAATTAAAGTAAATGTCGTAGAAGACGGAATAATGTCTTAGAAATTCATGTTTGTGACATGTGGTTTTTGTGTTAAGATACTTCCATTAAATAAAATTGTGTCACATGACGGACACTATGAAAACCTTGTAATCTGAACTATTATTGACAGGATATTAGAAGTAGGTTTGAGTGCATTGTAGCGCTATTTTTAAGGAGAAAGCTCACAGAATAACCCTATTTATTTGTGGGAATTAATTGTAATTTGTCCTTTGTTTTGTATTTGTTGTACAGCCATGATTTTAGACCAGTAAATGTTTTATTCATAGGAATGTTGTGTATTTCCTGTAGAGTAGTTACCTGGTAGACTCAAATCCTGAACATGTGGTCGTATTGTGGGCATGAACGTCCCATACCTCGAAAGACCGTGAGCTAGTTGGGATACGAACACATGGTCCACATGGTGACAATCGGGTACACTATGAAGAAGAGCAAAGTAGATGTCCATACAGAGACCACACGCAAGTTTTATGGGCACCTCTCTAATCTGACAGATTAGTTGCGCCCGACCCGATGGTGGGTTAAAGATGGGATCGCTTCAGAAAGCTAGCTGAGCGGCCATGTTTACATTCCATGTCTGCGTGGAGCCAGGACTTTCCCAGCTCGAGGCACAGCTCTCCAGTGAGAGCAGTTAGACTGAACAGCACTGGAGAGCTGACAAGCGAGCCGGCAGCCAGTACCGGACACTGAACTCCACGTGGAGTCACGGAGCAAGCATGCTATAGGTCAAGACCCATTATTTATTGGTCAACAGCGAACACTGGTTGTAGTCGGCGCGGGCTACGGTCTAACGCTTGAGTCGCCGGTCGTTAACGAGATAATTGAGAGAACTATATTTCCCGTGGTCCATAGTAGGTCAAAATCGAAGAAAGAAGAACAACAAAAGTGTGATTCTTTTCAGTCGGGCAACATGATCGTACCCAAATGAGATGAGTTGTTCCCTAATCCTGAAAAAAAAGTACATGGGATTAATAAATACACTAGGATGACCAGTTTCGTTCATCAAGCGATCATCAACAGATCCATTACACTTAGGCTATAAAATTTATGTCTGAAAGTATGGGTCAAAATATTGATAATATCTACACTTACTAAGTTGCAGTATTCGTTGAGATAATACAACTCGTCAGTATTTGTTAGTTTTGGTCTATGTGATGTTTTGTTAAGTTACTGGAAGTGGTGATTGACCTCCGGAATTTGCTTGTTTGGAGTGAATATGAGGTTGTTGTAAATGGTCAATATAGCCTAATTGTAATGGATCTGATGATGATCGCTTGACGATCGAAACTGGTCATCCAAAGGTATTTATTAATCTCATGTAATGTTTTTCAGGATTAGGGAATAACCCATCTCATTTGGGTACGATCATGTTGACCGAATGAAAAGCATCAAAGTTTTGTTTGCTAAGGCATAACTGAAAATGGCTTCAAAAACCATAATAAATAATAATAATAATAATTTTGTTGTTGTAGAGTCTTCAGTCCTTTGACTGGTTTGTTGCAGCCCTCCATGCCTCCCTGTCCTGAGCTAATCGTTTCATCTCTAAATAGCTACCACACCAACCTTGGTCTACCCTATAGCCTAGTTCTTATCGTCGACCATTCCTCCCATAACTAACTTTGATATTCTTGGGTGTCTTAATATGTGTCCTACCAATCTATTTCTTCTTTTCTTTAGCAGTCGCAATAAGCTTTGGTGCTTTCAAATTGACTTTCATTTATTCCGATCCTTATCCTTCAGCGCTATGTGGCGATAAATGACACTATTGCTACCTCAGAAGCTCGGGACAGCCAAGGTTTTCTAAAGTGCTCTGGTTATTTTACTACGGTGCTATGCAACAAAAGACGACACTATTGGCCTCTACTTTCCTAACAGCCAATGAGATACATGCCCTAGGCAGTGTCTTTTATTTCACTTACCCCTTTTTCTAATCATATTTTTGTAAATTACATGTGTCAGTACTGTAGTATGTAAATAGCCGTTTCCCTATTCATTATTATCATTATGATTACGGGAAAATGATCTCAATGTTACGTCCATTATACTGTACTTCTTATCACCCCCACTACCACGACCACCACAAAAAGTTATACAGTGGAACTTAGATAATTCGAACCTCAAGAGACCAGTAAAAAAATTCAAATTATCCAAAAATTCGAATTAAGAAAGTTCTTTGAAAAGTGTAGAGTTACAATATTGTATTACGTTTACATAATGATTTACGATCAACAAAGCAGATTAACAGACAGCGGTACTTTATAAAGACTGTATCGTGAATAATCTCAAAAGTTTCAAATGAAAAATAAAACCAAAATGTACTATTTACCTATTTAACGACAGTAGTAATCCAGCAATCTAGTTAAGTCTTAGAGAAATGTACTGTTTTTCAAAATAGTTTGAGATTTTCACCTGTTTCCCACAATTAAGTCTCTCAGCATGGACAAAAGAATCTAACAAATTTAAGGAACGGAAAATAGAACTACTTATGTCATTTCTACTTTAAACAAACCGCGTAAGTTCTGTGATGTGGTTTGCTGCTTGGGGCTGCACTCGGAACAGTTTTTTCGGGAACTGACCCAACTGTTTGGCTTCCGATCGACTTTTCATACTAAAAACTTCGAATTATCCAAAATATAATTCTAATTAACCACGATTTTTTTTTAGCATTGATTGCATATTATAAAATGCCAGGGACCAAGAGAAAAATTCGAATTAAAGAAGATTTCGATTAAGGAAGTTCGAATTAGCCACGTTCCACTGTATTTTTAAATTTGTTTTTTTTCTGTTATTTTAAGTAGGCTATGCCTGTTCTGTAGCAGTATTTATTATCATCATCCATAAAACAAATAAATCCACCGGGTGGAGCCGGGCACTACTGTTAGTAATTAATAAAACTATTACTTTCCCGGGAAAAGCCGGGTATGACAGCTAGTAACTTAATGTTAGAGTCAACACGAATAACAAGGCTCTGGAAGGATTAATGTAATGCTGTGTGTATGAAGGCAGTCACAAGCCACCTGTCCCAGGTGGAGAAGGGAACACAGCACAGATACGCGTGACAATCCTCACCGACACCAACTTCCGTACTGACCTCATGCTGGCAATAACTTGTCATTATAATTAATACAGAATATTATATTACAAGGGGAAACGAATTAGTGATTCATTAATAATTACAATCCACATTGGTAGGCTCATATTGTAGCTTTCAGTCGGTGATCGTTCAAATTACTGGAAAATATAAGAAAATTATCGGAAAACTTTTTAAGAGTTGGTTGGTTGGTTCCTTAGTTTAGGGGCTGCGACAACGTGGTCATGTAGCCCCGTGTACTTAGGGTATATGTAGAATCTGTCTGATAACCGGTGTTAATTGTGATGACTGTATTAGTGTGTGTATCTGTTTTAATTCAAGTAAGGACTGCAGACATTGAATTTCATGTAGTTCCTACTTTTGCCGGCAAACGCCACCGTCAATGACTACTAGTACTGAACTTGGCTACTAAACGCCACCGCAGTCGGGTCCTGGCGATGAACGTAGGAGCCTAAGAGCGTTGTTTAACCTATAATTTAGCTTCACACAGGTGTAACTAGTGGAAGGTTCTTTAACATGCCATAAATCTATGATATGGGACCGCCGGCTTTACTTCCCCTCCGAAGGAAGGCTCTTAAAAATCTGATGACTTCGGCCGTGTTTGAACCCACGATCTTGGGCATAGAAGCTCAGCATGTACCAACTATGACACCGATGCCGCTAACTTTTTAAGAGATACAGGCTTTTATGAGAGCTACTCAAATTCAAATAATAATAATAATAATAATATAATAATAATAATAATAATAATAATAACAATGTTATTGGTTTTACGTCCCTTTTAACTACTGCGGGTTTTAGAGACGCCGGGGTGCCGGAATTTTGCCCCGTAGTGGATCTTTAACTTCACAGTAAATCTACTGACACGGCTCGCTCTCATTTGCGCACCCTGCGCCAGGATTCGTTCCTGAAACCTTGGGTACAGCAGGTGAGAACATTACTGTAATTTTGAAAGAACTCAGATTATTATTTATTTAAACATTTTACTAAAGTCTACACCAAAAGTGGTTGCCAGTAGACATTCCACTAATTCAGTAGGCTAAGTATCAACAGTAATTCTTTGAACACATGAGTAGTGGTAGTTATACCTTTTAATCACCACAACAGATTAGTTGTAGTTCATTTCCGTGTTTCGGGCTTTTTGCTTAAGTGTATCACATTGATAGTAGCTACACCTTCATAGATTAGTATGGGGGAGGCAGACTGTTCTTAGCCTATCTTCATTTATGAAAAATAAAAAATAGGCTTATGTCTGTGTGTGCGTGTGTGATAGTGTTTGTGATGGTGTGTGTCCCCCCTAATAACATCTAAACGGCTAGAGCGTTTTCAATGAAACTCGGTAAGTTCATAGCACCATGTCGGCCCACCCCGACCATGCCCTTCAAATTTTGTTACTTCTCACCAATATTTAACCAGCATTCAATATCTCGGAAACTATTACCGATATCGCCCTGGAATATTTTACGGTGATAAAGGGAACTACTAAAAGTTCACCTATGTGACTTTTGAAAACCTGGTAACTACAAAACCAACATGGCGACCAAGCGAAGTTGCGACTTTTAAATAGACGTTTCTCGCGATTTAACCATCCAAAAGCAATGAAACTTGGTACAATATATGTTTATATACATTGTAATGCACCGACATCTAACTTCGTTCAATTGTTTACATAACCTCAAGATGGCGGCTGTGCGAAATATTTCACTGGCATTCTATATCTCTGAAACTGTTTCCGGTATCACCCTGAAATTTTTTTCGGAGATAAAAGGTACTGCTGGAAGTTCATCTATGAGACTTTCAAAAACCGGTTAACTACAAAACGAACATGGCGGCCAAGCGAAGTTGAAAGTTGTAAATAGACTTTTCTCGCTATTTAATAACCCAAACGCAATGAAAATTGGTACGTCAAATGTTTATACACATTGTAATGCAGAGGTATCTAATTTAGTTCAATTGTTTACTTAACCTAAAGATGGCGGCTGTGCGTATTTTAAAATTAAGTTTTTATTTCTTATGTCGTAATCATGCGATCGAAGTGAAAGTTTGAATAATGAATATACGCAATAATTTTCCTTTTTTGGTACATGACTCTATGGCCTATAGGCTACAATCCAACATGGTGACCATCAGAAATATTTAGACAGATCTCAATATCAACGAATCTATTACAGCAATCAAACTGATTTTTTTATTTAATGTCCTTAGGGGCTATGAACATAAGTTCACCTATAGGACTTTCAATAACCTGGTGAGCACATATCCAACATGGCGGCGACGCGAAGTATAAATATTCACATGGTCGTTTCTTGCAATTTAACCATCCGAGTGCAGTGACACTTGGTACAGTAAATCCTTATACAAATGTTAATCCACAGACATCTTTTCAATTGTTTCCATAATCACAATATGACAGCTGTGCGAAATTTTAAAATCTCGTTTTTACTTCTTGTGTCCTTATCATGCGATTGAAGTTTGAATGCTACACGTACACAATAATCTTCATCTAAGAGTACATAACTCTAAGACCTACATAATTATATAAAAATCCAACATGGCGACCATCGGCAATATTTAGTCGGTTCTCAATATCTACGAATCTATTAGAGCAATCAAACTGAAATTTTGTATGTTGATAGTGGCAATTAACATAAGTAGGATATATGAAAATAGGCTGTATAGTTCTTCACGGAACTACTTGTTGATGGGATCGACATTTCTAAGTCGTGCAACATCAAAATAAATAGTTCTTTTTTCGTTGCTTAGGGGAGACGATGGCTGAATAACAGATAAGTTTTAAAATTGGCATAACTCTTGTAATAATAAAAATAGATCAATAAAACTTTGCAAATGCATTCATAATGAGTAAATCCTAGTGTGTATTGAATTAGATTTTTTGGTTAATATTTGAACTCTTTTAAACATTTGTCCTTATATTTTTAATTGCATCAGTCGGGTACTTTTTTTCACAATCACATGCATGTATTACTTTATAATTTTGCACGCATATTTTAGAGCACAAGGAACTTTATTTGCTGTAACAGTTTCTTAGATTTTTCATTAGTTGAATTTTGAAAGGATTATAAAATTTGGATTCATTTTTTATGTACAAAATGATATTTGGTAAGACCCTAGTTTCCACAATAATAGGCATATCAAAAATGCTTCCAGACAATTGTATACCATGTAATTTTGTAAGTGAGTTTCAATTTTCACTTTAATTCTGCGAGTAGTTCTGGAGAATAATATACCTTCACCATGAAAATGGCAAAACTTAGAAAAACAAGAAAATATTAATGCATGTTAGTTTCTTCGGTGTTTCACGGTCCAAAAGCCTCCATGAATGTACTCTTGCTCTCCCTCCTGATCCTCTACACCTCTTTTGTTGTCCCTCTTTTTTTGTCTAGTCAACTTGGCCTTATTTAGGATAGCAGCATCTGCCTTCATGACACGAAGGCTGTCCATTTGTCCTAGCGATTTCTGTGCAAACATGCCCGGTTCAAATCCTAGCTGCTTTAGGACATTATACCACGCTTTGTTTCCATCATTGAAGACTACAGCAGCCTCAAAAAAACAGCCAAATGTTGTCTTTGGACATCTTTTCCAAGTAAGAAAATGTAAACTCTCATTAGGGTTTTGAGTTTTCCATGTGTACATATGTTGTGGAGTACAGGTGAAGTAAGGGCTCGGTACACTGGCTTAATGGCTAAAAGAACAGCTTCAGGAAGGCTGTTCTTATGAGTAAAATGTTCACCAGTTACACTTGCTTGCCTATATTTACACGAAGAATCTGAACTGTTCACTAAATAATGACAATTCTTTTCGTGAAGCACAGACAGGAGTTTCTAACCTCAATATTCATTTTGCTTTTACGAATGTGTTTACATGCATCTTCTTCACTTTCTTGAACACATTACCATGCCTAGCAATCATTAAACGACTGAATGTATAGTTTCATCTCTATAAAAGAATCTATCAGTAAATTAACTAGAAATTTATAACAATTTTACGAAAACAAACTGAAAGCTTTGCTAACAACAGCCACTGCCTTGTATCACATGGATCGAAACATGCCTTTCCAATAACTACAGTAATCATTAGGGCTCGGATTTTTAGGTGCTAAAAATCGGGAAATTATTTATTTTTTGTATTAAAAATACCTGAAATATGTGACAAAAAGTAAAAATATTTAATTATAATTTAGTTTATTAATGTATCCAATATGCAGTACTCACGAATGCAATTAATGCTGTGCCTCACTGACTGCTGAAGCATTACAATACACAACGAGATACATCTTCAGGTTATCCATCACAAATGACCGACGATTATCGCGAAACACTTCTTCTCAAGGGCGAAACTGCGGCAATATATTTCTTGCCCTCGAGGTGTTGTGTAACTTCAGATCGCTGTTCAGCCTTGATTGCTTTACCACATGGTTGGCAGAACAGAACGCCCCCATCAGAAGTAAAATGATCCTTAACTTCTGCAACATACTGCTGCAGACGATAACTTGTAGTTGCTTTTACATTAGGCATCCCCGGCTTCCACAGTGAGTGGGACGGGGCGACAAGATAAGAAAAACACAGCTGCAAGCTGACATACGCTCTGCATGAAGATTAGATAGCTCACAGGTACTTCCCCGTTGAAGTAACACAGAACAAAAATGTAATAAACTGAATGATCTAGCATGCTGATTTTAAGAAATCTACATGGTATGTCTTTTTATGTGCTAATAAGTGAAAAGCAGGAATATATGTATTCATAGACAAAATGCTTAAAATATGTATTTACATAAAAAAATATTTATTACCTAAAAATCCGAGCCCTAGTAATCATAAAAGCCATCTAGAATATGTTACATTGTTCACCGCCTGCCAAACTCATCCAGAACACGGAATATAGGAAATAAACTTACAATGTGCAGTGGGCGTGGCACCTGCACAACACAATTCTTTTGTTATTTAACCCTCTTATAATTTTAATTCAGGTTCGAAATTTTGGGAATATATTCTCAAAGCACGAAGCTTTCATAAAAGTTGATTTTTTTTAAGTCATGTTTGAAATTTTCTGCCATCATCTCCCCTTTGCTTTAATATTTATCAATAATAATTTCCACACTTGATAAGTTTTCTGACAGGTTTTCTTGTATATTGTTTTTGGAGGACAGACACTGTCTGTGGGTGTCACTGTAGGTTTGGTAGTGTTTTGTAGAGCTATTCGTCTTGCATATTTGGATCTGATGACGCTCCCAATATTCCAGTAATTGGAATGTTTTTGTAATGACCTACTGAAAGTCACAATATCAATATTGTTAATAATGCAACTTTGAAAACTTGCTTCTAAGCTGTCTTTGGTTGGTTCCTCAGTTTAGGGGCTGTGACAACGTGGTCATGATTGTAGCCCCGTGTACTTTGGGTGTGTGTAGAATCTGCCTCATAACCGGTGTTAATTGTGATAATTGTATTAGTGTGTTTATCTATTTTTAATTCAATTAAGGACTGACGACATTGAATTTTCAAGTAGTTCTTACTTTTGCCCTCCGTGGCTTAGGCGGCAGCACGCCGGCCTCTCACCGCTGGGTCCATGGTTCAAATCCCGGTCACTCCATGTGAGATCTGTGCTGGACAAAACGGAGGCAGACAGGTTTTTATCCGGGTACTCCGGTTTTCCCTGTCAAAATTTAATTCCAGCCACACTCTCCACTATCATTACATTTCATCTGTCATTCATTTAATCATTGCCCCAGAGGAGTGCGTCAGGCCCCGGCAACCGGAACAGTCCTTATCCTCGCCGCTAGATGGGGCTTCATTCATTCCATTCCTGACCCAGTCGGAGACTGGAAGCAGGCTGTGGATTTTTTTCCTACTTTTGCCGCCAAACGCCACCGTCAACGACTACTAGTTGAGACCTTGGTTACTAGACGCCACGGCAGTTGGCTCCAGGCGACGAACGTTGGAACCGAAGAGCGTTATTCATTTTTTAAAACTAACAATTTAGCTTCATACTAGTGTAGTTAGTGGAAGGTTCTTTAACATGCCATAAATCTATGACATGGGACCGCCGGCTTTACTTCCCCTCCGAAGTAAGGCATACTGAGGGATTTTTAACTCTCTTAAAAAATCCGACGACCTCGGCCGTGTTTGAACCCGCGATCTTGGGCATAGAAGCTCAACATGCTACCAACTACGCCACCGAAGCTATCTTTGCTTTACGTCATCATCATCATCATCTTTTTCTTATTCTTATCCTTCTTTTCGCTTTTTTATGAATACGACTCTGGTGTATAATGAATACGAACGCGTGTCCCCGTTGCTTTAAGTGGCTAATGGCACCTGCCCGGACAGCAAGGGAATCAGTTTCAGATCCCGACTGCAGTCGCACTTTCTGGTCTATTCAGCAGATAATTCAAGACCACCACGTGATGTAGTAGCTAGTATTATTGGCTTTTCCCCTGAGATCCAGGTTCGATTCTCGGCTCTGTCTGCAAATGTAATTCTTGTCTGAGTGATGGAATGGGGTACACCCAGCCTCATGAGGCACAGTTGAGACGAGAGAGAATTCAATTCAGCCATGCTAGAAGTGTTTTCCCGTGATTTTCTACATCGACTGCTGGCAAATGCCGGGACGGTCCCTAACTTAAGGCCATGGCCATCTCCTTCCCAATCCAAACCTGAATTACAAATACATAACCGTGTTCGTTAAATCATGCACCATGGCCGTGAGTGCAGATGCAGAAATTCCGGAGATCGAATAGAAAAAAATATATAAAATAAAATAATAAAAGAAGATAGAATAGTAGCCCATAGTCTAAAATAAAATAAATAAAATTATAAAAAATAAAATAAATAAAATAAAATCGATTAAAATAAACTAGAATAGAAGAGGAGAATAGAATAAAATAAATGAGATAATAAAAGAAAATGGAATAGCATAAAATAAAATAAATAAAATATTAAAATGATATAGAATAAAATAAAAGAGACCTACGTGGAGTGGGAATAACCCTGGAGGATATCCAGAAACGTGTTCCACTGAAGTCGAAACTACAAGAACATCATGGATTGCAAGAAAAGCCAAAACTGGCAAGACATGGACTGAAGCGAGGAAGGAACAGCATAGGAAACGAATGCGGTAATACTGGGCGAACGTTAAGGCCCAGGCGCAAAGACATGGAAAAGGGCAGTTGAAATAGCGTGGTCCGTAGAAGGACGAAACGACAGCAAGGAGAAGAATTGAATGAAATAAAATAAAGAAGTAAAATGAAATAAAATATAATAAAATAATGATTAAATTAAATAGAAAACATAAAAAATATAAGAAATATTAAAATAACTTAAATTAATATATTATAACAAATAATAAAATTATAAAAAAGTTAAACAAAATGCACTACAATAAAACAGAATAAATAAAATAAAATATCATATAATCTATACTAATATAATAAAGTTGAAGAGTTTGTGTGTTTGTGTGTTTATGTGCGCTAATCTCTGGAACTACCAGTCGGATTCGAAAAGTTATTTTTGTATATGATAGCCTGATTCAAGAAGAATAGTTTAGGCTATGTTAAATTTCGGACAGACCACTCCATTCCCGGAATTTAGGCCCTTTGGCACAAATCTACACCGTTTCACCGATCTGAAACAAAATGAATATTCTTACCCTTTGGAAACCTGCGAGTAACACTGTCTACGTGAAATTTCGGACAGATCACTCCATTCCCAGCATTTAGGCCCTTTGGCACAAGTCTACATCGTTTCACCGATCTTAACCAAAGTTAATGTACTTACCCTTCGAAACCCTGCGGGTAACACTATCCACTTGGCATTTTGAACAACTCTCTCCATTCCCCACATTTAGAACAACAGACAAAATGAACTTGAAAACTACGTTTTAATGTACTAGAACCATTCACGTCCGTATAGTGTAACTGTAAGAATAGTCAATTGTTGGCTGGCAATGCGAGCTGCATCACGTCGCCCCTACCAGAATTGAGAAAATAGTTTCAACTTGCGCTGCTTATAAATTGGAGTCACTGGGAGTAATTATTGCAAGAAGATTTCTTAGGCCCCGTAAAACAGTTATCATCATGAAAATATTATACCTCTGTATAAGTGCGATAGTGTTGGTGCAGTACATAGAGGTAATCAGCTGCAATAAGCGTTGGTGCTTTCAAATTTACTTTCATTTATTCAGATCCTAATCCTTGTGTGGTATGTGGCGATAAGTGACACTATTGCTACTTCAGGGGCTCGGGACAGCCGAAGTTTTCCAAAGTGCTCTGATTATTTTCCTATGGCACTATGTGACAAAAGGCGACACTATTGATCTCTACTTTTCTAACAGCCAATGAGATATAGGCCCTAGGCAGTGTCTTTTATGTCACAAACTCCTCTTTCCAATCATATTTTTCAATTCGATTGTAAATTACTTGTGTCAGTACTGTAGTTAGTAAACAGCCGTTTCCCTATTCATTATTGTCATTATCATTACGGGAAAATGACCTGAATGTTACGTCCATTATACTGTACTACTTATCACCCCCACCACCACCACCACAAAAAGTTATATTTTTAAAATATGTTTTCTGTTAATTTAAGTATTAGATGCCAGTTCTGTAGTAGTATTCATTATCATCCATAAAACAAACAAATCCACCGGGCGAAGCCGGACACTATTGCTAGTGATTAGATAAAATAGAAAACATAAAATGAAATAAAATGAAATGATTATAGGCTGTTAAATAAATTAATATAGGCCTGCTATAAAAATAAAAATGTATAACAAATTAAAAAATTAAATAAAATTAAAATTAGTTAAAATATTTTTGAGTCATACCGACTTGCAATGCTACAAATAAAACAAACAAAAAAGTATGGATTAATTTCCATTTTTACTGGCCGACACTAGTGAATGAAGGACCGGATGAAGTCCTTAGGTCGAATACCTGCCGTGTGAGATTTGACATTTAACTGCTAGGTAATTATTGACCCAACGATGTAAAGCTTGATAACAGGATGCTGGTATTATAAGACGATGGTATCGCTGTTACTCAACTTTCTTACTAAATTGAGGGCGGCAATTATGTTGACCGTGCCTGCCGTTCCCACCTCGACAATTGACATGAATCAAGCAACCAATTCATCTCTCTTAAATATTATGTGGCCCGATTCTTAGAAGTAAATTATAGGTAATTACACTCTAACTTACTCTGTTCAAATCACCCGATAGTGTGAAATTGCATTAGAAATGATTACATTTGCCACGATTACCTCTTGTAAAAGTTTTGAACTGCAATATCAAATAATGACGATTAGGGTAACTAGGACGATATTGGAGTAGGAAGAAATTATCGTTTTAGATCTGCAGTGGGAATCATTAAGTAAAAATCCACAGTTCTAGTTCTTCATGCACGCAACTTAATGTTGAAAACATCCCTTAACCCTTTATGGGATAGTGGTCATAAGGACAGTTCGGTGGGTGAGTGATCAACGTGTCGGTCTATTAACCCCCAAGCTTGCAGGTTCGCTCCTGGCCGTGGTAAGTGATTTGTGAAAGACGGCAAAAATTACGACACCATGACCTACAATGTTGGCATGTCAAAGAACCCATTTGAATTCAGTAGACCGTGTTCGTAATGGCAAAATTAATCTCGGGAATTACCGCCAACACAAAATTCCTCATTTCTCTACTAGAAAACGCTATAATGTTCAAGGAGCTTAGATATCATACGTTCTTGAATTGCATAGTGCTTCAAGGAACAACGAAATTCGACATGCAATCTACCCTTTGGGTGTCAAATAACAAAGCTTGCACCCGGCACCCAAGGCCATACGATATTATTATTATTATTATTATTGTTATTATTATTATTATAAGGACAGTTTATGCTTTCAAACATACTGCTAGTTTAATCTATAAGCCAAATTTCGGAGAATTTTCATGCCGAAGTGCTAGTATTTCTAAAAATCAAATATGCCTACGTATCTACTTGACATAATGTGTTGGATAAAAGTTTCAAAACTTGAAACTAAACACTTAAACAATTAAAGTGTAAAAATAAAATATAAATATAGAAATGAAAATCATAAAAATGAAATAACAATAATAATATTAAGAGAAGTATAAAAATTAAAATAATGAATAGACTACAACTATAAAAATTATGAAAATAATTGTAAAAATCAATGGGAAATTATTTAATTAATTAATTCAATTAAATATCAAAATTACATCTATAAGAACATAAATTGTAAATTAAAAATAAATATGTAAACATTAAAATTAGTGAAACAACAAATAACATTATTAACAAATTGAATTAAATTAATATGTAAAAACACATAAAAATAAAAATAAATATAGTTTAGCCCTATAAAGGGTTTATGTCATTACTCATTTGGACAACCCGAGGCTGAGCAGACCCTGTTCCAGTCCCCATGCCACTTTTTTAAATTTCGTGGCAGAGCCGGGAATCGAACCCAGGACCTCCGGTGCGGCAGCTAATAACGCTGACCACTACGCATCGGAGGGGACTATGGTTTGTTACAAATTAAAATAAATATTATGTTTTGTATTTACATTAAATGATAAATTGAATAATGGGATAACAAATACTGTATCATAAAATACTTCTTATGAACAAACTTTTAAAAACATACTTTTCTCGCTTGGCAAAGTCTTTCAAAATTGATTCAGTATCAATTGTGTTTAAAATTTGATTTTTAATTGCCAATGTTACCATTCCAATATTCCAAATGATATTAATATTTAATATCTCATCAAAATATCGAGCCACGAACCTACTACGTTGTCGTAGGAAGGCGGAGAGGTGATACTCCGACGTGGCGCGTCCCAGGTGGCGGATAGGGGGGTCCTCACCAGTTTTGCTGGCGGACTTGAGCGAAATAAAATAGCTCTCGCGGACCAAACACACTCCCATTTCTCATTAATCATCCTATCATATTCCATTCATCACCTTTCCAGATCACATCTGGAATTGTAATCCCTGACTACGGTCAGATCATGGGTCCTAGACCAGACAATCAACTCAAGTATGAACAGTCTAATGAACTCTTCCACCGCAAGGCACCATTCGGATACGGTGGGGTGCCACGTAGAAGAGCCAGGTGAGTCGGAGCGCCTGGAAACCCGAAAGTCCAAATACAAACTCAAAATTAACAAACATAGGGAATTTTCATTCTTTGCAACATTAAACATAAATTCGTTAATTAAAATTGGAAAACTTAAGCATTTAACCGATATATTGGACCAACACAAGATCTTAATAACAGCACTTCAAGAACTTAGAAACACAGATCAAGACCCCATTGAATCTGGAGGATACCGTCTCTACAAGGGACCTCCAGGACCACGAGTTATGAAAAATGTCCCCCAATTTGGTATGGGATTTTTAGTACATACCAGTATTATTGATTCAGTGGAAGACTTTTCGTCGAACTCATCAAGGTTAGCAACTTTAACAATCAGGACAGGAAACAAAATATACTCTTTGATAAACGTTCATGCCCCAACTAATGACAAGAATGGCAAACAATTTAGTGATGAAACGGACAATTTTTGGGAAGAACTTGCCTTACTAATATCAAACATTCCAGACACTCATGTTAAAATCTTGCTTGGAGATTTTAATGCAAAAATTGGTCAAGAAAGAAAATTTCGTCCAGTAAGTGGCCAGCTCACAAATTCACTAACAAGAATGGTCAAATATTAATCACCCTTTGTGAAGAACATGGCCTACGTCTCGAAACTACTAGATTTAAGCGAAGACCACACAAACTTATGACCTGGAAATGCCCTAATAGTGCACTAGGGGAATTCCAGATAGACCATGTTGCAATGGATAAAAAGTTCTACAAAGAAATATATAACGTGAAGGTACTACGTGGGATCGATGTTGACTCTGATCATTATATATCCAAGCTAAAGATCAAGTTAACTCCACGACGTAAACAAAAATCGTCAAATTCGACCATGCAAAGGCAATATGACCCTAGTTATTTAATAAATAATGTGTCCTATAAGGAAAAGTCTAAAACTCTCTTAAGTGACAAGCTAGAAACGATGGTTGACACACTTAAAACCGTTGCTGTCGAAATTGCCCCTATTAGGAAAAGGAAAAAGCATGCATGGTGGAATGCGGAATGTGATGCTGCAATTCGGAAAAGACACACAGCATGGCTGAATGATCAGCAAAAGAGGACCACACAATCGCGAGAAGAATTAACCATTGTTCGAAGGGAAAATGCCAAAGAAATTAGGAGAATTAAAAGAGAAAATCAAAAAAGTCCATACAAATTATTGATGATTCCTTTAAGCAACACAAAACAAGGGACTATTACAGGACATTTCGTCAATATCATTCTAAATACAGCCCTCCTACACTATTAATGAAAGATAAATCAGGTAAACTAGCCCACAATGATACTGATAATGCTAAAATTCTAGCAGATTATTTTAGAGAACTACTAAATACTGATGAACCTAAGGAATATCTTGATTTTGAGCCTAATCAAAAAAATAAAACAAATTTACAGAACATTATTCCTCCTGACTTGACTGAAGTATGTGCAGCGATTAATTGGCTCAAAAATTATAGAGCAGCAGGAGAGAATTCATTGGTAGCAGAACTATGGAAATATGCAAATGAACAAACCATCTCCAACCTCCATAAACGCCTCATCGATGTATGGAATTCGGAACAAATACCAGCGGAATGGAGAATGGCTGTAATCCACCCAATTCATAAAAAGGGTGATAGATCAGACCCGAACAACTACCGTGGGATTTCTTTGCTTGATGTAACATACAAGATTCTATCTAGAATTATCTTGACAAGAATTCAACAACAACTCGATCAAGAACTGGGAGAATATCAAGGAGGGTTCCAACCAGGTCGCAACTGTCCGGATCAGATCATCAGTCTGAAATGGATAATGAAATATCATAGAATGAGACAAAAGGATTTGGTCATTACTTTTGTGGATTTTAAGAAAGCTTATGACAGTATCCATCGAGGGTCATTACTTAACATCCTTAGGGAATTTGGGTTACATCAAAAGCTTAACAACCTCATCGGCGTTACTTTGAAAGATACTAAATCAAAGGTTAAATTTCGAGGCGCCTTGTCTGAACCATTTGATATCCGGACTGGACTTCGACAGGGAGATGGTCTATCACCGTTATTATTTAATTGTGTTCTCGAAAAGATCATGCGTGAGTGGAACAAAACTTGTCCTCCAAATGTAAAGATTGGTACTAATATAAAACTGAATTGCTTGGCCTTTGCGGATGACCTTGCACTGCTTGCAACCAGTATAGATGAGGCTAAACACCAAATTGAAGAACTTGGGTCTATTGCAGCAAAAGTAGGACTTCAAATTTCATTTGAAAAGACTGAAATAATGGCATCCTTTGATGTGGAAACACAAGCTTATTACATTGATCAACAATAAAGAAATTAAAGTTGTACATAAATTTAAATATTTAGGGGAGATTATAACATGGAATTTGAATGAGAAAGCGTCAATCGAAAATAGAACAACAAAGTTAAGACAAGCGCAATATATTACTTGGTCTAGTTACAAAAAAAAAAAAACTCTCCATAAATGCCAAATTACGACATTACGAATCAGTTGTTAAACCGGAAGCAATATATGCTTGTGAAACACTTTTCAAGTTACTGACACATTACAGAAGATTGATAGAAGAATTCTCAGAACTATAATTAATAATAAACATCAGGTGGATGGTCAATGGCGTCTATTACTAAATGAAGTGGTTTATAAAGAAACTGAGTCTATAGTCGATACTATGCGAAAAAGGCGAATTGCTTTTTTTTTGTCATATCTCACGCCTGCCGGATACCAGACAATTAAAAGTATTATTTAATTATTTTTTCAAAAGTAAAACAAAGAACTCTTGGTTTATGGAAATTCAAAATGATCTGGATGAACTCGGCTTTATAATGTCCCAAATTGCTAACATAGATGAGAAAAATATCTTGAAAAACAAGAATATCCGACTTCCCTTAAAAACCTTTACCCGCAAAACTTACACCATAAGCGATGCAGAGAGAGCGGCAAGGTCGACTAGAATGAAAATGTTTTGGGAAAAGAAGAAAAATAAGATGCTGAATCTTTAATATTGTTTTTGAGATATGTATATACTTGTTTTGGTTAAGTGCTCCAATGAGGGCGTAACATATGTAAATAAATAAATAAATAAATAAATAAATAAATAAGTAAATGAAATATCGAGATTTTATGCTTAATATTTTTACATATTCAGGGGCGCCAAAGTTTATATTTCAGTTTTATAGCGCCGCATATATTTTCGAACGAAAAATGAAAAAAAGACGCCGACTTCACCGGCGCGGCCCCCCAGCCGTGCCAGTGCCCCATGCGGCCACATGTATCGCACCGGCCCTGATTTCCCCAGTGGCGTAACTAGGGTTTGCTTTTGGAGTGGGATGAGCTGAGACATAATAATAAATGAAAGCTAATACACGGTCCCAAAGTTTATAACCTACTATCGATATTTTTTCGTTTTTGATGTGTAACATCTTTCCGCTCGGTTGCTGGATAGTTCTGTGGGAGTGATTTTGAAAATTGGGGACGGAAGTGAATCGGGCGGAAGCGGATCGGACGGAAGTGAAGACGCACTGCCAGAAAAATGGGACGGAAGTGAATCGGGCGGAAGTGGATCGAACGGAAGTGCATCGGACGGAAGTGAAGACGCACTGCCAGCTGGATGTGAAATTGAAAATGTGTGTATTGGAAACAAGGCAGTGTGTGCTCTGTAGCGCGAGAATGTTATGGCAATACAGTAGGCAGTGCATTTAGCAGGCACTGGTTTGACGAGCACAGTGGCAAATGTTTCACCGACTTTCATTTGTCATTGAGCAGTTTATGAAGCTCCACGTTCAAGGTTGAATATCACATGGGGTAGGACAAAGGCGACAAATGCCATTTAAGTAAGCGGCATTATTTTCAAGCTGTGGGTGAGTCGTCAAAAATTAAATGCATAACAGAATGTTGTTATATGCGTCGAATAAAGGCTGCATTTTCATCATATGTGAGACTAGGTCATTTCATGATTGTAGGAAGCCATGTTTTGATTGTTTACGACGAACTGTATGAGAGCCTTGAGAATAATGCATGTTATAGTTACTGAGGAATGTGCTCACAGTATTTGAGAGTACTGTCGACGTTGTGTGTCACTTTGTTATTATGAATTATTAATGTAAAAGGAAGGAAGGAAGCTTGTAGTTTTGCGTGTCCGTTAATCTCACGATCATGATCCACGGTACCTCCCTTTTACGTGGAATGCGAACCACAGGACATGGCATTTCAATTCGAAAATCTCACATGTATTGACCAGGAATCAAACCCGGTCTACCTTGGTGAGAGACTAACAGCTTGACCGCTGCGCCACAAATGTAACAGTGGCATATCTCCAATTAAATCTATACATTCATCATAGTACCAGTATGAAAATGGAGTGTAAATTAACATTTTAAGAATGTCCAAGCTGTGTAATGCGACTACTGTAAGGCTCGTATCTTTTTTTGATTTCATTACCAATTGATATGTTGTTGTTGTTTGAGTCTTCAGTCTTTTGACTGGTATGATGCAGCTTCCATGCCTTCCTGTCCTGAGCTAATCGTTTTATCTCAACATATCTACTACACCCTGCATCCGAGGCAATCTGTTTAACATATTCTAACCTTGGTCTACCCCTACAGTTCTTGTCCTCGACGCTTCCTACCGTAACTAAGCTTGCTATTCCTGCGTGTCTTAGTATGTGTCCTACCAACCTATCTCTTCTCATCATTAGCAGTCGCCGTAAACATCTCTCCTCTCCCACTCGCCTTAATACCTCTTCATATGTAACCCTATCTACCCATCTGATCTTCATCATTCTCGTGTAACAACACATTTCAAACGCTTCATACACGTATCACATTTTTCTTGTTGTTTTATTATATATTTCTTGTATTTCTTTGTGGAAAACACTCTATCTTGAATGGGCATCATAAATTCTGTTCCCATTCTCTTGGAGTGTGTGGATCTGGCCGGTCTGCGAAGGATTCTGAAACTGCCTAATACCCTCTCCCTTATTCTCCGTAATGACGGGCCGTCCGTACACCTCGTCATCCGGTTCATGAGGGAGAGTGGTTACTTTTTTAAGTTTTAATGTGTAGTTACGACTTTTAATTCAGGTTACGTCTGTTTTATGTTTTTTATTGTGTTCATCTACTTTATTGTTCACTATGCCTTATTTGTTTTATTATTTTTTACCATCCGCCTTTTATTCTTTTTATTTAAATAAGGCATACTTTTTGGGGCTCACTGTCTGTTTTATAAACACCATTTTCGTTTCATCCATGGCAGTGAGCTGTTTTTATTTACATCCTTTCATTTCACGCCATTTCATTTCATTAGGGGCCGATAACCTCGATGTTAAGCCCCTTAAAACAACAATTATCATCATCATCATCATCAAATCTGTTCTCTCTCCGAGTAGATGGCCATTCTATGACCAAAGGCTTATATTATTATTATTATTATTATTATTATTATTATTATTATTATTATGTAGCCAATTGCCGTTAAATTCTCCGCCTACAGCTCCTGAGAACGGATACATTGGTTAATAAATACAGAGTCCTTAAACAAGATGCTGCTAATTAAATGAATCAATAGTTGTTATTGGTTGAGATCTCCTGATAGACAACATCAAGTAGCTCTTAAGAAAGGAACCACTTAACTTGGAGTTTCTCACAGTAGAATTAATATCAGCTACTCTGTTTGGACACGACAAACAAGTTCCAGAAACATAAATTACAATAATTTTAGCAGCTACAAGATTGTAATCTGTGTGTGTGTTACTGTTTACTTTTTGTGGGGACAGGAAGTCGAGGATTACATTCAATTTTATGAAAGTAATTTCTATCCAGCTAATCCTTCTCTCGGAGATCTTCATTAGGAGATATTAAGACGTGTTTGATGGTCAAATACCTGACTTAACATCCGACGTTCAGTGCAATTTATCGCGTTATCTCACGTACTCCCTCGTATATTGGCGAGCTATTACCAGCCCAGCCACTAGAACAGAACACTCCCGCGTCTTGTTTTGTAAATTAACTTATAATGAAATGGTTCACTTGTCAAAGGTTTTGCTTCACTGATATTGCACGGTAGAAGCGATCACCGGAAAATATCCTCTACGTGGGTCATTTTAAAAACCAAACTTTGTGAGCATTATCACTTAGGTTGTTGACTGTCAAGTGTTTTCGAGCTCCAATTCAAGGACTCCCAACTTTATGTATTTATTCATTCATTAATAAATTAATATAGTTATTTATTTAGTTATCTTGTTATCGATTAATTCATTCATTCATTAATTCATTCATTAATACATTGATTAAATATATTTATTTAATTACTTATTTATTAATTTATTTACTTATTCATTCATTCGTTCCTTCATTCATTAATGAATGAATTAATATATTTATTTAGTTAGTTAGTTAGTGATGAATGGCATTTTACAAGCGTTTCCGTAGAGAATAAAAATATCAATTTATCTTTCGATCCACCGATTTTATACAACTAAATTTCACAGTGTAGTTGGCTGTGTGTTGAACTTGGTTGGTTCCTCAGTTTAGGGGCTGTGACAACGCGGTCATGTAGCCCCGTGTACTTTGGGAGTGTGTAGAATCTGTCTGATAACCGGTGTTAATTGTGATGGCCGTATTACTGTGTGTTATCTGTAATTCCGGTAAGGACTGCAGACGATCAATTTCAAGTAGTTCCTTCTTTTTCTACCAAATGCTACCGACAATGACACCTATCTGTGAACTTGGCTACTATATTCCCCCGCAACCCGCACCTGGCGACGAACGTTGGAACTTAATAGAGCGTTAAACATATCTAACCTACAAATTTAGCTTAACACAGTTGTAGTTAGTGGAAGGTTCTTATACATGCCATAAATCTATGGCATGGGCTCGTCGGCCTTACTTCCCCTCCGTAGAAAGGCATACTGAGGGATTTTTAGAGCTCTTAAAAATCCGATGACTTCGGCTGGGTTTGAACCCGCGATCTTGGGCATAGAAACTCAGATTTGCCTTATTATCGGGAACTACGAATATAAAATGCCTATTTGTATTTACTGTACATAACGGTTCAAGAAAAGGATATTATTAACAGCCCCGTGTAATTGGCCGGGGCTTGAAGTAAGGCACTATCCCGGCATTTGCCCGGATGGAGTGAAGAAATTCTCGGGGAAAGAACCACACTCTGGATAGCCGCTGTCAGCGCCGGGATTCGAACCTATGATCTCCGGACGAGCTGCAGCTGCCCGCATGGTCGTGGTGCGCAATTTAACGAGCACGAATATGCCACGGTTTTAAGTTGTTTTTCCACGTTACCGGTAAGAGCAGTTAAGATACCGTGTGGATCGTAACTGGGGAACTGTTCGCCCGCCTCTACAGCATTTAGGTTTGTCAGCAAACGCATTCAGAAAACCATTTAGAATTAAATAGAGACGCTGATAAAAAATCCTTTTCTTCCTGAAAAAAAAAAAAAAAACACACAAGAAATCTTAAAACAAACTGTAGTTGCAAATAATTTTTTTTTTTTTTAGAACTCAGCAATTTTTCTAGGTTTGTGCCGTGTCTTGTGTGGGGTATCACCTAGGGACACCAAGCTGGTTCATCAGTGGGCTCTTGGTGTCCGCGCCTGGGCCCCCACAGGAGTAGCGAACTGCGCACTACCTCCCTTTTTATGAATCGCACCTGCGTAACCCCACTCAAAACACGGCATAAACCTAGAAAAATTGCTGAATTTTAATTCACTGGCCGTGAAAGCCAATAAACCATCTTTATGGAAACCTTCACAGGGAGGTTAAAGCTGCTTGAGCTTTTAGTTCTCGCAGTTAAGAGGCGCAAAGTTTTGTAGAGCCAGGCCAAAAATGTTTTCAGTGTTCACTTATTTCAGGTGGCGTACGTATCAATTTCAAAGATTGAATAGCTTAGGGTTTCGGTGAATTGTACTGATCGGATCATCACGTGACACCTACAAAATGGGATAAATCTACGAGTAACTCAGTGATCGCATTTTATTTGAAAACCCTCTTTGTTCGCTTGTTACAAAAACATTCTCAGGAAGACGGTGTCGTATGAAAGCAGCTTGAAGTTCTGCGGGGAGAATTGGGAAAATGCTACTGTAACGTACTACTTGTATTCTTGTATTTATACTGAGCCATTAGTGAAGTTAACATTATTCTCCACGGCAATATTATATTGTAGAGAGCTTTGGACGTTCGCCAAATCCCCTCTGCTTTAATCTTTATCCGCATGAGCGTGTCCAATTACCATTAAGTGGTCGGTCAGGATGAGTTCAAACGAAACATTCCCGAGCAGAAATCAGATCTCAAGCTATTAGCCTTATTCGTTAGTGTACATTATTACATCACAATTATTGTTGATAATGGCGCACCAATGCAACTTTAAATTGTGTACTGTGCCAGTTACGCTTCGGTTATTGTTTGAGATGAAGTAGGCAGTATTTCAGTTTGCTGCGGATAGAATGAACTAATTAAATTCAAATTAACTATCTCCCCTAATGAAGATATAATCACTCTCCTTTGGTTTCACTATTGTCTAAAAGATAAAATAATAAAGCCCATCGCGTAAGAGGAACTTTTTAAGTTTTCTCTTGAGGGTAGATTTACAGAGCTATTACGTTTCAAAATCTGGACAGCGTATCATGTACATTCAATTAGTATTCATAACAATTACCCCGTTGAGTTTGTCTAAATTAACCATTGAGGGATCGCGTCAAAGAAATTACGTGACAAGGAAAAGCAAAATATTAATTTATGGACGAAATCATCTGTACCATTAATGTTAATGAATATAACAATCAAACTCACTTCTTAACCCTCTGAATCATCTTGGGCAGAGTCAGGTAATGCGCAATCTACACAGATGAATGTTCCTAACGGATGAAGAGTCGACATCTACGGCATTTTATCACCAAAAAAAGGTCGAAATATGTTTATAGTGGATTTTTCCCTTCGTAATGACTAGGGCTCGGATCGATATGCTCGATAAATTCTCCAGATATGCTCGAAAACCATGTGTTTTATGCTCGATAGATAAGCTCGAAAACCCCATTATATGCTCGATAGATGTGCTCGAAAACCACATTATATGCGGTTAAATATGCAGAATATGCTCGAAAACACCGTTAAAATATAGAAAGGAAGGTGAAACGAATAAAAAAACAACAAGTAGTTCCGTGAATAACTATACAGCCTATTTTCATATATCCTGCTCATGTTAATTGTCTCTATCAACATACAAAATTTCAGTTAAATTGCTGTAACAGATTCGTAGATATTGAGAACCGTCTAAATATTTCATATGGTCGCCAGGATGGATTTTTATTTTTGTACTATTACATTAAGATTATTGTGTACGTGTGGTATTCAAACTTCAATCCATGACTAGAACACAAGAAGTAAAAACGAGATTTTAAAAGTACGCACACCAGCCAACTTGTGATTATGCAAACAATTGAAATAAATTACATGCCAGTGGATCAAGATTTGTATAAGCATTTAACGTGCAACGTTTCACGGCACTCGCATGGTTAATTCGCGAGAAACGTCCATTTAAATATTTATACTTCGCGTCGCCGCCATGTTGGACTTGTGCTCATCAGGTTACTGAAAGTCCTATAGGTAAACATATGTTCATAGTCTCTATGAACATAACAAAAATCAGTTTGGTTGCTGTAAAAGATTCATAGATATTGAGAACCGTCTAAATATTTCGGGAGCTCGCCATTTAGGATTGTTATAGTCTATGTATAGGCCATAGAGTTATGTAACATTCAAGGACATTTATTGCCTAGCTTCATTATTCAAACTTTCACTTCGATCGCATGATTACGACACAAGAATAAAAACTTAATTTTAAAATTTCGCACAGCCGCCATCTTGAGGTTATATAAACAATTGAATTAAATTAGATGGCAGTGCATTACAATCTGCAAAATCATTTACTGTACCACATTTCACTGCGCTCAGAGAGTTAAATCACGAGAAAAGTCTATTAAAATATTTCAAATTCGCTTGGTCGTCATGTTCGTTTTGTACTTTACAGGTTTATGAAATATACATAGGTAAACTTGTATCAGTACCCTTTATCACCGTACAAAATTGCCTGATGATATTTGTAATAGTTTCGGATATATAGAATGTCAGTGAAATATTTCGCACAGCCGCCATTTTGAGGTTATGTAAACAATTGAAATAAATTAGACTCCAGTGCATTACAATGTGTATGAACATTTGCTGTACCAAGTTTCATTACGTTTGGTTAGTTAAATCGCGAGAAATGTCTATTTAAAAGTCTCAATTTCGCTTGACCGCCATGTTGGTTTTATAGTCACCAAGTTTTTGAAAGTCTCGTAGGTTATTTATTTATTTAGCGTATGATGAATACAATATTATATACAATATATACAGTACAACTACCATCACAAGTTCATAACTAAAGTTCCATGTTTAAAGTTGAGAGCCAAAGAAGGGCTTCGCTTGAGACACAGTGTAAGTCTTCTATAGAGCCTCTGTATGCGCGTAAAGGACACTCGAATGTAATGTGGTCCACTGTCTGTTCCTCTTCTCTGCAGTCACATTGAGGTGATGCCTTCCATCCCCATCTGAAGAGAGTGGCTCCTCATCTACCTTGGCCGGTCCTAATACGGTTTAGCGTCCTCCACTGTCGTCTGGGAAGGGAAAATCCATCAGGGCACTTGCAGGGGTTCTTAATGATGTGATGATTTGATAACGAGGATTGCAGATGCCATTGTTCTTTCCAGGCGTCCGATATATTAAAGGAGGTGTCCTGTAGAATCATTGCAGTACGCCAAGAAGGGTGTCTGGACTTCAGTCGTTTGGTTGGAGAAGCTGCTATATCAGAATGAATAGGGAGGTGAGGATTGTTTCCTATTTTCTTCCATAAGTTAAGCAGTGACTGTGGTCTTCTTAGGGATGGAGGTGGTATGTGGCTTAGGATGGGAGCATTAGCACCCCAGGATGTACCCGCCAGCTTTTGAAGGATGTTATTCCTGGTCTTGATCTTGGCTGACACATTGCAGAGGTGATTCTTGTAAGTCAGCGACCTGTCCAGGGTGACTCCCAGGTATTTTGGGTTACTACAGTATTGTAGATTCTCTCCTCTGAATGGTATGGTTGGTTTGTACCCAGAACTTCTATTCCGCAAGTGGAAGGTAGACACAGTGAACTTCTAGTAGTGCCCTTTATCACCGTACACAATTTCAGGGCGATATCGGTAATAGTTTCGGAGATATTGAATGCTAGTGAAATATTTCGCACAGCCGCCATGGTGGATTGGTGAGACGTAACAAAATTTGAAGGGCACGGTCGAGGTCGCCGGGAATAGTGCTATGAACTTACCGAGTTTCATTGAAATCTCTCCAGCCGTTTTGATTTTATTAGGGGGACACACACACACACACCTCACACACACACACACACACACACACACACGCACACACACACGGACAAAAGGTGATCTCATAAGCCTATTTTTTCAAAATTGAAAATAGGCTAAAAATAACATACCCTTATATACAGTACGAGCTTTATTTTCTAATTGTATGTATGATACGCTGCAATATACTCGCATTCAAGTTTTTCAAGTATATAAAAGAGAAGTTTTCTTATAAAAGTTCATTTACAAAATGTTCAGAATTAGGCGAGTCAATGAAGTAGATCTGCATTGGTCTGTACAACAAGAATTTTTTCTATGTTTTCAGTTTTGAATGATTTTCTTAAATCAATCAATACAAGTTTCAATGACGCGAACGACCTCACCAAAGGTTAAAAACCTGCGGTTCTATTATTCGCACCAGATAGGCTTTTCAATAATTATTTCTTTTTTCGAACCTTAAGAATGGTCAGGGCCAGAATTTGGGGGTGATTCGAAGAAGAACAAACTATTTAGACGAAAACCAAAAGAATATGCAGTTATATGCTTCTATTCTGAAAACCGAGGTTTTATGCATTTATATGCTCGATAAATTTCAATTCTGTTGGTCCCAGAGAGGCGAAAATACCACCGAAAGGCTTCTTTCAACGTGTACTATTCAGGAAAAAAATAAGCAAATATGCTCGAATCCGAGCCCTAGTAATGACCATCCCACTCATCAAGTGAAGAGACATTCAATCAAATTTCAAATCATCAGATGCTCTCAGAAAAAGAAGAATGGACCCGGAAAGATTGGCTAAAAATATTTAATTATTAATTAATATAGTAGTTTTCAGTCGGTCAACACAAGATATTTCCAATTATTCGAATACCGTATGCCAAAAGAATACTTAAATAAATTACATGTGATTAAGATTTATATTATATTGTTTGTCGCCTCCGTAGCGTAGCGGTCAGAATGGTTAGCTGCCGCCCCGGAGGTCCTGGGTTCGATTCCCGGCTCTGCACGAAATTTGAAAAGAGGTATGAGGACTCAAACGGGGTCTACTCAGCCTCGGGTGTTCCAAATGAGTAGAGGGGGTTCGATTCCCACCTCAGCCATCCTCGAAGTGGTTTTCCGTGGTTTCCCACTTCGTCTTCGGGCAAATGCCGGGATGGTACTGCAACCTTTATGCATCTGTGATTGCATAAATTTTACATATTTATTTCAACAATATTTAATTCATGTTTTAAAACTGATGTGAGAAAGACATTGCTTGAAGACCAGAGGATAACAAAGGAGGGACCCGTACGTGCTTTTTCTACAACTTTCACCGAGCGCGGACATTAGAGGAAGGAGGAGAACGGCGAGCATCTGGTAACCACATGGACTTAGACAACGCGAAACGGTCATTCAACCAAGCGGGTAGATACGAAAATTTCAACGATCACTTACTAGATAAACCCCGCCCATTTGAGAGAAATTGGAGCAGTAGTTAAATTGCAGAAACAGGAATTACACCATCGTATAGGGGACAAACCCAGCCTCTCAGAAGTATTTACAAAATTTAAATTGAGTCATTCTGTGATTTTTGCCGGAAGTAAAACGAAAATTAGGGGGCGGATTTGAAACTACCAATAGCAGCGAGGGACGCGAGACGCGCCAATATCTCGCCGAAATTAAGGAACAATGAAGGAAATTACGGAGCTCATTATCTAAGAATCCAGCGATTGAATTTTAGATTAAAAGAAGCCATGAGACATTGCAAACGAGGACGTGGGAATGAGCTACTTTGCATATTCAGGCGAGTGTTATTATAGAATAAAATTCTAAAAGCTCCCCACTCCGAGTACTTCTTCGACAAATCATATAAATAATAGCTGGACATGCAGTGAAATCAGTTCTACTTTGAGCACCGCAGAGGCGCGAGCCCACGCTCGTCGCATTCTGAAATTAATATTTTTTATAAGTACATCAGTTCTACTTTGAGCACCGCAGAGGCGCGAACCCTCGCTCGTCGCATTCTGAAATTAAGAAACTTTGTATAAGTACATCAGTTCTACTTTGAGCACCGCAGAGGCACGAGCCCACGCTCGTCGCATTCTAAAATTAAGAAAATGTTGTAAGTATAAACAGTTCTATCTTGGGACATTTGAATATCGTTAAGTATTCGCGAGTGCGGATCGAAACAAGTATTGCGAAAGTGCATACCGTTGACAGTGAAAAACGGTTGTATGGTAGAGATAGCCACACGTGCTATTAGCATCAAAGTCAGTGAGATAGAAGCTATGAACTATCGGCTGAATTGAGTAAGTTGATGATAGCTTTAGGAATTAGGAGCTCCACACGCGAGAACCGTGCATTGTAATAATAATAATGATGCACAGTGGACCTTTGCTTTGGTGAATTATTTTTGGAAACCGTGTGTAAAATTCTCCTCCTTGCAAGATGAACCAATTGCTCCAGAAGGCTGATATCAAGGACCAGATCATCACCATCATGATGTATACGAGACGGGGCATGTTTGCCATAGCGCATCTCATCATGGGAATCGGATAAGTTTATCTCGATCATAAGTAATTATGATAAAATGGGTATTTTGGGCACAGCAGGCATGTTTTGTGTAAATTTGGGTATATTTGTCATTTATGATTTTTGTGAGTTTTTATAAGATAGGATTCGTATATGAGCATCAAATCTTGTTTAATTTTGTTTTGTTTGAGGGTTTCAGTAACTTTGCTGAATGCACATTTAAGGGAATAATTGGGTTGATAGTGCTTACGAACGACCATAACGTAAAAGCTAGCATGGGGGATATAGCTTGACATTGTGACAAGACCAGTATTGACACAGCATTTAGGAACCATAAGTAAGGTATTGATGACCACACCAAGGTAAAGAAAGGTAAGATGGAATGGCTGGATGACAATATAATATTCAGAAAAGGTTGAGAGTTGATCCTTGGTTGAGCTGAAATTAAAGACGGAGGTGGCATTCCCGTGTTCTACGATGATATAAATGGTAAATTAATTAATGGCGGAGGCGTAATTCCCGCGAATCTACGATGATATAATTGGTAAATGAAATGATTGAATTCATTGTCTGTTGAGAGTGCACTTTAGCTCCGTCGGAAAGGTAACTGTACAGCTCTAGTCCAAGGAGGTCATACGGAAAAGCAGGTATAAAGATTGTGGTCAGCCGTCTGAATTCTGAGGGAGTGGCGAAGTTCGTTGCTCACCCAGCTGGTTTGTTGTAGTGAGAGGGTGTCTGTCACAAGGTCGGGAAACCACTTTGAATGGTATTGTTTTCTTTTGTTGAGGGAAGGTAGTCGAACTTCCCAGGGCTTATTTCTTTTATTACCGCTTCAGG
This sequence comes from Meconema thalassinum, assembly GCA_946902985.2. NCBI lineage: Eukaryota > Metazoa > Arthropoda > Insecta > Orthoptera > Tettigoniidae > Meconema > Meconema thalassinum. Next base: position 419,896,406 of record OX336393.1, read on the forward strand.
AAGCGATGTCATGTAATATCACTATCATTTTGAGTGCATTCATTATAGTTGTTTGTTTATTAAAATTCATGGGGCACAGGCCACCGAGGTGTGTTTATTTGATGCTTCATGTATTTTTGACTTGTGTTTGGTTTACCTTAATTAGCAGAGTTATAGCTATGAGTGAGTTAATTGTTTTATAAGTTAGAACATGCACACATGCCTGTGGCCTAGAATAAGCCTATTGCCTTCATCCTCGGACTCTTGTGAGAAGGAATGATGATTGTACGAGAGAGCCTGTCCGAACCCCAAAAACCAATTTTGTAATTGTAAACATGAGTGCGCATTTTGACAGAATGGCTGGACTATTCAGACCATAGTTTGATAAATTAAGTCTGTTGACATTTTATTTTTGAACTTGAAGCAGTGGACTGCAGTGAATTAGATTATTTTCTTTTCCTGGTTTCAGCCAGTGTGATTATAATTTATCTTTTACAATTTGATTTGTTTGGTTAGAATCATAGCTTGTGTTCAGAATAATATAGGGGAGTACATTTTTGTTGTTTTATTGTCTGTGGATGGGAGTAAGTGGGAGATGCTATTTTTGTGAATAAATTATTTTATATTAGGAGTTCTCTGACATACTGATTTTAAGTTAAGCCTCCTGTGATCCTTAATGATATCCCTAGGGTGTTTAAGTTAAGTTAGAGCCACACCGAACAGACCATTACCCTGAGCTGGAGTCGGCATCCTAGGAACCTTGACGTGTACAGTACCTTCTTCCAGGCCACGGCCACCTCCTTCCCTCTTCCTTGTCCATCCATCCTCACCATCCCTTACATTCCCCCATGAGGCCCCTGTTCGCCTTGCATGTGAGGCCGCCTGGGCGAGGTGCCAATCCCACCTGACCAGTTGTATCCACTCCGATTAGATGTTCCCAGCTCTAGGACACTGCCCGTAGAGGCGGTAGTGGTGAGTTCCCTCGCTGAGTCCGTGGGTTCCACCAACCTGGAGAGTAAACGACTAAGAAAAAGAGAAGAAGAAGAAAAGAAAAATTATATTGTTACGGACTATTGAAGAAGAAGAAGAAGAAGAAGAAGATAACTAAGGGATGACATGTTTCGCTCGTCAAGTGAACATCATCAGATTCAAAGATGCAAGACAAATAGCTCTACAAAACACTACCAAACCTACAGTGACACCCACAGATAGTCCCTGCCCTCCAAAAACAAAATACAAGAAAACCCGCCAAAAAAGTTCGTAAGAGTGGTATGTCTACCACTTATTATTCCCGTTTTCCAACGTGGTCGGGGATGACATGCGATGGAAATATTTGCGTCGGATGGTTTTTACGGTCGGATGCCCTTCCTGACGCCTACCTCATGAGAGGAGTTAATGACAGATGAAATGAATGCTGATGAATGAAATTGGGCAAGGATGTGGAAGAAAGCGGCCGTGACCTGTCAGAATTGACCGTCCCTGCATTTGCCTGGAGTTGAAAATGGAAAACCACGGAAAACTATTTCAAGGATGGCCGACGGTGGGGCTCGAACGCACGCGTTTACCGAGTCAGCAGAGAGCTTGGTCCCATGACCTAACGCTGCGCTTTAGCGAGCGTAGACACCACTGTCCGTTAAGTGTGGTAATTATCTCTATATATAAAAATCAATGTAACGTGATAGTTTGTCTGTGGGTATGTATCCTATGCGTTCATATACCATTCGTCCGATTGCGATGAAACTTGGGTGAGATGTTGAGTACACTCCAAGGAAGGTTTCTGACTTAGTAAATCCATTTTACAATAGGTAGCGCACGCGTAGATTCTACAAATGAGCGACGATGCGCGAAGCATTTCAACAAAGTCCCGATTGTGTTCATATACCATTCGTCCGATAGCGATGAAACTTGGGTGAGATGTTGTGTACACTTACGTGAAGGTTTCAAAATTAGTGAATACATTTCACAGTAGATAGCGCACGAGTAGATTCAACAAATGAGCGACGACACGCAAAGCGTTTCAACAAAGTCCCGTATGCATTCATATACCATTCGTCCGATAGCTATGAAACTTGCGTAAAATGTTGTGTACACTGCAGGGAAATTTTCGGGCTTAGTACATCCACTTTACAATAGGCAGCGCACGAGTAGATTCAACAAATGAGCTACGACGCGCGAAGCATTTCAACAAAGTCACGTTTGCGTTCATACACCATTCGTCCGATAGCGATGAAACTAGGCTGAGATTTTGTGTGCACTCCAGGGAAGGTTTCTAGCTTAGTAAATCCCTTTAAAAATAGGTAGAGCACGAGTAGATTCAACAAATGAGCTACGACGCGCGAAGCATTTCAACAAAGTCACGTTTGGGTTCATATACCATTCGTCCGATAGCGATGAAACTAGGCTGAGATTTTGTGTGCACTCCAGGGAAGGTTTCTAGCTTAGTAAATCCCTTTAAAAATAGGTAGAGCACGAGTAGAATCAACAAATGAGCGACGACGCGCGAAGCGTTTCAACAAAGTCCCATATAATTTCATATACCATTCATCCGATAGCGGTGAAACTTGGGTGAGATGTTGTGTACACTCCAGGGAAGGTTTCTGGCTTAGTACATACATTTTACAATAGGTAGCCCACCAGTAGATTCAACAAATGAGCGATGACACGCAAAGCGTTTCAACAAAGTCCCGTATGCATTCATATACCATTCGTCCGATAGCTATGAAACTTGCGTAAAATGTTGTGTACACTGCAGGGAAATTTTCGGGCTTAGTACATCCACTTTACAATAGGCAGCGCACGAGTAGATTCAACAAATGAGCTACGACGCGCGAAGCATTTCAACAAAGTCACGTTTGCGTTCATACACCATTCGTCCGATAGCGATGAAACTAGGCTGAGATTTTGTGTGCACTCCAGGGAAGGTTTCTAGCTTAGTAAATCCCTTTAAAAATAGGTAGAGCACGAGTAGATTCAACAAATGAGCTACGACGCGCGAAGCATTTCAACAAAGTCACGTTTGGGTTCATATACCATTCGTCCGATAGCGATGAAACTAGGCTGAGATTTTGTGTGCACTCCAGGGAAGGTTTCTAGCTTAGTAAATCCCTTTAAAAATAGGTAGAGCACGAGTAGAATCAACAAATGAGCGACGACGCGCGAAGCGTTTCAACAAAGTCCCATATAATTTCATATACCATTCATCCGATAGCGGTGAAACTTGGGTGAGATGTTGTGTACACTCCAGGGAAGGTTTCTGGCTTAGTACATACATTTTACAATAGGTAGCCCACCAGTAGATTCAACAAATGAGCGATGACACGCGAGGCGTTTCAACAAAGTCCCGTATAAAGTCATATACCATTCGTCTGATAGTGATAAATGTTTGGTGAATTGTTGTGTACACTCCAGGAAAGGTTTCTGGCTAAGTAAATCCATTTTACAATACGAAGCGCACGTTTATGTTCAACAAATGAGTGACTACGCGCGAAGCGTTTTGACAACGTCCCGTATACGTTCACATACCATTCATCCCATTGCGATGAAACTTGGGTGATATGTTGTGTACACTCCAGGGAAGGTTTCTGGCTGAGTACATCCATATTACAATATGTAGCACAAGAGTAGAATCAACAAATGAGCGACGACACGCGAAGCGTTTCAACCAAGTCCCGTATGCATACATGTACCATTCGTCCGTAGCTATGAAACTTGGGTGAGATGTTGTGTACACGTCATGGAAAATTTCTGGCTTAGTAAATCCCCTATATAATATGCAGCGCACAAGTTGATTCAACAAATGAGGGACGACGCGCGAAGCGTTTCAACAAAGTCCCGTATAAGGTCATATACCATTCTGCCGTTAGCGGTGAAACTTGGGTGAAATATGGTGGACACTCCAAGGAAGGTTTCTGGCTTAGTAAATACATTTCACAGTAGGTAGCACACGAGTAGATTCGACAAATGAACGACGACACGCGGAGCGTTTCAATACAGTCCCCTATGTCTTTATATCCCATTAGTCCGATAGCGATGAAACTTGGGTGAGATGTTGTGGACACTTACGTGACGGTTTCTAACTTAGTAAATACATTTTACAGTAGGTAGTGCACGAGTAGATTCAACAAATGAGTGACGGAGCGCGAATCGTTTAAACAAAATCAGGTATGCGTTCATATACTATTCATCCGATTGCGATGAAACATTGATCAGTTATTGTGTACCCGCCAGGGAAGGGGACTTAGTAAATCCATTTCACAATAAGTAGCGCAAGAGTAGATGCAACAAATAGGTGACGACGCGCGATGCGTTTCAACAAAATCCCCTATTGCGTTCATATAACATTCTTCGATTGCGATGAAACCTTGATGAGTTATTGTGTACACGCCAGGGAAGGGCTTCGACTTAGTAATACATTTCTCAATGGGTAGCGCACGAGTAGATTCAACAAATGAGTGACAGCGCACGAATCGTTTAAACAAAAACCCCTATACGTGCATATACCATTCATCCGATTGCGATGAAACCTTGATGAGTTATTGTGTACACGCCAGGGAAGGGCTTCGACTTAGTAAATCCATTTCACAACAGGTAGCGTACGAGTAGATTCAACAAATGAGTGACAGCGATGAAACTTTTGAAAGTTGTTGTGCACGCTCCCACGAATGGTTCTAAATTAGAAAATCCATTTTACGATAGCTTAGAGGGAGTTAACATGTTGTGTATCCAAAAGCACTTCAAGAAACAGAATTTCAACGCCAACACTTTCTTTGATTGGCATTGCAACGCATGCCGGGTACAGCTTGTTACTGATAAATATTTAGGCATTAAGCACCAAAATGTGAAGTGGACAGAAATTATGGAGCGTATTTTTCAACACCAACAGTATTTGCAAATCGCACGCTTCGTACATTTTTTAAAGTAATTTTTTAAAGAAATTATAGATACCGGTATTTATGAAATTAGAGTGCAATTCATCACTGCTAATGTCTTATTCTCTTTCATTTGAATGCTCATTTGTCACGATCGTTCGCTTGTGAGTGCCGCAGGAGGGATCTATACTACCGAAATAATATATATGATGTTGCACAACTTACAAATGACGATCCCATCAATAAAACAAGTTTCCTACCCCAACCTAAACTGTGAAGGTGTAGCTACTAAATCTGTGATACTCTTAAGCAGAAAGCCATACAACTACCGTAGAATTATTGTAAACTACAGTATTATAAGGAAATTGTGGTTATGAAAACAATTGAAATAAATTAGATGCCAGTGGATTAAAATGTATATAAGCATACAGACTACCGCACGAAGTTTCACTGCCCTCGGATGGTTAAATCGCGAGAAACGTCCATTTGAATATTTAAATTTCGCGTCACCGCCATGTTAAATTTGTGTTCACCAGGTTGTTGAAAGTCCCATAGGTGAACTTATGTTAATAGTGTCTTTCGACATACAAAATTTCAGTTTGATTGCTGTCATAGATTAATAGATATTGAGAACCGTCTAAATATTTCGGATGGTCGCCATGTTGGATTATAATAGACTATATGTAGGCCATAGAATTATGTTCTATTAGATGAGGATAATTGCGTAGGTTCATTATTCAAACGTTGACTTCGATCGCATGATTAGGACACAAGGAATGAAAACTTAATTTTAAAATTTCGCACAGCCGCCAACTTGAGGTTATGCAAACAATCGAACTAAATTAGATGTCAGTGCATTGCCATTTCTATAGACATTTGCTACACCAAGTGTCACTGCATTTGGATGGTAAAATCGCGAGAAAAGTCTATTTAAACGTTTCAACTTCGCTTGGCCACGATGTTAGTTTCTGATAGTCACCTAGATGAACTTATAGTTGAGCCCCTTATCATCGTACAAAATGTCAGGGTGATATCAGTAATAGTTTCGGAGATATAGAATACTGGTGAAATATTTCACACAGCTGCCACGTCGGATTGGGGAGACGTAATAAAATTTGAAGGGCACGGCTGGGGTCAGCCAAAATAGTGCTATGACATTACCGAGTTGCATTGAAATCGCTCCATCCGCTTAGACACACACACGGACGCACCCACATAGACTACAAACACACACACGGACAAAAGGTGATATCATAAGTCTATTTTTTTTTCATAAATGAAAATAGGCTAAAAATTGGAATTCAAAAAATCGACTTTCATTTTCCACATAAAATTTGTATCATAAACAGTGACATGCAGTGACTTTTTTCCAAGGGAACTTTGAGGACACCGTATCTAAGAAACTAACAAGGAATCCGCTACAGGTACAAGCGCACATGTCAAGTTGCTTCTCTCCCAGGCAAACTGGCTAAGATTTGATTCCTAGTTAATGCATCCACAGATTTACTTTCAAAAATAGTATATAAATAACATATCAGCAATTTAAAACTATAGAACAGGTATGGCAGTAGGAGTGATTCATTTAGAAACAAAAAACGAGCCTTAGAGTAGTCGCATATGATGTGTAACATGTGACATGTTATGCTACTATGTGTGTCCCGGGAGCACAAATCCCTTGTTGACAGTGAACTCTGTTGGTCATTGAAATAACTACTTGTAAAACTCCACTGCCAAATCCTGACCGTAATGAATCCTAATTGTTATTTTCCGTGGCGGAAGCAATCCATTGCCTACTTGATGCGAGCTGCGATCTATACCGGCCAGTTAGTAAACCCATGCCAGCGATGTTATTGAAAATGGCCTCGTTTTGCCGATCAGCGCACTGCCAAGTATAGGCGCGATTAAAAATTAGGTGTGCCGGAGGTATATTAAATGTGTTTCTCCCAGTGATACGTTTAGACCAACGAAGTTTCAATTATTGTTAGTAGTCGGAGTTAATATACTGAATTCCTACGTTGATTGGAGTGTTTGTTGATGCGATATAGATTCGACATAGTAACATGGCTTGATTACTCATGCTTCAAAGATCCTGTCTAGAATAATTTACAAGAGGATTGAACGCCAGATAGAAAGGGAGTTGGGTGAAGACCAGTTTGGTTTCAGGAGAAATGTTGGAACAAGGGAAGCTGTACTAAGTCTTAGGCTGATTTTGGAAGGTAGAATAAGGAAAGATAAGAGAACGTTCATGGCATTTGTAGACTTAGAAAAGGCTTTTGATAACGTTGATTGGACTAAATTGTTTGACATTTTGAAATCTATTGGAATCAAGTACAGGGATAGGAGGGTGATCTACAATCTATACAGAAACCAGACAGCGGTCATTCGAGCTGAAGGACATGAGAGAGAAGCTGATATTCAGAAAGGTGTTAGGCAAGGCTGCAACTTATCACCCATACTTTTCAATCTTTACATTGAACAAGCAATGAAGGAAATTAGAGAAAAATTTAAAGTGGGAGTGAAGATTCAAGGAGAAATAATTTCAACTCTGAGATTTGCTGATGACATCGTCATCTTGGCCGACAAGCCTGAGGATTTGAATGAGTTTTTGAATGGTATGGACTCCGTCTTACGGAAAGAATACATGATGAAAATTAATAATTGTAAAACAAAAATACTAGAATGCAGCCGAAATAAATCAGAAACCTCTATGGACATCAAATTGGCAGGTGAAAAGCTGAAGGAAGTAGGAGACTTCTGTTACTTAGGAAGCAAAATAACCAGTGATGGACGAAGCAAAGAGGATATAAAAAGTAGGTTGGCTCAGGCAAGGAAAGCATTTCTACTAAAAAGGAATCTGTTGACATCGAATATAGATTTAGGTATTAGGAAGTCATTTTTGAAAGCCTTTGTCTGGAGCGTGGCGCTCTATGGAAGTGAAACTTGGACTATTGGTGCAGCAGAAAAGAGGAGAATTGAAGCATTTGAAATGTGGTGTTACAGGAGAATGATGAAGATCAGGTGGGTAGATAGGGTTACAAACGAAGAGGTATTAAGACGAGTGGGAGAGGAGAGATGTTTCTGGCGACTGCTAATGAAGAGAAGAGATAGGTTAGTAGGACACATACTAAGACACGCAGGAATAGCAAGCTTAGTTATGGAAGGAAGGGTCGAGGACAAGAACTGTAGGGGTAGACCAAGGTTAGAATATGTTAAACAGATTGCCTCGGATGTAGGGTGTGGTAGCTATGTAGAGATGAAACGATTAGCTCAGGACAGGGAGGCATGGAGCGCTGCATCAAACCAGTCAAAAGACTGAAGACTCAAACAACAGTAACATGGCAGACAGTACATCGAGTGCTTATATTAATTAAGAATAAAGCAAAAGTACGACGATTTAATAAATCGTAATTGTTTTCAGTAAATGTGATAAAATGAATATGTTCACACCTAAGAACGACAACTTGAAGTTGATTTATTGTAGGAATATCTTAAATGGGGTCTCCAAACCTTGAACTAAACTGTATGCGATATACATTCGCCATAGCCACATGGCCTACAGTACGTCGTTGTACCGATCCCCGCCATCACGCGCGCTCATTGTTTCCATCCCATGCACTTCCGACCCATCCATTTCCGTCCCATCCACTTCCGTCCCTTTTCCAAAATCACTCCCACAAAAATGTCCAGCTACCGAGTGGAAAGATGTTACACATCAAAAATGTCGTTTTGTTGCTTCTTCTCCGTAGACACAACCGTAGGGAGAGGGGGAGGGGATGCCTTGGCATCAAGTAGTACAGTGTACAGCCAGTGTATTCTATTAAACTGCTGCTTATTTAAAGCCTATTCTCAACTGAAAGCCTCAAAGTTTGGCTCAAGCTTCTTGCACAAGATCGAACAAGCTGGAAGACCGCCGGAAAAGATAAAAATGAAATTGCCTGTGTGTGTGCTTTAAAACATCCTACTAGAGTTATATAAGTTCATAATTCAAGGTGGAGATACCTATCTTAATGTTATGTTTGATAGAGTTTGATAGGGCTCTATTGACTACATTCTGCTATTGGCCACGCATCTAACACTCGTTAGGCTGTAAATTATCAGTGACACCCGTCACTTGCCAAAGTAATTGCGGTCACCGAACTCACTCAACGCTTAACAAGAATGCTTTAATAAATTCCGTTGAGCGTGACTTTATGAGGCAGCTCGTTTTATGGCGGGAATAACCTCGGAGGGTAGAACTGAACGCCGCCCGACGCTCCTCAGTTGTCATACCTACCTACTGCTCCAAGATACTCAAGCAGCCATTTTCCAGTGTTATCTTAATTGATTGATCTTTTTTATTCGGTCAACACGAATATATCTTTCTTTCTTTCTTTCTTTCTTTATCGTTTACCCACCAGGGTTGGCTTTTCCCACGGACTAAGCTAAACCACCTCTACCGCCACTGGCAGTGTCCTGTAGCTTGATACTCTGAGTCTGGGATACAACTGGGGAGTGTGACTAGCACGTCGCCCAGGCAGCCTCACCTGCAAAGCGAACAGGGGCCTAATGAAGGGATGGGAAGAGTGGGAGGGATATGCAAGGAAGAGGGAATGAGGCAGCCGTGGCCTTACGTTAGGTACCATCCTGGCATTTGCCCGAAGATGAAGTGGGAAACCACGGAAAACCATGGAAAACTACCTCGAGGACGGCTGAGGTGGGAATCCAAACCTCTGCACTCATTTGGACAACCCGAGGCTGTGTTGAACCCGTTCCAGTCCTCATACCACTTTTCAAATTTCGTGGCAGAGCCAGTAATCGAACTGCGAACCTCCTGGGTGGCAGCTAATCATGCTGACCGCTACACCACGGAGGTGACCAACACGAATATATGACAAATGATATTAGGTGGGGAATATAAGATCCACCTAAAGGAATGCACATGGAATTGTTATTTGAACAGATTACAAAGTGGTTAAAAGGGTGACAGGTTTCGTTTGTCGAGCGAACATCGTCAGATCTAAGTTGCTCAACAGTTAGCAAGGCTTTGATGTGGGTCTCACTCCCATAAAGTAGGCCTAACAATAAATCTATGAAATGTACATCAAGCATGGCATGTTGGCTTTCATGGCCGTTTAGTTCAGCAATCAATTTAGAACCACCTCGTGATGTAGCGGCAAACATTCTTCGTTGTCGTCCTGGAGCTCCGGGTTCGATTCTCAGCTCTGTCAAGAAATTTTAATTCTGGCCTTATGGATAGAACGAGCGACTTCAGTTTCGCAGTTGGTAGAATGCTGAGCTTCAAACCCGATCGAAGTTGTCGGATTTTTTTTAAGCGTTAAAAATCCCTCAGTATGCCTTCCTTTGGAGGGGAAGTAAAGCCGGCGGTCCCATGTCATAGATTTATGGCATGGAAAAGAACCTTCCACTAACTAAATTTGTGGAAGCTAAAATGTATAGGTTAGTTTGATAACGCTATATAAGTTGCAACGTTCGACGCCAGGTGCTGACTGCGATGGCATTTAGTAGCCACGTCCTCAGTTAGATGTCTTGGACGGTATCATTTGGTAGCAAAAGTAGGAACTACTTGAAAAAATTAATCGTCTGCAGCCTTTCTACCTGAATCACAGATAACACACTAATACAGCCATCACAATTAACACCGGTTATCAGACAAATTCTACACACACTCAAAGTACACGAGGCTACATGACGGCGTTGTCGCAGCCCCTAAACTAAGGAACCAACCAACTGTAACGCTTTTGCTCCACGTTGAGCGCACAAATGTAACGCTTCTACTGGGGTGAGTGATGCTAAACCACAACAAGTCCCACGTTTTGCGGGCAAGTGTAACTGTTTCACTAGTGTCCCCACTGTTGGGTGACAAATTAACGTTTATTCTGACTAAGATAAGTTGTATTAATGGGCGCCAAGACCTCAACACTACGTTGAAATCTAAATTTATATTTATGAACACCTAGCTCGGGCAGAACACATTTAAGAATCTTGACACTCAAACCGTGGTATGATTGGATCATTAACCCAACTAACAATTGTATCCGGAGAAGGAATTAGGTCTATATCTAATGCTACCTACTGAAAGCAAAGATTGCATAGTATAAGAAATGAATTTATTACATGTAAAAAAACAAGTAGCGGCAAATTTTAATAATTATAATAATAATTTAAAATGGAACATAACGATTTTAATTTTACCACTGGAAAATTACGTGACGTTGGAGACGGATGAATTATTGAATTTACTATTATTTCCAACCTAAGAAGTTACTGAAATTCTGATTCTGAGACCATGAAAAGAGAGAGATTACGTAGTTCTGCGTCAGTCGCGCTTACCATTGGAAATAGCAGTAGCATTTCCCTCGTACGTGATGAATCAAGAGAGCTTCCATCAGCCTCTTGGACGTCGCCATCTTCTTCGTTTCTTGCGGAGATCGGTGTTAAAATGATGAAGTTAAATGTTTGATAGCGGTGGATCCAAACTCCGTTAGCCAACTACGCTGACTCCCTGTTCACAAGAGCTCGCGTATTTCTCATGACTAATTTGTCAGTTGAGAGTAGCAGTACTGAAATGTTCGCCATCGAACACGAGTACGAAGTCCGTAGACTATACAAAAATACAATGTTCAAGTTACGGTCCGAACACAACGGAACCTACGAAACGAGCGTCCACCTCGGACAAGTTTTACAATGTTAATGGTCCCCTCTTCACTGCGCGCGCTCACTATATGCACTCGCCGGCCGTTCCCCTCCAGTGTACCACCTCCCTGTGCTCCGGTCTCCTCGGATTGGCTGTGACCCCACGCGAGACTCCCGTCATTAAGTTCTTTGCACACTGTACATTTTCCGTTCCACTCCAATTCGCCTTTTCTTGAAACTGCCAATTGTAAATGTTCCTCGGTTGCATCATCGCTTAACGACAAGATTATTCCTGTAGCCGAATTCCCGATGACTCATCTCTCTCTCCATAAGCCCTTAACTGAATAAAATTCGAAAATCACCGCGATCAAATAATTTACTGTGATAATGTCGATCGGAATAATCCGCTTGATAGTGTTTTCTATAAAATTGAAAACCTATCTGTATAGTTTTAATCTTTAAAGAAAAAGCTCAAAAAACATTAATAATAATAATAAGTTAAATGAAAATTATCTTCACTGAATAAGTTGCCGCGTAAACAAACATTAAATAGCTTCCATCTGACTTATGTCAGTGGCGTAAGTACCCTTCGAAAAACAGGTTACATTTCGCCTCGGATCATCAAGTGATTTACCGTGACCTCGGTACTTCATTTGATTATCCCAGACACGTTCATAAAATCCCCATCCAAAATACATATTACACAAATTAAATCACCCTAAATTACATATACATAAATACCCTCATAATTTTCTTCACGCACTTCTGTTGTAATATTGGATTGCCCTAGGCAATCAGTCCAATGTTTATTCATTCCAATAAATGTTCCACGGATATTTCCGCCTCTCAAATATCTCTATGTTAGGAAAGATATACATAAATAATGTGTGAGCACTGTGTATACATGATGTCACTTCACATGCATCAAAGGTGTTCTGATACATATACCACCACAGAACTTCCTGATATCAATGGTTGTCACTTTCTTCTGGTGTAACTTAATTTCACTGATCACACGACCACACTATCACACTATTGAGGCTGCGCATCGTGACCATAATACTTAACTCTCTGTGTATTAGATAAAATTACTATTGACTTCTGAAGAAAAAATACAGTACGTGCGCATTACATATAACACCAAATATTTCTGTGCCATAATTGCCCTGTCTTACTGAGTTCCCGTCGACCATATTCTACTTAATACTAGTTCATCACCCACCATGCCTCACACCTTCATCAGCGCACAACCCAGACCAGTTCTTCACGATCCTGACCTAGTTGCCGCCACCATCAAATAATACCTATGTACTATTTACCTTAAATTCACACATACAGATCTTACATGGCGAGGCCGTAAACAGAAATCACGTGTGCTGTTATGTATGAGTTTCATGCAGGACTGTCTCACATTCTGGTGGCCCATCTTTTGTCTCGTGGACGCCTTAAGTAAACATGCCCTGTACAAGCGCTCACCCATCTCTTGGAGACAAATGGGAATTCACCAGCGCTACCAAATTCTGGCCTTGGTGTATCGAGACATTTTAGTTCTCAACAGCATCCGACAATCCCGTCATATTTCCCTGTACCTTAAAACTCTCAATTACTTATATTCTACCCCTTTGTGACCTCTGATACGCCTGCCTGGAAGACCAGATCTCCCACGCACCAAATACCTCCCTTACTCATTTGATAGGCTGGCTCGCCAGCTAAACACACCCACTTTAAGACACATATTTTCGTAGACTATGTATATTATACGTCCCGTATAATCTGTTTTCCTTACCATCCTCCAGCACATATGCTTTTTTGCCAATACGTTTGGAAACTATAAATGTTTCTGTGTCACCTGCTTCCAACCTTGCAAGTGGCTCCCTTAAATCAACGTCATCACGTTACTCTACTTACCTACTTCTCAGTGTCTGTAACGATGCCCTGTTGCCTAACTGTCCACACATGCTAACCCTACTTTCCTCTGGTGTCACACCTCTACTTGACACTCTATGACCTAAAATGTCACTTCTGACTGACAGAATGACGACTTAGACAGTTTCAAAGTGAACCCTGCCAGATCTAACTTCTGAAAAACAATATCTAATTGACGTAGATGCTCCTCAAAACTGCGTGAACTAATTACCATATCATCAATGTAAATGGTTACAAACTCTCATGTGTCATCACCTAATGCGATGTTTAGTGCTCTGATTAAAGCAGCTGAACTACTCTTTAAACTTTAAGGTGTTCTACAAAATTGATAAAGGTTATATTTATGACTAAAAGCTGTAAATGGTCTATCTTCATGCATAAGTGGCACTTGCCAGAAACTGGAACTCAAATCTACACAAGTGAAATACTTCTTACCCTCAAATGTCTGCATCAACTGCTCTATAGACATGGACTTCAGCTGGTCTGAACTGATTCTACTGTTAACTAAACGAGCGTCTATACAAATACGGACTGTGCCATCTACCTTCGGCACGGTGATCAAAGAATTAACATATGGACTGTTGGAGTGCTCAATAATGCCATGTTCAAATATCTGGTTAATTTGTGCTTCAACTGCACTCTGATAAGCAAAAGGTACAGGATATCTATGTCCTGTGAATACTGATCTATCAATAACGTTCAACGAATGCGTATAGCAATTGGCCTTACCAATGCGATCTTCAAAAACTCTCCTATTACACAATAACACATCATAGAGTAGAACACACTGTTCTTCCTCTATATTTCCCTGAAATGCAGCATCACGTAACGAGTCCTCTAGACTACCGTTCTTAATCATACTGCCCACAAAACTTGGAGAATCCCGCTCTACGGCTGGCGATATCTCATTCAAAGTACAAATCACACCTACAACACTACTTCTCTGAACATTGTCGTTGAACGCTACTTATACTTCAGAATCATCCTATTTAAATTTCAAACTTCCTACCTCATAACATAAGTTACCAGACACTCTACTTAGCCAATCTGAACCCAAAATAACACTGAATATTAAATTTGGAATTACATGACAAATCTGCTTTTCTACATGATTATTAATTTTAATGTCTACTAAAACTTGCTTAGAAATTACTTTAGACCTCTTCCCAACAGCTGTAATAACAAAAGTGCTTTTAATTGGCATCTCCTCAAAATTTATTCCAGTTCTTTTCTTTTTATCGTAAAATGCACTACTTATGCAACTCTTCATGCAACCACTATCAATTACAACATCCGTGTACGCCTCGGACACGATAAGTTTAACAATGGGGCTCTTACTAGCCACCTCCTGAATAATACCTTCATCATTTAGTTCACGTAGTAATTCACTTCTTACATTTAGGATATAGGGTTCCTGTATAAGCGTATGGACCGGGCACGTTACAGACTGATATTCTTACCTTACATCGCAGCCTGGTTCGTGTTTGCAGTACCGCTACCGCTTGGTGTAGTAATACTCACTACTGCACTGGTCTGGTTGTTCTGGGCTGTGTTAACGGCATTTCTCTGTTCGTTATTACCATTGGGCTGATCCCTTCCTTGACCCCTGTTCTGGTTATAATTATTAATATTATAATTCCTCCCTTGGTTACGCCTGAAATCATTATTTCGGCCTTGATTTCCCCTGAAATCATTATTTCTACCTTGGTACTGCGTACCATATCCATTTCCTCTGTACTGATTTTGCTGGTTGTTATTATGATTTTGGTTCCCCTATTTTGGATATTGGCTCCTTCGCCAATGTTCCACTGAACATCCTGATTCCTATTCTCATTAGGCCTATTATTATGGTTCCCCTGGTTCCTACTGAAATTCTCCTCGTAACCACCTCTTCCCAGAGCATCGAATGTACTTAATAGATTTTCCACTTGCGAAATAGATTTAACATTTTGGTTACAGGCAGCTTCTTTGATTCTATATGGAAAATGTCTTAGTAATAGCCTGACTACATCACTCTCCTCCCTCAAACCATCCAGATATTTACACGTCAATACCTATCCTAAAAAGTATTCTGTCATAGTGTAACTTGCTTTCGGGTTATATTTCAGACACACAAATCCCTCTCGATGCTGAGATTTTGAATTGCCTCATTCCAAAACTTTTCACAAAACTTGACTTTGAAATCCGAAAAGTCCTCAAAATTGTCTCTATAGACAGCAAACCAGTTCCTCGTCTCCCCTACAAACGCCTGCTCTAAAATCTCAACTACCTGACACCACTCAATACTACCATCTTCCAACCTCTCCTTGAATTTGTTTCCTATAGCGATCATAAATTCCATGAGACACCCCTGTCGATTGCTGAATTTCCCTAACTCTATCTCCATGTGTGTGCTATTCATATAAACTGGCCTACTCTGATTATTTTCCTGCCTAATTCTAACTTTCAGTTTTTGTTCTAATTCAGCTATTTTCTCCTCGGCTTTTCTCTCAATGTTAGTTACAGTTAACCTAATGCTTCCTTCCGATGCTTTGATTATTCTTCTGCTTTAAATCATTCACTTCAGTAATTATTTCTGCATGTACTTTATCAATTCTACCCCCCCCCCCCCACCAGCAGTTCTTTAACCTCCTTAGTTGCTACCTGAATTTTATCAATTTCGCTCCCCAATTGCTTTTTGACCTGCTGTGTTTCAAGTTACACTAGTTCTTTTAAATTTTCAGCCTGTGTACTGATTCTACTTTCCAGCTCCTCCTGTACTTTTCCTAATTTTCTGTCTACATCTGCAATAATCTCTTTAGCTTTTTCTTCCATCACCCCTGTGATTTCTCCTCTAATCTGCTCAAATTTCTCATCTAATTTTAGATTGTTCTCTTCAAATTTCTCATTTAATTTATTGCTCACTTCCTTACTGCTCTGTTCCAATTTATCTTTTAAAGCCTCTGTACTCTCTTTATTTTCCCTACTGTTTAGTTCAAGTTTAGCATTTAAACTATCGCTCAGCTCCCTATTACTCTCTTTATTTTCCCTACTGTTTTGTTCAAGTTTAGCATTATTTTGTTCAAGTTTAGCATTTACAGCGTCTGTACTTATTTTATTTTGTTGCATAAACTGAAGAAGCAAACTCTCTAACCCTGCTTGACTGTTATGAATACCCCCCTCAGTGTCGGGATTTACCTCCGACATCCCTGTGCTGCTTTTATTCTCAAGACTAGCCATACTGGTCGCATCTTCACTATCCAACTGGTGACCACTACGCAACTTCATCTCTTCCTCAACACTACCCATGCTGAAACTCACCGACAAATAAATGACCCCCAAAATACAGGCACAGATATATTGTACCCAACTGTCATCATGTGGACCATGTGTTCGTATCCCAGCTAACTCACGGTCTTTCGAGGTATGGGACGTTCCTGCCCACCATACGACCACATGCTCAGGATTTGAGTCTCCCAGGTAACTACTCTACATGAAATACACAACATATTCCTAAAATAAAATATTTACTGGTATAAAATCATGGCTATACAACAAATACAAATAAAGGACAAATTATATTTAATTCCCACAAATAAAAATAGGGTTATTCTGTGAGTTTTCTTCTTAAAATAGTGCTACACTGCACTCAAATCTAATTCTAGCATCCTATCAATGATACTTTCAGACTTCCATGGGTTTCCATAGTGTTCATCATGTGACACAATTACTTAACTGGAGTATCTTAACACAAAAATCACATATAACATCAAAATGACATTAATAAAACATTACTCCGTTTCTTCTGGCATTACTTTGATTAGCATAAATTCATTATTTTCTGCATTCATTAACAAATATTTGTTGTGTCGTGTGAATCATCTTCCTTCTTTCCATCAATATGAACGCTTTAAGAAAACTGGTACTTATCCCTTCCAAAATAAACATGGATAGAATATTTTATAGTTTCACCATACAACGATTTTTCGGGGTCTTGTCGGGCTTATATCGTTACCAACGTGTCATGTTCCTAGAAAACACATACCCGTCTGCATAAATTAGCGTGAACTGGCAACATGCATTCCAAAAGAAGATGCCTACATTATTTTGGTTCAGTTTTCCTCCTCAGAGAATAACTGAGCCAAATATTATCTGATTTCTATGATCCAACAACGTATGTGTGCTGCAATACACGATTCAATTCAATTGGCATCATCATAATAATCATATCTTAATTGCATATTGAAATATCGAGATTCTTCAGTGTCCTACTATGACTCTAATTTACAAGGGACTGGTCGACCGACCTTCTCTCCCCTCAGCAGGCAATAAAATTCGTTCCAGCTGGCTAGTCAAGATGGCTGCCGCAGAAGTGGTCTACAACCCCACCTCCTCTCATCTGCTGTCAAGGTCAGGTTTGTTTACAACTGCAGTATTGGAGTTACGCTAGGTGTGGTTCCTAAGTAATTGAGTCATTTAATTATTTAACACCTATCTTTATAGTGTATTGGGCTCAACTTGGCTCCTTATTAACATTCATGGCTGGGGATGGAATTCTGGTGATAGCCTTGCCGTTCTATGGTGACTACTAGTGGCTTTAGACGCGCATCATAGTGAAAATCCACGATTTTCACCAGCAGCTGTCAATAAAATATAAGGAAATCTGCGTTTCCTAAAACGACGAATATGATCCTTACCTCTCAGGGTAGATCATTTATACACATGCTCACTGAGTCTCGACGGACGTCATTCGTGGCCATAATTCATGCAAGCATTGGATACAGACAGGCTCTGTCCAATTCGCTGCGAATAATACAGTATGCTCAAACGGCGATACTAACTCGTAGATTTAGCCAACTTCTCACCTAACGCGCAAGCTATACTAGTTGGTCCCCGCAATTATTTATTTACGTAAATCACTGGATTCTACGTTATTTCTGCACGCAATATGCGGCTTCAAACAATACTTCACATAGATGACTCAATTATTAAGGCACCCGCGTTCTCTCTGTCATATTACTTAAGCCAAAGCTTTAAATAGCTCCTAACAACAATGTATAAATTTACTGGCTTACTTTACTTTAATGGTCCTCAAATATAATCCTAAGGATTGACCATATCAAATATTCATTCCACACTTCACTGACACTGAAAAAGCTCTCGTATTTCGCTATATTCCATGTTACTTTCTTACTGTTTACCAAAATACAGTATCTTTATATTAGACATGACACTCTTTGAACGTTATTTAGGACAAAAATGCCTTTTACTTTACTGTTGCCGACCCCAGATTATTATTGTTATTATTCATTTAACGTTACCGTTACATCCATCACTATTTTCGACCTGAATGGCCCTAAACAAATCACCTTCCAAGCCATATTTTATTCACGACGAGTGGTGAAAACTCGTTCAGTAAGTGACTGTTACATCTTATTCTCAAAGTGATAAATCGTTACATGGTGAACTATTTAGTTATAATAACATTGCAAAATTGTACTCACTTTTTCTTTTTCGCTGGATAGTGCCAGCATTTCAGCTTCAGGCCCACCATGACGCTTGATTTAAGCCATCATGTTATATTTTACACAACACTTAAATTCACACATTTTCCACCTGATAAACATACTTTTATCAGTGGCCTCTTTCACTTCTACACACTGCATATTAATCACTATACACATGAACACTTTTAAATCACTATTACACAATTTATGTACACTTATTCACTACTTCACAGGTTGATCCTTAAATCGGACTTATCCTACGCCTGATCTCAGAGATGCGATGCAATTACGCCAACCGCTGGTCTACGTGAAAATCTAACAGCGTTTTACGGACGTTCGATCCTCGTCACCTGCAATATCGTTCAGCTCACTATCCAGATTAGGTGGCAATGATTCCCAAGCTCCCAGCATTGTAGTGATCCTGATAATAATGTCATATTCAACTCTGACAATACCTTCCGGTATATGAAATGTTCAAAAACATTATAAGTTACTCTTTCGCTGTGGCGAATTTATATTTGCGTCAGATAATAGATAAATATCTGTATTAAATTGACTTCGACGCACTTCATGATTACTTATGAAGCTGTATAACTTGATTCTATTGTTCTTCAACGGCGGAGCGTTGATACTTTAACATTCGGCGCGCTACTGGCAGCGTCTTAGTTACGTGTATACAGACTGAAGACAACAAGACAACTCGCTGGTGTGAGCTGCTCCCCCCCATATAAAGGTTTCTCGTACAAAATAGTCCACTGGACACATGAGAGCGACTCCTTTCTTGAAATAATACCTCTTCAGCCGAAATGACATATACACCTTGTTTATTTAGGTGTGGAGGTTTCATAACCGTTCGCGTGCCGGCGATCGCTTCGGCCAATTAATTACAATTAATTGCCTTAGTTCAGCGCGTCAGGACGCCATCGTGGTGGTTCCCCTTTGCCTGGTCACAAAATCACTGGTCTCGAGCGTAGGCTAGGTTGTAATGCGTTCATTAGGAGATATAAGCTTTAATTTAGGTGAAAAACCACTCCTAAATTACCTCTTCGTGAATATATTCACCTAGGTGTATATTTCACTCCATTCCAATGCTCCACTTGGCTGTAATTAATTAATTTCCGTGGGCCATCATCCCTACTCCCGATTCCATCGTTGTCAAGCGGTGAATACCCGAGCCATTAATTTTGGGCTGTCTCCTCGGTCCAGACGTAAATAGTGCGCTCGGCGCCTAAGGTCTCCACCCACTTGCTAAGTGTAATTTGTAAAACTTCGAACTGGCCTCCTCTCATTCTCGTATGCTCTGAAAACGTATTTCTTGCATTTGGCTACAATTCTTCACCTTAAACTGCTATGATATTCACATATAGGTCTTGAAATCATGCTACATTATTATATGTCGTTATACCTCTCATTGCTCTTTGGGTTCCCTGTAATTGCTCCCCCCCAGAGATCAATGGTTCGACTCTAGGCATAACCATGTGCCTGGTCTTCTCAGATAGGACCTGAGTTCGATGCCATTCTGCCGTGACCAGTTGGGCACATTTTTCCCCTGCTAAGCTCGGAAAATTCATTTCACAAGTGAATTTTTCGAGCCCTTCAGATGGCATCGACTCCATGCAGTATTTACTTTAAGCGGTCAATGCTCTCGGCAATGGGATCTCTCGTTCCCCCATTCCACTCTGTCTGCCGTCTCGTAGACTCTCGTTCTGCCTTCTCAATTGTTCATTCATTTCCTCTAGCTCCGTAGCGGCCTCCCTCAACTGGTCATAAAGTTCCTTCAGTTGACAGCTGCATTCTCCCTTCGGATCCCTTGGGTCTGCGAGCTGGTCGCTTCGCTCCGTTCCTTCTTGGGACTGCAAGCTTTTCTCAAGCTTCTTTCCATGCATACGTAATGACTCCTCGTCCATTTGGGTGTGCATTGCTTGCTCTTCTCTCGTATCTTAATCCTCTGGTGGACTATATAGTTTTAAATTAGCCGCGTTTACAACAACTTCTCTACCTGTTACTTCGTCTTTGATCCGATATGCATTATTTTGCAGATGCCTTATAATCAGGTAGGGTCCGTGATAGGCATGCTGAAATTTTTTATATTTCCTGCTCTCTGGATCTGAACTAGCGGGTTTTTTCAATAAGACGTATTCCCCCACGAGTAATGGTCTATGATAGCATTTCCTCCTGTTTCTCCGCTGCCGTCTGTCTGATTGTTTCTTGAGATACTCGAACGTTCTTTGGATCCTCAACTCACGTCCAGGTTGTGCATCGATGGGTGTCCGAATGACATTATTCCATGGCCTCTCTGGTCTTCTATCGAGATGTAGGCTCACTGGCACCTCTCCTGTCGCTTCGTGCACGGTATTGTTGATACAATATTCAATAATCTCAAGTACGTCAATCGATTTCCAGTTCTCAGTAGAGCAGTATATCTTCATGTACTTTTGCAGTTCCCTCATAACTCTCTCGGCGGAATTCGACTCCGGGTGTCGAACTGTGGATAAAATCTGTCATATACCCAGATTTTCCAACTCCCTGCGAAATTCTACGCTGGTAAAACAGCTCCCATGATCAGATAAGATGTTCTCCGGCTGTCCTAATATAGGAATGATTCTTTCCTTTAGCCTCTTAAGTACCTGCTTTGTACTGGTTTTCTGAATTGGACACAGGACTACCATTTTAGAAAACACGTCTAGTGCAACTAGGATGTGTCTATTTCCTCTTCTAGCTCTAGGAAGCGGCCCAAAGTTGTCCAGTGCCAGAAGCTGACATGGCTTCTCAGGTAAGAGTGGTATAGGTTTCTGCCTCATTAAGTACGAGTTAGGCTTTACTCGTTGGCAAATATCACATGTCCTGATTGTATTCCTGACTGTATCTCGAAGTTTTGGCCAAATAAATGCTTCTTTAAGCAGGGCAACAAACTTATCTACACCGGGGTGACCAAAAGCTCGGTGTGCTAACCATACTAGCCTTCTCTGCAGTGCTGGTGGTACAACGATCCTGGGTCGAGTGTGGTCTGAGTCGCTCCATTTATGTAACATCTGGTTAAACCATAGATACTCCGCTGATAGTGCTTCGGCTTCCACATACATCGGGGTTCCTCTATTCAGCTTTCCCTCGAAGTAATTAATCATCAACCGTATCCAGGGATCTTCACGTTGAAAAACGGTGATGTTCCTCAGATCATCTAAGGTCTTCTGATCTCTATCTTCTATCTCGATAGCTAGAACTTCTTCTTCATCAGCTGTAGGGTATCTGCTTAGCAAGTCAGGTATGATATTGTCCTTCCCCGGGCAATATTCGATTTCCACTTGAAATTGCTGTATGTACAAGGACCATCTCGTCAGTCTTTGACTCGACAAGTCAGTTTTCAGCAGGAACGTTAGGGCTTTATGGTCTGTTCTCAATATAATTCTAAAGCCGTAGATTAGCTTTCGCCAATACTGTAGGGCATACAGTATCGCGAGTAATTCGATCTCCGTGACCGTATAGTTCTTCTCATTAGGTTTCAACCTTCTACTTATGAATGCAATGTAAGTTTTCTCCTCTGGCCTGTCCACATTTTCCTGATATAACATTATGAATGATGCGTCAGTCTGGATAATAAATTTCTGAGTGTAGTCAGGATATCCCAATTTTACATAATCTAACAGCATCTGTTTAGACTTCACGAAGGCTTCCTCGCATTGTTCCGTCCAGCGCCATCTTCCTCCCTTCTTCAGTAAGTCTTGGAGTGGTGCTACGGTCTCGGTATACTTCGGGCAATGGCTTGAAAAGAATCCAATAACGCCTAGATACTGCCTGACGTTCTTTACCTTCGTTGGTCTCGGGAAATGTTTAATGACTTCCAATTTTCCCGGATTAGGTCTGACTCCTTGTGCATCTATCACGTGGCCTAGAAATTTAACTTCTCTCTGAGCAAAGTTAGACTTTTTTATATTGACCTTAAAGTTAGCCTGACTTAGGTCATACAACAACTTGCGTAGATCTCTGACGTGTTCTTCGACCGTTTCAGATGTCAGTAGTATATCATCTACGTAGCATATGGTTGTGGCTTTTACTTCTTCAGACAGGTTCCGATCTAGCGCTCGTATCAACGCTGAACCTGCTGTTTTTAATCCAAATGGAAGACGCACGTATGAATACGTGTGCTGGTCAAATAAAAACCCAGTCAATAAGCTTGTTTTCTCCTCCAGAGCAAGATGGTGAAAACTTGCCGTCAGGTCAAGATTTGAGAAAACAGTCTTTCCTTTGAACCTTCTGGGAACCTCCTTAATGGGCGGCACTTTGTCAAATTCCGGTATGACCTTGGAATTCAAATTTCGTAGGTCCAGGCATATCCTCACACTTCCGTCCTGTTTAGGTACAACAACCAGTGGGCTGACATAAGGTGTGGCTGTCTTCACAATGACGCCTGCCTCTAGCATTTCCTGTATTGTTTCTTTGACTTTTAAGTAATGTTTCTCAGCTACAGGATACGGCTTCTGTTTGAATGGTGTCCAATCGCTGACTTGGAATGCATATTGGAAATTCTTGATCCGGCCAGGTCTCGAATCGAAGACTCCTTTATACTCAAATAACAGTTCCCTTAGCATTTGCTTATGTTCTGGACCAAATTTAGCTTCCTCAATCTTCTCTTCCAGGCATTCTTCAAATTTTGGTTCGAGGTCCTTTTTAATGTCTGCGGCCAGTGTTGCCAACTCTTCCTCGATGTCTTCTGTTGTCGACACTGCATCCCCAGTCATATCTCCGTATGTATGCCATACGTACTCTTCTGGTCTCGTTTCATTTTGCTTTAATGAGAGTTCTAACTCTTCCTTTCCCTCACTTGCGCGAAACATAACAATGTCTTGCGAGAGATCTATAATAACTTTATACTCTCTTATGAAATCCATGCCAACAATAATGTTATAAGGCAGCTTATTCACAAGTAGGAAGCTCTGTGAGAATGTACAGTTCCCTATCTGCAGATCTAAAAATATTTGGTATCTGCATATCATAACTTTATCTGGTATCACACCTTTTATTTTCACGCTTGAAATAGGTATTTTCAATACGTGGATTTTACTTTGGATTTCATTATATAATGCCTGGGTTATCAAGCACACTGTTGAACCTGTATCAATGAGACTCCTTATCTTAATGCCTGCAATGTTTACAATAATAATGGGTAGTTCCCTTCTCACATTGACCGTCCCTTCATCTAGGTCTTCGATAAGCTCCTCAGGTTTGGCAATCCAGTTAACAACATTCACTGTATTCCATCCTGAACTTATCTCTCTTTGGTCATTTAATTTTGGTGTTTTTTTTTTCAATTGCTCCATTCTTTGTGGAGTTCTTCTGCCTGTCTTCATGCTGTTGAAGTTCCAGACTCTTGGCACCGTCATCATTTTTATGTATGTCGGGTGACCTTCTATTCCTAATCGCTTCATCCCAATGAACTCGCGATTGTCACGGGTCATCTCCGCGCTCTTCCATGTATCTTAAAGATGCGTGATAGCGTTCTTCCGCTTCTTCATCGAACCCGCGACTCTGCTCTTGGGATCTCCATCCTGGGTTGTTCCCATTTCGGCCGTAATTCCTTCTGTTATCAAGCTGCTGGTCTCTGGTACCGCGCTGATTCCAGTTTTTCCTTCCTCGGTTTCCACGGTTCGATCCTCCTCGATATGCTGGCCTCCAATTTTGGTTTTCGCGTCCTTCGCGTAGCCAGACGGATTTTTCTGTTTCGGTGCTTGTAGACTTGCTTTTTGTCTGCACCTTAGTCGGTTCAGTCGGTGTAGTCGTCATGTTGACTTGTTCCACGTTTCGACTTTGTCTTGTGTGCTGCACTGTGGTTAGATCGAGTTGTCTCAGCACCTCCTCCATATCGATCGCAGTTTTGGCGTTTGCTGAGATTAGTAGACGTTGTACTTCGTACGGTAGCTGCTTGGCTGTCGCTATGCACAGATCTGACTCTCTAAGTCCTTCATCAAGCTCGCGAAAACGGCACAATTGACTCACAAAGAATTCTCCGTACTTCGTCGGATTGCTAGTACTGTAACACCTGGAATACAAGTCCAATCTGAGGTTCTGTTGTATGCTCGCGTTCGAGTATCTGCTTAAGAATGCTTGGCGAAATTCGACAACGGTGTCGAACGTGTACCGAAAACTCCTAAACAATAAGGCACACTCGCCTTCAGTTAATTTTCAATCGCTCTCAACCTGCGCTATGGCGGTACTTTCGCGTCATTCAAGTACTCGGAAACTTCTTTAAGCCAGTACTTGGGTGTCATGTTAGAATTACTCCCAGAGTATTTCTTTGGTTTCTCATCATTAGCCCTTACAACAGTGACTATTTGATTCTGAACAGCATTTTCATGCGGTGTTGGCATGGCAATTGGCATACCAGGTGTGGTATACGGGCTGTCACTTGGCATGGCTGCATTCCTTGGAGTAGGCTGTATTTCTATCTCTGCCCATTTGTTTCTCCTATTCTCGTCTATACTTCCTTCGCTAGACCTAGGATTCCGCAACATGGATTCCTCCTGCGCAATCATTCTAGTCTCTATTTGGCTGTGTCTATTTTCTGCCCTTTCCAAACGAGCTAGTACCTCTCGTTCTATTTTCTCTAGGCGATCTCGGTTTCTTTCTGCCATAGAAAATACCTTTTCCTTATCATCCTTAAGGTTTTCCTTCAGGTGGATAATTTCCCCCGCTAGACTTTCTCTTACTTCGGCAAGAGTCTTATCGCTGGCTTCAGTCTTCAAGCCTTCTCGAAGTTCTAATTCTTCTCGTAAGCCTGTAACTTCCTTTTGAATGTGACCTTGTATATGAAAGATTTCAGTCCTTATTTTCGTGATTTCTCCCTGGTCCTCATCCTGTCTTTTATGAATAACTGCTAGGTCGCTCTGAGTTTGTTCCGACTCTTTCTGCACCTTCCCGACCTGCCTCTTCATATTTGACATTATCTCCTTATTCTTTTGATCAGAAGTTTTTATTTCCTGGATTTCCTTGCATTGGTCAAGGATATTCTGATCCTGTTTCCTTAAGGCTTCGTCTACCGCCTTGGCGTAACCTGCCATTCGCGTATTCCATTTTACGTCGCTATCCTCGAGCCTTTGATCCACGGTTTGAGTGAACGTATTAAATTGCTCTAGTTGACGTTTAGTATGAGCTTCATTCTGACTCTGAATGTCTTTAAGCTCCATGGACATACTGCTTAAGCTATTGTGAATCTCACGCTGTGACACTCTGCACGTTTGCAGATTATTCTCTAGTTTTAATTATATAGACTCAAAGCGTTTATCGTTATCAGCTTGCATTTCTGAGACCACGCAAACAATATTCTTAGTTACCTCACGCTGGACAGACTCTTTAACGTCATCCATTTTCTTATTAACCTCTGTTAGGTTTGATTCTAACTGCGTGTTTACATTAGCTTGATTAGCCTCTAGTCTAGTGTTTATTTCGGCTTGATTAGCCTCTAGTCTAGTGTTTATTTCGGTTTGATTGGCATCCAATCTACCCGCTATTTCATCTTTAATTCTCTAATTTCTTCCTTTCTCTTAGCATTAACATCATCAAAATGTTCCCTTAACTCAGCAATACACCTGAGTACGTCTTCAGTTCCAGCCATCCAGTATTTCTTAATTTGAGATTCAGGTAGGCCGCAGCTGAATATGCTGGCGCGTTCTATTGGAAAATAAAGGATTCCGATCCCGCGACAACAAAAACAACATATCACGAAGTGTCAAAACCACCTATGGAATGGGTATAGACCCTCGTACCCGTCTGACAACAGTGTCTGACGTCTGAATATCATCTAGAAAGACTCACAATCGCTCAAAAAAAGTTTGAGGAAAAATATTATTTTTATGGTTTTCCCCATTAAACCATGCTATTATTATGGGGTTTTCTGAATCCCATAAGCCATCCACGTTGGGCGCCATGATAAATATTTGGGTATCCATGCTTTGCCACACACAACTGGGCGATATGATAATTAAGAGGGTGATGTGTAAGTTACTTTTACATTTAAGCATGTCTTATGGAGGATTATCAACATTTATTTACGTGATGGCTTATTAACAAATGGGACGCGGCCTTTTCCTATTATATCCTAATTTCTATGCTGTATTTGCTTCTACCATTAATATCTTGGCCGACTTTTAGCAGTACCTGTGACTCAATCCTAGTACAGAGACATATCCTCCATGTACCCAACTGTCATCATGTGGACCATGTGTTCGTATCCCAGCTAACTCACGGTCTTTCGAGGTATGGGACGTTCCTGCCCACCATACGACCACATGCTCAGGATTTGAGTCTACCAGGTAACTACTCTACATGAAATACACAACATATTCCTAAAATAAAATATTTACTGGTATAAAATCATGGCTATACAACAAATACAAATAAAGGACAAATTATATTTAATTCCCACAAATAAAAATAGGGTTATTCTGTGAGTTTTCTTCTTAAAATAGTGCTACACTGCACTCAAATCTAATTCTAGCATCCTATCAATGATACTTTCAGACTTCCATGGGTTTTCATAGTGTTCATCATGTGACACAATTACTTAACTGGAGTATCATAACACAAAAATCACATATCACATCAAAATGACATTAATAAAACATTACTCCGTTTCTTATGGCATTACTTTGATTAGCATAAATTCATTATTTTCTGCATTCATTAACAAATATTTGTTGTGTCGTGTGAATCACCTTCCTTCTTTCCATCAATATGAACGCTTTAAGAAAACTGGTACTTATCCCTTCCAAAATAAACATGGATAAAATATTTTATAGTTTCACCATACAACGATTTTTCTGGGTCTTGTCGGGCTTATATCGTTACCAACGTGTCATGTTCCTAGAAAGCACATACTCGTCTGCATAAATTAGCGTGAACTGGCAACATGCATTCCAAAAGAAGATGCCTACATTATTTTGGTTCAGTTTTCCTCCTCAGAGAATAACTGAGCCAAATATTATCTGATTTCTATGATCCAACAACGTATGTGTGCTGCAACACACCATTCAATTCAATTGGCATCATCATAATAATCATATCTTAATTGCATATTGAAATATCGAGATTTTTCAGTGTCCTACTATGACTCTAATTTACAAGGGACTGGTCGACCGACTTTCTCTCCCCTCAGCAGGCAATAAAATTCGTTCCAGCTGGGTAGTCAAGATGACTGCCGCAGAAGTGATCTACAACCCCACCTCCTCTCATCTGCTGTCAAGGTCAGGTTTGTTTACAACTGCAGTATTGGAGTTACGCTAGGTGTGGTTCCTAAGTAATTGAGTCATTTAATTATTTAACACCTATCTTTATAGTGTATTGGGCTCAACTCGACTTCTTATTAACATTCATGGCTGGGGATGGAATTCTGGTGATAGCCTTGCCGTTCTATGGTGACTACTAGTGGCTTTAGACGCGCATCATAGTGAAAATCCACGATTTTCACCAGCAGCTGTCAATAAAATATAAGGAAATCTGCGTTTCCTAAACGACGAATATGATCCTTACCTCTCAGGGTAGATCATTTATACACTTGCTCACTGAGTCTCGACGGACGTTATTCGTGGCCATAATTCATGCAAGCGTTGGATACAGACAGGCTCTGTCCAATTCGCTGCGAATAATACAGTATGCTCAAACGGCGATACTAACTCGTAGATTTAGCCAACTTCTCACCTAACGCGCAAGCTATACTAGTTGGTCCCCGCAATTATTTATTTACGTAAATCACTGGATTCTACGTTATTTCTGCACGCAATATGCGGCTTCAAACAATAATTCACATAGATGACTCAATTATTAAGGCACCCGCGTTCTCTCTGTCATATTACTTAAGCCAAAGCTTTAAATAGCTCCTAACAACAATGTATAAATTTACTGGCTTACTTTACTTTAATTGTCCTCAAATATAATCCTAAGGATTGACCATATCAAATATTCATTCCACACTTCACTGACACTGAAAAAGCTCTCGTATTTCGCTATATTCCATGTTACTTTCTTACTGTTTACCAAAATACAGTATCTTTGTATTAGACATGACACACTTTGAACGTTATTTAGGCCAAAAATGCCTATTACTTTACTGTTGCCGACCCCAGATTATTATTATTATTATTCATTTAACGTTAACGTTACATCCATCACTATTTTCGACCTGAATGGCCCTAAACAAATCACCTTCCAAGCCATATTTTATTCAAGACGAGTGGTGAAAACTCGTTCAGTCAGTGACTGTTACATCTTATTCTCAAAGTGATAAATCGTTACATGGTGAACTATTTAGTTATAATACCATTGTAAAATTGTACTCACTTTTTCTTTTTCACTGGATAGTGCCAGCATTTCAGCTTCAGGCCCACCATGACGCTTGATTTAAGCCATCATGTTATATTTTACACAACACTTAAATTCACACATTTTCCACCTGATAAACATACTTTTATCAGTGACCACTTTCACTTCTACACACTGCATATTAATCACTATACACATGAACACTTTTAAATCACTATTACACAATTTATGTACACTTATTCACTACTTCACAGGTTGATCCTTAAATCGGACTTCTCCTACGCCTGATCTCAGAGATGCGATGCAATTACGCCAACCGCTGGTCTACGTATAAATCTAACAGCGTTTTACGGACGTTCGATCCTCGTCACCTGCAATATCGTTCAGCTCACTATCCAGATTAGGTGGCAATGATTCCCAAGCTCCCATCATTGTAGTGATCCTGATAATAATGTCATATTCAACTCTGACAATACCTCCCGGTATATGAAATGTTCAAAAACATTATAAGTTACTCTTTCGCTGTGGCGAATTTATATTTGCGTCAGATAATAGATACATATCTGTATTAAATTGACTTCGACGCACTTCATGATTACTTATGAAGCTGTATAACTTGCTTCTATTGTTCTTCAACGGCGGAGCGTTGATACTTTAACATTCGGCGCGCTACTGGCAGCGTCTTAGTTACGTGTATACAGACTGAAGACAACAAGACAACTCGCTGGTGTGAGCTGCTCCCCCCCATATAAAGGTTTCTCGTACAAAATAGTCCACTGGACACATGAGAGCGACTCCTTTCTTGAAATAATACCTCTTCAGCCGAAATGACATATACACCTTGTTTATTTAGGTGTGGAGGTTTCATAACCGTTCGCGTGCCGGCGATCGCTTCGGCCAATTAATTACAATTAATTGCCTTAGTTCAGCGCGTCAGGACGCCATCGTGGTGGTTCCCCTTTGGCTGGTCACAAAATCACTGCTCTCGAGCGTAGGCTAGGTTGTAATGCGTTCATTAGGAGATATAAGCTTTAATTTAGGTGAAAAACCACTCCTAAATTACCTCTCCGTGAATATATTCACCTGGGTGTATATTTCACTCCATTCCAATGCTCCACTTGGCTGTAATTAATTAATTTCCGTGGGCCATCATCCCTACTCCCGATTCCATCGTTGTCAAGCGGTGAATACCCGAGCCATTAATTTTGGGCTGTCTCCTCGGACCAGACGTAAATAGTGCGCTCAGCGCCTAAGGTCTCCACCCACTTGCTAAGTGTAATTTGTAAAACTTCGAACTGGCCTCCTCTCATTCTCGTATGCTCTGAAAACGTATATTTTCTTGCATTTGGCTACAATTCTTCACCTTAAACTGCTATGATATTCACATATAGGTCGTGAAATCATGCTACATTATTATATGTCATTATACCTCTCATTGCTCTTTGGGTTCCCTGTAATTACTCCCCCTCAGAGATCAATGGTTCGACTCTAGGCATAACCATGTGCCTGGTCTTCTCACATAGGACCTGAGTTCGATGCCATTCTGCCGTGACCAGTTGGGCACAATATATACCCTTCTCCCTCCACAAATGTTATTAGGTTTTCGGTCCCACGTTGACGGCGACAAATGTAACGCTTTTGCTCCACGTTGAGCGCACAAATGTAACGCTTCTACTGGGGTGAGTGATGCTAAACCACAACAAGTCCCGTCCCACGTTTTGCGGAAAAGTGTAACTGTTTCACTAGTGTCCCCACTGTTGGGTGACAAATTAACGTTTATTCTGACTAAGATAAGTTGTATTAATGGGCGCCAAGACCTCAACACTACGTTGAAATCAAAATGTATATTTATGAACACCTAGCTCGGACAGAACACATTTAAGAATCTTGACACTCAAACTGTGGTATGATTGGATCATTAACCCAACTAACAACTGTATCTGGAGAAGGAATTAGGTCTATATCTAATGCTACCTACTGAAAGCAAAGATTGCATAGTATAAGAAATGAATTTATTATATATAAAAAACCAAGTAGTGGCAAATTTTAATAATGATAATAATAATTTAAAATGGAGCATAACGATTTTAATTTTACCACTGGAAAATTACGTGACGTTGGAGATGGATGAATTATTGAATTTACTATTATTTCCAACCTAGGAAGTTACTAAAATTCTGATTCTGAGACCATGAAAAGAGAGAGATTACGTAGTTCTGCGTCAGTCGCGCTTACCATTGGAAATAGCAGTAGCATTTCCCTCGTACGTGATGAATAAAGAGAGCTTCCATCAGCCTCTTGGACGTCGCCATCTTCTTCGTTTCTTGCGGAGATCGGTGTTAAAATGATGAAGTTAAATGCTTGATAGTGGTGGATCCAAAATGCGTTAGCCAACTACGCTGACTCCCTGTTCCCAAGAGCTCGCGTATTTCTCATGACTAATTTGTCAGTTGAGAGTAGCAGTACTGAAATGTTCGCCATCGAACACGAGTACGAAGTCCGTAGACTATGCAAAAATACAATGTTCAAGTTACGGTCCGAACACAACGGAACCTACGAAACGAGCGTCCACCTCGGACAAGTTTTACAATGTTAATGGTCCCTTCTTCAACGAGCGCGCTCACTATCTGCACTCGCCGGCCGTTCCCCTCCAGTGTACCACCTCCCTGTGGTCCGGTCTCCTCTGATTGGCTGTGACCCCACGCGAGACTCCCGTCATTAAGTTCTTTGCACACTGTACATTTTCCGTTCCACTCCAATTCGCCTTTCCTTGAAACTGCCAATTGTAAATGTTTCTCGGTTGCATCATCGCTTCACGACAAGATTATTCCTGTAGCCGAATTCCCGATGACTCATCTCTCTCTCCATAAGCCCTTAACTGAATAAAATTCGAAAATCTCCGCGATCAAATAATTTACTGTGATAATGTCGATCGGAATAATCCGCTTGATAGTGGTTTCTATAATATCGAAAACCAATCTATATAGTTATAATCTTTAAAGAAAAAGCTCCAAAAAACATTAATAATAATTATAATAATAAGTTAAATGAAAATTATCTTGGCTGAATAAGTTGCTGCGTAAACAAACATTAAATAGCTTCCATCTGACTTATGTCAGTGGCGTAAATACCCTTCGAAGAACAGGTTACACAACCAGATTATAAAGTCATGTGAAAAGGATGTAGAATAGTAGAATTCCAAATGTAATGTTATATTGGAAATCTGAAGGCAAACGGAAACGGGGTAAACCAAGAGAGCAATGGATGGATGGTGTAAAGTGAAACATGGCTACCAGAGGCTTAACCGAGGAAGATGCTGAAGACCGAAATTTGTGGAGGAGTAGAGTATTTTTGGGTTGAAGGAAAACTACTGTATTGTAGAATATTCCTAATAAAGAAGAGAAGAGAATACAAAGTGGGTAAAAGGGTGACAGGTTTCGTTTGTCGAGCAAACATCGTCAGATCTAGGTTGCTCAACAGTTACCAAGGCTTTGCTGGGGGTCTCACCCCCATAAAGTAGCCGAACAAAAAATCTATGAAATTTATATCAAGCAAGAAATATTGGCTTTCATGGCCTATAAGTACAGCAATCAATTTAGAACCACCTCGTGGTGTAGGGGCAAATATTCTTGGCAGTCGTCCCGGAGGTCAGGGTTCGATTCCCGGTTCTGTCACTAAATTTTAATTCTGGTGTTAAGAATAAATCGGAGCACAGCCAGTCTCGTAAGGAAAATCTGAGAAGAGGAGTGTTCAAATCCCATCTCAGGCATCTTTGAAATGGTTTTTCGTGGATTCCTACTTTTACTTCAAGCAAATGCCGGGATGGTTCCAAACTTATGGCCACGACCGCCTCCTTCCTAATCCTCTTCTGAATTACAAATACACACATTAATACAGCCATCACAATGAAATAAAAATCTACAGCCTGCTTCCAGTCGACCGACCGGGTCAGGGAATAGAATGAATGAAACCCCCATCCAGCGGCGATGATATGAACTGTGCCAGCTGCCGAAGCCTGCCGCACTCCCCTGGGACAATGATTAAATGAATGACAGATGAAATGAAACGACAATGGTGAGTGTTGCTGGAATGAATTTGTGACAGGGAAAACCGGAGTACCCGGAGAAAAACACGTTTTCCCCCGTTTTGTCCAGCACTAATCTCACATGGAGTGACCGTGATTTGAACCACGGACCCAGCGGTGAGAGGCCGGCGGGCTGCCGTCTAAGCCACGGAGGCTCTACAGCCATCAGAATAACACAGGATATCATACACCCACGTACACGGTGCTATATGTCCACGATGTCACAAAGCCCCTAAATCAATCAAAAACGAATCCTTTTAGGTTTTGTTCAATATTTATCGTCGTTGGCAGCTCGCTCATCTTTATCTCGTCCGCCACCTTCCTTAGTGGCTAGCATTCTTGGAAGTCATCAAGGAGGCCCGGGTTTGATTCCCGACTCTGCCAAGAAATTTTAATTGTGGTGTGAGTGCTGGAACGGGGTACACTCAGCCTCGTGAGGCAAAACTGAGAAGAGGCGAGTTCAATTTCCATCTCAGCCATTCTGGAATTGGCTTTCCGTGCCCCTCCCCCACTGCCTGCGAAGTATGAGCAAAGTCCAGGGGAGGTTTGTGAATGGATCAAGATTTATTTATCGTAGGATGCTAACACAATAGAGAACACAGTCACAGTATGGCGAATCTTTCCAACCCCAAGTATGTACAGAAGCATTTCTTCCCACGCCACGTCTAATACGATTAAGTCGCTTTTTTTTCGCTATCGTTTTACCCTCCAGGGTTGGCTTTTCCCACGGACTAAGCGAAGGATCCCACATCTACCGCCACTGAGGGCAGTGTCCTGGAGCTTGAGACTCTAAGACCGGGATACAACTGGGGTGGTGTGACCAGAACTACGCCCAGGCGGCCTCACCTGTAAAGCAAACAGGGGGCCTGATGAAGGGATGGGAAGATTGGGACGGTTAGGCAAGGAAGTGGGAAGGAGGCGGCCGTCGCCTTACAGTAGGAACCATACCGGCATTTGCCCGAAGACGAAGTGGGAAACCACGGAAAACCACTTCGAGGATAGTTGAGATGGGAATCGAACCCCCTCTACTCATTTGGGCCACTCGAGGCTGAGTAGACCCCGTTCCAGTCCTCATGCCACTTTTCAAATTTCGTGGCAGAGCCGGGAATCGAACCCAGGACCTCCGGGGCGGCAGGTAACCATGCTGACCGCTACGCTACGGAGGCGATCACGATTGAGTCAACTCCAGGTAAGTCTCGGCAAGTTGAAACCAGCGGGTTTTGTAGATGGGCTCCCAACTTGTACCATGCCTCGAGGAGGAGTTCTTGTCCACCCAGCCTGCCAGATAGTATTGGCTTTGAAATTGCCGTTTGTTCGTTCTAAGGCCGTTTTCCATGCAGGTTTTCTGGATTTCAGTCTAGATGGGCCCAACTGTTGAACGTCTTCATGGATTGGAAATGCCCGATTGTTCTGTATTCTGGACCGAAGAAGAACTAGATTTTTCTGTCTTCTGATATGAGGAGGTGCGATATTATTGAGCACTGGTAACCACTGGATCGGAGTTGGGAGGAGATTTACGCTCGGGTTCACCATAGTTCGTCAAAATGTTAACAAACCATTAAAGGCCGTAAATGGATGATTACTGAAATGTTGTGGTTCACCAAACAATATCAATCCATTAGCACCACTAACGAGCCATTAGAACTAATTGCTGTGTCTACATACAATTAACGACTGACGATGGCATTCCAATCCAAAATGGAGCGTGCAGTCAACTATATTCTCAACTTTGACGATGTTCTTGAGGACATGATATGCCTAGATATTCGCCGACCGCGAATTTATAAGAAAGGGAAGAATTACTTTGATTAATGCGACGACACAGAATTTATGATGAGATTTGGGTTGTGAAAACCTTCTGTGTTGAATGTTCTACAGATGATAGAACCTAACCTGGAATTCCTATCTGACAAGTGAGATATGTACCATTTCTTATTATGCGTAATATCGTGTGGCAGCGGTGGTATCTTGGCTAGTGTGGGGGCGGGCATTGCCATGTTGTAGAAGCACACCTTTAGCCCTTTTTCCTGGCCGCTTAGTTTGAATGGCACGACGTAAGCGCTTAGAGGTTGCCACATGTGCTGCACTGTCAATCCAGCCAGTCAATGAGGATGATGCCCTTTGTGTCCTAGAACACTGTCGCCATTCGCTTACCAACTAATGGCACTGTTTGACATTTCTTTGGCGGTGGACTGCCCCTATGCTTCCATTGTATGGTCACCGTTTTGCGGATTTTCCAGAACTGGACACAGCTGTCAAGGCATGGATACGCAGCACTCGGAGAATGGTTACAGGAGGTCTGGGGAGACTGACACATCGATGGAAAAAGTGCATAAAGTTACAAGCAGATTACAGTATGTTGAGAAGTAACAACTGATGTGTAATGTACTTCATTTGGCTAGAAGAAAATAAAGTGTAAAGCAATATAATACGCCCTTCTTTCAAAGTAAAAAACATTCCCCAGTTCTTCTTTTTTTCCTCATCAGCCATGTTTGCTTCTAAACAAGGAGTATATAACTTTTAAGCTTTTTGCAGTTCATGGCCTGCTTGATTAAACCAAAGAATATACAAATAAGTTACCACAATCAACATCTTTCAATGAGCATTTTACAGGCCTTAAACATGGCGATTCGTTAGTTAATGTCAATCGGCGAAAATGCTGGTGAAGCGATGTTAAAATTAACGAGGCATTTACTGACGGCCTGTTAGTGAAGCCGTTCCTTAGTCCCATGAACTACTGGCCTAAGACCTCGTTCCGCGAAGTGTATGTAAGGTCCAGGAGAGGGTTGTCAATTGGGAGAGACGACATGCATTATTCAAGAAGGCAGGCCAATTTCCACATTGGTCATGGCTCAAGACCAGCACATGTGCCTTAATTAACGTCCACTCATTGTCTCTGGACCGACAAACAGGTTTATTAGCGACACAGTGGGTTCCGTAAGTGATGTATGATGGTCATAATTGTTCTAACATCTAGGTTATCGGTCTCTAATGGTTTGGGTGATATGATGGAATGAATAAATACAACCAGAGTTAACTACTGAAGTACACCTACTTAGGTGCTAGATTTCTTTTTTTAGGGTATTTTGTTTTAAATTATTTATTTATTTATTTATCGTATGGCTTTTAGTGCCGGGAGTGTCCGCGGACATGTTCGGCTCGCCAGAGTCTGTAGCCGCTTCCAGCGGACACCCTTAGGGTGAGCTACAAGTTACGTTCAATTTCATGTAGTTCCAACTTTCGCTACCAGATATCAATGATACCTAGTGGTGAACGTTGGAACAATGATAGAGCGTTCCGATGAAATCCAACCTAACAATTTAGCTTCACACAAGTTTATTCTGTAGAAATCTTTTACATGCCTTAAATCTATGATATGGGACCGCCGGTTTTACTTCCCCTCGGAAGGAAGGCATACTGAAGGATTTTTAACGCTCTTAAAAAATCCGATGACTTCGGTCGGGTTTGAACCCGCTATCTTGGGCACAACAGTTCAGCATGCTACCAACTACGCCACCTAAGCCGATTGTTTAGGGTATTGGACATAGTTCACATTTAGACCTGTGTACTTGAAGAAAGAATTTATGATGAGAATTAATAAATGTAAAACACAAATAACTTATTGGAAGGCAGTCGAAAGAAATCAGAAACCCCTATGGATATCGAATTGGCAAGTGAACAGCTAAAGGAAGTAGGTGACTTCTGTTACTTGGGAAGCAAAACAACCAGTGATGGACAATGCAAAGAGGATATAAAAAGTAGGTTGGGTCAGGCAAGGAAAGCATTTCTACAGAAAAGGAATCTGTTGACATCGAATATAGATTTAGGTATTAGGAAGTCATTTTTGAAAGCCTTTGTCTGGTGCTTGGCGCTCTATAGAAGTGAAACTTGGACTATTGGTGCAGCAGAAAAGAAGAGAATTGAAGCGTTTGAAATGTGGTGTTACAGGAGAATGATGAAGTTCAGATGGGTAGATAGGGTTGCGAATGAAGAGGTATTAAGACGAGTGGGAGAGGAGAGATATTTCTGGCAACTGCTAATGAAGGGAAGAGATAGGCTGCTAGGACACGTACTAAGACACCCAGGAATAGCATACTTAGTTATAGAAGGAAGGGTCGAGGATAAGAACTGTAGGGGTAGACCAAGGTTAGAATATGTTAAACAGATTGCCTCGGATGTAGGGTGTGGTAGCTATGTAGAGATGAAACCATTAGCTCAGTACAGGGAAGCATGGAGGGCTGCATCAAACCACTTGAAAGACTGAAGACTCGAACAAACAACAACTTGGGAGTGTGTTGAATTTGTCTAAGAACCTGAGTTATTGTGATGGCTATACTGTATTTGTGTGTGTATTTGTAATTCAAATGAGGATTGGCAAGGAAGTGGCCATGGCCTTGAGTTAGGAACGATCCCGGCATTTGCCTGAAGTAGAAGTGAGAAACCAACGAAAACCACTCCCAGGATGGTTGAGGTGGGAATCGAACCCACCTCTTGTCAGTGTTGCCTCAGGAGGCTGAGTGCACCCCGTTCCAGTCCTCAGACCAGAATTCAATTTATAGGTAGAGCCGGGAATTGAACCGGACCTCCGGGGAGCCAGCCAAGAATGCTAGCCACTACACTAGGATATACTAGTAAAAGAATGGGCCAAATAAATAGATATTAGATAAACAGACGACTGGAAACCCTTGAAAAGTGTGGACAGAGTGATCTGGAAACAAGGTGAGCCATGAAAGGCAGATAATAAAGAGGGGGGGGGGGGGAGGGAAGAGGAGAGACGCCCCAAAGTCAATGGAATAGAGGGAATCACTTGGGGCCGCCATATTTTGATCATATTTTGTTCACGTCACCAAATATTCTACTGTGACCTACATGATTTTTAAGTCCACATTAATGTAACATTTAATTTGTTGCCAATATGCCAACATGTAACTTACCTACTTTTGCTTATAAAGTAGCTTTGGGTGTTCGAATAGGCTACATAGCTATTGGATCTGGATTACCGTATTCAAAACTCAGATGGATTGAAATATTAACACGTAGTTCCGTGAAGAACTAAACCCTATTTCATGTATCCTACTTTTAATTGCCTCTATCAACTTACCAAATTTCAGTTTGATTACTGTAATAGATTCATAGATATTGAGAACCATGTAATATTTTCTAATGGTCCCCAAGTTGGATTTTTATATATGTAGGTCTTAGATTTATGTACTATTTACATGAAGATTATTGTGTACGTGAGTATCGCATGATTAGGAAACAAGAAGTAAAAATGAGCTTTTAAAATTTCGCACAGCCGCCATCTTAAGGTTGTGTAAACAATTGAACGAAATTAGATGCCAGTGCATTAAAATGTGTTTAAACATTTACTGTACCAAGTTTTATTGCGTTTGGAAGGTTAAATCGCGAGAAAAGTCTATTTAAAAGTCTCAACTTTGCTTGGCCGCCATGTTTGTTTTATAGTTACTAGGTTTTTGAAAGTCTCATTGGTAAACTTCTAGTAGTGCCCTTTATCACCGTACAAAATTTCATGGAGATATCAGTAATAGTTTCGAAGATATTGAATGCTAGTGAAACATTTCGCACAGCCACCTTGTTGGATTGGTGAGACGTAATAAAATTTGAAGGGCACGGCCGCGGGCGGCCGAAATGGTGCTATGACCTTACCAAGTTTCATTGAAATCGCTCCAGCCGTTTAGAAGTTATTAGAGGGGGACACACACACACACACACACACACGGTCAAAAGGTGATCTCATAAGCCCATTTTTGTTTTTTCATAAAATGAAAATAGGCTAAGAAGAGAAACATTTGACGTATCCCGATTAAACCCTAATTCAATTCTCCCCTCCCCCTCCCTCACCCCCCCCCCCACCTCCCACCAAGCGGGTAGAACTTGAAATTGAACTCGGACCCCCGCGGAAATCCATGAATGCTAGTCAGTACGTCACGAGGTGGATAGTGAGAAATTAGGGTGGTCGAAATTCTTCTCATTACGCCGTTGGTTTAGAGTCCGATATCCTCATTTCGGAAGATGGCGACCCTAGTGTACATTACAGTACAGTCGTCGAGCGTCCGGCTCTTGACATTTCTCATGAGGGAGGGAGACAGCGTTGCCGGTTCTGTACCGCGAAATATAAAACAGCGTGGACTACATAAAATATTTCACATGTTTTTAGCCTACTTTTCACATTTGGCAAAAATGAGGAAAAAGTAGACTTATGAGATCGATCCGGGAAAATGTGTGTCTGTCTGTCTGTCTGGCTGTGTGTGTGTCCCCCCCTATCAACTCCTAAACGGTTGCAGCAATCAAAACCAAATTTAGTATGAGTAAAGATGTGCACCGGAATATCTCACGTCCATATTTGAAAATGATGTCAGTGCTACCAACTGCTGAAAAACGCACTAGAAATTTGGGCTCCATGTTGGATATCTTGCCAGGTATGCATGGGAGCTATTCCGAAATTGGCACACATGTAGATAATACTATTTCAGTTTAATTTCCAGGAGGCCAACTATGACAGTGTTGCCAAAATAATTTTAAGCCTTCTGATAGGTCCAATGTTTAAATGCATAAAACTTCTACACTATCAATTGGATTTCAACCAAATTTTGTATGCAATATCTGTACATAAACAGTTATGACTGAGCGTATTCTTAAGAGCCACCAGGGCTGCCAACTGTTAATAATTGCTCTCTATATTTTTAAATCCAAATACCAATATATCAGAAAGTATGCAAGCCAACAGCTTTAAACTATGCACACGTATATTCTGACATTGTAGATTAATTTGGAGTAACTTATATACGTCAGTTCTACCAACATGATTATAAGCCTGCTGATAGTACCAATATTTAAATACATGTAACTTCTATACTATCAGTTGGAATTCAACCAAATTTCGTATGTGCTATGTGTACCATAACAGATATGACTGTAAGTATTGTTAAGAGCAATCAGGGCTGCCAACTCTTAATAAATGCTGTCTACATTTTTTACCCTAATATCAATATATCAGAAAGTATGCAAGCCAACAGCTCTATACTTTGCACACGTATAGCACCTGACATTCTAGATTAATTTGGAGTAATTAATATAAGGCAGTGCTGCCAAAATAATTCTATGCCTGCTGATATGTCCAATTTTAAAATACATGTAACTTCTATACTAACAAACGGATTTCATCCAAAATTGGCACAACAGATATCATAATGCTTCAGATTATTTCTGACCAGCACACGTATGGTATTGTTGGCAACATGCTTTTACGCGTGCTGATAGATCCAGTGTCTAACTGCATGTAACGTCCATTGGACTTCAACCAAATTTTGTATTCTGTACCTTAAGAGATGGAACTAAGAATATATTCAGTCACCAGGGCTGCCAACTGTAGTGCTCTATTAGGCTACATTTTAGCAGGTATACTTTGAACTAATTAGATATTTCGATATTACCAACTTAATTTCGTCATTATTCTAGATAGGTTCATATACTGTAGAATAATCATTGGCATGAAAAGTAGGCTGTATAGTTCTTCACGGAACTTCTTGTTTTAAATGAATTCTGACGAACCGCTGACCATATTACTAAAGTAATATACTTACACACAGTTAACCGGTAAGTGTGCACACACAAGACAATAAAACAACAAACCTGTACTAGCACAAAGAGCAACAGAAGAGAGCCATAGCAACATCGAGCTAAATTTAAAGACCGGCTTACCGGGAAAACCGCTGATTGGTGCAGGTGACAACATTCTTCATGGTAGTAAGCGACTTCGCCAACATAGGCGGAATTTCACTGCGATCGAAGAATTTAGGTTCTGTAACCGCAAAATGTCGGAATAAAAAAATGATGCATAAATAGGGTGTGGGACTTCCACGTTACATAGTGAAGACGCTAGAGAAGAATCACAATGATGGCTAGTTTCAAGGTTCTATTAACAGCTTCTCATTGCCGTAAGTTGGCTATATTGTTCTCTCTGCCCCTCTTCTCCCACCATCGCCAAACGTCAGAGCCGGGCACTCAGCGGCTGGACTGGAGTAACGTTTCACTGGTTTTCGGATATAACCTGGTGGGAGCTTGGCTCGGTATATAAAATATCGTATTAGCCACCTTGTGGTTCGATTCCTGCAGTGTAGTCTCTCTTGTGTTCCTTCTAATTAACTGTTAAGTACAAGAGTTAGCAGCAGGAAGGGCTTCCGCCTATAAAACATAGAGCACACCACACCATACACAACACTAACATGGGTCCACATGGTGAGCGGGTGTTTACAAGCAGGTGCGTACGATGAGTGTTAGTACTTGTTTAAATCCAACGTCAAAGGGACCGACAAAAACAATTAGGCTGAGTTACACCTTGTTTATCTCGTAACATTGATTATTATAAAAAGCAATAACATTCACCACGCTAGGAGAATGTAGGCCTATACTGTATTGATTAATATATATATATATATTAAATTTAGCTGCTATTAGTTTTAGGTTTCACTTTATTACAAATTACCACTACTAATCATTAATGCTCATCTTACATCTTTCATTGCTATTGTATTAATAGACTACCTAAAAATATGATTCTAGTTTTACGTTATGTGATCAAATATTCCTATTAAAAATCATGCTTATTTACTGTTATTGCGAATAGAACTTGTGTATATTTCTCGTTAACAATTTCTTTTCCTATTTTAATTTTTAATTTTTAATTTTTAATTTTTAATTTTTAATTTTTAATTTTTAATTTTTAATTTTTAATTTTTAATTTTTAATTTTTAATTTTTAATTTTTAATTTTTAATTTTTAATTTTTAATTTTTAATTTTTAATTTTTAATTTTTAATTTTTAATTTTTAATTTTTAATTTTTAATTTTTAATTTTTAATTTTTAATTTTTAATTTTTAATTTTTAATTTTTAAATTTCAATTTTTAATTTTCAACTTTCAATTTTTAATTATTTTTTTAATTTTTTATTTATTTTTTTTAATTTTCAATTTTTATTTTGTATTCTAATGCATATTTATTTTGTATTTTAATGTATTTCATGTATTATCTGTGTGTAAAAAATTGTTTGCTACTGTAATTACAGTATAATCGGCCTTGATGATGGCGGCAAAGCAAGTTATCTTATTTTATTTTTTTACAAACGCGCTGATGACCAAGGTGTCGCTAAACCCTAAACATGGATGAACAAGAACGTGAGCTATGTGATTATGCTGCACCACAATAGTTGAATTTTCAACCTTAATTTTCACAGATTGTCCCGACTAACGTAAGCCAAAAATTGTCACGCGAGGACTGGCGCCGTGGGTGGTGTATTCTTTGAATACACGGTACGAGAGATATAATGTCTATTGCTCTTTGCATGTTCATTTCTTC
Source organism: Meconema thalassinum (assembly GCA_946902985.2). NCBI lineage: Eukaryota > Metazoa > Arthropoda > Insecta > Orthoptera > Tettigoniidae > Meconema > Meconema thalassinum. The sequence goes on from OX336393.1 coordinate 419,939,065, forward strand.
CTTCCTCTTTGCCAAACACCAACAGTGATCATCTGTTTTCTCCTTGTTGAGCATGTTTCTTATGTCTTCATAAGTATGTTTCAGATATATAACTTCTGTGATCCACCTAGCGTCATCTAGTAGCGAGCCTCTGAAGCTACTCAATTCCTCATCGTGCAAGATGACTTACTTATCTATTTGGCTACCAGCTTTCGTTACCATCGTCAGCTATTTTCTCCTTGAGCAAGAGGACTACGTCTACTTCTTTACTCACCATGCTGCGCTAGTATCATCTATCAACTCCTTGAAGACCAGCTCACCAAGAAATCAATTATGTTTTGCTAAGTTGGCCATGCTTATATGTTCTCCTTTTGTTTCCTACCCCCACTCTCTCCCCCTTCCGTGGTCTCTCAGTGCTCCGTTGAGCTGCTCTCACTTCTTCGTCTGCAGTTGACTCGTACAGTCAAAGCTCCGCTCGAGCTTAGCCTCCTCAAACCAAGAGGCACAACCTCTTCTACGCCATGTTGGCTAGATAGTCTTCCTAAGGAACTCCGACTTCAACATGAAATCGAGATAAGTACCATTTTTAAAAAGTTTTAACCTCATCTTCATGGTTTTAACTTCCAAGTGATTTTAATTTTAATTATAGGCAGTGTGAAAATATTTACTTGGGGCAAAATCATCCTTCGTGGGATTTGCAATGTTGAGCTTTTTCTTGTAAGCCAACCTTACTAAAAGGAGCTTTTCTTAAGCTATTTAAACGAGAAATCCTCTCGCTACGTGGGATATTATATAATACCCGCTGCCTATAATTATAAACTATTTCCTCCGTTGGATTTTCTCAACCCCATTTTCTGCTAAGGTCGTTCTGGAACCTTCTAGAACTTGTTCTCTATCTGCGAGTCCTGCCATCATGTATTTCTCACGTACTTGGGAGAATTCTGTTTAAAACTAAATTACTACAATAGTAAAGTTTCGTCCTCCGTGGGAATTTTCTATGGCGCATTTAATTGTGGATTACAACTGTTTCAAGGAATAGACTCTCACCTATATAGTGCAATCAGTTATCTCCATAATTGCAATAACTTTCTTTTTCATGAACTTTAGTGTTTCTATAGTGAACTTTGCATCCATCTTTACAGACTATAGTGATAATCAGTGCTTGCTCCACGTTTCTACCGCGTCGCGATCGTCCGGTTATATTCAAATACGGCTATGAACATTGATCCTATATCCCAATGATCTTTCCTTAACCTTCTACTAACAACCATTATTTATACAATTGAAACTTCTCTATAAGGTGTCATTCTAAGAAGTGCCCTTCCATTTTTGCTAGTTTAACATTAAGTAAATTCTGCATAATTGCTTGTGTGATACAAGTTTTAAATCACGTTGTCCCTTTACTATACATAGGGAAAACAATTCTCTACACTCTTGAGAGGGTCATGTTCAGGTTTCACGAAATGGAAACTGTCCCATTTTTCTCGTGATTCCCAATTAAACATAGGAAGTCTAGAAATTTCCTTTTCACTTTCTCCAGGTTTCACAGTAAGTGACCTGCTCTCTTAGCATAGTTCTCATATATTAACTCTGTATAAATATAAGAAGTTGTAGGAACTTCCTTTTTCTTTATATTTTACAGTTTGTTATCTTCGAAGTTGTTATTCTCGTTAGAATGTTCTTTCGGAGGTTTCGTATGGTACACTGCTTGTACTCCTGTAAATGTTAAAACTTTAATTATTCCATTTTGCCTATTTATGAAATCTTACCAAGATTTTAATATACGGTTTAAAAAACCTTAAAAATTGTCAATTGCCTGGAGCAACTGTTTGATGTCAAGAGGTCTGCGACCCTATTTGTTAAAAGGTTCAAATGAACCATGTTCATTAAATTTATATTTCATAATTGTTAATTTCCTCAAACTTCCTGCATTGTTAAATAAATTAGATATTTATTTTTGGATTCATCATTTCTCTGACACTACAGTTAGGCAGGATCCTGGCTTTCCTAGCTCCTCCTAGGTTTATGCCCTCGTTAATGCTTAATAAAGCTCTTACTATTTGCCTGGCCAGATCATTCCCCTTCCCTATAGTACTTTCATTCGTGCTTGGGAGGAAATACACTACAGGTTCTCTCTGGCAAACTGCCCAAGCCTTATCTGCGGCTCCCGTTAGCCTCGACCAAGCTCGTAGCCATTTTAGGTATCCGAGCACATATTTGCAGTGGCAACCACCTTTAAGTGTGTTTAACTCTAAACTTATTACTTTTGTGGGACTCTCCTCCCATTCTTCTATCCTTCTTTTCCAATCCCAAATCTGCTTCCTTCTCTTAATCATCTTCCCTTGGTGGGTGGGTTATTCCCTAGCCTATAATCTACCCAAAATTTGGTCCCAGAAACCCGGGAGAGTCCATTTGTTATTTCTATTGTTTGTCAAGTGTCATTTGACATTACTTTGCAAATTTTTAATATCTCCTTTGGATCTTTCAGCTATATCTACGTCATGCAAAGCCTGTGAACGGGAAAGAGGCCGCTCCTGTCTCCTTTGGGGTGTCCTGTTCTTTCTACTCTCTCGCTGTTGCCAACTTGACAGCATCTTCAAGGTTCTACAGTTTCGTGAGTTACATTTTCATTTATCTTCTTTAATATGGCTCCTTCTGAAAAAGATGAAACTCTCATTGCCAGACGGTCTTCTTATAAAGGGCAACTCACTAGATTCCGAAATTTTATCAACAAATTAGATCCCGCCGAGTGTGATTTAGACATCTTAACACATCGCCTTAAGTTGTACGAACGGTCTTATGATTATTATGACCAAATTCAAACCGAGATTGAATCCGCTTGTCCAGAACTGCAATCGGATCGGGACGAGGTCGAACCCTTGTACTTTGAAGGAATTGCAAAGGCCCACCAATTGATTCGCAATATCTCAGAACCGGACACTAGGGTCATCAATCCGGCCCAGTTCGCACCTGCTTCAGTTCACAAGAACAAACCGAAACCGTTACTTCCCAAGATAAGCCTACCCCACTTCTCAGGCAAGGAAGGTGAATGGTATTCTTTTTACGAACTTTACTGTTCTTTAATTCATGAAAATATCGAGATCCCAGACATACATAAATTTTACTACCTCCGCACGTCTTTGGAATCAGAGGCCTTGACCTTGGTAGAGTCACTGCCTTTATGCGCAGACAACTACCACATCGCCTTTAATCTCCTTAAAGAGAGATATGGCAATTTAAGGTTGAGTGTCGCTCGTCATATCCGCTGTCTCTTCAACTTACCTGCCGTCAAACCTAATGACGTCACATCTTTAAGAGACCTCTTAGATTCTATGCAGTTAAATGTCAGAGCGTTATACCAGCTAAAACAGCCTGTCCAAACATGGGACACCATACTTATTCACCTAGCTACATCAAGATTCGATTTTTCGGCACTGAAGGCCTGGGAGGTCGAACTCGCCTACAACAAAGAATTTTCCTTCGAACACCTTGTCTCGTTTCTCAACAGTCGATGTCAATTCCTTACAGCACTCGCATTTCAGTGCGAAAAAGTCGAAACGAATCCTCAGTGTCAAATTTTTGAAAAAAAACTTGCTTCTTCAAAGGGACATCAGCCCCCATTTGTCGAAAACAAACAAATCCGTTCTTCTTTTAATCATTCAAGAGAAGATATCAGGCCGCTTAACAAATCGTTAAAATGCACGCTCTGTAAAAAGCTTCACACATTGTATTTGTGCAAATCCTTTAAAGAATTGTCTGTCGAAGATCGAAGAAAGTTTGTCTTAAACAGCAAACATTGTTTCAATTGCTTGTCACCTAAGCATTCTTCTTCGAACTGTACGTCATCAAACCTTTGTTTTCATTGCAAAAAAAACGCATCATTCTTTATTGCACGTTCACTATAAATCGAGGTCATCAGCACCCACCTCTTTAAGCTCCATGCAGAGCAGCTCCGAACAAACTAATGCTTCTTCCTGCATTTCCAACGCCGACACTTCTCATAGTGCGCAAACCCTGTTGACCACTGTACAATTTGAAATCCAAGATAGATTTGGAAATTGGTTCAAAACCCGTGGTCTTCTCGATTCCGCTTCAACGCACAACTTTGTTTCGAAATCGTTGATTAAAAAACTAGGTCTTTCGTCATCGCCTACTTCTATCAATGTGACCGGCATTGACAATTTGAAAACTCAAGTTTTGCAGTCTTCAAAATTGAAAATCAGAGACGTTTGCCAAAGAAACACCAATCTTAATTTAAACTGTCTCATTCTTACCAGTATTGGTAAAGACACTCCAAGTCACTCCATTAATACTTCCAGTTTAAAGATTCCTTCGCACTTAAGGTTAGCCGATCCTCAGTTTAATGCCCAAGGTCCCATTGATGTGCTTTTCAGTGCCAATGTCTTTTGGAATTGCATTCGCAAACAAACACGTAAGTTATCTTCAACCGTGGTCGCTAGAGACACCGATTTTGGTTGGGTTATCACTGGCGAAATCAAACATACCAGTGTTCAAACCAAAGCACAATGTCATTTCGTCACAGCTGACATAAATCCCATTTCTGAAAAAGAGAACGCTCATGTTTCAAATCTCAATATTTTTGAAAACCACTTGTCGAAACGATGTCTTATTGTGAACAACTGCACTAACCCTGTAAGTTGTTTAAATGGTTTTTCCTTCTTCCCGCACAAGATGGCCATTCAAGTTCGCCTTGCTTTGTGTTATTTCGTATATCTTCTTATGTCATTTTTTATAGCAGTTAATTGCTTAAACTATTCCTCGAAAACTGTCTTCCCCTTGTGTAAAACCATGGCTATCAGTCACCATCACTTTGCTGTACGCTGTTTCACTTCTTTCGTTATGTAGAGGGATGGCCACGGCCGGCTCCTACCCCCTTCCTCGCAATTGGAAGTCGCTCATGAAACCGCTTGAAACTCTGAATTCCATTGCATCTAGAATAACTATTCTTATGCATAACCTTCGTCTCAATGTCCCAGCTTGTCTTCTTTGCTCGGAAGAATTAAGCTTCTTTTTGGTGAAAATTGTTCGATTTCGTGATCCTCTCAATTATGCGAAATTGATTTCCTACTTTATTTCATATAGCTTTAAATTGTTTTTTCACGTCCAAGTTACGATTGACTGCATGTCGTGTTACTCGTTCTGCCTTAAGTTACAGCTGACTCAATTAGTGTGTGTGCACTTTGAACTGCTTGTTTTTGAGACTCGTGTGTATACCAGTCTGAGGAATGCCAAGTTGTTGTTTATTTCCTGTATGATTGTCAAAGGTCAAAGCCAGTTTCTCTTATCTCAACTTTGGCTGATTGCCAAGCATTGTCTAGCGAGTTGCTACCGCACGCTCGGAAGCCGTTCCCCTAGTTCCCAAAATAAACTCGTTCCGCTAAAGGACTCTGTCAGCTATTTTTATGTCTTATCTCGTTGTACTATGTGTGTCAAGGCCGTGCTTATTTACGTCTTCCGCTTACTCATGCTCGCATTACATAACTGCTTTGATCCTTGTTCCAAAACTTCGTTGCGTATTTCTCACGCGTTCATGTATTGCAATTTGCTTGCATATTTTGCGATCTTAATGTTCATTGATGAACAAACTTGTTTTTTCTCGTCGTCACATTCGATGTGTTTTTGTATTCATACTTGTCCTGTCAAGTTTTTTGCTGACTTAAGTATTTTTCTGAGTAACCCCTTTGATACTCATTATAACTTGAGGTCATTGTTTATGGCTACTCGTTTGTTACCTATGGCGTTCTTGCTTTCTACTCGCATAGTTCCTTTGTTTATTTGGTATATTCTTGTCCTGAATAGATGTACTTGTTTATATACGCTTTGTTTAAACTTGCCAATTCTTCTTTCTCATCGTATCGTAATCTTTACTAGTGCTTTATTTCCCTCAGTTTCCAGCTATTTCGTGATTGAAAGTGTTGATAATTCTCGCCTTTCAACTCCGCTTTCCAATGACCCTGATGACCTACTTCCACTCACCCCTGGTCACTTCCTTATCGGCACTTCTCTTTCTGCCCCTCCTCCTCTTCCTAATTCTTACAGGGATTCTAATCTACCTATCGCTTGGCGGAAACTTGAAGCCCTCCGTAATTCTTTTTGGAAAAGGTGGAACTTGGAATATTTAACTTCCTTGCAACGGAGGCAGAAGTGGTTTCTTTCCAGTCCCGACATTAAAGTAGGGGATTTGGTCTTGGTTAGAGATATTTCACCCCCCCTAGTATGGATTTCTGGTAGGGTGACCCAATGTTACCCTGGAAGAGATGGGAGAGTCAGGGTGGCCAGAATCTTGACTACAAATGGACCGATCATAAGACCACTGTCTTTGATCGCTCCGCTTCCAATAAATGTGTAACTGCTTATTTGCTCTCTGTTGGTGTTTGTCCCCCCAGTATGGTGTATTCTTTGAATACACGGTACGAGAGATATAATGTCTATTGCTCTTTGCATGTTCATTTCTTCCTTCCTCTTTGCCAAACACCAACAGTGATCATCTGTTTTCTCCTTGTTGAGCATGTTTCTTATGTCTTCATAAGTATGTTTCAGATATATAACTTCTGTGATCCACCTAGCGTCATCTAGTAGCGAGCCTCTGAAGCTACTCAATTCCTCATCGTGCAAGATGACTTACTTATCTATTTGGCTACCAGCTTTCGTTATCATCGTCAGCTATTTTCTCCTTGAGCAAGAGGACTACGTCTACTTCTTTACTCACCATGCTGCGCTAGTATCATCTATCAACTCCTTGAAGACCAGCTCACCAAGAAATCAATTATGTTTTGCTAAGTTGGCCATGCTTATATGTTCTCCTTTTGTTTCCTACCCCCACTCTCTCCCCCTTCCGTGGTCTCTCAGTGCTCCGTTGAGCTGCTCTCACTTCTTCGTCTGCAGTTGACTCGTACAGTCAAAGCTCCGCTCGAGCTTAGCCTCCTCAAACCAAGAGGCACAACCTCTTCTACGCCATGTTGGCTAGATAGTCTTCCTAAGGAACTCCGACTTCAACATGAAATCGAGATAAGTACCATTTTTAAAAAGTTTTAACCTCATCTTCATGGTTTTAACTTCCAAGTGATTTTAATTTTAATTATAGGCAGTGTGAAAATATTTACTTGGGGCAAAATCATCCTTCGTGGGATTTGCAATGTTGAGCTTTTTCTTGTAAGCCAACCTTACTAAAAGGAGCTTTTCTTAAGCTATTTAAACGAGAAATCCTCTCGCTACGTGGGATATTATATAATACCCGCTGCCTATAATTATAAACTATTTCCTCCGTTGGATTTTCTCAACCCCATTTTCTGCTAAGGTCGTTCTGGAACCTTCTAGAACTTGTTCTCTATCTGCGAGTCCTGCCATCATGTATTTCTCACGTACTTGGGAGAATTCTGTTTAAAACTAAATTACTACAATAGTAAAGTTTCGTCCTCCGTGGGAATTTTCTATGGCGCATTTAATTGTGGATTACAACTGTTTCAAGGAATAGACTCTCACCTATATAGTGCAATCAGTTATCTCCATAATTGCAATAACTTTCTTTTTCATGAACTTTAGTGTTTCTATAGTGAACTTTGCATCCATCTTTACAGACTATAGTGATAATCAGTGCTTGCTCCACGTTTCTACCGCGTCGCGATCGTCCGGTTATATTCAAATACGGCTATGAACATTGATCCTATATCCCAATGATCTTTCCTTAACCTTCTACTAACAACCATTATTTATACAATTGAAACTTCTCTATAAGGTGTCATTCTAAGAAGTGCCCTTCCATTTTTGCTAGTTTAACATTAAGTAAATTCTGCATAATTGCTTGTGTGATACAAGTTTTAAATCACGTTGTCCCTTTCCTATACATAGGGAAAACAATTCTCTACACTCTTGAGAGGGTCATGTTCAGGTTTCACGAAATGGAAACTGTCCCATTTTTCTCGTGATTCCCAATTAAACATAGGAAGTCTAGAAATTTCCTTTTCACTTTCTCCAGGTTTCACAGTAAGTGACCTGCTCTCTTAGCATAGTTCTCATATATTAACTCTGTATAAATATAAGAAGTTGTAGGAACTTCCTTTTTCTTTATGTTTTACAGTTTGTTATCTTCGAAGTTGTTATTCTCGTTAGAATGTTCTTTCGGAGGTTTCGTATGGTACACTGCTTGTACTCCTGTAAATGTTAAAACTTTAATTATTCCATTTTGCCTATTTATGAAATCTTACCAAGATTTTAATATACGGTTTAAAAAACCTTAAAAATTGTCAATTGCCTGGAGCAACTGTTTGATGTCAAGAGGTCTGCGACCCTATTTGTTAAAAGGTTCAAATGAACCATGTTCATTAAATTTATATTTCATAATTGTTAATTTCCTCAAACTTCCTGCATTGTTAAATAAATTAGATATTTATTTTTGGATTCATCATTTCTCTGACACTACAGTTAGGCAGGATCCTGGCTTTCCTAGCTCCTCCTAGGTTTATGCCCTCGTTAATGCTTAATAAAGCTCTTACTATTTGCCTGGCCAGATCATTCCCCTTCCCTATAGTACTTTCATTCGTGCTTGGGAGGAAATACACTACAGGTTCTCTCTGGCAAACTGCCCAAGCCTTATCTGCGGCTCCCGTTAGCCTCGACCAAGCTCGTAGCCATTTTAGGTATCCGAGCACATATTTGCAGTGGCAACCACCTTTAAGTGTGTTTAACTCTAAACTTATTACTTTTGTGGGACTCTCCTCCCATTCTTCTATCCTTCTTTTCCAATCCCAAATCTGCTTCCTTCTCTTAATCATCTTCCCTTGGTGGGTGGGTTATTCCCTAGCCTATAATCTACCCAGTGGGTAAAACTGACCCGAACATAAATAATATAGGAATAACTTGAGTGTTCAAAAAGCTAGTCATGTTTCTTTTGCAGGGTTAATTTCAAGGCTAGGAAGGAAGGTACTGTAAGCGACAGGAAATAAAGGCTAACCAACACGAAAATATAGAGCATTATTTTAAGCCTCGGGTCAAAAATACCCATGCACCAGTCCTCGCGGGTTAAGACCGTGGTCGCATCCAAAGCTGAATTACAAATACACTCACTAATACAGCCTTCACAAGAACACATGTTATCAGGCAATTTCTGCACACACCAGAACCAAGTACACGGGGACAAATTACCACAAAATCAAGCCGCTGGAATGAAACAACATCTATGGCCTTCTAGTGTACCCAACTAGAATTGGTACAGGATATGAACTTCCGACCTTTAAGATGAAAAGAGGTCCAGCTATGAACTAGCAGTGAGGAAATAAAGAAATGAGTCAGGCCATGACGCAGAATATTGACAGTTTTATCTGGAGATAAGTGGTGCAAGCGATGTGTGAATCACGGGAGCAGTCACGCCGGGATGAATCAGGCCGAGCAGATTAGCAGGGAACCCACATTGAGTGCTGACATTAGCATTTTTCTGGCAACATTAGATAGCACATCGACACCGTAAAGTTGTAAAATAAGCCGTTTTCGCGGAAACGATGCAAAATTATAACAATAGGATTATGGGAATCAAAATAATCCAGGAAATTATGAATTAAGCGAAGTTAAGAATGAAAACATTAGGCCCAGGAAAGAAGTACTTAGTCAGCAATTACGTCATTAGACGGGGCCAAGCGAAGGTAGTGGGATGAAGATTAAAAAAAAACTCAATCGCCCACGCAGCTGAGGAGTCTTGTAGATTTTATTTAAATTAATTAGACGATCGATTTTCAGAAAACGAAATGGTAATGAGACGTTTGAAATGTAGGGAACATAATGATGTATTTTTCAAAAACGTGCGACGTCTAGTTCAGAAGTTAGTTCCAGGAAGAAGGCAAAAGTAGTTTATTTTTGCAAGTTCCCAATAAATAGCCCAGGTTTCAACCACAGAGCATGCAGTTCTCCGATAGCCCGAGAGGGGGCGCCCGGCTGTATCAAACGCAGCATGCAGTATCGGTCAACCCAGAGGGGCGTGACGTTGGAGCATCAAGTACAGTCTACCACAGACCTCGTATGGAGGTGTTACATCGAATGCAGTATCCGTCAGCCAAGTGAGGCTATAGGCTGTGTCAGAAGCAGTTCACCAGAAGCCCGGGGAGAGGCTCCACGCTGTCTCTAAAAATGCAGGAGCGCTGCATCATATTTGTCGCGGTTCAGTAGGCCCGGGGAGGCTCAGCGCAATTCCGCACAGTATACAAGTATACCGTACACAGTATTATCAAGATGTCGGGACGGAAGTTCGTCCTCACACTAGTAAAGACTCATAGTACTCCTGTGTGGAGAGGTCGCAGCAAGTAACGCAGTTCGTTATCAACCGCCAAAGTAGAGCGTGTTAAGACGAATCAACGATCATCAGTATCCGCGGTAATAACAAAAAGTTGTATGTGCGTGGTAAATAAAATCCGCTACGGTTGTTATCAGTGATCACTAAAGCACTTGTGCTAGATCAAAATTATTATACGCTACTCGAAAACCGTGACAAAGTAAAATTTGCGCCGCGACAAATTCTAGAACAGTAATAAGCTAGAATACAGCAGTCCAGATCAGTAAAGACATTACGCTGGAGGTCATCGTTTCGAAATATACAGACAGGTCTCCGTGAAAGTTAAGTGAAAGACTACAGTATTGAGGGACCGATGTTGGAACGAAATCCGATAATTCAAGTAAATGGACACGGGTTCGAGACCCAAGAACAAATATAGTGAACTTTAGCGAAGCTACAGTGTATCAAATAGGAACGTAGCAATAAAGACATTCTCGTAGGAGAAGTAAAGGAAAACTTGTCGCAAATAAGGACAAAATACGGTCACGAAGTACGCGGGCCATAGGTTCGATAGACCGCTACGAAAACGTAGAACAAGTAAAAATTGAAAATCGCTAATAAAAGACGATAATAGAAGTCAAAATCGACTCTCTAAAGGATCTAAAATGTAACATTTTTAATGAGTCCTTTAACGTGGTGAAAACTGTAAAGGTTCTATTTAACAAACATGATAAGAATAAATAATACACACTGTGGTGTGACCTTCCCTGTGATAGTATAATATAATAAGTTGTTGAGCGCCAGATTCCTATTTAAGACAGTGAATCGAAATTTATGAATTAACCTCGGCTATCAGCAGTAGAGTCGAGACCACTTACCCGGGCCGTAGTGTAACTTAGTTGACTAACCATTCAGTATTTATTTATAAGGAGTAGTTAATTTGCCTATAGTATTTACTAACCACTATGAAAGAAATAGGCATTACATTAAAGGAAATGAATTTATTGACTCAAGAACAAAATACTAATAGTTACAAAAAAGAATTTAATTTACCAACTGCGGTTTAATTATTTAAAAGAAAATGAACATTTAAATTACTTGAATAAAAAAAGCTTGACTCTAAATTACAAATAGAGACGGAAGTAATAATTGTTTATGCTCACCAACTTGCAGCTTTGTCATATTGAACGTTATAACAGATAACCTTAATGTTCCTTCTCATATTCAAAAAAATGTTGTAGTATGTCATAAGATACAGCATACTACGTTCCATTGTGTTGCCATCTCTAGATTTATTGTAGTATTCCACTATAAGTCATTGTCAGCTTATATATATATATATTGTCAACATTGTGGTTATTATGTCGAGACTTGATGTATGCTAAAGCTATGAATGATATTTCAGGTAGCAGTCGGTCGACCTCTGTCGCTGCTCTGTCACTAATGAGTTGTCCTTCACTAATCATGTTGTAGACGCGGGTTACAGCTTATATCTTCCTTGTCACGTGGTGTCACAGCTTCCCTCTCTCTTTAGCCTTCTCCATTCTTGACTCCTAACTTGCAGCTTTGACGCGTATATGGGCTACAGTAGTGACGTATTGGTTACACCATAGTTGAAATATAATGTTCCATTCCTTCTCGAAGGAACTAGATGGTGCGCACGTGATGGTTACTCATATTGGGTTTCTTAGCATCCCGAGACAATGACTCTTAGCCGTGGTGAAACGATACTGCGTCATTCTGGGGTTTTTAAGATCCCGGGACAATAGCTACCGGCCTCATTAAATTACTACTGCGACGTTCTGTTTGTGACGCATAGGGTTGTTCCTTATTGCCAATCTTGTTGCAATATATAATACTTCGTCTCTTTACAAGTAATTGTTAATAAAAATCTGTCTGACTATAATAATAAAAACCGCTTACAATTATCTAATATAAAAATCATCTCATGGATGTACTAATTAATAATAATAATAACATGATAAATGAATAACCCTTTAAATATAACAGGTATGGGATCGAATCGTTACAATCGCCCCTAAGATAAATAATTTAAATGACTTTTAACATTATTTCTCTTACCACATCCAACATACAAAAAAACTATAAATATAAATATTATAACCCCTAAAAAGACAACATACAATATACTCTTCATCAATACACAAAAATATACAAGAAAGATATTCTTCACAAAAATTCACATTTTAACTTTCATTTATCTCATTCTTCCAAATGTTCATAATGTTCATTCTTCTTTATATTTATGCTGTAAAAATATACATAAATGCCCTTCACTTTTAATTTTGACATTTATGTCAACGCTGCACTCGTTTATAATGGTGGTGATTGTATGCTTGACATACAATTTTGGTTTCTTATCTAGTGAACGTAGTTTTCGTCAGCCTGGTGTAGAATTACATTGTTGTATTTCCAGCTGATTAACACATTAAAATTATCATAGCACACGATATGCAAACAACACAATATTCCTTTCGTCTCTATAACGGGATTACTCAAATGCAGTAAAATTTCAATAATTGAAGAAAAAAAATAACTTAGCAAGATACCTAAGGCAATTCCAATTTCAGTGCATATGTCATACATGTAAATATTTCCCCAAATACATAATGACATCGAAATACCTTAAAGCAGTTATTAAACAGTTCACATAAATATCCAAGTTACTACTCACCTGCCTTCGTGGCTTAATTCTTTCTTAGGCCACGGCCGCCTCCTTTCAGATTAATCCTTCCTAAGTCTCCACGACTTCTTAACTTCTCATAAAACCATCATTCCTCTTCACTACTTCTCGAAAACAATAACTTGAATTTTCAAAATCATAAATAAACATAAAATCTGACTTCTCGTTCATCTTATAAAATTTAACTTAGCGTCAAGATATCACTTTACTGTATCGTCATTCCTTACTTACCATAACAAAATGATTAAGACTTGGACAAAATACTACTCAATACCTGAATTACGTATATCACTAAACTATTTCACAAAAACACATGACAAACTCCTCGGAATAAATATTTCGTTCCACAAAATATTAATGCTCTTATACTTTGAACTTAGTCTATTCATGATTTGACTTTTTGCTGAATACCTTAAAAAAACATAGTTTTCTCTCAAAACTTATTGTGACATTACACGTCAACACTTCCTTACTTGATTCGATCGCCTGGACTATAGCTCACTCTTGCTATACCAGAATCTCTCAAAACTCATCGTGACATCAAACGTCACATACAGAAAAACTCCCCTATTCGTGGTATAATCCCAGTTCTTCTTACTGTTACAGGTCACCTCTTACTGACCAATAACATCCTAAATTTCAGCTAAAAAAAATCTTACATGCTTCGACTAATTCCTTGGAATAATAACATCACACTTTGTTTTCCTAACTATTGTCTTCCTAAAATAATGACAGTGTTCCAGTTGACAGTCAATAACACCGACACTCCTAACTGGCAAATATTCTCCCATAATCACTTCATAAAGCAAGTCCTGAGTTATAACACAGTTCAGACACTCTCTGCTCTACCAAATTAAATGCGTAAATTACACCTGCCTTTAATTGAAACTTCATTATTACCCCTTAGGTATACTCACCTTACATTACTAACTTATTCTTGTCTTCAAAATATTAAACTTCTCTTTACTAACTCCGTATGACATAAATAAAACTTTAATTTCTCCTCTGACTAAAAAAATGATTTATATTTAAAATCCTCAAAACGTCGAATTATAACAAATTCCTTTCACTTCTAGAAAATATTATGCCAACCATCTAATTATTACTATCATCTTTACTTTAACCTGTGTGTAGGACAACAATCTACCACATCATTAATTCGTTATTAATCATCAGTAACGTTTTACTAAAAGTGGTTTAGCTCGATAACAAGCCTTTGTAATATATTTAAAACGTGCGTAACTGTAACTAAAACTTGGACTATCTTACCTCTATAATCCCTTATTACCTTGTGTGCATTTTTAATGAGTCCCTTAACGTGGTGTTAACTATTGTGGTTCTATTTAAACAAACATGATAAGAATAAATAATATACACTGTGGTGTGACCTTACCTGTGATAGTATAATATAATAAGTTGTTGAGCGCCAGATTCCTATTTAAGACAGTTGTTAGTTATTTAATTTCAGCATATTCATTTAAGTTGGCAATGTTGCTCTTACGTTGGCCAACCTGTGTACAGTATGTGCCTGTCATGGCGTTCAATATAGCAGTGGTGTGAAGAGTGTGTCTCGTTGTGTTCTTTCAATAGTCCCTACAATTACCAGAGGTAATACAATGCAATGTAGCACCGATTGCTACAACATAATTTTGGTCCTCCGACTCGGATTGACAGTGAAGTGAGTCATATTCATGATTTCGTGTGATAAAATAAGCGCTTGGCGTAATGGCGTCTTAGTGAAGCGCGTGAGTGCTAAACGAATTAGTTCAGTACAGCATCTGGATTTCGTGCAGCATTCTAACACCGACAAGACATGTCGACCTAGTAAGTAAAAGTGCAACGAGTATACATAGCAATATCAGATCCGAACAGATCACCCAATATTCGAAACCAAGTTTGCGTCATCTTCATATTCCAAGACTGTGCATCTGCTGAAGAACGCAATAGGCAAGCAAACGCACTCTGGTAGAAAGACATTCAACCACTTACAGTCACTCGTCCAGCTCAGTGCGCAAGTGTCATAAATCAACGTCAACCCTCAACGGACCATCGTCGCGCCTTCAAGGAACAACATCCGCTAGGGTGAAAGTGAAAGTGACAGCTGACATCCAGGAAGGGTGAGACACAACCGGCCAGCCCGTAGCCAGCAGGATACCGCAGTCAGCAGCCCAGCAAATCGGTGAGTGAGCGACCTATTCATATCCTTATAATTCCTTTATTACCTTCACTATTGTCCGTCAGTTACCTTCTTTACAATTTGAGTTGCTATTTACATTTCAACCATGACTGAACAACTAGCCGTGTTGAAAGGCAAGCGTGTGCAGATTAAAGCCAAATTAACGCGATTTAGAACATTTTTAGACTCGTACAGTATAGAACAAGGCCTACTGCAAATTCAAATGAGGCTTTCGAAAGCTGAGGAATGTTATGCTGAATTTGAAACCGTTCAATCAGAAATTGAAATTGTAATGAAGCAAGATGTTCAAGAACAGGAAAGAGTAGATTTTGAGGATACATATTTCAGCACCGTTTCAAGAGCACAACAATTAATTCAACAATGCTCCCAATCAACTACCTCTTCAAATCAGTCTAGTACGTCACAAACACATGTCACAGAAGTTAAATTACCCGCAATTGAACTACCAAGTTTTCACGGTAATTATGAGGAATGGTTGCCATTTAAGGACACATATCTAGCCTTAATACACAACAATGAAGCGTTAACTGACATTCAAAGGTACCATTACCTCAAGTCGTCACTCAAGGGTTCCGCTTCAGAATTAATTCATTCTCTTCAGTTAACTGCTGCAAATTACTCTATTGCATGGCAACTGTTACACGAGAGGTTTGAAAACAAGAGAATTATTGTTCAATCTCATGTGAGGTCTCTCTTTGGCCTACCCACGGTAGAAAGGGAATCTGCCAGCTCTCTTCGACGGCTTCTTGATGACACAATAAAACATCTTCGGTCACTCAAGGCACTGGGTTTGCCAACAGAACACTGGGACGCACTTCTTGTACATTTAGTGTACACTAAATTAGATCCAGCTACTCAACGGCAGTGGGAAAATAGCAAACAATCAGACCACTTGCCAACAATCACAGACATCACAACATTCCTTCAACAGCGATGTCAAGTATTAGAAGCTGTTGAGGTGAATCGTAAGGCCACACCTAAGGAACAAATGAAGAACCCCTCGAATAAGAGTACACTGCGATCAAACTCGAACGCTTGCTTCACAGCTCAACTGGGAAAATGCAACATGTGTGGCAACAGTCACAGGTTGTACCAATGTGCCCGGTTCCTGCAGTTGGGCGTTGAAGAACGGCGCAACAATGTCAAGAAGTGGCAACTGTGCTTCAATTGTTTAGGAAGAGGCCATATTTCTAAAGAATGTAAATCTGTTCACTGTAAACGATGCCCGAGTAAACACAACACTCTTCTTCATCTCACAAACGTCACTCATGAAGGAGACATTACTGATAAGCAGCCGACATTACAAGAACCGCAACAGGGAAGTAGCTTCACGGGTCATGCCATAAACAGACGTGAATCTCAAGTGTTACTGGCTACAGCATTGATCGACGTCATTAATAACAAAGGGGTATCTGTTACATGCCGAGCTATGTTGGATTCTGGGTCACAAAGCCATTACATGACAGAAACTTTGTGCTCCAAACTTGGCCTTCGGAAGGATCGTGTTTCAGTTCCCGTCATAGGAATCAATGGTGCCACAACACTCGTTACGCACAGCATTCGTGCCACATTCAACTCTCGTCACAAAGAGTACAAGCATTCAGCAGACTTTCTACTGGTTCCCAAGATCTCAGATCGCATGCCTTCAAGTCCTGTCGACTCATCTAAACTATCGATACCCAGCAATATCAGCCTGGCTGATCCCTTCTTTTATGATCCCAGTAACATTGACATTCTTCTTGGAGCAGATGTATTTTGGGATTTACTTGGTCGAGGACAGCTGAGACCAGGTACAGAACGGATATTGCTACAAGAAACGAAATTGGGATGGATTATCACGGGGAGAGTTGAAAATCATCAACCCACTAGGAAGACATCCTGTTATCTGAGCGTCAACAGTGACATCAGTGTACAACTGCAACGTTTCTGGCAACTGGAGGAATGTGAATGAGAAGGTCTTCACGGGAGAAGATAGATTATGTGAAGATCATTTCAAGGAAAATGGCACAAGGCAGCCCACCGGGGAGTACACAGTAAGATTGCCATTAAAGGGCGACTCTCAGTTGTTGGGAGACTCAAGGAAATGTGCCGAGGAACGCCTCTTCCGGCTGGAACGACGATTTGCCAGAGACCCCAAGAGCCACGCCCAGTATTCAGCGTTCATGAAGGAGTATGCTGATCTCGGACATATGGAACCTGTACCAGAAGGAGAAGAAGAAGAAGAATCGCATGTCTCACCAAGATATTATCTCCCACATCATCCAGTGCTGAAGGATTCCAGCACAACCACGAAACTGAGAGTTGTATTCGATGCCTCAGCGACGACGGACTCTGGGGTGAGTCTGAACGATCTACTGATGGTGGGTCCCACAGTGCAAGATGACCTCTTTTCGATCATTGTTCGCTTCAGAACGCATCGATATGCCCTGACGGCAGACATTGAGAAAATGTACTGTCAGATTAAAATGAACCCGTCCGACTCGCAACTTCAAATGATTCTATGGAGAGAATCTACCGATCAACCTGTTAAATCTTACAGGTTAACGACAGTCACGTATGGCACTGATTGTGCACCATACTTAGCCACACGGACTCTGCATCAATTGGCTGACGATGAATTCAGTGAGTTTCCTTCAGCTGCTACCGTTCTGAAACGTGATTTCTACGTAGATGACTTACTTACAGGAGCGGATACCATCGAAGAAGCTAGGAAGCTACACTCTCAGTTGGTAGCATTACTCGAAAGGGGAGGTTTCATCCTTCGAAAATGGTGTTCCAACGACGACTCAATTCTTTCGGACATCCCGGAAAATATGAAGACCCAACAGGCAGCGTTGAATTTCGATGGAGAGGCAGTCAAGACATTAGGCCTATTATGGGATCCGAAATCAGATCAGTTCAAGTATGACGTACAAGCTGCAAAACTGAAAGGTAGGGCAATCCCATGCACTAAACGCTCGGTGTTAGCCGAAATATCAAGGATATTCGACCCTTTGGGATTAATAGGTCCAGTCATTTTAACATGCAAAATCTTCTTGCAGGAGCTCTGGCTCCAGAAAATTGATTGGGATGATCCATTACCTCTTGACACTCAGGAGAGGTGGATGTTATGTAAACAGTCCCTCATGCAAATCAAGGATGTATGTGTTCCTAGAATGGTTGTTTCAGGAGGACGTCATTGCTCCATCCAACTTCATGGATTCTGCGACGCATCAGTCAATGCCTATGGTGCATTTGTTTACCTCAGATGCGCTGATGATAAAAATACCATATCAGTGCACCTCATCTGCTCAAAGTCGAGAGTAGCTCCAATAAAAACACAATCCATTCGGAGATTGGAGTTGTGTGGGGCTGTTTTGTTAGCAGAACTGTTGTCTAAGGTCAGTTCATCCCTCACATTGAGAATTGACCAAAGATTCTACTGGTCTGACTCAAGGATTGTTCTCGCTTGGTTAGCAGCACCGTTAACAAACTGGAGCGTGTTTGTTGCCAACCGAGTCTCGAAGATACAAACCAGTACTACTGTCGACAACTGGAGGCATGTATCAACTGCAAACAATCCAGCAGATCTGGTATCTAGAGGAGCGTCAGCATCACAGTTAATGGAGTCTCAACTCTGGTGGGAAGGTGCACCATGGCTGAGTAAGGAAGAAGAGTCGTGGCCACAACGCATTCAAGTAGAAACGCGCGAAGAGGCAAGAGGAAGCAACAGCAAGTTCATAACTCTTGTTACTCAAGATAGGGACACATCGCTGATTACTCGGTTTTCTACGCTGACAAGGCTCAGAAGAGTACTAGCGTACTGCTGTAGGTTTGGAATGAACTTAAGAAAGGCTCCGAAGGAGCGTAAAACAGGACCTCTCAGCACGGAAGAACTAGACACCACGATGAAGATGATTCTGAGAATGGAGCAATACATCAGGTTTTCAGAAGAACTTCGAAGGCTACGCAGTGGAAATCAAGTTGCAGAAAGCAGTCAGCTGAAGTCATTGAATCCATTCCTAGCTCCAGATGGACTTCTCAGGGTAGGCGGACGTCTTCAGCATGCCAACATTCCAGACGGGAAGAAGCATCCCATCATCATTCCTGCAAGCGGACACCTGACCAACCTCATCGCCCAAGATATGCATATAGGAAACCTGCATGCATGCCCATCTGCTTTATTAAATGCTATTCGAGAAGAATATTGGCCAATAAGAGGAAGACAACTGGTGCGAACTATCGTGCATGGCAGTGTCAGATGCTCACGTCTGAAGTCAACACCAGCAAATCAATTGATGGGAAATCTCCCTTCAAGCCGAGTTACGCCTTCAAGACCATTTCTCCACACAGGAGTGGATTACTGTGGACCAGTTCTCATACGTCATGGAGGACGTCAAACACGTGCCCCCATAAAGACATATATTGCGCTTTTTATTTGCTTCTCGACCAAGGCTGTGCATTTAGAAGTAGTAAGTGACATTACTACAGCAGCATTTCTTGGAGCATTGCATCGATTTGTAGCCCGACGCGGAAAATGTGCTCACCTGTATTCTGACAATGCTAGGAACTTCGTAGGTGCTCGAAGAGAATTAGATGCATCAACCAATCCCTTTCAATCAGAAGAACAAAGAGATCATCTCATGACAACTTTGGCGAACGAAGGAATCCAGTGGCACTTCGTACCACCTCGTGCTCCACACATGGGAGGACTTTGGGAAGCCGGGATAAGGGCTTTCAAATACCATTTTCGTCGAGTAGTTGGCAGCAGCAGTTTGACTCTTGAGGAGTTGACTACCCTAACAACTCAGATTGAAGCCTGTATGAATTCCCGACCCTTGACCTTACTTCCGAGTGACTCTAATGATCCATCTCCTCTTACACCTGCACATGTCCTAATAGGCAGCTCACTCACTGCTATTCCAGAGCCTAATTTAAAGCTTGTGCCTGAGAATAGACTTAGTAGATGGCAACATATACAGCAAATGTTGCAGCACTTCTGGCAGAGGTGGTCATCTCAACGGTCTGCAGCAGCGATCCAAATGGAGGCAGCGAGCTGCCAACTTCAGGGAAGGTGCAGTGGTGCTCATCAAGGAGGACAACTCTCCCCCATTGACATGGCGAATGGGAAAAATCGTTGCATTACATCCAGGCTCGGATGGTGTTGTTCGAGTTGTGACCGTGAAGGTTGCTAATGGGACCATTAAGAGACATGTAAATAGACTCTGTGCTCTTCCAGTGTAATCAATTATTGTGTTATTTAAATTATTATTTGTGCCATTTTCAGGGAACTTTCATTGACATTTGCTGCGATTTTCACTTCGTGTGTTTGTATATATCAACTGTTTGTTTTAAATTTGATATTGTCTTATTTGCAATGTATGTCATATTTTATCATGTGTTTGGTTGACATTTGTCTTGTTGTTGACAGACGTTCAAGGTCTGTCAAGGTAGGCGGAATGTTAGTTATTTAATTTCAGCATATTCATTTAAGTTGGCAATGTTGCTCTTACGTTGGCCAACCTGTGTACAGTATGTGCCTGTCATGGCGTTCAATATAGCAGTGGTGTGAAGAGTGTGTCTCGTTGTGTTCTTTCAATAGTCCCTACAATTACCAGAGGTAATACAATGCAATGTAGCACCGATTGCTACAACAACAGTGAATCGAAATTTATGAATTAACCTCGGCTATCAGCAGTAGAGTCGAGACCACTTACCCGGGCCGTAGTGTAACTTAGTTGACTAACCATTCAGTATTTATTTATAAGGAGTAGTTAATTTGCCTATAGTATTTACTAACCACTATGAAAGAAATAGGCATTACGTTAAAGAAAATGAATTTATTGACTCAAGAACAAAATACTAATAGTTACAAAAAATAATTTAATTTACCAACTGCGGTTTAATTATTTAAAAGAAAATGAACATTTAAATTACTTGAACAAAAAAAGCTTGACTCTAAATTGCAAATAGAGACGGAAGTAATAATTGTTTATGCTCACCAACTTGCAGCTTTGTCATATTGAACGTTATAACAGATAACCTTAATGTTCCTTCTCATATTCAAAAAAATGTTGTAGTATGTCATAAGATACAGCATACTACGTTCCATTGTGTTGCCATCTCTAGATTTATTGTAGTATTCAACTATAAGCCATTGTCAGCTTATATATATATCTTGTCAACATTGTGGTTATTATGTCGAGACATGATGTATGCTAAAGCTATGAATGATATTTCAGGTAGCAGTCGGTTGACCTCTGTCGCTGCTCTGTCACTAATGAGTTGTCGTTCACTAATCATCTTGTAGACGCGGGTTACAGCTTATATCTTCCTTGTCACGGGGTGTCACAGCTTCCCTCTCTCTTTAGCCTTCTCCATTCTTGACTCCTAACTTGCAGCTTTGACGCGTATATGGGCTACAGTAGTGACGTATTGGTTACACCATAGTTGAAATATAATGTTCCATTCCTTCTAGAATGAACTCGATGGTCGAACTCGTGATGGTTACTCATATTGGGTTTCTTAGCATCCCGAGACAATGACTCTTAGCCGTGGTGAAACGATACTGCGTCATTCTGGGGTTTTTAAGATCCCGGGACAATGGCTACCGGCCGTTGTGAAATTACTACTGCGTTGTTCTGTTTGTGACTCTTAGGGTTGGTCCATATCGCCAATCTTGTTGCAATATATTATACTTCGTCTCTTTACAGGTAAATGGATATTAATAAAAATCTAATTGAATATAATAATAACAAGTAGTTCCGTAAAGAACTATACAGCCTATTTTCATATATCCTACTTATGTTAATTGCCACTATCAACATACACAATTTCAGTTGATTGGTGTAATAGATTCGTAGATATTTAGAACCGACTAAATATTTCGGATGGTCGCCATGTTGGATTTTATATATGTAGGTCTTAGAGTTATGTACTGTTACATGCAGATTAATGTGAACGTGTAGTATTCAAACTTCAATCGCATAATTAGGACACAAGAAAAAACAAGGAGATTTAAATTTTTTTCACAGCTGCCATCTTAAGGTTATGGAAACAATTGAAATAAATCAGATACCAGTGGATTTACATTCGGATAAAGATTTACTGTACCAAGTTTCACTGCACGCGGATGGTTAAATTACGAGAAACGTCCATGTGAATATTTATAATTCGCGTCACCGCCATGTTGGATTTGTGTTCACCGGATTATTTAAAGTCCTATAGGTGAACTTAAGTTCATAGCCCCTATGAACATTAAAAAATGCAGTTTGATTGCTAAAATAGATTCGTAGATATTCAGTATCGTCTAAATATTTTGGATGGTCGCCATGTTGGATTGTTAAATGTATAGGCCATAGAGTCATGTACCATTAAAGGAAAATTATTGCGTAGGTTCATTATTCAAACTTTCACTTCGATCGCATGACTACATCACAAGAAATAAAAACTTAATTTTAAAATTCGCACTGCCGCCATCTTGAGGTTTTGTAAACAATTGAACTAAATTAGATACCAGTGGATTACAATGTGTATAAATATTTCCTGTACCAGGTTTCAGTGCGCTTGGAACATTAAATCGCGAGAAAGGTCTATTTAAAATGTTCAAATTCGCTTGGCCGCCATGTTCGTTTTGTAGTTAACCGGTTTTTGAAAATCTTATAGATGGACTTCCAGTAGTGCCCTTTATCTCCGTACAAAATTTTAGGGAGATACCGCGAATAGTTTCAGAGATATAGAATGCCGGTGAAATATTTCGCACATCCGCCATCTTGTGATTATGTAAACAATTGAACGAAGTTAGATGTCGGTGCATTACAATGTATATAAACATATACTGTACCAAGTTTAATTGCGTTTGGTTGGTCAAATCGCGAGAAACGACTATTTAAAAGTCGCAAATTCGCTTGGCCGCCATGTTGGTTTTGTAGTTACCAGGTTTTCAAAAGTCACATAAGTGAACTTATAGTAGTTCCCTCTATCACCATAGAAAATGTCAGGGTAATATCGGTAATAGTTTCGGAGATATTGAATGCTGGTGAAATATTTCGCACAGCCGCCATGTTGGATTGGTGAGTCGTAACAAAATTTGAAGGGCACGGTCGAGGTCGCCGGGAATAGTGTTATGAACTTTCCGAGTTTCATTGAAATCGCTCCTGCCGTTTAGATTTTATTAGGGGGGGACACACACACGAATCACACACACACACACACGCACACACACACGGACAAAAGGTGATCTCATAAGCCTATTTTTTCAAAATTGAAAATAGGCTAAAAACCGCTTACAATTATCTGATATAAAAATCATCTCATCGATGTACTAATTAATAAGAATAATTTCAAATTCGCTTGGTCGCCATGTTCGTTTTGTAATTTACAGGTTTATGAAGTATACATAGGTAAACTTGTATCAGTACCCTTTATCACCGTACAAAATTGCACGATGATATCTGTAATAGTTTCGGAGATATAGAATGTCAGTGAAATATTTCGCACAGCCGCCATTTTGAGGTTATGTAAACAATTGAACTAAATTAGACTCCAGTGCATTACAATGTGTATAAACATTTGCTGTACCAAGTTTCATTACGTTTGGATAGTTAAATCGCGAGAAATGTCTATTCAAATGTCTCAATTTCGCTTGACCGCCATGTTGGTTTTGTAGTCACCAGGTTTTTAAAAGTCTCATAGGTGAACTTCTAGTAGTGCCCTTTATCACCGTACACAATTTCAGGGTGATATCGGTAATAGTTTCGGAGATATTGAATGCTAGTGAAATATTTCGCACAGCCGCCATGTTGGATTGGTGAGACGTAACAAAATTTTAAGGGCACGGTCGAGGTCGCCGGGAATTGTGCTATGATCTTACCGAGTTTCATTGAAATCGCTCCAGCCGTTTAGATTTTACACACATCAAAAAAAGTTTTGCATCACCTCGGTTCCAAGAGTTCCGGAACCTTTAAATACAAAGGGAATAGAAATCAACACAAACAACATTTCAGCTCGTTTTATTGCTCATGAGACCCACACATTGCATGTTGTACCATCATACAGCTAGACTTTCAGCATTTGTGGTCCAGATTGCAGTACACACCACTACCTCTAATACCCAGTAGCACGTCCTCTTGCATTGATGCATGCCTGTATTCGTCGTGGCATACTATCCACAAGTTCATCAAGACACTGTTGGTCCAAATTGTCCCACTCCTCAACGACAATTCGGCGTAAATCTCTCAGAGTGGTTGGTGGGTCAAGACGTCCATAAACAGCCCTTTTCAACATATCCCAGGCATGTTCGATAGGGTTCATGTCTGGCAAACATGCTGGCCACTGTAGTCGAGCGATGTCGTTATCTTGAAGGAACGCATTCACAAGATGTGCACGATGAGGTCGAAAATTGTCGTCCATGAAGACAAATGCCTCTCCAATATTCTGCCGATATGGTTGCACTATGGGTCGGAGGATGTCATTCAGGTATCGTAAAGCCGTTTCGGAGCCTTCCATGACCACCAGTGGCGTACGTCGGCCCCACATAATGCCACCCCAAAACATCAGGGAACCACCACCTTGCTGCACTCGCTGGACAGTGTGTCTAAGACGTTCAGCCTGACCAGGGTGCCTCCAAACACGTCTCCGACGATTGTCTGGTTGAAGGCATATGCGACACTCATCGGTGAAGAGAACGTGATGCCAATTCCGTGGGGTCCATTCAGCATGTTGTTGGGCCCATCTGTACCGCGCTGCATGGTGTCGGGGTTGCAAAGCTGGACCTCGCCATGGACGTCGGGAGTGAAGTTGCGCATCATGCAGCCTATTGCGCACAGTTTGAGTTGAAACACGACGTCCTGTGGCTGAACGAAACGCATTATTCAACATGGTGGCATTGCTGTCAGGGTTCCTCCGAGCGGCAATCCGTAAGTAGCGGTCATCCACTACAGTAGTAGCCCTTGGGCGCCCTGAGCGAGGCCTGTCAACGACAGTTCCTGTATCTCTGTACCTCCTCCATGTCCGAACAACATCGCTTTGGTTCACTCTGAGACGCCTGGAAACTTCCCTTGTTGAGAGCCCTTCTTGACACAAAGTAACAATGCGGACGCGATCGAACTGCGGTATTGACCTTCTAGGCATGGTAGAACTACAGACAACATGAGCAGCGTACCTTCGTCCTGGTGGAATGACTGATCGGCTGTCGTACCCCCTCCGTCCAATAGGCCCTGCTCATGCATGGTTGTTTACATCTTTGAGCAGTTTTAGTGACATCTATGAACAGTCAAAGGGACTGTATCTTGGATACAATATACACAGTCAACGTCTATATGCCGGAGATCTGGGAACCGAGGTGATGCAAAACTTTTTTTGATGTGTGTATTAGGGGGGGGACACACACACCTCATACACACACATACACACAAACACACACACACGCACACACACACGGACAAAAGGTGATCTCATAAGCCTATTTTTTCAAAATTGAAAATAGGCTAAAACAGTGCCTAGAAATAAAAAAAAAGCATTTCAAAATACAATATGAAATCTGGAATCTACTTTCACTTGATGAGATAATATGCATGTAAAATATTTTTACAGCAATACGGTTCCTTAGTGGCCTGTTTGCCATCTCTTGATGAATACAGTACATTTGCATTTGTCAGTTGGCACAGGCTAGAGTAAAAGGTGGCTTTTCACCGATGTCTCAGTCTCACTCATGGCTGTGATTATATGGAAGCTACTGAGGTATGGGTGGTGCTTAGTAATGGCATTCGGGGCACAGTCAGTGCCTGTGAATGCTGTGAAAGGTTGTACTCATAGGGTTAGGACTACTGTTCTGCCTCAGTGAGGAAAGCAATGGCAAACTACCTCACTCCTCTTCTTGCCTAGAACGCCTCAAAATAGCGCTGCCTTGGGTTTTTGTGGGTATCTTCTCACATAACGTAACGGCGGTACTTTTTGAGGATCCAACCAGCCTTCGGGCTGACTACCTAACAGACAGACGGTTCCTTAATATGCAACTATAGTACACGCAGACCTATGTTCAGGAATAAGTCATTTCTCATTATCCACGTCATTTGTGCGGGATTGGAAATCATAAGTGTCGTATATTCGACTTTAGAATTCTGACTTTATTTTCTAATCATTGAATAATATAAATATTGTTTCCTATCAATTTAATTTTGTCATTATTCTAGATAGATCCATATAGATTAATCAATGGCAGGAATTTTAAATTTTAAGAAAAGTAGGCTCTTTAGTTCGTCACGGAACTTCTTGTTTTATTTTCTTTGTAATATTTAATATTCTGTAGGGCATGATATCAGTTTATATCCAGTTAGGGGTATTTCATCTATTGTGCTTATATATATATAGGGATTTTAATTCGTTCTTTGTAAGGATATTTAGGTGGTCTTGTGACATTTGTTTTAAGGGGCGGAATATCAAAGCCATCTTTACCTTCAACGACCGCTCATCAGGTACAGTAATTTAGGATATAAAGGTTTAGTAAGATATTCCATGTTGATAAAATATGGATAAACAAGCGTATTTAGGTCATGTGGAAGGCATATTTACTTGTAGATTTAAACTATTTACTACCCAATGGAATCCTTATTTTTGTACCATTTTAGCCAACTTTCGAATTTTGCAAAAAATGAAAGTAGACTTATGAGAGCTACACGGACCAAAAGTTGACAGTCTGTCTGTGTGTGAGGGTGTGAGTGTGTATATGTGTTCCTCCTTGTCAATTCAAACACAACGAAACCGAATTGAACGAAATTTGTTGCAGAGTTAGCACTAGTAAAGGGCACTACAGTGTAATGTTTTTATCGCCGCCATCTTTACCAAAACTGAATGGCGGCCACCCAAACTTTCAAAACGTAAAATCAAATTACGGCTAAACTAATCTTCCGATCTCTTCCAAATTTGCTAACAACATGCCTTCATACGGGGCGTGTGTTGCGCCCAAACTACAAGGTCATCAGCCGTACCATTTCGAGATGGTGGCCGTGAGAATTATTAAAGCATTATAACCCATAACTTGGAACCCACCAATTCCGATTATCGAACCGAGGGAGGTTTAAGCTATCCGAAGTGACCTACCTAGAGATCTCGGGTTCGAATCCCGGACGGGGTAGATATTTTTGCTACCAGATTATCATTTTAAATTTTGTAAATATTGTCAATTACAGTACAGTAAGTATGTAGTTAGTTTTAGTTGTAAGTATGAAGTTAATTTGTTTATTAGATATATGTCATTGTTCTATTAGACCATGGTGTGTGAGTGTGTCTGGTGAGGGTGCATGTGAGTGGGCCTGGTGACAGACTGTTTTAGTGGTAGTATTTGTTGTTGGTGAAACTTTAGTATTTTTTTCGTTAGTAGAATTTTGGTATTTAATTGTTAGTAGAAGGTTAGTATTTTGTAGTAGAATTGCTCTTTACTTATTCTGAAAGGGAGTAGCAGCCTTTCAGAATAAATCAATTCTTTACTAGTCGAATAGACGGTTAAGATATTGATAAATTAAGCCAACTAATGGCTACACTGCGTTCTGCTGCACGGCTGAAAGCAACGGGAAACTACAGCCGTAATGCTATTCCCGAGGATATGCACCTC
Source organism: Meconema thalassinum (assembly GCA_946902985.2). NCBI lineage: Eukaryota > Metazoa > Arthropoda > Insecta > Orthoptera > Tettigoniidae > Meconema > Meconema thalassinum. The sequence continues at coordinate 419,966,813 of OX336393.1, forward strand.
TCTATGCATAATTACATGTGATGATGGCCTCCTCCCTTGTAAAATTTCAATCCGGAGGTAAACTAGTCCCCCGTTCGGATCTCCGGGTGGGGACTACTCGAGAGGGGGTTAACATCACAGAAGTGACAAAGAGGAAATCTGACATTCTACGGATCGGAGCGTGGAATGTTAGAAGTCTGCTAGGAAGTGGAAAGTTAGAAAACCTAGAACGGGAAATGGATAGGTTGAGGTTGGATTTGGTTGGGATTAGTGAAATGCGCTGACAGGAAGAACTGGACGTTTGGTCAGGAGACTATAGGGTCATTAGCACTAAATCAAACAATGGCCAAGCAGGAGTTGGTCTCATATTGAGTAGGAAACTTGGACAGCGGGTGGAATATTATGAGCAATATAGTGAACGGATTATTGTAGCAAAAATCAATACTAAACCTACGTGCACCACAGTGGTACAAGTCTATATGCCTACCAGTCAAGCTGATGATGAGGATGTTGAAAAGGTCTACGAAGAAATAGATGACATTCTGAGGTATATCAAAGGTGATGAAAATGTTATAGTAATGGGAGATTGGAATGCTGTGGTAGGAAAAGGGAGAGAAGGGAAGATAGTAGGAGATTTCGGATTAGGTGAAAGGAATGATCGAGGAAGCAGGCTGATGGAATTCTGCACCGAACATGAGTTGGTCATAGCTAACACCTTATTCAATAACCACAATAGAAGAATATACACATGGATGAGACCAGGAGATACAGGGCGTTACCAAATCGACTTCATTATGGTCAAGCAGAGGTTTCGAAACCAGATTTTGGATTGTAAAACATATCCTGGTGCTGACATAAACTCTGACCACAATCTGGTTGTAATGAAATGCAGATTAAAGTTGAAGAAACTGAAGAAAAGTCAAAAGCCAAAAAGGTGGGCAATAGACGGACTGAAAGTAAAGGATGTAAACGAAAGATTCAAGAAGAGTATAACGGAAGGACTAATGAAAAATCCTAAGCGGACTTCAATTGCAGACGAATGGGCACTTTTGAAAAATGAAATAACAAAATCCGCAGAAGAAAACATTGGTAGGAAAGAAAGAATAGGTAGAAAACCGTGGATCACTCAGGATATACTAGAATTGATGGATGAAAGGCGGAAACACAAGAATCTAAGAGATGAAAATGGGAAAGCAGAATACAGACGTCTGAGAAATGAGGTTAACAAGAAGTGCAAGGAAGCGAAAGAAGAATGGTTGAAAGAGAAATGTGCAGGTATAGAAAATTGTCTGAAATTAGGAAAAGTAGACACAGCTTATCGAAGGATTAAGAATACTTTTGGGGAAAAGAAGACTAAGTGCTGTAATATTAAGGACATAAATGGAAAGCCTCTAACAGATGGGAAAGAAAAGGTTGAGAGATGGAAAGCTTACATAGAGTGCTTGTATAAGGGAAAGGAGATTGAGAATCATGTAATGGAAAGGGAGGAGGAAATTGATGAGGATGCAAAAGGAGATTTAATATTGAGATCAGAATTTGACAGAGCATTAGAGGACTTAGGCAGGAACAAAGCACCAGGCATAGATGATATACCGATTGAGTTGCTACGCTGCATAGGAGATGAAGGTCTGATCAGGTTATTTCACTTGGTGTGTAGGATTTATGAGACAGGTGAGGTACCCCCTGATTTCAAGAAGAATGTTATCATCCCTATACCAAAGAAAGTGGGAGCTGACAGATGTGAAGATTACCGTACAATCAGCTTGATTACTCATGCTTCAAAGATCCTGTCTAGAATAATTTACAAGAGGATTGAAGGCCAGATAGAAACGGAGTTGGGTGAAGACCAGTTTGGTTTCAGGAGAAATGTAGGAACAAGGGAAGCTGTACTAAGTCTTAGGCTGATTCTGGAAGGTAGAATAAGGAAAGGTAAGAGAACGTTCATGGCATTTGTAGACTTAGAAAAGGCTTTTGATAACGTTGATTGGACTAAATTGTTTGACATTTTGAAATCTATTGGAATAAAGTACAGGGATAGGAGGGTGATATACAATCTATACAGAAACCAGACAGCAGTCATTCGAGCTGAAGGACATGAGAGAGAAGCTGGTATTCAGAAAGGTGTAAGGCAAGGCTGCAACTTATCACCCATACTTTTCAATCTTTACATTGAACAAGCAATGAAGGAAATTGGAGAAAAATTTAAAGCGGGAGTGAAGATTCAAGGAGAAATAATTTCAACTCTGAGATTTGCTGATGACATCGTCATCTTGGCCGACACGCCTGAGGATTTGAATCAGTTTTTGAATGGTATGGACTCCGTCTTACAGAATGAATACATGATGAAAATTAATAAATGTAAAACAAAAATACTGGAATGCAGCCGAAATAAATCAGAAACTTCTATGGAGATCAAATTGGCAGGTGAAAAGCTGAAGGAAGTAGGAGACTTCTGGTACTTAGGAAGCAGAATAACCAGTGATGGACGAAGCAAAGAGGATATAAAAAGTAGGTTGGCTCAGGCAAGGAAAGCCTTCCTACAAAAAAGGAATCTGTTGACATCGAATATAGATTTAGGTATTAGGAAGTCATTTTTGAAAGCCTTTGTCTGGAGCGTGGCGCTCTATGGAAGTGAAACTTGGACTATTGGTGCAGCAGAAAAGAGGAGAATTGAAGCATTTGAAATGTGGTGTTACAGGAGAATGATGAAGATCAGATGGGTAGATAGGGTTACAAACGAAGAGGTATTAAGGCGAGTGGGAGAGGAGAGATGTTTCTGGCGACTGCTAATGAAGAGAAGAAATAGGTTGGTAGGACACATACTAAGACACCCAGGAATAGCAAGCTTAGTTATGGAAGGAAGGGTCGAGGACAAGAACAGTAGGGGTAGACCAAGGTTAGAATATGTTAAACAGATTGCCTCGGATGTAGGGTGTGGTAGCTATGTAGAGATGAAACGATTAGCTCAGGACAGGGAGGCATGGAGGGCTGCATCAAACCAGTCAAAAGACTGAAGACTCAAACAACAACAAAGGATAGGACAGAGACTAGATCCAGTGAACAATTAGGAGCCGTTCGAGTTTGCATCACGTCCAATGCAGGGTCCGGGGATCTCATCAGGGCGTGAACACCGATAAAACGTGCCAAGAGTCACTGAGAGGTGGTGAAAATTTAGGCAGTGTAAATAATCTACAAGATATAAGTGTTTTAGTGTTAATATAATATTTTATAAATTAGTGATGTGTTTAAATTTAAGTGAAGGTCGATTGGACCTAAGTGAGGTGTCGCTCACAGTAGAAAGTGCCATGGAAGAGTACTAATTATGTCGTTAGGTGGGTGAAATCCTTCCCAAGGATGGATCAGAAGACGGATCACGATGGTGAGTCATGATTTTTCATTAAAATTGCAGATGTACGATGTACTGGCTCGATGAGATCGGTCGTAATTGGGAGTTTAACGATCGAACTCATCGGGTAGTTGAATGCACTTATATAACTGAAATGTTGAAATAATAATAATAAATAATCGCGAGAATGACCTCGCGGAATGATTATATGAAGGGGATCAGTGATGTAAAGTAATAAATAAAACCCAAGAAATGAAATAATGGGTGATAAATGATTTGGAGGAAGGAACCGAAAATGATAATTTAAATGGCTTAAAATTTCGCCATTGTATAAGCAGATAATGAAACAAATGTGCATCATATTAAAAAGCAAGCAAGCAAGGTTGTAGTTTAACGTGACCGTTAATCTCGAGATCATGAGCCACGGGACCTCCGTTTTACGTGGAATCCGAACCACAGGACATGGCATTTCACTTCGAAAATCTCACATGCATTGACCGGGAATCGAACCCGGACCACCTTGGTGAGAGGCATACAGCTGAATCATATTAAAATTGGTAAATTTGAATAATGAAAGGGAAACATATAAAATAGTTTGATTTTATAATTAAATGGCAAATAAGACAAAAGTTGAAATGAAAAAATGATTGAAAGTTCGTAATGAAAATAACAAAACTAAATATTATCGAGTGGTTATGCACTAAAAATAAAGTGATAATGAAATTTGTAATGAGAAACTCAAGAAATAAACAGAATGAAATAAATTAAAATGTCTTGACGTATTGTTGTCAAATGATCAATTTTATAGATATTTAAAAGTAATTGGTGAATAAAAACACCTAAAGAAATGTATTATCACCGGCTAGCGAGCCAGAAATATGAAAATTAAATGATAAGAAGGCCGAATTCTTACCGTTATAAATGAAATAGTAATTTGAGATATTAAACAAACCGCGAATAACCAAGCAAGAAATCGTCGTTGCCAAAAGGGCCGAATACTAAATAAATGAAGCTAAAAGCGAAAAATTGTGCGTTAATCAGGATAATTATTCTGGAGATGGAGAGTCTCATCGAAATGTTGTTGGTGAAAGATTCCTCTTTCTGTATTGTTATCGTATGTAAACGACGTATATTGTATTGGGTAGGTGAAATTCCCATAAATTGTATTGCCATATTGAAGCATTAAACTAGTTACATTGTTAGTCCGATCAGGCTGTGTTGAAATATTATTGTAGGCCAAAATCGTCGAATGAAATATACATGTAAGACCATAAGAGCATTGTTATAATTATTACAGGCCATAAATCGTCGAAATAACACGTTGTAAGCGAATAGACTTGTGAGACCAAGAGGCATTGTTATATCTAATTGTTGTAGGCAATAATCGTCGAATAAAATTTGCAAGTAAGACCGTTAGCGGCTTTGATATAAATAGTATTGATAGAAGGCGTCATACGAATTGTTATTATATTAGGCATCCTCTCCGGAATAAGTTATAAATATTCTGTAAAACGAAATATAAATAATAATAATAATAATAACCAAAAGCAGGGACAAATAGCTGTTTTAGAAGTGAACGGAGGTCTTGGTAAAATCCTATGTTGAGAGAGATACATAAAGCGTGAAGTGTGGTGGCTGGCCAGACGCAATAAATCAAGTAAGGTATCACAGGGGCCAGGCAGCTGTGAGTGCCGACCTACCGTAATATGGGAGTGAGACAGATAGTTAATGGGTTCCGCGATAAAGTGAAGGTCTGTCAAAAGACTAACAATAAAAAGGCCATTATGTAAAGTTTTTATTAAAAGATGTAAGCTGCAATTAACTGATAAAATCACAATGCTGGGATGGAGACATTTCTCCAGAATATAAGTTTGAAGCATTTACACGAATTTTGAGAGTTTTGTTTAACACTTTTATTGTAAGTAAAAGGATTCCTTCCTCAAAAGAATGAAAGAACGGGTTGTGGAAAATACATTTTAAAGATGAATAAAGATCCCACAAAAATAATAAAACAGTGCATGGTACGCTGCCAAAGGGAAGATCATCTGATGCATGAGAATGAAACTGGTAGGACAAGGGTTCGATTCACAGACATGGCATGTTTCTTGTACAGTATTTTAAATGTGTAGAATCTAAGGCTTTGTGAAGAATTACTAGTAAGGTCCAAAGGACTAAATGAATGATAGATAAATGAATATTATGTAACGTTAAAAAACCCAGAAGGGTAAAGATTTGAAATGAATATAAATATCCAAAGCCTTGGAAAGTTGTATGACTTGAATGACAGGCGGGCTTGACGCCTTTGTAAAATACATTTCAAATAATTATAATTAGATTTAAGCAAGACAAAGTGATTACAAAGTGGTTATAAAGTTCAAAAAATAATGAAATGACATTATAGTGATCTTGATAAAATTTTGCAAAGTGATTTTCTTTTTAATGGCACTTGAAGAGACTATGCCAAGTGATTAATTTTCAGTTTCGAACAACACTTGAAGAGACTATGGCAAGTGATTGATTTCTTTTAACATATTTTGAGTTACACTTGAGGGAATTATGCCAAGTGATTGATTTTTACATGTTTTTGAGTGAAAATATTTTTCTTTTATGAATTAAATTTTTGAAATATTTAAAATGTTGTGTTTTTCCTAATATCCTTGTGAAACTTGAGTATTCCATATCAGATGTTTAATCAGCGGTGGAGGGAACGTACCATACCCCGAAACCGCAAGAGCAAAAGCCGAGTGCTGATTAATCATCATCCGTGTATACGGGCACACTAGACAATTAAACTAATTTTCATTCAATAAATCTCTTATTAACTCATCCGATGAGGTTGGTGTAATGAAGTAACAGGAAGTTCCGTGACGAACTAAATAGCCTACTTTTCTTAAAATTTAAGATTCATGCCAATGATTAATCTATATGGATCTATCTAGAATAATAACGATATTAAGTTGGTAATAATAGAGAACTACATTTGGAAGCCCTGGTGACTGAATATATTCTTAATTCCATCTCTTAAGGTACAAAATACAAAATTTAGTTGAAGTCAAATGGATAGCATGGACGTTACATGCAGTTAAACATTGGATCTAACAGCGCGCGTAAAATCATGTTGGCAACAATGACATACATGTATTGCTCAGAAATAATCTGAAATAATATGGTCTATTGTTGTGTCAATTTTGAATGATATCCATTAGTTAGTATAGAAGTTACATGCATTTTAAAATTGGACCTATCAGCAGGCTTAGAATCATGTTGGCAGCACTGACGTACATAAGTTACTCCAAGTTAATTTAGAATGTCGGGTAGTATACGTGTGCATAGTTTAAAGCCTTTGGCTTGCATACTTTCTGATATATGGGTATTTGGATTTTAAAAAAATTGAGAGCATTTATTAACAGTTGGCAGCCCTGGTGGCTCTTAAGAATACGCTCAGTCATATCCACTTATGTACACATAGCACATACGAAATTTGGTTGAAATCCAATTGATAGTGTAGAAGTTATATGCATCTAAATTTTGGACCTATCAGCAGGCTTATAATCATTTTGGCAACACTGCCATGTATGGCCTCCTTGAAATTAAACTGAAGTATTACTATCTAATCGTGTGCCAATTTTGAAATAGCTCCCATTCATTCCTTCCAAGATATCCAACATTGAGCTCAAATTTCAATTGCGATTTTTCAGCAATTGCTAGCACTGACATCATTTTCAAATATGGCCGTGAGATATTCAGGTATAGATCTTTACTCCTACCAAATTTTGTTTAGATTGTTGCAGCCGTTTAGGAGTTGATAGGGGGGTGGGCACACACACAGCCAGACAGACAGTCAGACAGAAGGACAGACAGACTGACACACACACATTTGCCCGATCTCATAAGTCTACTTTTTCCACATTTTTGCAAAATGTGAAAAGTAGGCTAAAAGTAAATATACTACTTTAAAGGAGCGAAATTTTGTTTTATTTTCAAAAAATAACAAGAATATTTCCATGCAAATTCCAAAGACATGGTATGATGATTCTCACCACGTTTCCCAGCCTGTTAATCGCTTGTGGGAGACTTACTCAACGCCTCGGCTACATAGCGGAAGCTACGGCTATCATTCACCCATGATATTGCTTTCGCATAGTCCACATCACTTCAAGGCATATTGATGAGTTGTTTATGGCTCACAAACCTCTCCGTCAATCCTCAGATATTAATCAAAGGTGCAAAGGCGACTTTAAATCTGAAATAATGGTTTTCATTATTATCGCGAATTGAATAACAAATGCGCGGGAGCGTTCACCATTGTTTCAGCGGATTACAATTGGGTTAACAATAACCTACAGCTCTTTTTCATTGTTGATTCACCTTCAGTATCTTTCACAGAATACGGACCAATCAAAAATTATTGGAAACCGCATGGTAATTATATACAATTTGGAATTTAACAAATCTTTCTACCAAAATTTTTTCTTTTGGGAGGGCAGTATTGTTACGGACTATTGAAGAAGAAGAAGAAGACTAGGGGTTGACATGTTTCGCTCGTGAAGCGAGCATTATCAGATCCAAATATGCAAGACAAATAGCTCTACAAAACACTAACAAACTTACAGTGACAACCACAGAGAGTCTTTGCCCTCCGAAAACAAAAACAAAAACCGTCAGAAAACTTAGTAAGTGTGATAATTATTAGCCTACTCATAAATATTAAAGTAGGCTCATGTCAGAGATTTATGGCATGTAAAATAAACTTCCACTACTACAATTGTGTGAAGCTAAATTTGTACGTTAGATTTGACTAACGCTCTATTAGTTCCAACGTTTGCCGTCAGGTGCTGGTCGCGGTGGTATCTAGTAGTCAAGTTCGCCGCTAGGTGTCGTTGACGGAAGCATTTGGTAGCAAAAGTAGGAACTACTTGAAATTGATCGATTACTGTCCTTACTGTACTTGAATTACAGATACAACACACTAATACAGTCATCACATTATCAGACAGATTCTAAACACACCCAAAGTACACGGGTATTCATGACCGCGTTGTTGCAGGTCCTAAACTGAGGAACCAACCAAGCATTAGGCACCAAAAAAGAAGTATTTATTTAAATGTTGCAAAACTTAGAAATGACGATCCCATCATCTAAAACAGTTTTCCTCCACCAAACTAATGTAGGCTATAACTTCTAAACGGGTATGAATATAAGTTCACCTATGGGGCTTTCAATAACCTGGTAAGCACAAATCCAACATGGCGGCGAAATATAAATATTTAAATGGAAGTTTCTCGCGATTTAACAATCCGAGTGCAGTGAAACTTGGTATGGTAAATGTTTATACAAGTTTTAATCCACCGGCATCTAATTTATTTCAATTGTTTTCCTAACCACAAGATGGCAGCTGTGTTAAATTTTAATATCTCGTCTTTATTTCTTGTGTCCTAATCATGCGATTGAAGTTTGAATAAAACACCTACACAATCATCTTCATGTAATAGTACATAACTCTAAGGACTATATATAAAATCTATTACAGCAATCAAACTGAAAATTTGTATGTTGATAGATGCAATTAATATAAGTAGGATGTATGAAATTAGGATATTTACTTCTTCATGGAACTACTTGTTTTCATAAATAAAATTAGGCTAAAGCCAGTCTTCCTCCCCTAAACTTTTCTATGAAGGTGTAGCTATACTTTGCTGTAAGCAGTAAGCCCTAAAACTACAGTAGAATTGTAAACTAATTTTCGCTTGTTAGTTTTCACATATTCTAGTAATTGGAATGATCTTGTGTTGACTGACAGAAAGGCAACACTGTAAAATGGCATCAAAGCTATCTTCACTTAGAGACTCATCTCAATATACAAAAATAGGGGCCGATAACCTCGATGTTAGGCCCCTTAAAACAACAATTATCATCATCATTTATCAATATACAAATCTCCCCAGGGGCTCACATCTAGTGGAACGTGGATTCGCGACCACGGAGCCCCTGCTAAATCTGGCATTGCTTCCACTTACTTGTGCCGGCTCCTCTCCGTCTTCTTTCCCGTCGACCTCACTTGGTCAACTCATGTTCTCTTCCGACTCGGACGGTATTAGGGTATCTGAGGCCTAGGGAGTCTCTTCCTTTCACGCCTTAATTTGCCCCTCTCTCATCTTTTCTGATACCCTCCTTCTGCGAGGGGCCAGGCTTCTTTTTCTTTTCATGTTATCTCCTGCCTTCTGCTCAAGGCCCTCAAGGAGGCAGGTGTATGTAGCCCCACCACTTCTGGTGCACCCTGGATATTTTTACACCCTCTGGGGTTCACGGCTGGTGAGTTCGGGAGTTGGCGACCCCGAGGGATTCCTGAGCTGGGTCCTGTTTCCCCCTTTTCTCCATTACATCTGGGGCCGACCCTCTCCTCTTTCACTTTTCTATCTGCCTTTCATGGCTCTCCTTCCTTCCAAGTCCCTCAATCCGCATTCTTCGAGGGTTGAGGGCAATTCTTTTCCTTCTGTTCTTTATTTGCCTTATTCTCCTTTTGTTTTCCATTTCTCCTTCTATTTCGTATACAAGTTAGTAGTTACTTTTAGTTATAGTTTACATTTCATTATCATCTTCACGATCACCCAAACCATTAAGGGCCGATAGCCTAGATGTTAGGTCCCTTAAAACAACTATTATCATCATCATCACCATCAATACACAAATTACGAGGGCCCGGGAGGCGCCCAGGTAATGGTCGGTGCACAGTAGTGGATGCTCCGTGCTGAGTGGTGTAACACCAGATGGGCCACCAACGAACGACCACCCCGCTGTCCCTGCAGGGCCACGAGCGAATCCTTCAGCTGACGACCAGATGGATCCACCACATAATGGCCGGCACACAAAGGGACGCCCCCAAGGCGAACCCCGTGGCTAAATATTCACCGCACAAGAACCAGCCCAGCGCGTCGTGAGAAATATCTTCATCATTCGCCATTCAGGTTAGCTACTCACTGCCCTTGACATGCCGGTTGTTAATACAAGATCCTCTACTACACGGGTATGTTATTATTACATACATTACATTATGCCAACCAGCCAAAACCAAAGACCACGCAAATTTCATTTCATTTCCTTCTCATAGTTCTTTCTTCCTTTCTCTTCCTCCACACTTCCTTCATTCTTTCAGAGTGTTGCGCCTTTCTCTCTGCTGTCCATCTTCATCCCCTGCGTTCTCTCTATTCTCCCACAAGAAGAGCAGCTTCGGTGGCCTAGTTGGTAGCATGCTGAACTGCTGTGCCCAAGATAGCGGGTTCAAACCTGGCCGAAGTCGTCGGATTTTTTAAGAGCGTTAAAAATCCTTCAGTATACCTTCCTTCGGAGGGGAAGTAAAGCCGGCGGTCCCATGTCATAGATTTATGGCATGTTAAAGATCCTTTCACAGCCTAAACTTGTGTAAAGCTAAATTGTTAGGTTAGATTTTGTCGGAACCTCTATCAAAGTTCCAACGTTCCAAGGTACCATTGATATCTGGTAGAGAAAGTTGGAACTACTTGAAATTGAACGGAACTTGTAGCTCACCCTGAGGGTATCCACTGGAAGCAGCTACAGACTCAGGCGAGCCGAACATTTCCTCGGACACTCCCGGCACTAAAAGCCAAATGATAAATAAATCCCACAAGAACCTTTGTGTTAGAAAGTACTAGCAGAAGTACGCGTTCTTCGAACGGTGTTCGTTGTTAACACCAGACATTATCAACTGAGCTACTTTTACAATGGTTAGCGGTTTGTGATTCCTTCAAGTTTATCAGAACGAAGTTAGTTTACTGGGAATATCACACACACTGTTAATTTAAGGACCTTAAAATGTAGTTTTCAGATACCCTTTACAGATTCCCGAATTTTGTGTCTCACATTGAGAAGCGCAACATATGCTTTGGTCGTCCTTCGAGGATAATTATTATATTTCGCCTATTTTAGCATATATTGAGAAGTTTTTCTCTATATCCACCCTTCTACTGTATAAAAAGTACGGTGAAGAGTTTTATAAATGATTGGTGTATTGACTCTCATGGTTACCATACCTAATTTTACGATGCACCAAGCATTCGAACACGAGGTATAGGCGTACATAAAGATACACAGAAAGACAGACAGACAATTCTATTTTCTACAACATATTTCCCAGATATCCCAATATGGGTATATCTACCACACAGTATCAAATAAAATCATCCTCACGATGAACCCGTATGTCGACAAAAAAAAAAAAAAAGTTAAAATGTGCTCTCAGACTAAATTCACCTAACGTGTACTTCCTGACGTGAAATACAATTGAAAGCCTTGTAGACGAAACGCAACACACGTCACATAAAAACTGACCCTCTACGTTGTGCTAGGTGCCCATACACAGGAAGACCCTTTTCATAAATTATAAAGGCTTGTGGTGCATGAAAATTCAGGTTCTTTAGCCTCAATTTCCCCAAATTCCTAAAAGCCGCAAAAAATGCTGGTTCAATTCAGGAATTTTTGAAAATAATGTTGCAGTTTGGAGATATAATAGACCTTCTGTACTATATGTCGAAGGTGAAAATTGCATGAAAAAATTCTAGGTTACCCCTTTGTAACGTGTTTTTCGAGGGGTTTTCATGCCACTGGCATAAGTCAGTAGGAAGCCATTCTATATTTATTTACGCGGCAAATTGTTCAGCCAAGAGAATTTTTCATGTTAATTTATTATTATTATTAATTTATTATAATTATTATTAAGGTATTTTTCGGAGTATTTTATAAAATTGTAAGCATACAGATAGGTTTTCTATGTCTTAGAAAACACTATCAAGCAAATTATTACGAACGACAATATCATAGAAAATTATGTGATTACGGAATTTTACGGAGTTTCGTCAGTTAGAGTTTGTTGAGAGAGATGAGTCACTGGAAATTCAGCTACAGGCTTAATCTTGTCGGGAAGCATGACGCAATCCTGCGTTGCAGCTTAAAGAAAAGGCGGATGTATGGAACGGCAAACGACTTCACCCTCCCGCCGAGTGTAATGAGCCAGAAGAGGGGAGTAGCGCGTGAGGGGTCAGCCTATCAGTGGAGGGCGAGCGTGAAGAAGTCGGCTGAAGAGTGGGGATGCGGTGGGTGCATATATGGTTTGCACGCCGTGGAAACGAGGACTATCGTTATAAAATGAGTGGCTCCGATGTTCAGTGGAGTTAGCGACTATCTTTGTGAAACTTAACCATTGTGGTTGTACGTGTTGGTTCCGATGTTCGGACCATAAATCTTCATATCTACAAATATATCATCAACAACGAAGAAGATGACGACGTCCAGGAGGCTATGGGAAGCTCACTTCAACATCCAGTACGAGGGAAATGCTACGGCAATTTCCAGTGGTAAGCGCGAATGACACATAACTACGCAATCTCTCGTCTTTCTTTGTTTCATATTCAGTAATTCAGTAAATTCATAGCTTGGGAATAAGAGTAAAATCAGTAATTTATCCGACTCCGTTTTCACGTAATTTTCTAGCGGTAATACTTAAATCGCAACGCTCCAATTTAAATTCAAACTAATTATTATTATTATTATTAATTTTGCTATACTTGTTTTTTATACAATAAATTCATTTCTTTTAACCATGCAATCTTTGTTTTCAGTAGGTAGCATTAGATATAGACCAATTCCTTCTCCTGATACAATTGTTTTTTGGGTTAATGATCCAATCATACCACGATCTGAGAGTAAAGATTCTTGAAGGTGTTCTACCAGAGCTAGGTGTTGTTAAATACAAATTTAGATTTCAACATAGCGTTGAGGTCTTGGCGCCCATTAAAACAACATATCTTAGTAGAAAACAGTATATTTGTCACGCAAAAGTGAGGGCAATAGAAACCATTACATTTGTCGCTACCAACTTGGGGCTGAAAACCTAATAACATTTGTGGAAGGAGAAGGGTATATATTTCTGTGCCTGTAACTTGGGTTTTTTTCATTTATCGGTGTGTATCAGCATGGGTTGTGTTGAGGAAGAGATGAAGTTGCGTAGTGGTCACCAGTTGGATAGTGAAGATACGAGCAGTATGGCTAGTCTTGGAAATGAAAGCAGTACAGGGATGTCGGAGGTAAATCCCGATACTGAGGGGGGTAATCAAAACAGTCAAGCAGGGTTAGAGAGTTTGCTTCTCCAATTTATGCAAAAAAACAAAATTAGTACTGATGCTTTAAACGCTAAACTTGAACAAAATAGTAGGGAAAATAAAGAGAGTACTGAATCTTTAAACACTAGACTTGAAAAAAAAATAGTAGGGAAAATAAGGAGAGTACTGAAGCTTTAAACGCTAAACTTGAACAAAATAGTAGGGAAAATAAAGAGAGTAATAGGGAATTGAGCGATAGTTTAAATACTAAACTTGAACAAAACAGTAGGGAAATTAGTGATAAATTTGAGCTGATTAGAGGTGAGATCAGAGGGGTGATGGAAGAGAAGGCTAAAGAGATTATTGCAGATGTAGTCAGAAAATTAGGAAAAGTACAGGAGAAGTTAGAAAGTAGAATCAGTACACAGGCTGAAAATTTAAAAGAACTAGTGCAACTTGAAACACAGCAGGTCAAAAAGCAATTGGGGGGAGAAATTGATAAGATTCAGGTAGCAACAAAAGAGGTTAAAGAACAAAAGGGGGGAAGAATTGATAAAGTACATGCAGAAATAATCACTGAAGTTAATATTTTAAGGGAGAGGAATAAGGAAAGCATTAATGAGATTAGTGAGAAACAAGCTCAGTTAAGTGGTAAATTTGAAGCATCGGAAGGGAGCATTAGGTTAACTGTAACTAATATCGAAAGAAAAGCTGAGGAGGAAATTGCTGAATTAGAACAGAAGTTGAAAGCTAGAATTAGGCAGGAAAATAGCCAGAGTAGGCCAGTTTATGTGAATAGCACACACAGGGAAATAGAACTAGGCAAATTTAGTAATCGGCAGGGTTGTCCAATGGAGTTCATGAATACTATAGAAAATAAATTCGGGGAGAGGCTGGACGATGGTAGTGTTGAGTGGTGCCAGGTAGTTGAAATTTTAGAGCAAGCGTTTGTAGGGGAGACAAGAAACTGGTTTGCTGTCTACAGAGACAATTTTGAGAATATTACAGATTTCAAAGTTAAATTTTGTGAGAATTTTGGAATGAGGTCATTCAGTCTCAGCATCGTGAGGGAATTGTGTGTGGGAAATATAACCCGAGAGGCAACTACACTATGACCGAGTACTTTTTAGGACAGGTATTAACGTGCAAATATCTGGATGGTTTGAAGGAGGAGAGTGATGTAGTCAGGCTATTACTAAGACATTTTCCATACAGAATCAAAGAAGCTGCCTGTATCCAAAATGTTAAATCTATCTCACAAGTGGAGAATTTATTGAGTACATTCGATGCTCTGGGAAGAGGCGGTTACGAGGAGAATTTCGGTAGGAACCAGGGTAACAATAATAACAGGCCTAATGAGAATAGGAACCAGGAAGTTCAAGGGAACAGTGGCGAAGGGGCCAGCATTCAAAATAGGGGGAACCAAAATAGTAATAATAATAATCAGCAAAACCAGTACAGAGGAAATGGGTATGGTACGAACTACCAAGATAGAAATAATGATTTCAGGGGAAATCAAGGCCGAAATAACGGTTATAGGGGTAACCAAGGGCGGTATAATAATAATAATAATTATAACCAGAACAGGGGTCAATGAGGGAATCAGCCCAATGGTAATAACGGACAGAGAGATACCGTTAATACAACCAGACCAGTGCAGTAGTCAGTAGTACTACACCAAGCGGTAGCAATACTTTAAACACGAACCAGGCTGCGAAGTAAGGTCAGAATCTCAGTCTATAGCATGCCCTGTCCATACAATTATACAGGAACCCTATGACCTAAATGTAAGAAATGAATTATTACATGAACTAAATGATGAAGGCATTATTCAGGAAGTGGTTAGTAAGAGCCCCATAGTAAAATTTAACGTGTCCGAGGCGTACACAGATGTTTTAATTGATAGTGGTTGTATGAAGAGTTGCATAAGTAGTGCATTTTATGATAAAATGAAAGGAACTGGAGTAAATTTCGAGGAGATGCCAATTAAAAGCACTTTTGTTGTCACAGCTGTTGGGAAGAGGTCTAATGTAATTTCTAAGCTAGTTTTAGTAGACATTAAAATTAATAATCATGTAGAGAAGCAGATTTGCCTTGTAATTCCAAATTTAGTATTCAGTGTTATCTTGGGTTCAGAGTGGCTAAGTAGAGTGTCTGGTAACTTATGTTATGATGTAGGGAGTTTGAAATTTAAATGGGGAGATTCTGAAGTAGAAGTAGCGTTCAATGACCAAATTCAGAGAAGTAGTATTGTAGGTGTGATTTGTACTTTAAATGAGATATCGCCAGCCGTAGAGCGGGGTTCTCCATGTTTAGTGGGCAGTGTGATTACGAACGGAAGTCTAGAGGACTCGTTACGTGATGCTGCATTTCAGGGAAATATAGAGGTGGAACAATGTGTTCGGCTCTATGATGTGTTATTGTGTAATAGGAGAGTTTTTGAGGATCGCATTGGTATGGCCAATTGCTATACACATTCATTGAACGTTATTGATATGTCAGTATTCACAGGACATAGATATCCTGTACCTTTCGCTTATCAGAGTGCAGTTGAGGCACAAATTAATCAGATGCTTGAAGATGGGATTATTGAGCACTCTAACAGTCCATATGTTAATTCTTTGATCACGGTACCCAAGGTCGACGGCACGGTTCGTATTTGTTTAGACGCTCGTTTGGTTAACAGTAGAATTAGTTCAGATCAGCTGAAATCTATGTCAATAGAGGAATTAATGCAAACATTTGAGGGGAAGAAATATTTCACTTGTGTAGATTTGAGTTCCAGTTTTTGGCAAGTGCCACTTATGTACGAAGATAGACCATTTACAGCTTTTAGTCATAAATATAATCTTTATCAATTTTGTAGAACACCTTATGGGTTAAAGAGTAGTTCAGCAGCTTTAATTAGGGCTTTAAACATCGCATTAGGGGATGACACAGGAGAGTTTGTAACCATTTACATTGATGATATGGTAATTAGTTCACGCAGTTTTGAGGAGCATCTACGTCATTTAAATATAGTTTTTCAGAAGTTAGATCAGGCAGGGTTCACTTTGAAGCTGTCTAAGTCGTCATTCTGTCAGTCAGAAGTGACATTTTTAGGTCATAGAGTGTCGAGTAGAGGCGTTACACAAGAAGAAAGTAGGGTTAGCATGTGTGGACAGTAGCAACAGGGCATCGTTACAGATACTGAGAAATAGGTAGGTAGAGCAACGTGAGGACGTTCATTTAAGGGAGCCACTTGCAAGGTTGGAAGCAGGTGACGCAGAAACATTTATAGTTTCCCAACGTATTGGCAAAACAGCATATGTGCTGGAGGATAGTAAGGGAAACAGATTATACGGGACGTATAATATACATAGTCTACGAAAATATGTGTCATAGAGTGAGTGTGTTTAGCTGGCGAGCCAGCCTATCAAATGTGTAAGTGTGGTATTAGGTGCGTGGAAGATCTGGTCTTTCAGGCAGGCGTATCATAAGTCACACAGGGGGGTAGTATGTAAGTAAATGAGAGTTTTTAAGGTACAGGGAAATATGACGGGATTGTCGGATGCTCTTGAGCACTAAAAAGTCTCGATACACCAAGGCCAGAATTTGGCAGCGCTGGTGAATTCCCATTTGTCTCCTAGAGATGGGTGAGCGCTTGAACAGGCTATTTTTGCTTAAGGCGTCCACGAGACAAAAGATGGGCCATCAGAAGGCGAGACAGTCCTTCATGAAACTCATACATATCAGCACACGTGATTTCTGTTTACGGCCTCGCCATGTAAGATTTGTAAGTGTGTAATTTAAGGTAATTTCTACAAAGGTATTATTTGTGTGAGGAGAACTGGTCTGTGTTGAGAACTAGTATTAAGTAGAATATGGTCTGCGGGAACTTAACAAGACAGGGCGATTACGGCACAGAAATATTTGGTGTTATATGTAATGCGCATTTACTGTTTTTTTTTTCAGAAGTCAATATTAATTTAATCTACTTTAAAGAGAGATTAAGTATTATGGTCACGAGGCGCTGCCACAATAGTGTGATCGTGTGCTCGGTGATAAGTGGGATTAATTTCACAATAAGGAAGGAACCTCCAGTGAAATTAGGAAGTTCTAGGGAGATATACATATATCAGAACACCTTGATGCGTGTGATGTGACATCTCATATACATAGTGCTCACACAGTAATTATGTCTATTTTTCCAACATAGAGAAATTTGAGAGGCGGAAATATCCGTGGAACACTATTCTATGTGAAAAACATTGGACTGGTTGCAAAGTGCAATCCATAGTGACAACAAACTTTGACGCAAAGTGCGTAAAGAAAAATTATGAGTGTACATATCTGTAATTTAGGGTGATTTCATTTATGTAATATGTATTTTGGATGGGGATTATTAACGTGTCTGGGATAATCGGATAATGGACCGTCGTCACGGTAAATCATCCGATGATCCGAGGCGAATATGTAACGTGTTTTTCGAGGGGTTTCATGCCACTGGCATAAGTCAGTTGGAAGCCATTCTATATTTATTTACGCGGCAAATTGTTCAGCCAAGAGAATTTTTCATGTTAATTTATTATTATTATTAATTTATTATAATTATTATTAAGGTATTTTTCGGAGTATTTTATAAAATTATAAGCATACAGATAGGTTTTCTATGTCTTAGAAAACACTATCAAGCAAATTATTACGAACGACAATATCATAGAAAATTATGTGTTTACGGAATTTTACGGAGTTTCGTCAGTTAGAGTTTGTTGAGAGAGATGAGTCACTGGAAATTCAGCTACAGGCTTAATCTTGTCGGGAAGCATGACGCAATCCTGCGTTGCAGCTTAAAGAAAAGGCGGATGTATGGAACGGCAAACGACTTCACCCTCCCGCCGAGTGTAATGAGCCAGAAGAGGGGAGTAGCGCGTGAGGGGACAGCCAATCAGTGGAGGGCGAGCGTGAAGAAGTCGGCTGAAGAGTGAGGATGCGGCGGGTGCATATATGGTTCGCACGCCGTGGAAACGAGGACTATCGTTATAAAATTTAACCAGTATGGTTGCACGAGTGAGTGGCTCCGATGTTCAGTGGAGTTAGCGACTATCTTTGTGAAAATTAACCATTGTGGCTGTACGTGTTGGTTCCGATGTTCGGACCATAAATCTTCATATCTACAAATATATCATCAACAACGAAGAAGATGACGACGTCCAGGAGGCTATGGGAAGCTCACTTCAACATCCAGTACGAGGGAAATGCTACGACAATTTCCAGTGGTAAGCGCGAATGACACATAACTACGCAATCTCTCGTCTTTCTTTGTTTCATATTCAGTAATTCAGTAAATTCATAGCTTGGGAATAAGAGTAAAATCACTAATTTATCCGACTCCGTTTTCACGTAATTTTCTAGCGGTAATATTTAAATCGCAACGCTCCAATTTAAATTCAAACTTATTATTATTATTATTAATTTTGCTATACTTGTTTTTTATACAATAAATTCATTTCTTTTAACCATGCAATCTTTGTTTTCAGTAGGTAGCATTATATATAGACCAATTCCTGCTCCTGATACAATTGTTTTTTTTGGGTTAATGATCCAATCATACCACGATCTGAGAGTAAAGATTCTTGAAGGTGTTCTACCAGAGCTAGGTGTTGTTAAATACAAATTTAGATTTCAACATAGCGTTGAGGTCTTGGCGCCCATTAAAACAACATATCTTAGTAGAAAACAGTATATTTGTCACGCAAAAGTGAGGGCAATAGAAACCATTACACCTTCACCTCCTTAATTGCATTGATGAATTATACGGTCTACGTTAGTTCCGTGATAACCTTATAGCCATTTGCAAACTTTCACAGAAATGTATTAAATGGAGTGACATTGCTTCTTACAGAAATAGAAGGAAAGTTGTATGCCACCCCTTGAGATAATGTTCTCATGGTTACCGATTTGCATTCCTTCATTAGTTACTTAAATTAATTTAAATTAGTTTTCTGGGAATATTTCAGAAACTGTTGGTTTTAGAGCCTTATAATGTAGTTTTCGAGGACCCTTTAGGGCCCCCGAGTTTTGTTGCTGGCACCGAGGGGATTTGTCTCGTCGTTGTACGCCATAATATAATACTAATAATAATATAATATAGGGAGAAATTATAACACCTAATATTTTTAATTTTTAATTCAGCCAATGGCCATGTACTTTTCTTTTCAGGACGGGTCAGGGAAGGAATATTATCAGCGAAAGAAGCATTCACATCACGCATGAGCAAAATGGAAATAGCCAACCATTTAACTAAGGGCATCTATAAGAAAAGGTGAATATCCTTCTACGCAAGACTAAAACATTACAGCAGTGTCATTCGTCCGGAGGTCTTGCATGCTTCTGAATGCCTCACGATGAACAAAAAAGGCTTGGTCGAGAAACTGGAGGCCAAAGAAAGGAAAATTTTGAGAAAGATATTGGTTTCCATCAAAGACAATGGGGAATACAGAAGACGGCATAACCATGACCTATATACTCATGTGGAGAAGATAAGCAACGTCATCCGGAAGAGAAGGTTACCATTTTTTGGGCATGTGAAACGAATGAGCCCAGGGAGACTGACCAACCGCAACATAACATACTTTCAGGAGAGGAAAACAAAATGGGCCTGGTTAATTGAGCTGGATAAAGATCTGAAAGAAGTGGGGATTACACCAACAGACATTCAGGAGCGCGCCCCACTCAAAAGGAAACTTCAAGCTTGTAAATGTTTTTAATAAAAACCGAAGCTGAAAACGGGAAAGATTTGGACCCAGGAACGGAAGGAAGTCCACCGAGAACGAATGCGGGCGTACAGGGCAAACATCAAAGTCAGTAGGAGACGGTTGGAATGACGCGGTCCATAGATGGCCTATACGAAATGAATGAATGAATGAATGAATAATATGGGGATAGGAATATAATAGACCTGCCGTACCACACCCGCAGGTGTAAATCGCGTGAAAAAATTCTAGAGTACCCCTTGATCCCCTTAAGCGCATTATACGCATTGATGAATTTTACGGCTTAATTTGGTTCCGTGATAACCTTCTAGCCGTTTGCAAACTTTCACACTAATGTAATTAATGGAATTGCATTGCGTCTTACAGCAATAGATGGACCTCTGAGAATCCGTTGCCATGGTTACTGGCTTGCATTCGTTCATTAGCTTATTAAATTAAATTAGATTTCTGGGAATATCTCAAAAACGGTTGATCTTCGGTCCTTAAAATGTGGTTTTCGGGGACGCAAGTTTTGTCTCTCGCATTGAGGGGCTGAAAATGAGCTTTGTCTCGTCCTTCTACGCCTATTTCAGCATGTATTTAAGGGGGGTAGGCCCCCTTTTATGAGAGGTACGGAGAAGAGTTACATCAATGATTACTGTCGTGCCTCTGATGGATATCTGTACCAAATTTTACGTTGAAACACCCAGTCGTTCTCGAGTTATAAGGGAACAAATTTCTCCACAGACAAACAAACAGACAAACAAACAAACAAACAAACAGACAGACAGACAAAAATATTTTCGCGCGCATCCATCATAAAACAGTCTGAAACCCGTAAACAACTCAAATTTCCGTAGAAATTCAGAGGAAAACAGACAAATTTTCATTTTTATATATAGAGATATATACTGCACCGCTCGGTGTTGACCGTGTTTTATTGCACAGATTTTGGTTTTACTCGCTAATCGTTGGAGATATACGAAAAGTGATAAGGACCTTTCAGATAGAAAATTAAATGTTCAAGCTCATGTATGCCATCAAAAGATTGCTATTTCTTAGCGTTCTCTTTTTATTTGAAAAGGAAATATGAAATTTTGAAACAAAGGGTGTTGTGACGTCACAAATGTCTGTTTTACTCGCTAACTGTTGGGGATACTTAAAAAGTAATAAGGACCTTTCGGATAGGAAATTAAATTTCAAAGCTCGAATGAGCCATCATAAGTTTGCTATTTCCTACCGTTCTCTTTTTATTTGATATGGAAATATGAAATTTTGAAACCAAAGGGTGTAGTGACGTCACTAAAACGGTCGCCAATTTTAATAGTGCAAAATTTCGAAATCAAAAGTATCCTATATGTAAACCTGGTAAATCAGCTACATCCATGCAAAATTTCATTTAAATCGGACCAGTGGTTCTTGCGTTATTGAGTAACACACACACACAGACAGACAGACAGAAAGACAGACACACACCATCTCATTTTTAGCCTATTTTCTATTTTGAAAAAATAGGCTTATGAGATCACCTTTTGTCCGTGTGTGTGTGCGTGTGTGTGTGTGTGTGTGAGGTGTGTGTGTGTGTGTGTGTGTGTGTCCCCCTAATAAATTTTAAACGGCTGGAGCGATTTCAATGAAACTCGGTAAGTTCATAGCACTATTCCGGGCGACTTCGACCGTGCCCTTCAAATTTTGTTACGTCTCACCAATCCAACATGGCGGCTGTGCGAAATATTTCATCAGCATTAAATATCTCCGAAACTATTACCGACATCACCCTGGAATTTATTACGTTCATAAAGGGAACTGCTAGATGTTGACCTATGTGACTTTAGAAAAACTGGTAACTACAAAACCAACATGGCGGCCACGCGAATTTGCGACTTTTAAATAGACGTTTCTCGTGATTTAACCAACCAAACGCAATAAAACTTGGTACAGTATATGTTTATACACATTGCAATGCACCGACATCTAACTTGGTTCAATTGTTTACATAACCACAAGATGGCGGATGTGCGAAATATTTCACCGGCATTCTATATCTCTGAAACTATTAGCTGTATCACCCTGAAATTTTGTACGGAGATAAAGGGTACTACTGGAAGTTCATCTATAAGACTTTTAAAAAGCGGTTAAGTACGAAACGAACATGGCGGCCACGCGATGATGAAAATTTTAAATAGACCTTTCTCGCGATTTAATGTTCCAAACGCAATGAAATCTGGTACAGGAAATGTTTATACACATTGTAATGCACTGGCATCTAATTTAGTTCAATTGTTTACATAACCTCAAGATGGCGGCTGTGCGAATTTAAAATTAAGTTTTTATTTCTTGTGTCGTAATCAAGCAATCGAAGTGAAATATTGAATAATGAACCTACGCAATAATTTTCCTTTAATGGTACATGACTCTATGTCCTATACATTCAACAATCCAACATGGCGACCATCCGAAATATTCAGACGACTCTGAATATCTACGAATCTATTATAGCAATCAAACTGAATTTTTTAATATTCATAGGGGCTATGAACTTAAGTTCACCTATAGGACTTTAAATAACCTGGTGATCACAAATCCAACATGGCGGCGACGCGAAGTATAAATATTCACATAGACGTTTCTCGCAATTTAACCCTCCGAGTGCAGTGAAACTTGGTACAGTAAATCCTTATACGAATGTTAATCCACTGGCATCTAATTTATATCAATTGTTTCCATAACCACAAGATGGCAGCTGTGCGGAATTTTAAAATCTCCTTGTTACTTCTTGTGTCCTAATCATGAGATTGAAGTTTGAATGCTACACGTACACAATAATATCCATGTAACATGACATAACTCTAGGACCTCCATTTATAAAATCCAACATGGCGACCATCCGAATTATTTAGTCGGTGCTCAATATCTACGAATCTATTACAGCAATCAAACTGAAATTTTGTATGCTGATAGTGGCAGTTAATATAAGTAGGATATATGAAAATAGGCTGTATAGTTGTTCAGGGAACTACTTGTTATATATCAGTATGATCTCCATGAATTGTCTTCTGTCTCGACAGTCGTCATCTGTAATTCCTATTCTCCGGAGTTCTTCCTTCATCTGCTTGGTGTAACCCCCTTGGCTCTTCAGATTATATATTTTATCAAAAATGTGTTTATTTATTCTTGTTGGATCCATTCAAACCATATGTCAATAGAAACGTAAACGTATTTTCCTAATTGCTGTTTCAAGGTCCTCCACCCTTTCATATATCTCCTTGTTCGATGTTAGTGTGTAGGTTCCCTGTACCACTTTTGGGCCGTAAATCATCCTCAATATCTTCCTTTCAATCTTCAGAAGCTTTTCCAGGTTCTTCAAGTTTGCTGTCTCCAAACCATATAAGATTGCCGGGTTTACCATAGCATTGTAGTGTTGTACTTTGATATTAAGGGAGAGGTTCTTTTTGTTGTATGTATTTTTAGTGGAGAAGTTGAGGTTTTCTAGTTTAAGTCTTTTGTTTTCCATTGACTCTTTGTCCAGTTCATTGTTGCTAATGATCTCTCCGAGGTATTTAAACTGTTTCGTGACCTTTACCCTCGCATATTTAGTCTTAACTGTTTTCTCCATGTAATGTTATTATTATTATTATTATTATACGTCTTTGAAAAATATATGTTTAGCCTATTTTCATCATATGAAGTAATAGGCTTACGAGATCACCTTATGACCGTATGAGTGTGTAGGTGTGTGTGGGCAACCCCTCCCCTCCAATAAAACCTAAATGGTTGGAGCGATTTCAATGAAACTCGGTAAAGACATGCTACTAGTTCGTCCGACCCCGACCGTGGCCTTCAAATACGTTTCACAAATTCAACATGCTGGCCGCGCGTAATATTTCACCGGCATTCTATCTCAGAAACTATTACAGATATCGGCATGATATTTCCTACGGTGATAGAGAATACTCAGATTTATGGCGCTGAACACATGTTAAGTACTGGACCAACATGGCGGCAAACCTAAGTTAAAATATTAAAATTGCATTTTTACTGGAAATGGACGTTAGGTGTGTTGTGTGATAGAACGATAAACCTGAGGACTAAAGGAACGGTGTATAAGTCAGTAGTGAGATCTGCAATGATTTATGGAGCAGAGACATGGGCACCAATGGATGTGGCTGAAATGAAAATGTTAATAAGTATTTGTGGGGTCACCTGAGCCGATAGGATTAGAAATGAGAGACTAAGGGACACTTATGTTGGCAAGAGAATGACAGTAATGGTAGTGGAAGGTGACAGAGGAAGGGACTAACCAAGAATAAGATGGAGGGACTGTATACGAGATTGCTTGAGGGAGAAACACCTAAGGGAAGAGGACGGATGGGACAGAGGGAAATGGAGAAGACTTGCCAGGAACGTCGACCCCACTTGAGTGGGAAAAGACGAAGGAAAAGAAGAAGAAGAAGAAGAAGAAGGAGATACTTTTAGCTAAACAAAATAGGGGCAAAAAACTTTTCGAGCCAATCGTATAATATAGCTAACTAAATATTCATTCAATTAGCTTTAGGCTACACAGATTTTTCCCCTCGCTTTTTGTATACTAGGGCATTCGATAAGTAAAGGTAACACTGCTATAACATCACAAATAATAATTAGTTAACAAACATTTTACAATACAATGGTGTTAAATTATAAAGTTCAATTTTTGGAACTTCTTCTCAAAAACATCTGGTCTTTTCTTTTTTCCCAACATTGTATGACTATAAATAAACTATAGTAACCAAAATACTGTTATTCAGCGGCTTCGGTGTCGTAGTTGGTAGCATGTTGAGCTTCTATGCCCAAGACCGCGGATTCAAACCCGGCCGAAGTCGTGGGATTATTCCAGACCGTTAAAAATACCTCACAATGCCTTTCTTCGGAGGGAAGTAATGCCAGCGGTCCCATGTCTTCGATTTATGGCATGAAAAGATCCTTCCACTAACTACACTTGTGGAGCTAAAATTTGTAGGTTAGTTTGATAACGCTATATTAGTTCCAACGTTCGCTGCCAGGTGCTCACTGTGATGGTATTTAGTAGCCACGCCCGCAGCTAGGTGTCGTGGAAGGTAGCATTTGGTAGCAAATGTAGGAACTACTTGAAAAAATTGATCGTCTGCAGTCCTTCTACCTGAATCACAGATAACACACACTAATACAGCCATCACAATTAACACCGGTTATCAGACAAATTCTACACACACCCAAAGTACACGGGGCTACATGACCGTATTGTCGCAGCCCCTAAACTAAGGAACCAACCAACCAGACTGTTATTCCCTTCTAAAATAATATCGCACCAAATATTGGTTTTATTCATAATTCAAAACTAACAAATATTACAGTGTTTGAAGCCATTTACAGTGTTGCCTTAGTAAAGGAAGTTTGATGTTTTTCAGACGGTTTTGATGGCTTATTCCCCAATCCTGAAAAAACAATTAAGTTACATCAGATTAATAAATAGGCCTATACTTGGATGAACAGTTTCGATCGTCAAGCGGTCGTCATCAGATCCATTATACTTTCAGACATAGATTTTATATCCTAGGTGTAATGGATCTGATGATGATCGCTTGACGATCGAAACTGGTCATCCAAGTGTATTTATTATTCTCATGTTGTTTTTTTTTGTTTTTTTTTGAGGATTAGGGAATAAGCCATCACAATTGGGTACTATCATGTTGAATGACTGAAAAACATTAGAATTTCTTTCAACAAATTTCATTTACAATTTCAATTTTGGCTCTGGGGGAGGATTGATCCCCACAATCCCCTCCCCGTAATAACGCCACTGATGCGTTGCCATGGTAACCACAATATATCCAGGTTTTTGTCCAGGATAATCACAGATAGACCCCCAGCTCTTAAACATGTCATGTTAAAAGTTATTGTTAAGACGCCAAATCTGACGTTGGTTGAGCACTTCCGGTCTTCAGCCGGCTCCACGTACGGTTAGGGCAAAACCGCGATGCGTACAGTGCACAATTCTTTGCCTGGATTACGGGGATTCAGCTAACAAGTCAGGCTGTACACATTCGAGCATTGCATAGTTTGACTATTAGAATTTAAGGCTCCATTCCAATAACCAGACAAATCCAAAAATTAAATTGTTCAGAAACTGAAAAAAAAAAAAAGAACATTAAGCTTCACTCTTGCTGAATGCAATACAAAATTGTCATTAGACCTACTATTGCCTAACCAACAGCTTTACATTGCACATTGAAGGAAATATAGCCTATTTATTATGAGGATAGTTGAGGAAACCTAAAAATAAAATAAAAACTTTGGACTAGTCTGGTTTTTGCCGAAACCTTAGTTGAATACGAAAAGGAACGAGTAGTTCCGCGACGAACTAAAAAGAAAAGAAAAGAATAATGACGAAATCAAGTTGGTAATACTAACATTTCTAAGTACTGCAGTTTGAAATACACCTGAAATAGTGTAGCCTAATAGAGTAACTTACTACAGTTGCCAGCCCTGGTGACTCGGAATATATACTTAGTTCCATCTCTTAAGTTTTCTTTTGTCGTGTGGCCTCCTGAGAGGCCGAGTGCAGGTCTTTCTAGTTGACGCCCGTGAGCGACCTGCGCGTCAGGATTAGAGATGAAATGGATGAAGATGAATGAAACTGGGCAAGGATGTGGAAGGAAGCGGCCGTGGCCTGTCCGAAGGTACTGTCCCAGCATTCGCATGTTGTTGAAAATCGGAAACCACGGAAAACCATATCAAGGACGGCCGATGGTGGGGTTAGAACCCACGCGTCTACCGAGTCAGCAGAGAGCTTGGTCCCATGACTTAACGCTGCGCTTTAGCAGCATAGCCACTGCTGTCGGTATCTCTTATGGTATAGAATGCACATACAAAATTTGGTTGAAGTCAAATCGATAGTATGGAAGTTACATGCTGTTTGATATTGGATTCATCAGTGCACGTAAAATCATGTTGGGAACAATGTCATGATTGTATGTGATGTTCAGAATTAGTCTGGAACATTACGATCTATTATAGTGCCAATTTTGGATAACATCCATTTTTGATAATATAGATGTTAAAAATTGAAACTATCAGAAAGCTTAGAATCATGTTGGCAGCACTGAGGTATATTAGTTACTCCAAATTAATCTAGAATGCCAGGTACTATAGGCCTACGTGTGCAGAGTTTAGAGCTGATGGCTTGGATACTTTCTGATATATTGATATTAGGATTAAACAAATAGAGAGAAAGCGTTTATTAACAGTTCGCAGTCTTGCTGGTTCCTACGAATACGCATAGTCATAACTGTTATGGTACACAAAGCACATACGAAATGTGGTTGAAATCCATTTGTTGGTATAGAAGTCATATGCATTTAAAAACTGGAGCTATCAGCAGGATTGGAATCGTGTTTGTGGCACTGATGTACCTATATAAGTTAAACCAAACTAAGGTAGAATGTCAGGTACTACACGTGTGTAAAGTTTAGAGCAGTTAGCTTGCATAATTTCTGATATATTGATATTAGGGTTAAAATACAGAGGGAGCATGTATTAACAGTTGGCGGCCCGGGTGGCTCTTTAGAATACACGCAGTCATATTTGTTGTAGTACACATAGTACATACGAAATTTGGTTGAAATCCAATCGATAGTAGGCCTATAGAAGTTACATGCATTTAGAAATTGGACCTATCGGCAAGGCTTAGAATCATGTTGGCAACACTGGCATGTATGGAGTTCTGAAAATTAGCCTGGGATGTTATTATCTATATGTGTGCAAATTCTAGAATAGTTCGCATGCATAACTTCTGAGATATCCAACACAGATCTCAAATTTTGATTGCGATTTTTCAGCAGTTGGTAACACTGAGTTCAATTTCAAATATGGCCGTGTGATATTCAGGTACAGATCTTTACTCTTACAAAATTTGGGTTAGATAGCTGCAGCCGTTTAGGAGTTGATAGGTGGTGGGGGACCCACACACACTGACAGACAGACAGACAGACAGACAGACATCCAGACATTTTCCTGGATCGATCTCGTAAGTCTAGACTACTTTTTTCTCATTTTTGACAAATGATAAATGTAGGCTAAAAATCAGTAAGTACCGCAGGGTTTAATTAAATCACGAAAATCAAACTTAATTTTACCCTTCCTCCCTCTTGGTTATTTGAACTCCTATTATTTTGAACTTTTTCTCTGGTCCGTTGAGTTTCAAATTATCAAGAGTCGACTGTATTCGTACAATCGATGCTGTTAATTCAATAAATATCACATTGCATGAAACAATGACACAACTGAAACGGTATTACTCCTTGATTGACGGGCAGATGACCTCGCTGTTCCGCCCTTTAAAACAACAATGTTATATTCATCGATTCAACTGAAGGGTTCAAACAAAGTGATACACAACAATACCAAAATTGATTCCATGTGTTATCACGATTGTCATTTATTTAAACCTCATAGTACAGTACAGCTGCACAAAAACCATGCTATGGTTGGCTTTTAGTAAATCGTTAGAAAAGCACAAGAACAGCTTAACTCTAAATTTCAGAATAATTTGCACGATCATTTTGTCGGAAAACTAAAAAAAAATGAAAAGCGTTTTTAAATCGACGTATTTTAAAGAAACGTTTTTTAAACAAAAAATGTAGAGGACTTTTTGAAATGCAGAAGCTAGGTGACGCCAAAATTTCCAAAAAAGTGTTTTTTCACTTTTTGTCCTAGAAAAAATATTTTGTTTACAAAAGAGCGAATCATAAATTTGATTCTCTCAAAATTGTCTACAACATTTATTGAAAAAATTTTTCCCTCCGACTTACCGTTCCAAAGTTATAGTCTGCCGAAATGTGAAAATTTTCCGACACCGATCCCGGTCTAATCTATGCCCACCGCTCTCTCCGCAGTAATAATAGTAGCCTTGACTACGCAGCGTTGCATTTGCTGCGCTATAACTTTGGAACGGTAAGTCGGAAGAAACAAACGTTTAAATAAATGTTGCAGACAGTTTTTAGAGGAGCAAATTTCTGATTTACTCTTTTGTGAAAAAAAAAAAAAAAAACATTTTTTCTAGGACAAAAAGTGAAAACTTTCTTTTTTGTTTAAAAAACTTATCTTTAAAATACGTAGATTCAGAGAATAACGCTTTTCAATTTATTTATTTTTTTAGTTTTCCGACAACATGATAGGCTACTACAAATTATTCCGAAATTTAGAGTTAAGCTTTTTTGTGCTTTTCTAACGATTTACAAAAAGCCACTCATTGCACAGTTTTTGGAACAAAACCATTCCAGCTGTACTGTACTATCAGGGGGAAATGGTACAAGCGAATAATTAATTGGTGCTAAAATGTATGGTGTTAAATTTATTCTACAATATATACTGCATTTTCCGTAGGTTTTCTAAATTTAACTAGGATCTTTTTCACTCCGGTAATAACTAACTAGAAAATTTTAAATTCTTCTAAATTTGTATAATTTTATCTTTGTTTAGAGGGGCAGATGACCTTGCAGTTCCCCTTAAAGCAAAAATAACTACTACTATCTTTGATTGACCTCGTGGAAAAACAAACCCACCCTAATAACCACGTAGTTTCAAGAAATGAGTGTTGCCCCGCGAATCGTTTCAACAAATTCCCGAAAGTTGCGCGTTCATAAACCATTCATCCGATTGCGATGGAACTTTGGTGAGTTGTTGTGCGTGCTCCCGCGGAGGTTTCTCAATAACAAAATCCACAATAGATGGCGCGTCAGTCGTCTCAACAAATGAAATTTGTCTGCTGTTGTGCAATCTCATTAAGGTTTCTGGATTAGTGAATCCCTTTTACAATATGTGGTTCATAAGTCGTTACAAATGCGTGTATTTCGTACAGTTTAGTGGCAGTTTATACGTTGACAAACGTTTTCAGTTTCGGATACGACTCGCATTTGCGATGAGCATCAACAAAGCTCAAGGATAATCCCTGCTTTTCTTGTGTACAGCGTTTTGTGGCCTGCTCACGCTTCGGAAAGCTTTCCGATTTATTCATGTATGCACCAGACGGAAAAACAAAAAATGTTGTGTATCTAAGAGCAGTTCAACAAATACAATTACAAGACAAACACTTTCTTCTTTTGTTGGCATTGTGAAGCATGCCGGGTACAGTTAGTATCCTGAAACAAGCAGCCATTGAAGAAGTACCTCCCCTCCTCTAATCTCCCTTCTCCAGGTCGCCATTGTCCAGCCTTCGTCGGATATCTTAATCATCTGTCCTTCTCCTTGCAGCCATGTTAATTTATCGTGCAGACTAAGTGGCGCATTATGTCATTAAATATAATCATTAGTGTCTTATTTTAGGGCAGGAATGCCAAAGTCATTTGGATCATTTTTCAAAGTAGGTGGTCCTGGCCGTCACGTTGATAAATGCTTTATGTGCTACATATTATAATTAAGTGGCTACTTCAGGTTGTACAGTGTCACTGCACTGCGGGTCACATGCTACCAGGAGCGTGTACCGAGATACAGGTGTAGCCAAAAGTTAGTAGCGTGTGTTGAGATACAGATGCAGCAAAAAGTTAGTAACCATCATGTTCTGCATAGTGGTACAGGTCCGTAAATAATAATAATAATTATTATTTGTTAATTCCCCATAAGGAGAGCGTTACAACACAATCAATGTTCATGTTTTATTCTGGCCCTTTCTTCTTTTCCCCCAAATCCTCTCATATAATTATACACTATGCTTCCTCTTTCTCTCCTCCGTCCACTTCTTTCTTGGTTGTCTCTCTTTGGGAGTTTGCTCAAACTTCTGTTGTCTAAGTTTTTCTCTATATGAGCTCCTGTCTGTCATGTCTTCTGTAGAGATGTTTAGTTTCTTGAGAAGTGAAATGCCATGTCCTGTGGTTCGGATTCCACGTAAAACGGAGGTCCCGTGGCTCATAATCACAAGATTCACGGTCACGTAAAACTACAATCTTCCTTCATTCCTTTTTTAGTTTCTTGAGGTCTTCCACGGTTTCCTTTACCCAATTGGTTTTTAGTGTAGGCTACTATTCGTAACTATATCAAGAATATTCTTGGTCAGTCTGTGTTCGGCCATCCTATGTATATGTCCATAAAATGTTGCCCTCCTTTTCCTTATCTTGTTTGTAATCGTCTTTATCTGTTTGTACAGTTCTATTGTCGGTCTCTTTATCCATATTCCCTCTTTCTTAACTGGCCCATAGATCTTTCTCAGAATGTTTCTATTGTTTTTCTAATTCCTTGATTTTTGTTCGTCCCTTGATTGCTGTCGTTTCTGAAGCGTATAAGGACTCTGGTAAGACTACTGTACGATAGTGTCGTAATTTGGCATTGATGGAAATACATTTTTTGTAGTGGTTCCATGTAAGTCGGTATGCTTTCTGAAATTTAGCGATCCTGTCTTCATTGGGTGTCAAGTTCAGTCCTGTTTTCTGTATAATCTCTCCTAGGTATTTGAAACTTTCCACTTGTGTTATTTTTCCATACATGGTTTCCAGTGGGGGCCTGTCTGTAGATTTTGTGTCCATGAACTCTGCTTTTGCAAATGAGATTTGTAACCTTGTTTTGGCAGAGATTTCATGTAGCGTCTCTAGAGCTTCTTGGGCTTCTTTTCTGTTAATTGTTATAATCGCTACATCATCGGCAAAGACCAGACATTTAATGTTGACTGTTATTTCCTGGTGTTTTGCCATTTTTATGCCCTTGACTCCTTTCTCCCATGTCTTGATTATTTTATCCAAAACTGAGTTAAATAGAATTCTGTCGCACTCCTGTCTTAATTTTGAAGGGTTCTGCGATATCGCCCATGAATAATAATAATAATAATAATAATAATTATTATTATTATTATTATTATTATTTTATTATTATAATGATTTCAAACAGAAACATGTCGACATTGATGCATCGAACAGCTGGTTGACTCATGCGGACCTATTCACTGAGACCGAGGGTTTAATGTTTGCAATCCAGGATCAAGTTGTGGCTACCAAAAACTATCTTAAATATATAGTTCAGGATGATAAATGCCGAAGATGCCAACTAGAACCAGAAACAATTCATCGTATCAAAGGAGGCTACCAAGCAATCTCCTGTACTGATTACATGAAAGGGACAACCAAGTGGCCAAAATAATGCACCTACACCTTGCACAAAAGCACTTATTATCTGAAAATACTTTGCCTTACTATCAGTATGTTCCCGACGCCGTTTTGGATAATCCTTGTCACAAGTTGTTATGGAACCGATCAGTTATTACTGATAAATCCATACCAGGAAACCGGCCAGATATCGTTCTTGTGGACAAGGTGCAGAAGAGAACCTTCCTCATTGATATTGCAGTGCCCAATTCCCATAATCTGCAACAAACCTGCTGTGATATGATCACCAAATATCTGCCCTCGGCTGAGGAAATACGGCAAATGTGGAGACAGGAAAGTGTAGTGGTTCTGCCCATAGTCATTTCATCTTCCGGCATCACGTCTACAGTAAATCATTGGCTCCCAATCTTGAAATGTTGGGAATAGACCTACATCCTTGTCTATATATCACCATGCAGAAAGCCTTCATCTTGGAGACCTGTTCCATTGTTCGCTCGTTTCTTAATGTGCCACCCTTAAAGAAGTTGTCATACCGTCTTGCAAACAAGCTGAAGATATGTTGATTTTTCCAAATGTTTACATAACCTCAAGATGGGGGCTGTGCGAAATTTCAAAATTAATTTTTTATTTCTTGTCTCCTAATCATGCGATCGAAGTCAACGTTTGAATAATGAACCTTCGCAATAATTGTCATCTAATAGTATATAACTCTTAAAACCTACATATATAAAAATCCAAAATGGCGACCATCCGAAATATTTAGACGGTTATCAATATCTACGAATCTATTACAGCAATCAAACTGAAATTTTGTATGTTGATAGGGGCAATTAACTTAAGTAGGATATGTGAAAATGGGCTGTAGCCTATAGTTCTTCACGGAACTACTTGTTCATAAATGAAACCCTTAAACAACGATCGCTTTTAAAATAGCTTCACAAAAGATGTTGAAACCTTTCCCTGTCTGGTGCGGTGATAAATCAAATATATTTAGAAGGAGTCAGCTCCATGTGGTTCATGCTTAAGAGATGACTAACTCATTGATTGATGAGAGTATGTTCACCTAAAAATAGTTATACACTGTACGAGATTGATGGAGACAGGTTTGCTATGGCTACTCAGTGAATCAGCAGGTTTATCGAAAGTGTAAGACGGTAGGGTCGGGTAAATTAGCTGTAGTTCCGCTCGGTATAGCCAGTACCGTCTCCCACCAAGGACACTCAGGTTAAGTCTCTCAACTGAGTGAGAGTCTCGATTGTACAGGGTCATTATGTGCGCCACGATAAACACGGCAAGCTAAGCCGGCTGTAACTGGCACAGATCGCGGGTGCACGTACGCGGCTCAGCCGGTAGGGGCGCGCTCCGCTGACTCATATCGTTAGTTCACACGTGTTTTGTCATTCATATGGACGTGTATCTCGAAAGTTTAGACGTTAGTGTTGAATGTTTAGTGAGTATTGTGATTAATGTGATTGTTGGTCATGCCTAGACACCAATTGCATTGCGCGAACGTGTGTATATCCATAATTCGTATATGAAAAGCAGAAAATCTTGTTCTGAAACAAGACGAACATTCCGAATCAAGTTTCCAGGAAGACCTGTGCCTAATGGCAGTACAATTAGGAGGCTCGCTAAACGATTCAAGGAAACAGGCTCCGTAAATAGTCTAATAAAAGAGTTGACAGACATTCTTTCATCAGAAGATGTCAGGTGTGTGTTACAAGAGACCGAGGACATTTTCAGCATCGCCTATGAGCACTGTAAGTAGCCTACACATTATCGAACATGTTTGGTAAAAGTGTGAAAGTGCGCACCTACCACCGGCTGAACCGGGTACGCACACCCGAGATCTGCGCCAGTCACAGCCGGCTTAGCTTGCCGTGTTTATCGGGGTGCACATGGATAAGGACCCTGTACAAGAATTCCTTATTCTTGACGTTGCCGCTAAGTCGATATAAAGGAAACGGCCAGGCTCAGTGAAGCCACTGTACGTGTCAAGTCAAACCCGTTAGCAACCCATCCCGCGGTGAAGCAGTGCTCGTTAAATCGTGCACCATGACCATGAGGGCAGCTGCACTCAGCTGGAGCTAGCAGATGAAATCCCGATATTGACAGTGGCTATCTTAAGTGTGAGGTTTCCCCGTTTTTACCACACTCCCTCCAGGCAAATGCCTCATCCACGTCCCTAATACAGTTAGTTATTGTTGATTAATTGAGGAACTAACGACATCACGATCATGTAGCACGGTGTACTTGGGTTTGTGGGGATTTTGTCTGATTGTGCTGACTGTATTCGTAGTTGATTGGTGAGGATTGGACAGGAGGTAGCCGTGGCATTAATATAGGAACCAGCCCAGCATTCACCTGGAGTAGGAAGTGGGGAAACCACGGAAAAGCACTTCTAGGATGGCTGAGTTGAGAATGGAACCCGCCTCTTCTCAGTTTTGCGTCACGAGGCTGAGTGGACCACGTTCCAACCAACAGACCAGAATTAAATTTCTTGGCAGAGCCAAGAATCGAGGCCGGGACTCTGCAGTGATAGCCTCAATTTGTTGTCATTTACAAAAGGTACACAATTCACCATCAAATGGCAAGAACATTTTTGGGAGTTTTATTTCATAAACCAAAACATTTGCAAGTTATACCTTCTACTAGAAAAATCGTTAATAAGATAACCCCATTAGCTAAGTGTCCCCAAGTTAATCTGTCGTTATAAATGACAATTTTCTTCAAAATTCCAATTGTATTTTTTAAAATTCTAACTATGAAGCTGAAAGTCAAATCACAACGTTTTGGTACATGTAGCATACACAGGGTCATTATATCTGTGCGCCCCGATAAACACGGCAAAATACGCCGGCTGTGACTGGCGCAGATTGCGGGCGCGCGTACTCTGTTCAGCCGGTGATCGGCGCGCACTTTCACACTCTTACCAAACATGTCCAATAATGTGTACTTACAGTGTTCATAGCCGATGCTGAAAATGTCCTCCCTCTCTTGTAACACACAACTGACATCTTCTGATGAAAGAATGTCTGTCAACTATTTTATAAATTACGGAGTCTGTTTCCTAGAATCGCTTAGCTAGCCTCGTAATTGTACTAGCATTAGGCGCAGGTCTTCCTGAAAACTTTATTCGAAATTTTCGTTGTTTCAGAACAAGATTTTCTGCTTTTCATACACGAATTATGGATACACACACGTTCGCGCAATGTGAATTGGTGTCTAGGCATGACCAACAATCACAGTAATCACAATACTCACTAAACGTGCAACGCTAACGTTTAAGCTTTGCAGATACACGTCCATATGAATGACAAAACACGTATGAACAAACGATATGAGTCAGCGGAGCGCGCCACCACCGGCTGAACCGCGTATGCGCGCCTGGAATCTGCGCCAGTCACAGGCGGCTTAGATTGCTGTGTTTATCGGTGCGCACATAAATAATGACCCTTTATAATGCCACGGTGCGTGAGTGGTCAACGTGCCGGTCTACTAACCCCAAGCTTGCAGGTTCGCTCCTGGCCGTGGTAAGTGATTTTTTGAAAGACGGCAAAAATTACAACACCATGTCTTACGATGTTGGCATGTCAAAGAACCCATTTGAATTCAGTAGGCCGTGTTCATAATGGCAAAATTAATCTCGGGAGTTTCTACTAGAACGCGCTATAGTGTTCAAGGAGCTTAGATATCTAACCTCCTTGACTTTCATAGAGCTTCAAGGAACAACGAAAAATTCGATATGCAAGCTACCCTTTGGGTGTCAAATAACAAAGCTTGCACCCGGCACCCGAAGCCATACGATATTATTATTATTATTATTATTATTATTATTATTATTATTATTATTATTATTATTATTATTATTATTATGATTACCATATTACTGTATTTTAATAAAACATTTTGTAACTATAGGTAGACACTGTACTGTTGATGTATCACAATCCCGGCGTTTCCCTTGACAACACTAAGTCTTCCGTTTTAGTTTCCGACCTTCGAATCAATGGCACTATCCACCCACTCGGTTCGACATTTCCAGACAGAGTCCATGATGGAGACCAAACTCCCGCGGGCCGAAAGTGTGGCCCTCGGCCAAGAGCCATTTCTCCCCTGTCAGAGTAATGTGTGTGAAACAGCTCTGCCGCGCATGACCGATACAGCGCACGCCACAATTACCCCGATGAAGGCGGGAACGAATCCGCACCTACGGGTAATTAGCCCCCATTTTTCTAACAGACATTTCCATAATTATAGAAAACATTTACGAGCAGCTAAACTTACGAAGTGATGCATATGATATGTTTGGAATCGTTAGGGTGTTGATTGAATTGTATCTTTTTCTGTTAGGACAGAAACATTGCCCTTTAAGTCTTTAGGGCCTATATCTTTTACGAAAAGTTAAGAATAACTTGTGGATCATCGGGAAGGTTTTGCCTTTTTAACCTTTTTTTTAAGGTAGATTTCATTAAAAACCAACCTATGGCAATGGGTAGGCCTGCAATGTTTCGACTTCCGGAAAATGTCGATATATCTTTGCATCTCACGTCCCTTAGTCCCCCAAAAAGCCGTCAGTTCAAAAGTGTAGGCTATATAGCCTATAATTTATAATAGGCCTGTATCACTTTCGTGTGGACACGATAACTACCGTCATTTTGTACCAATCACTTTCAAACCTATACATAAAATTTAACCAATCACAATCTCGGGCGAGTTCGTTAATGGCCGAAATCGAATCAAGGGGGTGGAAATAGGGGGGCCTTTTTCGAAACGTTTTTTTTTTTTAGCGTATGGCTTTTAGTGCCGGGAGTGTCCGAGGACATGTTCGGCTCGCCAGTTTTGTAGCTGCTTCGAGACGGACACCCAACGGGTGAGCTACAAGTACCGTTGGGGAGGAAAGTTGGAAGGGAGGGTCGAGGAGTTGGAAGGTAGCGGCTGTGGCCTATAGTTAAGGACCAACCCCGGCATTTGCCTGGAAGGAAGATGGGAAACCACAGAAGACCATCTTCAAGGTTGCCGGCGGGGGGATTCGAACCTCCTCGCCTCCCGGATGTGAGCGACTGCCAACAGTCATGCCGCAACGACCTCGGCTAACTCACCCGGTTCGAAACGGTGAAACATCGCTATAACTTATTTAATATACAGTATGAAAAATCGACCCTCTTAGTGCCACGCGCCGATCAGATCGGCTCTCGCTGGTCGCGCCTACAGTGCCAAAGCCGATTGAATCGGCGCGCTGTTTATCTTATATTTGGAGATTTCTGTAGGCATATGTCCGTGATTATTTCATACTGTTGGAAAGGTGAGGTTCCAAGCTTGCCTGTACGGTGTCAATTTCTTTCCTTTGAAGTCCGTTGCGCGATAGGTTTGAGTTTGTATTCACGCCCTCCCTGAGTGCTTCCCCAATCACGCACGTTCTCGCCAAAATTGCGGTGCAGTTGGTTTCTTCTTGTTGAAGTTTTCTGCATACAGATATATCTAAGAACTTTATACAGCTGGAAACGTAGTGTTTCTTCGAATATGACCCTTAGGTGTCCTTAATTTAAACTCAACATTGATTTTTTACAAAACAAAATTGAAAAATTACCAGAATAACATCCATTAAAAAGGTTTGGATGCAGTATTTACTTTTAAGTACAAAATGTATGAAAAAATGAGGCAATAGTTATAAAATAAAGTAAAAATAATGATTCTATCGTTGTTGAAAATGTGGTATTTATGATTTTTTTTTTTAGAAAAGTCTGCATGATCATTGAAAATGGCTTGGCATTCTTGCCAAGTATTCAGGAAATGGCTTGGCTCTAAGGGGGTTAATATATGAAAATTCGAATTCATTCAAAGTTCATACCATTTTTCGGATAAGGTACAAAAAATTATCTCAGTAAGATTTTTGATATCACCAATCATTGACCAATGGGTTGGGTAAATAGGAATTATTAGAGAAAACAATTCATACCACCCTTAATAAAATGGTCAATACTCCTCTAAAAATTACTTTAAACGTTTGTCTGAAGAATTATTGATATGTCCCAAGGGATGAGAAATTCTTTTTCTAAATTATAGAAGATGGAGCGTTTTGTATGCTGGGCTTGGGAACGGTTGCAGCTATGCGACAATTGGCAAATTTGGTGATTTCAAAATATGTTTCGGTGGCTTTGGTGGCGTAGTTGGTAGCAATCTGAGCATTTATGCCCAAAGTCACGGGTTCAATCCCGGCCGAAGTCGTGTTATTTTAAGAGCGTTGAAAATCTCCCAGTATGCCATCCTTCGGAGGGGAAGTAAAGCCGACGGTCCCATGTCATAGATGTATGGCATGAAATATAACCTTCCACTAACTACAAAATTTGTAGGTTAGGTTCGGATTTATGATCTAAAGTTCCAACGTTTGTCACCAGGCGCTGGTTGCGATGGCATCTAGTAGTAGCCAAGTTCACAGCTAGGTGTCGTGAACGGTAGCATTTGGTAGCAAAAGTAGGAAATTCTTGAAATTATCGTCTGCAGTCCTCACTTGAATAAAAAAAAAGAAGATAACACACACTAATACAGCCATCACAATTAACGCCGATTATCAGACAGATTCTACACACACCCAAAGTACACGGGGCTACCTAACCGCGTTGTCGCAGTCGCTAAACTGAGGAACCAACCAACCAAAATATTTTTCTTTGCGCGGTGAAATCTACTGCATCTCCGCCTTCCGGCGTGCCGAGAGGGACTTTTTAAATTTTAGGTAATTTCTTAACAATTTTCTTGGCACTTCTCAAGTACTCCAGGGGTTCACAACTAATGGTTGGTGACCACGGGACCTCAGATGAGTTGCGCTGGGCTCCTTTCTTCCACCCACTCAGGTTAACTCTTGTTCTCTTCTGAGCCCCACTGTATTAGAGTATCCGTCTTTTATTTTCCCGCCATAATTGGCCCTTGTGTATTATTTTGTGGTATCAGGCCCGAC
The DNA here is from genome assembly GCA_946902985.2 of Meconema thalassinum. Classification (NCBI taxonomy): domain Eukaryota; kingdom Metazoa; phylum Arthropoda; class Insecta; order Orthoptera; family Tettigoniidae; genus Meconema; species Meconema thalassinum. Next base: position 420,006,046 of record OX336393.1, read on the forward strand.
AAAAGAGAGGGGGAAACTGGACTGTACCCCTGGGGCCCAAACATGCTGAGAGGCCCGGGACGGTAGAGGAGACCTCATTAGATAATTTAACTCAACGTTATTTCTAAATTATTTTGTAATTTTCTGCCAAAGCTGTTAATTTGAATAGTCAGCAAAACAATAATAAAGAGAACATGAAATGTTTTCTTTAATACGAGTACATTTAAGCTGTTTTCAGTGTGCTTATGGCCAATTATTGCATAATACAATGAGGTAAAAGTGTTATTATAGGCCAGAGAGTTTCTAAACTACGTAATCGTTGATAATTAGATTTGAACGAGTTTTTAAATGGTATGGATTCTGTCTTGAGGAAAGAATTCATGATGAAAATTAATAAATGAAAAACAAAAATATTGGAATGCAGTCAAAATGAAATAAGAAACAATCTCAGAGACGTTAGTTGGTTCTTTATTGTTTTAAGGTTTGGAACTACGAGGTCATCTGACCCAATGTCAGAGACGAAGGAACAAGTAAACTCAAATATAATTGGATACATGGTGTATGATTGGATATACTGTACGCACTGAATTGCTCTCAAAAGCTTCTCAACACACCCACACAAGGGCGACTGATTGCGTAATGGCGTCTTAGCCTTTCCAATAGATGCAGGTACACAGCGCACCTGCACGGAATGCCAACCAGAGTGCTGCAATGGCGTAATATCACAACGGGTATCAGGCTACTTAAAAAAACGGCCCTCGTAATTAGTAACGTCATTACCCCCTCGTTACCGTAAAAAATAACGGTTACTAGTAAAGGCGTTACAAATAACGTGCTATTCCCCAATCATGTCGACTTATCATAATTTTATGTTCAAACATAGTGTTTCATGAAAATAAGAATCCACGGCCTGTTTCCAGTCGACCGACCGGATAGGAATGGAATGAATGAATGAAGCCCCCATCTAGCGGCGAGAATATGAACTGTGTCGGCTGCCGAAGCCTGACGCACTCCTCCGGTGCAATGATTAAAATGAATGACAGATGAAATGAAATGTCAGTGGAGAGTGTTGCTGGAATGAAATTGTGACAGGGAAAACCGGAGTACCCGGAGAAAATCCTGTCTGCCTCCGCTTTAGTTAGTTATTTAGTTATTGTTGTTTTAAGGGGTGGAACTACGAGGTCATCTGCCCCTTGCTTCCGCTTTGTCCAGCACAAATCACACATGGAGTGACCGGGATTGGACCCACAGACCCAACGGGGAGAGGCCGGCGTGCTGCAGGCGTACCACTATAATATACTAATTAGTAGGGCCTGGATGTTGATACCGTAAGACAGATTAAAAATGCACTTAAAATTTTCAAAAATGACTGTAATAAGTGACCTAAAAATTCAAAAAATGCACTATAAAATATAGAAAATAATCTGGTATTAATAAACTCACCAATATTTCAAAAATTCGAAAAATGCACTATAAAATGGAGAGAGCGGTAAGGAACGATATCTCTCGCCGTGAACTATGCGAAACTGAGACAAGAATATACACCCCTTCCCCTTCCCCTTTCTACCCTGCCACATCTGACCACGGTCAACAGAGCAGATAACATTCCATTCCGCAAATAACTGGTTTGCGATGAAAACGGTAGCGTCCTTGTGCGTCCAAGATATATATTTTTCTACTAGTAGCAACACTGAAATATTTTATTTCAATATTTTGAATTATCTTGTACCAGCCACTAGCTTCTTCTTAACTCTGAGAGACGTAAATCTCTCATATAAAACTGTGACATGAATAAATTGAAGGAAAAAAAGGCCGATTTCTCTAAAATATGACCAAAAATTTCTACCAAATTAAAAAAATGCTCTTAAAATGGAAAAATAGCCAAAAATGAAAAAAGATGCAAATTAAAAATAACATATTTGAAGACTGGATGGCCCGTCAGGAGTTTCTATGTACTTAAGCATTGTTTTAGACAGCTCAGTAAAAAGACGACATATCATCAGCATCCGGGCCCTACTAATTAGTAACACAGGTTACAGTTCTATAACTACGATGAAACTTGGTAGGAGAGGAGTATTATATAAGAGTCCTCAGTAGTGTTACTTACTCTCCCGGCTCCACAAACCGCAGTCGGTTCTTGACCTCGTCAAGTAGCCTCCTCCACCTCGTTCTGTCCTTGGCATCTTCCTCTCGTGCTCCTAGTAGTTGGATGTCCTTGGCTACCTGGTCTCCTCATCTCATTTTTGGTCTGCCTATAGGTCTTCGTCCGTCTGGCTTTTTCTCACACACTTCTCGCAGTCTAGATCCTTCTTCTCTTCTATACTCGTGGCCAGCCTATCTCAGCCTTCTTGTCTTAGCTTCCGCAACAACATCGGGTTCTTTATACAACTCCTTTCGTTCCTTGTTCTTTCTCCTTCGCCACTCACCTGCTTCACAAATTGGTCCGAAAGTCTTTCGAGGATTTTATATTCAAAAACCTTTAACTTTCTCTCTGTGTATTTGCTTAATTTCCATGTTTCTGCACCATATAGTAATACTGGCCTAATTATAGTTTTATATATTCGTATTTTGGTTCCTCTTGATAACAATTTGGATGTGAGTAGTGTTAATGAATGTAATTAGTAAGGTCGTTACTCCCTCGTTACCGTGAAAAAGAATGCTTACTCGTAAAGGCGTTACAAATAACGTGTTATTCCCCAATCATGTCGACTTGTCATAGTTTTAAGTACGTACATAGTCTATATATATATAAATCAATGTTACTGGATAAATTGTCTGTCTGTCTGTCTGCTGCCCCCTATGCGTTCATATACCATTCATCCGATTGCGATGATATTTGGGTGAGTTGTTGTGTGCACTCCAGGGAAGGTTTCTGGCTACGAATAATTTATGTAACACAAAAGGGTGAGGGACTTAACAGGAACCCTTAAATCCCACAGTAGCCCAATTGCACAATCTGTATATTTATCACACCGCAATGGCAGGTGTGAGAATGGCTTGCTGAGTCATCGCGAGGTGACATGAAGAGACTGTCAGCAGCCCGCCGTGTTATCTGTAGAGCCCTGCGCGGATACGCAAAACGTTATCCGTATCCGCCCCACATCCGCACTACTCTTAACCGCATCTGCCCCGCATCCGCATGACTTTTATCCAAATCCGCTGATATTTCAATATTATGTTTAATTTATTAGATAAAGCATAAAGTGTTAAACCAACACATTTGGACATTTGAGGAGAAAGTCGTTCCTGACAATTTGCTTCATTGCAAGGGACTTCAAGTTGGATGACTTCTGGTTCCTTGACCTCCGCTTTAGACAAAAAATTGGCTATACTTTTTGGTTAATTTCGCACTTGTGCCTCAGTAAGTTTGATGTGCCTGATTTGTGTCCTTGTGCCCGTATACACAGATGATGATTAATCAGCACTCGGCTTATGCTCTTGCGGCTTCGGGTTATGGTACGTCCCTTCCCCCGCTGATTAAACATCTGATATGGAATACTCAGGTTCACAAGGATACTAAGGAAAAACTCAACATTTTTAAATATTACAAAAATTTAATTCATAAAAGAAAAACATTTCACTCAAAAACATGTAGAAATCAATCACTTGGCATAGTTCCTTCAAGTGTTATCCAAAACTAGAAATTAATCACTTGGCATAGTCTCTTCAAGTGCCATTCAAACAAAAATTAATCACTTGGCATAGTCTCTTCAAGTGCCATTCAAAACAAAATCACTTTGCAAAATTTTATCGAGATCACTATTATGTCATTTAATTATTTTTTGAACTTTACAACCACTTTATAATCACTTTGTCTTGCTTAAATCTAATTATAATTACTTGTATTATATTTCACTGAGGCGTCAAGCGCGCCTATCATTTAAGTCATACAACATTCCAAGGCTTTGGATATTTATATTCATTTCAAGATCTTCACCCTTCTGGGTTTCTTTAACGTTACATATTATTCATTTATCTATCAATCATTTAGTCCTTTGGACCTTACTAGTAATTTTCCACAAAGCCTTAGATTTTACACATTTAAAATCCTGTACAAGAACATGCCATGTCTGTGAATCGAACCCTTCTTCTACCAGTTTCATTCTCATGCATTAGGTGATCTTTCTTTGCAACGTATGATGCACTGTGTAATTTATTTTTGTGGGATCTTTACTCTTCTTTAAACTATATTTTTCATAACCCGTATCTCTTATTCTTTTGAGGAAGGAATCCCTTTTCTTGCAAGAAGAACGTTTGACAAACTCGTAAAATCCATATAAACATTTCAAACTTATATTCTGGAGAAAATGTCTCCCTTTCATCATTGTGATTCTACACGTTAATTTTAGCTTGCATCTCTTTATAAAACTTTTATCTAATGGCCTTTTTATTATGTTAGTCTTCATACAGACCCTAAGTTGACCGCGAAACTCATTAACTTTCTATCTCACTACCACAGTACGGTAGGTCGGTTCTCATCAGCTGTCTCGCCTCCGTGGTGGTTCTTTACTTGATTTATGGTGTCTCGCCGGCCACCGCTTCCTACGGTGTTTATCTTTTAAACATATGATTACCAAGACTTCTAAAAGCGGTCGTTTGTCCCTGCTTTTAATATTATTATTATTCATTTATATTTCGTTTTTACAGGATTTTTATAACTTATTCCGGAGAGGATGCCTAATATAACAACAATTCGTATGACGCCTTCTATCGATAATAATTTATAACAAAGCCGCTAACGGTCTTATTTGCACATTTTATTCGACGATTATTGCCTACCACAATTAGATATAACAATGCTCTTATGGTCTTACATGTATATTCACTTACAATGCGTTATTTCGACGATTATGGCCTTCACTATATATATTATAACAATGCCCCTCAAGGTCTCACATGTATATCATTCGACGATTTTGGCCCACTATACTTATTTAACACAGCCTGATCGGACTTACAATGTAATTATTATTTTTAACGCTTCAATATGGCAATACAGATTTTTGGGAATTTCACCTACCCAATACAACAATGACGTCAACATACAACAGCAATACAAAAGAGAATCTTTCACCCACAACATTTCGATGAGACTCTCCATCTCCAGAGTAATTATCCTGATTAACGCACAATTTATTAGCTTATAGCTTCAATTATTTATTTTTTCCTCTTTTTGCATCAACTATTTCTTGCTTGGCTATTCGCAATTTATTTAACATCTCAAATTAATATTTCATTTATAGCGGTAAGACCTTAGCCTTCCTATCATTTATTTCATATTTCTGGATCGCTAGCCAGTGGTAATACATTCCTTTGGGTGTTTTAATTCACAAATTACTTTTTAAAGATTTATAACATTGATCAATTGACAACAATACGTCAAGACATTTTAATTCATTTCGTTCTGTTCATTACTTGAGTTTCTCATTACAAATTTCATTATCACTTTATTTTCAGTGCATAACCACTTCATAATATTTATTTTTATTATTTTTCACTACGAACTTTCAATTATTTTTATTTCAACTTTCATCTTATTTGCCATTTAATTATAAGATCAACTATTTTATATATTTCATTATTTATTTTTAACAATTTATTTATGATGCATATTTATTTTATTATCTGCTTCTACTATGGCGAAACTTTAAGCCATTTAAATTATTATTTCGGTTCCTTCCTCCAAATCATTTATTATTTGTTATTTCATTTCTTGGGTTTTTATTACGTTACATTATTGATCCCATTCACATATTTATTTTGCGAGGTCATTCTCGCAATTATCTATTACTATTATTTCAACATTTCAATCATAAAGTGCATTCAAATACCCGATGAGTTCGATCGTATAACTCCCAGTTACGACCGATCTCATCTGGCCAGTACATCGTACATTTGCAATTTTAATGAAAAATCATGACTTACCCTCGTGATCCATCTTCTGATCCATTTTTGGGAAGGATTTCACCCACCTAACGACATAATTAGTACTCTTCCATGGCACTTTCTATTGTGAGCGACACATCACTTAGGTCCAATCGACCTTTACTTAAATCTACCCACATCACTAATTTGTAAAACACTATATTAACACTAAAACACATATATCTTGAAGCTTATTTACACTGCTTAAATTTTTCACCACCTCTCAGTGACTTTTGGCACGTTTTATCGGTGTTCACGCCCTGATGAGGTCCCCGGACCCTGCATTGGACGTGATGCAAACTCGAACGGCTCCTAATTTTTCACTGGATCTAGTCTCTGTTCTGTCCTTTAGATAGTCTATTTTGACTTCTATTATTGTCCTATTATTAGCGATTTTTAACCTATACTTGTACTACATTTATGTAGCGGTCTATCGAACCTATGGCCCACTTACTTCGTGACCGTATCGTCCTTATTTGCGACAAGTTTTCCTCTTCTTCTCCTACGAGAATGTCTTTATTGCTACGTTCCTATTTGAAACACTGTAGCTTCGCTAAAGTTCACTATGTTTGTTCTGGGTCTCGAACCCGTGTTCATTTACTTGTATTGTTCCAATATAGGTCCCTTAATACCGTAGTCTTTCACTTAACTTTCACGGAGACCTGTCTGTATTTTTAGAAACGGTGACCTCCAGCGTAATATCTTTACAGATCTGGACGACTGTATTCTAGCTTATTACTGTTCTAGAATTTGTCGCGGCGCAATTTTTACTTTGTCACGGTTTTCAATTAGCACAAGTGCTTTAGTGATCACTGATAACAACCGTAGTGGATTTAATTTACCACGCACATACAACTTTTTTTGTTATTTCCGCGGATACTGATGATCGTTGGTTCGTTTTAACACGCTCTACTTTGGCGGTTGATAACGAACTGCGTTACTTGCTGTGGCTTCTCCATACAGGAGTACGATGAGTCTTTACTATTGTGATGACGGACTTCCGTCTCGACCACTTGATAATACTGTGTACGGTATACTTGTATACTGTGCGAAAATGCGTTGAGCTTCCCCGGGCTTACTGAACTGCGACGAATATAATGCAACGCTTCTGCATTTTGAGAGACAGCGTGGAGCCTCTCCCCGCTTCTGGTAAACTGCTTCTGACACAGCCTACTGCCTTACTTGGCTGTCGGATACTGCATTCGATGTTTGATGTAGCCTGACACCCCCCCTCGGGCTGTCGGAAACTGCATATGATGATAGTAACACAGCGTTACGCCCGTGGGCTGACGGTAACTGCATTCGATGTTTGATACAGCCGGACGCCCCCTCTCGGGCTATCGGGGAACTGCATTCGATGTACCACCTCCATACGAGATCTGTGGTAAACTGTACTTGATGCGGCCTGACGTCTCCTCTCGGGCTGTAGGAATACTGGTGATGCTCCAACGTCACGCCCCTCTGGGCTGACTGATACTGCATTCGATGTTTGATGTAGCCTGACGCCCCCCTCGGGCTGTCGGAAACTGCATGCTCTGTGGTTGAAACCTGGGCTATTTATTGGGAACTTGCAAAAATTAACTACTTTTGCCTTCTTCCTGGAACTAACTTCTGAACTAGACGTCGCATGTTTTTGAAAAGTACATCATTATGTTCCCTATAATTCAAACGTCTCATTACCATTTCGTTTTCTGAAAATCGATCGTCTAATTAATTTAATTAAAATCTGCAAGGCTCTTCAGCTGCGTGGGTGATTGAGTTTTTTTAATCTTTATCCCTCCACCTTCGCTTGGCCCCGCCTAATGACGTAACTGCTGACTAAGTACTTCTTTCCTGGGCCTAAATTATTCAATTTTAACTTCGCTTAATTCCCATAGGCCTATTAATATAATTTTGCATTGTTTCCGTGAAAACGGCTTATTTCACAACTTTGCGGTGTCGATGTGCAATCCAACGTTGCCAAAAAGATGCTAATGTCAGCACTCAATGGTGGTTCCCCTGCTAATCTGCTCGGACTGATTCATCCCAGCGTGACTGCTTGCGTGATTCACATATCGCTTGCACCACGTATCTCTAGATAAAGCTATCAATGATCTGCGTCATGCCCTGAATCATTTCCTGGTTTCCTCACTGCCAGTTCATAGCTGGACCTCTTTCATCTTAAAGGTCGGAAATTCATACCCTGTACCAACTCTAGCTGGGTACAGTATGAATACACTTTTTTACAGGTAAAACATCCTACTATATCGTTCATGTTATATCGTGGGAGATACAAGATAAATAACATACACTTGTTAATATAACACAACGGTTTATTAAACACTAGTCGATACACAACGATACACAATGTGAACTAACTTGAGCGGAACTGACGTCTACAGTCTGCGGGTGCATATATACATAGTAGCTGGAAAGTTCCAGAATCGAATGTTCCAGATTGGAATGTTCTGGGCATAGTGACTAGAATGTTCGTGTTAACTCAAGTAGCCTAAATACACAACACTGACTAGAATGTTCATGTAAATACACAACATTTCCTCCCTCTTTTAAATGGATGATTTAGGAATCAGGAGAGAATCTCAACGGTGGTCGGCGCTGGCGAGTACTCCTGCGGGGAATAAAAGGGGTTTGCGAAATAGGCGGTGCCCTGTCTACAGGTGTGGCTGGTGTGGCTGGTGGTGTTTGGGCTGTTGCTGGTGTCTCAGTGAAGCGAACTCGTCTCAGGCTCGGTTCCTCAATGGCTGGTTCTTGATCATTGGTTGACTCTCGATCGTTGGTCGATCCTTGATCGTTGTCCAAGTTGGTTTTGCCTTTGTTGGTGTAAGCAAACGATCTGATCTGATCAATGTGGCGCTTGAATCGTTTTCCCTGGTAGTTGATCTCGTAGTGAAGGTCACCAGTGCGTTTCACAATTGTTCCAGGGAGCCACTTTTCCAGCTTGATATTGCCAGACAGGAAGTAGACTTTCTGTCCAGGTTCCAGAGTGCGGAATGTTGAGCTCATTTCAGCTCGTTGTTTTTCTGTAACCTTCGTGTGGACGTCATCAGGTCTGGTCAAGTTGAGTCTCGTGCGGAGATCTCGTCCCAAGAAAAGCTGTGCTGGAGATTGGCCAGTGGTGGAGTGTGGGGCCTTGCGGAATTGACGTAGGAACTCGTTCAGGTTGGCGCGGAGCGTTCCCTTTGTTGTCTTCATCGCATAGAGGGCGTCCTTCACCGTTTGAACATGACGTTCAGCTTGGCCATTGGTTGAGGGATGGTATGGCGGTGACAGCTTGTGATATTTCACACCAATGTTTCTTAGGAAGGTCTTGAACTCGTCTGAGACGAATTGTCGGCTGTTGTCGGAGACGACAGTGACTGGCACGCCATACGCCGTGAACAGGTCATCCATGATGGAAATTGTTGCGGCTGATGTTGTTGATGTTATGGGTTTGACTTCGAGCCACTTGCTGTATGCGTCGACAACAATGAGCAGCATGGTGTCAGCCACTGGGCACGCGTAGTCAATGTGGATCTGTTCCCATGGTGCCTTCGGGTATTCCCAGTGGTGATCTCGGAACTTGGGTGGCGCATGCGCATGAGCTGCACACACGGCGCAAGCCTTGGCGAGAGACTCAATGTCGTTGTCGATTCCAGGCCAGAACACAAAGGAACGTGCCATGCCTTTCATCTTGACTATCCCCAGGTGAGCCACGTGCAGGTCGTTGAGGATAGCGTCTCGTAGTGAAGGAGGGACAACAACTCGATGCTCGAACATCAGACAGTTTGCGGCGAGGGTGTACTTCGCATCTGGTGCCTTGTAATGCTGGCGGGTGAGGTCTTGCCCTGCTTCGATGATCTGGACAATTTTGCCCAGGTGTGGATCTTTCCTGGTCTCGGGTGCGATTGCTTCTGCCCTAACTGGTAGCTGTTGGATCTGATGGACTGCAAAAAAGTCAAAATCATCAAAACTGTCCGTCTCTTCCTCCTGTGGAGGAAAGAAGTTTCTGATGCGGTTAACTGTTGTTGGTAGGTGAGCTCGGGAGCAGTAGTCAGCGTTGGCGTTGGCTTTGGATGTCTTGAAAATGACGTTGTAGTCGAAGTGTGCTAGGTAGTCGGCATAATTGGCCATGCGACTGATGCACATGACCGGTAAAGACTTCTCCGGGTGCAGGATCTGTGTGAGAGGCTTGTGATCAGTGATGAGAGTAAAGTGGCGAGCATAGAGATAATTAAAAAACTTCTGTACAGCCCAAACAATGGCCAGTACTTCATTATCGATCTGAGGGTACCTTTGTTCCGTTGCTGTCATTGTTCGACTGGCGTAAGCAATTGGACGTTCTTGCCCGTTGCTGAGCCGGTGTGACAATACTGCGCCCTGGCCGGTCTTGCAGGTGTCCGTGGCCAACAGGAGTGGTAACGCTGGGTCATACTGCATGAGTACCTGGGGCGAGGTTAAGGCGTTCTTGATGTCTTTGTATGCCCTGTCGCCTTCTGGTGTCCAGATGAGAGGGTCCTTGAGCAGCATGTCTCTGAGTGGTCTGTCTCTGGTGGACAAATCGGGGATGAACGAACTGTAGTAGGTTGCTTTACCAAGAAACAGTTGGAGTTCTTCTGGTGTAGTTGGTTTCGGTGCATCACGCACAGCTCGGATGTGTGCATCCGACTTGTGGATGCCTGACGCATCGATTTTGTGGCCAAGGGCTTCCAGAGAAGTTTGAGCGAAAACCCATTAGGCTCGGTTGAGCTTGAGGTTGTGTTGCCGAAACCGTTCCAGAGTGGTGCTGAGGGCCTGCATCAGATCTTCAAAGCTATCAGCAAAAACTATACTGTCATCGAAAAAACTTACGACGTTTGGGAGACCATGCAGGACTGTGTCCATTCGCCGCTGCCAGATAGCGGGGATGTTAGCTGCTCCATATACTGCTCGCGTTGGGCGGATCAGACCGTGAGTTGGCGTGTTAAGCGTGAGAGCATGACTGAACTCATCGTCGACCTCGAGATGAGTGTACGCGTCGGAGATATCCAGATGGCAGAAGAGAGTGGCGCCGCGCATTCGGTTGAACAGATGTTCCACCTTGGGAATCGGATGTTCATCGATGATGATCCGCGGGTTGAGAGTAGGCTTGTAGATGCCTGTGATCCTCAGTTTGCCGTTCTTCTTGGCGACGACGTGCGTTGTCGATGCCCACTCAGAGTAGTCCACTCTTTTGTAGAAGCCAGATGCAATTTTCTTGTCGATTTCCTTGGCATAGACATCGCGGAGGACAACTGGTACGTCTCGAGCTCTGGCGAAAACAGGTGTGGCTCCAGCCTTCAGGTGCATCTTCGCTGGGGGACCTGAGATCTTCCCGGGGGTGTCGCTGAACACATCCTGGTAGCGAGATAGAATGTTGTCGAGCTGCTTCTGTTGTTCCAAGGTCAGAGCCTGCTTGTCTGAAAGCTTGTGTATTGGGTCGGGTTTTGCGAAGAGGTGACCAAAGTCGATCTCCCGTACAAACTCTGAAATCCACTCTCGGCCAAAGAGCGATTCGACTTCATCAGCAACCTCGTAGAGATTCAGGTTCCTGGTTGTGGTTCCGATGGTGGTGCACACTGACGTTTTGCCAATGCATTTAATCGGATGGCCAGTGTAACTGACGAAGTTACGATCGTTTCTCTGCAACACAAAACCTGGTTTGACCATACTTAGCTTTGATTTGCTCATGGTTGAGCAGGGGGCGCCGGTGTCGAGTTCCATTTTGACGGTGGTTCCCTCTATGTTGAGATTAACCAGTGGCTTCGGTGCTGCGTTGACCGATCCGATGACCTCGATTTTGCTGAGGTAGTCCACAACGTCGAGGTTTTCTGCTGCAAGCTCTTCTTCGGTCACATGGTTTGTTATTCGATGTTTCCTCGGTTGCATTGTGGCGGTCGAGGCTGTGATGATGACGTTGTTGAACGTGTCCGTCGGATAGCGTCGGCGATGATTGCCGAGAATTGTTGGAGTTGCTCAGAGGTTAAGTCCGGCATGGTGAAGATGAGTGGAGAACAGTATATCTAACACGCACTTGCGATAAACTTAGTTCGGTGCAAACACTTGCGTTGTGGTTAGAAAGTTCACTCGGTTTAGTTTCCAACACGCACTGCGATGAACGTCGTTCGGTGCAACACTTGCGTTGAGGTTAGAAAGTCACAACGTTATTTATCTTATCCCACTTCTGGCACCACTGTTATATCGTGGGAGATACAAGATAAATAACATACACTTGTTAATATAACACAATGGTTTATTAAACACTAGTCGATACACAACGATACACAATGTGAACTAACTTGAGCGGAACTGACGTCTACAGTCCGCGGGTGCATATATACATAGTAGCAGGAAAGTTCCAGAATCGAATGTTCCAGATTGGAATGTTCTGGGCATAGTGACTAGAATGTTCGTGTTAACTCAAGTAGCCTAAATACACAACACTGACTAGAATGTTCATGTTAACATAGCACTTTCTAGAATGTTCATGTAAATACACAACAGTTCACCTTTTCGTTTCCATTGAAAATGTAACTAAATGTCTGCCATATCGTTGACTTGAGCTTTGTTTCACGCGCTATTGAATATTCACCTTGTTTTATTTTAATAGATAGTTTATCCATGTTGGTAAAAGGGTGTTCATACTCACTGTTGCGGTAACATTCACTAATACGTGAACTTCTCTTTACGCTTGGGGAAAGGGATTGACATTTGGCCGGACATTCCAAGGCAGTCATCATCCTTCTGCTTCTTGACCCATCCATGTTCGCATAGTTGATGTCATAACTCGTGCTTCAGTGCCAAGTTGCAAATAAATCTACAGATAAACCTGGAACCATATCTTCCAGGATAGCTTAGATGGCGAAGTAGCTGACATGAGGAATGTTAATGATGTCACCACGATGAACTAACAAGCTTATTGACAGCATTATATCCCGTTCGAATGGTAATAATGGCAGTGAGAATTGATGGTGATCAGTAGGGCTCGGATTCGAGCATATTTGCATATTTTTTCCCTGAATAGTACACATTGAAAGAAGCCTTTTGGTGGTATTTTCACCTCTCTGGGACCAACAGAATTGAAATTTATCGAGCATATAAATGCATAAAACCGCGGTCTTCAGAATAGAAGCATATAAATGCATATTCTTGTGGTTTTCGTCTAAATAGTTTGTTTTTCTTCGAATTCTCCCCAGAATTCGGGCCCTGACAATCCTTAAGGTTCGAAAACAGAAATAATTATTGAGAAGCCTATCTGGTGCGAATAATAGAACCGCAGGCCTTTAACCTTTTGTGATGTCGTTCTCGTCATTGAAACTTTTATTGACTGATTTAAGAAAATCATTCAAAACTGAAAACATAGAAAATTTCTTGTTGTACAGACCAATGCAGATCTACTTCATTGACTCACCTAATTCTGAACATTTTGTAAATGAACTTTTAAACTCTATCTTTTATAAGAGCACTTCTCTTATATATAAGTTACTTGTAAAACTTGAATGAGAGTATATTGTAGTGTATCATACATACACTTAGAAAATAAAGCTCGTATTTAAAGGTACTGTATGTTATTGGTTTTTTCGTTTCACTTTCCTTTCTATAGTTTTTAACGGTGTTTTTCGAGGATATTCTGCATATTTAACCGCATATAATGGGGGTTTCGAGCATATCTATCGAGCATATAATGGGTTTATAATGTTTTATTCGAGCATATAATGGGTTTTCGAGCATATCTATGGAGCATAAAACACATGCTTTTCGAGCATATCTGGAGATTTTATCGAGCATATCGATCCGAGCCCTGGTGATTCGATATCAAGACCATCTACTACAAACATACGGTACTTGATAAAATGTAGTTGAAAGCATTCGTACGCAATAGATTATAGGAGTATTCCTCTTTTAAGCATGAAGCTGTAGATTGGCTTATCAAATATGTAATTTTATCGTAAGTTTGTACTTTAAAAATTATCCGCAAATTTACTCGAAACATTATCCGCAGCGTATCCGCTATCCGCACAGCCATGCACACTATATCCGCGTGGCGAAAATATTAAGGATATCCGTGGGTTTATCCGCGGATATGCGCATCCGCGCAGGGCTTTATTTATCTGGTATCACTGTCTGTTCCAATACAGTTCACGCCACGGTTTTTGGCCGGGGGTTCATTATTATTATCCTGCTTTCTGTCTTTTATTAGCATTGCAACGCATACCGGGAATAGCTAGTGTCCATAATGTAGTAAAATAATTCACAACCGTTGTAAGCCAGGCCACCTGCCACAACTACTGTACAAAAGAAGTCAGTGAACGGCCCCGGCGCGAGGCCACACACAAATACACACACGTACTGTGAGGTTCATTCTGTGAGGAGGAAGTCATTACAATGAAGCGTAAATATTTTCATTATGCCCCATCTGCTTATTATAGGAGGTAATAGCAGCATTGTTCACTAATAGAGAAGTGACGTACAGCACTGGCACGCACAGTGTCTTAATAAACACGACAAGCCGAGAACTTTCTCGCGCTCTAAGGAAATGGCGTAGCAGGAGACTCCCTGTATAAAATCAAGGGTATTTTTCGGAAATAGGGCAGCTACGGAAATCTTCTCAACTACTTGATGTATAGGATGGGTAGGGTTTCCAGATTTCAAGAATGGAAAAACGGAAGACACGTCCCAAAACATTGTTTTTTTTTAATCAAGGTAGTTAAATGTTGTAATATAATACACATATGTATTAAATAAGCATTACACAATCAAATACACAAAATTAAAACTAGATATTTCTGACATTTCACATAGGACTATGACACCAGCAACTTATAATTTTTTTTCATTTGAACGACCATAATATATTTGTCCGTTTGAAACTCGTTGTGCCATCTCTTGGAGGAGCGTAGTTGGTAGCATGCTGAGTTTCTATGCCCAAGATAGCCGAAGCCGTTGGATTTTTTAAGAGCGTTAAAAATCCCTCAGTATGCCTTCCTACTGAGGGGAAGTAAAGCCGGCGGTCCCATGTCATAGATTTATGGCATGTTAAAGAACCTTCCACTAAGTACACCTATGTGAAGCTGAATTGTATAGGTTAAGAATGTAAACAACGCTCTTAGGATCCAACGTTCGTTGCCAAGAGCCGACTGCGGTGGCGTCTATTAGCTAAGTTCTGAACTATGCCTAGTAGTCGTTGAAGGTGGTGTTTGGCGGCAAAAGTAGGAACTATTTGAAAAATTCAAAGTCTGATCTCTACTAAATTTTGCAACAATATACCTTTATGTGGAAAGCATCTTTTGACCAAACGACAAGGTCATCAGCCCAATAGCTTGCAGATAGCGGCCATGTATGTGTGCAAACCGATTCACCATATCAATTCAAACACGGTGAAACCGAATTGAATAACATTTTGTACAGAAGTAGCACTAGCGAAGGGTACCTCATATTCATGTTTGATATTCGTATAACACGTTGTATTTCAACAAGCTACTACAACCAACATTCAATTATACTCCATGAAAAGGACAAAGAGTTATAACAATACCCATGAATTTAGGAGAAAGTAGGCTATATGTTCTTTACTGAACATCTTGTTAGGGTATGCACTTACCCCAACTCACCTCCTTCTGATAAAATTCACTACAATTTTCGTCATAATTGTCATAAACTAATGGAGCTTCTGTTTCTATCATCTCTCTATTTGATATTCATGACAGAAAGAAATCTCTCCGTAAAAGCACTGGAAGGGAAAATGCTGAGTATTAACTTCACAAGGTCTAAGATATTCCTTAACTTTGTTGCCCCTAATAAATCTACATAACATGTACCCATCTAGGCCTATCTGACACAGACATAGAAATCATTTTATTTTTCAAACTTGCGCCTGTCTCACCAGAAAACAAGCTAGATATTACAATCAATTCTGAAGCGAGACATTTGAAAATTGGTGGGAAATTTAATATATTATCAAATTAACCATCAAGCGGAATATTTGGCGTTCCGTTAAAGATGGAAACGGAACGCGGAACAAAACAAGAAAAAACGGAATTGTTCCGGGTAATATGAAACGTCTGGCAACCCAAAGGGTGAGTGGAGTCAGAACATACGATTCCCCAGGTCAGGAAGCACCGAAAGACATAAACATCGTATAGTAAATGTGGCATGGATTAGGAGGAAACAGGAGCTACACTGCTTGCTACTGTGTACAAGACCGAATCGAAGAAGTGCCACTGGACTGACAGAACAGCCGGTATTCTCCGGGGTAGGTCTCCCTGACAACTGATAAGTGAAGGTCAGTTCCACGGAGGGGAGGTAACTTGCCCAACCAGTTCCCACAGACTAGGAACAACAGAGTTTCGAATATGCTTTCCTCCCCCTCTAAGATACGACATGCTTACGCGACAGCTGATTCGATGTTGCCAGTCTGGACATGGCAAATAGCCTTCCCGAAAGTGCTTGTCGTAACATGGAATTGTTTGAGAACCACTCGCCGTATGCAGATCCACCCCAGACATTATTTCTTCGGTTTCTTTATGCTGCACAGCGTGGTGCAATCCTTAAGTGATAGGACCAATGATTCACCTGCTAGACTTGTTTAAAAATGTCAATAAACCATATTTTAGCCTATTTCCATTCAAAAAAAAAGGCTTATGAGATCACCTTTTGACCGTGTGTATGTATGTATGTGTGTGTCCCCCTAATAACTTCTAAACGGCTGGAGCGATTTCTATGAAACTCGGTAAGGTCATAGCACCATCTTGGCTGACACCGACCGTGCTCTTCAAATTTTATTACGTCTCACCAATCCAACATGGCGGCTGAACGAAATATTTCATCGGCATTCTATATCTCCGAAACTATTACTGATATTACCCTGAAATTTTGTACGGTGATAAAGGGTACTACTAGACGTTCACTTATGTGACTTTCAAAAACCTTTTATCTTCAAAACCAACATGGTGGCCAAGCGAATTTGAAACATTTAAATAGACTTTTCTCACGATTTAACCATCCGAACGCAGTGAAACTTGGTACAGCGAATGACTATACAAATTACGATGCACTGACATATAATTTATTTCAATTGTTTACATTACATTACATAACCTCAAGATGGCGGCTGGGTGAAAAAAAATTAAATTTATATTTGTTGTGTTCTAATCATGCGTTCGAAATCAACGTTTGAATAATGAACGTACACAATAATCCGCATCTAATAGTACATAGGCCTAACTCTATGGCCTATATAAAATTCGACATGGTGACCATCCAAAATATTTAGACGGTTCTCAATATCTAATAATCAATGACAGCAATCAAACTGAATTTTGGTATGTGCATAGCGTATACGCTATGGTATGGGTATAGATGATATAAACATAAGTTCACCTATAGTACGTTTAATAATCTGGTGAGCACAAATTCAACATGGCGGTGACGAGAAAATTGAATATTCAAATGGACGCTTCTCGTGAAACCATCCGAGCGCAGTGAAACTTGGTACGGTATATGCCTATATATATTTTATGTTCGACCCTAACTATTATGTGTCAGAAAACTGTATCATAATGAGGCTCATTGTAACACTATGTTTCATTATGAAACAGTTTCTCCCACCAATCAGAGTTCAAGAAACACTTGTGTGACCAATTAGATAAGGATACCTTCGCGCATGCGCTCAAAATCCAACATGTCTATATAAATTACCGAAAGTGCACCGTCCATATGTTCGCGTAAATAAACTTGTGAATATGACACACGAAGTAGCACTGTACCTTAATATCCTCAAACCCAATTCCTACACAGCGCATTGTATTGAAACGACTTCGGTGACAGTTTCACTGAATACACAATCTGAACATATGGCATTGAAGCACACAGAGCGCATGCGTCGGTTGTCCAGAGAGCTGGAAAACAGAGATATACTACTCACCGCAGCACCCGATCACAACATTCTAGGGACTGAACAGATATTTATGAATATTTATGTTAAAACATATAATAAAGTTATAATTATCGTCGAACATAAACAGTCGTATGCAACTCGCCTATAATGGTAATTAAGACACTCGTATGGAAATTATAAAACTCGCATACGCTCGTTTTATAAAAATACTCGTGTCTTAATTATGGCCATTATAGGCTCGCTGCATAATCCACTGGCATCCAATTCATTTAAATTATTTTCATAACCACAAGATGACGGCTGAGCAAAATGTAAAAATCCCGTTTGTATTTCTTGTGTCCTGATCATGCGATTGAAGTTTGAATCAAACACCTACACAATAATCTTCATGTAATAGTACATAACTCTAAGGGCTTTATAAAAAAAATCCTACATGGTGACCATCTGAAATATTTAGACGGTTCTCAATATCTACGAATCTATTAAAGCAATCAAACTGAAAATGTGTAAGTTGATAGAGGCTATTAATATAAGTAGGATATATTAAAATAGGCTATTTCGTTTTTCTCGGAACTACTTGTTTTTCCCTGCCAAGCCGTGCACCTTTCACTAACCGATTTTCACGTCTATCGGCGCGTCCTGATCTAGGGATTGCTATGTTCCCGGCTGTCCGGTTAAACTCCACCCTCCTTGTATAAATGGCGGTGGGAATATTCCAATTGGGGAGAAATTTATATGGCAATATTCCTGTTCCTGATCAGTTTCATTTCTCTTTGAGTGTGTGTGTGTGAGGGAGGGGGTAGGGGGGGGGGGGGGGGCAAGGAAGGGCGGGGATTATTCCCAGTATTTTCTTTACTTAAGCGTTGACCCATATTGTCCCGGCTAATTTCTCACTTTTTATCTAGCTTTATCTCAAAAACTAATAACCTGCTCTTTCAAGAACATTTCCATCTGACCAAATTAAACTAACGTATTTATTTTTGATGTGTAACATCTTTCCACTCGGTAGCTGGACATTTTTGTGGGAGTGATTTTGGAAAAGGGACGGAAATGGATGGGACGGAAGTGCATGGGACGGAAACAATGAGTGCGCGTGATGGCGGGGATCGGTGCAGCGACCTACTGTAGGCCATGTGGCTATGGCGAATGTATATTGCATACAGTTTAGTTCAAGGTTTGGAGACCCCATTTAAGATATTACTAAAATAAATCAGCTTCAAGTTGTCGTTCTTTGGAGTGAAAATATTTATTTTATCATAGGCCTATTTGCTGAAAACAATAAAATTACGATTTATTAAATCTTCATACTTTTGCTTTCTTATTTAATGTAAGCACTCGATGTACTGTCGGCCACGTGGCTATGTGGAATCTATATTGCATCAACAAACACTCCAAACAACGTAGGAATTCAGTAAGTTGTATTAACGCCGACTACTAACAATAATTGAAACTTCGTTGGTCTAAACATATCACTGGGAGAAACACATTTAATATACCTTCCGCACACCTAATTTTTAATCGCGCCTATACATGGCAGTGCGTTGATCGGCAAAACGAGGCCATTTTCAATAATATCGCAGGCATGGGTTCACTAACTGGCCGGTATAGGGCGCAGCTCGCATCAAGTAGGCAGTGGATTGCTTCCACCACGGAAAATAACAATTATGATTCATTACGGTCAGGATTTGGCAGTGGAGTTTTACAAGTACCGTAGTTATTTCAATAACCAACAGAGTTCCCTGTCAACGAGGGATTTGCGCTCCCGGGACACACATAGCAGGATAACATATCACATGTTACACATCATATGCGACTACTGTAAGGCTCGTATATTTTTAAATATAATTTATATTAAAATACATATTTTATAAAGGTGCACCCTAAAGAGTGAATTTTACAATCCCTGTTTAATATTTTGCTCACAGCTTCTAACTCGTGATTGTTCCCTACTATATTCACTGTTTGACTTTCCTCACAAGGGAAACTTATCTTGAAACTTTGTGTACGCAATTTTTGTGCTATAAGAGGACAACGTGAAGAAAATCAGCTGCCAGATTGAACTGCTCTGGTGGGTCCCAGGGGTATTGGCATTGTATCGCTCACCGTGAACACGATGGGAAGCTGCAGCAAGTCTGCAGATCGCAAGTTCGAATCCCGCATTGACAGTGGCTATCCTGAACGTGGGGGATATTTTCGGGGTTTCTACACACTCCCTCCAGGTGAATGAAGTAGTAGTTTCCTTATATTAAGTCCCATAGCATCTACCGCATTCCCGACTCCAATACAGTAATCACAGCTACACACGCTACTACATTTCTTTCTATTATTTTCTAATTTGTTAACTTTTAAAATGGCGTGGAAATCCAGTAGTGGATTTTCTTGGATCTCCATATGGAAATTATGTCCTTTCGGGTGGAATTATACATTAGAAACGATGCCAAAGAAAAGTCCGCAGGTACTAAATCCAGTGAATAGGGATTTATTTATTTATCGTATGGATTTTAGTGCCGGGAGCGTCCGAGGACATGTTCGGCTCGCAAGAGGGTGTAGCTGCTTCAAGCGGACACCGCTAGGGTGAGTTTACAAGTCCCGTTCAATTTCAAGTAGTTCCAACTTTCGCTACCAGATGCCAATGATACCCAGTGGTGAACTTTGTGTCTTTGATAGAGCGTTACAACGATATCTAACCTAGAAATTTAGCCCCACACAAGTTTAGTCTGTGAAAGGACCTTTTACATGCCATAAATCTATGACATGGGACCGCCGGCTTTACTTCCCCTCCTAAGGAAGGCATACTGAAGGATTTAACGCTCTTAAAAAATCTGACGATTTCGGCCGGGTTTGAACCCGCTATCTTGGGCACAGCAGTTCAGCATGCTACCAACTACGCCACCGAAGCGGTGAATAGGGAATTTGGGGTACATCAGCTTTCTTTTAACAGTCTGAAAAGCAATGTTGCCACGGTGTAACTTCCGTCTCTTGTTTAAACTCGCGATGAGGTCAGAAACTTTGCAATCACTGTCTCCTATCATCTTTTTAAATAACTTTTAATAAAATTTCTACAATGGTATCTAGTGAAATGACGGTCTGATTTGCGTCAACTGTTATTTTAGTTACAATGAGTTGTTCGTGAAGAACTAATTAGCCTATTTTCATACACCTTACTTATGTTAATTGCCTCTTTCATCATAGAAAATTTCAGTTTGATTGCTGTAAAGAATTCGTACATATTGAGAACCGTCTAAATATTTCAGTGTTCGCCATGTTGGATTTTTATAAATTTAGCCCATAGAGTTATGTAATTTTAGTCTACATGAAGATTATTGCGTAGGTGTAGCCTATTATTCGAACTTCAGTCGCATGGTTAGGGCGCAAGAACAAAAAAGAGATTTTAAAATTTCACACAGCCACCATCTTGTGGTTATGAAAACAATTGAAATAAATTAGTTGGCAATGGATTGACATTTGTATAAGCATTTACCGTTCAACGTTTCACTGCACTCGTATGGTTAAATCGCCAGAAAAGTCTATTTAATTGTTTCAACTTCGCTTGACCGCCATGTTCATTTTGTACTTAACAGGTTTTTGAGAGTCACATAGATGAACTAGTAGTGCCCTCTTATTACTGTACTAAATTCCAGGGTGATACCAGTATTAGTTTCGGAGATATACATTGCCAGTGAAATATTTCACACAGTGGCCATGTTGGATTGCTGAGATGTAATAAAATTTGAGGGCACGTTCGGGATTGGACGAAATAGTACTATGACCTTACCGAGTTGCATTTAAATCGCTCCAGTCGTTTAGATTTTATTATGGGGACACACACACACACATACTCACATACACGGACAAAAGGTGATATCGTAAGCCTATATTTTTTTCCATAAATGAAAATAGGCTAAAATATTGTACTGTTGACGAAATGGCTGACAGTCTCATGAAAATATATACCGACATTCTAGCGTATGTATGATCTTACAGAACATGCGGCGGTTGGTATCAATTCTTTCTCTTATTAATGACAGTGGGAATGGAAGTCTGACGTATCATTACGGTGCTAATTTCGAGCCGACACGAATGCCTCGTGCTGGCAGGATCATTTCCTCGCCCTAATTGGAGGAAGGCGTGGTCTGCAGAGCTCTCTGGTGCCTGTCTTATCGAGCAAATGTTTGATCAAAGTTGGACTCGCGGGCACGGGGCACGCCACCATCGCTGATTTGATTACTCCGCACGCTACCCTGTCACACAAGTCACAACACCAATTATAAAGAACATTCCCCTTTCCCTAGGGTTGTGCGCCACTTCTCTTAATCTAAAGTAGAATTCAAAAAATTATTCAGTTAAGAATTTCAAGGAAGGGGAGGTTGAAAGATCTACCTGTGCTTAACCGTTAAATTTACGATATTTTAATACAGATTATAATCATAATTGAGGTTGTCCAACTAAGGGCCACGTAAATAACTCTTCATGATTTCAGTTTTCTTTGGCGCCAGAACTCTTTCATTCTCTTGCTCACAGCTTCTTTCTTTTCAGCTGTCCAAAGTTGATTCTACTTGGTCGCTGTTTCTGGCTCTAGGAACCCCTCAAATGTATATATAAGGTGCGTTCAAAAAGTAACGAGCCGGAGGCATAATTACAGAAACCAGTACCTGTATATTAGAAGTATTGGCCCTGGCTTTTGAGGCACTTGTCCCACTGTGACACGAGGCGGTGAATGGCTGTCTCATAAAATTCCCTGGGCTGCGATGTGAACCAGTTCCGCACGTACAGCTTGACGTCGGCGTCCGAGATGAATCGTTGGCCCCGCAGAGCTCATTTCAGGGGACCAAACATGGCGTAATCACAGGGAGAGAGGTCTGTACTATATGGAGGGTGGCCGAGAACCTCCCATTTGAATGTCTGCTGGAGTGCCGCGACTGTGTTGGCCGTATGAGGTCGTGCATTGTCTTGGAGCGACCACGGCGGCTATGGCGTTCACTGTCACTCGGCGGTCCTGGGTAATGAGTGTATCAACCAGCTGGACGTTGTCATCGGTAATGCAGAGGGGTGCCCCAGTCCGGGCATCATCGGCTAACGACACCCGTCCTTCCCTGAAGCGCTTGTGTCGCGCCTTGACCCTTGCAAGGGACATGCAGTTTTCGCCGTACACTTGTGACATTCGGCGATGAATGCCTGTTCCCCCTACTCCTTCCGCTGTCAGAAATCGAACAACACCTCTTTGCTCTTCGGTTGACGCTTCCATGTCACTGTTTGCAATGCGACTGGTAGCGTTGGACGATTGATGCATGCTGCTGCTCGCTTTGTATCGTCACGTGACGTGAACGCGTGCCCTCTAGTGACGGGCTGTGACCTTCCACGCTCTGGTCAGAACCACACCTCGTTACACACGCCACGATTAGCCGATGTAGTCACCGGTTTGCGCATTTCAGCCTCCGGCTCGTCACTTTTTGAACGCACCTTATATCTTATTTCTGAAAGAGGTTCTGTTGTGGATGTCTTGATCAGTGATGTTCATTTATTGTAGATCCTTCTTGGTGTTAGCAAATCATTTTCATAAGAGTTGCCTTTTCTATTGGGCTTGTTGAAGTGGTTAAAAGTTTTCTTAGTGAGTCTGTCGTCAGGAATTCTTGAAACATGTCCAAAGAATTTAACCCTTCGTTTTCTTATGGTATCTGTGATTCTGCTGCATGTTTTATATACTTCTTTGTTACAATGGAATCGGTATGTGTCACCCCATTTTTTTGGTCCGAGAATTTTTCTTAAAACTTTTCATTCCTTTTTTTTCATTTTTTTTCCTTCAAATTCTTCAATTTCTTTTTAGTCGTTAGTCGTAAGCATTCCGAAGTATTCCGCCAAACTCGGGGAGAATTACTGATTGATAGTGTCGTAGTTTAGTCGTAATAGAAATAGCTTTCTTGTTGTATGTGTTTCTTGCAATACAGATAGCCTACAGACAACTATCAGTATAAAACTATAGGCTACACACGTACAGATCCCTGCGGTCTGGATATGGTTCCCGGCTCTGCCAAGAAATCTCAGTCTGATCTGAGGGCTGGAAGGGGCTGCACTCAGAATCTATAAACACCTAAGGACACGGGGTTGAAGTGGCGATGTTCAAACCACTAAATCCAACAATTAATAATAATAGTAATAACAATAAAAAGGATAATAATACACAGACGCTATTGGTTGGTTGGTTCCTTAGTTTAGGGGCTGCGACAACGCAGTCATGTAGCCTCGTGTACTTTGGGTGTGTTTAGAATCTGTCTGATAACCGGTGTTAATTGTGATGACTGTATTAATGTGTGTTATCTGTTTTTTAATTCAAGTAACGACTGCAGACTTTTGAATTTTTCAAATAGTTCCTACTTTTGCCGCCAAACGCCACAGTCAACGACTACTAGTTCAGAACTTAGCTACCAGACGCCAACGCAGTCGGCTCTTGGCAACGAACGTAGTAACCTAAGAGCGTTGTTTACATTCTTAACCTATACAAATTAGCTTCACACAGGTGTAATTAGTGGAAGGTTCTTTAACATGCCATAAATCTATGATATGGGACCGCCGGCTTTACTTCCCCTCCGAAGGAAGGCATACTGAGGGATTTTTAACGCTCTTAAAAATCCGACGACTTCGGCTGGATTTGAACCCGCGATCTTGGGCATAGAAGCTCAGCATGTTACCGACTACGCCACCGAAGCCGCCTCAGACGCTATTAAGTGTATTTTAAAAATGAAGTATGTGCCGTCGGCAACTACCAAACCAAGCATTTGTCTTCTTATTAAAGGATTATTATTATTAGTAGTAGTAGTAGTAGTAGTAGTAGTAGTAGTAGTATTATTAGTATTATTTATATTTGAATTGAGTCTCTAAGGACTTCATATTAACAATCATTTTCATTTGTGTCTAGATCTTGTTCTTCTACCGGTCCTAACATCCTCCCAGTATTTCTTGAGTCCATCGATCACTGCCTTCTTTCGTGCTTCTGGTAGAAGACCTCTCCGCCTACTGGGCTCAAATTCCGCTTTAAAATTTTGATAGTTTTTAACCATTTGCCGAAATTCAAATCTGTCGAGGATTTTCGTTTCTGGAATACCAATTTGCATCAGGTCTTGCTCACATTCTTGGAACCGTCTCCATTTCGTTGCCTTTGGCTTTGTGAAATTCCAGATTTGCTTAGTCAGTCGGTCATCAGACATACGGAAGATGTGCCCGTAGAACAACAATCTTTTCTTTTTGATGGTTGATATTATTGGTTCGATCTTGGTGTATCAATCGTACCTGGCCATCAACCCATCTGTTGCCTACAATCTTCCGTAATGTCATTCGTTCTCGTTTTAATAATTTATCATTTTATCCTTGTCTACACTAAGTCAGAGTCACCGAAGCAAACAGCCTAAACTTGGCACCTATAATCAACGCCTTCTTATTATAGATGTTTTGCGTCAGATGGAGCGCCCGGTCTATTTTCTAGATCCTGTCATTCATGGCTCATTTTTAGCCTACTTTTCACATTTTGCAAAAATGAGGAAAAAGTAGACTTATGAGATCGGGCAAATGTGTGTCTGTCTGTCTGTATGTCCTTCTGTCTGTCTGTCTGTCTGTCTGTCTGGCTGGCTGTGTGTGTGTCCCCCCCCCCCTATCAACTCCTAAACGGCTGCAGCAATCGAAACAAAATTTGGTAGGAGTAAAGATCTATACCTGAATATCTCACGGCCATATTTGAAAATGATGTCAGTGCAACCAACTGCTAAAAAATCGCAATTGAAATTTTTTGAGCTCCATGTTGGATATCATGGAAAGTATGAATGGGAGCTATTTCAAAATTGGCACACGTACAGATCATAATATTTCAGTTCAATTTCCAGGAGGCCAAACATGGCAGTGTTGCCAAAATGATTATAAGCCTCCTGATAGGTCCAATTTTTAAATGCATATAACGTCTACACTATCAAGCGGAATTCAACCAAATTTCGTATGTTGTATGTGTACATAACCAGATATGACTGAGCGTATTCTTAAAACCTACCAGGGCTGCCAACTGTTAATAAATGCTCCTAATTTATTTTATCCAAATACCAATATATCAGAAAATATGCAAGCCGACAGCTTTAAACTATGCACACGTATAGTACCGGACATTCTATATTAATTTGGAGTAACTTATATACGTCAGTGCTACCAACATGATTCTAAGCCTGCTGACAGGTCCAACTTTAAATACATGTAACTTCCATACTATCATTTGGATTTCAACCAAATTTCGTATGTGCTATGTGTACCATAACAGATATGACTATGCGTATTCTAAGGAGCAACCAGGGCTGCCAACTGTTAATATGTGCTGTCCCTATTTTTGTTACCCTAATATCAATATAACTTATCAGAAAGTATGCAAGCCAATAGCTCTAAACTTTGCACACGTATAGTACCTGGCATTCTAGACGAATTTAGAGTAACTAATATACGTCAGTGCTGCCAACATGATTCTAAGCCTGCTGATAGGTCCAATTTTAAAATGCATGTAACTTCTATACTAACTAATGGATTTCATTCAAAATTGGCACAACAATAGATCATATTATTTCAGATTATTTCTGACCAATACATGCATGACATTGTTGCCAACATGATTTTACGCGCGCTGTTAGATCCAATGTTTAACTGCATGTAACGTCCATGCTATCCAGTGGACTTCAACCAAATTTTGTATTTAGTACCGTAAGAGACGGAACTAAGAATATATTCAGTAATCAGGCCTGCCAACTATAGTGCTCAATTAGGATACATTATGCCAGGTATACAGTATTTCGAACTAATTGGAAATTTCGATATTAGCAACTTAATTTCGTCATTATTCTAGATAGGTTCATATTCTGTAGAATAATCACTGGCATGAAAAGTAGGCTGTATAGTTCTTCACGGAACTTCTTGTTTCCATGTGAATTGACTGTTCCAGCCGAGCTGCTCGCCAGTGTGCAGTGGAGTACTCGCCGCCTTGCGTGAGTAAACCTGCAACATGCAATATAGCTCTACTGTGGGGACTGCTGTCACTGCACGGTGGATACATCAAGACTGGCAGGAAGTGCATGGACTAGTTTTATGACCTTCGCCCAGTGACCTATTGGCTATCACCCACAGTCCCTCTCTAACCGTACTCCGAGCATCACTGCTGACTACTCACGTGTACACATACTCAAACTCGTGGATTTGGAACAGCCTGACTTAGGTTCATGCAACAACTTTTTTTTTCTTTTTATCATTTTAAATGCTATAGTCGACTTCGTCGTTATATTACGGCGACGTCACGAAATGTACCGAGAATGCACTGAAGTGTGTGACGTCATAGTACCGCTTGTTGCATGTGTACTGAGTTCACTGGTGAGCTCTGGCGTTACGAGACGGCAACGACACGGCGAGCGTGACGTCATCCAGCCAGCTCCCTCCTTTCACCGCGCGCTCCAGCTCCCTCATGACTTGTAACTTTCTAGCGTTCTGATTGTTTCTTGATCATCTAACATGTCAAGAGTCTTTGTCTTCGAGCGAAGCAAGAAGCCTCCAGGCTTTCTAGCATTTTTCAGCATTTGTAGCATTTAAAATGATATTAAGTCCAGTCTTTCAGACCGACTGTCTCTTTTTTTTTTTTCCTCTGCCTGGAGTTTCCTCTCTCTCCAATATTCCTTCATGCGTTCCCTGGCGTGTTTCCTTTGATCTTCTGTCCAAGTTCGTCGACTACTCTTAGGTCTTCCTCCATCTTGAAACCCTACCAATTTTTCACTTTACACTTAAATTCTCTTCTTTATAGCATTTGAGACTCTGTGATGTTCAACTTTTCTAAATCTTTCCTAACTTCCTTAGTCCACGTTGGAGTGGTCTAATTCTTCATGAGATAGTCGTTTTTTTTTTAAATCTATGTTTGTGCATTTTGTATAGATGTCTGAGGAATGTCAGCCTCCTCTTCCGCAGAGTATCTGAGATCCTTTCCATGTTTTGGTAGACTTCTCTGTTGCTTCGCAGTTTCCATCCATCTTCAGTCCGAACTGCATCCATGATTTTTCTTAGAATTCTCGTTTCCAGGACTTCTAGATTTTCAAGGCTATAGTTAGAGCCCTGCGCGGATAAACAAACCGTATCCGCATCCACCCCGCATCCGCACGTTTGGTATCCGAATCTACTGTCATAAAAAATTATATATTTAATTTATCAGATAAAGCTTGAGCAACACATTTAGACATTTGAGGCTGTGTGTGTCATGTGTTATGTTTAAAATGAATAGGCTACTATACAACCCTTTACAGTTTAGTTAGAGTCTCAATGACATAATTTGAATGAGATTAGCTCAAATCATCATTTTAAATTTCTGTCATGGAAAAAACGTAACGGAAAAAATATGATATGTCATAAACATCCGAGTCCTAGTAATGATATTCTGCAACTTCGGATTGCATTCTAAAAACTATCCGCAAATTGACTCCAAACATTACCCGCACTTATCCGCCTTCCGCACAGCCATGCAAACTATATCCGCAACGCGAAAAATGTTGCGGATATCCGCGGGTAATCCACGGATATCCGCATCCGTGCAGGGCTCTAGCTATAGTTCATCGAACTATTCCGTTTTTACTACAGTGTTATAATGCCTTATTTTGGTATTCCGGGAGATGCACTTCTTGTTGTAGATATTATTTTTGTTAATCCATATGCTGTTTAAATTTTTAGAAATCGATCTCCAACAGCTGCTTTTTCTAACACATTCTCTTATATGAGCTCTCCCAGGTACTTGAGCTTTTTGACCCTTTCAATCCATCCTATCTCAGTGTCAAGCCATTTTGGTCCATGCTTGTCGTTTGTCTTTTCAACTGAGATCCATAGTCCTGTTTGGCTAGCAATCTTTTCCAAGAGGTTGTTTTGTATGGTTGCTTCCTCCGTGGTTTCCGATAGTACTGCAAATCATCTGCAAACGCCAGGCAGTTGACTTTAATTCCTACCAACTTTCTCCCAAGGCAGATTGGGTTTATTCCTCGACTCCCCAGTTCCGAGTTCCAAATTCTCACAATCTTTTCTAGGACACAGTTGAATAGGATTGGTGATAGGCCATCCCCTTGCCCCACTCCTGTCTAAATTTCGAACGGACGAGAGAGCTCTCCCATGAGCATCATCCAGAAGGTTGTGTTTGTTAGGGTCTCTTTGACTATATTTGCTAGTTTAGTTTTGGTTCCAAATTCCCTTATGATCCTGTCCAAGGTCTCTCTGTCCACTGAATCAAATGCCTTTTTAAAGTCTATGAAGGATACAACAATGCTCTTATTATTCAGCATTCTATGACAGATCATTGATTTTAAGTTGACGATCTGCTCAACACAGGAGCTTATTATTATTAATATTATTGAATCGTTTTGGCCTTCTGTGAACCCTTTAAATAACTCTTCATGACTTCATTTTTCTTTGGCGCCAATATTCCTCAATTCTCTTGTTTGCAGCTACTTTCTGTTCATCTGTCCAATGTGTTATCTTCCTGGTCGTTGTTGCTGGCTCCTGGAACCCATCAGATGTGTCTGAATGTGGCTCTGTCCTGGATGTCTTCTTCTGTGTGATGTGGATTTCTTGTCTTGGTGTTAAACTATGTCTGGCTTTTTGTTAAAATGGACGATGATTTTTTTAGACAGCCTGTCGTCGCTCATTCTCGAGATAGAAATGTGTATCGTACTGAGAGGGATCATGTACACTCTAGAGTTTATTTTAGTAAAGAATATATCATCATTTTCCTACCTTAGGACATTGTTGATTTAACTTAGGCCTCATGGGCAACACATTAGCCACCATGAATGCACATTGGCCATCGTAAACTATATAGCCTTAGTGTTTACCACCGTATTGAAATATATTTCATCAAGTAACACCAGTTACTATTGAGAAGTAACCAACTCGGTGTTGGCAACCATGCGACTGATCTTATTCCCAGCTCTGCACACCACTGTGTTAACATCATTGTTGACAACCAAGCAACTGACCTTATTCCCAACTCTGCCTACCACGGTATCACCATCATTGTTGGCCAACATGCGACCAACCTTATTCCCAACTCTGCTTACCACGGTATTACCGTCATTGTTGGCAACCAAGCGACTGACTTTATTCCCAACCCTGCCTACCACGGTATCACTATCATTGTTGGCCAACATGCGACCAACCTTATTCCCAACTCTGCTTACCACGGTATTACCATCATTGTTGGCAACCATTCGACTGACCTTATTCCTAACCCTGGATACCACCCTATTAGCATCACCAATTGGCGACCTAGCCGAGCTCAATCTCCACTCTGCTTTCTTCACTCTCCTCTCGTAAAATTATTCTGTTCTTCCTCGCTATCGTGCTTAATGTGCAATAACTAACTGTTATAGCAGCCATTGACTTCTTCTTCTTCTTCTTTGCGGCATGCTAATGTACGAACTGTAATCCCACGTTTCAAGCTACTTTGAATTTGAAAGATAGATATCTGGCTTTAGTTTTGGACTGTCTGTAGGAGGCAGACCCTATCG
Source organism: Meconema thalassinum (assembly GCA_946902985.2). Lineage (NCBI taxonomy): Eukaryota > Metazoa > Arthropoda > Insecta > Orthoptera > Tettigoniidae > Meconema > Meconema thalassinum. The sequence goes on from OX336393.1 coordinate 420,036,385, forward strand.
TCATTACAGTCTACAAAAGTACTTTATGGTCCCAAAGTGATCCTTATAGACATGCGTGCTTGCTGTAAGGAAACGGGAGGTGCACTATCAGCCCTTCAATAATAATTGTACAACTCAACTGGTAGAGACTCCCTGTAATTTGACCATGTTGAATGGTGCTCGGCAGTTCGCGTGATCTAAACGACTGCGCCATACATTTCTCTGTTCTAAACAGACTGCGGAAAGTTTCCACGACACCGTGTGTATTTCTTGCTAGCCCTCATTATTCCCATTTCTGCCAAGTCAGGGATTATGCGGGATGAGCCTCGTTGCTGACAGTTAGCAAGGTTTTACAAGCTAAATTTTCCAGTGATTTCTGACTCAAAGAACTTGTTCTGTTTTGATTTGAAATTATATTCACGTTTAATTTTTAAATTATAATAATAGGCCTGATAATAATAAAAATAATAATAACAATAATAATAATATCGTATGGCCTCGGTGCCGGGTGCAAGCTTTGCAATTTGACACCCAGAGGGAAGCTTGCATGTCGAATTTCCTTGTTCCTTGAATCACTATGAAAGTCAAGGAGGTTAGATATCTAATCTCCTTGAACACTATAGCGCTTTCTAGTAGAGAAATGAGGAACTTTGTGTTGGCGGAAACTCCCGAGATTAATTTTGCCATTATGAATACGGCCTACTGAATTCATATGGGTTCTTTGACATGCCAACATCGTATGACATGCGTGTCGTATTTATGCCGCCTTTAAAAAAAAAAACACATACAACGGCCAGGAGCGAACCTGCAATCTTGGGGTTAGTAGACCGACACGCTATCCACTCACCCACCGTGGCAAGCTATAATAATAATTATTATTATTAAAATTAGGAAAATTCTTGGTCCTAAGTTCAAAGATGGAGGTTACAAGCTCTGGAGTAATTCAGAAATATAATCCCACACTGAAAGGATTTCAAGTGTAATCCGGAAACGGTGAATACAATTCTATGCCCACCTCCTCAGAATGACAGTCAGTAGATTCTCCAACCGTCTATTATCATACTTCCGAGGTTTAAAGGTGATGCCTCTTTGGCTGGTGAATGTGGATAAGAACTTGTTAAAGTTTGACATTTCTGAATCAGATATCTCACTCAGAACCCCATTGAAACAAAACTCCGTCAGGTTCATCAAGAGGAAGTAAAACCCAGCATGAGATATGTTCACTCGGATGAATGGAAGAAATCCCATTCCGAAAGGATGAAGGCGTGGTGGGCTAACAAGAAGAAAAACAATTGAGATCTCGCGGTCCCTACTGGCCACAACGATGAAAGTATAAGCATAGCGTATAGAAGAGAAAGTGACGCGACTTGTGGAGTTTGTATGGTCCAGCCGCTAGGTGGCTCTAGCGTCGGCTAGCGCTGAGTGAGGACGGTATCAATACAAGCAGTTAAATGTTACTTTTCAGTAACTGAATGTTATCAGCTTACACTACGTTGTATTAGACAAGATGATTCAAATATAAAATTCTCCGCACTGAGTATATACAACGCTAACGTCCGTTGTGTTAATTATGAAACATCAGATTTCGTCATAGGTTCATATAATAAGGAAATAAAACATTTTGACGGGGGTCAAAATGTAACTGAATGTGTGAAAATCGTAAAGCTACAGACCATTCACTACTGCACAAATAAAGTAAATATAATATAATACAGTATAATGACAAACTCACCCATATAACTTATAGCTCTCAGTTGTCCAAAGCTTTGGACAGCTTACGCGATGATTTTCCAGACTTAGAAGTTGACTGCTCTTTCCTGATTTCTTTCGTACGAAAGAAAAAGCGCACTTCATGAAATGAAAAACGAGTTTTCCAATAAGGTCCAGTTTATGTTCCATACACCATCAAAAAATCACGGCCCTAAAACAATCTCATCAATGCTGTCCTAACACTCATAAAATATATCAACCCACAAATTTGAAAGGGAAGATAATTCCATTTCAACGACTACTTCGACCTGTAAAAGAATGTTGAAGACACTGTCAGACGGTTGAGTTAGGTAAGTAAGGGCATTTATTGTGCCAAAGTCCTTTATATTAGTGAAAGTTGCAGCTGTTGTGTCCGACGGCCTTTTCACTTTGAAGGGTTGTTGCACACTTCACACAGCTGATCCCTTTCCTTAGTTGCTTGACAATATACCCGGCTAGATAGTGTGGGAGTGCACCAGGCTTCAAACTCCATCTCATTCTCTCCATTTCGACTGTCTTTCCTTCTATAATGAAAGTATCCGTTTTTATAAGGAAATTATCGGAGCAATGTTTGTCACATAGCCTGCATATGACTTACTAGACAATTTAATGTCTTTCCTCGGAAAGGCCTTAGCCCATTTAAATAAATCATCTTCGGCTTTTGGAGGTCTAAAAAAGTGCCTACCTGTTGCAGATGACTTGTCGTATCCAGATCGGCACCCGGGAACAAAACAACACGGCATATTCACTTACACAGTTTTGTTTGACGAATCTTACCAGGTTATAATTCACTCGACAGCACAAACGTAAAGAAATAAGTGTAAAGGCTTACAAATACTAAACACACCAGTGTCATAACGTATGTATTATTTCACTATCGCTTCTTGATCGCATACACTTTTCAACACCAAGAAATAAGGACTAAACACGGCAGCATTTCCATGTTTTCAAACTCGCGAGCGCTTAGAAAGTGTCTCCAGCCAGCCACAACCAACCGCTGCGCAGTCTACCGGCGGGCGCAGCAACTACCCATACTAAAGATACGGCAAACTCGGGAGTCGGCACACTTTCTCTTCTAAACGCTATGGTATAAGTAATAATAATTAAGAAAATCTCTTATTAAAGACATAGAGAAGCAAGAGAAGAACTTATTGCGGAAAATCTGGGAATCTGGATAAACGGAAGTCTCAGGAGCTATATCATCGCTCTGAAAGGATCACCGACACATTCAGGAAAAGGCGATTGAAGCTCTATGGCCACATTCTTCGCATGATCAATGACAGACTGACGTAGAGGATTCTCAACCTTGTTCTCTCAATGAAAGTAAGACCAACTGGCTTAAGGGAATAGAGGAAGATCTTCAGGTCTTAGAGGACGATTGATTGAGCACGGGTACGCCACGAGACGTCCTACCATTCTGGAGCAGCTGAAATGTAACCTGCAACACACGCGCCTTGTTACTCAGTGATTCCAACCTATTAACAAGTTGTTCCGTGAAGAACTATAACGTCCATTTTCATATATCCTACGCATGATAATTGACTCTATCAACATACAAAATTTCAGTTTGATTGTTGTAATAGATTCGTAGAGATTGAGAACGGTCTAAATATTTCAAATGGTCGCCATGTTGGATTTGTATTTATGTATATGAATATATGAAGATTATTGTGTACGTGTGGTATTCCAACTTCAATTTGCTGTACCAAGTTTCATTACGTTTGGTGGTTAAATCGCGAGAAAAGTATATTTAAAAGTCTCAACTTCGCTTGGCCACCATGTTGGTCTTGTAGTTATCAGGTTTTTGAAAGTCTCATAGGTGAACTTCTAGTAGTGCCTTTTATCTCCGTACAAAATTTCAGGTTGACATCGGTAATAGTTTCGGAGATATTTAATGCTCGTGAAATATTTCGCACGGCCGCCATGTTGGATTGGTGAGACGTAAAAAAAATGAAAAAATCATAAAATGAAAATAGGCTAAAATTATAGGACTACTATTTTCATGACTTAACAATAATTCAAGATGTCACTCTTACCCAACGTGGTACTCTTGCCTCATCTCCCCCTACTTCGATCATCACAATGGCACAGGTTATCAGAAAGTTTCCACATACACCAAAGTACATGGGGCTACATGACCGCGATGTCGCAAATGCCCTAAATGAATGATTAAACAAGAACACCCTGGTGTGGCACCTTCTGCTTGAATAAAAGCCCTAAGTTTACCAGTAATATAAGATGTATATTATCTAGAAATTTGGCGGTTGTTAAGATGAGCCCGTTAACCGGAAGAGGATTTTCAGCACGATCATTCGGGCGGTGTTCGTCTTGATGTGCCGCCATGTCCTGTGGTATCCAGGCGTGACCGGCTCCGCTAACAGCGGCACGATCAAACACAACATGTGCCACAATTCATAATGAGAACAGGCCCCCCAAGATCATCGGCAGCTCTGGTCTCCACCCACAGTCTAATGCGTATCGCTATTTTATTGAGAAGGAGAAGTTACGCGCACTAAGGCGCAATGCCGATGGGATACGCTGCTCTAGACCCTACTGTTGGCCATCCTTGAGATAGGCCTAATGGTATTATGTGTCTTCAATTTAATATGAAGCAAAAATATTAACCATGGTGGCTAATGTGTTTAATAGACATATTAATTGAGCACTGAAAGACACCTATACTGCTTATTGTAACATGTTTTCATTCCTTCATTGGGGTGTTCATCAGCATTGCTATAACATACCTATACTGTGCACTAAATAGGGAATTAGGCCTATTTACGCAAAATAAAACTTCTCAGTTCATACAAATTTGCAACTCTAATTAAGAGAGCAACTGTTGTTTTCATAAAAAATATTTTACTGAATGTTGAGAGAGGAATTTCTATATTTTGAACGATGTAATACTTCATGCAATTATCTTGCGTGGAAGGGGTCTTTTCTACCCCATTGTTTGGTGAATGATTATCTCACTTTTTCGAAAAATACTTCAATTCTGAAAATAAACATAGGCCTACATGTCACAGTTATTCATAAAAAAGGCAAGTAAATGAGATGCTTAAATAACTATGCAACATTCACAGCATATAAATGTTTATATTCCAATAATAATTGTGAGCAATAATGTGGCAAGACTTCCTAATTTACTTGTTTTTATTTATTTCCGACGTTTCTAACGAAATGCACCCGAAATATAGAAAATTATTTCAAGGAATACATTTATTTCAAAATACACCGGTAAGAAAATGAATCGGTTACAACTGCTTCACAATTAATTTATAGATCAGGACTAATATAGAAGCAAAAACATTATTAGTTTTTTAATTATTATTTTTATTACTATTATATTAAATACATTTTGAATTAAATTATTAACTATGATGGATAATGTGTTTAATAGACATATTATTATTATTTAGCGTATGGCAACAAGTTAGATACATAAAATATACACAAATAGGCCTATACTGTACACAGACAAGAAACATGTTTCCCGGGAGCAAGATTAATTATATTGCAATGTCAAGTTGGCTGATCCACTGTATGGCTTCCTCTGTTGGCCAGGGCCGTGGAGAGCGGCGACGGGCCCTGGGGCTGGAATTTCCCGGGCCCCCCTCTATAACCAAACTCTGTAAAATTAATTTATAATCCTCGTAAATTTGAACAAACTGTTTTTGCGCTTTTTTGTGTACAAAATGGTCATCACGAAAGCAATTACAAGAACATAAAAATCAGCAAGCAATAATAATAATAATTGTAGCATGCTGAACTGCTATGCCCAAGATCTCGGGCTTAAGTCCGGCCGAAGTCTTCGAATTTTTAAGATAAAAGTTTTGGTTGAACGGCGATCACACATCACTGTACATTAAAAAAAGCAAAATATATTTTCATATTAACCTCAGGTATACGCATACGTAAGTCAAGTTATTTATTATGTGCTATCATTAGAGTGCAGCTGATCAGTGATTATTTTCACAAAAGAAGAAAATGTGAATTTGAACTATATTTTGTAATTTTCAGTCAGGGGACTTCTTATAACTCGATATTACTTTGCAGTAAGCAAACCTACAGCCAGGTTCCCCTAAAAATCCCCAATCCTATCTATGACTGGTGACCATCGGTGGAGGATTTAAGCCAAGATTATGGGGGAGTAGACACACCGGGGATCTGGGGGTATGAAATATCACTAAGCTCACAGTGGGGTCCGAGAGTCCTCCTCCGGAAAATGTTGCAAAAAATTGGTCCAAATTATTGAGTTATAGGCCATTTGGGTGATTATTTTTGTGATATTTTGGAGTAAAATTTGGTGACCATTGACTTTTAGTGGTTATAGAAAAGACTCTCCGATAATGAAGAAAAAGCTCTCGCACCTTCAAGTAAGACCCCGTGGTGTTGCACACCAATGACCGTGATGGGGGTCTACAGCAAGTCTGCAGATCAAAGGTTTGAATCCCGGTGCTAACAAAAGCTACCCTGAGTGTGGTTTACCACACTCCCTCCAGACGCATGCAGGGATAGTACCTTATGTCAAGTCCAGGGACACCAACCATACTCTTAACCCGAATAATTACAGTAACAGTCGCGACGGACAACGCATTCCCACTTTTCCCAGTCTGCAACTGAGAATACGGCATGCGATTGATCATGGCACAGAGGGCATAGCACAGCACAGGGTATATACCCTGCTTTCGTCCAGCAGTGGGTGGTTTTAAGAGGGTCTAAGTTTCTACTCTCCAACACAAATAGTTACAACAATGTTGCCAATACACCTCTCTTATTATACAACAACCACTAGCCTCCCCTTCAGTCTACACAATTCGCACGTTTCTTGGTTTTCTATTTTGTTCGCTGTTTGAGAATCTTATAATATTTACTTCATTAATATTTGTGAAAACTACTACTTTACAGTCAACTTCAATCAATCATGTGGAGGCCTTCAGAAACAAACCCAAGAATTAACGCGTCAGCAAATACTGAATTATATCTATAGTACTAGTTGATGCAAACGATTCCCATCCGAGCGCCATGGTTCATTACCCGCCAGTGATACTAGACCTACTAGCTACCAAGTACACGGGTTAAATGTCGCAAGCCCCTAAATGAATTAACAACTGTAACGACAAATAGGCCTATTATTAACTGTTGAGTAAGACTACGAATGACACCGCAGTCGGGAAGCCGAATTCTGCATTCCTGCCGTGGCTCCGTCAGGACCCGGAGTCATTTCCAAGTTATAGATAAAGAGAGCAATTCATTTTATGTTTAACGGTACTGAGACGTATCACGAAAGGGCTTGATTCGCAAGGGAAAATATCTCTTCGCGTCCTGAAAAATAAGTGCTTTGCAGATCGATGCTGCTCTTTGGAATAAACGGCGTAGAAATGTCCAATAATAATAACAGCCACTGCACCAGCTCAAATCAAAATTGTATTTATATTAATATTCGACAATACTTAATCTTAATTTTCTTCTAAATGAAGCAGAGTTCGAATATTTGGTCTTAGGAAAATCTGCGCGGTTGCCTACATGGAATATATTAATTTCTCCATCGCCATGCACACCACTGACGTTACTCATTGTTGTTTTAAGGCTCGGAACAGCTAGGCCATCTACCCCTACCACTGACGTTAATTATTGTTGTTTTAAGGGGTGGAACAGCTACGGTAGTTCATCTGCCCTTACCACTGACGTTCCATGAGAGGAATTGGAAAACAAAGTTGAGTGGTTCAGTGCCCTAGCTTAATTGTCATTTTTCTCCTGGTTAATTCAACATTCAGTCCAGAAAAATACTGGAATGTTACCTTAGTTTAAGTCTTTGGATACATTTCCCAACTCTAGTGCCAATAGTAATATAGATTTTCAATAAGTCCCTTAATCAGAAGTGATTTGGCGCACGAACCCAAGTGCGTAGGAATGTTGATCGTATTGAATAGACCAGTAATAATAATAATTATACTATACCTAAACATACAGATTATGCAAATGTTAGCATTGTTTTCTCAATTCAGTATACGAGAAGATGAACAATTTGGCATGCATTTCTTTTACCTACTTTGACCAACAGAATCACCCCACCCTTTCACAATATATTTAGCCAGCAATGATAATTTTTCACATAGCGCGAATGTGAATTACTAGGGGTAGATGACCTTGCTGTTCCGCCCCTTAAATCAACAATAACTATAAAGTGAATAACTGTGTGGACGCTACTTTATTTTACTTACCTGCTTGCACGGCATACGATATGTCTAGCTAGCCAATATATTCATTTCAGACACTATCACCTCTAAATATCTAAGATCGAGGTGTTGCACCAAACTTGAAACACTTGAGCTGGCTGACCAAACACACCAGGGCAGCCCAGGCTCTCGTGACCTTGGCGAAATAGGTGAAGGGATGAGAAAGCTATTTGAAGGATTGGTACATAAGCCGAATAAGCTAAATTTAGAATAATGGAATGGTCTCTCTGTCATCATCATCATCATCATCATCATCATCATCAAGTTTCCACTCCAGTTTCCCGGGTGTGGTTTACGAGCGCTCTCCATTTTAGTCAATTTATGTACCACTGTTCCTTCAAGTCGTCATCCCAGTTGATTCCCTTGGATGTGATATCTTCCTCACTTGGTCCAGCCATCTCCTCCTAGGTCTTCCAACAGATCTCTTTCCAGTAATCTCAGTATGTAGCCATTGTTTTGCAATTCTTCCTTCTGTCATACGTATGATGTGACCAAACCATCGTAATCGTCCCCTAGTTATGGTCTCCTTCAGGGACTGATTTATTCCAGCTTGTTCTCTTATCTTCTCATTTCTTACTTTGTCCTTCCTAGTTTTTTGAAGCATGCTTCTTAGAAACTTCATTTCTGAAGTCTGCTGTCGTCTTTTTTGGTAGTTGTGCATGTTTCCAACCCATAAGTCAATATAGGGTCAAAGTATGTTCGAAACAGAGTTTGTTTTGATCTTAGTGGCACTTGCTTATTCCAGAGTAGATATCGAACTTGCTGATAGAATTGACTTGATTTCTGAATACGGTTATGCTTTCTCTGTCTTCAGGTATATTCTGACAACAATACATAGCGAAGCCCCATCGCCTAAGTTGACCACTATGCGACAGTTGTTCTTCCCACAAGCACTTTGTAATGGAAATTATTGTCCACTTGACAGACTAAATTTTTCAATCCCTGTAACATTGTTCACAGACAGTTCATTGCACTCACTAAATGATTGCCAGTAGCAAATTCAAGTCACATAAAGTCAATAATAAATCAATGCCAGATCGGGCCCATCCTCCAAGGACGCCGGGCCCCCCTGGGAGGGTCGGGCCCCGGGGCACCAGCCCTGCCTGTCCCCCCCTCTCGTCAGGCCTGCTGTTGGCTCCAGAAAGTCATTTGGGCTACCTGTATAGGAACGTCGCACACATTCACTTACAATATGGGGGATTGTTAGTTGAGAGGCACCACAGTCACACTCCGGTGTTGTAATATATTTCCACTTATAAAGGGCGTCCCTATATCGTCCATGATTTGTTCTCACCCGATTCAGTGTGGTCCAGAGCTTACGTGGTAGATGATGTCCACTAGGAAGATGTTCACCAGAAAATATGTTGTGTAGGGAACTGGCTGTGGCAACTTTCCAGCGACTTCTCCATTCTTGTAAAGGGTAGAAATTCCCATCGGCCAAAGCGACAGCATCACGCAAGGATGGATGACGTGACTTGAGCCTTGGTATCTTGAAAGCGGGAAGACATTGCTGATGAACTTCTTTCGAGCTAGGATACTACCCGGAGAGAACGGTGGATTGAAACTGTAGAGAATATCGATCTAATTCATTCGAGTAGAAGAGCTTGGGGACTCCTCAGAAAACTTGTAGGAAGCACACCATTGGTGAAGCAACAACCTGGGGTTACTCCGGATGAAATAGCATCTCACATCGTCACATCTTCCCAAAATCCATCAGATAAGAAGCATACCAAATATAAGTATGTTGGTGGGTTCTGTTTATGTTGTCCTTAATTAATGAAGTAATTTATTAAAATGTGTCCTTTGACGTGTTACAATAAACATAAACATAATAGTACTGGGTGAGCAGAATAAATCGGAACCGCTGCAGCCTATGCGCAGGAATTTCTGAGTGAAGGAGTCGGTCAACCGGTGACGCAATACAGTGCCGGCCGGGTGTACTCAAGGCCGCGCTACCGCGCGAGGTTTCAGTCTTTATTGAACGTTTGCGACAATAATACGCGACACTCAGGTGCAAATACGTAGAACACAACACTTAACTTTCTAACTTTTTAAACTTCTCAGATGAGTCGCGGTTCAGCCTGAGATCACCTGATGGAAGAGTGAGAGTGTGGAGGAGAACTGGAGAGAGGAATTCCCCTGTTACCTTCCCTTCCAGAACACCATTTCATGGAGGTTCGGTCATGGTTTGGGGAGGTATCTGCTTAGAGGCTAGGACGGAGCTTGTTTTCATAGAGAATGGTGCTCTCAGATCCCACAGGTACATTAAATAAATTTTGCGGGAGCATGTAGTGCCATTTGCTCCTTTAATTGGGGATGGATTTCGCCTCATGCAAGATAATGCACGCCCCCATGTTGCTCGCTGTGTGCAGCCGTACCTTGAAGAAGTGGGGACCCAGACTGTGGTGTGGCCTGCCCAGAGCCCAGATATGAACCCTGTCGAGGACGTGAGGGATATTATGGGTAGATATGTAGGAAGACGTGTTCCTGAGTCCTTGGCAGAACTTAGAGTGATGCTACGGGAAGAATGGGTGACAATACCTCAGTAGGACATTGCAACGGTTATTAGAAGCATGCCTCAACGACTCCAGGAATAACGGAGAGCCAGAGCAGGCAATACTCAATGTGTGCAGTTTATTGAGAGGAATGAAAAAAAAAGAACAGATATTCATTATACACTGACAAATTTAACGGTGGACAAAATTTTCTAAAATCTGCATAATGTTGCTAATTATTGTGAAAAGACAGTGAAGAAAAAACTAGTGTCAAAATCTTGTTGAGGTGTTACAAAAGATTCTATATTTTCAAATGTGTGTAAAAGTATTCTAACTGCATTAACAAGAAATAGTAATGATCAAGTACGTGTATTTTATAGCATTTAAATAGAAATAATCTACAGAACATAAGTGTTGCGTGTTTGTTTTTGTATTTTTGCACCTCAGTGTATTTACTATGTGTAGGCTGCGCTGCCGCGGGACCGGTTCCACTTGACGTTGCTCATCAAACAGGTGTCTCTTAATACTCAATCAATCTTTAATTTAAAATACATAAGAATAGATAAAATTGTTATATTCCACCTAAGTCAAAACTATAATGAAACTAAATTAAGCATACATCTGTAGGCCTATGGTAGACTACTAGCTTCAGTTAACTTGTAACCATCCTCAGCTAAAATCAAATTGGAATACAATTAAACTATGAGCATCATATAATCTTACATGGGAAGTATCAGGTAAGACAGGCCGAAACCTATCTTGAAACTTTGTGGACGCAATCGTTGTACTACAAGGGTACAACGAGCGGAAAATAAGCTGCCAGATTGAACTGCAAGGCTCCGAAATCGTACCTGACATTCTGGTACGCAGGCATGGCGGCTCACGAAGCTGGACATTCCTGAGGCACTCGGAGTTTTCGCGTGGTGGGGCGTATATGCAGGTGGCCGCGGAACTAGGCTTTAGTGCCTCAGTCGTCAGGGCTGTCCCTTCCAACATGTACGGTACTCGCTACCTCCCATTGATTTATATGAGAGATTCGTCACATGATTTCAGAGCCCTGCAGTTCAATCTGGCGGCTCGTTTTCCGCATGTTGTCCTCTTTCCGCATGTTGTCCTCTTGTAGTAGGGCCGATAACCTAGATGTTAGGCCCCTTAAAACAACAATTATCATCATCACCTCTTGTAGTACAACGATTGCGCCTACAAAGCTTCAAGATAGGTTTCGACCTGTCTTACCTGATATTCCCTTGTAAGCGCTATCAATCTATAAATAAAAATTAACCACTAAAATACAAATGTTCACTAAGAAAAGTTTAGTATCCATTGAATAACCTTCAAAATATAAAATGAAATCTGTTTCTTCTCCTATATTAGGAATACAGTAGTCTACAGTACAGTAGTTTTCCTTCAACCCAAAAATACTCACTCCTGCTGACATTTCGGTCTTCTGCATCTTCCTCGGTTAAGCCTCTGGTAGCCATGCTTCTCTTTACACCATCCATTGTTCTCTTGGTTTACCCCGTTTCCGTTTGCCTTCAGCTTGCCTTAAATTTTGAATTCTACTTTTCTGCATCCTTTTCACATGCCCAAACCATTGTAATGTTAAATAATTCATGTGTCTTACGTTTCGGACGAATCTCTCATATAAATCAATGGGAAGTAGCGAGTACCGTGCATGTTGGAAGGGACAGCCCTGAAAAAGGAGGCAAGGTTTCTCGAAAACGTATGGTTCTAATCTAAATACACACGGCATTAGCCCAAAAAAACATGAATTATATATATATATATATTGAACCCGAGGAGGTTATGCTGACTGGAATCGAACGTGGTTCTCAGAGACTGTGATCTCAGTATAAAGGTTCCACCAGGGAACGAACCCGAAGTCTATGGAGGGAGTTCCATTGTATAAACCCCAAGAGAGAAGTGTATATTAAATCACTGGTGTGATTTCAGTTGCAGGGACATTATGTATTAAAAATAATGCAGGGAAATTGAGCAGAATACAGCATTATTAGACTACTTGGTGTAGGCTATATGGGGCTTGGAGCACTGCAAGTGCAGAGGTTGACATTTTACAAATAGGCCCAGAATTGTGGGAGGTGTTCAGTGGAGCCAAGTCAATCTTTCTGACCTCATTATGTCGTCTGGAAGAGGGTGAGGGCCTGAATAATGACCCAGTTCTTCCCCGACGGAGAATGGATTTGAGAATGGTGGGGAGAGATCACAAGGAAAATCATTGATTACTCGTGATTGGAGTAACGAGATGACATGAGACTTGCCCACAGGTGAATCTTTAGACTGGAGGCTAATTTTAGAGCCTTTAATCTGCGAAATTGACGCATATTTAAGGAAGTGCGGAAGGACCATAGGACTATCGTTGTTCGCGGCGGGATTTGAGGAGGTCGCCAGGGAATCCCAGTGAGGTAGCGTCCCCACGCTATAGAGAAAGGAATTAATATTAATTAATTGGCCGAGCGATTCTTTTGCACGCAGATAGTTCTGGGATCAGTGAAAGAAAAGGAACCCAATGAACATGGTTTCGAGACCAGAATCATGCTGGGAGAGGAGCCGAGATCACGCGGGAAGATTTCGCTCTACTTTCTGTGTGAAACTAATATAAGGAGGCCGACCCTTAGCAGAGCAGTCAGTCTTAAGTCAGTCTTACACTAGTTGCAGACGGTTGGAGCCAGTCTCACACCACTTTGTCACAGTTTGTCAAGAGAGTCGCAGACAGTCGTCATGGCGGAACATATGTTGGTCCGGCTCATGAAAGAACGCGCGAACAAAGATTTCTACATTTGAGTGAAGCATTTAATAAGCTGTTATTAATAATAATCGCGCTGCAGGTATACTCAGCAGTACGAACAATGGCGTGTTCACTTAGGAAGCACCGTGTAAGATGAGTGGCAGAACTATTGTAAATAATAATAATTTGTGTAAAGTTATGGACAGTGTTAAGCGCAATGTATCAAATATCGACTGATCATTCATGTCTAATTACGCTTGAATGCGCTGGGAGAAACTTTACGAAGCATTTGGTAATGTCGTAAGGATACCAAATAATAACGCTCAGGACGGAAGTTAGCATATTTATGCAACGCAGGAAGCTTACCGTAGGAGTATGGATAAAAACTGTTGGTGAATTCCGAGGGCAGGTAAACCAGACTTTCAATCAGGAGTTGGTAGGAGCACGGGAGATGCCGTCGACACCTGCAATTTTGATATCTTTGCTAGGGAATTTCAAGCAATGAAAAGTGTACAAAGTGACGTGTGTTATGTATAAAGCATATGTAAAATATCTTTTAAGTAGTGGTTTAATAAGTGTTATAAAGTGTCACATGTTTGGAAGCAATAGCTTCTTTATAGAAATGCAAAGTGCCGTATGGTTAACGAAAAATATGTGTCATAAAATGTGTGTATTCAAGATAAAAAATGTCGCGTTAAACCTGCATATGGCGGGCGACTTGGAAGGATATGATTGGTTGAAGCCACCATGAGGAGCCTAGAGATATGTGAGTACCCCACAAATTATGGTTAATTAGAGAATATGGGCCACTGCATGTTATGTGATTTCAGTAAAGATGCCAGTAAGAATCAGATTAGGAGGTAGACCCTCCAGGTTTAATCATTATTGTATTGATTTTTATAGAGTTGAGATGTTAATGTGCATCAATAAGTGTATTAATCATTACCACTATTAATTAAGATGGCAATCAGTTATGTAAATGTTACGAGCACAGTTGTTCGAGTTTTGAGATGATTGGTTGTGTCGGATTTTGGTAAATTATGTCAGAAATATAATAATAATGATGAGGAATGATTTGGTAATTTATGTCAGTGAGAATAATATAATAAGGATTATGAATATCAAAGGTATTAATGAACGCATCAGGAAATCGTTGTAAACAGGAAATAATTACGCTATTTGCAAGACTTATCGATCCAAGCAGTAAGATTATACAGTAAGATTACATTACGGGATTAAAGAAAGAGTTTGATATCAGAATATATTGTATTAATGGGAATATAATTATGCCAGGAATGGAAGAGCTTTTAGTGAATTGAATTTGCAGCTTATATGAGAAGCTTATAGAGTAATTGATAGATTTCTCTTAATATTATAGGACGAAGTCGTAACATTAGGTGAAGGAGCCAGGTGGTCTATTCTACGTATGAAATCTCCTATGCCGGGGGCATAAGCGGAGATATACTTTGTGCCAGAGTGTTTAGTGTTGGACCCTAACTCTGATGATGGATGAAATGTTCCGGATTGAAATCCCATGTAGGTGCGAGGCAAACGATGGACACCTCGACACTATGATTTCCCGAGAACTTATTGTTGAGTGATTCGGCTTGTTGAAGCGAACCTCAAATGTCGGCAGATTGGACTGACCGCATAATTTATTTAAGACACCGGTTGCCTACTAGACCAATGTTTTACGAACCTCGTACCTTCATTTTGAAATGGGCCTAGTTTGGTGCCAGTTATTAGTATCCTCGGGGTAGGAATAAATATAAAGCTCATTCACTACCTGTGTGCATAATATTCAGTTAAAATCCATTGAGATATGTGTGTCATTGGGAGCACAGTTTGTCTTGTAAAATCTTACAATGCTTTGGAAATAAGCCTTCAGACATAAAGCGAGGGTCGAGTTAATGGTGGAGACCCATCCCACTTGTATTGTATACAGACCGCTCGGGGAGAGGGTCTGGGGACGGCCAGACGGACCGTAAAAGTAAGGTTGAAAGGAACAGATTTTAGACCCTGTTAATGACTTGAAGTGAAATATTGTTATGTTGAGTAATGAAGCCATGTGGTTTAAGAACACATTGATAATTTTATATTATCCTGATGGTTCATGATTTTAGCTATCTAACGAATGGTTAGACGGTGCATTTGTACTGTCACTGACAACTTTTTCAGAAGTTGGTTACCAGATTCCACAGGCTACGCGCGCAAGGTAGTTTGATTTTACCATCCGACACAGCAATAACATAACGGTTTTAAATTGAAATCACAAACGGCATGCAGTGGAACTATATAAATAGTGGAGTAGGGGTAGCTTACATAATTATGGAGTTGCACGTAGTTTGCTGTGCAACACCAGAATAGGCTAATGCATGTGAAGCATTTGGTGGGAAAAGAAAGATCAAAACACACGCGGTACACATAATTGTCAAATTAAGAAGGTTTAATGAATCAGTAATTTTGTGATATTAAAGAAGTCACATTGTATGACAGTAGTGTCAATGTACAGTTTGTTTCTGAAGTTGTACGTGCATCAGCGCACTAGAATATCTATGTGAAGTTCACATAAGGGTAAAGGTTTGTGGTATGATATGAATTTATTATGATTATATATTATGTTCATATTGGTGGATTGTGGAAAGTAATTTTTGTTTGCTTTTGTTTTATGGTTATGGGGATTGTTTTATTTGTTTAAAGCCATGATTTTATTTACTGAATTAAAGTTTTAGAATAGAGTTGTGCCTTATCATTGTAGAGTTGATACCTTTTAGCCTCAAATCCAAAGTATGCAACTGCTCTGTGGGAGGACGGTACACCCTCGAGTCCTGAAGCTAGCTGGAGGCAGAAGCATATTTTCCATCGAGATTACTCACAGGGGTACAATATATATATATATATATATATATATATATATATATATATATATATATATATATAATCCGGGCCGTGAAAGCCTTAATATACACATTGTAATCTTCTTTCTTCAACCACTTCTAGTACATTTTTTTTTACCTGCATAATTTCTCTGATTCTCGTATTTCTAATCCAATCTTGATTTTCCTGCCGCCCTCCTCCAATAATCCATCTCTGGTACTAATAATTTGTTTGCTTGCTGTCTCCTTAACCTCCACGTTTCTGCTCCATACAACGAAATACCTTGTACCAATGAACGGTAAATAGGTTTTTTAGTGTTGGAATTTAATGTTCCAATTATTCTTCTAGGCTCACTTACTCTTTTCTCAGTTTCAGATGAACTTGTTCTCCCAGTTTCTATTATTGAACCCACATATTTAAATTAAGTGACTGAATTTCTGCATTTCCCATCTGTGGTTTCTCACCTCCATTATTATCTAATGTAAGGTATTCCGTTTTGTTGTAATTGAAATTAGTCCTCACATTTGATATTCCTCAATTAATTTCCTCATCATATAAGAGGCATCGTGAAATCTGTTTAAAATAATGTTTGAAACAGAAACAACAACAATCGTCTATCTTGATACTAGGGTGATCAAAAAGCTTCCGGTTGACGGCAGTACAGTCCTCAATCAGGACGCCAATCATGCGATATCACCATGTGCATTGAGCACTCATCCCAATGACACGCCAGGTTGAAGATCCCCTTGTGCTAAAACACTGTGCCCTGCTGCGTGAAAAAGTCCGTAACCGTCTGCTGCCCATCCTCGTCCGACATGAATCGTTTACCCTTCATGGCCTTTTCTAGGGACCAAAGGCGTGACAATCGCATGGGGAGAGATTAGGACTATAGGGCGTTTATTCGACTGGCTCCCACTTGAGTTGGCGGACCTTCTGGGTTATGACGTTTGCTGTAAGGGGGCATACGTTATTATTATATTAGTACTGTATTGACAACTAGTAGAAGACTATACAAAGAAATAAGCGCATTGGCAACTAATATCCTAGAAGACTGTGAGATATATTAGTACTGTATTGACAACTAGTAGAAGACTATACAAAGAAATAAGCGCATTGGCAACTAATATCCTAGAAGACTGTGAGATATATTAGTACTGTATTGACAACTAGTAGAAGACTATGCAAAGAAATAAGTGTATTGGCAACAAATATCCTAGAAGGCTGTGGGATATATTAGTACTGTATTGACAACTAGTGGAAGACTATGCAAATAATAAGCGTATTGGCAACTAATATCCTAGAAGGCTGTGCGATATATTAGTACTGTATTGACAAATAGTAGAAGACTATGCAAATAATAAGCGTATTGGCAACTAATATCCTAGAAGGCTGTGAGATATATTATTACTGTATTGACCACTAGTGGAAGACTAGGCAAAGAATAAGCGTATTGGCAACTAATATGCTAGAAGGCTGTGAGATATATTAGTACTATATGGACAACTAGTAGAAGAAAATGCAAAGAAATAAGTGTATTGTCAACAAATATCCTAGAAGGCTGTGGGATATATTAGTACTGTATTGACAACTAGTGGAAGACTATGCAAATAATAAGCGTATTGGCAACTAATATCCTAGAAGGCTGTGCGATATATTAGTACTGTATTGACAAATAGTAGAAGACTATGCAAATAATAAGCGTATTGGCAACTAATATCCTAGAAGGCTGTGAGATATATTATTACTGTATTGACCACTAGTGGAAGACTAGGCAAAGAATAAGCGTATTGGCAACTAATATGCTAGAAGGCTGTGAGATATATTATTACTGTATTGACCACTAGTGGAAGACTAGGCAAAGAATAAGCGTATTGGCAACTAATATGCTAGAAGGCTGTGAGATATATTATTACTGTATTGACCACTAGTGGAAGACTAGGCAAAGAATAAGCGTATTGGCAACTAATATGCTAGAAGGCTGTGAGATATATTATTACTGTATTGACCACTAGTGGAAGACTAGGCAAAGAATAAGCGTATTGGCAACTAATATGCTAGAAGGCTGTGAGATATATTATTACTGTATGGACAACTAGTGGAAGACTAGGCAAAGAAATAAGTGAATTGTCAACTAATAGCCCAGAAGACTGTGAGATAGATTAGTTCTATTGGCAACTATAGAAGGCTGTGCAATATGTAATGACAACCAATATCCTAGACGGCTATGAACATAGAGATAGTACTGTAGTATTGCATTGGCAACTATTAGCAGACCATGGGCTGCCGGATGTCTCGTTTTTCTCATGGAAGAGCCAACCTCTACCCTCGACTGTCGGCAGGCTGCTTCCAATTAGCACTGTCGCGACACTCTAGGCTATGTCTGGGCCGGTGCACGGCTCATTTCCCGCGCGGGGATCGACACCAAGACGGCAAGTCAAAGGAAGATAACCTGCCACTTCGAGGATGTCTTCAAACATTCTTTATCTGCACAGAAACAACATGAGAAATTAGTCTGAGGTCAACCACAAAAAAAGGTCAGAGACACTTAAAGGTTTTACTGCTATGTTATGTAAACAGCCGTATAGCCGTATGAGCATTCTATTTACTGTAGACTACTGTCCATAAATTTTAGACTATAGTCTGAATTTCAATATTAGATGAAAATGATGAGCTGAATTATTAATATAATAATAACTTACTGTTATTGGTGTTATGTCCCTTTTAACTACAGCGGCTTTTAGAGACGCCGGGGTGCCAGAACTTTGCCCCTAAGGGGATCTTTAACGTGCCAGTAAATCTATTGACACGGCGAGTGGCATAACAACGAGGAGTGATTAGGGGGATCAATCCCCCCAGAGTCCAATAATTTTAGAAAACGTAATTTGATGAGAATTTTATTTGAAGAAAAAAAATCCATTTTTTCGGATTGATGACAAACGACTGGATTATTTAGTCTACGTTTATAATTTGAGAAACTTAATCTTTACTTGTGTAAATTATTTAGTGATAGGCCTAACAAAACGGTTCATTTACGAGCTTTTGATAGGTGCAAATAAAACGAATCAAATGGTATCGTGTACAGTAGGTTTGCTTTCATTAATTGTCTTATTTTGCCCCCAGCACACAGCAAAAAGCAAAAACAAACACATAACCAAAACAGAAAGAAAAAAGCATAAGCAAAATAAAAAACATAGCTAAAAGCAAAATTCAAAAACAAAGGCAGAAAGCAAACACAAAACAAAAAACAAAGCAAAAACCAACATTCAAAAAAAAAAAAAAAAGGAAAAGCAGAAAACAAACACAAAAATAAACAAACAACTCAAAGCAAAAACCAAACTTCAAAATCAAAAGCAAGAGCAGAAAACAAACACAAAACAAAAAAACTCAAAACAAAAAGCAAAATAGAAAAGCAAAAGCAGAAAGCAAACACAAAACAATTAACTCAAACCAAAAAGCAAGATTCAAAAACGAAAGAAAATAAAAAAACGCAAAACAAAAAAAACTCAAACCAAAAAGCAAAATTCAAAAACAAAAATAAAGGCAGAAAACAAATACAACCAAAAAAACAAAAACTCGATGCAAAAAGCAAAATTCAAAAATAAAATCAAAAGCAGAAGAAATACACAAAAAGAAGAACAAAAATCTCAAAGCAAAAAGCAAAATTCAAAGACAAAAGCAGAAAACAAACACAAAACAAAAACTCAAAGCAAAAAGCGAAATTCAAAAGTAAAAGCAAAAAACAAACACAAAAGCAAAACCCAAAATCTCAAAGCAAAAAGCAAATTCAAAAACAAATGCAAAATCAGAAAATAAACACAAAACAGGATCAAAATCTCAAAACAAAAAACAAATTTAAAAAAACAAAAGCAGGAAACAAACACAAAAACAAAAACGAAACCTCGAAGCAAAAAACAATTTCAAAAGCAAAAGCAGAAAACAAAACAAACATAAAACAAAATCTCGAAACGAAAACCAAACTCAAAAATAAAAGTAGAAACCTTACCTTACCTTACCTTACCTAGATGGCCACTCAAACCTAAGCAGGTTTTTGGCCTCGCCAACAGCACGGCGCCATCTTTCTCGATCATCCATTATGTCCTCCGTGACTCCGATTTTTCTCATATCTTTTTGAACTTGGTCCCACCAGCGAAGTCTCGGTCGTCCCAATGGTCGCCTTCCTGTGGGTACACCTTCCAAAACTGCCCTTAAATTCAATTCTCTACTTCTTCTATGTACATGACCAGCCCAGCGCAGTCTTTGGCTTTTGGCACGGGCGACGATATCCGGTTCTTTGTAGAGATCCCGCAATTCCTTATTTGTTCTAATTCTCCACTGGCCATTTTCTACTATCGGTCCGAAAATGCGTCGTAGTATTCTATTTTCAAAAGTTACTAATTTCCTTTCAGTTTGCTTGGACAATACCCAGGTTTCTGAGCCATACGTGACAACAGGAAGTATAATGCTTTTATAAATTCTCACTTTAGTTTTTCTAGATATAATTTTACTCTTTAAGAGATTTTGCAGAGACCAGTAGCTTTTGTTGCCACTGAGAATTCTTGATTTTATTTCTGTTTCTTCCATATTATCCTGGTCTATGATAATCCCCAGATATCTGAACTCAGTACATCTGTGAAAAGCGTATGAAGCAACTGTTAAGGGGTTTTGTACTTGTGCTGCATTCCTTCCTACAACTAGATATTTTGTTTTTTGTTCATTTATCATTAGATCTACCTCCTTGGCTTCTTCAATAAGGGTTTCTGTGAGTATTTTTAGATCGTATTCGCTTTCTGCCATGAGTGTTATGTCATCAGCATAAGCTAATATGTTTATCTTGGTTCCCACTTCAAGGCCTGGGTGGAGCTGGTTTACTCGTTTCAATGTTTCTTCTAAAGCTAAATTGAATAATAAAGGCGAGAGTCCATCTCCCTGTCTTACTCCAGTGTTGACATTAAATTCTTCGGTATATTCATTATTGATTCTAATTTTGCATTTGGACCCTTCTGTGCACAGTTTCCACATTTGTTTCCTATTGACACTATCGTATGCCTTGTTGAAATCTACAAAAAGAAGATGGGCTGTTTTGTTAAACTCCCAATATTTGGATATTACTTGCTTTAAGACAAAAATTTGGTCTGTTGTAGATCTTTGGCTTCTAAATCCTGCTTGGTGATCTCCAAGAATTTCTTCTGCATAACATGCTAGTCTGTTGTAGATTATTCTTGAGAATACTTTATATGCGCTGCTTATTAATGATATCAAACACAAAAACAAAATCTCAAAGGAAAAATAAAATTCAGAAAGCAAAAGCAGAAAACAAAACAAAACAGAAAACTCAATGCCAAAAGCAACATTCAAAAACAAAAACAAAACCAGTAATCAAATACAAAAACACAATGAAAAAAGAAAAATAACAGAAAACAACAAACACAAAACCAAAGACTCAATTAGTTCAGTTTTGACTTCGCTCATTCCTCTCCAGAAGCAAATCCTAGTTAGCCTATGCCACGTGACACGGCTTCCTCGCATTAAAAAACAAAAGCAGAAAACAAACACAAAAACAAAAACGAAACCTCGAAGCAAAAAACAATTTCAAAAGCAAAAGCAGAAAAAAAAAACATAAAACAAAATCTCAAAACGAAAACCAAAAGCAAAACCGAAAGCAAAATTAATCTCGGGAGTTTCCGCCAACACAAAGTTCCTCATTTCTCTACTAGAACGCACTATAGTGTTCAAGGAGCTTAGATATCTACACTGAAATGCCAACTTACTGCTCCAGGATTTGATTCTGCAGCCTTGGGAACAGCAGGAGAGAACGATTCCGCTGCGCCACACAGCCAGTCATGGGTTGATTTGAAAACAGCTAAATGGAAAGAGAAGCACAAGATAATCGAAATAACAAACTCAAGCAAGCGAAATGAGCGGGGGCTGGTATACAGGATGGTTATAATTAAAATTGCGCTACGCGAGGGCCCCCCGGACAAACGAATGAAATGGTGTGGAAACCTTTGGCAGGACTTGCGGAACAGACGGAACGAATACACCATTGAAAAGAACACATTTTAATTTCAACATGCTTGCCACGGTGGGTGAGTGGTTAACGTGTCGGTCTACTAACCCCAAGATTGCAGGTTCGCTCCTGGCCGTGGTAAGTGTTCTTTTATTAAGGCGGCAAAAATACGACACTATGTCATACGATGTTGGCATGTCAAAGAACCCATTTGAATTCAGTAGGCCGTGTTCATAATGGCAAAATTAATCTCGGGAGTTTCCGCCAACACAAAGTTCCTCATTTCTCTACTAGAAAGCACTATAGTGTTCAAGGAGCATAGATATCTAACCTCCTTGACTTTCATAGTGATTCAAGGAACAACGAAATTCGACATGCAAGCTACCCTCTGGGTGTCAATTTGCAAAGCTTGCACCCAGCACCCGAGGCCATACGATATTATTATTATTATTAATTTCAACATGAGTGGGTAACAGGTAACCTTCAAACGCCAACATGCGTCAGTGTCCCTTTGATACACCCTGTCCTCAAGGTAACCCTACAGCCGGAAATCACACGGGTTCAAATCTGGGGATCTTGGTGGCCAAGCACTGGGGAACGATTGGTTGACGATGCAGTGTTCGCCAAATGTGTTATGGTGTAATCGTGTGACCTCACGAGCAACGGGACACTGATACATGTTGGCATTTGAAGGTGAGCATCGCGTGAGAGGTAGCCAACATCCCACCTGAGATGTTGTGGGCAGTGGTGGAGCACTCGCTAGTGGGGTTCCAGGCTGTGGATGCAGATGGTCGTCACATTGTAACCTGGACTGTCAACATGGTACGCCATTAACACCTGTTACCCCCTCATGTGCAAATTAAAATGTGTTAATTTCAATGGTTTATTCGTTATGTCTCTTGTACAGCCTCCTTGGCTTAGGCGGCAGCACGCCAACCTCTCACCGCTGGGTCCGTGGTTCAAATCCCAGTCACTCCATGTGAGAATTGTGCTGGACAAAGTGGAGGCAGACAGGTTTTTCTCCGGGTACTTCGGTTTTCCCTGTCACAATTTAATTCCAGAAAACACTCTCCACTGTCATTTCATTTCATCTGTCATTCATTTAATCCTTGCCCCAGGGGAGTTCGACAGGCTTCGGCAGCCGGCAAAGTTCATACCCTCGCCCCCCCAGGGGCTCACATCTAGTGGGCCGTGGGTTGGCGACTACGGGGCCCCAGCTGAGTCCGGCATTGCTTCCACTTACTTGTGCCGGGCTCCTCTCCGTCTTCTTTCCTGTCGACCTCACTTGGTCAACTCTTGTTCTCTTCCGACCCCGACGCTATTAGGGTATCCGAGGCCTAGGGAGTCTCTTCCTTTCCCGCCTTAATTGGCCCTTGTCTCATCTTTTCTGATACCCTCCTTCTGCGAGGGGTCAGCCTTCTTTTTCTTTTCATATTATCTCCTGCCTTCTGCTCAAGGCCCTCAAGGAGGCAGGGTGTATGTAGCTCCACCACTTCTGGGGCACCATGGATATTGGTACACCCTCAGGGGCTCATGGCTGGTGAGTTCGGGAGTCGGCGACCCCGGGGGATTCCTGACCTGGGTGCAGGTTTCCCCCATTCATCCTTTACCTGTGAGGCGGACCCTCTCCTCTTTCACTTTCCTATCTGCCTATTATGGCTCTGCTTCCTTCCAAGTCCCTCAATACGCATTCTTCGAGGGTTGAGGGCATTTCTTTTCCTCCTGTTCTTTATTTGCCTTATTCTCCTTTTATTTTCCATTTCTTCTGCTAGTAAATAGGTTAGTAGTTAGTTTTAGTTATAGTTTACATTTCATTATCATCTTTACGATCACCCGAACCATTAGAGGCCGATAACCTAGATGTTAGGCCCCTTAAAACAACAATTATCGTCATCATCATCATCACATCCTCGCCGCTAGATGGGGGCTTCATTCATTTCATTCCCTGTCCCGGTCGGTCGACTGGAAGCAGGCTGTGGATTTGCATTCGTTATGTCTCTTCCCCATGACCTGCTAAAGGTTTCCACACCGTTTCATTGCCCTACGATCACTCGTTTGTCTGAGGGAGAGCCTCGCAAGTAGTGCAAGTTTAAATATAGCCACCCTGTACAGGGGCGTATATAGAATTTTTTTTTTGGGGGTGGGCGGTGCCCAACCGGGAGTTAGGGGGCATGGTATATGCCCCGAAGAATACAGGGTCCGGAGTTCTCCCCTGTAAACTTTTGTATAATTTGATGCAAAATGATGAGTTTTAAGACTATCTGGCATCACTTTTTCAACCAATTTGTTGTGATGTTTTATATTTAGTTAATGTCAAACACAACTAAGACCAGTTTATGTTACGTTTTGTTACTACAATCATCTTGCTCACTTGATAGTGTTTACATGGCAAGAATTGACATTACTGTTTTGATTTACAACTTACACTATAATATAAAGTCAAGGTTTCTTGAATCATTGCCAAATCGGTTTATAACTTCATCGTCAGTGATGTTTGTCTCTGTGAATGGATAACAACATTATACAGTTGAGTCTGTTTCCGGAAATAGAATTTCTTTACTATGTTTTCAACCAACTCAAACTCCGTTCGGCAGTACCGATAGTTACAGAGAGAGAGGCAAATTTGCCAAAAGTTAGGGAGAAAACTATTGTCACATGCTTCAAGGGCAATTGTTGCTGTTCTTGGTACGTTCATAAGAGCAAAGGCACTGGAGACTAAGAGTAATATCAGAGCAAAGTGATTGTTTACATAGCTCTACCGTCGCCTTGCTTTGTAACGTTGCCATACGTCGCTTAGTAACAATAGTACACGATAAGTATTAGTTTTTAATGTATTAATTCATAAACAAATATTAGCCTAAATGTCCCCCCGGGCACCCCCCACATGTATTCGCCCCTGACCATGTATATAGGCCTATAGCTTAGAATATTCAAAATTCTACCTGGAATTAACGTGGACAGCGTGGCCAAATTTCCGATACCTACCTAGTCTCCTTGAAACGTGCGCCACACTTACAATACGAATAAAGACATATGAATGATCCTTTGATTTGGCTCTGCTACGCCATAACGTTCATCTTTGTTTTCTGGGCGTTAGAACGAATGTTTGGATCAGTGAAGCAGACATATTTGCAACAGTCATCAAACAAACGTATTTCCCAACAGAAGTACAATTAGGAGACGAAGGATGGTGAAATAATGGCTTATTAAAAATATAATGTGTTTCACGCCATTAAGTTCGTGGCATACCCCATAGAGCAAGTCATTTACTCCTTAAGTGATCCTCAGCGTGCGGAAACATCTAAAATTAACTTCCGGACACACAGCTGGAAGGTGTCTGCTGATTGGCTGGCGGGGAACTATTCCCTTTACTTATCTCACTCGATTATGGTACTCACCGCAGACTCCCGGGTATTGGCCATTAAGTTATAATGGTTTATTTTTCAATTACACTTTCTTTCTTCCGCCCACATGTTGGCCCTACCGCAGCAAGCCCAATTTCCATAAATATGCCGTACCAGACCAGCTCTTCATTTGTTTCATAGCGCTGTAATACGTCCTCCAGCAACAATGGCGCCTCCAACGTCTAGCACCGAAATTATCATTTCCTAAATGCAACGAGAAGGTAACAGCTTGGTATAACCTGAAAAAAAAACAGCTAAAAGAACATTAAAAATCTCAAGAGAGCAAAAACAATGCTCGAAGCCAAGTGGGGGAGGGGGGCTGAAATATTCAAAATTAACGACCTTCATATTGCTGTAGAATTGGATAGTGGCGTCACGTGGGTATTATCTTAGGAACTAACAAGAAGCTGGCAATTGCTACAGATTCTGAGAGACTTAAAAGGAAGATAGGCTATATCAAGAAGCCCAAAAGAAAACGAGTAGTTCCGTAAAACTAAATAGCCTATTTTTAGACTTCTTTTCTCATTTTGCAAAAAAAAGTAGACTTTTGAGATCAATCCGGAGAAATGTGTGTCTGTCCGTCTGTCTGTCTATCTGTCTGTCTGTCTGTCTGTCTGTCTGTCTGCCCCCTCCCTATCAACTCCTTAACGGCAGCTGCTATCAAAACCAAATTTGGTAAGAGTATAGATCTATACCTGAATATCTCACGGCCATATTTGAAATTGACGTCAGTGCTACCAACTGCTAAAAATTGCAATTGAAATTTGAGCTATATGTTACACATCTCAGAAGTTATGCATGCGAATTATTCCAAAATGGCTCACATATAGATAATAACATTCCAGATTAATTTTCAGATGTCCATACATGCCAGTGTTGCTCACTTGGTTCTAATCATGTTGATAGGTAGAATTTCTAAATGCATCTAACTTCTAGACTATCGATTGGATTTCAACCAAATTTCGTATGTACTATGTGTACTATAACAGATATGACTGTGCATAAAGAGCCGCCGGGGCTGCTGTATTAATAAATGCTCTCTCTATGTTTTAACCCTAATATCAATATATCAGAAAATAGGCAATTCAACAGCTCTAAACTTTGCACACGTATAGTACCTAACATTCTACCATAGTTTGGAGTAACTTATATACATCAGAGCTGCCAACACGATTCTAAGCCTGCTGATAAATACACTTTTTAAATGCATATAATCTCTATAATATCAATTGAATTTTAACCAAATTGCGTATGTGCTTTGTGTACCATAAAAGTTATGACTGTGCGTATTCGCAAAAACCATCAGGGCTGCCAACTGTTAATAAGTGCTCTCTCTATTTGTTTAATCATAATATCCATATATCAGAAAGAATGCAAGCCATCAGCTCTAAACTTTGCACACGTATAGAACCTGACATTCTAGATTAATTTTGAGTAACTACTGTAATATACCTCAGTGCTGCCAATATGATTCTAAGCTTTCTGATAATTTCTATTTTAATTACATGTAACTTCTATACAAGCAAATGGATTTTATCCAAAATTGGCACTATAATAGATCGTAATATTTCAGATTAATTCTGAGCATCGCATAAGCCTACATGACTTTGTTCCCAACATGATTTTTTGCGCACTGATAAATCCAATATCAAACAGCATGTAACGTTCATACTATCCATTGGACTTCAACCAAAATTTTTATGTGCATTGTATACTTTAAGAGATGGCCCTAAGAATATATTCAGAGTCGCCAGGGCTGCCAACTGTAGTAAGTTACTCTATTAGGCTACACTATTTCAGGTGTATTTCAAACTGCAGTAGGCCTACTTAGAAATTTTATTATTACCAGCTTGATTTCGTCATTATTCCAGATAGCTATATTGAGCCAGTATTCGCTCATCCTGGTGATGATTTTTTAAGAACCATGAATTTTTCACATCTGAGATACGTTGAACGCGCCCAGGAAGCATGCCGGAGCTTCAGACGCACTTTTGACTTAACTCCGATCCTACGAATATTAAAAATATATAAAATCAGTGAAAAATATATAAATTCAGTGAATAACCATCTTTAACACACCTACAACATGAGACTGCTAAACCACGTGATTATGATCTTTTCCAACTTGACCACGATGCTAATTATGGCCTAAGCCATTCTGATGAAGAGGATGTCGAAGAACTAACGGCATTGTGAATTGGAAGAAGAGGAGAAAATGGCTGCACTAATGGCCATGGAACCATGGACTTTGCTAAAGCCACGAGGAAGGAATATACCCCTCAGATGTTTCTTGATGGATGAAGTGAACAACGTTGCGCCGTGAGTCGTGCATAAAATTCTCTTGTAAAGGTTATCGGTCATGGTGGAGTAGTTTTTAGCAACCGTACTTGATTACAGTCATATAGGTAGGTTTTTGTCTTTGTAGCCACCGCTTTGGTGATTTTTCAACTTTTCATGCTTCCTCACCGTTTGATTTCAAAGCTCATGGTTAGACACCCATGGTGTGGTCACACACTGGTGCATATTGTGAATCATATTAATTTCCAGTTTGTGGAACCCTGAAAATGTCACTAAATTTGGAGCTATAATTTTCTGAATTTCATGTTAATATTTTTGAGCTCCCGTTTTATGAAATTATTAGCACGCCACTGTCGGGAATATCATTTAAATGCGAGTGTATTACTCATTTCAATTCTTATAATGATTTTGTTAAATATTTTTCGAAGTGGTTTGGAAGACCACAAGATTCGAGTTGAATCTAATTATAAGTGTAATGAGTAGAGCAGGTGTAGCTCACTCTAATTCCGATTGCACTATAATATCGTATCATTTTAAACAACGCCAGGAGGATAAGGTGTTGTAAGTTTTATGTTCATTACCGTGCCTTGTGAGCACTAAGATTATCAAAACTTAACCACAGTGGTGTGGAATATCTTCTAAAGAAATCTGAATGAGAGGAATATCTTCGTTTTTGTCCTCTATGCTTTTGACAAAGAAGTTATGTCTTTGTACATATTTATTGTAGCCAACAACATCGAATTATGAACAATTCTGTAACTACATTACTCAAGTGTATTTGTGAGGGTCACAAGTGATAGCGTGAAACCGACCTGAAATGAAACATTTTAAGACTTCGCCTTAGTGCATTTGACTCACATGTCAGTGAGGAAAACTCGATCTGAGCCACAGCACATGCAGGTGCGTTCAAGGCCAGACATCCAGTTATAATATTACCCATAAGCCCAGCATGATTTCCCAGAGAGACTTCGACTATGATTGACACACTTCCTCCACATATTTTAGTAAGGGATTTCTTATCGAGCCATGCTTGTAGAGGCTCGAACTTATGTAGGTCAATAAGCAGCTGGTACAACTGCATTGATAGAGGGTGACTCAGAAGTCACGTAGTATTATGATATTTTCGCAAATGTTGTAAGCGAATGAATGTTAATTATTTTCATGATCTAACATATGATCAGAGTTTTCATTGGATGAACCATACATTGTAATCAGGCTATTTATCACTTTATTGGGTATTGTTATGTCCGTGTTGAGACACGAGGAGTGTTATACTCTGGTATTTGATGGCCGGCAGATTAAAGCTGTGTGCTAGTCTGACCGAGGTTTTTCTTGTGAGTTCAGGAAGCCACAAAGTTTACTGTTGTTTGTTGACGGGGCTTTTTCATAGCCCGCATTGTTATAGTGACGTTTCTGTCGCGCGTTTACTTTGTTGTGAGTACCGTTCAGGTAGCTTACCTTTTTAAGCCTTGTATCTTATGGTCATTCGTCATAAATAATGAACTAAACCAACGATGATAATAATAATAATAAACTCTTAAATCATGAAACTCATTTCTTATAAATCTTCGAAGCTAATATGCTCGTTAAATAATGATTGTTAGTTAATTCTTGATATGATTGCCTACTGCTGACCGACGCATAGTGCTTATGAGTTATTTCCTGAAGGAGATGTTAGAAGCTTACACTTGTTTTGACTGACAGAAATCACTGGCAACCCAATAGTTAGTAATTCGGGGCCGCAGTGACCTCATGGTGAGACACTGTTTTACAGTGCATTTATGATTTCATTCCTACACAGTAGATGACGATTGGTAGCAAACAGCTGTCCATTCTGTTGTAGGCAGGTAATAAGAATACTTTTGAGTGTCTTATTTATTCATGCGTGTAAACCTATGTTCCCTACTGTTACATATTTAGCTTTTGTTGTACAGTTATGGTATTAGTGTATTTATTGTAATGCTATGACTGTTTTCTTAGCTTTGATTTAGTTTTTTTTGTGTGTACACAGACGCTTCTCGCTGTAGTTTATCGTCAGTTAGGATTAGCTAGAATAGGTAACGTTAACTGTTAATATGGGAGTGGTACCAGTATAATTTAGCTTTGCTGTCATGTTTGACTTTCTTGTTGTATGATGTTTCTTTCTAGACTCATCATAATATCATTGTATCTTCATTCAGGGTTGTTTTTCGTACCACGTCCCAAACTTTGCCTTGCTTTTCCTCATGTAATTAGGACCTGTCGAGAGGGTTAATATAATTCAGTTAAGGATTGCTTTTTTTATTTAGATTTGCGGACTAGCTGATTTCAAACTCCCCGATAGTAGGATAGGGGTTTGATTCCTGAATAAATAATTTTTACGAATTTTACTTAAGACTGGATGTTGTCATTCATTTACTAGTTTTGTGTTTTGGGGGTGCATTTCTTCGGGTGTCTTTGACAATGCTTTCGATTGGACCCGATCCTTTCGGGATACTGTGTCTTGTGCCGGCTATCCCCAAAAGAAGTGCATCCGATCCTCTCAGGCAATGTGTTTGAGGGATGGGGTTATCTGGGAGGACACGCACGGTTTGGTGGTGACCAGATGACCTCCTCTAACGGGCATAATGTTTCATATTTTCATTTTATGCTGTGGAAAGAATATTTGAGACAAGCTGAATTTACTGCAATATGTTGAAATAAGCAGGTGCAGAGCAAGCGGCGAACGGAAGGATTAAAATGCCAAGAACTTCGTGAGACAAAGCAATATTCTGAGTTTGGTAATTACGACTTCTAGGAAAAGCCTAGGGAGTGCCACTACCTCTTGGGTCAATGTGCTGGATGCGTGGCATTGCTTCGTGACGTAGAGGGTAGCTGTGGCATTGTTCGGCCGTGAAGAAGTGAGAGGGTTGATGTCTTGAGAGGAAGATGAAGCATTCGCAGTTACACCCTCTGGGAAGGGTCAATGATTTTAGCGCAAAAATTGGAAATAAACCAACGAATCAGAAGGAAGGACGCCGTGGATCCCAGCAAGTTAGCTTGAGGTCAGATTTGGAGGGAAGATGGTCCTGGATTATTCTACGATCGGTCTGAGTTCCGAATACCTGAGCCTTAACATGTGCGATAAGACAAGGAGAATTATTATACTTGCGAGTTGCGCTTATAAACTGTTTGAATTTAGAAATTTGTATGGCAGAGTAATAACAATTCTCAACACTTTAATTATGTCTGCCATGCTTTTATTCAAGTTAAAAGATAAAGTATGCTTGTGAACTTAGAAGCTATTACTCTAAATTGCTCAGGACTTGCGAGTGAATGAAGTAACTCATTGCAATTTTAGTAGGGAATAGACAGTGTATTATACGATCTAATAATTGAACAATTTTCATACTCAGAAGAAGCTTCAAGATAATAATAATATCTTATGGCCTCGGGTGCCAGGTTCAAGCTTTGTTAATTGACACCTAGAGGGCAGCTTGCGTGTCGAATTTAATGCTCCTTGGAGCGCTATGAATGTCAAGGAGGTTAGATATCTAAGCTCCTTGTCGCTATACCGCTTCCTAGTTGAGAAATGAGGAACTTTGTGTTGGCGGGAAATCGCGAGATAAATTTTGCCATTATGAACACAGCTTACTGAATTCAAATGGGTTCTTTAACATGCCAACAATGTATGACATTAGTATCGATATTTTTGTCGCCGTTCAAAAATCACTTACCATGGCCAGTAGCGAACCTGCAAGCTTGGAGTTGGTAGTCCGACACTATAACCACACACCCACCGTGACAAGCATCTTCAAGATTAATGGTGCCAGGCCGACTTTTAGAAGGATGACCATGCTTTATACTCATCCGCTGTCCCTGAACGAGTAGAGATCCACAGGGCCATGCAGGGTGATGTGAGCAGAATGATGTTGCAGAATGGATTAGTACCAAATTGATTTATTCAATTAGCAAGATAGCTTAGTTTATGGGAACAGTGTGTATATATCTTCTTGTATGTTTTGGTGTAATTTTTATTTTTATTTTCTTTGTGTTTCCGACACTCAATTTATAGTAATGCATCGTAACTACTGGTTTTAATTTGTGTATTTTATTATTATCATTTTAAATTTCATGTACTATGCGAGAACAAGTTGTGTGCGATATTTTATTTCGCAAGAGCATGGATTGCGGGTTCAGTGATAAATGGAGCTGCATTAAAGTTAAAATAGTGATAGATATGGGGGAAAGGAGTTATTTTGTGTTGCTGATTTAATTAAACAGGCTATTTTGAGTTTGCCTTGTTGCAACTATTTGCGGGGAACCATAAGTTCTCTATGTAAGCAGTTAATGATGTTAATTAGGGAAAGTCTTGAAATCTTTCTGTTTAATTTTGAATCTGCTGCGTCAAGTTGTGTGGATTTTCATCGTAGGTGAGTCATACCCAAGTAGTGTGTTGTTAGTGTCATATGTGTATTTATAGCACGGGGAAAACTGGCAAGGTGACCAAGTTCCCGTCTGCAGCATTTTCGGACGACAGCTGTACTCTGCGGAGGTACTGATCGATTCTCGACGAGTCTTATAATTCCTGGGAGAATTATGGAGACTATATGTATTTTGATGACACATGTTTAAATTAGGTGGAGTAGTGGTGGCTATTCTGCGGTATTGAGCAGATTTAAGATAAGACTTGTTAATGAGGAGGGCCAGCTGACTGAGACCCAGATGTTTAAATTAGATAAGCCTGTTTGGTTAAATCCAAGTTTAATTTAAAGGAATCGTTCTTCATGCTGGAACCGTGCATTCACGTGTCTTGATGAAATAAAACTTTGTTTATTGTAGATATTGCCAGTGGGCATACTTGTCTTTGTGTTGATTCATTTTATGTTGATTTTTGCTTACACTTTTGATGTGTAGTTTCTTAAGATGACTGTCGGTCATTTCTGTGTGTCTTTGTAGTGTAGTCACGTGAGTTGCTTTGTGTATTTGATAAGACCTGGATTGAGGCATTTGTTCGTGCATTCTGGCACGCAGTCAAGATATCATTGCGGAGATCAGTGTTGTAATATAGAAGAGGAGCGAGTGTCGGCATTGTTTACTTAGTGCAGAGCCATTTTGTTACTGTTTTACCAGACGCCAAGCCTATATTCGCAAAAATACGGATTCTCCAATTGTCGGATGTGCCATATGGTTGCGAATCGGGTATTAGAGTACTTATTCCATTCAGCATGCAAACATCTTCACATAATCACACATATAGTTTTGAAGCGACATTTTCATGTCCTTATTTTCTTTTCAGTCTCGAGTATAGATTTTTGTCATTTATTCTGGTTGATTAAGAGGGTGTAAATTTAAGGGTGATGTGTTTTATTTGTTTTATTTCTTATTTGATCTGTTATTAAATTTATTTTGTTTGACTTTTGGTTCACTTTCTTCTTATAGGTTTAATTTACCCTTATGCTACCTTGTAATTATGAGAAGCAATCGACGATAGCAACTACGAACAAGAACCGAACACGTCCCCGAAAAGGAGTCTTGTCACGTTTCTTTACAAGGGTTCAATAGAAACCAGTAAAATATGTTCTTTCCAGATCCATAATTTACGATGCCTGCAATAGAAGGGTTTTACCCATTAAAACAATCTTATCTAACATCATTACATTGAGAAATTATGTGGTATATTATATAACTTTCAGTATCGGTGATTATCAGGCTGCGGGGTCTTAGTGCGTAAACAGTGCTATCAGATTAGTATTGCACGGAGTTGAGATGACGCATGCCCTATGAACTGCCACAACAGACGACGAACTATGCGACCAGTCTATTTATCCGCTGTACGTCACTTGTGTTCATTGGTACACCCGAAGGTCACTGGAGGAGCTTCTACGAGGGCAGATCGAAAAATAAGTTGCACTTCCCAGTTATGGCCATTTATTACACCACCTATACAACAACAACACGCATATAACGACATGCAATGTAATGACACTTTTCCACATAGTTTCCAAGAGACTCCAAACATTTGTGCGAACTCACAACCAACTTGTCGACGCCGGATCCATAGAAAGTTCCTCCAGCGTTCTGCAACCACCCGGAGACAGCGGCCTTCTCCTCCTCATCGGTCTGGGAATGTCGACCACCGTTCTGTCTAATGATCGCATTCACACTGTTGACATTTGCATGGGTCCTGGACGTTGCGGGCCTGTCCTCGCGATATACGTCCGTGATATCCGTGCTTCCAGCTTCGAATTGCTGACACCACTTTACGATCCCTTGCCGGGAAATGGCCCGCTCCCCATACACAGCACTAATTTCACGATGGATGTCCGTGCAATTCTTCCTTTTGGCCCATAGGAATCGGATTGTTGCACGCACCTCATATTTGGAGTGAACGTCCAGTCGACGCGCCATTGCTTTTGGCCGCTATTCACACCATGCAAGATAAGACACCACACCGACCTGCCTAACAGATTTGTGGGCAGTGTCTGTCCCTTTCTCCGCTGTGCCCACGTTTACGACACACAGCGCGCTGCCACCTTCGTACGTGCCCTATAGTACGGTGCGTTCTAATTTCATTGCACAAGTACTAAGACCCCGCAGACTGGTGATTATGACTCCTCCCGTGAAATGGCGTCATCTTTCTGCAAGGAGTCACGGGAGTTAAATTTTAGGAAAAGTCAAACAATTTACGAAAAGTAAGTTCAGTTACAGAATTTAGTGCCATTAGATAAATGTTAATAGCTCACGATATCCGCTTTGGTCTTCCTGAGACATGTTGCAATAACTTGTAGCACTCACGATCTAAACGAGTGACTCACTTGAACGGTGCAATCAGCAGTTGCCACCGTCCACACGTTACGATAAAACTGTGTAAACGCAATCGACACAGATTTATCGGTTAGAAAAATTCAACTCACTCCGATGAACTGTGCAAACCGAAATAACTGCAACGATTTATCCTCCACACGTGACATCTCCGCAGTTAGGTTGGTGCAGTTTAAACGCACAGTTATATAAATCGTAACGTTTGTAGCCGCCTGAAGGCTTTAACGGCCCGGAATACTATTAATAGGCCTATTATTTATTTTTTGGGATTATGCCGTGTGAAAATAAATTTAAAAAAGTCCTATGCGTTTCGAGAGGGGCCTTACCTCCTATTCAATAGAATGAAAACAATGTGGCCCAAGAATGTGCGCTTACCATCATTCAAGAACCTTACTTTCATTTTTAGCCTACTTTTCTCATTTTGCAAAAATGAGGAAAAAGTAGACTTATGAGATCGATCAGGAAAAATGTGTGTCTGTCCTTCTGTCTGTCTGTCTGTCTGTCTGTCTGTCTGTATGTATGTCTGGCTGTGTGTGTATGTGTCCCCCTATCAACTCCTAAACGGCTGCAGCTATGAAAACCAAATTTGGTATGAGTAAAGATCTATGCCGGAATATCCCACCGCCATATTTCAAAATGATGTCAGTGCTACCAATTGCTGAAAAATCGCAATTGAAATTTGAGCTCAATGTTGGATATTCCGGAAGGTATGCATGGGAGCTTGTCCAAAGTTGGCACACATATATAAGGCATCCAACGTTTAGAATGAAGCATTGGTCTTATGGCGCGTTACGACAGGTTTGCCACTCCATGAGAGGAGGCAGTACAAAGCGCTTCGCGTACACTTTCCGCACATTCAGTGATTGTGCACTGACGAATACTTGAATTAAGTACTGTATAATAATACTAACAGTAGGCTAACATAACACATACAACGATATTAAATTAAATTAACTATAACGTATGCTGAATGTAACATAAAGAAAACAATCAAAATAAAAAATAAAATCAATTACAAGCACAAGGAAAGCCTCCGTGGCTTAGGCGGCAGCACGCCGGCCTCTCACCGCTGGGTCCGTGGTTCAAATCCCGGTCACTCCATGTGAGATCTGTGCTGGACAAAAAGAAGGCAGACAGGTTTTTCTCCGGGTACTCCGGTTTTCCCTGTTAAAATTTCATTCCAGCAACACTTTCCACTATCATTTCATTTCATCTGGCATTCATTTAATCATTGCCCCAGAGGAGTGCGTCAGGCTTCGGCAGCCGGCACAGTTCATATCCTCGCCGCTAGATGGGGGCTTCATTCATTCCATTCCTGACCCGGTCGGAGACTGGAAGCAGGCTGTGGATTTTCATTTTCACAAGCACAAGGAAATGTGTGAAGTTTCGACTGCAGTTAAAGTTGAAGTACGTTATTAAATAAAATACTCCTCATTGGCTTACCTTTCATGATTTATACTTTCGTTAGGTTTAAGATTCTTAAAATAACAGAACACATTAATTACGACCTTTTTTTCCCTCCTTCTGAGCACTTGACCACGGTTTCTTTTCACAAAACTATCCATTGTTGTACGTGAAATACGTAAAATACAACACGTTAAATCTAACAGAACTGCTGCACACACACTCAAGATAGAGACAGCTGAACTACTGAAATAAAAGCTCGAAGGGCACAGTAATAAAGCTGTGAGTAGCAAGCTGCACCCCACTATCCTTCGAAACTTCATTCTTATAATCCGCGGTCAATGAACAGCCTGGCCTGTGTAAACAATTAAACCTACACTCTGGGTAAGCAGGTAGAAAACTTCTTCCAACATTCCTCTACAACTCTCAAACTGACACGACACGGTTATCTTTAAAAATAGAAAAGTTGGCAGCATAGGAACTTGTTCAATGCTGCTATGCGGTTATGAGAGAATATTCAGAAGTTTTACCTACATGAAAATGGTAAGATTGCCAGTATAAAATATTTCAATAAACCATCATCAATACGGCACATTTAGCTACACATGTGTGAAAAATAGGCATCACAAAGTCAATGCAACATGATATAAGATCGATTTCACTAAAAAGGGGACACAGTTTATCTTTTTTTTAATATGGATATCTAATTTGTCTAGCATTTCTATCAAGTTTACGCAGTTCTAATATAGGACAAAGAAGGTCGGCAAAACATAGATCTACCCGAATATGCTGTTTTTTCGACAAAGAATTTTTTTTGACTGATATGGCAACAGTGGATTGCTGGAAAATGACAGCGTCATCCATGTCTCACGTGCAACAGAAAGAGAGAAGAATATCCCTATCTAACCACTGCTTCATTCTAAACGTTGGATGCCTTATAGATAATAACATTTCAGTTTAATTTCCAGGAGGCCATACATGCCAGTTTTACCAACATGATTCTAAGCCAGCTGATAAGTCTAATTTTTAAATGCATGTAACTTTTACACTATCAATGGGATTTCAACCAAATTTCGTATGTACTATGCGTACAATAGCAAATATGAATGTGCGTATCCTTAAGAGCAACCAGGGCTGCCAACTGTCAATAAATGCTCTCTCTATTATTTTATCCTAATACAAATGTATCAGAAAGTATGCAAACGAAGATCTCGAAACTTTGCACACGAGATGCGCCCTTATCCAACGGTCATAGGCTAAGTTCGCATAGATTTCAGTAATGCTAGAAACAGCGTTTAATTGAGCCTCGATTTGCAGGGAAAAGGAAGTCTGATTTTGCGTCATTTTAATCATGTTAATCTCTGGCCGCAGTGTTATTAGGGCGAGTCATGCAACTGGCCACTTGACGAACCAAAGGTACGTCGCACGGAACTCGCAGACAAAGGCTAGTCGAGAACATACTTCTATAACGCGCATTTACCACGCAGGTGTACGCTCAAGGACTTTCGGAGGGCTTGCATCAGATTATGTTCTGGAAAGTTCTGTAGTACGTCTTATTCTGGTTTCGCCACGCCCCTAAATAGCGAAATTAATTTATTTCTACGAAACGGCAGCACCCAGGATCGAACCATTGACAACAATAAGCCGGAAGTAATCCTGAGATTTTTTACAGATGAACAGAATAATTAAATCATCAAGAAATTAATAAATCAGTGATCCAGAACTGAGATCCCTCCGCGGATCCGTCTGGGGTGAAGAGTTTGTTGTGAGAGTGGGGATGGCGTCTATTTCGCCATAAATAGTCCGGAGGACGCAGTGTTGATATCCCCTAAAATTACGATCGATTATCGATCATAATCCTATGATTCGACGGACCTTACTATCACGAATAATGTGCACACAGTGTATTGAAGTAGATGTGTTGGAATACGGAGCTCTTGTCTGTGGAACGATCTTCAGGTGCTCTGTCGCCATGTTTTAGATATATTGCGCCCCTGCGCAGTGCAGTTAGTGAGTTTTCCAGCAGACCGCACGGGGAGGAGATAGTCTTCCGCAGTTTGGTTGACACGCAGTTAGCACGCGAGTGGAAGTTAGTTGATGCTTAGTTTCGCGAGCCCGCTCGAGACTGTTAAGGTGTTCACAATGTGCTATTGTGCAGTTCGACACATTTTCGATAAACAGTTACAAACGCTCGCGATAAGTCAGTTTACAGTCAGTCGTCATGCAGTTTTCACGCTACAGACAATGACATCCAGTTGTATGTAAATGGTCAGTATGACTCAAGGCTGCGAGCTGGACAATTCAGATAAGCAGTAGTAATTTTAGTAGGCAGCATATGTGTACAAGGAGAGCTTGCAGTGTTACATGTTAACACAAGTTGTATAGCTGTAGAAACAGTACTGTCAGTCGCAGAAGTTGGGAGGTGCGCAGTTGATCGCCCGAGATTCGAACCCTCGCCGCTGGAACCAGGACAGTTCTCTGAATGAACAGGGGGAAGAGAGAACGCATCGAGGTTGCCAGTCCGGCGCGCAAGTGAAGAGTGGAATAACAGAAGTAGTGGCGCATGATCTAACGAGTGCTGCGTAATCCTAGCCCGATTTTTATGTGAAAAGTGTATTGTGATGCAACGTACACGTGTTGGATAAGGTACGGGAGTACAACAAACGTACCAGTAGTGTTATATCTTTTTGTAAGAATATGGTGAAATTTAGTGCTAATCATGATTATCAATCACTTAGTGAGGTAGTGCATTGAATGTGAATATGTGTAGTGCAGGTATGGTGTGAAAGGCACATGGCTAGGGGTTGCTGACATCTATTGCTGGAGAGGATGACGGCCAACGCTGGAGATATGATGAGTATTAATTTCCATTAATTATCTATGTCATAGTTTTATGGGTCGTGTTTATTATAGTTTGATACAAGAATAGATATTCGTCTTAGTGTAATATTAGATTTTTGAGTTTAAGTATCATTTGTGGTAGGTTAAGTGTATCCGTGACGACGGAACGCTATTTGTTTAATTCAGGAGATGCTTAGCGATGATGTTTGTTCGCAAACCGCGCCAAATTGTACACTGATAGGGTTGCATGTGTTCACCCCATTATGTTGTATGTATTTCAGCTCCAGGAGGAAGGCGCTTGAAAGAGCAAAGGCACGTAGATTTAGAAAGAGAGAGATTTAAAGAATGTAAAATTTATAGACACACTAATGACGCAGGTTATTATTATTATTAATAATAATAATAATAATAATAAGCATGACGTCAACTAGGGATAATAATATCAATAACGAGAGTAATAATGATGTCAGGTATGGATAGAAGGGGAGGAAGTCTAAATGTTAATGTCCTTATTACGACGCATATGGTGGTAATTATTCATACGGATGCACTCTGAACTGTGTCAGGGATGATTTGACACGTCCTTTATCTTAGATTAACGCAGGTAAGTGTGGTATTGAGTAGGAGAAGTATTTAGGGTATCCTTCTGAGTGTATTGGGAGAGCAAGCTGAACATCGGCTTAATCGTGGTATGTTAATGAGAGCATAGTTTGAACGTATGCCATGTGATACCGGGAAGTTCCATGAGGCCCCGGTGGTTCAACGAGGAATAAATAAAATGGTATAATGGTATTTAAAAGGTATAAGAAGTTGCAGGTGACACAGCCATATGTCACTCGATTGCCAACTGAAAAGGAAAAGAAAGGTAAGTGAGGTATATTGGGCATACCCTGTGAAACAGGTAAGACTAAACTATGCGTACAGGTTTTGTGTGATAAATAGAACCACGATAATAATATTGCTCCAAGACCAGGTTCCACTCAGGTCGAACCAAAGACTATCTAGACGGTGAGGTCATTTCTCTTTGTGTTTCCATTAGGCCTGTGTCGTTTACTAAGAGTGCAGTTTTGGGGAGCCCACAGCATTTAGTGTCTGAGATGCGGTAGCACTTGTCAAGGTCGTACACACCCCGCCCCTCTCCGTAACGGGATTCTTTGCGTTTCAAAGGAGGCTAGTTTGACGGTCATGTGGACAGCTGACTCCCTAGTCAGAGAAACTTATATAATATTCAGATTCATTTCCAAAATTAATTCATGATTGAGATTCACATATGGTACTGTAGTACACTAACCTTGTGATCCAAGTCTATTATGAAGGTATTAAATATGATAATATTTATGTCAATCATAATAATAATAATAATAATAATAATTTGTTATCGAGTTGAGGATAAACTTATGTAAAGGGTACTTTAGTCCAATAACCTTTTGTATCCTGGCATTGCCGCGAAGATTTTATTCAAATAAATTAATAACCAGGTGGAAATTAATAATTAATAATAATAATAATAATAATAATTCATGGATTTCAAGACCGAATTTATTTTAGGGTACTGATACCCAATAACCTATGGATAGTTGATTCCATCACGGCGATAATGATTAAAGGTGATAATCATATTGATAGCGATAATAATAATAATAATAATAATAATAATAATAATAATAATAATAATAATAATAATAATAATAATAATAATAATAATAATAATAATAATAATAATAAGTTGACTCTTATTATAACGGGATCTGTTTGGTGATTGATTTTCCTTTTTGTGAAGTTAATTGCTCTCTCGGATAGTAGCAAGCGTCTGTGAACGTGCAATGCTCTGAAAAAGGTAGGTGAGAGTCCTTGCTTCGAAGCCTACGAGTGTATATATTTTTCCTGTTAGCATTTCAACTTGTAAATACATATTTGTGTTATGTTGTTTATTGCAGAGTCGCAGGCATCGTTGACAAGATACACCCACCGTTGTTTAATTTTTGTCGCTCGGAGCGGTATGCGAGCATAGAATGTTTTTTTTTTTTTTTTGGTATCTGGAATATGCAAATTTTCTGCATACAGCTGGCATTCATTTTGGTTTCCTTATTTTATTGCCTTACGGTAAGCTATTTGTTTTTGCCATGATACTCGCAAGCATCTCGAGTTGTATTTATGTGTATAGTTTAGCACACGCCCATAAAACTTTGACAGACAGTATTGAATCCGGGACCCGGATCATTTTGTTACGAGTCCTGAGTTCAATCCTTGGTTGATCATATTTCTAAGGTATTTTGTGTTTATTTTAAATAACAGTGTAGCACATCTCAAACTCAAATCTCATTGAGGTCATATGAGTGTAAATTTGCCAGTTGGTATTAATAAGTACGCATTGATGTATGCTTAAAGGCTCAAAGGTATAAACGTGCCAAATTTCATATTCATTTGAAGGGCAAACGTTGTAGTTGTGAATAATGGATATATAAGTATTGTGATTTGGTGAAAGTGTTTAAATCCACCAAGGGGGATCACATGGGCAATGTTGTCAGATCATGTCACGAAATGATTATCTCATGAATATTATAATTATGGAAGCCCTAAATTAATGGTGGATATGCCAATGGTTTGAGGTTTGTTGTATTAATTAATTGGCACACAACGGCAAAATGCCATGGTATTCTGAATATTGAATTCAGAGGTGTGGAATGTATTACAGTGAATATTAATTATGGTCAAATCACATTGATTTTCATCTTGGCATATGATCACTGATTAATCGTTTGTTTAATTGAGGGATTGGATTAATTGATTGATAATCGATTATTGATAAATGATGGGATTCGCAGTTCAATTAAAGTTTAATTGATTTAATTTGAATATTATTTGATTCACTGAGTGATTTGAATTGATGATTAGTTTAATTAGGGTTGATTTTATTTGGATTGTAATTAATTTATTTGATTGATTTAATTAAAATGTGATGAATTTAATTATGGTTGATTTAATTAAAATGTAATTAATTTAATTATGGTTGATTAATTGAAATGTAATTAATTTAATTGAGGTTGATTAATTTAATTGGAATTTAATTACTCATTTTTTTGAGTTTTTGACATTTTTTTAAAATTATTTTTATTTATTTGGATTGGTTTTAACATTTTTTCGTTATTTTTGATTTCTTTTGAATTTATTTCAAAATTTGTAATTCGTTAAGTTGTTTTGGAGATTGGTTCGATTTTGAATAGTTTCTTATTCTAAATTTTGATTTTCCTGAGTTAATATTTTTGGTTTTCGCTTTCTTTTCGATCATTTTTGTATTTCTTTACCAGTGTTAATAAAGTTGTTTTTTCCTTTGGTTTTTGAATCATGTGTGTGATGATTTATTAATCAGCCCTATTAATCTTCCAAGTGATGTATCCCAGGACAGTTATTAGCTTCAAGTAGGACGCACCACCCCCGAGATTAGATTCCTGTCCTGAAGGTCCTATGTTCAAAAGGGTACAGTATATTCTACATTAATTTGGAGTACCTAGTATACAACAGTACTGCCAACATTATTCTAAGCTTGTTGATAGATCCAAATTAAAATGCATGTAACTACTATACTAACAAATGGTTTTCAACCAAATTTCGTATGTGACTTTTGTACCATAACTCATATTAATATGCGTATTCTTAAGAGCCAGGACGGCTGCCAACTGTAAATAAATGCTCCATATCTATCTTTTTACCCTAATATCTATAAATCAGAATATATGAAAGTCAACAGCTCTAAACTTTGCATACGTACAGTACCTAACATTTTAAATTAATTTGGGGTAACTAATGTACGTCAGTGCTGCCAACATCATTTAATCCTTCTGATAAAACCAATTTTTAAATGCATGTAACTTCTATACTAACAAATGGATGTAATCCAAAATTGGCACAATAATAGATCATAACATTTTAGATTAATTCATAAGTTCTAACAAAAGTAGGCTCTTTAGTTCGTCACGGAACTATTTGTTATGACTGTGACTGTCAAATCTTGTACAACAATTATTAGCCTATAATGATACGTTTCCAAAGAAACAGGGCCCTCTTAGATTTCCAGAAACATATCTGAAAATTTTCAAAATTCTAATCATAACTATTATCTTACAAACTAAACCGGGCTGTTCCAGCCGATCTGCTCGCCAGTGAGCAGAGGATTACTCGCCACTTTACGTGAGTAAACCTGCAACATGCAATACAGCTCTGCTGTGGTGGATACTCAAGACCGGCAGGATGACCTTCGCCCAGTGACGTATTGGCTATCACCCCCAGTCCCTCTCCAACCATGCTCCGAGCATAACTGCTGAGTACCCGCGTGTACGCATACTCAAACTCCTGGATTTGGAACAGCCTGAACTTAAGTTATATAACAAAGAATTACTTTACTTTAAATCGACAACAACAGCACCAAATTACTAGACAAATAAAAGTTAGATTTTGGTCATATAATTTGAAGCTTCATTGGTTCCGGTGTGCAGAATATTGTCCAAACTACGGAGTGCCCGTTTACTACACACAGCAACCTATCAAATTCAACTAACATCAGAGGCAATCTTGGTGTGATTTGAAAGCAGATTCCTTTCCTTAAAATGGTCTTCAAAGTAATTGCATTTAAACTGGAATAACATCAATTTCCAACCAAGTAGAGTTACTATAGGCCTAAGGGTAAACGTCATAGTCATAGAAAAGCAAAAGCCTAGACAAGTTATCATCGTTGCCATGACAAGGAAATGTCAAGTGTACACCAATATCTCAAATAAATTTTTTAAATGATGTGCCTTAAAGTAAGAATCGCTTTGTGTCCTTGACATCCTAAGATATTTGAAGACAAAACATAGCATATTCTTTGCGCAGGGTAGCCTATTGATAGACTAATTCTTTCCGAAGAATTTCATTAAGATTGGTGAAGCAGTTTCAGCATAATGACATTGTATTGGGGAAATTAGGTCTTCAGACTGTGACCAACAGCGATAGTAGTGGGGGTGGAGGTTAAGGCCCATGTTGACCACAGAGGACCCCGCGGGAGTTCTGTCAAGCTGATTAATGTACCAATGCCTCTAACATCTTTATCACTGTCATTTAACAGCGACATTAGAAATCATTAGTCTTCAGAGAACGTTGTCAACGGGCAGCGATCATTTATAAGCTCGAAGACAAATTACTGCGAAGCCCTTTAGCATTGAACATAGACATCTCATTTTATAACTATGACTTCAAAGCTAGTCACACTGTCCAGCAAGACTGCTAATTATTTCCATCTCCTTATTGTTGACCAGCTGACGGCTTTTCACTGTTGGATAAAATAGAAGTAGGCTATCCTAAATGGATCCACCCCGCCTGTCTTCCTGGCTGTCACCATGGAGGGCTGGGCTCGATTCCCGAATCTGTCAAGGAATTTAATTAAGGCCAGAGGGTTGGAATGCGGTTCGCCCAGACTCGTGAGGATGATGAAAAAATGAAAATCCACATCCTTCTTCCAGTCTCCGACCGGTCAGGAATGGAATGAATGAAGCCCCCATCTAGTGGCGAGGATATGAACTGTGCCGCCTGCTGAAGCCTGTCGCACTCCTCTGGGGCAGTAATCAAATGAATGACAGATGAAATGAAATGATAGTGGAGAGTGATGCTGGAATGAAATTTTGACAGTGAAAACCGGAG
This sequence comes from Meconema thalassinum, assembly GCA_946902985.2. Taxonomy (NCBI): domain Eukaryota; kingdom Metazoa; phylum Arthropoda; class Insecta; order Orthoptera; family Tettigoniidae; genus Meconema; species Meconema thalassinum. The sequence continues at coordinate 420,080,880 of OX336393.1, forward strand.
TACCCGGAGAAAAACCTGTCTGCGTTCGTTTTGTCCAGCACAGATCTCACATGGGGTGACCGGGATTTGAACCACGGACCCAGCGGAGAGAGGCCGGCGTGCTGCCGCCTAAGCCACGGAGGAACCGTGAGGATGATAATGATTATTATTATTATTATTATTATTATTATTATTATCGTTGATTTTAGATTACTTATATGGTAATTTAGAGGTGGGTGCCTTAATATGAAAATACCTAATATTCATTTTATAAAAATAAAGCTAACCTAATTATAGTCTAATAAACAAATGTTTAGGCTTATGGAAGACAAAATTCAATAATTCCAATTTGAAAAAAAGAACACTTGAAAATTTAGATTGGTTCCCTTGACCCACTCTCACTCTTTGAGCGGACGACAAGATCAGCAGCCACCACGTCATCGGCTAATATAGGATCGAAGTGTCATCTGCAAACCAAGGTTTCTTCGAAAGTCAGCAAGATCCACACACTCGGTTAAAATGTGGACCACGCTTGAACACGGCCCCATTCTCATTAGGTACGAGTGGGTTTATCTTGCATGATCTATATTTAGCCTACACGAAATAACGGACTACCTCCGTGACTGGAAAGAGCTCCGCCACACTTGAGTAGTTCCCTTGATCGCTCTCAGTTCACTAGGTCTTGGGTCAGTTAGTCACTGAGTTTTCCGGTGTAACGTAATTAGAACTAATAACTCAGGCCCGGAAGTTCATGCACTATTAAATGAATTAAATGAACTAAATGAATTAAATGAGTAAATAGCAAAAAGCACTAAATGATTGGTCAAATATGCATCACGTTTCAAACAAGTAGTTCCGTGAAGAACTATACAGCCTATTTTCATATAACCTACTTATGTTAATTGCCACTATCAACATACAGCATTTCAGTTTGATTGCTGTAATAGATTCGTAGATATTGGGAACCGACTAAATATTTCGGATGGTCGCCATGTTGGATTTGTTTTATAATTAGGTCCTAGAGGTATGTACTGTTACATGAAGATTATTGTGTACGTGTAGCATTCAAACTTCAATCGCATGAATAGGACACAAGAAGTAAAAACGGATTTTAAAATTTCGCACAGCTGCCATCTTGTGGTTATGGAAACAATGGAAATAAATTAGAAGCCAGTGGATTAACATTTGTATAAGGATTTACTGTACCAAGTTTCACTGCACTCGGATGGTTAAATTGCGAGAAACGTCCATGTGAATATTTATACTTCGCGTCGTGAAAACAGGTTATTGAAAGTCTTATAGGTGAACGTATGTTCATAGCCCCAATGAACTTTAAAAAATCAGTTTGATTGCTATAATAGATTCGTATATATTCAGAGCCGTCTAAATATTTCGGATGGTCTCCATGTTGGATTGTTATATGTAGTCTATAGGCCATAGAGTCATGTACCATTAAAGGAAAATTATTGCGTAGGTTCATTATTCAAACTTTCACTTTGACCGCTTGATTACGACACAAGAAATAAAAGCTTAATTTTAAAATTCGCACAGCCGCCATCTAGAGGTTATGTAAACAATTGAACTAAATTAGATAACAGTGCATTACAATGTGTATAAACATTTGCTGTACCAAATGTCATTGCGTTTGGATCATTAAATCGCGAGAAAAGTATATTTAAAATTTTCAACTTCGCTTGACCGCCATGTTCGTTTTGCAGTTAAACGGTTTTTGAAAGTCATATAGATGAATTTTTAGTAGTACCCTTCATCTCCGTACATAATTTCAGGGTGATATCGCTAATAGTTTCAGTGACATAGAATGCCGGTGAAATATTTCGCACCACCGCCATTTTGAGGTTATGTAAACAATTGAACGAAGTTAGATGTCTATGCATTACAATGTGTATAAACATATACTGTACCTAGTTTTATTGCGTTTGGTTGGTTAAATAGCGAGAAACGTCTTTTTAAATGTCACAACTTCACTTGGCCGCCAAGTTGGTTATGTACTTACCAGGTTTTCAAATGTCACATAGTTGAACGTCTAGTATTTCCCCTTATCACCGTAAAACATTCCAGGGTGATATCGGTAATAGTTTCGGAGATATTGAATGCTGGTGAAATATTTCGCACAGCCGCCATGTTGGATTGGTGAGATGTAACAAAATTTGAAGGGCACGGTCGGGTTTTCCCGGAAATGTGCTAAGAACTTACTGAGTTTTATTGAAATCGCTCCAGCCGTTTAGAAGTTATTAGGGGGGCACACACACACACACACCATCACACATACACGCACACACAGACACACGGACAAAAGGTGATCTCATAAGCCTATTTTTTTATAAATGAAAATAGGCTAAAAATATGCACTACGAAATAACTACGACAATTCCGATCAGTCCGTATTCTTTAGCGTTTCTATTTTGAACCTATCAAGAAAATATGAACAGACGGACATATAGGCCTACAGTAACTAGTCTGCCACATTTTGAAAATATCTCAACAGAGAAACAGTTCTAAATAGTAGTTAATGTTACTTTACGGAACTTCAAGCGAAGTTGACTATCAAACATTATTTTATTATATTAATTTTTAAGTATAACTGTTATACAATTTTAATAGCTTTTGATTTTTTATGAAAATAATTTTACAATATTTACATAGTGAATGCTGAATAATAATAATCCATATTAAGTTGCAAATTGAACTGAAACGTACTGGCTATTAAAATAATTTCAGTAATAATAATAATAATAATAATATTGTATGGCCTCGGTTGCCGGACGCTAGCTTTGTTAATTGACACCCAGAGGGCAGCTTGCATGTCGAATTTCGTCGTTCCTTTGAACGCTATGAAAGTCAAGAAGGTTAGATATCTATGCTCCTTGACACTAAAGCGCTTTCTAGTAGAGAATGGAGGAACTTTGTGTTAGCGGAAAATCCCCAGATTAATTTTGCCATTGAACACGGCCTACTGAATTCAAATGGGTTATTTAACATGCCAACAACGTATGACATCCATGTCGTGATTTTTGTCGCCTTTCAAAAATCACTTACCACGGCCAGGGGCGAACCTGCAAGCTTGGGGTTGGTAATCCGACACGTTAACCACTCACCCACCGTGGCAAACTAATTTCAGTATTATTCTGTGATAGACTCTTGGAGTTCGAATCGAAATACACGACTTAAAGAACATGAAGTAAAAATGCCCTTCAAAACAATAGGAAATTAGAATATAGTCTACGCCCTTCTCAAGCAGAGATATGCAAGAAAAGGAGAAGAATATGATGCATTGTGCCAAAATAACTAAAATATACATAAATATGCAAAAATATTATTTTGCATGAACTTCCGGGCCTTACTAATAACTCTAGCTGGTACCTCCATTAGCCTCTTGAGGCTAGACTGACAAGAGGTGGTGTCGATACCCACCACAACCATCCTGCAAGTATTTTCCCGTGGCTTCCCCACTTCAACTCCAGGCAAATGTTGAGGCGGTTCCTAACTTAAGGCCACGGCCGCCTCGTTCCCAATCCTCACCTGAATTACAAATTCACACTAGTCTACTACAGACACCACCCACGTAAGGCTACACGGAGCTAAATGACCACGATGTCGCAAAGCCCTAAATGAATTAACAGCAAACAACTACAGGGTCCTTATCTATGTGCGCCCCGAGAAGCACGCTAAGCTAAGCTGGTTGTGACTGGCACAGATCGCGGGCGCGCGTACCCGGTTCAGCCGGTGGTAGGCACGCACTTTGACACCTTTACCAAACATGTTCAATAATGCGTAGGTCTACTTACAGTGCTCATAGCCGATGCTGAAAATGCCCCCCCCCCCTCTCTCTTGTAACACACACCTGACGTCTTCGGATGAAAGAATGTACTCAAAATCTAGGTTACACACGCACGATAAAAAATAATGTAGAAAACGATTCAGTCAGAGAAGTATCTCCCAAGAGTCAACGATAAGATAACTTCTGGTCTACGACTGGTGGTGGTGGTGATGATGGTGGTGGTGGTGGAGGTGGTGGCAATTGTTTTAAAGGGTGGAATAATGACGTAATATAGGCTATTCCATTGATCCAATACTCCTTCAGCATCTAAAATGAAGAGTGATATATTCATACAAGGATATGTACACACAGCTACATCTAGCTTATTTAGTCTACTGGCTAAAATTATGGTAAGCCTAGACTCTATGAGCATCATAGACCCTAAAGGTCAATACTATATCTGCTACTTGCTAAAATAATAACCTAACACAACTGAGTCAATACATGCCAAACAGGTGGATGTAGCTCTCAATGATACCTGCAGAATTATAACAGGTTGCTTGAAATCAACTCCAGTCGAATGGCTTTATCTCCTCGCAGGAATAGCACCACCCCCTGTTCAAAGAGAAATATCTGCGAACAAGGAATGAAAGACAGTGGAGCATGGAAGAACTCATCCTCTATATCAGGCTGTTCCAGCCGAGCAACTCGTCCGTGAGCAGCGGAGTACTCGCCGCCTTCCGTGAGTAAACCTGCAACATGCAATACAGCTCTGCTGTGAGGGGCTGCCGTCACTGCGCGGTGGAAACATCAAGACTGGCTGGAAGCGCATTGACTTGTGTTATGACCTTCGCCCAGTGACTAATTGGCTCTCACCCCCCCCCCCCCAGTCCCTCTCCAACTGTGCTCCGAGCATTACTGCTGAGTACTCCCGTGTACTCATACTCAAACTCATGGTTATGGAACAGCCTGCTCTATATGTACACGAACCGCAGCCGCAACGACTGAAGTCGACGAAGAGTTTCCTTAGAACATCAAAGGAACCTAGAACCACTGCTGAAAAAGCTAGGTTGCAAATGTGGAGGGCTACGACCAACCTTCCCCATGGTTGGGAAAATGTTTCTGAAACTCTACCTTCTGGCTATGAGGAGGAATGGACGACTTGGAAGTCCCTGAATAGACTGGGCTCTAGAGTAGGCAGATCAAGGGTTAATATGGCAAGATGGGGTTACATTGACCAGGATGATATTCAATGTGATTGTGGAGAAGACCAGACTGTTCAGCGTATGACTGAGTGTCGACTGTGCCCAGCATCCTGCACGGAAGAAGATCTTCGTCGGGGAGCACAGAGTGCACTGGAAGAGGCCAAGTTTTGGGCAAAGATAATATAATAACTGTGTTATATGTTTAAAATATATGTTTCTGATATGAGAATAAATAACTAAATAAACTGAGTCAATAAATATTCACATTCCGTAGTGGCTGTAATAGGCTGCTCTCTAGCTTGGCTTCTAAGATTGTTTCATTGAAAATACTCTGTTTTTTAAGTCTGAAAATATGTACACCACTAACTTGTATTCTTCCCAACCTATGACTGAAATTTGTATTTCACGTTAGTATCCGTGTAAGGTTCTGTGATGCTGTATCGTAGTAGAGATATAAAGGAAACAATGCTCAATCTGCAGTCTGATAGTAGCTGCAATAACACAACGTTGTCTGTCAACTCTTTTATTAGTCTATTTACGGAGCCTGTTTCCTTGAATGGTTTTGCGAGCCTCCTAATTGTACTGGCATTAGGCACAGACCTTCCTGGAAACTTGATTCGAAATTTTCGTCTTGTTTCAGAACAAGATTTTCTGCTTTTCATATACGAATTATGGATATACACACACGTTTGCGCAATGTGAATTGGTGTCTAGGCATGGCCAACAATCACTCACTTAACGTGCAACACCAACGTCTAAGCTTTGCAGATACACGTCCATATGAATGACAAACCACGTGTGAACTAACGATATGAGTCAGCGGAGCGCGCCAGAACCGGTTGAACCGGGTACGCACGCCCGCGATCTGCGCCAGTTAAAGCCGGGTTAGCATGCCATTCTTATCGGGGCGCACATAGATAATTAAGGTTCACTGCTAGGTTATTGACGGTCGTCGCATTTCGTGACATGAAGACCAGGTGAGAAGGATGCCTTCCTAATGGGGAAATGTCACAAAACAGTGTATCAATGACGCATAGCCTATCACAAGTCGTGAGATATCTAGCGATCACGTCTCACGAACGCTCCGGTCAGGAGTGGAGCAGACGTGTGTTCGAGCCCTACGTCGACCAAGCTTGGATTAATGGTCTTTCGTATTTTACCCCATTGTCAACACGAGGCAAATACTGGGTCGATACCATCTAATAGGCCACGGCTGCTTCCTTCCACATCCGTGTCCAGTTTCATTCCTCTTCCTCTATGTTATCTCTCCTCCGGACGCGCAGGTCTCCCACAGGCGTCGAATAGAAGGACCTGCACTCGGCCTCTGAAGAGGCCACACTGTGCCCAACTCTAGGAATGGGTATTCCAAGATTCAGACACCTATATATCAAGGGAAAGGCTACAGCCGCTCTTGAAAGTTGAGATATTTGAATATCGCGCTACATTGCTTCTCGAAGCAATTGGAAAGAATATACCGCTAACAGCATGTCAAGTGACGTAGCGAGTAATAGCAGAGGTCGAGGCTATTTATTGATTAAATAGTTAACCATGGAGTAGAGACTTGAGACTTGGATCAGATTACTGGCACGGCCAAATGAAAGAGAATGCACTTAGTATCAAGTAAATCGGACCAGGGATACCAGAGATATGAGGATTTCCAGATTTCAGCGTGATGACGCGTGACCCTGACAGTTTTGAATAAAAGCCGGCCGGCCGAGGCATCAGGAGCTCACTTCGACACAAGCACTTGCCTAGCAAGGTGCTACTACGCTGAGCCAAGGCACATGGTTGCCGGATCTACGCAGAAGTTATTTTCAAAGTTGTGATAGTCACAAAAGTGCTGCGCTACGAGTGGAACATAGTAAGTTTCCGGCAGGGAGAATCACTAAGGTGATAGTTATTTTCTACAGACACTGGTGAAATATTTTTATTTTCACATGGACATATGCTAGACTTTGTCTAGAATTAGTACTTTGTCACAGTCCAGTAATAACCTAATACTTGGATATTTAAATCCATTTTAGTCAGTTTCATATTTGTAACTTGATAACCACTCCGATCTATCAGTACATTGAAGACCAGTCTATCACGGTGTTGTTCATTAGCCAACGCAGGGAAACTACATGTTGCTTCGCGCATGGTAGATGGTGTGAAGCCATGCCCAGGGAACGATCTTCAGAACAGCCGTTGATTGGTTAGACTGTCAGTGTTTTCTTGTACTGAAAAGATTACCGTGAGTTATGTTACAACTGACATATCTGAGAATAGATCACTTAGATCTGACCCCATTTAAGCAAACTGTTATGGCTTTGATAGAAGCCCATATTAAAATGGATCAACAGTTACTTCAAACGTCAATAGATATTACCACTATGTCTTGCTAGACAGATTGTGGGTATATAATGGCGGCCGATACAAGGATTATACATGCTTGTCCGATAGGGCATGTCTACGGATAAATCTGGTACATACCAGGTTCGCTACGCTTCAAGACCATCAAGAAATGTAAGCCACATTTGAATTATATTATGCCTAGCTAATTGGAACAAACTATTTTTCGGCAGATGACCAACACATTTATTTTTCTTCGTATTTAAATCTTGCAATGATTTACGCAAGACATATTAGAGTTATTCTGAGTATTTTCAGCACTCAGAACAGTTTAGGATCGATGACCGAGCATATCGAGCATTTATTTGAATATTTCATATTTTAGGGATATCACGGAAAACCGTCGATGTAATGGTTGAGTTAAATTATTTTTTTGTTGAGGAATGGATATTTTTTCTATATTCGAAGGTTCGAACATGTGGATTCTCACATAATGAGATGATAATTAAACATATTTAAAATAATATAACTAATAATAATAATAATAATCCACTAATAATAATAATAATAATTTTTATAATTTTTCTAAATAATTCTTGGATATTATATTTTCTAATAATCATATGTATTGAGAGAGAGAGCCTATGAAGTAGTTTAATCATTTCTAGTTTGGAACAGGAGATTTTCCGAAGGAGAGTGGTTAGCGCAAGCCCGCATTCAACCAACATTTCAGTTCTGGTTGAACAGTTGATATTTGCAATGAGCAAAGTATATTTTTCAGATAACACGGAGAGGCATGAAACGGGAAAAAAAAGTCAACCCCTGGCACTATCCAGCCCATGACGGGCTAAGGCCGACCAAGCGACCGCTGCCCAGCCATTTGGCCTGCAGATATTGGGGTGACGCGTGATCAGCGCGTCGGGTCCCCTCGGCCGTTAATCTTGGTATTCGGGATCGGGGCGCTGTCTCACTGTCAGACAGCTACTCAATTGTCCTCACGAGGCTGAGTGCAGCAATTGATAATTGTATCAAATAGGATATTTTTGTATTTATATAAAATCATGACGTAACTACACATTCGAAAGTGAAATAAAGATTTTCATAAGTATGGTAAATTCACGGGTTGAACTGAATGGTAAAATAAAATAAACTTGTAAGTTTATTAATCTTCCAGTGTTGATAACAAGCAGAGGCTTGATTTATTGTATAAATTTTGGGAAGAAAATTTATATGTGTGGAGTAGTTGAAATGCCATTCCCAGGTGCGCATGTTTAAGTCGCAGAAATGAGGAGGTTGTTTTCGAGCATCAATCAAATAGCAGGTTCGATGGCTCAGGTTTATAGGAGTATTGGAACTACACATTTCGTCGTATGAATGACCCGAAGGTTATTTCTTGAAACCATCAGTTCTTATTTCAACCTTGTTTACGGATTCCATTTAGACTTTGATTTTGCTAGAACCCGGATTTGTCATGATAGTAGTTTATTCTTCTTCAGAGGAAGACCTTTGCCGTTGTTGTTGTAATATTGTGTTCTTACACAAATAATAGAATGGGCCACTGCCAATTAAAAATAATTCTTTAACCACGAATAATTTGAAGGATATTTTCAATCCTAGTGCCATGAACTAAATGAATTTAGTATGAAGCTACAATTCTTATTTCCGCATTATGTTGAAGAATTGCAAGTTGTGAAAGTTACTAAAAGGGCCACAAATATAAATATTTTTCTTAATGATGATTCTAAGTGGAGAATCGAATAGTTGAATGGTTCAACAATTTATTGATCAAGTTGATGATTCAGAAGTCATATATTTTGATAGGAACTTGAAGTTCATAATCGAGTCATTTCTCGAAACATTTAATGTCAGAAGAACAATTAATTTTGTTGTGCTTCGCACAGTTCTTCGATGCTATGCTCAAGGTCAAATACTTTTCAGATGTTATTAATATGTGTAAATAATTTGTGTTGATTCAATGATGATAATATTTTTTTGACAATATTTTTTGAAACTGGAAAAATAAGTGAAAGTTAAAAATTCTATGAACATTTATTCTACGAGTGTTAATATTTATGTAAAAATTCAAACAGTGAACTACGATATTTCCAGTAAAGACAATTAAATTTGAAGTGGATTTAATCACAAATAAATGAATATAATTTTGGAACACAGTCTACAGGACTAATAATCAGACTTGTGTTTCCAAAAAATAATTGTCAAATGTATTTGGAAAATTTCTGTATATTGTGTAAATAGGAGTGTGGGTCGCCACACGTGAGTGATGCTACTTTGAGCATTTTTGCAGTCAATTTTAAATTCAAAATAAAATGAGATAATTTTACATGATGTGTTATGCCCAGTTGAATCTCCTTCTATCCTTATTGTTGCATTGAGCCAAAAATCAGTAAAGCGTTTTTTTCATTTGATGTCGTTTTTGCGATTTGCTTTAACCCATCTGGCGCCCCGGGATATTTTGACTCTCGTGCTGACTGATTATTGGTAAAATGCATATGTGGTCGTGCGGACTCCGGTCTAAACGGGCACATAAAATAAGATAGAGAGAGAAATGGCTTCGAACGTGGGGCCCGAATTAGACATGGTCAATCGCATGCCGATTTAAATTGTGATAATTTTTATAGAAATATTTTGGGAGTTGAGAGATGTCTGGTTTGGATGAATAAATTAGTAGGAAACCCAATTAGTGGGGAAAATTAAAAATTTAACTGGGTTAATAATTAGAATGGGTTTGATTACTAGGCTATTTTCAATTTTGAAAAAATAGGCTTATGAGATCACCTTTTGTCTGTGTGTGTGTGCGTGTGTGTGTGTGTGATTCGTGTGTGTGTCCCCCCCTAATAAAATCTAAACGGCTCGAGGGATTTCAATGAAACTCGGTATGTTCATAGCACTATTCCCGGCGACCTTGACCGTGCCCTTCAAATTTTGTTACGTCTCACCAATCCAACATGGCGGCTGTGCGAAATATTTCACTAGCATTCAATATCTCCGAAACTATTACAGATATCGCCCTGAAATTGTGTACGGTGATAAAGGGTACTACTAGAAGTTCACCTATGAGACTTTCAAAAACCTGGTTACTACAAAACCAACATGGCGGTCAAGCGAATTTGAGACTTTTAAATAGACTTTTCTCGCGATTTAACTATCCACACGTAATGAAACTTGGTACAGCAAATGTTTATACACATAGTAATGCACTGGAGTCTAATTTAGTTCAATTGTTTACAAAACCTCAAAATGGCGGCTGTGCGAAATAATTCACTGACATTCTATATCTCCGAAACTATTACAGATATTACCCTGCAATTTTGTGCGGTGATACAGGGTACTGGTACAAGTTTATCTATGTATATTTCATAAACTTGTAAAGTAAAAAACGAACATGGCGAACAAGCGAATTTGAAATATTTTAATAGACTTTTCTCGTGATTTAACTCTCTGAGCGCAGTGAAATGTGGTACAGTAAATGATTTTGCAGATTGTAATGCACTGCTATCTAATTTAAATCAATTGTTTACATAACCTCAATATGGCGGCTGTGCGAAATTTTAAAATTAAGTTTTTATTTCTTGTGTCGTAATCATGCGATCGAAGTCAAAGTCTGAATAATGAACCTAGGCAATAATTGTCCTTGAATGGTACATAATTCTATGGCCTATACATATAACAATCCTAAATGGCGAGCTTCCGAAATATTTAGACGGTTCTCAATATCTATGAATCTTTTACAGCAACCAAACTGAATTTTTTTATGTTCATAGAGACTATGAACATATGTTCACCTATAGGACTTTCATTAACCTGGTGAGCACAAATCCAACATGGCGGCGACGCGAAGTATAAATATTTAAATGGACGATTCTCGCGAATTAACTATCCGAGTGCTGTGAAACGTTACACGTTAAATGCTTATACAAATGTTGATCCACTGGCATCTAATTTATTTCAATTGTTTGCATAATCACAAGATGGCAGCTGTGCGTAATTTTAAAATCTCGTTTTTACTTCTTGTGTTCTAATCATGCGATTGAAGTTTGAATACCACACGTACACAATAATCTTAATGTAATAGTACAAAAATAAAAATCCAACCTGGAGACAATCTGAAATATTTAGACGGTTCTCAATATCTACGAATCTGTTACAGCAATTAAACTGAAATTTTGTATGTTGTTAGAAGAAATTAACATGAGCAGGTTATATGAAAATAGGCTGTATAGTGCTTTACGGAACTACTTGTTTTTGATAATGGCTTAACCATTAGGGCGTCAAGTAAATTCAGTAGTAAACGTTCGATGACTGGACATACGCCTTATTAGAATCCAGGTGGAGGATATTTGAGAACTTGCATATTTTTCTTGTGATATTGTGGTAACTGTAATTCGTAAAAGTAGAGAATTTTGTTTTTCCATCACGTCGACATTAGGACAAATCTCATTTTATTAGAGTGTTCCAATTAGCTATTCATATTTCTTGTTCTAGTTATAAGCTTGTGTTTGCCAATATTGTATACCCCTAAGTTTTGAATAATAATTGAAAATTATGGAAGAGATGATGAGGATGATGAGGAGTTTGGAAGAGAGTTCCAAAGAAGCTGGACTGCGTGTAGCAGCCATTATGAAAGAAAATACTGAGGCATTGGAAAGGAAACTTAAAGAAAATTCTGATAAGCTTAAAGAAAGTTTAAACGATAAACTTAAAGAAAATTTTGATTCTTTAGAAAATAAACTTAAAGAAAATTCTGATTCTTTAGAAAATAAACTTAAAGAAAATTCTGATTCTTTAGAAAATAAACTTAAAGAAAATTCTGATTTTTTAGAAAATAAACTTAAAGCAAATTCTGATTCTTTAGAAAGCAGGTTAAAAGGTAACTTGAAAGAAAATTTAAATAGTAAATTTAATTCTATGGAGAATAAATTTAAAGAGAATTCCGAAATTTTGAAAATGTCACTTGAGAGTAAAATGTCTAAATTATGCGAAAAAACACATGAGCTCGAAACTTCATTAGCTACTAACGCAAGTTTAATGGACGATAAATTTCGCGATGCCGATCTTCGATCTCAAAGCTTAGCTGATAGGGTAGAACATGGTTTTAGGAAAGTTGGTGAAGACATGATCAACCTATAAGTCAGAGTGAAGAAAGAGAGTAATGAGATGGGAATTCTAGTTGTTCAACGGTTGACAGAACAATTCAAAGAACTTGTAATGGGAGAAATAAGAGAAGGTGTGATTAATGAATTACAAACTGAAATTAAAACCACAGTTGTCAATGAAATTAAAGACACACTCAAGCTGGAGAACCAAGAAGGAATCAAGGAGATTAGGGAATCTTTGTCATCCCATATTCAAGTAATTTCCAAAGATATCCAAGCAACTCAGAAGGACATATCAGATATGACAGGGTCATTGAAAAGTCACGAGGCTGTTATGAACCAGATATCCACTGATGTCAAGGAGAATTGTAGGGAAAACGAAGCAATTAAAAAAATGGCAGAAGAAAACCATAAGGAACTTGAGGCTATGAAAACCCAAATCAAGGACGAGAAACAGTCTGACCATCTGTTAAAAATGTCAAGTATAAGGGGAAAAGAACCGATACAGATAAATCTAGGAGCAGCTAGAGAAACTGATAGTCAAAGGCAGGATGAGGTCAGGACAGTATTTCAATCCAACCCCATAACGGTATTCAAGAATGTAGAGGATAAGCCTTCTAAATTTTCAGGGCGAGATTCTGTAACACCCGTAGAATTTTTGAGAGAAGCAGGTGATTACCTGAAAGATTCCAAGATCCCTAAGGAAAGACAGATCCGAGTGATAGGGAAGTTTTTGGAAGGTCCTGCACTTCTTTGGTTTAGAGCTTTTAGATCAACTCTAACCACTTTTGAGGAGTTTTCTCGTGGGTTATTAAAAAAGTTTTGGTCCCCGGAAACCCAACAGCAAGTCAGAGCAGAATTATATTCGAAGAGATTCTCGACGTCACAACCTACTCGATACTCTACGTACTTTTCTGGACAGCTTTCTAAACTACAACATTTAGATCCGCCGATGCCAGATAACGAATTAATTACTGCATTAATACGTCAGTTTCCAGCAGACGTCCAAAGGACTTTGATCGCTGCTGACATCTATAATATGGAGCAATTTGACGAGGTATTGTAGAAGCTGGATCATACGAACGCTCAATTCTTCCATCAGAAGGGAGGAAAGAATAACAACGCTGTGTACGCTGTTATGGCCGACAGTTATTCTCAAACACCTCGAGAGATTCGAGAGGGGCGAGAAGAGAAAACGCCGAGGGAAGATCCCAATAAAAGAGGATGGAATCAGTACAGTAACAGATACAGTTACAAGCCTTATGCAAGACCGGATGGTGGAAATCGATATAATACTCGATGGAGAAGGCCCAGGGATAATCAAGGAAGGTACCAGGAAAGAAGGTACTATGGTAGAAACAACTAAAATAACAGAGGGGATTTGAATACTCGTCAGTCCAATGAAGAGTTCAACAAGGAGACGAGGAAGAACTTAGCAGAAAGACACCAAGATAACTTGCAGTTTTTGAAGCAGAGGCCCAATGAACCAGGTCCATCGGGAACACAACAATCACGGGGGAATGGAAACGAAAAAAAAACCTTCAAATTCACAGTAGAAGATAGAATTTTAAACACTTTCACTTCCAGAATTATTAAATGGCAAGCAGAGGATGATGACTTAATTCAACAGAATAACGAACGGAAAGAAATGGGTACAAGAATTAGAATGCCAATCATATCATGCGAAGTATTCGGTATGCCTGTCGATACTTTGATTGATACTGGGGCTATGCTTTGTCTTGTGAGCGAGAAGCTTTATATTCTGTGGAAGCTCAAAGAGAATTTAGAGGAGATTCCAGTATCAGGAATTAAAATCCAAGGAATAATACCCAACAAAATATCTCTGTGAAAAGCCCAATTATACTTATGTATTACTATTGGAGGACATGATTTCCGACATGTGTTTGTAGTAATGAAGGACATGGCTTTTGACATGATATTGGGAGCGGATTTCATTCAGAAATATCAAGCAGTGATAGACATGAAGACAGAGACGATCAGATTTAAGAATACCGAAGAGATTAACTTCGAGGGAAAAGAAGAGGAAGACATCGAGGGAGATGCTCAATGGTCTCTGATTTTTCATGAAGCTGAAGGAAGAGAAGTCTACACTGAGGAGGAGTCCCCAGAGCTAGGGAAAGTTTTGGAAGAGTATCACGATATTTTCGATATTAAGCCTGGTGAAATTAAAGATTTTGAATATCGTATTCGTGTAAATGATGATGCACCTTTTCATGCTAAATTGTATCCGGTAGCGGAAAAGCATCGAGAAAGGGTAAAAGTGCTTATCAAGGAGATGGAAAGCAACAATGTGATTGAAAAGTACACTACATCTTATGTCAATCCATTAGCAGTAGTGTCTAAGCAAGATGGAAGTCTGAGACTAGGTTTAGACGCGCGAAATTTGAATTCAAGATTAATGCCAGAGTATGACAGACCACCAATCATTAGGGAACTGTTAAGGAAATTCCAAGGCAAGGTCTGGTTCTCTAATATTGATCTCACTTCGTCCTACCATCACATTAGGCTTAGTGAAGATTCCAAGAAGTTTACAGGATTTATGTTTGACCAGCAGACATATGTATTCCGCCGTCTACCATTTGGAGTCAAAACATCTGGATCTGTTTTGATCAGAGCACTGGATCAAAATTTGAGTCCTGAAGTAAAGGAGATAGCAATTCGTTATATAGATGATATATTAATTGCATCTGAGACTAAGGAGGAACATTTGTTACATCTTCAGATGTTATTCGCAGATTTGAGAAAAGCGAACTTTAAAGTAAACCTTCGAAAATGTCTGTTCTTTCGAAAGGAAATAAAATTTTTGGGTCACATTTTGGATGGAGAAGGATACCGTCCCAATGAGACGAAGATACAGGCAATTGCAAATTTCCCTAGACCTACTAGAGTGAAGAATGTCCGCAGTTTTCTCGGAACATGTCAATTCTTTGCAGGGCATTGTCCAAACTTCACCAAGACGGTTGCGCCATTGCAGGAATTATTAAAGAAAGGAAACAAATGGAAATGGAATGAAGATTGTGAACAATCATTTCAAGATGCCAAGAGGTTATTGGTAAACAGTGTGAAATTGGAGTATCCTGACTTTACCAAGAATTTCATCATAGAATCTGATGCATCCACCGTAGGGATTGGAGCTATTCTTCTTCAAGAAGATGACGATCACAAGAGACGTTACCTGGCGTTCATTAGCAGGAAACTTCGTCCATCAGAAAGGAATTATTACACCACAGAGTTAGAAGTGTAACATTTTTATTGAGTTAACAAAACGTGGTGATGACTATTGTGGTTCAATAAAACAAACATGATATGAATAAATAATATACACTGTGGTGTGACCTTACCTGTGATAGTGTAATATAATAAGTTGTTGAGCGCCAGATTCCTATTTAAGATAGTGAATCGAAATTTATAGATTTAACCTCGGCTATCAGCAGTAGAGTCGAGAACCACTTACCCGGGCCGTAGTGAGACAAAGTCATCTAACCAATCCGTATTTAATCAAGGAGTATGATTGCCTTAAAGTACCAACTACAATGAAAGAAATAGGCATTACGTTGAAGAGAATGAATTTATTAAATGCAAAAACAAAATATTAATAAAACAGAATAGTGATAGTCACACAATTGAATTTAAAATTACTCAATGCGGCAATTAATTATTTAAAAGAAAATGAATATTAAAATGAATTGAAAGTTAAATGAAGTTAAATTATAATAGAGACGATAGTTTTATTGAATTGTTGGCTCACCCAGTCGAAGACTCGTCATATTTAAGAAATGATCGATGATCTCGTTGTTACGTCGCTTATGTTTAAAAAAATGATGTGATATCTCAATTACTATGAAATATCCTCATTAAGTACGTTGCCATCTGTAGAAAGACTCTTGATCAGGGATATAACCCATTATGTATTGATATAGATGTCGGCAAGACATCGTTCAGTGTCGACTCTCGGTGCTCAGTCCATTAGGACCCAGAAAGCAAGGTTACAACTTCCTTCCTTCATTAAGAGCTGTAGATCAATGCCATTCTTGTCCGATGTCGCAGGTACTAATACTAATGACTTCCTTGTCACGTGGTGTCACAGCTTCCCTCTCTATTATCCTTCTCCATTCTTGACTCATAACTTGCAATATATATTGACGCGTATATACCGTAGAAAATGGCGTGTTGGTTACACCATAGTGTGTTTCTTAACATCTCAGGAAAATGACGCAGTTTGCCGTGGTGAAATTCTTACTACGTCGTTCAGTTTGTGACGCACAGGGTTAGTCCATATCGCCAGTCTTGTTGCAATATATAATACTTCGTCTCTTTACAAGTAATTGTTAATAAAAATCTAATTGAATATAATAATCAAAACCGCTTACAATTATCTGATATAAAAATCATCTCATGGATGTACTAGTTAATAATAATAATAATAACATGATAATAAATGAATAACCCTTTAAATATAACAGCTATGGGATCGAATCGTTACAATCGCCCCTGATATAAATAATTTAAAATAAAATGTAACATTATTTATATCACTACACATCCTACATAAATGAATACAAATTTAAATATTAATACCCCCATAACGACAACATACAAATAATACCCTTCAACAATACATAAAGATATACAAGAACATACTCTTTTCACTTTACATATTTGTACTATCATTTCTCATTCTTCCAAATGTTCATAATGTTCATTCTTCTTTATATATGTTGTAAAAAAAATATACATAAATGTATTCTTCACAAAAAAATCATATTTTAACTTTCATTCATCTCATTCTTCCAAATGTTCATAATGTTCATTCTTCTTTATGTATTAAACGAGCTGTAAAAAATATACATATAAAATGCCCTTCACTTTTATTTTTGACATATATGTCAACGCTGCACTCGTTTATATTTCGGTGATCGTATGCATGACATACAATTTTGGCTTCATCTCTTTTGAACGTAGTTTTTGTATATCAGTCTGGCGTAGAAGTACATTGTTGTAATACCAGCTGATTAACCCATAATAACTATTACAGCACACGATAATAGGATGCAAACAATACAATATTCCTTTCGTCTTTATAAAGGGATTACTCAAATGCAGTAAAATTTCAATAATTGAAGAAAAAAATAACTTAGCAAGATATTCAAGGCAATTCCTATTTCAGTGCATATGTCATACATGTAAATATTTCCCCAAATACATAATGACATCGAAATACCTCAAAGCAGTTATTAAACAGTTCATTTAAATATCCAAGTTACTACTCACCTGCCTTCGTGGCTTAATTCTTTCTTAGGCCACGGCCGCCTCCTTCCAAATTAATACTTCCTAAGTCTCCACGACTTCTTAACTTCTCATAAAACCATAATTCCTCTTTACTACTTCTCGAAAACAATAACTTGAATTTTCAAAATCACCAATAAACATAAAATCTGACTTCTCGTTCACTTTATAAAATTTAACTTAGCGTCAAGATATAACTTTACCGTAACGTCATTCCTTACTTACCATAACAAAATGATTAAGACTTGGACAAAATACTACTCAATACCTGAATTACGTATATCACTAAACTATTTCACAAAAACACATGACAAACTCCTCGGAATAAATATTTCGTTCCACAAAATATTAATGCTCTTATACTTTGAACTTAGTCTATTCATGATTTGACTTTTTGCTGAATACCTAAAAACCCCCCTTAGTTTTCTCTCAAAACTCTTAATTAAGTACCGTGTCCTCCAAACACCACTTCCTACTTGTTCTGACCGCCTGGACTATAGCTCACTCTTGCTATACCAGAATCTCTCAAAACTCATCGTGACTTCACACGTCACATACAAAAAAAACCTCCCCTATTCGTGGTATAATCCCACTTCTTCTTACTGTTACAGGTCACCTCTTACTGACCAATAACACACTAAATTTCAGCTAAAAAATCTTACATGCTTCGACTAATTCCTTGGAATAATAACATCACACTTAGCTTTCCTAAATATTGTCTTCCTAAAATAATGACAGTGTTCCTGTTGATAGTCAATAACACCGACACTCTTAATTAGCAAATATTCTCCCATAATCACTTCATAAAGCAAGTTCTGAGTTCTAACACAGTTCAGATACTTTCTGCTCTACCAAATTAACTGCGTAAATTACACCTGCCTTTAATTGAAACTTCATTATTACCCCTTAGGTATACTCACCTTACATTACTAACTTATTCTTGTCTTCAAAATATTAAACTTATCTTTACTAACTCCGTATGACATAAATAAAACTTTAATTTCTCGTCTACTAAAAAAAAATGATTATCTTTAAATCCTCAAACGTCGAATTATAACAAATTCCTTTCAATATTAGTAAATATTATGTCAACCTTTTAATTATAATTATTATCTTTACTTTAACCTGTGTGTAGGACAACAATCTACCACATCATTAATTCGTTATTATTCATCAGTAACTTTTTACTAAAAGTGGTTTAGCTCGATAACAAGCCTTGTAATATCTTTAAAACGTGCGTAACTGTAACTAAAACTTGGACAATCTTACCTTTGTAATCTCTTATTACCTTGTGTGCATACATCCATATATACTTTAAAAAAAACTCCCTTATTAACTTCACGTAGTCCCGTAGATACCATAAAAAATAATTATTGCTTAACGGAATATACCTCGCTGACCTACTTCATCTTACCAAAAACTTCCTCCAACCTACTTCATTTGGCATCTTACCAAAAACTTCCTCAAAAAACAACTTCATTTGGCATCTTACCAAAACTTCCTCCTTAAAAAACTTCATTTGGCATCTTACCAAAAACTTCCTCAAAAAACAACTTCATTTGGCATCTTACCAAAACTTTAAAAACCACATTGCTCAATGGCATTACCTTCGTTGGCTTACTTCTTCAAACTCACGTCCATTTACGTGAAAATACACACATACACACACACATATCTGTCAACAAGTATCAGATGTCCTAATTAGTTACTACTTCCTCATTTCAACCCGATGTTGGTTAATTCATACAACGCATTACCATTAACTATTCTAAACCACTTATAAATTTCTCAAAATATATCCACTGATAACCTCGCTGTCCTCAACTGAAACTTCTTTAAAAATCAATACCTAATTCTTCAACTCATTCGTTTTATTACCACTGTATCATCTTATCTTCACTCACTTTTGAATTATATCTTTATTACCATTATATTCTTAATTATGGTTGCCATAATAATTATTACTTTCTTTCGATTACTTACCTATGTAATAATCTTCCTACCCTTTTTTTTTTAATTTAATTCTTACTTCATCCAACTTACCTGCAGTTTAAGGACCTACATTCAACTTACCTGCATTGCTCAATAGCACGACAACCTCTGTCTTCAAAATTAAATAATTTTAGTCAATCTAAATCAATAAGCGTAGGCACTACGCGCCCCTTACCATCCTAACTTCACGACTGAATTAAAATTACACACAGCAGGTTTCTTATCTACCTCTTTTAAGTCATATTAAACTTCATTACTTAATATTTAAGTCATACGGAAGAGTAACTATCGGTAATATAAATTTACATCACTACTTTCTCTGGCATTTCACCGTTCTTACCATCTTCATCTTCAATTCTATCTCTTTCTAGGGTTCCATTTTCCTCTTTTCTTATAACATTACTTTCTACCTCTTTCGGACTACACTCATCAACAGTAACATTATACTTCGGCTTTCCTCCTATCATTTCCCCAAGTCTGGCTAATTCATTACGCCACTGCACATCATATGCTTTCTTTCTCTCTTTCATTCTGATTTCTTTTTCCACTAACAACTTAATTCTCTTCTCTTTCATTTTACTTCTAAAATATCTACCTACATGTCTTCCCTTCACTTCTCCACTACTAATATTTAATTTTCTCTTTAGCCGTTGCCCATTGCTTCTCCTCTTATCTATCTCTCTCCTCCTCTTAACCTGTTTACTAATTATGTTCTTCTGACTATGACTTAACGCACGCTTCTCTGCCACTAATAATTTCATATTAACTTCCTCTATCACAGGACTAAATTCTTCCCTAGTTTGCCTATCTAACTTATCTATGATTGTCTGCATCTTAATCTCTTGGGTGCTTAGTACTTTCTTTATCTTACCTACTTCTATCCCTATCTTTTCTCTCATCTTCTTCACTTCTTTTTCGCTACATTCTATAGTCTCTTCTACAGCTATCCTGCGTTCATCTAAAATCTCCTTCAACTCTACTATGCTTTCTCCTACTATCTCCTCTGACGCTAATCTATTTTCACCTAAAATCTCGTCTGACTCTAATCTGATTTCACCTAAAATCTCCGCTATTTGCCGTTCCTCACCTAAGATCTCCTCCGATTCCAATCTGCTTTCACCTACAATCTCCAATGACTCTAATCTACTTTCAATTACAGTCTCCACTAATTCCAATTTGCTTTCACCTAAAATCTCGTCTGACTCTAATCTGATTTCACCTAAAATCTCCGCTAATTCCAATTTGCTTTCACCTAAAATCTCGTCTGACTCCATTCTACTTTCAATTATATTCTCCTTACAGGCTGTCTTTACTGATTCTACTGCAGTTTCCCCTAAAGTCTCTACCACCTGCCTAGTTTCCACTTCTACCAATTTGCTAAAACTTTCACCTTGAGTTGCTATTTTCTCTTCAATCACAGTTACTATTCTTTCCTGAATCCTACTTTCTGCTGCTTCTAATTTCTTATCTACTGTCTTAATAATATCTTTAGCCTTCATCTCTACCTCCTCCTTAATTTCACCTCTGATTTCCTGTTTCACCCCCTGAATACTCTCCTGTAGCATATCATACTTCATGCTTAATTCTCTATTCATCGTTTCCACAATATCTAGTTTTACATTATTCTCTTCCAATTTCTGATTTATTTTACTCATATCCTCTCTCATCTTTTGATTACTCTTATCTAATTTCTCACCTAAATCTCTACTCAATTCCTTCCTACTTTCCAAATTATCTTTCTTACTCTCTTCCATATTTTTATTCATATCTTTATCTAATTTCTCAAATTTATCATTGAATTCCTTCCTACTTTCTAAATTATCTTTCTTACTCTCTTCCATATTTTTATTCATATCTTTATCTAATTTCTCAAATTTATCATTGAATTCCTTCCTACTTTCTAAATTATCTTTCTTATTCTCTTCCATATTTTGATTTAGCCTACCAATATCTTCTTTCATCTCCCTACTATTTTTATTCATACTCTCATCAAATTTCGCACTTAAATCTCTACTCATCTGCCTTATGAGCGCAGTTAATGGATCTTCAGGAATCTCTATAGACTTTTCTTTCTCTAGACTACCACTAGTCTCAGGATGTACCTCTATATTCGTCTCGATATTTTCCTCTGAATTAGTGTCAGGGTTAACCTCAGGATTATTTTCAGGATTACTCTCAGGATTATTCTCAAGATTTACCTCCGACATCTTGGTATTATTCTCTACGCTCTCAACATCGCTACCGCTATCAACCTCCTTATAATTAACTTTCTTGACTGCATCCCTACTTCTCAACTGCCTCTGTTCCTCCTCCGACATCTCGAAGTACACCGTATAACAATTGCCCTTCCAAAATTTCACTTCACTTCACTGTCCCCCAAAAGCACTGACAATTTGCACTGAAATTATACACTCCTCTGACTAAATACCGAATGGTTTTCGTGTCCTACTTTGTGGCGCCAAATGTAACATTTTTATTGAGTTAACAAAACGTGGTGATGACTATTGTGGTTCAATAAAACAAACATGATATGAATAAATAATATACACTGTGGTGTGACCTTACCTGTGATAGTGTAATATAATAAGTTGTTGAGCGCCAGATTCCTATTTAAGATAGTGAATCGAAATTTATAGATTTAACCTCGGCTATCAGCAGTAGAGTCGAGAACCACTTACCCGGGCCGTAGTGAGACAAAGTCATCTAACCAATCCGTATTTAATCAAGGAGTATGATTGCCTTAAAGTACCAACTACAATGAAAGAAATAGGCATTACGTTGAAGAGAATGAATTTATTAAATGCAAAAACAAAATATTAATAAAACAGAATAGTGATAGTCACACAATTGAATTTAAAATTACTCAATGCGGCAATTAATTATTTAAAAGAAAATGAATATTAAAATGAATTGAAAGTTAAATGAAGTTAAATTATAATAGAGACGATAGTTTTATTGAATTGTTGGCTCACCCAGTCGAAGACTCGTCATATTTAAGAAATGATCGATGATCTCGTTGTTACGTCGCTTATGTTTAAAAAAATGATGTGATATCTCAATTACTATGAAATATCCTCATTAAGTACGTTGCCATCTGTAGAAAGACTCTTGATCAGGGATATAACCCATTATGTATTGATATAGATGTCGGCAAGACATCGTTCAGTGTCGACTCTCGGTGCTCAGTCCATTAGGACCCAGAAAGCAAGGTTACAACTTCCTTCCTTCATTAAGAGCTGTAGATCAATGCCATTCTTGTCCGATGTCGCAGGTACTAATACTAATGACTTCCTTGTCACGTGGTGTCACAGCTTCCCTCTCTATTATCCTTCTCCATTCTTGACTCATAACTTGCAATATATATTGACGCGTATATACCGTAGAAAATGGCGTGTTGGTTACACCATAGTGTGTTTCTTAACATCTCAGGAAAATGACGCAGTTTGCCGTGGTGAAATTCTTACTACGTCGTTCAGTTTGTGACGCACAGGGTTAGTCCATATCGCCAGTCTTGTTGCAATATATAATACTTCGTCTCTTTACAAGTAATTGTTAATAAAAATCTAATTGAATATAATAATCAAAACCGCTTACAATTATCTGATATAAAAATCATCTCATGGATGTACTAGTTAATAATAATAATAATAACATGATAATAAATGAATAACCCTTTAAATATAACAGCTATGGGATCGAATCGTTACAGAAGCACTTGCTGTAATATTCGCGTTGGAGTCGTGGAAGAAAATGTTAATTGGACATTCAGTCATTGTGAGGACTGATCACCACGCATTGGAGTTTATCTTGAGAACAAACTTTGCCAGTGATAGGATAACTAGATGGTCATTTTTTATTCAACAATTCAACCTAGTTATTGAACACACTCCTGGAAAGTTGAACGTGGGAGCTGATTTATTGAGTAGAGCAGTGGAGTCTACATCTAAGGTTTTTCAAGTTAACCTGACGCAGGAAGATGAGGATACCTTGAGAAGGTTAAGATTGTTGCATTTATCCCAGAGGAGAGACCGACGTTTTAGAAACATTTTTCGTTTTTTACAGGGAGACATGATCCAAATTATGATGATTTTGTGGAAACTGAAAGAATTTCAAGAGATTTTATGATGTTAGATGGTTTAATCTACAAGTTTGCAGATCCCGACCATACGAAGCTGAGAGTAGTGATACCTCTACGAATGCAAAAACCCATTATCTGGATGGCACATCGAATCGCAGGTCATGCTGGAGTAGATAAGACGGTCAACATGATTCAAGAGAAATTTTCGTGGGAGCGAATGCGACAAACTGTCAGGAACACTATTCGAGAATGCGACTTATGCCAAAGGAGTAAACATAATTCTAGATTACTGAGAGAATTACCAAGGCCTATTATTCCTTCTAAGCCTTGTGAAATCTTCGCGACTGATTTATATGGTCCTCTCCCAAAGTCTAAAAGAGGTAACCGATATATTCTGGTGACCATGGATGTATTCAGCAAATACACTATGTTACATCCAATTCAGAAGGCAAACGCAAAATATTGTGCGAAGAGAATTAGAGACAATGCAATTCCGGAAGCAGGCAAACCGGAATTCCTTTTATCAGATCGTGGACCCCTATTTACATCTTTAGAATTTCGAACCGTCATGAATAATCTTGGGATTAGACAATTGTTTTGTTCTATCAGACATCCAGAGAGCAATCCAGCAGAACGCGTGATGGCTGAAATAGCAAAATTTTGCCGCCTCTATTGTCCAAATGAGCATTGGAAATGGATGGATGTTCTCTCTTTAGCATCCGAATCCATCAACTCTACAATTCATGAGAGTACTGGACAGATTCCCATGTTGCTTCATCATGGAATTAAACCAACAAGATTATGGGATCGAATCATCTCTATTCCACCTGAGATTGAACCAAGTCGTCAGATGAGGGAAACTCTAACTTTAGACAAGTTGAGGAGCCAAGCTGAGAAAAGAGAGCGCAGAGTGAGAGGAAAGCATTTTCGCAGACCCTTGCGCGTAGGAACTCTTGTTTTAGTGAAAAGACCTACACCCTCTGACGTGCAAAATCGAGTGTACTCGAAATTTGCAAGCCTCTACGCTGGACCCCATCGTATTGTGGAAGTAAACAACAATGGAAGCTATGAAGTCGCTAATACACGAACTGGTAACATCGTGGGAACTTATAATGCATCGAATTTGAAGATTTATTATTCAAGAACCAGATGATTTAATGTGTAGATAGGAAATTTTTTTTTTTTCAATTTTTATTTTTTGCCCAACTCTAGGAATAGGTATTCCAAGATTCAGACACCTAGATATCAAGGGAAAGGCTACAGCCGCTCTTGAAAGTTGAGATATTTGAATATCGCGCTACATTGCTTCTCGAAGCAATTGGAAAGAATATACCGCTAACAGCATGTCAAGTGACGTAGCGAGTAATAGCAGAGGTCGAGGCTATTTATTGATTAAATAGTTAACCATGGAGTAGAGACTTGAGACTTGGATCAGATTACTGGCACGGCCAAATGAAAGAGAATGCACTTAGTATCAAGTAAATCGGACCAGGGATACCAGAGATATGAGGATTTCCAGATTTCAGCGTGATGACGCGTGACCCTGACAGTTTTGAATAAAAGCCGGCCGGCCGAGGCATCAGGAGCTCACTTCGACACAAGCACTTGCCTAGCAAGGTGCTACTACGCTGAGCCAAGGCACTTGGTTACCGGATCGACGCAGAAGTTATTTTCAAAGTTGTGATAGTCACAAAAGTGCTGCGCTACGAGTGGAACATAGTAAGTTTCCGGCAGGGAGAATCACTAAGGTGATAGTTATTTTCTACAGACACTGGTGAAATATTTTTATTTTCACATGGACATATGCTAGACTTTGTCTAGAATGAGTACTTTGTCACAGTCCAGTAATAACCTAATACTTGGATATTTAAATCCATTTTAGTCAGTTTCATATTTGTAACTTGATAACCACTCCGATCTATCAGTACATTGAAGACCAGTCTATCACGGTGTTGTTCATTAGCCAACGCAGGGAAACTACATGTTGCTTCGCGCATGGTAGATGGTGTGAAGCCATGCCCAGGGAACGATCTTCAGAACAGCCGTTGATTGGTTAGACTGTCAGTGTTTTCTTGTACTGAAAAGATTACCGTGAGTTATGTTACAACTGACATATCTGAGAATAGATCACTTAGATCTGACCCCATTTAAGCAAACTGTTATGGCTTTGATAGAAGCCCATATTAAAATGGATCAACAGTTACTTCAAACGTCAAGAGATATTACCACTATGTCTTGCTAGACAGATTGTGGGTATATAATGGCGGCCGATACAAGGATTATACATGCTTGTCCGATAGGGCATGTCTACGGATAAATCTGGTACAGACCAGGTTCGCTACGCTTCAAGACCATCAAGAAATGTAAGCCACATTTGAATTATATTATGCCTAGCTAATTGGAACAAACTATTTTTCGGCAGATGACCAACACATTTATTTTTCTTCGTATTTAAATCTTGCAATGATTTACGCAAGACATATTAGAGTTATTCTGAGTATTTTCAGCACTCAGAACAGTTTAGGATCGATGACCGAGCATATCGAGCATTTATTTGAATATTTCATATTTTAGGGATATCACGGAAAACCGTCGATGTAATGGTTGTGTTAAATTATTTTTTTGTTGAGGAATGGATATTTTTTCTATATTCGAAGGTTCGAACATGTGGATTCTCACATAATGAGATGATAATTAAACATATTTAAAATAATATAACTAATAATAATAATAATAATCCACTAATAATAATAATAATAATAATTTTTATAATTTTTCTAAATAATTCTTGGATATTATATTTTCTAATAATCATATGTATCGAGAGAGAGAGAGCCTATGAAGTAGTTTAATCATTTCTAGTTTGGAACAGGAGATTTTCCGAAGGAGAGTGGTTAGCGCAAGCCAGCATTCAACCAACATTTCAGTTCTGGTTGAACAGTTGATATTTGCAATGAGCAAAGTATATTTTTCAGATAACACGGAGAGGCATGAAACGGGAAGCAATTGATAATTGTATCAAATAGGATATTTTTGTATTTATATAAAATCATGACGTAACTACACATTCGAAAGTGAAATAAAGATTTTCATAAGTATGGTAAATTCACGGGTTGAACTGAATGGTAAAATAAAATAAACTTGTAAGTTTATTAATCTTCCAGTGTTGATAACAAGCAGAGGCTTGATTTATTGTATAAATTTTGGGAAGAAAATTTATATGTGTGGAGTAGTTGAAATGCCATTCCCAGGTGCGCATGTTTAAGTCGCAGGAATGAGGAGGTTGTTTTCGAGCATCAATCAAATAGCAGGTTCGATGGCTCAGGTTTATAGGAGTATTGGAACTACACATTTCGTCTTATGAATGACCCGAAGGTTATTTCTTGAAACCATCAGTTCTTATTTCAACCTTGTTTACGGATTCCATTTAGACTTTGATTTTGCTAGAACCCGGATTTGTCATGATAGTAGTTTATTCTTCTTCAGAGGAAGACCTTTGCCGTTGTTGTTGTAATATTGTGTTCTTACACAAATAATAGAATGGGCCACTGCCAATTAAAAATAATTCTTTAACCACGAATAATTTGAAGGATATTTTCAATCCTAGTGCCATGAACTAAATGAATTTAGTATGAAGCTACAATTCTTATTTCCGCATTCTGTTGAAGAATTGCAAGTTGTGAAAGTTACTAAAAGGGCCACAAATATAAATATTTTTCTTAATGATGATTCTAAGTGGAGAATCGAATAGTTGAATGGTTCAACAATTTATTGATCAAGTTGATGATTCAGAAGTCATATATTTTGATAGGAACTTGAAGTTCATAATCGAGTCATTTCTCGAAACATTTAATGTCAGAAGAACAATTAATTTTGTTGTGCTTCGCACAGTTCTTCGATGCTATGCTCAAGGTCAAATACTTTTCAGATGTTATTAATATGTGTAAATAATTTGTGTTGATTCAATGATGATAATATTTTTTTGACAATATTTTTTGAAACTGGAAAAATAAGTGAAAGTTAAAAATTCTATGAACATTTATTCTACGAGTGTTAATATTTATGTAAAAATTCAAACAGTGAACTGCGATATTTCCAGTAAAGGCAATTAAATTTGAAGTGGATTTAATCACAAATAAATGAATATAATTTTGGAACACAGTCTACAGGACTAATAATCAGACTTGTGTTTCCAATAAATAATTGTCAAATGTGTTTGGAAAATTTCTGTATATTGTGTAAATAGGAGTGTGGGTCGCCACACGTGAGTGATGCTACTTTGAGCATTTTTGCAGTCAATTTTAAATTCAAAATAAAATGAGATAATTTTACATGATGTGTTATGCCCAGTTGAATCTCCTTCTATCCTTATTGTTGCATTGAGCCAAAAATCAGTAAAGCGTTTTTTTCATTTGATGTCGTTTTTGCGATTTGCTTTAACCCATCTGGCGCCCCGGGATATTTTGACTCTCGTGCTGACTGATTATTGGTAAAATGCATATGTGGTCGTGCGGACTCCGGTCTAAACGGGCACAACACGACAAAAAAAAAAAACACATTGCTAGTACTGCAGCTCTCAAAAGACGTGTTTCATCCTGCTTCTTGGAGCAGTGTAGGCTACCTCTCATATCTGATTACTGCATTATGTTACAATACTCTTTTTAGTTCAATTATAACATCAGGACAATAGCCGACAACCTGCCTACATTAATAGCTTCTCTTGTATATGGTGTTTGTTTTTCGGGCTGATACTGTGTCTGTATCCACTCATTTGTATATAATTTTTCAATTTTTATAATGATAATAATAATAATAATAATTATTATTATTATTATTATTATTTTTATTATTATTATTATTATTATTATTATTATTGTTGTATTATTAAGTCTATTTCTTACTATAATTGTTAGACTATTATTATTTATATTGTGAATGTAAGTGACATGTTTTATTTTTATAAGCCCTAAACTTATTGTATGTAGGGCGCTACTGTAAAGGAAGGCCGTGAATATAAATAAATCAATCAATCAATGCATGTAAGATTTTCGAAGTGATGGCATGTCCTGTGGTTCGGATTCCACGTGAAAAGGAGGTCTCGTGGCTCATGACCGCAAGATTAACGGTCACGTAAAACCACAAGCTACCTTCCTTTTGTCTAACTCCTCTCATCGACGGTTGGCGTCAAGTAGAGAATGCGGCCATGAAACCACCCCTAAAAAGAAATTGATAGCATCTCGTCTCCGACCCGCCGCCGCCGGTCCTGTGGTGTTGGGGTAGCGCGCCTGCCTCTCATCCGGAGGCCCCGGGTTCGATTCCCGGCTCCGTCAGGGATTTTAGAAACTGACTTGAGGGCTGGAACGGGGTGCACTCAGCCTCGTGAGGACAATTGAATAGCTGTCTGACTGTGAGCCAGTGCCCCGGTCACGAAAACCAAGATTAACGGCCGAGGGGATCCGATGCGCTGACCATGTGCCACCCCAATATCTGCTGGCCAAATGGCTGGGCAGCGGTCGTTTGGAAGGCCTAGGCCCTTCATAGGCTGTAGTGCCAGGGGGTATTATTATATCATATCGTCCCCGACACTGTTGATGTTGTTGTTGCTTATTTTAGGGGCTTTGCGGCATCGTGGCCATGTAGTCCTGTATATTTTGGTGTGTGTATGTATATTTTGTGTGATAACGTGTGTTATTATGTGGCTGTATTAGTGCGCCTATTTGTAATTCAGGTGAGGATTGGGAAGGAGGCGGCCGTGTTAGGAACCGTCCCAGAATTTGCCTGGAGTAGAAATGTGAAACCACGGAAAACCACTTTCAGGATGGCTAAGATGAGAATAGAAACCTCCTCTTCTCATTTTTGCCTCTTGAGGCTGAGTGTACCCTGTTCTTGGAATAAGCCGGGAATCGAACCCGAACCTCCTAGACGAGAGCCAAGAATCATCCACCCCGTTGAAACATTGTTGTTGATTTGTTTAGGTGCTTTCCTATTTCATGATCATGTGGCCTCGTGCATTTGGGTGTGTGGAGTATGTCTTTAATATTGTGAAGGCTTTACTAGGTAGTGTACTGGTAGGAATTGGGACCCAGATTTGGTCTGGAGGCGGCCATGGCCTTCATTTTAGGTAGACTACCTTCCTGGCATTCACCTGGAGTAGAAGTGGGGAAACCACGGAAAATCTCATCTACGATGGCTTAGGGTGGAATCGAACCCTCCTCTATTAGGTTTGCTCCGCGGGGCTCACACCACGGTGGGTGAGTGGTTATCATGCCGGTCTACTAGCCCCAAGCTTGCAGGTTCGCTCCTGACCATGGTAAGTGATTTTTGAAAAAACCATGACGCGCATGTCATACATTGTTGGCATGTTAAAGAACCCATTTGAATTCAGTAGGCCGTATTCATAATGGCAAAATTAATCTCGGGGGTTTCCGCCAACACAAAAGTTCCTCCTTTCTCTACTAGAAAGCGCTATAGTGTCAAGGATCTTAGATATCTAACCTTTGTAATGAGGGTATTAAAAGGAAGTAGTACCTCTGCTAAAGAATTAGGATATTTGTCACTTGTAAGACCTATTCTGGAATACGCCTCGGCGGTTTGGGATCCATATCAAGTAGGGCTCATAAATGAGTTGGAAATGGTACAAAGAAAGGCCGCTAGATTTGTGCTCAGTGACTTTAATCCCAGGAGCAGCGTGAGCCGTAAGTTAAAGAAACTTGGGTGGGAATCACTTGAGGCCAGGAGGATGAAATCTAGACTCTGCGCTATGTACAACACGTATACAAATCAACCAGCATTGGGTGAGCTTAGCAAACGTATAGAAAAGCCTACTTACATGGGTAGGAGCGATCATCCTTTCAAAGTTAAGGGCCGACCACAGCGAACAAATTATGGTAAATATTCTTTCGTAAACCGTGCCATTGACAATTGGAACTCTCTACCTGCCGCAGTCTTAGAGCCTTTTCCCAAACATATAGGTGTGTTTAAGAAAAGACTGACTATTTGTGTAAATACTACAGTTTAATTGTTAGTGAATTGTTATGTACAATTATTTATTTGTTATGTAGGCCTATATCTAATTTGCCACCGGGCGACACACCCCCAATTGCAAATAAACGAATGAATGAATGAATGAATGAACCTCATTGACTTTCATAGTGCCCATGGAACAAGAAAATTCGACATGCAAGCTGCCCTCTGGGCGTCAACTGACAATGCTTTCACCCGGCACCCGAGGACATACGATATTATTATTAGACTATTATTACCATTAAAATTCTTGGCATTGCCAGAAATTGAACCCGGAGAGGTGGTAGTGCTCGCACTTGTGATCTGTCCTTGGGTGACACCAACAAGTGTTTGTCACAAGCCAATGCACAGAGGGACAAGGTGATTTATCATCGCCACATATATTTTATTTGTAATCATCCTGCCAAATGGAAACTTTCTCCTTGACAAATTGAGCGCGCGGTTAGGCTAATATTCTTGACACAATTCCACAACAATCTGTACAAAGTTAATATCTTCATCTTAGTTACATAATTTACCCTTTCTTACATTAATTGTCTATTAATTATGGCTATCAAGCAGAATTATTTATGGAACCAGGATAGTCAAAGAATTATGATCCTGGATAATTCGTAGCATTAGCATAATTTATTAATAACACAGATGACTCTACATAAGAGTGTAATTTTTGTCTGTCTGTTGGTGCCATAACTTTGTGTAGCCTATTCATCCCGGATGTGGTGTATAATGGCCAAATATACTTCCAGGTTATTTTGTCTGTTTGTCTGTTGGTTCCAAAACGTTGTATTTTTCTAGGATGAGTTGTACAGTACAATGACCAAATATACCCTCAGCTTTTTTGTCTGTTTGTCTGTTGGTGCCATAACTTTGTGTATTTATCCCGGATGAGGTGTTTAATGACCAGGTTATTTTTGTCCTTTTGTCTGTTGGTGCCAAAACTTGGTGCATTTATCCCGGATGAGGTGTTAATTGAGCAAATGAACCCTCAAGTTATTTTTGTCCTTCTGCCTGTCTGCCTGTTGGTTCCAAAACTTTGTATTATCGCGGGTGAGTTGTATAATGACCAAATATACCCTCAGGTAATTTTTGTCTGTTTGTTATGGGATTGGCGTCAAAATACTGGAAGGGATTGCATAAGACACCCTTAAAGAAACCTAGTTTACACATTCACGTAACGAAAAGCGGCGAGGGTTATGACAGAACTCACAGATATCGGCAGTAAGTCAAGTGGCCATGCTAACTAGGTCTGTATATTTTAAATACAAAATATCCCTCATAAAAATAGTTAGTTTCTTATAAATAAATAAATAAATAAATAAATAAATAAATAAATAAATAAATAAATAAATAACAATTTAAAAAATGAAGAATACTAAAGTTATAGGCCTACTCATAATTTCAAGTTAAAACTATTCATAGCGTAACTTCGAGGAACTTGAGTATCGCAAGTTCTCAGCTATCATGGTAATTGGTTCGCAACGAACATTATATACAAAGAAACATACAAGAAAAACAAGAAGTTCCGGGAAGAACTAAAGAGCCTACTTATCTTAAAATTGAGATTCATGCCAATGAATAATCTACAGTATATGAACCTATCTAGAATAATGACGAAATTAAGTTGGTAATATCGAAATGTCAAATTAGTTCGAAATATACCTGGTATAATGTAGCCTAATAGAGCACTACAGTTGGCAGCCCTGGTGACTGAATATATTCTTAGTTCCATCTCTTAAGGTATAGAATACAAAATTTGGTTGAAGTCCAATGGACGTTACATGCAGTTAGACATTGGATCTATCAGCACGTGTAAAAGCATGTTGGCAACAATGTCATGCGTGTGCTGGTCCAAAATAATCTGAAATATTATACCTTGTTGTGCCAATTTTGGATGAAATCCATTTGTTAGTATAGAAGTTACATGAATTTTAAAATTTGACCTATCAGCAGGCATAGAATCATGTTGGCAGCACTGACTTATTTTAATTACTCCAAATTAATCTAGAATGTCAGGTGCTATACGTGTGCAAATTATAGAGCTGTTGGCTTGCATACTTTCTGATATATTGATATTAGGATAAGAAAATATAGACAGCATTTATTAACAGTTGGCAGCCCTGATTGCTCTTAAGAATACTTATAGTCATATCTGTTATATTACACATAGGCTAGCGCATACGAAATTTGGTTGAAATCCAACTGATAGTATAGAAATTTCATGCATTTAAAAATTGGTCCTATCAGCAGGCTTAGAAGCATGTTGGTAGAACTGACGTATATAAGTTACTCCAAATTAATCTAAAATGTCAGGTACTATACGTGTTCGTAGTTTAAAGGTGTCGGCTTGCATACTTTCTGATATACTGGTATTTGGATTTAAAAAATAGAGATAGCAATTATTAACAGTTGGCTGCCCTGTGGCTCTTAAGAATACGCTCAGTCATATGTGTTTATGTACACATATTACATACAAAATTTGGTTGAAATCCAGTTGATAGTGTAGAAGTTATAAGCTTATAAAAATTGGACTTATCAGAAGGCTTAAAATTATTTTGGCAACACTGTCATGTATGGCCTCCTGGAAATTAAACTGAAATAGTATTATCTACATGTGTGCCAATTTTGGAATAGCTCCCATGCATGCCTTCCAAGATATCCAACATGGAGCTCAAATTTCTAATGATTTTTTTCAGCAGTTGATAGCACTGACATCATTTTCAAATATGGGCTCGAGATATTCCGGTATACATCTTTACTCATACTAAAGTTGGTTTCGATTGCTGTAGCCGTTTATGAGTTGATAGGGAAGGACACGCACACAGACAGAAGGACAGACAGACAGACAGGCAGACAGAAGGACAGACAGACACACACACACACATTTTCCCAGATCGATCGCATAAGTCTACGTTTTCCTCATTTTTGCAAAATGTGAAAAGTAGGCTAATAAAGAGCGGGAAAACGAAAATGAAATTTTGGATGCATACATTCTCATTAACATCCTCTTGGTTCTTACGTGGCTGGGGGGTATATAGAGTTTTATTTCAGGGGGAGGCGATCCTGGGTTTTGGGGACATGAAATAGCCCTAAAGGAAAAGGGGACCGGGAAACTTTTGTATGATATGTAATTTGGTGCAAAATGATGAGTTTTAATGCTTTATGGCATCACTTTTTATCCATTTTGTTGTAATGTTTTATGTTTGGTTAATGTCAAACACAACTAAGTCCATTTTATGTTACTTTTTATTAATACAATCAGCTTGCCCATATGATAGTATTTAGAATTTTTTTAGTGTATGGCTTTTAGTGCCGGGAGTATCCGAGGACATGTTCGGCTCGCCAGTTTTTGTAGCTGCTTCGAGACGGACACCCAATGGGTGAGCTACAAGTACCGTTGGGAAGAAAAGTTGGAATGTAAGGATGAGGAGTTGGATGGTAGCGGCTGTGGCCTATAGTTAGGAACCAACCCCGGCATTTGCCTGGAAGGAAGATGGGAAACCACAGAAGACCATCTTCAAGGTTGCCGGCGGGGGGATTCGAACCTCCTCGCCTCCCGGATGTGAGCGACTGCCAGCAGTCATGCCGTAACGACCACGGCTAACTCACCCTGTAGTATTTAGATGGAAAGAATGAACGTTACTGTTTTGATTCGGAGCACATGACTTCACTGTTCCGCCCCTTAAAATACAATAACTAACTAACTAACTGTTTTGATTTATAACTTACACTATAATAGGCCTATACAGACAAGGTTTCTTGAAGCATTACCAAATTGGTTTATAACTTAGTCAGTGTTTGTATAGGGTTGCCAGATTTCTAGAATGGAAAAACTGAACACACGTCCCAAAACATTGTATTTTTTTAAATCAATGTTATTAAATGGTGTAATAAATAATAGTCTACACATATGTATTAAATTAGCATTATATAATCAGATAGGTAAAATAAAAACTAGATATTGCTGAAAATCATGTAGGCCTGTGACACCAGCAACTTACAAATTATTTTCATTTAAAAGACCCTTTGCAAGGATTTTTTATTTGTAAGAACCTTCTGATAAAATTCACCTACAATTTTCATCATAATTGTAATATGTGAACAATAATGTTTTATCAAACTAATGGAGCTTCTGTTTCTATCATCTCTCCATTTGATATTCATGACAGAAAAAACTCTCTCCGTAAAAGCGTTGGAGGGACAGTGCTGAGTATTAACTTCACAAGGACTAAGGTATTCCTTAATTTTGTTGCCCCTAATAAATCTATAACATGCACCTATCTATCTGACACAGGCATAGAAATAATTTTCTCTTTCCAACTTGCACCTGTATCACCAGAAAACAACCTAGATATTACAATCAATTCTGAAGCGGGACGTTTAAAAATTGGTGCGAAATTGAAAATATTATGAAATTAACCACAAAAAACGGAATATTTGGCGTTCCGTTAAAGATTGAAGCGGAACGCGGAATAAAACAAGAAAAACGGAATTGTTCCGGGTAATGCGGAACGTCTGGCAACCCTAGTGTTGTATGTCTCTATGAATAGATAGCAATGCTAGACCGTTGAGTCTGTTTCCAGAAGTTGAATTTCTTATGTAGGCCTATGTTTTCAACCCACTCAAACTCGGAAACCTCCGTTCGGCGGTAGCTACAGAGACAGGCAAAACTGACAAATGTTTGATAAGGGTATAAACGTTAGGGAAAAAATCTTTTGTCATATGCTGTGTTGCTGTTCTTGTTAGGTTCTTAAAAGCGAAGGCACTTACACATAAGATCAGAGCAAACTGATTGTCACACAGTTTACGTCGCATTACCGTCGCCTCGCTTTGCAACGTTGCCATATGACGCTTAGTAACAATAGGTATGTTTTTTATGTTTTAATTCATCAACAAATACAAATACTTGCTCTTGTTTTCTCCACATTCCTCTCATTGCTTCCTTTCGTCAGCCAAAATCTGCTAATAAGTAGCATACCAGTGGAAGCTTTTGGAAGCCATGAAGAAATGGCGAGGGCTATTTAAACACGCCATACAGACAAATGAATTTGCGCCAAAAAAAATCATCATGTTTCTCACTAATTCATATGTAGCCTAAAAGTGGTTGGTTACGTGCATATTATTAACCCTACAATACTAACATAACTTATGTAAAAATATACGTAGGCCTATAGCCTATGAATGATTAACTGCTTAGAAATCCCTCTATATCTGTCCCCACCTCACTATCTTCCAGCAGTGCTTCTACTGGTCTATGGTGGTGATGTCAATGCTTTTGTTATTAATGCCAATCAGTTCTAGAGGCATAATCATGGGACAAAGAATTGCCTGGATACTAGGCCTATCCTTGAATTTAATAA
Source organism: Meconema thalassinum (assembly GCA_946902985.2). Taxonomy (NCBI): domain Eukaryota; kingdom Metazoa; phylum Arthropoda; class Insecta; order Orthoptera; family Tettigoniidae; genus Meconema; species Meconema thalassinum. Next base: position 420,117,044 of record OX336393.1, read on the forward strand.
CAACATATTCGTTTCCCCATGGCAATAACAAAGAGGTGGGGAATTTGATGTAGATGTGTCACATCACTTCGGAGGGATTATATAAGCAACCTCTTAAAAACCAGAGACAGTATAAGATGCTGGAAAGATTACGTTCTGCAATTTACATCAAAGTAAATGACTTCTGTATTATTTGTTGTATTTAAGATGGAACTTGGCGTATTAAACTTCAAAGACCTCAGAGAATTCATTGTATATAAATATATATTAACTAGCATTACCCGTCGCGGCTTCGCCCGCGAATATTCTAGTTGTAAAGAGTACACTTAGCAAAATCTCAAACATGAATCCTATGACTGATTTATCCCTGTATGAATAATCAGACTTTATCACTTCAGCTACTGGTGCACTGGTTAGGGGTTTGTCATTCCTTCATAGGTAGCCTATATCAGAGCGAAGTTAGTTTTCTGGGAATATCACAGACACTGTTAATTTAAGGGCCTTTAAATGTGGGTTTCGGAGACCCTTTATAGTCGGGTGAAAGAGACCTTTCGTACCACACTCACACGTGAAAATTGCGTGAAAAAATTCTAGAGTGCCCCTTGACTCCCTTAAGCGCATTATATTGTATTTATTGATGAATTTTACAGCTTAATTTGGTTCAGTGATAACCTTATAACCGTCTGGAAATTTTCACAGTAATGTAATAATTGGAATTGCATTGCGTCTTACAGAAATAGATGGACCTGTGAGATTCTGTTACCATGGTTACCGTGTTGCATTCTTTCAATATTTCGTTGTAAATATACATGTTTTAAGGTATTTATTTAATTGTGAGGCATTTAAAGATTAAGTGAGGGCGTTTCGCTTACGCATTGGGTTATAGCCTACTGATCCTGTAGGTACCCCAGATGTGTAGGTTGGTGTTAATGGGACCTTATTTTCGGTAAAAAACTGGAATGGGATATAAGCAGAATAATATAGGGAGGGATTTCAACAATTTAACTAATTGGTGCCTTAGCACAAAGTTCGTAATGTACGTAAATTTAACGTATTATTAGTAATAAGCATCAATTGAATAATGTTAATCTCGATAGGCTACTGTATAAGTCTCAGCCTATATCATACATCAAGTCAGCAAAGAGGCATTTTGGCCAAGTGACGTGAACTTGAAAGAATGTCCCAGGGAATCACCTCAATGAATGGGCGAGCTAGCGGCAAGGAGCGCTGGGGAGGGTCTGCCCTCCCTCCCCGCTGGCCAGGGCCGCCACACACGGCGTGGCGTTCTCTCATTTTTTAAACCTCCAGACGTGATAATCTGTCCGCCTCTTTATAATCACTCCCAACTCGTTCTGGCCTCCAATTGGCCGGCTTGCATTCAACCTTGACTCGCGATTGGGTTCACAACAGCACTCAGAATCAACAGTCACTCCCAGCATGAGACTGCAGTTCCCAGACTCACCGTCAATACATCTGGCGCTGCCTTACGGGGCCCTGTGCTATTTCAACAATGTGTGTTCATCTCTTATTATTGCCGTTTCTCCAGGATCGGGAATGAGACATGATGAATATTTCTATGTAGCGGATAACTTTTACGGCCGGAGGTTACTCATTAATTAATTACAGAATCTAGCAATTAATGCTGTAGATAAATAAACAAATAAACAAACGAATAAACAAATTAATTAATTGATATACAGTCAGGGGCGTATATAAGAGGGGTGCTGATGGGGCTCCAGCCCCCCCCCCCCGAAAAAAGCCAATAAAATTAAGAAAGTGCTGCTTTGGTAAGAGCATACAATAATTGTAAATTTGGTTGTACCCTAATCTTAACTTATCGGCTAAGTTATAAACAATATTAAAATTGAAATTATACTAACTCGTGGTGTAGTAGGTAGCATTCTTCACTGCCGCCCCAGAGGTCCGAATTCGATTCCCGGCTGTGCCATGAAATTTTAATTCTAGTCTGAGGGCTGGAACAGGGTGCACTCAGCCTTGTGAGGTAAAGCTGTGAATTCCACAGTACGTTTTTTGAGAAATACATGTAAAAAAAACTGTTTAACTTTCTGCTTAGTAAATTGACAAATATTTAGATATTTGCCATTCACACTCCATAGATCATAATAGAAAGTTCATTAAGTATAACATTGTATTTGTGTGTTGTATTGTATTTTACAACTTTGTTTTGTATTGCCAATAATAATTGTAGGCTATGTAAACTTTGAATCTTATCTAAAATAATTACACAAAGTTATATGCTCTAAGATGAAAATGAAAATCCACAGCCTGCTGCCAGTCTCCGACCGGGTCAGGAATGGAATGAATGAAGCCCCCATCTAGCGGCGAGGATATGGACTGTGCCGGCTGCCGAGGCCTGACGCACTCCTCTGGGGCAATGATTAAATGAATGACAGATGAAATGAAATGATAGTGGAGAGTGTTGCTGGAATGAAATTTTGACAGGGAAAACCGGAGTACCCGGAGAAAAACCTGTCTGCCTCCGTTTTGTCCAGCACAGATCTCACATGGAGTGACTGGGATTTGAACCACGGACCCAGCGGTGAGAGGCCAGCGTGCTGCCGCCTAAGCCACGGAGGCTTCTATATGCTCTAAGATATTGGTTGATATTTCTGGGTATTTTGCGGTGACAATCCCCTGAGAATACTCATAATTTTCCAGGATAGTCAGCCCCCCCCCCCCCCGAATGTTTTTCTATATGCGCCCCGTATACAGTATAGACTAAAGAAAAGAAAATAATTTTGAAATTGAGAGTTAGGAACAGCACTGTAGTTATGGTAGGCAAATAGAGTAATAGTCCTGTAATAGCAGCGTGGAGTTTCACGCCAGCGTCAGAATTACGAGTATTGATCAAGTCTTCCGAGCTTCTTGGATGTTGCTGAGTGGGGCTTAACTTTTTACCGCTTTACCGGATTGACTACCGTGCTGCGTTAGGCAGGGTTGGGGAGTTATAGTCTATGTTACTTGTTACGCTGTTACTAGCGACCGTTCCTTTTACGGTAACGAGGGGATTACAACGTTACGGTACTAGATAAATTTAGTAACTGTAACAGTAACGCTGCTATTTTAAGATTAACGAAGTAAGGAAAATGCACGTTACTTTTTAGAGTTGAAGCAAATAATGTCACTGGTGTTTCACTTTTATTTTTATTTTTTATTTTTAAACAAAAGATTGGTGCTTTTCAGTCGGTCAACACGAATGTACCCAAAAGAGCTGGGTTATGCCCTAATACTGAAAAAAATTACATGAGATTAATTAATTAATTACAATTAATTACATGATATTAATTTAATAATTAATTGATTATTAAATAATTTATTCATCTAATTTTTTATGATTAGGGCATAACCCAGCTCTTTTTTGGTGCATTCGTGTTGACCGACTGAAAAGCACCAAACTTAAGTTTACTAAGGCAACACTGAAAAATGGCTTCAAACCCCACAATGTTTTTATCTTTATTTTACTATTTTCTCTTTTCTTTGCTTTTATTTATTTTTCTTTAAATTAATTTTTTATTACTTTATTTTTATTTAATTTTAATTCATTTCGTATTTTATTATTTTCTATTCTTTTCTTTCCTTTTTTATTTTATTTTCATTTCTTATTATTTAATTTTGTGGTTTTCTTTTTTCTTTTCTCTTCTATTCTTTTCTACTATTTTCTGTTCATTTCTTTTCTTTTATTTCCTTTTCTTTTCTTTTCTCTACTTATTCTCCTTTCATTTCCTTTTTTAAATTTTATTTTAATTTTATTTTATTTTATTTCTTTTTAATGTATTTTATTATTATATTATTTCCTTGCCGTTTAGCTTCCTGCCAGAGATTTTTCAATCTTTGGATCCTTCCCAATCTTTCTCCCACTGAAAGTGTGAGTCTTCTTTTGGAGGGATCCTTCACACTTGCAAATTTAGTTCTGAATCTTGTCCTGTCCCACACTTCAACCAGTCCTCTTTAAGTCTTGATATACCTCCTGTAGCCATGGAGGTTGTATCTTCCACTTTTTTCTATTTACTCAAATGTTATTAGCATTTCGTCTGTAGGAAGGGGCAGATAATCTCTCTGTTGCGTGCCTTAAAACCACAACAATCTATCAATCAATCTTACTGAAGGATGCATTGCTAAGTAGTCTATCTCTTTTTAAATACCCGCCTATCCAAGTGTGTTTTTCCATATTCTTGAATACATTATTTCGTTCAAATCATGTTAAGTAGGCCTACAGCAGTGGGGTAAATGTTCAGAAACAATTATACAAAAGTAACGGAAAAGTAACTTTGCATTACTTTGACCGTTGCAACTGTAACGGCAAATTCGTTATTATCTTTGGTGACGTAATATATTTACTTTCCAGACGTAGGCTAACTTTCCCAACCCTGTTAGCCCCTAAAGTAACTGCGTTACCTTGAAATTGTGAAGCAACACAGTTATACTTTTACTGCCACTTCTGTTTCAAGGAGAGCCGGGATGTCCTATGCTGCCCATGTTAAATTTCAACTTTTTATTTACCTGTAGGCTATTTCTCAGAAACTATTTTCAGGAATTCATTGATATTCTTCAGGGGTTATCTTTGAGATTCCCTCCTTAATTTGACACTAAATTTTTTAAAAGAATAGAGTTATCACAATTGTAACAAGTAGTTCCGTGAAGAACTATACAGCCTCTTTTCATATAGGCCTATCCTACTTATGGTAATTGCCTCTATCAACATACAAAATTTCAGATTGATTGCTGTAATACATTCGCAGTTATTGAGAACCGTATAAATATTTCGGTTGGTCTCTATGTTGGAATTTTTATATATGTAGGTCTTAGAGTTATGTAGGCTACTGTTACATGAAGATTATTGTGTAGGTGTAGTATTCAAACATCAATCGCATGTTTAGGACAAATGAAATCAAAATCAGATTTTTAAAATTTCGCAGAGCTGCCATCTCGTTATTATGAAAACAGTTGAAATAGATTAGATGCCAGTCGATTACAATTTGTAGCCTATAAGCTTTTACCATACCAAGTTTTACTGCGCTCGAATGGTTAAATCGCGAGAAACGTCCATTTAAATATTTATATTTCGCGTGGAGGTTTGTTGCGGGTAACGGGAAGATGGTAGGACTGGACACAAGTTCCTATGCTAAACTTAACTGTCTTGGTCCTCACCACATGCCTTAAAAGTTTGTCATGGGAATTTAGAAACACCCTGTATACATTGTTGGTACTGTTTTGTGTGTTAGATAATTTTATTTCAAATATGAATTCAGCGACTGGATTGTAATTTCCAGAAACTGTCTAATTGATGCACGAACTGCATCGTTGAGAGGGCACCCAACATAAAGTGTTGTAGAAGTTGTTTTGTTCATAGCATTGTCACAAATATGCTAAATAGAGAGGAATCCTGCAGAGTAAAAGCATTTGAACTAAATCAAACATCTGTCTGTCTGTTAGGTAGTCAGCCCGAAGGCTGAATGGATCCTCAGAAAGTACCGTCTTTAGGTTATGTGGGCAGATACCCACAGAAACCCAAGGCAGCGCTATATTGAGGCATACTAGGCAAGATGAGGAGTGAGGTAATATGTCTATGCTTTCCTCACTGAGTCAGAACAGCAGTACTTACTCTATGAGTAGAACCTTTCACAGCATCCACAGGCACTGACTGTGCCCTGAATGCCATTACTAAGCACCACCCATACCTCAGTAACTTCCATATAATCACAGCCATGAGTGAGACCGAGACATCGGTGAAAAGCCACATTTTACTCTAGCCTGTGCCTACAGACAAATGCAAATGTACTGCATTCATCAAGAGATGGCAAACAGATAATCAAATTCAACATTTAACAATAGGCTAGGTCGAGCACCCTGCTGAGGGCTACCTTTAACTTAGATTCCAAGATTCGGATTTTCACGACCCCTGTGATACAAATGAGATGGTTTTGAGCTACTATCTTGTGTAATGTACGAATGGGGAAAGCCATGTACAGTATATAGATAGAAGTTAGAATATACGATGATATAGGCCTATTAAGCTTCAAATATAGATTTACCGTGCCATGCGTCAGTGCGCTTAGCCTATATCATTAGGCCTAATCTGTGAGGAAAGTGGCTGCCATCATTGATTTGCACATCAGATTCTCAAGTTCACATACGTAAACTTACTTAAGTGACCTCTATCACCATACCATTTTCAGGTTAATTGCAGCTACACGAGATTCGGAGTTTCGTACGTTTGGAGATTTTGACTGCCAGTGAAATGTTTCACTGCGGACTCCATTCTTAATTGGTGAACCTTATTCAATTATGAAAGGTACGGATGGAGTTGGACGGGCAGTGGTAACTTCTTTCCAAGTTTCATTGAAATCGCTCAAGCCGTATAGAATTTACTAGCATTACCCATCGCGGCTTCCCCCGCGAATATTCTAGTTGTAAAGAATAGCCTACACTTTTCAAAATCTCAATTATGAACGATATGACTGATTTATCCTTGGTATGAATAATCAGACTTTATCAATTCAGCTACTGGTGCAGTGGTTATTGGTTTGTCATTCCTTCATATGTATATCAGACCGAAGTTAGTTTTCTGGGAATATCACAGACACTGTTAATTTAAGGGCCTTTAAATGTGGTTTTCGGAGACCCTTTATAGTCGGGTGAAAAAGACCTTTCGTACCACACTCACACGTGAAAATTGCGTGAAAAAATTCTAGAGTGCCCCTTGAAGCCCTTAAGCGCATTATATTGTATGTATTGATGAATTTTACAGCTTAATTTGGTTAGTTCTTACCAAGTTTCATTGAAATCGCTCAAGCCGTTTAGAAATTATTAGGGGGAGATACGCACAGGCTATACGTAGGATGTAAATTAAGTCATGAAACTGGTATCGTTCTGTGTGATCGGGCAACACTGGAGACGCGGGACATGGAGGGGAGGCAGATGCACATGTAATACGCCTTCAGTGCGAATTGGACCTCGGTAGGGTCACGTTGATTGTCCGTAGCGGTTATTTCAGTGACACAGGTTTTGCTTGTGCGTTTTGATAATGATTGACACTTTTACCGGGAGGTTCTTGAAATACTTTGGCTGGTTGGTTGGTTGGTTGGTTGGTTCCTTAGTTTAGGGGCTGCGACACTTTGGGTGTGTGTTGGATCTGTATGATAACCGGTGTTAATTGTGATGACTGTATTAGCGTGTGTTACCTGTTTTCAATTCAAGTAAGGACTGCAGATAATAATTTCAAGTAGCCTAGTTTCTACTTTTGCTATCGAGTGCTACCGCCCAAGACACCTAGCTTGCGGACTTGCCTACCAGATAGCATCTCAGTCAGCATCTGACGGTGAACGTTGGTACTTATTTATTATTTATCGTATGATGATACAGAGTTAAAATATACACTACATATCAAGTTATATATGCAGTTATTTACAAAGTCATAAACACAAGTTCTAAACTTCTATGTCCAGGCCATCAATCCACTGAAGTGCCTCAGAAGATCCATGGTGATTGTCACCTACTGATCCTTGGAACGCTCGTTGCGGACATTCACCAACAATATGTCCGATGGTTTGCAAGGTAGCTCCACAATCGCAGTTAGCAGAAGTAACCCAACCCCATTTGTGAAGCAGGAATCCACATTTGCCTTGTCCTGTACGGATCCGGTTAATAATTCTCCATTGGCGTCTGGGGAGTATGAAACCTTCTGCCCGGTTGGAAGGGTTTTCAATCAGATGTGCATTGAATACTGATGATTCTTCCCACATAGTTTTCCATGCTTCTGAGATGTTAAATGAAGAGTCTTCAAGGAGTACTGCAGAGCGCCAAGGTGGTTTTCTTGACTTCAACCGTTGATTGTCTGCTTTTGCTACATCAGTATGTATGGGTAGCTGGGGGTTCTTCTGAATGGTTTTCCAGATCTTCAGGAGAGCCTCTGATCTTCGAAGAGCTGGAGGTTGGATGTTACTTAGAACAGGTAACCATATAGTGGGTGTGCTACGTATACAGCCCGTAATCAGTCGCATTGTCTGGTTAAGTTGTACATCTATCTTCTTGGAGTGGACACTGTTTAGCCAAGATGGGCAGCAGTATTCAGCAACGGAGTATGACAGTGCCAGAGCAGTTGATCGTAAAGTTTGAGCGCTGGAACCCCAGGAGGTACCAACAAGCTTCTGAGTGATCCTATTACGGGTCTTCACCTTTGCGGCCACGTTCGTGAGATGTTGTTTCAAGGTCAAGGACCTATCAAGTGTTATCCCAAGGTACTTAGGCATGCTGCAGAACTGCAAAGTTTGTCCTCTGAATTTGACTTCTGGTTTGTAATTAGAGAACCTATTGCGTAAGTGAAATGCGGATACAACAGTTTTCTGATAATTTAGGCGTAGGCACCATTTCTTGAAATATGTGTCCAAGACTTCCAAGTCGGCAGTTGGTGTATTTTCAGCATCGGTGAAGTTGGAGTTCTGGGTTACCAAACAGATGTCATCAGCATATATGAATTTCCTTGAAGAAGTTTCTTGCAGGTCGTATATGTACAAGCTGAAAAGGAGAGGAGCTAGGACAGATCCTTGGGGTAATCCGTCATTTAATTTGAAGAACTTGCTTCTATCATTGCCAGAGTAAACCTGGAAAAGTCTATTGCACAGCATGTTGTTAATTAGGTTTGTGAGTTTGAGACACGGGATGATGCTCACAAATTTCAGAAGGAGGCCTTCTCGCCATACTGTATCATAAGCGGCAGATAGATCCAAGAACGTTGGTACTAATAGAGCGTTATCAATTCTAACCTACAAATTTTGGCTTCACACAAGTGTAGTTAGTGAAAGGTTCCTTTTCATGCCATAAATCTATGACTTGGGACCGCCGCGCGCGCTGGCTTTACTTTCCCTCCGAAGAAAAGCATACTGAGAGATTTTTAACGCTCTTAAAAAATCCGACGACTTCAGCCGGGTTTGAACCCGCGGCCTTGGGCTTGAAATACTTTGCCAAAGTGTTATACGTGTGAGACCAACCATCAAACAGAACTGGATGTTGTATCACGACAATGCATCTTGTCACACAGCGATTACAGTGAGCCAGAATGTGGTCAGTAAGAACATTCCTGTGGCTCCTCAACCACCTTATTCGCCCGATTTGAGTTCTTGTGACTTCTTTCTCTTCCCGAGATTAAAAACACACCTCAAGAGACGTCATACTGGGGCACAGGACGCCATCCAAACGTCTGTAATCGACCAGCTGAAGGCGATTCCAGTATCCGAGTTCCAGCTCTGCTATGAGGAATGGAAGAACCGTCTCCAGTGCTTTATGGCTTCCCAAGGCAGTTACAGTACTTTGAAGGCGATAGTGTTGAATTGTAATGGTATTGGGATGAAATCAGGTCTCATAGCCTCCTTGATTTACACACCTCGTATACAAAAGATGTCTTGCCTGTGGATGTTGTGAAAGGTTCCACTCATAGGCAGGGCCGTGGAGAGGGAGCACGGGCCCTAGGACTAGGACCTTCGGGCCCCTCCATATTAGTTCCTCCCGTAGCTTCCTGACACGTTGTAAGGTAGTATCACGAACACAACATCAAGAGAGGTTGATAATCAATGGGGAGACAGTACAGCAAGTGACAAATGTGAACTGCTACATTGACTGTACTGAGGAGATAAAGTCCAGGATCGGTCAAGCCAGAAATGCATTCAATAAAATTAGGGGAATGTTCTGTAGCAGAGACCTTAATTTACATCTAAAAATTAGACTTCTGAGATGGTATGTCTTCTCCACTTTGTTCTATGGAGTTGAGACCTGGACCATAAAGAAAAGAGAAATGGACATATTGGAGGCATTTGAGCTATGGACGTACAGAAGGAGAGAAATATCATCTGCTGCAGCTGGTCATTCAAGGAAAGTTACAAGGCAAAAGAAGACCAGGAAGAAGACGCATTTCTTGGAACGATAATCTGAAAACTTGGTTCAATTGTTCCACTATTGAGCTGTTTCGTGCTGCATCAGCTTGCCACGGTGGGTGAGTGGATGGCGTGTCGGTCTACTAACCCCAAGATTGCAGGTTCGCTTCTGGCCGTGGTAAGTGATTTTTGAAAGGCGGCAAAAATACGACACGCATATCATACGATGATGGCATGTCAAAGAACCCATTTGAATTCAGTAGGCCGTGTTCATAAAGGCAAAATTAATCTCGGGAGTTTCCGCAAACACAAAGTTCCTCATTTCTCTACTAGAAAGCGCTATAGTGTTCAAGGAGCTTAGATATCTAACCTCCTTGACTTTCATAGTGATTCAAGGAACAACGAAATTCGACATGCAAGCTACCCTCTGGGTGTCAAATAGCAAAGCTTGCACCAAGGCACCCGAGGCCATACGATATTATTATTATTATTATTATTATTATTATTATTATTATTATTATTATTATTATCTAAAGCAAGAGTTTCTATGATGGTTGCCAACTTCCTGAGAGGAGATGTCACATAAAGAAGAAGAAAGGTTTATAATGTAGTAAAAATTCAGACTTTCACGACCGGCGTTGAAATAGGAATGTCTGTTTCGCGGGCTTATAGGCCGTGTTCTCAGGACATTTTGTCCGCGAAACAGAGATTCCTATTTTATAATAGCCTATAGCTTTGGGGCTATTAGATTGAGTTGAAAGATTATTTAGCAACATTCCTACCTATAAAAGGTGGAACGTTACTATTTTTCTGACAGCGAAGATGTAAACATAATGGTTATTTACAAAATATATTTATATTATGTTCTACAAGCTGTATCCGGCATGCGTTGCAATGCCAATCAAAGAAAGTGTTGGCGTTGAAATTTTGTTTCTTGAAGTGCTTTTGGATACACAATAATTTTTTAAAATTTCCGTTAACTGCCTCTAAACTATCGTGAAATGGATTTACTAATCTAGAAACATTCGTGGGAGCTTGCAAAACAACTCTCCAAAGTTTCATCGCAATCGGATGAATGGCTTATGATGCATACGGGATTTTGTTTAAATGATTCGTGCGCTGTCACTCATTTGTTGAATCTACTCGTGCACTTCCTACTGTGAAATGGATTTACTAAGTTAGAAAGCTTCACGAAAGTGTACACATTAACTCATCAAAGTTTCATCGCAATCGATGAATAGTGTATGAACGCATACGGGATTTTGTTGAAACTCGTCACGCGTCGTCACTTATTTGTTACATCTACTCGTGTGCTACCAATATTGTAAAATGGATTTACTAAGTTGAAGACCTTCCCTGGCATGTAGCCTACACAACAACTCATCAACGTTTCAACGCAATCGGATGAATGCCATATGAACGCATACGGGGTTTTGTTTAAACGATTCATGTGCCGTCACCCATTTGTTGAATCTACTCATGCGCTACCTATTGTAAAATAGATTTACTAAGCCTGAAATCTTCCCTGGAGTGTACTCAACGATTTACCAAAGTTTCAACGCAATCGGATGATTGGTGTATGAACGCATACGGGACTTTTTGAAACGATTCGCGCGCCATCGCTCATTTGTTGAATCTAGTCGTGCGCTACCTATTAAAAATGGATTTACTAAGCCAGAAACATTTCCTGGAGTGTACACAACAATTCACCCAAGTTTCATCGTAATCGGATAAATGGTATATGAACACATACATGACTTTGTTGAAACGATTCGCGCGCCATTGCTCATTTGTTGAATCTACTCGTGCGCTACCTATTGTAAAATAGATTTACTAAGCCAGAAACCATTTCTGGAGTGTACACAACAATTCACCAAAGTTTCATTGCAATCGGTTGAATGGTAGCCTATATGAACGCATACGGAACTTTGTTTAAACGCTTCGCGCATCGTCGCTCATTTGTTGAATCTACTCGTGCGCTACCTGTTGTAAATTGGATTTACTAATCCAGAAGCCTTCCCTGGAGTATACACAACATCTCACCCAAGTTTCATCGCTATCGGACGAATTGTATTTGAATGCATACGGGACTTGGTTGAAACGCTCTAACGTGCGAAGACAATCAGAAGAATTCGACATCACCGCCACCTATGGTACAAAATATAACTTTCCGCAACAGGCGGAGTGTATGGTATGGCGATAGTTGCACAGGTTGCAACCAGGTGGCTCTAATGTGCAGAGACAAACCGTCTAAAGGCTTCAGCTTTCACTAAGGCCAACGGATTCCATGACGACTGTTTTTGACTGTAAATTGTGGTTCTAAAATTGTGTGTAAATGGTGGTTCTAAAACTGTGTTCATTCTACCTACCGAGTCAAAATGTGAATCCAAACCACACATGGACCCACTGAAATATACATTAAAAAATTTCATTAAAATGGACCCCGTAAAGTCTAACCTCACACAAATAGCTAAACAAAGACATATTTATAGGCTATCCTGAAACTTCAGACGTTACGAGCTATGCGCGAGTAATGGTAGCCATTGGCCTAGCAGTATGTGACGCCGTCACATTGCGGACACAGGCGAGTCCCACAGCACTGCAGCACCTGCATATATGTTGTTTGAGGCACGTTTTCTTAATGTACACGAGTTAATAGATGTGTAAAATTCTGAATGATGTTGGAAATGTTGACGATGAATTAACACGTAATGAAACGGCTATGAAATTTTACACAACATTTCTGTTCCTAACTATTAATTTTAGGAGATTGGGACATATTGGTCATCAGTCTCATGCACTTGGACGTGTAGAATTTTCCTGGTAACATGTGTTTTCGTAATAATACGGTAGCCTTCAGTATGTGTAATTGTAATTTTCAGCATTTAGGATTGAGGTAGGAGCCTCAAGACTTGAAATATGCACCATCCCGACATTTTCCTTGGGAAAGTGTGGAGAACTGTCAGGAAACCCACACACGGTGTCAGAATTCGAACTTTGTATCTCCGTACAGTTATGGTGCACGATTTAATGAACACGGCTATGCTGTGGGGTCGAAAAATATGTCAAAAATATTATTGGAAATGTCAATATTTAAACCAATCCAGTTACGGTGGGTTAGCATAGTCCATAAATGAACCAACAACAAACAACTTTTCTAACATCGTGGTCAAGTAGCCCCATGTACTTGGGTGTATGTGTTAAACCTTTCTGAAAACCTGTGTCATTATGATGGCTGTACTAATGTGTTAATTTGTAATTGGGGTTAGGATTTGGGTAGGAAGCCGTGGACAATTGTGTGTCTCAATTTCCGTGTCTGGAGTTGAAATGGAAAACAACTTATAGTCCAGCAAAGGGTGGAAAGGAAATCCACATGTCCCCGATAATCAGGGTTTAGGCGTTAACAAGGAGACACCATGCAGTGAACGTACTCACTTAAGGCTGTACGTTGTTGTTGATTCGTTTAGGACCTTTGCGACATTGTCGTTGTGTAGCCCCGTATACTTAGGTGTGTGTGTGTATGGAATTTGTCTCATAGCGTGTCTTATTGTGATGCCTGTATTAGTGTGTGTATTTGTAATTCAGATGAGGATTGGGAAGGAGATCGCCGTGGTCTTAATTTAGGAGCCATCCCGGTATTCGCCTGAAGTAGGAGTGGGAAACCACGGAAATTCACTTCCAGGATGACTGAGGTGGGAATCGAACCCATCTCTTCTCAGTTATGCCTCACGAGGTTGAGTGTACCCCATTCCAGCCCTCAGACCAGAATTGTATATCTTGTCAGAGCCGGGAATCGTACCCGGGCCTCCGTGGTGACAGCCGCACACGAGGCTACACAACCACAATGTTTCGTAGTGGCTTGATACAGTACAATGTTCTGTTTAGAATTAGGTACTGAAAAGAAGACTACTTAGGGGTGACGGAGAGAGTCAAAGCCTGTTGATCTGTGAGGAGAGAAAGCGATTACTGATTTGAACAAATGTTTTACTTTCCTAGACAGATTGTCGCATTTATCTGGTAAGGGTACATTCCATCATAAATGTTATTAGCTGGTAATATTCACAATTAAAGTTCAATTAAATCGGTGTGAAGAGATTAATAGGTATCTTGCGAATGACTTACTGCTGCCTCAATACGTCAAAACGAGTGCCAATGGCACCTTAAACCATAAGTGAGAACCATTTACTCTCATTATACGCATGATGCAGCCCCGTGTCATCACAAAGATGTACAGTGCTTGGTCCTTGGTGTATCCAAGGATATTAGTCTGTAATAATAATAATAATAATAATAATATCGTATGGCCTCGGGTGCCTGGTGCAAGCTTTGTTAGTTGACACCCAGAGGGTAGCTTGCATGTGGAATTTCGTCGTTCCTTTGAACACTATGAAAGTCAAGGAGGTTAGATATCTAAACTCCTTGACACTACAGCGCTGTCAAGTAGAGAATGGAGGAACTTTGTGTTGGCGGAAAATTCCGAGATTAATTTTGCCATTGATCACGGCCTACTGAATTCAAATGGGTTCTTTAACATGCCAACAACGTATGACATGAGTGTCGTGATTTTTGTCGCCTTTCAAAAATCACTTACCACGGTCAGGGGCGAACCTGCAATTTTGGGGTTGGTAGTCCGACTCTATAACCACTCACCCACCGTGGCAAGCATTAGTCTGTGATTTGTCCATACACATATTTACATCAGCCTACTCACGTCACGGATTACTCAAGCTTCGACAATCAAAGTGCTAATACATAGGCCTAAGATTTCTTTTAATGTGCTTCTTCCAATCGTGGCAGATAGGCATGTCTAGCCCTTATCATTAGTATTGTTACGAGCGCTGGGTTACTTTGCTGCCTCGCACGTAACTCCAGCTCGCCCCAGGCTATCCATGGGCTCTTGTGTCACCCAGCAGTTTACGCAAGGAGCAGCGAGGAAAAAAGACCCCCGTCTCGAAGGTTCGTGCCCCCCCCCCCCCAGTATCAGAAATCTCGAGAAGGTGTGAACCCTGGTCTACTCTAGAAACATCTATTGAGTCATCAGCCCCGCTATATAAGAGCGACCTGGCCAGCGAGGGATGGACTGTGTTTTTTGAGGAGTGTGTGTTTGACTGTGCGACAGAAGTATTGAGGCGAAGTGCCGTGCGAGTGCGTTCTTACCAGTGCGATAGAGGTGTTACGGTGACGTGTGAATTGCGAAACAGTGTGTAGTACGGTATTCAGGAACAATGAGTGACAGACTGTGGCTCGAAACGGGTCTGCCTAATTAGTGAAGGATTAACTGAATAAGGCAGTGAAAGAGTGAGTGTCCTCCATAAGGGAGCAAACACGAAGAAAGACAGCTAATTGTTTCCATTTGCTTATTGTGTGGTGTAACTTTCTAGACCTGCAATAAAGCTATATTTTTAAAGGACCACTTGTGCTGTGCTTTTACCCACTGTAATCCAATTAAGGAACGTGCTACTAGGGGTAACACGTATCAGTATTCCCGTTTTCTAACGGGGTCGGGGATGACATGTGGTGAAAGTCTTTGTTTTTACGGCCCTTCCTGACGCCAACCTCATGAGAGGAGTTAATGAGAGATGAAATAAATGGTGAATGAAACTGGGCAAGGATGTGGAAGGAAGCGGCCCTGGCCTAACTTATCAGAAGGTACCGTCTAGCATTTGCCTGGAGTTGGAAATGGGGAAACCACGGAAAAGCATTTCAAGGACGGCCGACAGTTGGGCTCGTACCCACGTCTACCGAGTCCGCAGAGAGCTTGGCCCCATGGCCTAGAGCTGCGCATTAGTGAGCGTAGCTACCGCTGTTGGTCCATTCGTGACAGATATATTTCTCAATATTAAAAAACAGTAGTCTTTTGAACACACCTGTCCCAATGCCAGCCAGGGTCGTAGAGTGCGACCACGGGCCCTCAGACAAGGTCTTCCCGGCCCCTCCTGTTTTATTCAACCTGGGACATAATTTAAAAATTACTGTATTAAGCTTGCAAATGTTAATCCCCTCCCAAAAAAAGCTCCTCGCTGCTTTGCCCCATAAACCTTCAATCATCATTACCATCCGTGGAATTTATCTTGCCCTACTGTTTATTAGTTTCCTTTGTTTTTACTTATTCAGCCACTCTCATTTATTTTCGTCTCTCATTGGTTGTTCTTTTACTTTACGATATGATGACTGTGCCTTAAAAATTCAGTTTTACTTGTATCTGAACGTGTTCAGGCTCTACAAGAATAACCCACACTCCTTTCAGATATGCACAGTATGAAGTAAAGAGTCATTTTTCTTTCTGAGATTGAATTAGAAGCATTAAGGACTCTTGAACTCTAGCACGTTATAAAATGGATGACTCTGGCAACATATCCCCGGAAAACGAAACACGCAATGGTTATTTATACAATTAATTCTATATTCTCTTTGTAATGTTTTGTTTAATGTTCACTGCCAGTGTTTACGTCGAAGTGTGCCGTCAGAAAATTTCATAATAGTATTGACATTAAATTATATACAGTTGCCCACTCTAAGACCTTTCACCGCCTCGGGTCCCTCAGCAAATCCGGACTTGGGGTTACAGCCCCGATCTCCTCTCCTCGTCTGGCTGACGCCACTTAGGTATATTCTGCGAAGGAATTGCACCAACGCGTAATTTCTTATTCAGAGGCAAACCCAATAATTCATATTTGAGGTCCCGTTCGTAGTCCTATGGTAAAAAAAATTCTGCAGAAAAACTCGGGCAGTTCTAGCATTGACGCTATCCTTTCGACTGCATCTTAAAATCCACAGCTTTCGAACTTCCTTATCGTTAGGAAAAGAGTGGTAAATCGCTTCAGAATTTCTACGGCCATGGTTTTTGCACTCGAAAACGACACTGTTACGGTGGCTACCCATTTTTAAAAGAGCATTATTTCACATCGAAATGGATCATACAACTACATTACAAAGCACGTTTTCTTCTTCAGGCGTCAATGTCTTGTCGGCGAAATGACGTCACCGTAAAGGGAGCTGCCTGGCGACTGAAGGCGGAACTGCGATATCGGCCTACCTGATAGTATTCTAGTTACCTTACGTTTCAGAATAAAACTCATAGAAATTTCTTTCGGCTCAGCCGCTTTCAAAAGACCAATGTACAAATTCGACATGATTTCAATATTCCTACAATCCGTTCTCAAATTGATAAAATTTGTAAGATGACCAAGCTTCGAATGCACCGTTGCATCCAGTCAGAATTACGTGGCCTCCACATTCTGCAGCCATTATTAACACTACTAAGCCAAGAAACAAATATAAATACCGTGGTCCTTGGCTTACATTTTTTAAATCGAAAATTCCAAATTAAGTTAACCCTTTTGACCCCCCATTTATTTTAGCCCAATGTTTAAGCTGGCTTGTTGCAGCTAGTTTATTTTCTTTCTCCTTGCCAGCCTTTCCCTACTCTCCTATTTTCGCCATATTTTACACATAGCCATTAACACCTATTGAGGGTTTCAGCTCTGGCCAATTAGTCACGAGTCTCCTTTCTTTTTGGTCAGAATCATTTTACCTCCTATGTGTAAAATCTTGCGCACATGCCTACTGTTATTGGCTATTATTTCATCGATGTGTAAAAAGACGGCTAGTTAGTCTAGGCACACCCATTAATAAGAGCACAACAACAGCAACAACAACAAAATCAAAATCGATCTAGTCATTTAGGAGGAGTCCTGTGACATACACACGTGTCGAAGAATTACTGTATATTGTACCCGCTTAACGGAGGATGCTCAGTCAGTACTCGTCTTGGCTACTGCGGTTCGGGGCGTCTAACGTTCCCTCCACCACTGACTTAACATCCGATATGTAGGCACAATCCGGTTGACAAGATTTAGGAAAAACTCAACATTACAATTTAAAAATAATTATTTATTCCATAAAAGAAAAAGAAATTCACTCAAATGCATATAAAATCATAATCACTTGGTATTTTCTCTTCAAGTGTCACTCGCAAAATAATCAGCTCAAAAACTTAAGAATCAAATCACTTGGTATTGTCTCTTCAAGTGTCACCAATCACCATTAAAAATCATCAAAATTCACTCTAATGTCATTTCATTGTTCCGTGAAGTTTCGTGAATGCGCCTATCATTAAAATAATATAATTTCTCCAAGGCTTTGGACATTTACATCTATTTTCTTTTACCCTTGAGGGTTTCCTTTATCCTTTATATTTACTTAACTATTTATTTATCTATCATTTATTAAGTCCTTTGGATCTTAATAATATTTCTTCACAAAGCCTTAGATTTTAAACATAATACAATACTGTACAAAAAAACATGTCATGTCTGTTGATCGAACTCGTAACTCTCCAGTTACCCTCCATGCATCTAGGTGATTTGCTTTGTGCTGTACTGTGCGCTGTACTGTTTATTACTGTGGGATATTTATTTATAACAAATTCTATTATTTCTTAACCCGTTATTTATTTATTCATGAAAGAAGGAATTTCCTTTATCAACAATTTATTATCTGACAAATCCGTCAATCTTTTATATAGCATTTCAAACTTTGACTTGGGATGACATTTTCACTCCCATAAAATAATTCTACAATTAGCTTTTTGCTTGCATCTTTTGTTTTAAATATTATGATTTCCGTGTAACAATTCCCTTTCCAGCAGTCACAGCGCGACCCTACTTGACGACCGGACTCATTAAGAGGTTTCATCTTTCTCCCCCACAAGGACAAGGTCGCCTACACAAGCCGCCCCCTCCTCCTGTGGCACTTAACAACGAGATTTACAATAGCTGGCCGACACTCCTTGCTTTCACGCTGGGGTAGCTTTTAACCATAAAATTTCCAAGATTTAAAATTCACTTCACTACGGATATTTGTTCCGTTCTTATCCAATTATTATTATTATTTATCTTTCGTTCCCAGGATATCAGTATTTGGTTAGGAGAGGCTATACGGTAGTTTATTATTACACCTTTTCACGACGATTATAATGCCTCTTACAACAATACTCCATTTCAACAATGCCTATCACAACAATACCAAACTGGGATATCCATCCTACAGCGGGATTTATATACGACGATTCATTCAACTTTAGTGGGAATTTGCACCTCCATAATACAACAACATAACGCTTCTTTAGGCAACAACTCGGTGGGAATTTTATTCATCCACTATACGACAATACAACGCTTCCTTAGGCAAAATGTACGAGGCTTCTACATTTTCAACAATATATTCGGTGGGAATTTACCTCCACGCATTTCGACGATTTTTTACTACCTTTCCATCTCACGAATAAATCTATCCTGGCTTAACGCATATTTATATTCAACTTGAAACTATACTTATTATTTTTATTGGCCCGTACGGCAATGCAACTTGCTTGGATACTTTACGACATTCGCCTGATTTCGGCATTCCTACAATTTATTTTTACAACCTTGGCCCAGTGGCCTAATAGGTAATACAATCGTTCTTGGCTGTTTTTATTTCACCATTGACTTTTATATTTATCATTTGTTTAATTTATTAACATATTATTTCTCGCTTGAATTTTCACTTTGAGTTTCTTGATACGGATCTTTAAATATAACTTTATTCTTTAATTTGATTATTATTATTTGCGTTCTTATTATTCCATATTTTAACTCACCTCATTATGACGCTCTATTCTTTCAGTATCTGTTATTTGGTATACAATTTAACCATTTTACTTAACTTATCCCTTTGATTTTATATTTATATTATTGTGCGTATTTACCTTATAACTAGGCCACAATTTAAGCCATTTAAATTAATCATTTTTATTCCTTCTTTCAAATTTATTCATCATATATTTCTTTATTCGGACTTTCATTCCTTTATCTTTACTAATCCCAACAATGCTTTATTTTCACCGAGGCGGCCCTCGTGATTAACCATCATCTTTTTCAATATTTCAATTATTTGCATATTTATGTCTCAACGAATCATACGTCTAACTCCCTAGTCGACGAATGGTTCTATTGATATTCGCGCACAGCACTACAACAAAGACATATTAATAATGTTTCATAAACTCACTCAGGGACGACTCCATTCCTAGATAGGCTCACCCATCAAGCTGAATATTTAGTCTTCCATTGCAACACTTTTCCCTGACATTTCTCTATTATACTTATTTACTATTTCACTGGCACATAAAAACATATTGTAACACTTTAACATTATAACACTTTTAACACTAAAACACTTTCTCTTCTAGCACACGCCCTTATCTCAAAGCTTTGGCAATGATTTCTCGCATTGGATGATCCCTGACGATACCTCGCGTTTCTGCTTTGGACGTGCTAATTTGCTCCTTCCTCGCTCATCGAAGTTCCTGTTCTCCTGTTCTCCGTGAAAGTCTCTAAATCCGCGTTCCTGCTCACTCGCTCCAATTTCTTCCTGAATATAAATGTTCCTCGTGTTTACCCTCACTCGTTCCGTGATCTTTCTTCGCTTTAATGATATAGTTCCTAGCTTGGTCTCCTTTTCGAGACCCTTAGCCTGTCTAGCTCGTAATTTTGATGCTTTATATCTTGAGTATCGAACCCGCAGTCTTCTAGGTCCCTACTCATGTACTTCGTGATTACTACTTGTTGATATTATTCCTTTCTAGGATTCGCTGCTTTATACTGTCTTTCCTTGACGTAGTGTATTTATATTTCGTGTTTCCTGAGACACCGATTTCTAATTTTTAAATACTGTCTCTTCAAAATTTCGAGTTCCGTAACTATCACTCTTATTTCGCGTCTTTCTGTATATTTTCGGCTTTTCGTATTTTATTTATACTAGCCCGCACTTTTGACGGTATTAGTGTTCCTTTACTTGACGCTGCGTAACTGATTCTCGTCGCGAATTCTACTTGATCCAACGCCAGGCGCTATAGTGATCAACTTTAAATAATGACACGATGACCCGTAGGTTCTGTTACTGTGAATATGATGTACTAAATAATCTCATGCTGAAATCCAGCATCTTTCCTAAATCGTGAGCTGAAATGAGACGACCAACACCCGACCTCTCAAAGGTTCGTTGTAGAACTGAGTACTACTGCGGAACAGCACGGCTTCCTTCAGAAGTCCGTTGTCGACTGAATGACTGATTTTCGTTCGGCCTCATATTAATACTTGTTTATCAAAACGTAGTTCCCTCACGCAAGTGCGGAGTCTATTCTCCACGTTTGAGCCCTTATTTCCTTGAAACTTTATTTGCATATGTAAAACATGTTTATTTTGACGTTCATGTCGTGCGGAATCCCATTTAATCGTCTACTTATTTTTAATTAATTAAAAAGGTTATTATGCTCCCTCCGTGGCTGGCGGAAAGGTACATCCAACCTCCATATCCTGCGTTTTAATTGACGATGACGCCAATGCTGATGCAGCAATTTAAATCTGTGTCAGGAACCAGGACTACCAACCTCTAAGCAGACCTAGTCCCTGTGAATGTTTTAACGCATGATATCAATGTATAGTATTTTATCTGATCCATGTTGTCCCCTAAGACTGATACGCTACTGTATGCGATTTTTATAACTTCCATATGATAATTTATCGCAGCCTCAGCTCTAATCGGAGCCAGCCTGAATCATGCAATAGTCGTTAATCACTAGGTTCAATCACATTAAATCTGTCAGTGATACACTCATAAATTTGATAACCATTGCTTGCCCAAAGTTTTTTTAATGATTCCTTGTTGATACCTTAACAGCTCTTGAGTTTGCAGAACTTTCCTTATCTGTTGATATTTTCTTGACACTTATCGTCGATTATAATGTTTATGGCTTCCTTTATTGCTCCTAATCTCGCATCTGGGTGGCTTGAGTCACGTACGGCTTGCATAACATTTTACTACATTCCTCCCTTAGTGGGCTTAAATCATCCTTTCATCTTACATATCCAGCGTTCGACCCTTAGGCCAAACTCTCGTTGGGCACAATATATAGACTATGAAGTTGTATAGTATTTTCTAGCATAATCAATAGTCAGATGCACTGAATATCAGAAAATTTCAAATCTGTTGGTAATTGAAATAGAGTAGATTTGTCTACTCTGAGTTTTTCTACCACCCCGGACCCTAGGGCTAAAGCCCCGTTTGCTCTTCCCTCTCGTCAGGCCTGCTCGTAGGGTCAGTACTGCTGTGCTGGCAGAGTGAGGAAAGCAATGGCAAACCACCTCACTCCTCACAAGGCCTAGTACGCCTCAATATAGCGCTTCCTTGGGTTTTTGTGCGTTTCTACCCACAAAGCCTACGGTGGTACTTTTCGAGGATCCGACCGACTACGTGCCGAGTGCGACCGTGCCGGATGCGACCCACTAAAATCGTGGCTGTAGCGACCCTGCTAGTAGTTTACAGTGTCCCATGTGACCTATTGTTCGAGAGAAGAAATGAAGAAGATCTTATTTCCAACGTGACGTAAATCCATGAAATGCAAAACTTCAGAAATCGCGTTTTTGTGTCTTCGTATAATTAATATCTGATATGATTATGGATAAAGGCTAATGTAATTTCATTCATTACTTTTATGCACATCCTGACACTGTGTTTAAAAATCTCCTATCAATGGAAATGGTGGTAATCGTCTCCTGTAAGTTGGAGTTAGGACGTTTTGGAAATAAATCATATATTGATATAGGCCTACGCTTTGAGTGGGAACATTTATATGATTTAAACACAACAAACACAAACTGATGCTCTACATATCCTTCAAAGTTAGCCATGGCCTTGATTTATCACGTGATATCACGTGATGTCCAGAGAGCCATATGATTGGTCAACATGGATATAAGACACATTGGAAATAAATACACGTTGGAGTTACAACACTTTGCAAATAAACTTAGTTCTTAAATCTCAGTTAATGCGGGATATATGACGTATTGCGACTTAAAACCTATAAACTTGCTTATGAAAGAAAACACTGAAAACCCGTCAATTTGGAAATAAGGTCTCCAAATTTTACCTAAGCGGAATTTTAGCAGAGACAGATGTAATATAAATTCCCAGATTCCATCGATGCATCAGTGCTCAAGTCGCTAGTGGCATGATGGCAAATTGGTGGGTCGCTTGCGGCACGGGTCGCATCCGGCACGGTCGCATGCGGCACGACACCATCCGACCAGCCTCCGGACTGATTACCCAACAGTAGTGTACACAAGACGTGATTTCAAGACATGGGAAGAGGCTACAAATCTACATGAAGGAATCAATTTTGAAATATCAGAATTAACACTGTTTTTTGGTGTCGAAAATGCTTATTTGGCTGCAATAAATATTATTATTAAAATGCTTATAGGCCTACTGTGTTTGCTTCAGGAAATATTGTGGATTAATGAAAACGGAATGCTAAATAGCCTAATCTAGCAGAAGAACTGAATAGTGAATAGTTCTCTCGCCTGTTGACCTCGATACAATTATAAATTACCAAATTGTGCCAGAAGCTAGTCTACAAGAGAATCTTAATCACAAGCTTGAGTGGATAATTTACTTTCACCCACATGTTGCTACATTCAATGAACCACTTTCCGAGAAAACGTTGTAATGGAAAAACTGAGAATGCTTTAGGGCAACCATGTGCAACCTGATGAATCCTTTCATCCGGCCCGCCTGATCAAATGTATTTCTTATGTAATCTGTTAGACTGAAGTAAACATTTTACAACCCACAACAATATAGTGCGAAAGTTTTCTCTGTGGGCTTGGCAACTCTGGGGGGAGGAACACCTTTCGCATGACCATATCTACTGAGCTATATATAAATATATCTCATCAAATATATGCTGCAAAGAAATTAAACTTTGCAAGTTTATTAAACACAGTTCACTCATTATTATACACAAAACACAGTTTCAATATGCCTGCAGTCAGCCATTATTATACCACCAAACGTTCAGCTGTTTTTGTCAAGTTGGACAGTGTTCATTTATTTATTTATTTATTTATTTATTTATTTATTTAATTAATTACTGTTGCCTTTATTGTGTCGAAGTTAGGGCTCTAGGCCCTCTCTTACGCTTAACCACACACTATGCAACTTACATGAATACTCACATATGTTATTCTTAACCTACCAAACTTTAAATACTAGGAAAACTTAAATAAAAATGAAAATCCACAGCCTGCTTCCAGTCTCCGACCGGGTCAGGAATGGAATGAATGAAGCCCCCATCTAGCGGCGAGGATATGTGCTGTGCCGGCTGCTGAGGCCTGACGCACTCCTCTGGGGCAATGATTAAATGAATGACAGATGCAATGAAATGATAGCGGAGAGTGTTGCTGGAATGAAATTTTGACAGGGAAATCCGGAGTACCCGGAGAAAAACCTGTCTGCCTCCGATTTGTCCAGCACAGATCTTACATGGAGTGACCGGGATTTGAACCACGGACCCAGCGGTGAGAGGCCGGCATGCTGCCGCCTAAGCCACGGAGGCTACTAGGAAAACTTAAATGAAATGAAAATCCACTGCCTGCTTCCAGTCTCCGACCGGGTCAGGAATGGAATGAATGAAGCCCCCATCTAACGGCGAGGATAAGAACGTGCCGGCTGCCGTGGCCTGACGCACTCCTCTGGGGCAATGATTAAATGAATGACAGATGAAATGAAATGATAGTGGAGAGTGTTGCTGGAATGAAATTGTGACAGGGAAAACCGGAGTACCCGGAGAAAAACCTGTCTGCCTCCGTTTTGTCCAGCACAGATCTCACATGGAGTGACCGGGATTTGAACCACTAGGAAAACTTAAATACTAGAATTAAATTAAATTAAATTAAATTAAATCAAATTGCCGACTGCGTGATATTAACTAAGCTATACAATTTAAATGATATACATTTTTAACAAAATTAAACTATGATCATTCACTCACACATTCATACACAAATTGTTCTAGTTGGCCTAAGAATTCAAGAGAAAAACTTTACATGCACGTTTGAAAGTTGTTAGAGATGTACAATTTCTAACGTCACGAGGACAATTATTCCAAATTCTAGTTCCCGACACGAGGAAATGCAGATGAATGACAAGTACCCCAGAATTTAAAATATTTACATAAATGTTCTTTTGAGCTGTTGAGCGTAAAATTCACGGCTACAAAATACACCAAAATAATTCATTCACATGTTCAGTAAATTTTTATTCAAGGGGCGTGTAGAGGATGGGTATAGGATCAATTTGAGATAGGGAATCTGGGGTCGGAATTGCCTCTTAACCCCAGAAAACAGGTTTGTTTCAGGCCCTCCGCCCCTGTAAAGTAGGGAAGCGCACCGTGTTTTACTCTGAGGGCAGACACTCTTTCGCTGTCAACGGTTTTGGCGCAGCCACCGCTCAACACTGCGTTAGCCGGGAGGATAACGGCGAGGCGCGGTGCCATGAGGGTCCCAGGTTCGTTTCTCCTGGGGTGCCTTGCTTTCATTTTTTTTTCTTTTTCTTTAATTTTTTTAGAGGGGAAGGAGGGGGCAGAGTCACAGTGCGTGTTTATCCTGTGCTGATTTTTTTAAAACTATCGTTGATTCTGTAAATTAATAGCCTTTTGATTATTAGTATCAACGAGTTACGTATGTTTCTGTAGTAGTTAAAGACGACGGAACTATCAATTCGCAAGAGGAATGCAGCTCTCGGCTAACGCAGCGTTGAGCGGTGGTATATCTCCAAAATTTGGCTGAAAGATTCAGCTATCAGCATCTTTGAAAGCATAAACTGTCCTTATGACAGGTGGCTAATGTAGAGACCGCTATCCCATATAGGGTTAAGGGTTGAAGTTTAAAGAAAAATTCAGATTCCAAGGAACAAAAGACAATGACCATTTACGAGGAGCGTACTATTGTACCCTTTTGAACATTAGGATAAGGGCGCTCTATAATGTTTCACTCTTTATTTTTTTCTACCCAAATGAAGTACCTTACACATCAATTGTTACGTCCATCTTCTCAACATAATCTCCTTGTAACTTAATGCACTTTTGCAATCGATGGGTCAGTATTTCCAGACTTTCCTGAAACCATTCTTTTGGAGTGCTGCGTACCCAAGCCTTGACAGTGTGTCCAGAGGTTTCTTCATGTTCCCGAACAGGTGATAATCACTTGGTGCCAAGTCGGGAGCGGGGAAGCACCGTGAATCCCATTTGATCAATGGCAAAGGCGAGTTCTCGGCTAGGTGGGGGCGGGCATTGTCATGTTGTGGAAGCACACCTTGAGTCTATTTTTCTGGCCACTTACTTTGAATGGCACGACGTAAGAGCTTAAGGGTTGACACATATGCTGCACTGTTAATCGTGACCCCCAATTTCAGCCAGTCAATGAGGATGATGCCCTTTGTGTCCCAAAACACTGTCGCCATTCGCTTACCAACTGATGGCACTGTTCGACATTTCTTTGGCGGTGGACTGCCGTTTTGGATGGTCGCCGTTTTGGGAATTTTGCAGAATTGGACACAGCTGTCAAGGCATGGATACGCAGCACTCCGAACGAATGGTTTCAGGAAGGTCTGGAGAGACTGACACATCGATGGCAAAAGTGCATAAAGTTACAAGGAGATTATGTTCAGAAGGTGGGCGTAACAACTGATGTGTAGTCTAACGTACTTCATTTTGGGTAGAAAATATAAAGTGTAAATCAATATACAGTAGTATGCCCTTCGTAAAAAGGGAGAATTAAAGATACCATAGGACTCGGATAGGCCGTTTGGTAGGAAGAAACAAGAGTTGACCGAATGAGGTTGACAGGAAAGATGAAAGGAAGATCCGGGAACAAGTAAGTGGAGGCAATGCCGGACTCGGCCATGTCCTATTAGATGTGATCCTTGGGTAAGATGACCATTTTGTAGTATATTCTATGTACGAAATTCGATGAAAATTTGATTAGCCGTTAGTTATTCAAGAGATATCGTAAAGTTGGTAGTACCGAATACTTATGATTGACAGTTGTAATGGGTAAAATGCCATTAATTTTGTTGATGTTCTTCTTCTTGTTTCGTAAAGGCCATCTAAGGACCACGACATTCAAATATTACATTTGGAGTGGGCTTTGTTGTTTGCCCAGTAGTTACGCATCCTCTGGCTGTGTTGTTCCCTCCTCTCCTGTGTCCAGAGGGCACCTGTCTTCTTTCTTGCCTCTTTGTCCTGGAACCTCATTTGCTGAAGAATCTTCCTGAGAGATGTCCGTCCTTTCAAGTCTCTTTCCGTCCCTCCAAGTTCCTGCAGATCCTTGCTCACTTCCCACAACCATGGTGACTCGGTCTTCCGCTTTTGCCAGTAATCGAGCTGCTGGTTGGTCAACCTGGTAGGATGCATCCTGTAGACGTATCCATAAAATGCTAGACGTCGTTTCCTAGCAACATCCGTGATTCTTTCACAGTACGCGTAGAGCTGGTGGCTTTGGTGGCGTAGTTGGTAGCATGATGAGCTTCTATGCCCAAGGTCGCGGTTTCAAACCCGGCCGAAGTCGTCGGATTTTTAAGAGCGTTAAAATTCCCTCAGCATGCCTTTCTTTGGAGGAGAAGAAAAGCCGGCGGTCCCATGTCATAGATTTACAGTGAAACCTCTCAAAAAGACCACCCCTATTAAAAGACCACCCCTCTTAGATACCGATTTTTCTTGGAACCGATTTAAAACCTCATAAGGTCAATGTATTTGTTAGCTCTATTTAAGGACCACCCCTCTCCCCGACCAAAGACCAGGCATTTTCTCAATCTGAGCTCTTTCAAAAGACCACTTCTCGACTGCCTTCCCATTGGAGATGGTGATGTGGGTGATGATGTAACCAATGGTTCTGTTGGTACAGAACTGCATCAGCATACAATGTCATTAGAAAAAGTGTTATGTAACGTATAAAAGTACCAAAAAAATGGCTCTCCTAGAAGATTGTTCGAACCCATAACAAATTAATGGACTTTCGAATTCACTCAGATATATTCCAGAAAGTGAAATTGTTAAAAAAAAAGATGTGCTAATCTGATAGAGATAAATTCGTGACTTTTTAAATGACAGAGCTCAGAAAATAACTAATAGAAAATAATTTGTACTAAATGTGAACCAATGCTGATAAATTGTAATCAAGTAGGCCTATGTTTTCCAACTGTACTTTATTAATAATGCAGTATAAAATTATTTTTAATGCCTACCCCTATTAAGAGACCACCCCTCTAAAAGACCAGTGTCCATGGAATCGTCACTGGTCTCTCACTGTATGGCATGAAAAATAACCTTCCACTAACTACACTGGTGTAAAGCAGTGTAGGTTAGGTTCTATTAATGGTCTTAAGTTCCAACGTTCGTCACCGGGCGCTGCTGGCGAAGGAATCTAGTAGTAGCGAAGTTCACGGCTAGGTGTCGTGGACGGTAGCATTTGGTGGCGAAAGTAGGAACTACTTGAAATTATCGTCTGCCGTCCTTACTTGAATTAAAAACAGTTAACACACTAATACAGTCATCACCATTCACACCGGTTATCAAACATATTCTACACGCACCCAAAATACACCGGGCTACATGATCGCGTTGTCGCAGCCTCTAAACTGAGGAACCAACCAACCAACGTGTAGAGCTCTTGGTTAGGTCGTCTTCTGTATTCTTTCCCTTCCTTAACATGCCCCAATATCTTCCTCATTACCTTTCTCTCTTGTAGACGTACTTCGAGTTTGTCCGTGAGTCCCTTCCGGTTGAATTCTAGGCTTTCTGAAGCATATAAGGCTTCAGGACGTATAACTGTCTGGTAGTGTCTCATTACCGGGTGAGTTAGCCGTGGTTGTTACGGCGTGGCTGCAGGCAATCACTCACATCCGGGAGGCGAGGGGGTTCGAAACCCCCCCGCCAGGAACCTTGAAGATGGTTTTCTGTGGTTTCCCATCTTTCTTCCAGGCAAATGCCGGGGTTGGTCCCTAACTATAGGCCACAGCCGCTACCTTCCAATTCCTCGGCCTTACACGCACACTTTCCTCCCCAGACAACAGTCCACACGCGACGGTACTTGTAGCTCACCCCATGGGTGTCCGCGTAGAAGCAGCTACTAACTCTGGCGAGCCGAACATGTCCTCGGACACTCCCGGCATTAAAACCCATACGCTAAAAAAAAAGAAAAAAGTGTCTCATTTTAGTCTTTCGGGAGAGACACTTCTTATTATAGCCTATGTGTTCTTGGTTAGTTGGTTGGTTCCTGAGTTTAGGGGCTGCGACAACGCGTTCATGTAGCCCCATGTACTTTGGGTGTGTGTAGAATCTGTCTGCTAACCGGTGTTAATTGTGATGGCTGTATAAGTGTGTGTTATCTGTTTTTAATTCAAGTAAGGACTGCAGACATTGAATGTTCAAGTAGATCTTACTTTTGCCGCCAAACGCCACCGTCAACGACTACTAGTTCTGAACTTGGCTACTAGATGCCACCGCAGTCGGCTCCTGGCGACGAACGTTGGAAACTAGGAGCGTTAGTCAAATTTAACCTAATTACACAAGTGTAATTAGTGGAAGGTTCTTTAACATGCCATAAATCTATGACATGGGGCCGCCAGTTTTACTTCCCCTCCGAAGGAAGGCATACTGGGGGATTTTTAACGCTTTTAAAAAATCCGACGACTTCGCCCCTGGTTTGAACCCGCGATCTTTGGCATAGAAGCTCAGCATGCTACCAATTTCGGCACCGAAGCCACCTCTACGTTAGTTGGCAAGCCATTTCTAACTTGTTAACTCGAGTTGATAATGCCCTTACGTTCGAGAGATTCGGTTCCAGCCATTGTCCTAGGTAGTCTACAGTACTTTGTTTTTTCTTTTCACTAATGCAACCAATGGCCATTTATTTAATTTCCTGGATGGGTCAGGGAAGGGATTTTGTATGCTATTGATAGGAACCGTCCCGGCATTTGCCTGGTAGTAAAAATGGGAAACCTCGAAAACCATTTTCAGAACGGCCAAGGTGGGATTCGAGCCCATGCTCCCCCGATCCAGCGAGGCACGTAGTTGGAAGATAATTGGATCAGCCATTTTATTCGAGGTTGATCGTTATGTTGACAATGCTCTTTATTTACAGTTGCCAAACACTGATCGTTTCTACACATGTTGCAGCTAGCGTTCTTGGCTGTCACCCCGGAGATCCGGGTTCGATTTCTGGCCCTGCCATGCAATTTAATTCTGGTCTGAGGGCTGAAACGGGGTACACTCAGCCTCGTGAGACAAAACTGAGAAGAGGAGGGTTCGATTCACACCTCGGCCATCCTGGAAATGGTTTGCCTTGGTTTCCACTTCTACTCCAGGTAAATGCTGGGATGGTTCCTAACTTAAGGCTTCGGCCGCCTCCTTCCCAATAACACAGGTTATCACATTTATTTCATACGCGGGGCTATATGACCACGATGTCGCAGGCTCTAAAATAAGCAACAACAACAACAACAACCAATACATCATGAGGTGGACGTTTCTTTCAACCGATATAGCGGACAAAAGAAATGAATAAAATGCTGCAAGTCATCAGACACACTTAAACTATGGACATTAAAAGTGAACAAACGGAGAACGAAAGTAATGGTAGTTCGGAAAAATTTGGAAGAAATTAAAACCAATATAAAAATTGATGACTTGAGAATTGAACAAGTGAAACAATTTTGTTATCTCGGTAGTATAATCACAGTAGACAATAGATGCTTAATGGAAGTGAAGAGAAGGATTGCATTGGCAAAACAGCCATTTATGTCTAAGAAAAACATTTTATCCAGCAAATATATGAATATAGATGTAAGAAAATCCTTTTCAAAATCATTTGTATGGAGTTCACTGCTCTGTGGAAGTGAAAGTTGGACTCTGGGTAATTTGGAAAACAATCGACTTGAAAATGCTGAAATGTGGATATGGCGGAAAATGACAAGAACGAGCTGGATGGAAAGAAAAACCAACCTGGAAGTCTTAAGGGAAGTCAAAGGAGAGAGAAGATTAATGAAGGAAATGGGAAAGAGAAAAATAAAATTTATTGGACATGTCATCAGACACAACACTTTCATCGTTAACATTCTTGAAGGGAAAATGCTGGGAAAAACCGGCCGTGGTGGCCGAGATCACTAACGCGCTACCTCGTGCCTCGCTGTCATCAGGAGAGCGTGGGTTCGAATCCCACCTCGGCCATCCTGAAAATGCTTTTCGTGGTGTCCCATTTTCACTACCAGACAAATGCCGGGACGGTTCCTTTCAATAGGTCCACGGCCAAGGCTTCATAACGTAACAGAATTGTCAGAAATAACGAATTAATTTTTGTTACGTTACTGCTTCCGTACCCAAAACAAATGGTATATGAATAACGTTTTTAGTGCAGCAACGAAATATGGGGTTATAATTTTCCCTGGTTTGTGTTATTAACGTTATAACCAGCAGAGGAAAAGATTCCGTTATTTTAAAATGCGCTCCCGTTATTAACGTTATAAGTCTAGTAACGGTATGAGAGCGATTTTGACCCACTGCGCGCCATCAATAACGTTATTCAGGCAGAGTGATCGATTCGGTTATTTCAAAATGCAAACCTACTAATAACGTTATAAGCCTAGTAACGGTATACGAGCGATTTTAACCTGTTATACGCTAACAATAACGTTATTCAGGGCAGAAAAATTAATTCCGTTATTTAGAAATGTGAACCCACCAATAACGTTATAAGCTTTGTAACGGTATACGAGCAATATTTACGAGCTTTGCGCTGTCAATAACGTTATTCATGGCAGAAAAATAATTCCGTGATTTAGAAATGCGAACCCACCAATAACGTTATAAGTCTAGTAACGGTATACGAGCGAATTTTACCAGCCATACGCTATCAATAACGTTATTCAGGGCAGAAGAATTAATTCAGTTATTTTGAAATGCGAACCCACCAACAACGTTATAAGTCTAATAACGGTATACATGCGATTTTTACCAGCTATGCGCTATCAGGAACATTATTCTAAGCGGAGAAATTGATTCCGTTATTTCAGAAAAGAATCTCGTCAATAACGTTATGGAAGTGTCTATTTGCCCGCTTCCCGGACAAGCATGGAAGGAGACCGTGAACTGACGATGCTGGGCCATATGTAATTCCAGGCCAATTATTTATTCAAACATAGGATAATTACTTCTTGAAATATCAATAATAATCAACATAATGATTTCAATCTGTGCCCGTGCCCCATCAGACAGGGCAAGGCACCTGGCTCGTTTCGATCGCAGTCATATTGTAGCCTACGTTAGAAACATGTTTCCTAAAATCAATACGATGGTTCCCATTGATTCGAAATATTTCTTGTTGCTTCATATAGGGGTTTGGAACATAGCCTATTGTTCATCAGTCCCATGTAGTTGAAGTCTGATAAACTTTGTTATTTTTGGAGTTGGCAATGGCCTTGACTTAGGAAATATCCACGCATTTTCCTGGAGTGGAAGTGGGAAACCCCAGAAAAACACTCTAAGATAGCTAAGATAGGAATCGAACTCACCTTCTCGCAGTGTTGCCATATAAGGCAGAGTGTAACCTACACACCAAACTTTCACTCCTTTGTGACCAATAAGAGTATTTCTTTCCTAAATGAAACCTCCCGTTCTTGCTTTTCGTTTACTAGGTATCCTATTTTCATTTAGTAGTGATAGAAGCCATTTTTCAGTGATGGTTATTTCTAATGAAGAAAGCTATTCAGTCGGTCAACACGAAATTCGCGTCGACCGAATGAAAAGCTTTCTTCATTATTTTCATTTATGAAAAAATAGGCGTATGACATCACATTTAGTCGGTGTGTGTGCGTACGTGTGTGTGTCTCCTAAAAAATATAAACGGCTGGAGCGATTTCAATGAAACTCGGTAAAGTCATAGTACTATTTTGTCCAACCCCGACCGTGATCTTCAAATTTTATTACAGCTCACCAATCCAACATGGCGACTGTGCGAAATATTTCACTGGCATTCCATATCTCCGAAACTATTACAGATATCACCCTGACATTTTGTACGGTGATAAAATGAACTACTAGATGGGACTCTCAAAATTCCTGTTAAGTAACAAACGAACATGGGGGCCAAGCGAAGTTGATACATTAAAATAGATCTTTTTTTTTTCGCGATTAAACCATTCGAGCGCCGTCAAATGGTATAGCAAATGTTATACACCTTGTAATGCACTGATATCTTATTCAACTCAATTGTTTACATAACCGAAAGATGGTGCCTGTGTGAAATTTAAAAATTACGTTTTAATTTCTTGAGTCCTAATCATGCGATCGTAGCCAACGTTTGAACAATGAACCTACCGTACGCAATAATCGTCATCTAATAGTACATAGCTCAATGGTCTACACATATTTAGAAATATTTAGACGATTCTCAATGTCAACTAATCAATGACAGCAATCAAACTGAATTGTTTTCATAACCACAAGATGGCGCCTGTGCGAAATTTTAAAATCTCGTATTTAGCCTATTTCCATTTATGAAAAAATAGGCTTATGAGATCACCTTTTGTCCGTGTGTGTGCACCAGGGCCGTGCAATGGGCAAGGTGAAGCAGTGCTAGCAGGTGAAGCGCAGCCCTATTCTGCCTATTTCTGAACAGTGCAGCACATCACACTAGCACTGCAGCGCTTAGTCGCACAAGCACTGTCCATTTGACGGGGTGCTGCAGTACGTTTAGTACTGAGCGCAGAGCCTGGACACTAGGCGCACTGGAGCCAACATTTTGTCATATGCTTGTGGTCTTCCCTGCTCATAACGTCTTTTGTGCCTGGGGAGCACAAACATACCATAGTGGGAAAGTCACACCTTAAAGAAACACACCGAAGACGTATAAAACATGATATTTGGACGTACATGAACCAGATCTGCAACAAGGATACAAGAAGTTGCATACTTTTTAGCCTATTTTCATTTATGAAAAAATAAATTTATGAGATCACCTTTTTTCAGTGTGTCTGTCTGTGTGTGCGCGCGTGTGTGTGATGTGGTGTGTGCCCCCCCCCCCTTAATAACTTCTAAACCGCTGGAGCGATTACAATGAAAGTCGGTAAGTTCATAACACTATTGCACACCACCCCGACCGTGCCCTTCAAACTTTGTTACATCCCACCAATCCAACATGGCGGCTGTGCGAAATATTTCACCAGCATTCGATATCTACGAAACTATTACCGATATCACCCTGGAATATTTCACGGTGATAAAGGGAACCACTAGAAGTTCACCAATGTGATTTTTGAAAACCTGATAACTACAGAACCAACATGGCGGCCAAGCAAAGTTGCGACTTTTAAATAGACGTTTCTCACGATTTAACCAACCAAACGCAATGCAACTTGGTACAGTATATGTTTATACACATTGTAATGTACCGACATCTAACTTCATTCAATTGTTTTCATAACCTCAAGAAGGCGGCTGTGCGAAATATTTCACCGGCAT
This sequence comes from Meconema thalassinum, assembly GCA_946902985.2. Classification (NCBI taxonomy): domain Eukaryota; kingdom Metazoa; phylum Arthropoda; class Insecta; order Orthoptera; family Tettigoniidae; genus Meconema; species Meconema thalassinum. The sequence goes on from OX336393.1 coordinate 420,151,310, forward strand.
TCTATATCTCTGAAACTATTAGCGATATCACCCCGAAATTTTGTACGGAGATAAAGGGCACTACTGACATTTCATCTATAAGACTTTCAAAAACCGGTTAACTAATAAACGAATATGGCAGCCAAGCGAATTTGAAAATTTTAAATAGACCTTTCTCGCGATTTAATTATCCAAACGCAATGAAACTTGGTACAGGAAATGTTTATACACATTGTAATGCACTGGGATGTATATTAGTTCAATTGTTTACATAACCTCAAGATGGCGAATGTGCGAATTTTAAAATTAAGTTTTTATTTCTTGTGTCGTAATCATGCGATCGAAGTGAGAGTTTGAGTAATGAACCCTTGCAATAATTTTCCTTTAATGGTACGTGACTCTGGCCTATACATATAACAATCCAACATGGCGACCATCCGAAATATTTATATGGATCTCAATATCTACGAATCTATTACAGCAATCAAACTGAACTTTTGTATGTTGATAGAGGCAATTAACATAAGTAGGATATATGAAAATAGGCTGTATAATTCTTCGCGGAACTACTTGTTGGGTTAGTTATTGTTGTTTTAAGGGGCGGAACTACGAGGTCATCTGCCCCTACTTTTTGGGCGATGTAGCAGGTGCAGCGAGATATAATAATCCTAAAAATAGAATCAAGCATATTGGTAATCATGCATGTGACAGTAACAGGGGCCGGTATGGAATCAGGAGTGTTAAAATATATTTTTTAAATTTGTTGACATACTGTCACAAACCAGCCGACGTAGCTACACACGCTAACGTGCATGGTCAGACTACACCGAACTCGAAATACCACACACAACTTTTTCATACCTTGCCTCATTAATTTCATTTGTCATTAAATCCTCTCATTAGATTGACGTCATGAAGGGCATCTATCCGTAATATCATTCCCACAAGGAAACTGTCTCACCATATCCCCTTCCGCATAGCAACCTAAATAATTACGGGTAGAACAAAGAAACTACATTAGGACTATAAAGCTATAGTCTACAGTATTTCCTTAACAAGATTCTGAATTCACCAACTGATTAGATTGGTGCTGTTCAGGGATATGTGAATTCGAGAAACGTGCGTTAGTAAATTAATCAGGTTTTTAAACTGAACAATATTCCGTCGCAATCTGAGATAATTTATGTCTTTTATTCGTATTTTCAACATCGCCTGAAACAATAACTCATGGAATTTACCTACACATAAGATATACGGCAAAATAAGCAAGTTGACATGAAATCCTTCTAACTTTTGAAGTTTTAGGACAATTTTCATTATTTCAACAGTATGGAGACCAAGAGAGTGCTCTTCATTGTAAAACAATTTTGCTCTGAAAATTACAAAATCTGTTGTCTGTCTTTCTACCAGCTTGTCGGTATTTCTTTTGGTTGTTTGTTGGTTTTTGGAACTATTCGGCTCTTTGGTTATGGTGTGCGAACCATCTCTCTAAATTACCAGGGGCACTGTAATGCCAAAAATACGAAGAAAGGTGTACTATTATAGTTCGTGCTGAAATTACATGGCATCGTGCAATAGATTGCACTGACAATGAATGTGGTGTAGCGGCTAACATTCTTGGCTTTCGCCCCGGTGGTCCGGGTTTGATTCCCTGGCCTGCCAAGAAATTTAATTTCGGTTTGAGGTACTGAAATGGTATCGATGATACCGAAGTCATCAAAGGGGTGTTCATTTTGAGGACTTGCACCAGGTCAGTGAGCACAAGTTTTCCTTTTTTTTTCAACATTCTTATTCTGCAATTCGAACATTCATATGGGAACTCGGAGAGAAACTCACCTCGTAGAGTTGTTAGAATAGCTTTCGTAAAATATTCTCAAAGGCCAATGCTACAAGTAGCTGTCGTGAGTAAATCCAATTGCATATTTATTGTACCAATTTTGCAAATCGGTACATGTTCATCTTATCTTCGAGACGCAGCTGGAGCTCCAGGTCTGGGCAGATTCTCATGAGAAATTACACCAGCCCCCTTCTGAGAATTGCATTCACCAAGTTGGCACCTGGCTACTGCTGAAATGGCCAGGATTTGTGCCTTTGTGTGTGCTGTCACTTATTGGCTTATCGTGATAGACACTCGTCAAGAGAGAAAATCGAGCTTGTGTCTGCAAACTTTGGAAAAGCGAACATTTACTGTCAGCTGCATTTCGCCAAGCCCTTATTCTGAGAAAGATCTTACAAAGGACATTGTGTAACACCTCGACTCCTAGAAGGTTTCTACGCAGTAACCTGTATGGGGTGATATTCTATAGTACCCACTCAAGACCTTGAACCCTGGCTTTTGTGCAACTAGTCGCAGTTGGTGCTACTGGAGGTTTGTGGTGGGGATAGGCTGATATACAAGGGTGGAATCGGTGACTCAAGAGGACGGTACGAGACGAAGGTTGGTGACGGAAGGACTTAAAAGCGGTCGCCTCCGGGGGAACTAACAGCCAGTTCCTCCGGAGGGCTGTAATAAAGAAGGTGGTATAAACTTTTGGTTAGAAGGGGCAACCTTTCGGTGGAACACTAAACTGTGTCATTTTGCTATGTCGTTAAGGCCATGTGGCGATGGACCGTATTTCGAGCGGACTGACATTATTATTTTTAGTATGTAACATTTTGGAAGGGTTGGTACGATTTGTGTGGTACCTTTATATGTAATTACCGCGGAGTGGATTATTATTATCCTATTTCCGGTTAGCTGGATGGGACCCTCGTGGTTTTAACTTTGGTCAGAAAGGCTGCTGAAGACGTTAAATCAGAAGCAGGCTTTCGGACCGCCTTAGTCGTATTAAACGGCTCTTAAATTACTTATGTAACCTTGTTTTGGAAGTGGCACAGAGTCTAACTTCATATTATTATTCCATTAGTTTTGACGTCAGGGGAATCATTCCTGATAAATTCGTTTCTATCACAAATGTAGATGTGTCAAACCTTGCCAAACGGGCAAGTGTCTGGTTTGTTTAAATTAAGTCATTCATTTGTGTTTAATTAGATCATATTTGTCAGTTAGTTAATTAAGTGGTGGAAGGCCGTCTCTTGTAATTGTTTTATTTTACTGCTCAATACATGTTTGCTATTTTGATTTGTCATGTTATTTATTGCATGAAGTCACTAGGAAGATTATTCCCCTTTTCATTCTTCATCTTTGGCAGGGTCAATTTAATACGGCCTGCTGAGGTACGCACCCAGCGTTCCACTCAACAAGCTGGTCTTGACATTGGTTTCGTCCCGCCTTATCTTTTCTCCTAATTCAAATCGGGGATGTTCTTGAATACCAAGCAAATCGGAACATTCGCTCCTAGGTTTTTTGCTGTGAACTCAGCTGGCCTAGCGAGTAATTAAATTAGCCTTTTCATGTGTTTTTTATTATTAATTCTGGGTGTGGTAATGTCATGTGATCATTTATTTTGATATGCTAATATTATTATTATTATTATTATCATTTTGGCTAATAAACAGGGTAAGGGGGGATGAGGCTACCGTTACAATGGTAGCATGAGCATGGTTTTGCTCTGTGATCTTGCCATTAGTAAACAATCCTTCCTATTGACTGATTGCAGTAATTAATTAAAATTAAATTCAGTAACTTAATTAATGTAGATTGGGCCCTCCATACTACTAATCTTTTCTCCAATAGGTAGGCTAGTAATTAGAGCAGAACCTAATACATGTTGTGATTTGATTTCATGTAAAATAACTTGCTGTGTACACCATGGACCATATGAGCAATTCATATCGTCAGCTGTCAGGCGAGAAGTGGCAGTCACATGCGCTGAACGAAATTCAGGACTGCTGAGATAAAAATGGCGTTGCTGCGTTGCCAGATTGACGAGTCGACCGGCTGAAAGAATTTCACACGTGGTGAGTTTTGATATGCTGTTTGTATGTTTTGGGGTGGTTGTAAATTCATTCTGTTCTTGTAGGAACTAGTCCAGCTCAATTTTACTGCACCTGTGTTAAATCCACACCTCGGGAAGTGTTGTTTTGATTAAATTGTGTCACGTGTTTAGAAAGAATAAAGTTTTGTCTGATTGGAAGTAGTTTTGGTAAAATTTAAATTAGTGACGTTTTAAATTCTCTTGAAAATAGGCTGAAATTGATAAACTTGTATTTCCAGTAAGAATAACTTAGTGTCTGTTTTGATGTGCGTTTAGTACACGCCTGTTGAATCACGTAGTGATTTTGAACCATCATGGCGGCGACTGTGACCAAGTTATTGTTTTATACAACTGATGTCAGTGAAAATGTGAATTGCGTGTGTGGATTTATCATCAGCAGGTTCCTTGGGGTAAATCAGTAATTATTCTTAATAATTGTTAGTGATGTAAGGCTGAAATTCTGCAATTTGCTGTGCGTAATACGTGTGAGGTATAATTGGTAGTGATCAGCTGTTCATTAGGCCAAACATTTCAAGTTTTGTTGTCATTTCTTTAGCTGGGGGGTTAATTATTTCGCTGTTGGTAGTTCTGTCAAATTAAATTGGACCGTGAGAGTATTAAAATTTGGTATTGTCAACTTATTCTGCGTTAAATTAATTCTGGGAAATGGTCGAATTGCTGTCTATATGTACGTTCGGTAATTGTATTTTGAATGATGTTAAATGTCGAATTGCGTGTGTGCTAATTCAGTATAAATGAATCAGGTGAGTGTTTATGTATGTATGATTTATGTTTAAGTTTGCTTAGTAATTGGGGGGAGAGTAAATAGTCTTGTTGTGACATGGGGATTTTAAGGTTAGATTGTCATCTAAATTGGTCAAGTATTAAATGGCTTTAATATTCAGTATATTAGTGTGTGTTCGTTGAGTGACTTACAAAGTGGGATGTTTCTGGGAGGCAGTCACCTTCACGTCGCATCTCATTTAGGGTGTAAATAAATATTTTCCCCCGATTCGTGTCTTTCGTTTTAGGACGTTTTCCTACGATGTAAGGAGAACTGTGATTTCAGGGCTACAACTTTGGGTTGTTTTATCAGGTCCTTACGTGAGTTGATACTCCGCTGGCGTTATAGTGTCTTGACGATCCGAATACTAACATACTGATGTAAATGGGGAATTTTAGGATTGTCCAGGGAAGGGAGCATGTATGTCTGGTGGAGGTATGAATGTATTTCTGTGGTTGATTGTGTTCAGGGTGAAAGAGTATGTGTGATGCGATTTTTATTGCTGCCCTGAGTAGGAATCGAACTGGTGTTCTTTGGTGGTCAAAATTGTATTTATTTTCTTTTGTGATCCTTCAGTTTTTTTTAATCCTGCTGATTGAATGAAAGTCATGTGTGAATGAATTGATGTAGGTTTGCAATTTGAATTTGGGTGGGAGTAATTGAGGCCTAATTGCCAGTAACGTAAAATGGATTATTATTGATTTTATATTAGTTGTATTAGTTGTATTTTGAAAATGGACCTATTATGCAGATGTGCTTCGTATGGGGATCTACTGTCAGGAGTCCATTTAATTTGGGGTGTGAGTACCATCTTGATTGGGCCCGGGCAGGGTGTATATAGCATTTGCCCGACTCGAGTGACTGAAAGGTATGGGACTTCGTTATAACTCGGTGACAGGCAAATTTTTTTTGGGGGGTAGTTGAGGCCGCTCAGTCAGTGGGGAGTCGGGGTTAAAAGACCTCTACGGAGGCCCCCTTGGTAAGAGTCCGCAATACCATTAGTTTAGGTTCATGATATTTGTACGATTGCTAATTTGCATAATTGAATGTAATGGGTTATTGTCGTGGGTGGTAAAATCTTATAATGATATGTTTGAGAAGGATGTGTGATGGATGATGGATGAATGTTAGGAACTGGAGTCCTGTGTTCGAGTTCCAGTGATGAAGTTGGTAACTCTGGGAATACTTGTTGATTGTTGGTATATATCAAAAAATTATTTGGTAGTTCGGTTGGTGAAAGTTTTCCTTTAGGGAGATATCCTGCGGTGGCATGCTGAGTTGTCGTTGTATGTCAGCTGCTGTGTTCACTAGTCTGATTTTGAGATTTTTGGGAGGTTGCAATGCTTCGTTTGCGATGGCATTGAAATAGGCTGGTTCGTTAGTTATTAATAACTTGCAGTTTCTTGCTGTTAGGCGGCTAGGTTTTTCTATTGTGGTCGCATTTCTGAAGGGTTGTAGGTTCGTGAGATTTCATGTAGACTCCCGTTAGCTTGGGTGTGTTCACTTCACAATCAGCTGTTGTAGGCGTTCATGCATATTTTGATATTTTGATTCTGGAGTTTTCACTTGAGGGTGCTTCAGTGCATTAGTTGGTTAGTTATTTATAACTTGCAGCCTTGATCTGTTAGACCGCTAGGGTCTCTGTTGTAGTCTCAACTCTGAAAAGTTCTGGGTTCGTTAAAATTTCGAGTAGCCCCGTCATCTTGGGTGTGTGCGAGTTCGGCTGTTGCCACCGGATGTTCTGATCGATTGTGAGCCTTAGTGACGGTTAGTGTCCTGGGTAGTTACTGGAGTAATCATGTTTGGTGGTAAAAATAATTTAAATTCTCTGAGTAATAGAGTGTTGGTAGCTTGGCAGTTTTTTTTAGTGCGAGGTTCCAATGTGGTTAGGTGAGAGCTGGATTTATGGACTTATTTTGAAGATTTTAATTGCTTCGTGCCTTTTGAGATGTAACATCTGTCACTTCTGTGATTTGTAATTCTGAATAAATTAGTTTTGATATTCTGGGAGAGATTTTATTGGCGTTAGCATTTGGTGAGATACAGACACGTGTTGTTAGTCAAGGAGGTTGTGAATTTTGAGATTTTAAGTAGCTTCGTGAAGTTAATGTTTTAAGAACGTTTTGATGACAGTGGTGAGTTGAAGCATCATGGGTTCGATTTGAGTGGGGTCATAAAGTGTCACCCGGTATTTGGATGGTGAATATTAATGGTAGGTGACACACGTTGTTAGTTGGAGACGTCTGTAGTCTGTGGTAACGCCACGTAGAGAAATTTTCGGGGTTGTGATTGTCTGTGTTGTGTGATTGGAAGGTGAACCACGTGCACTTGGGTGTGTGTGACGCTTAGTGGGTGCCCTACCTTGTGTCGAATGTGTATTTATGTTTTGGTAATGTGTTGTACTGTCATCTTCTGAGGCGGCCATGCCTTTGTAGGGGAAGATGTTAATTACCCTCTGTGGGGTCGTGTGTTGACCGGAGGGGGAGCTCAGGTACCGAGCTGATTTTGTCGTGATGGTCAGGGTTTGGTGGCGCAAGAGTGATGTTCCTCCCGGTGTCATAAGGGAGAGGACCTGTCATGTGAAGGACAGGGCGGTGTTTGTTTATGTAGTGTGTGAATGACAGTGCATACTGTTTTAATAATTCACGTCAGGTTATGAACTGCAGTCCTCGTGCTGTTTTCCTGGTTCGCTAGTTGTCCTATGGAATTTAGGGTTATTTATGTTTTGTGTTGTCACCGGGAACAGAGCCCGTAGGCAGTTATGGAGTAGGAGACGTTGTGTGTCACCGGGAACAGTGCCCGTTGGCAGATATGGAGTGGGAGAAATATCGGGGTGACAGCCCGATGGAATTAAGGGCATTCTTATTATTAAAGTGTGAATGTGTGTGTGTGAATTATGTGGGTGACGTGGTTTTTCCTTATTTTGTTTGTCTTGCTGCTAGTGTGCTTGCGTGATAGGATGTTGTGGTCTCTGTTCCTCCTGTCCTTAGAGGCCACTGAGGGCAGTGTGGGTCAGGAACATGTAAAATTGAGCAAGACATGTAATTTGTGTTTGTGTGCATATCAAAACGAGCTCTGTGTGATGCCTTCAGTGCGGTAGGTAATTTTGTAATGTATTTAAATTGAGCTATACCACGGGCGGTATAGTAAATGTAGTTCTGATGGAATGCCCCGTGCGGCATGTTAATGTAATTGTCATTGTGAATTTTGGAAATAGTTACGTGCTGTCCTGATTTCGTGAAGTCGCAGAAAAATGGTCCTTCGGTTTTGTTAAAGTAAATTCATTTTGGAAAAATTGTTTAAAGATTTTTGTGGGCAAGTTGTAGGTGCCTTTGATTTGCATATTCTAAAGAAAATTCTGGGTTCTGTACACCTTAGTTAAATTTTAGTTATTCTTGCTAAGTATTGTAGTGAACCTTCAATTAAGCTTGTTAACGTCAGTCATATCGTATAGTTGGTTGCCCCTTTCGTGTGTTTTTCGTACTTCAGTGGACCTTTAGTTATGCCCTGGACACTATCTCTTTGCGCAGAACCTTGTTTGAAGCATCAAGTATCCCTTGTGATTTGAAAGACTCTTAAATGAACTTCGATGGCACACTAATGCTTCGTGTGATGTTTCTTTTATCCTTCCTGGGATAACTTCGGCTGTTTGGGCTGGTTGACTGGCATGGAACGATTGTTCCCTCTAAGGGAACTGTATTTGGACCATACGCTGCTGTTCTGATGTGTGTTTCAGTGGTCACTATGTGGGACGTGTACTACCAATCTGGGCCCAGTTTGGAGGTACCATCTAGGTCCCATGGCATCATTCTACCCGAGGAGATCTACTTCAAGGTCCGCTGGCGGAGATTGGAGTAGCCTCTTCAGCTGCCAAGAGACCAGCTGGACACCATCACCCTGTTCATCGTCTCCCCATCGTCTTCCTTTGGAGGAGGAGGATGTACCAATTTTGCAAATCGGTACATGTTCATCTTATCTTCGAGACGCAGCTGGAGCTCCAGGTCTGGGCAGATTCTCATGAGAAATTACACCAGCCCCCTTCTGAGAATTGCATTCACCAAGTTGGCACCTGGCTACTGCTGAAATGGCCAGGATTTGTGCCTTTGTGTGTGCTGTCACGTATTGGCTTATCGTGATAGACACTCGTCAAGAGAGAAAATCGAGCTTGTGTCTGCAAACTTTGGAAAAGCGAACATTTACTGTCAGCTGCATTTCGCCAAGCCCTTATTCTGAGAAAGATCTTACAAAGGACATTGTGTAACACCTCGACTCCTAGAAGGTTTCTACGCAGTAACCTGTATGGGGTGATATTCTATAGTACCCACTCAAGACCTTGAACCCTGGCTTTTGTGCAACTAGTCGCAGTTGGTGCTACTGGAGGTTTGTGGTGGGGATAGGCTGATATACAAGGGTGGAATCGGTGACTCAAGAGGACGGTACGAGACGAAGGTTGGTGACGGAAGGACTTAAAAGCGGTCGCCTCCGGGGGAACTAACAGCCAGTTCCTCCGGAGGGCTGTAATAAAGAAGGTGGTATAAACTTTTGGTTAGAAGGGGCAACCTTTCGGTGGAACACTAAACTGTGTCATTTTGCTATGTCGTTAAGGCCATGTGGCGATGGACCGTATTTCGAGCGGACTGACATTATTATTTTTAGTATGTAACATTTTGGAAGGGTTGGTACGATTTGTGTGGTACCTTTATATGTAATTACCGCGGAGTGGATTATTATTATCCTATTTCCGGTTAGCTGGATGGGACCCTCGTGGTTTTAACTTTGGTCAGAAAGGCTGCTGAAGACGTTAAATCAGAAGCAGGCTTTCGGACCGCCTTAGTCGTATTAAACGGCTCTTAAATTACTTATGTAACCTTGTTTTGGAAGTGGCACAGAGTCTAACTTCATATTATTATTCCATTAGTTTTGACGTCAGGGGAATCATTCCTGATAAATTCGTTTCTATCACAAATGTAGATGTGTCAAACCTTGCCAAACGGGCAAGTGTCTGGTTTGTTTAAATTAAGTCATTCATTTGTGTTTAATTAGATCATATTTGTCAGTTAGTTAATTAAGTGGTGGAAGGCCGTCTCTTGTAATTGTTTTATTTTACTGCTCAATACATGTTTGCTATTTTGATTTGTCATGTTATTTATTGCATGAAGTCACTAGGAAGATTATTCCCCTTTTCATTCTTCATCTTTGGCAGGGTCAATTTAATACGGCCTGCTGAGGTACGCACCCAGCGTTCCACTCAACAAGCTGGTCTTGACATTGGTTTCGTCCCGCCTTATCTTTTCTCCTAATTCAAATCGGGGATGTTCTTGAATACCAAGCAAATCGGAACATTCGCTCCTAGGTTTTTTGCTGTGAACTCAGCTGGCCTAGCGAGTAATTAAATTAGCCTTTTCATGTGTTTTTTTATTATTAATTCTGGGTGTGGTAATGTCATGTGATCATTTATTTTGATATGCTAATATTATTATTATTATTATCATTTTGGCTAATAAACAGGGTAAGGGGGGATGAGGCTACCGTTACATTTATATGTAATCCACACATCGTATTTAAGAACATTTGATTTTCATAGCATTCTATATTCTGGGCATAGGAAAACCTCGAAGCTTATTTCGCAATTTTCAGTGAATGAACAACCAAAGTATAGTAATCATCATGTTGGGACACCGTGCCACATATATACAGAGAGTGCAAGAATTGCTTGAAGGCAATGTGACAAGGTGCGTAATTTGTGTTTGTACAACGAATGAGGTTTTCATTACGGTGATGATTATGAAGATGGTGGTAACGATGAAGACGGTGATTTATTAGTTAGGAACCAAAGGAATACTTGAGAATTGAGCCTGAAGCGGATGTATGGAAAAAACAAAATGAACTTGCAGGTTGATTGCGAAAGTGTCTAATCACCATATTTTATGGAGAACAACTTATCCAAAAGTACACATGAAAGGGAGTAGTCAAGCACAAATAGTTGGAGGCAAAGGTTGCTCTTGTGTGAGACTATATGCTGCAACCACTGTGGAGTGTCTGATAACCTAGCTCCGTTCAAACACCAAAATTAAGAAGGGAATCACCGACATAGATCTAAGATGCATCTGTAACATTTCAGAAATGTTACGCGATCCATGTTTTCGTGTCTTCATCGTGTTAGAAGCAAAAGTACAATAGAATAATAATTGTTATTGGCCGTAAGAAGGATACAAGATATATGCTGGACCCCACCATCAGATGTGAAGTAACCATCGGCATAACAAGACAGGTCGTTTAGAGCTAACGATAGGCTTCAAAGAGAATTCAAAGCTTGTGGTACGTTTCGAATAAGGGAAAGAAACAACATCAACATTTTTTAATAACTTATCGTGTTTGGGTATGCCTAACTTAAGTGTAAATGGCATAATTTTGCTATCAAATGAATCCATTCAATAATAGACAATTGATCAACAATGTACTCGGGAACAGTATGAGACGTAGTCTATTGGTATCCAATAACATTTTATTGCCAATAATAATAGTCTAATAATAATAATAATAATAATATGAAGAGAAGAGAAGAACGACTTCGAGAAATCCAGCCGCGACAGGCCGGCCAGCGCCCTTGAACTGAGAGTTCCAGCGTAGACAGTGTGCGCCTTGGTCATATGGCCCTAAAAGCACTTGCCTGGCTTGCAGGGTACCACGACATACTATACACAGCTCACTCGCACACGTAGCTAGTGGCAGGCGGGGAGAGTCAAGGACACAGATTACCTACTGACATGACATGACATGACGTCACGCACCTACGCCGGGCCTTGGTGTGCATCCCCACCCATCCCCCCTCTTCCCCCACACCCCACCTAATAAAATCTAAGCAGTTGGAGCGATTTCAATGAAATTCGGTAAGGTCATAGTAGGCCTATTATTTTGGCCGACCCCGATCGTGCCCTTCAAAGCTTATTATGTTTCACCAATTCAACATGGTGGCTGTGCGAAATATCTCACTGGCATTCTATATCTCCGAAACTGTCACCGATATCACCCTGAAATTTTGTACGGTGATAAAAGTAACTTAAGTGACTTTCATAAACCTGTTAACTACGAAACGAACATGGCGGCCAAGTGAATTTGAACATTTAAATAGACTTTTCTGGCGATTTAACCATCCGAACGCAGTGAAATTTGGTACAGCAATTGTTTATATACATTGTAATGAACTGATATCTAATTTTGTTAAATTGTTTACATACACTCAAGATGGCAGCTGTGCAAAATTTTTAAATTATTAATTTATTTCTTGTGTCCCAATCATGCGATAGAAGTCAACGTTTGAATAATGAACCTACGCGATAATAGTCATCTAATAGTACATAACTCTATGGTCTACATATAGGGTTTTTCATATTAAGTAAGAACGACGAGCGGCGGTTTTGTTATTCGCTACTGCAGCGGACTTGGCCGAGTTTCTGGCACTCCACGGCCCCCTGCTGTAGTATTGAAAGCGCGCGCATAGTACAAACTTGACCTTGCAATAAGCGTGCAGGTGTTGTCAGTCGCCAGTCTGAACCTCAGATGGTAACATGTTCAAACAGTTATCATTGCAACATCGTATTTTTGTATGTAAAACTTATTTTAAGTACGAGTCGGCCCGGTGGGTAAGTTCAGCAATTTCCTGATGAAGTGTCACCTTCACTAGCACAGATTCACGTCATTGTAAATAAGTTTTCCACTAGGCCTACTGACTCAGTGCTCAATAAAGAACATAAAATACAAAATCAGAAACATTACTGTGGCAGAACTCATTCGCGTGAGCCAAAATGTGGTTACCGGATACAATGCCTGTATAACCCAGGAAGGACGACACTTCCAGCATCTTTTATAAGATAATATTTCATACAGGATTGTACACACGCTTAAAGCAGGCGGCCACGGAGTGCCACAAGCTTGACCAAGGCCACCGCAGCAGCAGGAAAGGGGAGCGAAAATCAAGTGAGAGAGTGATGACCTTACCCCTTACCTGACGGTATGGGATTCCTGAGCATCTAGTCCGATGTTGCGATTGACTGTGACTGTGATGGCTAGTTCTGAATTATTGTTCAGTTCTGGATATTTCTGAGTGATCCTTTGAAATTTTACCAGTTTGTACTTACGACTTCTAATTTTCCATGTTGTTTTTCCTGTTTTTAGTTCATCGATCCCTTTAATTACTTTTTACTTAGTTTATTTTACCTGCAACACCATTATTTTTAGTGTTCGTTAGGTGTTCTATTTTAGGCAATTTATTTTTGGACAGTATCTCTGGTTGATCATATACATGAACGATGTACATACAGGTACGAGTGATGGAGAGCATTACGGTCATCAAGTGCAGTTAGTTTTACATTTTAGGTGAAAAATGGAGCCACCACCAAAACCGATTCAAGGCAGGACTGGCATGCAAAACGAAATGTATCATCAATTTAAATTAGCGTCGCGAAATTAAATTGTTCAAAGGAATAAAATTTCACTCCTGGCGCAAAATAAAATTGGTAACAGAATTTTAATTTCGCTGCAGAGGCGAAATAAATTCATTAGTCTTTTAATTTCGCTTCCGGCGCGAAATAAAATGCATTACTGACTTTTAATTTCGCTCCCGGTGCGAAATAAAATTCGTACCAGACTTTAAATTTCGCTCCCAGCGTGAAATAAAATCCGTTACAGAATTTTAATTTCGCTCCCGGCTACAAACAGAATTCTTAACAGACTTTTAACTTTGCTCCTGACGTGAAATAAAATTCATTAAAGACTTTTCATTTCGCTCTTGGCGTAAAATAAAAATCGTTAGTCTTTTAAATTCGCTTCCGGCGCGAAATAAAAAAAATACAGACTTCGAATTTCACTCCGGGCACGAAATAAAATTCGTTACAGACTTTCAATTTCGCTCCCGGCTGGAAATAAAATTCATTACAGACTTTTAATTTTGCTCCTGGCCTGAAATAAAATTCGATACAAGACTTTTCATTTCGCTCCTGGCACGAAATGAAAACCGCTACAGTCTCTTAATTTTGCTCCCGGCGCGAAATAACATTTTTAACGACTGCTAATTTTGCTCCTGGTATGACAAAAATTGCTGGCCTCATGGTGTTGGGGATAGCGTGCCTGCTTCTCACCTGGAGGCCCCGGGTTCGATTCCCGGCTCCGTTAGTGATTTTAGAAACGGACATGTGGGTTGGAACGGGGTGCACTCAGCCTCGAGAGTAGCTGTCTGAAAGTCGCGAAAACCAAGATTAACGGCCGAGGGAACCCGATGCGCTGACCAATATCTGTAGATGCCTGGGCAGCGGTCGCTTGGTAGGCCTAGGCCTTTCATGGGATGTAGTGCCACGGTTTATTTTAATGACACAAAATTCCCAAACAGCATTTAGTTTCGCCCCCGGCGTGAATTTAAAATGCATGGAACATATCATTTCATGTCTGAAATTAAATCTGGTCTGGCATGCGAAACAAAATGGTTGTGGACGCGTTAACATTTTAATTTCGCCATGAGCGTGATATTCGGGTGCGAAATTATATTGATTGTAAGCGCGAAAATTAAAATGGAAGCTCAATGTAATTCTAAGCACAATAACATAGTGAAAGGCGACGCAAAACTAATTGCGTACGTGGCACAGGGGTTTGACTTTCGTGCCATGGTCAGTATAAATGCGCTGAGGGTAAGAAGGAAGTAGTAAGGAATGCCAAGCCCCCACCCCGAAATTTCCGGAAGTGTAAGAATAAAGAATGTAGAAATGAGAGGAATGACCCCTCAACCCTGTTGTTCGAGTAACCCGCCTCCGAAACAGAACTCCATATACGCCGCGGTACTACCACAGACGATTTTCTGTTATTTGTAAATCTTCAGTCAGTCAACATTAATTTACCCGATAACTGGGTGGGTACAACGCATATAAGATGTAAGTAACACTCCTGAAAAAAAAATACATGTATTAGATTTAAGATCACTTAAATTGCTGCATTATAATCGTGACCATAAACTAATACATATAATGTTATTTACATATTACTGGATATACATTGTACCCCTCCCAGTTATTGGGCAAATTAGTGTTGACTGACTGAAGAGTTACAACTGACAATTTGTATTGTAATTGGAGTTCGTCACTTATCTTGAATGTCTGTCCACACAGCACATTCGTCTTCTTGTTCGCTATAGAACAAGTAAAGGTACTTGTTGCCCCATTGCGTTATGAACGTCAGGGAGGGCCAGCCACGAGTCCGAGGTGCAGTCAACGACGATGGTGATGTTGATGCCATAGCACTGACTTTCTCCTCTACTGGAGTGATGACCATTGAATGACTCACGTTGCTGTTGCAGCCCTGCAGATTGTGCAGGCGGTGAACGGTAATAAGACTGCTACTGCTGCCAACGTCAGGACTTTTAACATCGCTCCGAACATAATTTCACTCGCGAAACGAATACATTTTAATTTCAACAACGAAATGAAATGTTCCATTCATTTTAAATTCACATCGGAGGGCGAAACTAAATACCGTTTGGGAATTTTATTTCACGCCGGGTGCGAAATTAAAAGTCTGTAACGAATTTTATTTCGCGCAGGGAGCGAAATTAAAAGTCTGTAACCGAGTTTTATTTCGCGCCGGGAGCGAAATTAAAAGTCTGTAACGAATTTTATTTCGCACCGGAAGCGAAATTGAAAGTCTGTATTGAATTTTATTTTGCGCCGCGAGTAAAATTAAAAGTCTGTAATGAATTGTATTTCGTGCCGGGAGTGAAATTAAAAGACTGCAACGAATTTTATTTCGCACCGGAAGCGAAATTGAAAGTCTGTATTGAAGTTTATTTTGCGCCACGAGTAAAATTAAAAGTCTGTAATGAATTGTATTTCGTGCCGGGAGTGAAATTAAAAGACTGCAACGAATTTTATTTCGCACCGGAAGCGAAATTAAAAGTCTGTATCGAATTTTATTTTGCGCCGCGAGTGAAATTAAGAGTCTGTAATGAATTGTATTTCGCACCGGGAGCGAAATTAAAAGATTGTAACGATTTTTTTTCGCGCCGTGAGTGAAATTTTATTCAATTGTACAATGTAATTTCGCGTTGCTATTAAATTTCGCGTTGATTTCGCTATGTCATTTCGCTTCGAATTAAGTTTCACTTCGATTTAATTTCCCGCCGACAATCATTGTCATTTTGCTCCCGAGTATCGTGCTCACGGCGAAATTCAAATATATTCGGCCCCACAGCCATACATTTCGTTTCGCATGCCAGCCCTGATTCAAGGGCATACCACTAAATCCCAGTGGGAATTGCGACTACCATTGACCAAAATAGTATGTGTACTCGAGTTTGAAGGTTGTTTGTGAAGTAACCAATAGACCTACATAAAATCCAATAACATCATCATTTTCGTCGTTCTGTTTTACGTTAGTTCAAGTTGGTTTGGATTTTTTAAAATATATTTTAATATTTCTTATCGCAGTTGGAACACACAAAGTCCCCGTTTTAAGCGTGTTTCAACCATGCGTCACATTAAAGAATTATTATCTCACAAACCCGTCAACAGATCGAATCCACATTTTAACACAATATAAATTGGAATGTTGTATAACTGGTTCATTAATTTTAAAATTTTGTATGGCCAAGAAACAAAGTTGTCATCATTTTGGTAAGGTAACTTTTTCTCGGCTCGGGTTTGTTTGAAAATGTAGTTCTTGGTCGCGTTGTAATCCTAATACATCAAATACATCACCCGATTTTATTTATGAAAAATGCATTGGAATCAGGAAATAAATCTCCGTTTTCGTATTTCCAGTTTTTTTTTTCATTTTTTAAGCAGAAATATAAAAAACTGCTAGTAACGTCTTTGTTTTTCACATTTTGGAAAATGCATTGAATTGATATCAATTCTATTGCACTCTAGTATACATAGTGGTTTTGACATCGCAAATACGAGCTTCCATTCAAGAGAAATTGCCTCACTTTGGTGCTGCTACGTGGTGTCAGAATTACAAACTAAAAATCGGGACATTTAGTCTTAATAGTATCTGGCTGCTGCACAGACTGCTGTGTTGCCTGCTAGTGTGTCCCTTCCCCGTGCTGTCCGATCGTGACGTCACAGTTCCCTCTTCATTGCTATGTAAAGTAGTCAGGGATGTTTCAGCTACGTTATCTGATGGTTGAGTTACTTCCGCAATGCTATATGTGTTTGTAGAATGGGACCTGTTATGAAAGGCCTCTGATATGGCTGGATATTCAGGGGAAGGTACTGCAGTTTCCATGTCGGTAGTGTTGCTTAGCTTACTACTCCCATCTGACTCGCCCAGCACCGTACTGTAGGTTTGTAGTCTGACATGAAGACCGGGCGATTCCTTCTGTTCGGACGGTCTATTTGTAAGTGGGAGGTTTCTTGACAATAAAACCAATACTTAGCTTGTCCTTCATATGTTAACAGAACTTTACAATCATTGACCGTCAAATATGATGGAATGGGGTATTTAAGTTCAATTGTTACAATACGTATGCCATTACTTACAGCATAAAATTCGTATACTTCAATACAGCACTCGTTCCGTATGTCCTTGAGAACTCCATGCGTAGGAAGCACGGGGGAGAGCCTTTCATTGTTGACTTCGGGAGGAGATTAAACAGACACGCACACGGTTTGTTAAAGAGTCTGAAGCAGTGATAGTTATCTTTGTGGTATTACAGCTAGCTAGCCGGAAGGATTTCACACCTTCATCTCGAGATAATATGTTTTCATAAAGTAAGGTGTACACTAATTTAATGTACACTGAATTTTCCCCGTTGTCTAGTTGATTCGCTAGTACTTGATCTCTATTAAGCTTCAGGTCGTTTGCTATCCACCTAGGCCTATGTATTTCAAGTGGTGTCGGTCTGTTGTTCCTTTCTTCAAAAGTGCATTTAAGAGTTTTTTCCGGACATTCGCCACTTTCGCAAGTTCAACAAGCAGTTCCGTGACAAACTAAGGAGCCTTTTTTTCTTAAACTTAAAGATTCATGCCAATGTTTAATCTATATGGAACTATCTAAGTTAATGACGAAATTAAGTTGGTAATATCAAAATTTCTAATTAATTCGAAATATACCTGCACTACAGTTGGAAGCCCTGGTGACTTAATATATTCTTAGTTCCATCTCTTAAGGTACAGAATACAAAATTTGATTGAAGTTCAATGGATAACGTGGACGTTACATGCAGTTAGATATTGGATCTATCAGTGCGCGTAAAATCATGTTGGTAGCAATGTCATGCATGTCTTGGTCAGAAATAATCTGACATATTATGATCTATTGTTGTGCCAATTTTGGACGAAATCCATTTGTATGTATAGAAGTTACATGCATTTTAGAATTAAACCTATCATCAGGCTTAGAATCATGTTAGCGGCATTGGCATAATATTAGTTTCTCCAAATTAATCTAGAATGTCAGGTGCTATACGTGTGCAAAGTTTAGAGTTGTTGGCTTGCATGCATTCTGATATATTAATATAAGGGTAAAAAAGTACAGACAGCAATTAGGCTATCAACAGTTGTCAGCAGCTGGTTGCTCATAAGAATACACATAGTGATATCTGGTTATGTACACATAGTAGACTACATACGAAATTTGGTTGAAATCCAATTGATAGTGTGGAAGTTCTATTAGATAAAAAAATTGACCTATCAGCATGCTTAGAATCATTTTGTCAACACTGTCATGTATGGCCTCCTGGAAATTAAACTGAAATATTATTGTCTATATAATTATGTGCCAATTTTGGAATAGCTCCCATGCATACCTTCCAAGATATCCAACATGGAGCTCAAATTTCAATTGCGGTTTTTCAGCAGTTGGTAGCACTGACTTCAATTTCATGGCCTTGAGATATTCAGATATAGATCTTTACTCATACCAAATTTAGTTTTGATTGCTTCAGCCGTTTAGGAGTTGATACGGGGGGGGGGGGACATGCACAGACAGACAGACAGACATTTGCCCAGATCGATCTCATAAGTCTACTTTTTCCTCATTTTTGTAAATGTGAAAAGTAGACTAAAAATACAATACCCTATCACGGTAAGCACTTCCGAGTATTTATTAACCTCGCGGCTAAACTCAGAACCTAACACGACATAGGTCGCAAAGTGACACTTCCACTCTTTCTACTCTATGGAGTTCTCCAACGCAAAATGTATCAAAATGGTGCCATTCTCAATCGATGATGCCGTTTGTAATATATAAACGATATGCGAATAACGTTATTAGTCCGAATAACGGTATTGAGGGAATATTTTTCGATAGATATATTCAAATAACGTTATTTCTAGTGAGCACTACCATTTCGTTCCTGCGATAACCGATATCCGAATAACGTTATTAGTCCGAATAACGGTATTGGGGGAATAATGTTCGAGAGATGTATTCGAATAACGTTATTTATAGTGAGCACTACCATTTCGTTCCCGCGATAACCGATATCCGAATAACGTTATTAGTCCGAATAACGGTACTGGGGGATTTTTTTGGAGAGATCTATTCAAATAACGTTATTTCTAGTGAGCACTACCATTTCGTTCCTGAGATAACCAATATCCGAATAACGTTATTAATCCTAATAACGGTATTGGAGGAATGTTTTTCGAGATATGTATTCCGATAACGTTATTTCAGGCGGGCACTACCATTTCGTTCCTTGGTTAACTGATATTCGAATAACGTTATCAGTCCAAATAACGATATTAGGAGATTTTTTTCGAGTAATGTATTCCGATAACGTTATTTCAGGTGGGCACTAGTATTTCGTTTCTACGATAACTGATATCCGAAGAACGTTATTAGTCCGAATAACGGTATTAGGGGATATTTTTCGAGAGACTTATTCAAATAACGTTATTTCTGTCGGACAATACTATTTCGTTTCTACGATAACCAATATCAGAATAACGTTATATGGCCCAATAACGTTACCATGCGATACAAATGACTTCCGGATATGAAACGTAACGACCACAATGTGACCAAGACCCATTTTGTTACATAATCTACCCAAACAACCATTTTCGTTATGTTAAGTTATGAAGCCTTGTCCACGGCTGATGTCTCTGCCAATATCCCTTCCGTGACCCGTCCTGAAATGAAAAGTACAAGGCCATTGGCTGCATTAATAAAATTATAAAATGCTGGGAAAGAAAGGAAGAGGACGGCCTAGGACGAAGTATTTGGAAGACATCAAGAATAGAATGGGATGGACAATTACATGGAACTAAAACGAACCGCCAACGACAGAAGAGTGTGGTTGCATCGACAAGGCATTAGCCTTTAGAATATGAATGAATGAATGAAAGCGGACAAAACCTGACTTCAATAGAAATTGCTTAGAGGCAATAATTATGACACTGTCATCATTCATTAATCGTACGAATTAGGCTTAACAACTCACGTCAAGAATTTGTCACCATAACGCGATCAGGCAATTCGTACGACCGCTTCTTCAACCTTGATTCCTTTTAGGAAGGAATTACATTAATGCTGCGCCATAAATTATATTGGCCTATCATTAAGTACCGTTAGCGCACTGGCCCTCATTACAGCTGTCATGAGAGTGACACTTGGACGGCTAATTAGTGATTTGTGGCCGTGATAATGACAATCAATAGCACGCGACCACCTTATGCAGTCATACTGAGTTTATTGACATGTCCATGGGCAATGTGTGCACGTCATGTACCGACTACACTCTACTACAGGCCCCCAAGGGCTCACATCTAGTGAGACGTGCGTTGACGACCACGGGACCCCAGCTGAGTCCGGCATTGCATCCACTTACTTGAGCGGGCTCCTCTCCGTCTTCTATCCTGTCGACCTCTCGGTCAACTCTTGTTCTCTTCCGACCCCGACGGTATTAGCGTATCCGAGTCCTAGGGAGTGTTTCACTTTCCCGCCTTAATTGGCCCACGTCTCATCTTTCCTGATACCCTCATTCTTCGAGGGATCAGCCTTCTTTTTCTTTTCATGTTATCTGCTGCCTTCAGCTCAAGGCCCTCAAGGAGGCAGGGTGTATGTAGCCCCACCACTTCCGGTGCACCCTGGATTGTGCTACACCCTCAAGGGCTCACGGCTGGTGAGTTTGGGATTTGGCGACCCCGAGGGATTCCTGAGCAGGATCCGGTTTTCCCCTCTTTTAACCATTGCCTTTGGGGCGGACTCTCTCCTCTTTCACTTTCCTCGCTGCCTTTCTTGGCTCTCCTGCCTTCCAAGTCCTTCAATTCTCATTATTTAAGGGTTGATGGCAGTTCCTTTCGTTCTGTCTTTTATTAACATTCTTCTCCTTTTTGTTTCCCATTTGCTCTTCGAATTTGTAAGTCAGGAGTTAGTTTTAGTTGTAATTTTCATTTGATCATCTTTAATTTTCACTATCACCCAAACCAATATCGACCGATAACTTAGATGTTAGGCCCCTTTAAACAACAATCATCATCATCATCTTTTTCTTGTCTTTTCTTTCTCCCATTATTATTAATTTTTCCGTACACAATTCACACTTCTCTCTAACACAAGTAGCGCGCGCAATGCTGCATGACTTATGTAGGCTACAGGGTGTACTCTGCCATCACTGTGTCTCCCTGGTCGTCCCGCAAGGCTCTTGCTGCTATGATCAACAAACGCTGGCGTAGCCAAGTTCAGCGGCAGTCGTAGAATATTTTACACTATGTATTTTACAAATTAACACCTAGGCTCTCTATTTAGGCAATGCAAGATGGATTAGTGTCCTGAAAGTCCATCACATTTCCCTGATAGGCCCTCAAAGGACACTGTTCTATTCTACGGTTGGTTGGTTCCTCAGTTTAGGGGCTGCGACAACGCGGTCATGTAGCCCCGTATACTTTGGGTGTGTCTAGAATCTGTCTGATAACCGGTCATAATAATTGTGATGGCTGTATTAGAGTGTGTTATCTGTAATTCAGGTAAGGACTCCAGACGATCAATTTCAAGTAGTTCCTACTTTTGCTACCTATTGTTACCGTTAACGACACCTAGCTGCGAACTTGCCTACTACATGCCATCGCAACCAGCACCCGGCGACAAACGTTGGAACTTAAAAGCACTAATCAATTCTAACCTACACCAAGAAGATGAAGGAAGAACTCAGGAGGCCAGGAATCGCAGATGAAGACTGTCAAGACAGAAACCAATCCAGGGAAAGACTTTCTGGCATAAAGGTTCCTGTGGAAGAAAAGAGAGAGCGCTGGGGAGGAGGATGGACAGAGGAGAGCAAGGCACATCACTCTGAAAGAATGAATGAAAAGTGGAGGAAGAGGAAGGAAGAAAGAGAGATGAGAAACAAATGAAGTGATATTTGCGTGGCCCTTAGTAATTTCCGGTTCGCAAGGAAAATAATAATAATAATAATAATAATAATAATAATAATAATAATAATAAGCTGGTATCCTCTATGCGTCAGAATGCCTTATCCTCTCTCAGAAATGTGCGCTTGCTAAGTTAGAGCAAAGAGAGAGAAAGATTCTCCACAACATACTTGGCCCAAACTACGAAAACGGGATTTGTGTAAGAAAATCCAGGCAAGAAATATATTCTAAGATAGAGAAGATCACAGACACAATGCGCAAACGCAGGGTTTGCTTCTACGATAACTTGCTATGGATGGACGACTCTAGATGGACAAAACGTATATTTAACCATTTCGACTTAAATCCAAAAACAACAGTTCCCTGGTACGTTAACGTCAAGAAAGACCTCCAAGAAAAGGGCCTACGCCCAGTTGACGTGCACAAACAAGACCTTTTCCGAACAAGCTTCGTGACTTTTGGGACTTTCCGAGATGAGAAATGGATAACTGGTGCAGAGTGGTCGGATGAACGCCGTGCTCGACACAGCAAGCTAATGAATATCTACTGGATCAATCGTAAATTGAATAAACGCCAGAATGTATAGTGGAACTTATCATGGTCCCTAGTTGGCCGATTAGTGAAAAATAAATAATAATAATAATAATAATAATAATAATAATAATAATAATAATAATAATAATAATAATAGTCTAATAATGACTGATTTGAGAAATATTTTAGCGGAGGCTGGTCCAGTCGATATTACTTTTCCGGAAGTGACGTATCACACTGCCAAAGTTGTATGATAGTGCGGGCTCTTTACGAAAGATTGGCCGTGAGCATTTTGAGATTAGTTAACGCGCCATGAGAGCAAAACACCTCCCGAAGATCAGCAAAGTGTGTAGAGACCGGAACAACGGTGCGTCCTTCACATAGCTCACTGCAAATTACAAGACAAAGGAACCGCAACCTTGCACCTAAATATTTGGTCTCGCCATTCCACGAAAGAATTTAGACCTACAGGTACTTGCCATGTTGCTCACCGGGTGTGAAGTTGGATGAAGTAGGCCTACTTCAGTTTTTGCACATTTTAATAATTCGTAGTACAATATCTATAGTACAGTGAACTAAGCTTCTTGTTTATCAAATAAACCAGCGTCGGGTGACGTGTTTATTACCATCCTTTAATATTATGATTATTATTATTATTATTATCATCATTATTAAAAAATGCATGCACTCTTGTATTGAAATATAATCTATATATATTATACCCTTGGAAAATAGCATGTAGACAAGATTCGAGGTTTCGGGGTCGTAATGGATTCTTGTGAATGTGATTTAGAGATTTTATGCTATCAAAATAACTTCCAGGGTTCATAAAGTTAACTAATATTTACAAAGCCAAGAAAACAACAAATGAAATTTAATAACTGAATCAAACATAAAACACTTAACAATAAACCACCCTTAAATTAGTTCACTCGCACGTGAACAGATCTGACACTGACTAGTCTGACGTACCATGATAACACGGCATGACAGCTGTCAAACAAGCGTTGTGACTGCAATGTCACTTAATTCAAAGTAACAAGGAAAACGGATCACAGGATCCAAAAATAACAACAAATAAAAATAGTACAAGAATTCAATATTTATGAGCGACACGCGTTTTAAGACTAGTTCAAGTAACGAGCACTTTGACGGGCGCTCGTTTCCGACCAAAACAGTCGGTTCGGGAACGAACTCCGTACTGCGAAGGACGAATTACGGAAATGTGGGAACAACAATTACATATTTAAATACACTACTGACATGCTCTAACCTTAGATTACCACAACGAAATACACGTGTGTATTATTTAAAATAAGGGCTGCGGAATAACAGTCTTATACCTCAAACACTAGGAAAGCATAACATGACATGAACAAGTTTGGCCGGTTGCCAAACTATATTTATAATGAATACAATGGCCTTTAAATAAGAGCCAACAACAACAAATACAAATTTTTAATTTCACGCCGGAAAATTTGGCGTTTAAAACAATGAACAAATAAGTCGTAGTCATGATAAAAACCCTCCGATCGACAACATGGCAACTCCCCAAATTAAACCAAATAAAATAATCTTAGCTCATTAGGCTTTAAAGCAAACATTTACGTGTCATAACAGAGCTGGAGACAGCCGGGTCTGTTATCGCATATCTGAGTAAGTGGCTGATTCCTTCCCCCAACGTAGTAATGTGTGCCACGCTAAATATAGATTCTGGCCCTCAGCCAGCGTCCAGCGACCTTCTAAACGTCACCTGTTAAACGCGTAAATACAAAATATCACATTATCTCAAAACATCCTCTCAGGGATTTTCAAGAACACATCTTCAGGTCAAACTTAGCCCCAAGGGTAACTAATTTGCCGGAATGATGTCGCAGTCAAGGACAGGCTTACCTTTCCTCATCATCACACTAACACCCAAAAATACGTGGCACTCTCTCGAAGATCTCGTCGCAGCATATGAACCAGCACACCCTTCAGATAAATGACACACAACTTGTCCAAATGACAAGAAAGAATTAATAACTGGAATCAGAATTAGCCCGAGTTATAAAAGCAAATAAAATACTAATTTTCCCTCACGTCTAGTTTTAGTTTTACATTATCATTAATTCAGTCCATTTATCATTGTCGTTCCTAGGTTCTCATTCATGGCTACACTTTTTATTGATACGTTAATCACATGCGGCCATTTCGCTATAAGAATTACGTATACATAAGGACAACATTTAAGTTACAAAAATTATTGTACAACATAATTGTCACGCAATGCCAAAAATTACTACACGCATGTCAGTTAAGAAATCAAACCCTAAATTTAAATTAAACCACACAAATAAAATCTGTACAAAGTTCCACACATCTCTCGCGATTCCCCTCGTCCAAAATCAATAAATCATTTTTTTAATACTCATCACTTAAACCGCTTTCCAGAGGCCTCCCGCCTCGTCATCCCCCACCATTAGGCCTTTAGCCCATTACACTCATGGTGATGGAGGATGAAACTTGTTGCCTTCTTCCCATGGTCGACATCTTGCCGCTGTTAAAACACAATTATATTAAAGTTTTAAAACTGTTCTTTCTGCTTTATGAGTATTTCATTTCCTCATATAGTCCTATGCAGAATCGTAGACTTTCCCTATTTTTATGGCTAATTGCCATCTCACAAATTATGAAATTATAACTTAGTTATCGACACACAACTAGAATTTTAAAACATAGGCCGTCATAAGGACGTCTTAAATTGACTGTCGAAGAATAATTAGGAGTGCCCCGGTTCATCTCAGACATTTGTTTATATACAGAAAGCCTAAAAGTTCCCATGGAGGGAGAAACAGCTCCTCAATATTTTAAATAATGGGCCTATAATTATGTGTGACCTCTCAAAAATCTTGTAATTTCTCACAGGTCGCGAATCTGCCGCCGAACACGCAAACCGATCTTTTATAACCGATTGGCGCGCAAAAACACACTGATGCTATGTTCTGGCGTCCTATCCTCTCATTGGTCAGTTAAGTTAGCGTCGGAGTTCTGACCTTACAAATCCCGCCCTTATTTTGACGTCACGACACTTCTCCTCTCTCTCACTCCTTGCCTTGGACCAAGCATCGAGAGTCACGTACGCCTCAGCGTCATACCTGATTTTCTCAGAAGAATAAGAATAGCATTGGTTGTGAAACTTTCGGTAGCTTCCACCCAGCACGGAGCCCATCTTGCCAAGTCCAGTTTGCTTGCTACATCAATTTTTACTCAAATATCCAGCATATCATGTATTTAGTATTTCCAGCAATTTTTAATAATATGAAACATTATTATTGGACACAATGATAAGGGTTCAATATGTTGTAAATAATAATTAATATGTCTCACAGATAATCTGTACTGTCATCAGAATCGTGAGACATATCACAATAATGTAACATAAATAGTATTTAATAAATAAATAAAATTAAATTATTATTATTATTATTTCTACATTCATTTCAGCACATAAGTTGAACATATCAACATATCGTCGGCTTGTTTGCAAGACGGTATGGCTAATTCTCTTAAGATGGCACATTGAGAAACGAGCAAACAATGGAACGTGTCTCCAAGATGACGGCCTTCTGCATGGTGATATGTTTTTTTTCTTTTCTGTAGACCAGGATGTATTCCCAATATTTGTAGATTGCGAGCCAATGATGTGGGGATGATGCCGGTAGAAAAAATGGCTATGGGCAGAACCACTACACTTTCCTGTCTCCACATTTGCCGTATTTCCTCAGCCAAGGGCAGATATTTGTTGCAGATTGTGGGAATTGGGCACTGCAATATCAATTAGGAAGGTTCTCTTCTGCACCTTGTCCACATCCCCTCAATCACTCCATACATTCATACATTCATGCATGGCCGGTTTGCTGGTATGGTTTTATCAGTAATAACTGATCGGCTCCATAACAACTTGTGACTAAGATTTTCCAAAATGGCGTCAGGAACACACTGATAGTAAGGCAAAATATTATCAGATAATAAGTGCTTTTGAGCAAGGTGTAGGTGCATTATTTTGGCCACTTGGTTGTCCCTTTTCATATTATCAGTACAGGAGATTGCTTGGCAGCCTCCTGTGATATGTTGAATTGTTTCCGGTTCTAGTTGGCATCTTCTGCATTTATCATCCTGAATATTTGCCTTAACTATATATTTAAGATAGTTTTTGGTAGCCACAACTTGATCCTGGATTTCAACCATGAATCCTTCGGTCTCAGTGAATTATTATTATTATTATTATTATTATTATTATTATTATTATTATTATTATTATTATTATTATAATTATTATTTACTTACCATAAATCAAACAGGAGTACGGAAGACCTAGTGAAAAAGTGCCCCACACACAGGTACAATTTACATCTACATTTGGTTTTGCTCTATTTACATGTTTTACAAATTTATTTGCATTATTTACATATTTAGAATACAGTATTAACATAGTTCACTCACTCTCTCGCGCACGCACTTCCATCGCCTCAATCACTCCATACATTCATACATTCATGCATGCATTCATACATTCATTCATTCATTCATTCATTCGGCGAGACAATCAATCACTCATACAGAAGTGGCCGATAACCTAGATGTTAGGCCCCTTAAAACAACATTATTATCATACAGAAGTTTATACAATGTACCTTTTCATGTACGGTCTGGATTTCCGAAGAGGCAAGATCTTGGCGCCCACTGGCAGCGTGTTCCAGAGGCCGTAGAAGCCTGTCATTTAGGCATTGCTACGAGCGAAGGGCTTCTACCAGGTCCGATTTATTTATTTATTTATTTATTTATTTATTTATTTATTTATTTATTTATTTATTTATTTATTTAGCGTATTGCATTTTGTGCCGGGAGTGTCCGAGGACATGTTCCGCTCGCCAGAGGCTGTAGCTGCTTCTAGTGGACACCTATGGGGTGAGCTACAAATTCCGTTCAATTTCAAGTAGTTCCAACTTTCGCTACCAGATGTCACTGACGCCTAGTGGTGAACGTTGGAACTTTGATTGAGCGTTTCAACGAAATCTAACCTAGAAATTTAGCTTCACACAAATTTAGTCAGTGGAAGGATCTTTTACCAGGTCAGAGATGAGATGCGATGAATTTTTCAGTCGTGGATGATTTTGACGGCCAACTCCACATTATAGAGATAATGAGAGATGGAGGATGAATATGAATGAAACGGAGAAAGGACTAGGAAAGAAGTAGGAAGGAAGTAGTCTATACGGTAATAATGATATTGGTTCTACGCCCCTTTTAACAACTGCAGCTTTTGGAGGTAGTGTGATCGAATCTTGGTGTAGTTCATCAACGTGCTTCTTTTCCTTCTTCTTCTTCTTCTTCTTATTACAATTTTTGTCCCATATAATTGGGTTATTAATGACCGGAGTGAAGGTAAGCAGCCCATCCTTAAGCATTCGGTGATACATCTCGCCTATGTTATGCTTATAACTCTGTAGGAGGCGTTTTCAATGAACAGATGTGGACCCCTTGATACTCCTTTTTGTTCTTTCCTCGTAGTAATGCTCCTTGCAGATAAATCGTGGTTAGCCATTGGAGTTGTGATGTGTCTATTGTGACGTGCGGGTGGTCGCCATGATGCAGCTAACAATGAGCGGGCGGCTCAAAGGAAGCCGCCAAGAGGGAGGAGGAGGGGATAATGAATGGAGCAGCACAGGCCGAAACAAAAGACGTTCACGCCGCACCACCAAGAGGCGAGAATAACATTACAGCACTGGGAAAACAAACAGTCACACCTTAAGTCCTCATTTTCGAATTGAAGAACACGCACTGACAAAACATAGCACTTGTTTATGAATATGCTTTCAGAAGGAGAGGGAGAAGTGGCTAGCCTCTGAGGTCCTGGTTCGATTCCCGGCTCTGAGTGTTGGAACGGGATTAACCATCGGCGTCTATAATTCTCAAGCCGTGATGTTGGTAGAATTGGCAACGTTTAGTACAGTCCGTAAGTTCTATAAACACGTAAGACCATATGCTAAGTTTTATTCATAAATATCGTTTATTTTGATATGACAGCGTCTAAAAGCTGTTCGTACTAACTATTTCAACACCCGTGAAATTCCTCGTGGTAAATCAGACCTGCTGCAAGTTGTAGAAGTGAGTATTTCCCGTATTAAGTTGCATGTGTAACTAATGCCTACTAATGAATTTAACCAACAAAATCTTCACTAATATTTCATTAAACTATTTCAGATGCCTACGAAGTGTTGTATGCCTGACTGTAAGTCAAATTATGGCAGCACTATTAAAATAACTGGTTATATGACTACGTTTTGATCACTACAGCGAGGAGGAATTTCAGTGCGGAGTTATTAGCCTACTTTTCACATTTTGCAAAAATGAGGAAAAAGTAGACTTATGAGATCGATCCGGGATAATGTGTGTCTGTCTGTCTGTCCTTCTGTCTGTCTGGCTGTGTGTGTGTCCCCCCCTATCAACTCCTAATCGGCTGCAGCAATCGAAACCAAATTTAGTATGAATAAAGATGTATACCGGAATATCTCACGTCCATATTTGAAAATGATGTCCGTGCTACCAACTGCTGAAAAAACGCACTAGAAATTTGATCTCCATGTTGGATATCTTGGAAGGTATGCGTGGGAGCTTTTCCAAAATTGGCACATATGTAGACAATACTATTTCAGTTTTATTTTCCAGAAGGCCATACATGACAGTGTTGCCAAAATAATTTTAAGCCTTCTGATAGGTCCACTTTTTAAATGCATATAACGTCTACACTATCAATTGGATTTCAACCAAATTTTGTATGTAATATGTGTACATAAGCAGATATGACTGAGCATATTCTTAATGACCACCAGGGCTGCCAACTGTTAATAATTGCTCTCTATATTTTTTTAAATCCAAATACCAATATATCAAAAAGTATGCAAGCCGACAGCTTTAAACTATGAACACGTGTAGTACCTGACATTTTAGATTAATTTAGTGTAAATAATGTACGTCAGTTCTACCAACATGATTCTAAGCCTGCTGATAGGACCAATTTTTAAATACATGTAACTTCTATACTATCAGTTGGATATCAACCAAATTTCGTATGTGCTATGTGTAACATACCAGATATGACTATAAGTATTCTTAAGTGCAATCAGGGCTGCCAACTGTTAATAAATGCTGTATATATTTTTTCACCCTAATATCAATATATCAATAAGTATGCAAGCCAACAGCTCTATACTTTGCACACGTATAGCACCTGACATTCTAGATTAATTTGGAGTAATTAATATAAGTCAGTGCTGCAAACATGATTCTATGCCTGCTAATAGGTCCAGTTTTAAAATACATGTAACTTCTATACTAATAAATGGATTTCATCCAAAATTGGCACAACAAGATATCATAGTATTTCAGATTATTTCTGACCAGCACACGCATGACATTGTTGCCAACATGCTTTTACGCGTGCTGATAGATCGAATATCTAACTGCATGTAACGTCCATTGGACTTCAACCTAATTTTTTTATTCTGTACCTCAAGAGGTGGAACTAAGAATCTAATCAGTCACCAGGGCTGCCAACTGTAGTGCTCTATTAGGCTACATTATACCAGGTATATTTCGAACTAATTAGACATTTCGATATTACCAACTGAATTTCGTCATTATTGTAGATAGATTCATATACTGTAGATTAATCATTGGCATGAAAAGTAGGCTCTTTAGTTCGTCACGGAACTTCTTGTTTAGTTTTGGTATATACCTTCATGTGGCCTCTATATTCCAGTACATTATGAACTGTACTCAGTTGGCAAGTGCCTTTAGGTAGATTTCATTAGAAAGCTACGGTACCTATTTTTAAATTAAGTGACCAGTGGAGGATTATGGCTAGACTGCCAGCATTAAGCTTGGAGGCCAATTGTGACTATGATGAGTGCATATGTGGACAAAAAGTGAAGAATTTATTACCAAAGACAGACTCTACGTTCCTAAGAATAGCCTTAAATATTTTTTATTTGTGTGTAGATTTAGCGGACGTTATGTTCTGTTGTATTTTCGGAAACATTTGGCGTCACAATTACCATGTGCTTGCGCTAGGCCTCCCAGATGACAGATGGGCGGTGTTGCCATACCTTAAGACACGGCTTGAGAATTGTAGACGGCGATGGGTTAACTCAACCTCGTGAGGCAACACTGAGAACAGGTTGTTTCGATTCCTATTAGGGCTGTACAAAACATTGGAATATTCAATTATTTTGACTACTTCGAATATCCGCAAATTCGAAATTCAAATAAATCAGGGGCGGTGAGTCTTTCAAGCTCTCATGTGATGGATGTGTGAAAACTGTCAGCCATATTTACCAAGCTGTACACACACTTCTTTTAAAATGAGATGGAAGAGAGGCCAATATTAAAATAAAACTTAATAAACATAGAGTGTACTTATTTAACCCTTTTGATGCCACGCTATTAATGGGTGGATATGCTAAGAATGCCAAGCCAAGTTAAGTCAAATTACAAGGGGTTGATAAAAGTTATCGCCTACCAATAATTACCAAGATAGAATGTTGAAATTATTTAAATAATAATGTTATTGGTTTTACGTCCCTATTAACTACTCTGGCTTTTAGAAACGCCGGGGTGCCGGAATTTTGCCCCAAAGGGGATCTTTAACGTGCCAGTAAATCTACTGACACGGCTCCCTCGCATTTGCGCACCCTCAAATGCCACCTGACTGCGCCAGGATACGAACCTGCAACCTTGGGCCCAGCAAGCGAGAACGTTACCCCTGACCCACGCAGCCAGGCTTGAAATTATATTCTGCAGCAGGTAAACATATTTGTAACGTAATGGATGCTAATAAATTGATGTTTCACTTAATTTGGTAATTAAAAAATACTTTAAAATATGTTTAAAAAATAATTAATTTCAAAATTTTAATAAATTGTTGACAGCCTCCACAATCTAAATACTATCTTTTGTTATATACATGTTATTACTCATGGAATGCTACATAAATGTTCCAAATTTGGAGTAGTTTTATCAAATAGTTTTCGAGTACTATCAGTTTCTACAAGTTTCTTGATAAGAGAATGTGGCATTAGGTGGATTGTCAGTGTCACATGTAATCTCTTCCCAATCTCTTGTTCTTACGGAATATAAGTGATGTCTCGGAGCCATGTGATTTCAAAATTAAATAAAAAAGGAATGGAAATGAAAAATATATAAATTTCACATTTAAAATTTCTGAAGTAAATTTGGAAAATGGAATTTATTTTTCAAGTCTACTATTCATGTTAAGAGAAACTCTATATTATTTGATAGCGTAGTAAATGTCAAGATTCCAAAATTACCAACGAAAACTGAGAAAAAAACACGCAAGTTTGCCACCAACCCCGACGTAAGCAAGACACGAAACTCTATAAGCACATGTTTCAGACCCCAAGAATTAATATAAATACAGATTGTCAGAGGTTCCCGCGGAATATAAACGTGAGTAAAAATTTCCTTCTTCTTATTCCTGCTGCTATCAAGTGTATGAATAACTAAAACTAATAATAAAGACCGGTAAGAATGGATTGTTACCCTGACAGTTTTGTCACGAGCAGGGCTAAACGACAGATTAGGATTAGGGCATAACCGAGCTCTTTTTGGGTACATTCGTGTTGACCGAATGAAAAGCACCAAACTTTTTGTTTACTTTTATGTGTATCTATATTCTAATTTATTTTTATTATTATAATTATAAATAATGTTATTTTTTGTTTCTCTAATTGTAATGTTGATATAGTTAGAGCCCTGCGCGGATAGACAAAACGTTATCCGCATCCGCCCCGCATAGCTGTTACCCGCATCCGCCCCGCATCCGCACGACTGTTATCCGCATCCGCCTCGCATCCGCACGACTGTTATCCGCATCCGCCCCACATCCACGCGACTTTTATCCACAAGTTTGTTAACCGAATCTATTGGCATTACAATAATACTTGCAGAGTAATCTTGCTCATGGGTTGGAAAATTATGCGCATGGGATGAGTGTTGGAAAGCCATACTAATGTTGAAACTTCTCCTTATTTTCCTCCCATCATCCCTAATTGCACGTAGAGCTTTCTGCACATTTTCTGCTGGGTAGGAGTTTTTCTCCGTTTTACGGGTATAATTTATTGGCATCTGGAGAACAAACACGAAATATTTTGCCATTAATGTCGCGTTGTATTTACTTGTATCTAGTAAGTTCTGCGCACCATTACCCAACTATGCTTTTAAAACGTAACTCACTGAATCCCGGAAAATTAATCTATTATATTGAAAAATAAATACATGCAAAACGGTAAAAACTACATTTAATTTTAAATAATAATTGAATCACAACTGTAAGCTTACCTTCTAATATTTGCTGGCTAATAACATGCAACGTGTTAAGTTTCTTCATCCAAGCCTCACGGTTATCACATAGCAACTGGCATCATGCTGACTGTCCCTATCTGATAGGTACGATGACAGCTTGAGAGTAGCAATGAACTGAATTGCTAGTTGTACTACCAACTCGAAAAACATAGGTGCGCACGAATAGCCGCTGCGCACAATTACCCAACTTTCCCCATGATATTCAACAAGTCCGGATTGTATTCTAAAAACTATACGCAAATTTACTCCAAACATTATCCGCAGATTATCCGCTATCCGCAAAGCCATGCAAAGTATATCCGCATGGCGAAAAATGTTGCGGATATCCGCATCCGCGCAGGGCTTTAGATATAGTCTATTTACTTTTAATTTTCAATTTATGTTCTTACAGATTCAATATTGATATTTTCATTGAATTAATTAATTAACTAATTTCGAATTGATTTTTACAATTATTTTCATAATGATTTTATAGTTATGTTTATTTTTAGCCTATTTTCAATTTTGAAAAAATAGGCTTATGAGATCACCTTTTGTCCATGTGTGTGTGTGCGTGTGTGTGTGTGTGTGTGTGTGTGTAATTCGTGTGTGTGTCTCCCCCTAATAAAATCTAAACGGCTGGAGCGATTTCAATGACACTCAGTAAGTTCATAGCACTATTCCGGGCGACCTCGACCGTGCCCTTCAAATTTTGTTACGACTCACCAATCCAACATGGCGGCTGTGCGAAATATTTCACCGGCATTCTGTATCTCTGAAACTATTAGCGGTATCTCCCTGAAGTTTTGTACGGAGATAAAGGGCACTACTGGAAGTCCATTTATATGACTTTAAAAAACCGGTTATATACAAAACAAACATGGCGGCCAAGCGAATTAGAAAATTTGAAATAAACCTTTCTCGCGATTTAATGCTCCAAACGCACTGAAATCTGGTACAGGAAATATTTATACACATTGTAATGCACTGGTATCTAATTTAGTTCAATTGTTTACATAACCTCAAGATGGCGGCTGTGCGAATTTTAAAATTAAGTTTTTATTTCTTGTGATGTAGTCATGCGATCGAAGTGAGAGTTTGAATAATGAACCTACCCAATAATTATCCTATAATGGTACATGACTCTATGGCCTATACATTTAACAATCCAACATGGCGACCATCCGAAATATTTATACGGCTCTCAATATCTACGAATCTATTGTAGCAATCAAACTGATTTTTTTATTGTTCATAGGGGCTATGAACTCAAGTTCACTTATAGGACTATAAATAACCTGGTGGTTACAAATCCAACATGGCGGCGACGCGAAGTATAAATAATCACATGGACGTTAATCGCAATTTAACCATCCGAGAGCAGTGAAACTTGGTACAGTAAATCCTTATACGAATGGTAATCCACTAGCATCTAATTTATTTCAATTGTTTCCATAACCTAAAGATGGCAGCTGTGCGAAATTTTAAAATCTCCTTGTAACTTCTAGTGTCCTAATTATGCGATTGAAGTTTGAATACTACACGTACACAATAATCTGCATGTAACAGTACATAACTCTAGGACCTACATATATAAAATCCAACATGGCGACCATCCGAATTATTTAGTCGGTTCTCAATATCTACGAATCTATTACAGCAATCAAACTGAAATTGTGTATGTTGATAGTTGCAATAAGTGGGCTATATGAAAATAGGCTGTATAGTTCTTCACGGAACTACTTGTTTTAATTTTATATTTCTTTTATTATTGCAATTTTATTATTATGATTTTTATTTCTATATTTATATTTTATTTTTACACTTTAATTGTTAGTTTTTTCTTTCTTTTATTTTATCCAACATATTACGTCAAGTAGATAGGTATATAATCTTTGGTTTTTAGAAATACTAGAACTTCAGCATGAAAATTCTCCGAAATTTGGTTGAAAGATTCAACTATCAGCATCTTTCAAAGCATAAACTGTCCTTATGACAGGTGGTTAATATAGAGGCCACTATCCCATAAAGGGCTAAAAGGCTTAATTACCAAACCATGTTTTCAACATTAAGTTCCCAGCCTGAAGAACTAGAACTAACCATTTCTTTCTTTCTTTCTTTCTTTCTTTCTTTCTTTCTTTCTTTCTTTCTTTCTTTCTTTCATTCTGTCTTGCCTTCGTCCCACTTTGTTTCTACTGTGTGTTTATTATAATAATTATTCGAACATTTGAATGATTCGACTTATTAATGACGTAGGAACTATTGAAGTACCGTAGCTATGCTTTTGTTCTGTTACTTCGTTCAAGTTAACGCATCCTGCGGTCATCGAACCTAGGACATTAAGCAGCACTTGAGCGATTTATGTAACGAGTTTCTGCTGGTGTTATCAATCATAAGTAATAATCTTTATGGGGACATGTGCTGTTTCCACATTAAAGCAGGGTGTGTAAATCACTCTGAACCACTGTCAAGCGGTATTACGGTAGCCTTGGCATGGGCGTGTATACAATTTTCCTTTCGGGAAGGGGATCTGACTATCCTGGAAAAGTGTGAGTATTCTCAGGGGATTGTCCCCGTAAAATACACGGAAATATCAACCAATATCTTAAAACGAATAACTTTGTGTAATTATTTTAGGTAAGTGTTAATTATTGTAAAATTCTAAGTTTATATAGCCTTCAATTAATGGCAATACAAAAAAAAAAGATGTAAAATACAACACAACACACAAATAAAATGTTACATTAAATAATTTTTCTATTATGGCCTATGGAATATGAATGGCAAATATCGAAATATTTGTCAATTTACTAAGCGGAACGGTAAACAGTGCTTTTTACGAACTAATAATTCATTTCTCAAAAGTACCGTACTGTGGAATTCTCAGTTTTGCCTCTCAAAGTTGAGTGTACTCCGTTCCAACCCTCAGACCAGAATTAAAATTACTTGGCAGAGCCGGGAATCAAATTCGGACCTCCGAGGTAGTCTCAATTCAATCTTAATATTGTTTATAACTTAACCAATAAGTTAAGATTAGGGCACAACCAAATTTACAATTATTTTATGCTTTTACCAAAGCAAATCATTCTTAATTTTTATTGGATTTTTTTTTTCAGAGAGGGGGGCCACGGCGTCCACCTCATATAAACCCCTGAGCCTTGGTCACCATGGTTGAAGCACGAACCACTACTGGCACGCAAGCTTGTTAGAAACATAAAATGTTTAGGCTATTGTGAAATCTGTTGCAATTTGTTTATTTCTTATGTGTATTTATTTAATTAATTTTTTTTTTTTTATCAGCTCTTCGATTATAGGCCAGACACCCGTCGTGGCGAACAGCAGATAGCTTGTTGAACAACAACTTCAATATGAAAGTTGCCTTGATTTATCAATGCCGGAAACAAACTTCCCTGGCACACCATGGATTAATTATTAATCCCTGGGAGAGACCTGCAGGGTTTCACCGAACTAGGCGTCACTGGTGCTTGTTGAACCGGATTCGAACTGACCAGGGTAGGTGTGGACGTATACTACATCAATGGGGTTGGAAGGCCTCTCCAAATTGCCACTGTTGAGAAGAGAAGCTGACTATAGATCACATAACGCTTGATTGTCCCCTCAGAGCCTTCAGTGGTACACTGGAAGATCTATACAGGCTATCTCAAGAGGCTGTTGACTGGCTTCTCCATTTGGATCTGTAGCTGTAAATTAATCATTTCAGACTACGAACGTGTATATACAGTATTTGTAAATAGCTATGTATCACTTTAGTTTACGATAAGTATTATTCTTTTTAATTTATTTATTATTAATTATTATTTATTATTTATTATTTATTATTTATTATTTATTATTTATTATTTATTATTTATTATTTATTATTTATTATTTATTATTTATTATTTATTATTTATTATTTATTATTTATTATTTATTATTTATTATTTATTATTTATTAGTTATTATTTATTAGTTATTATTTATTATTTATTATTTATTATTTATTATTTATTATTTATTATTTATTATTTATTATTTATTATTTATTAGTTATTAGTTATTATTTATTATTTATTATTTATTATTTATTATTTATTATTTATTATTTATTATTTATTATTTATTATTTATTATTTATTATTTATTATTTATTATTTATTATTTATTATTTATTATTTATTATTTATTATTTATTATTTATTATTTATTATTTATTATTTATTATTTATTATTTATTATTTATTATTTATTATTTATTAGTTATTATTTATTAGTTATTATTTATTATTTATTATTTATTATTTATTATTTATTATTTATTATTTATTATTTATTATTTATTATTTATTATTTATTATTTATTATTTATTATTTATTATTTATTATTTATTATTTATTATTTATTATTTATTATTTATTAGTTATTAGTTATTATTTATTATTTATTATTTATTATTTATTATTTATTATTTATTATTTATTATTTATTATTTATTATTTATTATTTATTATTTATTATTTATTATTTATTATTTATTATTTATTATTTATTATTTATTATTTACAAGCTGTACCCGGCATGCGTTGCAATGCCAATCAAAGAAAGTGTTGGCGTTGAAATTCTGTTTCTTGAAGTGCTTTTGGATACACAACATGTTAACTGCCTCTAAGCTATCGTAAAATGGATTTTCTAATTTAGAACCATTCGTGGAAGCGTGCACAACAACTTTCAAAAGTTTCATCGCTGTCACTCATTTGTTGAATCTACTCGTACGCTACCTGTTGTGAAATGGATTTACTAAGTGGAAACCCTTCCCTGGCGTGTACACAATAACTCATCAATGTTTCATCGCAATCGGATGAATAGTATATGAACGCATACCTGATTTTGTTTAAACGATTCGCGCTCCGTCACTCATTTGTTGAATCTACTCGTGCGCTACCTACTGTAAAATGTATTTACTAAGTTAGAAACCGTCACGTAAGTGTCCACAACATCTCACCCAAGTTTCATCGCTATCGGACTAATGGGATATGAAGACATAGGGGCCTGTATTGAAACGCTCCGCATGTCGTCGTTCATTTGTCGAATCTACTCGTGTGCTACCTACTGTGAAATGTATTTACTAAGCCAGAAACCTTCCTTGGAGTGTCCACCATATTTCACCCAAGTTTCACCGCTAATGGCAGAATGGTATATGACCTTATACGGGACTTTGCTGAAACGCTTCGCGCGTCGTCCCTCATTTGTTGAATCAACTTGTGCGCTGCATATTGTATAGTGGATTTACTAAGCCAGAAATTTTCCATGACGTGTACACAACATCTCACCCATGTTTCATAGCTACGGACGAATGGTACATGAATGCATACGGGACTTGGTTGAAACGCTTCGCGTGTCGTCGCTCATTTGTTGATTCTACTCTTGCGCTATATATTGTAATATGGATGTACTCAGTCAGAAACCTTCCCTGGAGTGTACACAACATCTCACCCAAGTTTCATCGCAATCGGATGAATGGTATGTGAACGTATACGGGACGTTGTCGAATCGCTTCGCGCGTAGTCACTCATTTGTTGAATATAAACGTGCGCTTCGTATTGTAAAATGGATTTACTTAGCCAGAAACCTTTCCTGGAGTGTACACAACAATTCACCAAACATTTATCACTATCAGACGACTGGTATATGACTTTATACGGGACTTTGAAGAAACGCTTCGCGTGTCATCGCTCATTTGTTGAATGTACTGGTGCGATACCTATTGTAAAATGTATGTACTAAGCCAGAAACCTTCCCTGGAGTGTACACAACATCTCACCCAAGTTTCATCGCTATCGGATGAATGGTATATGAAATTATATGGGACTTTGTTGAAACGCTTCGCGCGTCGTCGCTCCTTTGTTGATTCTACTCGTGCTCTACCTATTTTTAAAGGGATTTACCAAGCTAGAAACCTTCCCTGGAGTGCACACAAAATCTCAGCCTAGTTTCATCGCTATCGGACGAATGGTATATGAACGCAAACGTGACTTTGTTGAAATGCTTCGCGCGTCGTAGCTCATTTGTTGAATCTACTCGTGCGCTGCCTATTGTAAAGTTGATGTACTAAGCCAGAAAATTTCCCGGCAGTGTACACAACATTTTACGCAAGTTTAATAGCTATCGGACGAATGGTATATGAATGCATACGGGACTTTGTTGAAACGCATTGCGTGTCGTCGCTCATTTGTTGAATCTACTTGTGCGCTATCTACTGTGAAATGTATTCACTAATTTTGAAACCTTCACGTAAGTGTACACAACATCTCACCCAAGTTTCATCGCTATCGGACGAATGGTACATGAACACATACGGGACTTTGTTGAAATGCTTCGCGCATCGTCGCTCATTTGATGAATCTACGCGTGCGCTACCTATTGTAAAATGGATTTACTAAGTCAGAAACCTTCCTTGGAGTGTACTCAACATCTCACCCAAGTTTCATCGCAATCGGACGAATGGTATATGAACGCAAAGGAGACATACAGACATACCCACAGACAAACTATCACGTTACATTGATTTATATATATATAGACAAGCTGTACTCGGCATGCGTTCCAATGCCAATCAAAGAAAATGTTGGCGTTGAAATTCTGTTTCTTGAAGTGCTTTTGGATACACAACATGTTAACTGCCTCTAAGCTATCATAAAATGGATTTTCTAATTTAGAACCATTCGTGGAAGCGTGCACAACAACTTTCAAAAAGTTTCATCGCTGTCACTCATTTGTTGAATCTAATCGTACGCTACCTATTGTGAAATGGATTTACTAAGTCGAAACCCTTCCCTGGCGTGTACACAATGACTCATCAATGATTCATCGCAATCGGATGAATGGTATATGCACGTATAGGTTTTTTTGTTTAAACGATTCGTGCGCTGTCACTCATTTGTTAAATCTACTCGTGCGCTACCTATTGAGAAATGTATTACTAAGTCGAAGCCCTTCCCTGGCGTGTACACAATAACTCATCAAGGTTTCATCGCAATCGAAGAATGTTATATGAACGCAATAGGGAATTTTGTTGAAACGCTTCGCGCGTCGTCACCCATTTGTTGCATCTACTCTTGGGCTACTTATTGTGAAATGGATTTACTAAGTCCCCTTCCCTGGCGGGTACAAAATAACTGATCAATGTTTCATCGCAATCGGATGAATAGTATATGAACGCATACCTGATTTTGTTTAAACGATTCGCACTCCGTCACTCATTTGTTGAATCTACTCGTGCGCTACCTACTGTAAAATGTATTTACTAAGTTAGAAACCGTCACGTAAGTGTCCACAACATCTCACCCAAGTTTCATCGCTATCGTCGTTCATTTGTCGAATCTACTCGTGTGCTACCTACTGTGAAATGTATTTACAAAGCCAGAAACCTTCCTTGGAGTGTCAACCATATTTCACGCAAGTTTCACCGCTAACGGCAGAATGGTATATGACTTTATATGGGACTTTGTTGAAACGCTTCGCGCGTCGTCCCTCATTTGTTGAATCTACTTGTGCGCTGCCTGTTGTATAGTGGATTTACTAAGCCAGAAACCTTCCATGAAGTGTACACAACATCTCACCCATGTTTCATAGCTATCGGACGAATGGTATATGAATGCATACGGGACTTTGTTGAAATGTTTCGCGCATCGTCGCTCATTTGTTGAATCTACGCGTGCGCTACCTATTGTAAAATGGATTTACTAAGTCAGAAACCTTCCTTGGGGTGTACTCAACATCTCACCCAAGTTTCATCGCAATCGGACGAATGGTATATGAACACATACGGGACTTTGTTGAAATGCTTCGCGCATCGTCGCTCATTTGTTGAATCTACGCGTGCGCTACCTATTGTAAAATGGATTTACTAAGTCAGAAACCTTCCTTGGAGTGTACTCAACATCTCACCCAAGTTTCATCGCTATCGGACGAATGGTATATGAACACATACGGGACTTTGTTGAAATGCTTCGCGCATCGTCGCTCATTTGTTGAATCTACGCGTGCGCTACCTATTGTAAAATGGATTTACTCAGTCAGAAACCTTCCTTGGAGTGTACTCAACATCTCACCCAAGTTTCATCGCAATCGGACGAATGGTATATGAACGCATAGGAGACATACATACCCACCCACAGACAAACTATCACGTTACATTGATTTTTATATATATAGATAGAAGATAGAAGACAAGCTGTACCCGGCATGCGTTGCAATGCCAACCAAAGAAAGTGTTGGCGTTGAAATTCTGTTTCTTGAAGTGCTTTTGGATACACAACATGTTAACTGCCTCTAAGCTATCGTAAAATGGATTTTCTAATTTAGAACCATTCGTGGAAGCGTGCACAACAACTTTCAAAAGTTTCATCGCTGTCACTCATTTGTTGGATCTATTCGTACGCTACCTGTTGTGAAATGGATTTACTAAGTCGAAACCCTTCCCTGGCGTGTACACAATAACTCATCAATGATTCATCGCAATCGGATGAATTGTATATGCACGTATACGGTGTTTTGTTTAAACGATTCGTGCGCTGTCACTCATTTGTTGAATCTACTCGTGCGCTACCTATTGAGAAATGTATTTCTAAGTCGAAGCCCTTCCCTGGCGTGTACCAATAACTCATCAAGGTTTCATCGCAATCGAAGAATGTTATATGAACGCAATAGGGGATTTTGTTGAAACGCTTCGCGCGTCGTCACCCATTTGTTGCATCTACTCTTGCACTACTTATTGTGAAATGGATCTACTAAGTCCCCTTCCCTGGCGGGTACACAATAACTGATCAATGTTTCATCGCAATCGGATGAATAGTATATGAACGCATACCTGATTTTGTTTAAACGATTCGCGCTCCGTCACTCATTTGTTGAATCTACTCGTGCGCTACCTACTGTAAAATGTATTTACTAAGTTAGAAACCGTCACGTAAGTGTCCACAACATCTCACCCAAGTTTCATCGCTATCGGACTAATGGGATATGAAGACATAGGGGACTGTATTGAAACGCTCCGCATGTCGTCGTTCATTTGTCGAATCTACTCGTGTGCTACCTACTGTGAAATGTATTTACTAAGCCAGAAACCTTCCTTGGAGTGTCCACCATATTTCACCCAAGTTTCACCGCTAACGGCAGAATGGTATATGACCTTATACGGGACCGGGCTGAAACGCTTCGCGCGTCGTCCCTCATTTGTTGAATCAACTTGTGCGCTGCATATTGTATAGTGGATTTACTAAGCCAGAAATTTTCCATGACGTGTACACAACATCTCACCCAAGGTTCATAGCTACGGACGAATGGTACATGAATGCATACGGGACTCGGTTGAAACGCTTCGCGTGTCGTCGCTCATTTGTTGATTCTACTCTTGCGCTACTTATTGTAATATGGATGTACTCAGCCAGAAACCTTCCCTGGAGTGTACACAACATCTCACCCAAGTTTCATCGCAATCGGATGAATGGTATGTGAACGTATACGGGACGTTATCGAAACGCTTCGCGCGTAGTCACTCATTTGTTGAACATAAACGTGCGCTTCGTATTGTAAAATGGATTTACTTAGCCAGAGACCTTTCCTGGAGTGTACACAACAATTCACCAAACATTTATCACTATCAGACGAATGGTATATGACTTTATACGGGACTTTGTTG
Source organism: Meconema thalassinum (assembly GCA_946902985.2). Taxonomy (NCBI): domain Eukaryota; kingdom Metazoa; phylum Arthropoda; class Insecta; order Orthoptera; family Tettigoniidae; genus Meconema; species Meconema thalassinum. The sequence goes on from OX336393.1 coordinate 420,193,986, forward strand.
AAACTCTTCGCGTGTCATCGCTCATTTGTTGAATCTACTGGTGCGCTACCTATTGTAAAATGTATGTACTAAGCCAGAAACCTTCCCTGGAGTGTACACAGCATCTCACCCAAGTTTCAACGCTATCGGATGAATGGTATATGAAATTAAATGGGACTTTGTTGAAACGCTTCGCGCGCCGTTGCTCATTTGTTGATTCTACTCGTGCTCTACCTATTTTTAAAGGGATTTACTAAGCTAGAAGCCTTCCCTGGAGTGCACACAAAATCTCAGCCTAGTTTCATCGCTATCGGACGAATGGTATATGAACGCAAACGTGACTTTGTTGAAATGCTTCGCGCGTCGTAGCTTATTTGTTGAATTTAATCGTGCGCTGCCTATTGTAAAGTGGATATACTAAGCCAGAAAATTCCCCTGCAGTGTACACAACATTTTACGCAAGTTTCATAGCTCTCGGACGAATGGTATATGAATGCATACGGGACTTTGTTGAAATGTTTCGCGCATCGTCGCTCATTTGTTGAATCTACGCGTGCGCTACCTATTGTAAAATGGATTTACTAAGTCAGAAACCTTCCATGGAGTGTACTCAACATCTCACCCAAGTTTCATCGCAATCGAACGAATGGTATATGAACACATACGGGACTTTGTTGAAATGCTTCGCGCATCGTCGCTCATTTGTTGAATCTACGCGTGCGCTACCTATTGTAAAATGGATTTACTAAGTCAGAAACCTTCCTTGGAGTGTACTCAACATCTCACCCAAGTTTCATCGCTATCGGACGAATGGTATATGAACACATACGGGACTTTGTTGAAATGCTTCGCGCATCGTCGCTCATTTGTTGAATCTACGCGTGCGCTACCTATTGTAAAATGGATTTACTCAGTCAGAAACCTTCCTTGGAGTGTACTCAACATCTCACCCAAGTTTCATCGCAATCGGACGAATGGTATATGAACGCATAGGAGACGTACATACCCACCCACAGACAAACTATCACGTTACATTGATTTTTATATATATAGATAGAAGATAGAAGACAAGCTGTACCCGGCATGCGTTGCAATGCCAACCAAAGAAAGTGTTGGCGTTGAAATTCTGTTTCTTGAAGTGCTTTTGGATACACAACATGTTAACTGCCTCTAAGCTATCGTAAAATGGATTTTCTAATTTAGAACCATTCGTGGAAGCGTGCACAACAACTTTCAAAAGTTTCATCGCTGTCACTCATTTGTTGAATCTATTCGTACGCTACCTGTTGTGAAATGGATTTACTAAGTCGAAACCCTTCCCTGGCGTGTACACAATAACTCATCAATGATTCATCGCAATCGGATGAATTGTATATGCACGTATACGGTGTTTTGTTTAAACGATTCGTGCGCTGTCACTCATTTGTTGAATCTACTCGTGCGCTACCTATTGAGAAATGTATTACTAAGTCGAAGCCCTACCCTGGCGTGTACCAATAACTCATCAAGGTTTCATCGCAATCGAAGAATGTTATATGAACGCAATAGGGGATTTTGTTGAAACGCTTCGCGCGTCGTCACCCATTTGTTGCATCTACTCTTGCGCTACTTATTGTGAAATGGATCTACTAAGTCCCCTTCCCTGGCGGGTACACAATAACTGATCAATGTTTCATCGCAATCGGATGAATAGTATATGAACGCATACCTGATTTTGTTTAAACGATTCGCGCTCCGTCACTCATTTGTTGAATCTACTCGTGCGCTACCTACTGTAAAATGTATTTACTAAGTTAGAAACCGTCACGTAAGTGTCCACAACATCTCACCCAAGTTTCATCGCTATCGGACTAATGGGATATGAAGACATAGGGGACTGTATTGAAACGCTCCGCATGTCGTCGTTCATTTGTCGAATCTACTCGTGTGCTACCTACTGTGAAATGTATTTACTAAGCCAGAAACCTTCCTTGGAGTGTCCACCATATTTCACCCAAGTTTCACCGCTAACGGCAGAATGGTATATGACCTTATACGGGACCGGGCTGAAACGCTTCGCGCGTCGTCCCTCATTTGTTGAATCAACTTGTGCGCTGCATATTGTATAGTGGATTTACTAAGCCAGAAATTTTCCATGACGTGTACACAACATCTCACCCAAGGTTCATAGCTACGGACGAATGGTACATGAATGCATACGGGACTCGGTTGAAACGCTTCGCGTGTCGTCGCTCATTTGTTGATTCTACTCTTGCGCTACATATTGTAATATGGATGTACTCAGCCAGAAACCTTCCCTGGAGTGTATACAACATCTCACCCAAGTTTCATCGCAATCGGATGAATGGTATGTGAACGTATACGGGACGTTGTCGAAAGGCTTCGCGCGTAGTCACTCATTTGTTGAATATAAACGTGAGCTTCGTATTGTAAAATGGATTTACTTAGCCAGAAACCTTTCCTGGAGTGTACACAACAATTCACCAAACATTTATCACTATCAGACGACTGGTATATGACTTTATACGGGACTTTGTTGAAACGCTTCGCGCGCCGTTGCTCATTTGTTGATTCTACTCGTGCTCTACCTATTTTTAAAGGGAGTTACTAAGCTAGAAACCTTCCCTAGAGTGCACACAAAATCTCAGCCTAGTTTCATCGCTATCGGACGAATGGTATATGAACGCAAACGTGACTTTGTTGAAATGCTTCGCGCGTCGTAGCTCATTTGTTGAATCTACTCGTGCGCTGCCTATTGTAAAGTGGATGTACTCAGCCAGAAAATTTCCCTGCAGTGTACTCAACATTTTACGCAAGTTTCATAGCTATCGGACGAATGGTATATGAATGCATACGGGACTTTGTTGAAACGCATTGCGTGTCGTCGCTCATTTGTTGAATCTACTTGTGCGCTATCTACTGTGAAATGTATTCACTAATTTTGAAACCTTCACGTAAGTGTACACAACATCTCACCCAAGTTTCATCGCTATCGGACGAATGGTATATGAACACATACGGGACTTTGTTGAAATGCTTCGCGCATCGTCGCTCATTTGTTGAATCTACGCGCGCGCTACCTATTGTAAAATGGATTTACTAAGTCAGAAACCTTCCTTGGAGTGTACTCAACATCTCACCCAAGTTTCATCGCAATCGGACGAATGGTATATGAACGCATAGGAGACATACATACCCACCCACAGACAAACTATCACGTTACATTGATTTTTATATATATAGAAGAAGACTAGCTGAAGTACCCGTGCTTCGCTTCGAGTCATAAATAAATTAAAATGTGAAAGTGACAGTAAAAACAGGGGATAGGCGAGGTGCTGCACAGAGGGAGATTAAGGATGGAACATTTTGTCCAACTACACCGTTCGGAGTTGACCGTGTTTTATAGCACAAATTTAGGTTTTACTCGCTAACCGTTGGAGATGCCTTTCGGATAGAAAATGTAATTTTAAACCACGTATATGCCATCAAAAGTTTGGTATTTCTTAGCGTTCACTTTTTATTTGAAATGGAAAAATGAAAAATTGAAACCAAAGGGTATAGTGACGTCACTAAGATGGTCGCCATCTTAAAATACTGCAAAGTATTGAAATCAAAAGTAGTCTATATGTTAACCAGGTAAATCAACTACTTCCATGTAAAATTCATGTAAGTCGGACCAGTGGTTCTTGCGGGATTGAGTAATACACAGACACACACCATCTCATTTTTAGCCTCGCTTCGCTCGCGTCATAGTCGTGTCATATTGTTATTTAATGACATGCAGGTTTAACCCCCTTAACACCCCTTTAGAACCAGAATATCCAAAAATCCCTCCTTAGTAGACTTTTTCGACACACAACAAACATATCCCCTTCTTCTAACTTTAATAGTTTTGATTGGTCGAAGAGAGTGAACATCCAAAAATTCTTCCTTAGTGGACGTTTTCCTTCCAGAATTTCACCCCTCCCCTTTGGATTTATGAAAAAAAAAACGGTCGAACACCTACTTATCTTAATTATGTATTCATTTATTTATTTTTAAGCCGATTGAAACTCGGAGAAAATCAAACTCCTCGCCTATGTCGTTTAAGAGATACACGCTCCGTTAGGACTCTTTCAACCCCCACTTTTCATCCCTTTCACCTCATAATATACACCACATCGAAAAACCATTAGACATATGTCAGCTTATTTTTAATGATTAGTATATATGCCAAGTATCACATCCCCAAATGAAACCACTCGTGAGATATTGTTATTCAATGAAATGCACGTTTACCCCCTTAACACCTCTTTAGAACCTGAATATCCAAAACTCTTTCCTTAGTGGACGTTTTCCTCATACAAAGAACTTATCCCCAAAATTTCATGTTTCTAACTTCTATAATTTTGGCTGGGCGATGATGAGTGAGTGAGTCAGTCAGGATATTTTCTTTCATTTATTTTTGAGAATTTCATCCCTCCCCATGAACCCCATAAATTGGATTTATGAAAAAAAAACGGTCGAACATCTATTTACTTATTTAAAGTCGTTTCCCCCCTGAGTTTGATGAGTGAGTAAGTGATTCAATCAGTTAGGACACTTTCTTTCCTGTTTCCCCCCCCCCCCCGAATTTCACTCCTCCCCATGGGCCCCTTAAATTGGATTTATGAAGAAATGGTCGAACACCTATTTACTTATTTTTAAGCTGTGTTTTCCGCTGAATTTCAAACTTATCGCCTATGTTGAATAAGAGATACAGTACACGCTCCGTTAAGAATCCTTCAACCCCCAATTTTCTCCCCTTTCACCTCATAATATACACCATATCGATAAACCCTTTGACATATGTCTGCTTATTTTGAATGCTTAGTTTATATGCCGAATAATACACCCCCAAATGAAACAACTCGTGAGATATTGTTATTGAATGAAATGCAAGTTTAACCCCCTTAACACCCCTTCAGAACATGAATATCCAAAAATCCATCCTTAGAGGACTATTTCGACATACAACGAACATATCCCCAAAATTTCAAGTTTCTAACTGCAATAGGTTTGCTGGGGGATGATGAGTGAATATCCAAAAATCCTTCCTTAGTGGACTTCTTTCCCCAGAATTTCATCTCTCCCCACGAGGCCCTTAAATTGGATTTACGAAAAAACGATCGAACACATATTTACTACTTTTTCAATCTGATTTTTCTCCCTGAGATTCTTACTTTTTGCCTCTGTCTTTTAAGAGATACCTGCTCCGTTAAGAATCCTTCAACACTCACTTTTCACACATACACCTCATAATATACACCACATCGAAAAACCCTCAGACATGTGTGTTCTTATTCTTAATGATGAGTTTATATGCCGTGTATCCCATCCCAAAGGAAACCAATCGGTAGATATTGCTATTCAATTAAATGCAAGTCTACCGCCTTAACACCCCTTTAGAACCTGAATATCCAAAATTCCTTCCTTAGTGGACGTTTTCGACATACAACGAATATAGCCCCTTAATGTCATGTTTCTAACTTCAATAATTTTGGCTGGGGGATGATGAGTGAGTAAGTCAGGACATTTTCTTTCAATTATTTTTCAGAATTTCACCCCTCTTATGAACACCTTAAATTGGATTTATGAAAAAAAACGGTCGAACACCTATTTACTTATTTTTGAGCTGTTCTTCCCCCCTGAGTTTAATGAGTGAGTGAGTTAGGACCCTTTTTTTCCTGTTTATTCCCCCAGAATTTCACACCTCTCCAAGGGCTCCTTAAATTGGATTTATGAAAAAACGGTCGAACACCTATTTACTTATATTCTGAGCTGTCTTTTCCCGACGAATTTCAAACTTCTCGCCTATGTCGTTTAAGAGATACACGCTCTGTAAAGAATCCCTCAACCCCCAATTTTCACCCCCTTTCACCTCATAATATACACCACATCGATAAACCTTTAGACATTTGTCTGATTATTTTAATGATTAATTATATACCGAATATCACATCCCCAAAGAAACAACTCATGAGATATCGTTATTCAATGAAATGCACGTTTACCCCCTTAACACCTCTTTTAGACCCGAATAACAAAAATCATTCATTAGTTGACGTTTTCGACATACAGCGAACATATTCCCAAAATTTCATGTTTCTAACTTTAATAGTTTTCGCTGGGCGTGATGAGTGAGTGAGTCAGACAGGACATTTTCTTTCAATTATTTTTACCAGAATCTCACCCATCCCCATGGGCCCCTTAAATTGAATTAATGAAAAAACGCTTGAACACCTATTAACTTATTTTTAAGCTGTCTTTTTCCCCTGAGTTTGATGAGTGAGTGAGTTAGTCAGTCAGTTAGGACACTTTCTCTCCTTTCCCTCCCCCAGAATTTCACCCCGCCCAATTGGCTCCTTAAATTAATTTATGAATAAACGGTGGAACACCGATTTACTTATTTTTTAAGCTGATTTGTTTTCGCTGAGTTTCAAATTTCTCGCCTATGTCGTTTCGGAGATATGCCTACACGCTTCGTTAGGAATCCTTCAACCCCCAATTTTCACCCCTTTCACCTCATAGTAATACACCACATCGAAAAACCCTTAGACACATGTCTACTTATTTTTAATGATTAGTTTATATGCCGAGTATCACATCCACACATGAAACCACTCGTGAGATATTGTTATTCAATGAAATGCAGGTTTAACCCCCTTAAGACCCCTTTAGAACCTGAATATTCAAAAATCCTCCCTTAGTGTATGGTTTTGACATACAACGAACATATCCCGAAAATGGCATGTTTCCAACTTCAATATTTTTGGCTGGGCGATGATGGGTGAGTGAGTCAGGACATTTTCTTTCATTTTTTTTTCTTCAGAATTTCACCCCTCCCGATGAACCCCTTAAATTTGATTTATCAAAAAACTGTCGAATTCACTTATACTTATTTTTAAGCAGTTTTTCCCCCTGAGTTTGAAGAGCGAGTGAGTCAATCGGTTAGGACACTTTCTTTCCTGTTCTTTTACCCAGAATTTCACCCCTCCCCATGGGCCCCTTAAATTGGATTTATGACAAAACGGTCAAACACCTATTTACTTATTTTTTGCTGTTTTTTTTCCGCTGAGTTTCAAACTCCTCGCCTATGTCGTTTAAGAGATACAGGTTCCGTTAGGAATCTTTCAACCCCCACTTTTCTCCCCTTACACCTCATAATATACACCACATCGAGAAACACTCAGACCCGTGTCTTCTTATTTTTAATGATGAGTTTATATGCCGAGTATCACATCCCCCAATGAAACCAATCGGGAGATATTGCTATTCAATGAAATGCAGGTCTACCCCCTTAACACCCCTTTAGAACCTGAATACCCAAAAATCCTTTCTTAGTGGGCGTTTGTGGTCCTTGAGGAAGCTGCATACCAAATTTCATTCCAATCCGTTGGGTTGTTTCTGAGATTTCGTGATGAATGTGTGAGTGAGTGTGTGAGTGGTATTTGACAAATATCTAGTAGGTAGTGTCAAGTCTTTGTTATGCTATACTCGGTTGACAGTGCTTTGTGAGCAGTTGAGTAACTAACGGGATTTCAAGTAAAGATCCTCATTTTCTATACCGGTAGTGCTGAGCGCAAATCGCATCCAGTCGGCCGTGTCTCGACTTGAGCTATGTTGCCATGGAAACTATCTGCCTTGCCATTCCTTCATGAGTATATTTTATGATTTGATTAGCCTGTGCTTGAGTGCAAAAGGGCCGAAATCAGAAGAATGAGAAAGACTATCGAAAATTCATGTAGCCAGCGGTTCCTTCTGGGTCCTAAACTATGTGTATGCAAAATTTGGTTCAGATTGGTGGAACGGTGTAGATTAGTATACGGAACCAACCCACCCACATACATACATACATACAGACTTTGACTTTTATATATATACTAGCTGAAGTACCCGTGCTTCGCTACTCGTCATAAATAAATTAAATGTGAAGGTGACAGTTAAAACAGGGGATAGGCGAGGTGCTGCGCAGAGGGAGATTAAGGATGGAATATTTTGTCCAACTACACCGTTCGGCGTTGACCGTGTTTAATAACACAAATTTAGGTTTTACTCGCTAACCGTTGGAGATACCTTTCGGGTAGAAAATGTAATTTTAAACCTCGTATATGCCATAAAAATTTTGCTATTTCTTAGCGTTCACTTTTTATTTGAAATGGAAATATGAATGTTTGAAACCAAATGGTGTAGTGACGTCACTAAAATGGTCGCCATCTTTAAATAGCGCAAAGTATTGAAATCAAAAGTAGCCTATATGTTAACCAGGTAAGTCAGCTACTTCCACGTAAAATTCACGTTAATCGGACCAGTGGTTCATGCGTGATTGAGTAATACACAGACACACACCATCTCATTTTTAGCCTCGCTTCGCTCGCGTCATAGTCGTGTCATATTGTTATTCATTGATATGCCGGTTTAACCCCGTTAACACCCCTTTAGAACCTGAATATCCAAAAATCCCTCCTTAGTAGAATTTTTCGACACACAACAAACATATCCCCTTCTTATAACTTTAATAGTTTTGGTTGGTCGATGAGAGTGAACATCCAAAAATCCTTCCCTAGTGGACGTTTTCTTCCAGAGATTCACCCCTCCCCATAGGCCCCTTAAATTGCATTTATGGAAAAACAGTCGAACACCTACTTATTTTAATTACTTATTCATTTATTTATTTATTTTTAAGCTGATTGAAACTCGGAGAAAATCAAACTCTTCGCCTATGTCGTTTAAGAGATACACGCTCCGTTAGGAATTTTTCAACCCCCACTTTTCATCCCTATCACCTCATAATATACACCACATCGAAAAACCATTAGAAATGTGTCAGCTTATATTTAATGATTAGTATATATATGCCAAGTATCATATCCCCAACTGAAACCACTCGTGAGATATTGTTATTCAATGAAATGCACGTTTACCCCCTTTAAACCTCTTTATAACCTGAATATCCAAAACTCTTTCCTTAGTGGACGTTTTTGATATACAACGAACATATCCCCCAAAATTTCATGTTTCTAACTTCAGCTATTTTGGCTGGGCGAGGATGAGTGAGCGAGTCAGTCAGGACATTTTCTTTCATTTATTTTTGAGAATTTCACCCCTCCCCATGAACCCCTTAAAATGTGATTTATGAAACAAAAAACCGGTCGAACACCTATTTACTTATTTAAAGCTGTTTTCACCCTGAGTTTGGTGAGTGAGTAAGTGATTTAATCAGTTAGGACACCTTCTTTCCTGTTACTTTTCCCCCGAATTTCTCCCCTCCCAATGGGCCCCTTAAATTGGATTTATGAAAAAACGATCGAACACCTATTTACTACTTTTTCAAGCTGATTTTTCTCCCTGAGATTCATACTTTTTGCCTCTGTCTTTTAAGAGATACTTGCTCCGTTAAGAATCCTTCAACACTCACTTTTCACACATACACCTCATAATATCCACCACATCGATAAACCCTCAGACATGTGTCTTCTTATTCTTAATGATGAGTTTATATGCCGAGTATCCCATCCCAAAGGAAACCAATCGGGAGATATAGTTATTCAATTAAATGCAAGTCTACCCCCTTAACACCCCTTAGAACCTGAATATCCAAAATTCCTTCCATGTTTTTCTTCAGAATTTCACCCCTCCCGATGAACCCCTTCAATTTGATTGATAAAAAAACTGTCGAATAGCTATTTACTTACTTTAAAGCAGTTTTTCCCCCTGAGTTTGATGAGTGAGTCAGTCAGTCAATCAGTTAGGACACTATCTTTCCCGTCCCCCCCCCCCCCAGAATTTCACCCCTCCCCATGGGCCCTTTAAATTGGATTTATGAAAAAACGGTCAAACACATATTTACTTATTTTTTATGCTGATTTTTTTACGCTGAGTTTCAAACTCCTCGCCTATGTCGCTTAAGAGATACACGCTCCGTTAGGAATCTTTCAATCCCTACTTTTCACCCCTTTCACATCATAATATACACCACATCGAAGAACCCTCAGAAACATGTCTTCTTACTTTTTAATGATTAGTTATGCCGAGTATCACATCCAGAAATGAAACCACTCGTGAGTTATTGTTATTCAATGAAATGCAGGTTTAACCCCCTTACGACTCCTTTAGAACCTGAATATTCAAAAATCCTCCCTTAGTGTATGGTTTTGACATACAACGAACATATACCGAAAATGCCATGTTTCCAACTTCAATGTTTTTGGCTGGGCGATGATGAGTGAGTGAGTGAGTCAGGACATTTTCTTTCAATATTTTTTTTTCTTCAGAATTTCACCTTTCCCGATGAACCCCTTAAATTTGATTTATCAAAAAAACTGTCGAACACATATTTACTTATTTTTTAAGCAGTGTTTCCCCCTGAGTTTGAAGAGCGAGGGAGTCAATCGGTTAGGACACTTTCTTTCCAGTTTTTTCCCCCAGAAATTCGCCCCTCCCCATGGGCCCCTTAAATTGGATTTATGACAAAACGGTCAAACACCTATTTACTTATTCTTTATGCTATTTTTTTCCGCTGAGTTTCAAACTCCTCGCCTATGTCGTTTAAGAGATACAGGCTCCGATAGGAATCCTTCAGCCCCCACTTATCACCCCTTTCACCGCATAATATACACCACATCGAAAAACCCTCAGACACGTTTCTTCTTATTTCTAATGATGAGTTTATATGCCGAGTATCACATCCCCCAAAGAAACCAATCGGGAGATATTGCTATTCAATTAAATGCAGGTCTACCCCCTTAACACCCCTTTAGAAACTGAATATCCGAAAATCCTCCCTTAGTAGACGGTTTTGACATACAGTGAACATATCCCCAAACTGTCATGTTTCTAACTTCAATAATTTTGGCTGGGCGATGATGAGTGAGTGAGTAGGTTAGTCAGAACATTTTCGTTCAATTTTCTTGTTTCAGAATTTCACCCCTCCCAATGAACCCCTTATGTTTGATTTATGAAAAGAACTGTCGAACAGCTATTTACTTACTTTAAGGCAGTTTTCCCCCCTGAGTTTGATGAGTGAGTCAGTCAGATAATCAGTTAGGACACTTTCTTTCCTGTCCCCCTCAGAATGTCACCCCTCCCCATGGGCCCCTTATATTGGATTTATGAATAAGCGGTCAAACACATATTTACTTATTTTTATGCTGATTTTTTTCCGCTGAGTTTCAAACTCCCCGCCTATGTCGTTTAAGAGATGCACGCTCCGTTAGGAATCTTCAATCCCCACTTTTCACCTCCTTCACATCATAATATACGCCACATCGAAAAACCCTCAGACTCTTGTCTTCTTATTTTTAATGATGAGTTTATGTGCCGAGTATCACATCCCCCAATGAAACCAATCGGGAGATATTGCTATTCAATGAAATGCAGGTCTACCCCCTTAACACCCCTTTAGAACCTAAATATACAAAAATCCTCTCTTCTTGGGCATTTGCGGACCTTGGGGAAGCAGCATACCAAATTTCATTCCAATCCGTTCGGTGGTTTCTGAGATTTCGTGATGAATGAATGAGTGAGTGAGTGAGTGAGTGAGTGGTATTTGACAAATATATAGTAGAAGATAGTGTCAAGTCTTTGTTATGCTAAACTCGGTAGACAGTGCTGTGTGAGTAGGTGACTAACTAACGGGATTTCAAGTAAAGATCCTCATTTTCTCTACCGGTAGTGCAGAGCGCAACTGGCATCAAGACGGCCGTGTCTCGACTTGAGCTATGTTGCCATGGAAACTATCTGTCTTGCCATTCCTTCATGAGTATATTTTATGATTTGATTAGCCTGCGCTTGAGTGCAAAAGGGCCGAAATCAGAAGAATGAGAAAGACTATCGAGAATTCATGTAGCCAGCGGTTCCTTCTGGATCCTAAACTATGTGTATGCAAAATTTGGTTGAGATTGGTGGAACGGTGTAGATTTGTATACGGAACAAACCCACCCACATACATACATACAGACTTTCACTTTTATATATAAGACTAGCTGAAGTACCCGTGCTTCGCTACGCGTCATAAATAAATTAAAATGTGAAAGTGACAGTTAAAACAGGGGATAGGCGAGGTGCTGCGTAGAGGGAGATTAAGGATGGAACATTTTGTCCAACTACACCGTTCGGCGTTGACCGTGTTTTATAGCACAAATTTAGGTTTTACTCGCTAACCGTTGGAGAAACATTTCGGATAGAAAATGTAATTTTAAACCTCGAATATGCCATCAAAAGTATGCTATTTCTTAGCGTTCGCTTTTTATTTGAAATGGAAATATGAAAGTTTGAAACCAAAGGATGTAGTGACGTCACTAAAATGGTCGCCATCTTTAAATAGAGCAAAGTATTGAAATCAAAAGTAGCCTATATGTTAACCAGGTAAATCAGCTACTTCCATGTAAAATTCATGTAAGTCGGACCAGTGGTTCTTGCGTGATTGAGTAATACACAGACACACACCATCTCATTTTTAGCCTCGCTTCGCTCGCGTCATAGTCTTGTCATATCGTTATTCAATGATATGCCGGTTTAACCCCGTTAACACCCCTTTAGAACCAGAATATCCAAAAATCCCTCCTTAGTAGAATTTTTCGACACACAACAAACATATCCCCTTCTTATAACTTTAATAGTTTTGGTTGGTCGATGAGAGTGAACATCCAAAAATCCTTCCCTAGTGGACGTTTTTCTTCCAGAGATTCACCCCTCCCCATAGGCCCCTTAAATTGCATTTATGGAAAAACAGTCGAACACCTACTTATTTTAATTACTTATTCATTTATTTATTTATTTTTAAGCTGATTGAAACTCGGAGAAAATCAAACTCTTCGCCTATGTCGTTTAAGAGATACACGCTCCGTTAGGAATTTTTCAACCCCCACTTTTCATCCCTTTCACCTCATAATATACACCACATCGAAAAACCATTAGAAATGTGTCAGCTTATTTTTAATGATTAGTATATATTTGCCAAGTATCATATCCCCAACTTAAACCACTCGTGAGATATTGTTATTCAATGAAATGCACGTTTACCCCCTTTAGACCTCTTTATAACCTGAATATCCAAAACTCTTTCCTTAGTGGACGTTTTTGATATACAACGAACATATCCCCAAAATTTCATGTTTCTAACTTCAGTTATTTTGGCTGGGCGAGGATGAGTGAGCGAGTCAGTCAGGACATTTTCTTTCATTTATTTTTGAGAATTTCACCCCTCCCCATGAACCCCTTAAAATGTGATTTATGAAACAAAAAACCGGTCGAACACCTATTTACTTATTTAAAGCTGTTTTCACCCTGAGTTTGGTGAGTGAGTAAGTGATTTAATCAGTTAGGACAACCTTCTTTCCTGTTACTTTTCCCCCGAATTTCTCCCCTCCCAATGGGCCCCTTAAATTTGATTTATGAAAAAACGATCGAACACCTATTTACTACTTTTTCAAGCTGATTTTTCTCCCTGAGATTCATACTTTTTGCCTCTGTCTTTTAAGAGATACTTGCTCCGTTAAGAATCCTTCAACACTCACTTTTCACACATACACCTCATAATATCCACCACATCGATAAACCCTCAGACATGTGTCTTCTTATTCTTAATGATGAGTTTATATGCCGAGTATCCCATCCCAAAGGAAACCAATCGGGAGATATAGTTATTCAATTAAATGCAAGTCTACCCCCTTAACACCCCTTAGAACCTGAATATCCAAAATTCCTTCCATGTTTTTCTTCAGAATTTCACCCCTCCCGATGAACCCCTTCAATTTGATTGATAAAAAAACTGTCGAATAGCTATTTACTTACTTTAAAGCAGTTTTTCCCCCTGAGTTTGATGAGTGAGTCAGTCAGTCAATCAGTTAGGACACTATCTTTCCCGTTCCCCCCCCCCCCCCAGAATTTCACCCCTCCCCATGGGCCCTTTAAATTGGATTTATGAAAAAACGGTCAAACACATATTTACTTATTTTTTATGCTGATTTTTTTACGCTGAGTTTCAAACTCCTCGCCTATGTCGCTTAAGAGATACACGCTCCGTTAGGAATCTTTCAATCCCTACTTTTCACCCCTTTCACATCATAATATACACCACATCGAAGAACCCTCAGAAACATGTCTTCTTACTTTTTAATGATTAGTTATGCCGAGTATCACATCCAGAAATGAAACCACTCGTGAGTTATTGTTATTCAATGAAATGCAGGTTTAACCCCCTTAAGACTCCTTTAGAACCTGAATATTCAAAAATCCTCCCTTAGTGTATGGTTTTGACATACAACGAACATATACCGAAAATGCCATGTTTCCAACTTATTTTTGGCTGGGCGATGATGAGAGAGTGAGTGAGTCAGGACATTTTCTTTCAATATTTTTTTTTTCTTCAGAATTTCACCTTTCCCGATGAACCCCTTAAATTTGATTTATCAAAAAAACTGTCGAACACATATTTACTTATTTTTAAGCAGTGTTTCCCCCTGAGTTTGAAGAGCGAGGGAGTCAATCGGTTAGGACACTTTCTTTCCAGTTTTTTTCCCCAGAAATTCACCCCTCCCCATGGGCCCCTTAAATTGGATTTATGACAAAACGGTCAAACACCTATTTACTTATTCTTTATGCTGATTTTTTTTCGCTGAGGTTCAAATTCCTCGCCTATGTCGTTTAAGAGATACAGGCTCCGATAGGAATCCTTCAACCCCCACTTATCACCCCTTTCACCGCATAATATACACCACATCGAAAAACCCTCAGACACGTTTCTTCTTATTTCTAATGATGAGTTTATATGCCGAGTATCACATCCCCCAAAGAAACCAATCGGGAGATATTGCTATTCAATTAAATGCAGGTCTACCCCCTTAACACCCCTTTAGAAACTGAATATCCGAAAATCCTCCCTTAGTAGACGGTTTTGACATACAGTGAACATATCCCCAAACTGTCATGTTTCTAACTTCAATAATTTTGGCTGGGCGATGATGAGTGAGTGAGTAGGTTAGTCAGAACATTTTCGTTCAATTTTCTTGTTTCAGAATTTCACCCCTCCCAATGAACCCCTTATGTTTGATTTATGAAAAGAACTGTCGAACAGCTATTTACTTACTTTAAGGCAGTTTTTCCCCCTGAGTTTGATGAGTGAGTCAGTCAGATAATCAGTTAGGACACTTTCTTTCCTGTCCCCCTCAGAATGTCACCCCTCCCCATGGGCCCCTTATATTGGATTTATGAATAAACGGTCAAACACATATTTACTTATTTTTATGCTGATTTTTTCCGCTGAGTTTCAAACTCCCCGCCTATGTCGTTTAAGAGATGCACGCTCCGTTAGGAATCTTTCAATCCCCACTTTTCACCCCCTTCACATCATAATATACGCCACATCGAAAAACCCTCAGACTCGTGTCTTCTTATTTTTAATAATGAGTTTATGTGCCGAGTATCACATCCCCCAATGAAACCAATCGGGAGATATTGCTATTCAATGAAATGCAGGTCTACCCCCTTAACACCCCTTTAGAACCTAAATATACAAAAATCCTCTCTTCTTGGGCATTTGCGGCCCTTGGGGAAGCAGCATACCAAATTTCATTCCAATCCGTTCGGTGGTTTCTGAGATTTCGTGAAGAATGAATGAGTGAGTGAGTGAGTGTGTGGTATTTGACAAATATATAGTAGAAGATAGTGTCAAGTCTTTGTTATGCTAAACTCGGTTGACAGTGCTGTGTGAGTAGGTGACTAACTACCGGGATTTCAAGTAAAGATCCTCATTTTCTATACCGGTAGTGCAGAGCGCAACTGGCATCAAGACGGCCGTGTCTCGACTTGAGCTATGTTGCCATGGAAACTATCTGTCTTGCCATTCCTTCATGAGTATATTTTATGATTTGATTAGCCTGCGCTTGAGTGCAAAAGGGCCGAAATCAGAAGAATGAGAAAGACTATCGAGAATTCATGTAGCCAGCGGTTCCTTCTGGATCCTAAACTATGTGTATGCAAAATTTGGTTGAGATTGGTGGAACGGTGTAGATTTGTATACGGAACCAACCCACCCACATACATACATACAGACTTTCACTTTTATATATAAGACTAGCTGAAGTACCCGTGCTTCGCTACGCGTCATAAATAAATTAAAATGTGAAAGTGACAGTTAAAACAGGGGATAGGCGAGGTGCTGCGTAGAGGGAGATTAAGGATGGAACATTTTGTCCAACTACACCGTTCGGCGTTGACCGTGTTTTATAGCACAAATTTAGGTTTTACTCGCTAACCGTTGGAGAAACATTTCGGATAGAAAATGTAATTTTAAACCTCGAATATGCCATCAAAAGTATGCTATTTCTTAGCGTTCGCTTTTTATTTGAAATGGAAATATGAAAGTTTGAAACCAAAGGATGTAGTGACGTCACTAAAATGGTCGCCATCTTTAAATAGAGCAAAGTATTGAAATCAAAAGTAGCCTATATGTTAACCAGGAAAATCAGCTACTTCCATGTAAAATTCATGTAAGTCGGACCAGTGGTTCTTGCGTGATTGAGTAATACACAGACACACACCATCTCATTTTTAGCCTCGCTTCGCTCGCGTCATATTCGTGTCATATCGTTATTCAATGACATGCAGGTTTAACCCCGTTAACACCCCTTTAGAACCTGAATATCCAAAAATCCCTCCTTAGTAGACTTTTTCGACACACAACAAACATATCCCCTTCTTCTAACTTTAATAGTTTTGATTGGTCGATGAGAGTGAACATACAAAAATCCTTCCTTAGTGGACGTTTTTCTTCCATAATTTCACCCCTCCCCATAGGCCCCTTAAATTGGATTTATGAAAAAAAAAATGGTCGAACACCTACTTATTTTAATGATTTATTCATTTATTTATTTATTTTTAATCTGATTGAAACTCGGAGAAAATCAAACTCCTCGCCCATGTCGTTTAGGAGATACACGCTCCGTTAGGAATCTTTCAACCCCCACTTTTCATCCCTTTCACCTCATAATATACACCACATCGAAAAACCATTAGACATGTGTCAGCTTATTTTTAATGATTAGTATAAATGCCAAGTATCACATCCCCAAATGAAACCACTCATGAGATATTGTTATTCAATGAAATGCACGTTTACCTCCTTAACACCTCTTTAGAACCTGAATATCCAAAACTCTTTCCTTAGTGGACGTTTTCGACATACAACGAACTTATCACCAAAATTTCGTGTTTCAAACTTCAATAATTTTGGCTGAGCGATGATGAGTGAGTGAGTCAGTCAGGACATTTTCTTTCATTTATTTTTGAGAATTTCACCCCTCCCCATGAAACCCTTAAATTGGATTTGTGAAAAAAAAAAACGGTCGAACACCTATTTACATATTTAATGCTGTTTTCCCCCGGAGTTTGATGAGTGAGTAAGTGAGTAAATCAGTTAGGACACTTTCTTTCCTGTTTTTTTCCCCGAATTTCACTCCTCCCCATGGGCCCCTTAAATTGGATTTATGAAGAAATGGTCGAACACCTATTTACTTAATTTAAGCTGCTTTTTCCGCTAAATTTCAAACGTATCGCCGATGTTGAATAAGAGATAACAGTACACGCTCCGTTAAGAATCCTTCAACCCCCAATTTTCTCCCCTTTCACCTCATAATATACACCATATCGATAAACCCGTAGACAAATGTCTCCTTTTTTTTAATGCTTAGTTTATATGCCGAATATCACATCCCCAAATGAAACAACTCGTGAGATATTGTTATTCAATGAAATGCAAGTTTAACCCTCTTAACACCCCTTCAGAACATGAATATCCAAAAATCCATCCTTAGTGGACTTTTTCGACATACAACGAACATATCCCCAAAATTTCAAGTTTCTAACTGCAATAGGTTTGCTGAGGGATGATGAGTGAATATCCAAAAATCCTTCCTTAGTGGACTTCTTTCCCCAGAATTTCATCCCTCCCCATGAGCCCCTTAAATTGGATTTATGAAGAAACGATCGAACACCTATTTACTACTTTTTCAATCTGATTTTTCTCCCTGAGATTCTTACGTTTTGCCTCAGTCTTTTAAGAGATACTTGCTCCGTTAAGAATCGTCCAACACTCACTTTTCACACATACACGTCATAATATACACCACGTCGAAAAACCCTCGGACATGTGTCTTCTTATTCTTAATGATGAGTTTATATGCCGTGTATCCCATACCAAAGGAAACCAATCGGGAGATATTGTTATTCAATTAAATGCAAGTCTACCCCCTTAACACCCCTTTAGAACCTGAATATCCGAAATTCCTTCCTTAGTGGACGTTTTCGACATACAGCGAACATAGCCCCTTAATGCCATGTTTCTAACTTCAATAATTTTGACTGGGGGATGATGAGTAAGTGAGTAAGTTAAGACATTTTCTTTCAATTATTTTTCAGAATTTCACCCCTCTCATGTACCCCTTAAATTGGATTTATGAAAAAAAAAAACGATCGAACAACTATTTACTACTTTTTCAATCTGATTTTTCTCCCTGAGATTCTTACGTTTTGCCTCTGTCTTTTAAGAGATACTTGGTCCGTTAAGAATCCTTCAACACTCACTTTTCACACATACACCTCATAATATACACCACATCGAAAAACCCTCAGACATGGGTCTTCTTATTCTTAATGATGAGTTTATATGCCGTGTATCCCCTCCCAAAGGAAACCAATCGGGAGATATCGTTATTCAATGAAATGCTCGTTTACCCCCCTTAACACCTCTTTAAAACCCGAATAACAAAAATCATTCATTAGTTGACGTTTTCAACATACAGCGAACATATTCCCAAAATTTCATGTTTCAAACTTTAATAGTTTTCGCTGGGCGTGATGAGTGAGTGAGTCAGACAGGACATTTTCGTTCAATTATTTTAACAGAATCTCACCCTTCCCCATGAGCCCCTTAAATTGGATTGATGAAAAAACGCTTGAACACCTGTTAACTTATTTTTAAGCTGTCTTTTTCCCCTGAGTTTGATGAGTGAGTGAGTTAGTCAGTCAGTCAGTTAGGACACTTTCTCCCATTTTTTCCCCCCAGAATTTCACCCCACCTCATTGGCTCCTTAAATTAATTTATAAAGAAACGGTGGAACACCGATTTATTTATTTTTTAAGCTGATTTTTTTCACTGAGTTTCGAATTTCTCGCCTATGTCGTTTAGGAGATAGGCCTACACGCTTCGTTAGGAATCCTTCAACCCCCAATTTTCACCCCTTTCACCTCATAATAATACACCACGTCGAAAAACGCTTAGACACATGTCTGCGTATTTTTAATGATTAGTTTATATGCCGAGTATCACATCCACAAATGAAACCACTCGTGAGATATT
Source organism: Meconema thalassinum (assembly GCA_946902985.2). NCBI lineage: Eukaryota > Metazoa > Arthropoda > Insecta > Orthoptera > Tettigoniidae > Meconema > Meconema thalassinum. The sequence continues at coordinate 420,213,340 of OX336393.1, forward strand.
GATATTCAATGAACTGCAGGTTTAACCCCCTTCAGACCCCTTTAGAACCCGAATATCCAAAAAACCTACCTTAGTGTACGGTTTTGACATACAACGAACATATCCCCGAAATGTCATGTTTCCAACTTCAATATTTTTGGCTGGGCGATGATGAGTTAGTGAATGAGTCAGGACATTTCCTTTCATTTTTTTTCTTCAGAATTTCACCCCTCCCGATGAACCCCTTCAATTTGATTGAAAAACAAACTGTCGAAAAGCTATTTACTTACTTTAAAGCAGTTTTTTCCCCCTGAGTTTGATGAGTGAGTCAGTCAGTCAATCAGTTAGGACACTTTCTTTCCTGTCCCCGCCCCCCCCCCAAATTTCACCCCTCCCCATGGGCCCCTTAAATTGGATTTATGGAAAAGCGGTCCAACACATATTTACTTATTTTTTATGCTGATTTTTTTTCCGCTGAGTTTCAAACTCCTCGCCTATGTCGTTTAAGAGATACAGGCTCCGTTAGGAATCTTTCAACCCCCACTTTTCACCCCTTTCACCTCATAATATACACCACATCAAAAAACTCAGACACGTGTCTTCTTATTTTTAATGCTGAGTTTATATGCCGAGTAACACATCCCCCAATGAAAGCAATCGGGAGATATTGCTATTCAATGACATGCAGGTCTACCCCGATAACACCCCTTTAGAACCTGAATATCCAAAAATCCTTTCTTAGTGGGCGTTTGCGGCCCTTGGGGAAGTTGCATACCAAATTTCATTCCCATCCGTTGGGTGGTTTCTGAGATTTCGAGATGAATGAGTGAGTGAGTGAGTGAGTGAGTGAGTGGTATTTGACAAATTTCTAATAGATAGTGTCAAGTCTTTGTTATGCTATACTCGGTTAACAGTGATGTGTGAGCAGTTGAGTAACTAACGGGATTTCAAGTAAAGATCCTCATTTTCTATACCGGTAGTGCAGAGCGCAACTCGAATCCAGTCGGCCGTGTCTCGACTTGAGCTATGTTGCCATGGGAACTATCTGCCTTGCCATTCCTTCATGAGTATATTTTATGATTTGATTAGCCTGTGCTTGAGTGCAAAAGGGTCGAAATCAGAAGAATGAGAAAGACTATCGAAAATTCATGTAGCCAGCGGTTCCTTCCTGGGTCCTAAACTATGTGTATGCAAAATTTGGTTGAGATTGGTGAAACGGTGTAGATTTGTATACGGAACCAACCCACCCACATACATACATACAGACTTTCACTTTTATACATAAGATATATATATTATTTATTAATTTATTTTTGTATTTATTTATTTATGTATTTATTTATTTATTATTTATTTATTTGGCCGTTTGAGCCACCTGTGGACCATGGTGTTATTGGTGGATTGTTTGGTGGCTGGTTTGGTGCTGAGATCTTGAGCCCTTCTATTGGACCAGTAATCTCTCATTTTTTTTTTCCTGAACTCTATCTTACGTTCCTCGGACCATTTTCTGGACTCGTTATGGTGAACTTCTGTAATGGATGTGAGGAATGTTCTGGTTTCAACTGTCAGACGGTAGCAACTCCTGTCATTTATTGAGCCTTGCTGAATATTTTCTTTATTTGTTTGATCCACGGGAACCCAGTGGCTTTACCCTTGTTGGCTATTTTGAAGATCTTATAAGACAGCCTATGGTGGTCCATTCAGTACAGGTGGCTGTAGAAAACCAGGCGTCTCCTTCTGATGGCATCGGTGAGGTTTTCCTGGTGATTGTTAAGTTCACAATTTGGTTTGTACCATCGTCTTCCATCTGGTAAGATCCTTGATCCCACTATATTTCGCAATAATTTCCTTTCCTGTACCTCGAGGGCCCTTAGTGGGGTTTTCTTAGTTAGAAACAGGCACTCAGCTGCGTAGAGCAGGGGTTCTCAAACTTTTTCTGTCGCGCCTCCTTCTGAAACATGAAATATCTAGCGCCCCCTCCCCCCCTCCCCCCCCCCTCCCCCCCCCCCCTCCACACACCTATTCTCATTTCCTTTCTTAGAACTTCTCATAGCTTACTTCCCACAAAAAAGAAAACATCACACAAGATCAACTGTGTATGCTACTGCCTAATTAGGATTTCAACTACCAGTTACATTAATGAAAATCCACAGCCTGCTTCCAGTCTCCGACCGGGTCAGGAATGGAATGAATGAAGCCCCCATCTAGCGGCGAGGATATGAACTGTGCCGGTTGCCGAGGCCTGACGCACTCCTCTGGGGCAATGATTAAATGAATGACAGATGAAATGAAATGATAGGGGAGAGTGTTGCTGGAATGAAATTTTGACAGGGAAAACCGGAGTTCCCGGAGAAAAACCTGTCTGCCTCCGTTCTGTCCAGCACAGATCTCACATGGAGTGACCGGGATTTGAACCACGGACCCAGCGGTGAGAGGCCGGCGTGCTGCCGCCTAAGCCACGGAGGCTCCAACCAGTTACATTAATAATAATAATAATAATAATAATAATAATAATAATAATAATAATAGGCTACACAATTCATTATTCTTAGAGCACATCAAAGTACAACAACGTTTTGTAAAAAAAAAGAAAATGTCATGCATATGTATTACTTTTGCTTATAAAAATAAAAACAACTGCTGAACGTGCAGTTATTGGAATTGAGCAAATTTTGTTTGTTTCACTAATTAGCTCTTTAGCTGTGACACCTATGTCCAGTAAAGCTTTTCATATTTCAAAGCTCGTGACTTATAAATGACAATATAAATAATATATACAATTTTCAACATTTCACTGTGAATTTGAAAAATGTTATGTTAAAACTCTTCACCCATGAAAAAGTAAAACAGGAGAATAAAAGTGTACATGGATCAGAATTAGGTAATTCTCAGACACTTACGGAGTTAGTGTGATGTGCGAGCTTGAATTTGAGATGAAAGTAGATCCAGTCTTGGTTGGATGTTTGAAACAGCAACCCGCAACTCGCAAATCCCCTTCTAACTGCAGCCGAGACCGATGCTTCGTCTTGACGGATGCCATTGCGGAAAATGTGGACTCACACAAGTAAGTTGAAGCGAAGGGTAATAACAGGTCCACTGCTTTTCTTGATAAAATGGGATATTAATTCCGAATCTGCACACATAATTTTTTAAGAGACTTCGACTTAAATTCATTTCGAAGTATTCTGTCACTTGTCCTCCTGTTCTGCCGTTGACAGGTGGGTTGTTACGTTCGTTTCAAGCGGACTGCAAATCCAGTCATTCTCAGTTGAAGGTTGTGGAAATCTATCCTCGGTTTTTTCACGAAGGTTTTGGAGGGGTTCTACGACAATTCCACTAATTTGACAAATATCTAACTCATTTTCTTCCAGGAATTCATTCAGACAATGAAATAGCTCACAGTTACCTTTGTCCATCTGGGCTTTCCAAAGTTTAAGTTTTCTCTGAAAAGCAAGGACTTTGACGCTTAGAATGAAAATATTACTATTTCGTCCTTGAAGTGACACGTTAAGTTCATTCATTTTTCAAATACGTCAGCCAAGTAGCACAGAATTAGAAGCCACTTCTCATCCTGAAACAGGGTTGCGAGTGTAGGACTGCTGTCCAATAGGAAAATACGAAGTTCATTCTTCAACTCCACAACGCGACGATGGACTCGACAACGAGACAACCAACTTACCTCCGTGTGCAATAGAAACGAATCATGTGTAGATCCCATCTCCTCGCAAAGAATGGAAAATAGCCGACTGCTTAAAGCTCTTGCTTTGACAAAATATACAACACTAATTACATCGTTCAGCACTTTATTGACTTCCGGTTGTAGTACTTTTGAAGCCAATGCCTCCCTGTATATCATGCAATGTGTGAATTTTACAGAATTAGTAACAGCACTCACTCTTGCTCTGAAGAAACCCTTTTTAGTTCCAGTAAATGCCGACGCCCCATCAGTACAACACGATTTGTCCATGAGAGATTGTTGTCAATAAAAAAGGAATTCACAAGAGAAAGAATATCTTCCCCTGTAGTCCGCCCTTACAGAGCTTTACAAAAGAGAAAATCCTCGTGTATTTCATTTTCATGACAGTAGCGTACAAAAACAAGAAGCCTGGCACTGTTTACGATAACAGTACTGTCATCAAGTTGCAGGGCAAATTTTGGGCTATCATGAAGACGTGGTAAGAACTGATTTTTATGTCAGAGGCTATTACATCCATACGACGAGTTACTGTATCATTTGAGAGCGGTATCGACTTCAAACACTCTCCATGCATGATCACGCACATTTTCACGGATGTAGGAAAAAGTAATTTCTCACCAATAATATGTGGTAATTTGGATTTTGCAATTAAATAGGATACCTTCAAGGATGCACTTAGCGCTTTCTTAAGAACTGTTGCGTGCTTTTCTAGGAATCTAACATTTCCTTTTAGTTGTTGCTCGTGGCGCTTAAAAAATGCTAAAGGTTTACTTACACAATCTGGATGTAGAGTCTGCTAGTGTCTCTTAAGTTTCACAGGCTTCAAACTGTCGTTTGATAAAATCTCCAAACAAAGAACGCATTGAGGTTGTTCCTGATTATTATTCGAAAGAATGCTGGTAAAGCCTAATGTCAGATAATCGTCTTGATATTTACGCAGTTTCACTTTGTGTGTAGAATTAATAATACTGATGGGAGCAGAAGTAGACGTGGAAGAACAATGGACTTTGTTTAAATTCGAACCTTGTTCTTTTTCCGAAGGAGGGCAAGCACTATCACTTTCATGGGGGTCTCTTTTTACCACTTCTAATACGCCACTTATCCATGGGTAATGGCGTCACTCGTATCAGTTTATTGTAATGTTGGCTAACCACGCACTAGAATTCACCTGTTCACTCACTGTCTTTGAACTGACTGGAAAGGCCTAGCTGAATTCGAATCAGCAACGGCAGAAATAGAAAAATCCATTCTTGGAATCCATTCTTGAAAGGAAGTGGTGGTCACATTGTCCTGCGGCTTATTGTCATTAAGTGTTTGGTAAGGAGATGTCACTTCGGGTGGCGAGTAAAAGGGTGCTGTGTGGGAAATGTTACTCGCCACCTTTTCTCAGAATTCCTGCTGGTAGGATCTGATGGTCAGTTCTTGTGAAATAAGACAGCAAAGGTACGAGTTTGTTATTCTTGAATGATCTTGAGAGCTACCTGCCTATAATTATGAGGATAGTAATATTGTTACAGAATATGAAATATAAATATTTCAATCAAAGCCAGCGCACTTTGATAACCCCTGGCGTAGAGGATTGATGGTCTGATTACTGCATTAGTCTATAGTGTCTTAGTTTGACATTCATCGATAGATGTTTCGAGGCATAAAATTTTATGCAAGCATGTATTTATTTATTTATTTATTTAGATCCGTCATGATAAAACAGTTATTACACCACAGTTTTTATTTGCAGCAGAGACCCTCTTGATGAACAAGAAAGGCAACATGGATGATTTGGAGAAAGTCGAGAGACGTAGGCTATTTTTCGACAAATTCAAGGACCAAGATTGCTCCCAGATGGCTCCTATCGACTTAAAGCAAACACCGAACTAGGCCTATACCGTCAGTTGGAACCAGCCACCACTATCATGCGACGGAGACGACTGAAGTTCTACGGGCACCTCTTCCGTATGGGGAACGATAGAATCACCAAGAAGATCTTCAACTTGATTAATGGCTACAAGACTGGCAGCTTGTGGCTTAATGAAGTGGAACAAGATTTGAATAACGCTGGGATTTTAGACTGTGATATTCTTGACCGTTCCAAATTTTGTGATAGTGTTAACACTTGTTCCGCACCACCCAAAGAAATTAAGACCCGATCACCCCTCACACTGGAGTGGATGGACAAGTTATAGTTACTCGCTGGACTGAGGAAATATTTGAAAACAATGAAAGCGTCGCTGAAGCACTACTGTCGGGGAAAAAGTATAGATACTCGAGTTTAGACGTCAATATAAACGTTACCCGTAGTCTTATATAAAAAACAGCTACACCGAACTTTTCCTAATTTTATTCTGCGTTTAGCTATGTTGAGTAAACATTTGTATTGTAACCCGTTAAAATTTTATATCTGATTGAACAAAATAAGAGCCGGTATTTTACCAAGTCTAACGGAGCGCTCACATAGAAAGATAATTACTTTAAAAGTATTAATCAGATCGCAATGAAACTTTAATATGTCTTAAAGGAACTTATTGTTAATGTGTGTACGGAGTTTTAATCTGATATGACAGTTGCGAAAATAGTTGTTTTGAATTTAGTAAAGCTACTTTTTCTCTGGCCTGAGTGGTCGTAGCAGTATGAAATATGGCTTTTATGAGGCTCATAGCAATGCAAGGCTAAACGAAAAACTATGTTTTACCTACACATCATGGTGATTTTATAATATGGATTGATATTTAATCGGATCATTTTGTGCGGAGAATACTCGATAATAATAATATTATTAATAATAAATAATAATAATAATAATAATAATATCGTATGACCTCGGTTGCCGGGTGCAAGTTTTGTTAATTGACACCCAGAGGGCAGCTAGCACGTCGAATTTCGTCGTTCCTTTGAACGCTATGAAAGTCAAGGAGGTTAGATATCTGACACTACAGCGCTTTCTAGTAGAGAAAGTAGGATCTTTGTGTTGGCGGAAAATCCAGAGATTAATTTTGCCATTGAACACGGCCTACTGAATTCAAATGGGTTCTTTAACATGTCAACAAGGTATGACATCCATGTCGTGATTTTTGGTCGCCTTTCAAAAATCACTTACCACGGCCGGGGGCGAACCTGCATGCTTGGGGTTGGTAATCCGACATGTTATCCACTCACCCACCGTGGCAAGCATTAATAATAATAATAATAATAAGAATAATAAGAATAAGAATAATAGAAGGCTGTGACTTGGTGAGGTTGATCGGATCGAGGCTCCTCCTATTTATATAGTTTGTTTAGTTATTTCATGTTTACTTCAGTGTTTTATGGTTTGGAAGATGTTTTTGAGTGACTTACTGACAGCACACAGTGTTTAATAGTGATTGTACGAGGTTTTTATAGTGATATTTGGACATCATATGTCTGTGCATGAAACTTGTTTACGTGGTTGCCTAGGAATTGCTGGTACAGGTTAGGTTAACATTACCACAAATATTCCGTTTAAAATAGTTTAATCTATGCCCTGTATTGTGTGTTTATTACTACGTTTACTCAATTAGTCCAATTGGGCCCCTATAACAGATATTAATTGTGTAATGTCGTTTATTTCGTTAGAAACAGGGGTTAGGATTGAGTTAAATGACATCAGTTGGATCACATATTTACAAAGAATCTGCGTCGATCAGTCAAAATAACACACTAGCATTCACAGGAGTGTTGTAAATCTTGCGATAAGTATCAAAGGCAATACCCAGGCAATACCTGACTGAAGGTATAAAAAGCACACAGGAAAGGCAATAATAGTAATTTGCTTTAAGAAATGTCACTGCCTGTGATACGGCAGGTTACCTCTAGAACCACCGCTAGAAGTGACAATACGCAAACCGGTGGCAGTGGGATGACAAGCTGCTGTCCACCCACCAGTAGACCCGAAGAAGCTCCAGCAGCTCAAGGCGATATTGGTGGTACACAAAATCTCGAGTCTCGCACCGCACCTGACGGCAGTGCCTTTGTAATAAATACAACCACTCTCGCAGGTAAGCCCAGAAAACGCATGAAATGGGAAACTCATATGAATGAATATATCATGCGGGCATATTATCGAATAACTCGTCTTGAGACAGATATAACAAACTACCGCCAAGCACTGCATGCGGCTTTCAATCAGCAGTATCCTCTGTTTAGCATCACTGAGCAACGAGTCGCGGATCAAAGAAGAGCAATTGTAAAGAATCATTTAGTTCCCGACCCTGTTCTGGATCGAATCAGACAGGAGATATCTCATGAACTATATCCCTCAGTTGCAAGTGGTGAAACTAACCAAATAAATACTGATAATGAGGTCTCCATGAATGAATCGACTCACGTAAATGAACCTCATAATGGGGAAACAAGCCATCATTCCAAGATCCAAGACAATTTAATTCAGCTCTGCTTGAATATGCAGGTACTGACCCTACCCAACGTCCAATACTTCCGAGGCAGCAGTCTTCCCGCAAGTTTGCCATGGTGTTGAACGAGCTGAACGAAACCGTACTTCCCAACTATTTAGAAGAGCACCAATCTTTCATGGAGGTTCATACTGCTATCTATTGTGCAGCACTAGCTGCAGTACGAATTAATGGGGGTAGGCCACGCCCTCCAAACCAACAGTCTGCTACAAGGAAACCCAGCGATCCACCATGGGCAAAACGTTTGAAACAACGCATTGAATAACTACACCAGAATGTGAACAGACTGCAACAGTATAAGAATGGAGTGAGAAGTAGACGTCTGAACAACAGCATACGAAGGATCACGATGGACTCCTCACTAGAAGAATTTCAGGTCCCCGAGGACGCAGTGATAACAGAAGTACTTGTTACTTATAAACAAAAACTTGCAGCCCTCTCTAAGCGTCTTAAGAGATACCAGAACACTACCGAACGGAAGAAACAGAACAATGACTTCAAGAGAAATGAGAGAAAGTTCTATGAAGACCTGAAAAAGACACCTCAAGTTCAGAATGATTCTCCAGAAGGACCCAGTGCGGAGAGTGTTACCGACTACTGGTCATCAATATGGTCTAGGCCGGAAGAACACAACAATGAAGCTCCGTGGATTAAGGAAATAGAGAATGCTACCAGACGAATAAATCAAATGGCACATACAGACGTTGATGTTGAGGAACTACGCCAGGTCATCAGCAGCCTACAGAATTGGAAAGCACCTGGAATTGACCGAATCCATAATTACTACTATAAAAGGCTCACTTAAACCAAATGCTCATTCGGCATTTCATAGCTTCCTCGTTATTTCAAAACTTAATAATGCTTTGCAGTAGTTATCTTCATTCACAATATCACTGGGCAACTTTTCTGATGGAGACTGCACAAAGTTCTTTCTTAATCATAAATGTGGACACAGTGTTCTTCATTTTTTGACAGTTCTCCATGGGAGACACATCACAGAAAGAATTACTTTTATTTCCCTATCGAGCCCTTACTGACTGTAAGAGTCTGATAAGTTTTGTAGTAAAAAAGATAAAATCAAACTTACAGGAAAAATCTACAGACAGCAATATGTGGCTGTACTGTAGTAATCGTATAGGCTACCTAGTTAATACAGATAGGCTCTCCTAGGCTTTAACAAGATTTATAGCTTAGGAAGCCATCTCCTGTACTTGAATGCTTAATTTACATGCATCTTTGTTCTGAATCTCATCCGACGCTTTGTAAAAGGCTCACTTGTACCCACCGTTTACTGGCTATTCACATACAATATTTTTGGAAAATCCTGCTGTATTTCCAGTTTTCCTAGCCAGAGGGTTAACCTATCTCAAGCCAAAGGACTCTAAAATCACAAAACCGTCTAAATATCGCCCCATTACCTGCTTGCCAAACTTTTATAAGATCATTACATCCATTATTGCAAATCGAATTCGTGCGCATTGTGAGGAAAACGCCATTCTCGCAGAGGAGCAAAAGGGTTGCAGAAGGAATTCTCAAGGATGTAAGGAACAGCTCACTATTGATGCCGTGGCATTAGAGCAGGCCTGTCGTAGATCACGAAATCTTTATGCCTGCTTTATTGATTACCAAAAAGCTTTCGATTCGGTGCCTCATACATGGCTTATACAGAGTTTGGAGATTTACAAGGTCAACCCTATCATAGTGAACTTCCTGAAGTGCGCAATGGTTTCATGGAGCACTGCCCTCCAACTTACAGTGGGTGGCACTCGTTTAACATCTTCAATAATACCGATTCGCCGAGGAATTTTCCAAAGAGACTTGATAAGCCCACTCTGGTTTTGTCTGGCATTGAATCCTCTCTCGCAAATCCTGAATAGTAGCAACTACGGATTTAGTATTAAGAGTAATCATGGTGAAGCGTAAGTTACAAGATGAACCATCTTCTTTACATGGATGACATTAAACTGTATGCATCAACGAAAGTGCACCTACAATATCTCATCTCTATCACTCAGAGCTTTCCTTCAGATATCCATATGCAGTTTGGTTTTGATAAGTGCAGAACACAGACTGTTATTAGAGGCTCGCACTCTGCACAAGGAATACCTGTTGGAGAGGGACAGAGAAGTATTCAGCCGTTGGAGGAAGGCGCATTGTACAAATATCTTGGGTTCGCCCAGAGTACCCGTCTCAGACATGGTGATATCAAGAAGAACATAACTGAGCGGTATACTTCACTACTTCGCAGTGTTCTCTCTTCAAAACTTAGCGCTAAACATATCATTAAGGCAGTTAATACATTTGCAATGCCCGTAGTCACATACTCCTTTGGTATAATCAGGTGGACTCAAACTGAACTGCACGATCTGCAACGTAAAACATCGGTGCTTTTATCACGCCATCGTTTGCACCATCCGAAATCAGCAACGGAGCGCCTGACTCTTACTCGGTCTGAAGGTGGTAGAGGACTGATAGACATCATGAACCTTCATACAAAACAAGTGACAACTCTGCGTGCATTTTTCCACAGCAAAGGAGAAACATCCCCTCTCCATCACACTGTATCTTCAGCTGATGATAATTACACACCGCTCCATCTGTCATCTTTAGATCCACCAGTAAAAGAAATGAAAACTACTGAATACAAGATCGGGAATTGGAAACAGAAGGCGCTTCATGGGAATTTTCCACATGAGTTGGACCAGCCTCACATGGACAAGTTGGCGTCGCACGCATGGCTGACCCACTCAGTCCTCTTTCCGGAAACAGAGGGATTTGTTGTAGCTATCCAGGACCAAGTTGTTGCTACTCGAAGCTATCGGAAATGTATCATAAAAGATCCAACAACAGAGAGTGAGAAGTGTCGCCACTGTGGCAAATGTAGTGAGACCATTCAACACGTTATATCAGGTTGTTCCCACCTTGCCAACACTGACTACAAACATCGACTCGATCAAGTTGCCAACATTATCCACCAGAAACTGGCCTTAAAGTACAAACTTCTTCAAAGCTCCGTCCCCTATTGGAAATACACACCATCTGCAGTACTCGAAAATGCCACACACAAGCTCTATTGGGACAGAGGAGTTGTGACAGATGTCGCAGTCAGTAACAACCGGCCAGATATCATTGTCATCAATTAAGTACACAAAGAGGCATTACTGATAGATATCGCATGTCCCAACACTCAAAACATCCAAACAACAGCTGCTACTAAAATATCTAAGTACACAGACAGAGCTGGCAATTGAGATAAAGCAGATGTGGAAACTTGATTCGGTGACTACCATCCCAATAATTATATCGTGTACTGGTGTTATACCGAAAACTCTCCACAGTAGTCTATCAATATTGAATCTGCACCCGCATATATATATTGAACTTTAGAAGGCAGTTCTGTTAAACACATGCCATATTGCTAGGAAGTTCCTTGGTGACAATGCCCTGGCCGAATACTCAGCAAAGCTCGATGATCCAGATGGGAATTTAGCTCATCCTACAAATGAAGGAGACTCGTGAAGACTGCGGGCACGACATGGATCCATGTGAAGTCTCTGAACAGTGTAATCGTAATTATCTCAGTACAGATGGTTCCCTGCCAAGGCCGAACCAGGCTGTAACAGAAAATGTAGCCGGTATTTGCTGTGATAATGTTGTCAAACAATAAACTATAATAATAATAATAATACAATGCTGTGGTAAAACCGGTGATCTTATATGGTGTGGAGACGGCAAATTTGATGAACCTAGAAAAGCTTCTGAAGATTGAAAGGAGGATATTGCGGAGGATTTACGGCCCAAAAGTGGTACAGGGAACCTACAGATTAAGATCAAACAAGGAGATATATGAAAAAGTGGAAGACCTGGAAATAACAACTAGGAAAAGACGTTTACGTTTCTATGGACATATGGTTAGAATGGATCCCACAAGATTAAATAAACAAATTTTTAATAAAATTTATAATCTGAAGAGCCAAGAGGGTTACACCAAGCAGATGAAGGAAGAACTCCGGCGGCTAGATATTACAGATGACGACTGTCGAGACAGAACACAATTCAGGGAAAGTCTTTCCAACATAAAGGTTCTTGTGGGAGAAAAGTGAGAACGCAGGGGAGGAAGGTGGACAGCAGAGAGAAAGGCGCAACACTCTGAATGAATGAAGGAAGTGTGGAGGAAGAGAAAGGAAGAAAGAACTATGAGAAGGAAATGAAATGATATTTGCGTGGTCCTTAGTTTTGGCCGGTTCGCACAATGTAAGGTATTTAATAATAATAATAATAATAATAATAATAATAATAATAATAATAATAATAATAATAGTCTAAATCTCTTGCAATCCATTCCGTTGTTCAAGATCATATTAACCACACCACACCAACCTTCCCCACTCAGGAAGGAAGTGAAACCCAAGGCTAAACCTACGAGCTGGCACTAACTTATACCGATATTATGTAACATCTTCTGGAGCTTCCCTGTGAGTAAGAGCTGTGTATGAATTAAGGAACGTAGTTAAGAATGTGACAAGGGCACAGCAGTTTCCGGTTTCTGGCACTGTTAATTATCAGAGGTTTACAAATCTTGTCATTAGCTCATTGTAGATCCCCGTCGGCGCGAACATTTGTCTTGGGGAGACTCCCCACCCCCCTCTCCTAGGCTGGTAGACCCGCCTGGAGGCCGCCATCTTCCCTGCCATCCTGTCACTGATTCTGACTCACAACAAGCTCTGGATTCTATTGAGTTCCTTTATTGGATTTTCAAGAATAACATGAAAGGGTTCACACTAAGAAAACTATGCTTCAAGAATGTGCAAGGAAAACTCATCATGACAACATGGACGATTGTGAATAGGCTATTTCTCGGTACAGTTCTTTCAAATCTTTTGAACTGCAAATAAAAAGGAAGGAAGCTTTTAGCTTTACGTAACCGTTAATCATGCGATCATGAGCCACGGGACCTCCTTTTTACGTGGAATCCGAACCACAGTAACCTACATGGCATTTTACTTCGAAAATCTCACATGCATTGACCGGGATTCGAACCCGCTCCACTTTGGTGAGAGGCCAACAGCTTGCCCGCTGCGCCACCACGCCCCCTTTTGAACTGCCTTCCCCCTAATAATAATAATATCGTAAGGCCTCGGCTGCCGGGTGCAAGCTTTGTTATTTGACGCCCAGAGGGCATCTTGCATGTCGGATTTTGTTGTTCCTTGGAGCGCTATGAAAGTCAAGGAGGTTGGATATCTAAGTTCCTTGACACTAGCGCTTTCTAGTACAGAAAGTAGTAACTTTTTTGTTGACGGAAAATTCCGAGATTAATTTTGCCATTATGAATACGGCCTACTGAATTCAAATGGGTTCTTTTCTTTCTTTAACATGCCAACAACGTGTGACATGCGTGTCGTGATTTTTGTCGCCTTTCGAAAATCACTTATCATGGCCAGGAGCGAACCCGCAAGCTTGGGGATAGTTGACTGACACGATAACCACTCACCCCCTGAGGAAGTTCTAGGCTATGTGTTGATTAGACAGATCTATTTAAAAAGGGGAAAAAACAAATTTTCTGATTCATTTAGGGGTTTGCGAGATCGTGGTTATTTGTAAATTGCGTGGATAGGATTGGGAAGGAGGCAGCCGTGGCTTTAAGTTAGGGGCCATCACAGCATTTTCCTGGAGTAGAAGTGGGGGGGGGGGGACCATGGATAACCACTTTCAATATGACTGTGGTGGGAATCAAATCCTCCACCTCTCGGTTTTGCATCACGAGGCTGAGTGTAACTTACCCCGTTCCAGCCCTCATACCAGAATAAAAAATTCGTTGGCACAGCCGGGAATCGAACCCAGACCCAGACGCTAGCTGCTACACCATGAGGTGGTCAATGATTTGTTTCAGTAGGCCGGCTTGTATAACAGGACACAACACATCTTCGGCAGCGATGATGAAATAAACAACTCATGTCCTAGAAGCCGCAGTTGCTAAGAAGCATAAACCTTGTAGGCTATAATTTTTAGCCTATTTTCAATTTTGAAAAAAAAAAAAAAAAAAAAAAGGCTTATGAGATCACCTTTTGTCCGTGTGTGTGTGTGCGTGTGTTTGTGTGTGAGGTGTGTGTATGTGTCTAATAACTTCTAAACGGCTGGAGCGATTTCAATGAAACTCGGTAAGTTCATAGCACTATTCCGGAAGACCCCGACCGTGCCCTTCAAATTTTGTTACGTCTCACCAATCCAACATGGCGGATGTGCGAAATATTTCACCAGCATTCAATATCTCCGAAACTATTCCCGATATCAACCTGGATTTTTTTACGGTGATAAAGGGAACTACTAGAAGTTCTCCTATGTGACCTTTGAAAAACAGGTAACTCCAAAACCAACATGGCGGCCATGCGAATTTGCGACTTTAAATAGACGTTTCTCGCGATTTAACCAACCAAACACAATAAAACCTGGTACAGCATATGTTTATACACATTGTAATGCACCGACATCTAACTTGGTTCAATTGTTTACATAACCACAAGATGGCGGATGTGCGAAATATTTCACCGGCATTCTATATCTCTGAAACTATTAGCGGTATCACCCTGAAATTTTGTACGGAGATAAAGGACACTGCTGGAAGTTCATCGATAAGACTTTCAAAAACTGGTTAACTACAAAATGAACATGTCGGCCAAGCGAATTTGAAATATTAACAAGTAGTTCCGTGAAGAACTATACAGCCTATTTTCATATATCCTACTTATGTTAATTGCCACTATCAAAATACACAATTTCAGTTTGATTGCTGTAATAGATTCGTAGATATTGAGAACCGACTAAATATTTCGGATGGTCGCCATGTTGGATTTTATATATGTAGGTCCTAGAGTTATGTACTGTTACATGCAGATTATTGTGAACGTGTAGTATTCAAACTTCAATCGCATAGTTAGGACACAAGAAAAAACAAGGAGATTTAAAAATTTTTCACAGCTGCCATCTTGAGGTTATGGAAACAATTGAAATAAATCAGATGCCAGTGGATTAAACATTCGTATAAGGATTTACTGTACCAAGTTTCACTGCACGCGGATGGTTAAATTGCGAGAAACGTCCATGTGAATATTTATAATTCGTGTCACCGCCATGTTGGATTTGTGATCACCAGGTTATTTAAAGTCATATAGGTGAACTTAAGTTCATAGGCCCTATGAACATTAAAAAAATGCAGTTTGATTGCTAAAATAGATTCGTAGATATTCAGTATCGTCTATATATTTCGGATGGTCGCCATGTTGGATTGTTAAATGTATAGGCCATAGAGTCATGTACCATTAAAGGAAAATTATTGCGTAGGTTCATTATTCAAACTTTCACTTCGATCGCATGACTACATCACAATAAATAAAATCTTAATTTTAAAATTCGCACTGCCGCCATCTTGAGGTTATGTAAACAATTGAACTAAATTAGATACCAGTGGATTACAATGTGTATAAATATTTTTGTGCCAGGTTTCAGTGCGCTTGGAACATTAAATCGCGAGAAAGGTCTATTTAAAATTTTCAAATTCGCTTGGCCGCCATGTTCGTTTTGTAGTTATACGGTTTTTGAAAGTCTTATAGATGGACTTCCAGTAGTGCCCTTTATCTCCGTACAAAATTTCAGGGTTTTATCGCTAATAGTTTCAGAGATATAGAATGCCGGTGAAATATTTCGCACATCCGCCATCTTGTGATTATGTAAACAATTGAACGAAGTTAGATGTCGGTGCATTACAATGTATATAAACATATACTGTACCAAGTTTCATTGCGTTTGGTTGGTCAAATCGCGAGAAACGTCTATTTAAAAGTCGCAAATTTGCTTGGCCGCCATGTTGGTTTTGTAGTTACCAGGTTTTCAAAAGTCACATAAGTGAACTTATAGTAGTACCCTCTATCACCATAGAATATGTCAGGGTAATATCGGTAATAGTTTCGGAGATATTGAATGCTGGTGAAATATTTCGCACAGCCGCCATGTTGGATTGGTGAGTCGTAACAAAATTTGAAGGTCACGGTCGAGGTCGCCGGGAATAGTGCTATGAACATTCCGAGTTTCATTGAAATCGCTCCAGCCGTTTAGATTTTATTAGGGGGACACACACACACGAATCACACACACACACACGCACACACACACGGACAAAAGGTGATCTCATAAGCCTATTTTTTCAAAATTGAAAATAGGCTAAAAGGACCTTTCTCGCGATTTAATGTTCCAAACGCAATGAAATCTGGTACAGGAAATGTTTATACACATTGTAATGCACTGGTATCTAATTTAGTTCAATTGTTTACATAACCGCAAGTTGGCGGCTTTGCGAGTTTTAAAATTAAGATTTTATTTCTTGTGTCGTAATCATGCGATCGAAGTGAAAGTTGAATAATTAATCTACGCAATATTTTTCCTTTAATGGTACATAACTCTATGGCCTTTACATTTAACAATCCAACAGGGCGACCATCCGAAATATTTAGACAGCTCTGAATATCTACGAATCTATTATAGCAATCAAACTGATTTTTTTATGTTCATGGGGGCTATGGACTTAAGTTCACCTATAGGACTTTAAATAACCTGGTGATCACAAATCCAACATGGCGGTGACGCGAAGTATAAATATTCACATGGACGTTTCTCGCAATTTAACCATCCGAGGGCAGTGAAACTTGGTACAGTAAATCCTTATACGAATGTTAATCCACTGGCATCTAATTTATTTCAATTGTTTCCATAACCACAAGATGGCAGCTGTGCGAAATTTTAAAATCTCCTCGTTACTTCTTGTGTCCTAATCATGCGATTGAAATTTGAATGCTACACGTACACAATAATCTTCATGTAACAGTAAATAACTCTAGAACCTACATATATAAAATCCAACATGGCGACCATCCGAAATATTTAGTCGGTTCTCAATATCTACGAATCAATTACAGCAATCAAACTGAAATTTTGTATGTTGATAGAGGCAATTAACATAAGTAGGATAAATGAAAATAGGCTGTATAGTTCTTCACGGAACTACTTGTTTGTTGTTGTTGTTGTTGTTCTTGGCCTCCCCTTCGTCACGGGCGTGGTGGCGCAGCGGTCAAGCTGTTGGCCTCTCACCAAAGTGGACCGTGTTCGAATTCCGGGCAATGCATGTGCGATTTTGGAAGTGAAATGCCATGTCCTGTGGTTCGGATTCCATGTAAAAAGAGATCCCGTGGCTCATGATCACATTATTAACGGTCACGTAAAACTAGAAGCTTCCTTTCATTTTTAGGCTATTTTCGTTTATGACAAAAATAGGCTTATGTGATCTCCTCTTGTGCGTGTGTGTGTGTAGGCTTATGTGTATGTGTGCTTGTCCCTAATAAAATCTCAAGGGATTTCAATGAAACTCGGTAAGTGCATACTACTACCTTGTCAGACCTCAACCGTGTCTTTCAAATTTTAATAGGTTTCACCAATCCAACTTGGCAGCCGAGCGAAATATTTCACTGGCATTCTATATTTCCACAACAGTAACAGATATCACCCTGACATCTTGTACGCTGATAAAGGGTACTATTAGAAGTTCATCTATGTGACTTTCATAAAGAAAACGAACGTGGTGGCCAAGTTAATTTGAAACATTTAAATAGACTTTTCTCGTGATTTAACCATCCCAGCGCAGTGAAACATGGCATAGCAAATGTTTATACACATTGTAATATGCTACACTCATATTTAATTTAGTTCAATTGTTTACATAACCTCAAGATTGTGGCTGTGCCAAATTTTAAATTTAAGTTTTTCTCTTTTGTTCTAACCATGTAATCAAAGTGAAAGTTTGAATAATGAACGTACGCATCTAATGGTACATAACTCTATGGCCTACATCTATAACAATCCAACATGGCGAACATCCGAAATATTTAGACGGGCTTTCCCCGCTCGAGGCACAGTGTTGTCAACTCTCCGCTGTAGCCAATGTGAGCAAGCAGTGAGACTGGACAGAACTGCGTGCAACTGCGCTACACTGGAAACCTGACAAGCAAACCGACAGCCAAAACTGGACTTTGGACTCCAAGTGGAGTGATTATGGTAAAGAACCATCAGCTAGTAGTCAGCAGCAAACAATGGCCATGGTCAGTGCGTGCTACTGCCTAACGTTAACCAAGAAAGTGAGAGAACTGCTCTTGTATTGTATCCTCCAGGGGCTCTCAACTTGTGGGACGTTGGTTGGCGACCACGGGACCTCTGCTGAGTCCGGCATTGCTTCCACTTACTTATGCCGGGCTCCGATCAGTTATCTATCATGTCGGCCTCCCTTGGTCAACATTAGTTCTCTTCCGACGCCGATGGTATTCGGGTATCCGAGACCTAGGGAGTCTTTCACTTTCCCCCCTTAATTAGCCCTTGACCCATCTCTCCTATTACCCGATTCTTCGAGTAGTTCCACCACTTAAAACAACACTAGCCTAAATAACTATTATTACGTTTCACATTCCTTGCGGTTTGCAGAAAACTGACTATGCGGCTTCGGTGGGGTACTTGATAGCATGCTGAGCTTATATGTCCAAGATTGCGGGTTCAAACCTGGCCGAAGTCGTCGGATATTTTAAGAGCGTTAAAAAACCCTCAGTAGGATGCCTTCCTTCGGAGGGGAGGTAAAGCCGTCGGTCCCATGGCATGAAAAAGAACCTTCCACTGACTACACAAGTGCCAAGCTAAAATGTGTAGGTTAGTTAGATAACGCTATATTAGTTCCAACGTTTGCCGCCACGTGCTGGCTGCGATGACATCTAGTAGCCACGTCCACAGTGGTGTCGTGACGGTAGCATTTGGTAGCAAAATTAGGAACTACTTGAAAGGATTGATCGTCTGCAGTCCTTCTACCGGAGTCACAGATAACACACACTGCAGCCATCACAATTAACACCGGTTACCAGACAAATTCTACACATAGCCAAAGTACACGGGGCTACATGACCACGTTGTCACTGCCCCTAAACTAAGGAACCAAGAAAACTGACTGAAATAGTTTTAAAATTAACCAACTAATATATTCTCGAGTGCTCCATTTTTCGTCCAAGTCAATGTATTTACAAGCACTTTGTTCCAGTGTAACACTGGCCTCATCATTTCGTAGGGTAACCCTCAACAAGATGCTGGTCAGCCGTATTTGTCTGGTGATGATAAGGGGCAAAGGTCCCCCAATAATACCCCATATTTGCCTGGTGTCTGCGTGGGAAATAACACCAAATAAAGCCCCATATGCCCTGGTGTCAGTGTGGGAAATATCCCCAAATAATGTCCCATATTTGCCTGGGGTCAGCGTGAGAAATATCTCCAACTAAAGCCCCATATCTGCCTGGTGTCGGTGTGGGAAATATCTCCAAATAAAGCCCCATATCTGCCTAGTGTCAGTGTGGGAAATATCCCCAAATAATGTCCCATATTTGCCTGGTGTCAGTGTGAGAAATATCGCCAAATAAAGCCCCGTATCTGCCTGGTGTCAGTGTGGGAAATATCCCCAAATAATGTCCCATATTTGCCTGGTGTCAGCGTGAGAAATATTCCCAAATAATGACCCATATTTGCATTGTATCAGTGTGGAAAATATCCCTAAATAATGCCCCATATTTGCCTGGTGTCAGTGTGGGAATAATTATCAAATAATGCCCCATATTTGCCTGGTGTCAGTATGGGAAATATCCACAAATAATGCCCCATATTTGCCTGGTGTCAATGTGGGAATAATTATTAAATAATACCCCATATTTTCCTGGTGTCAGTATGGAAAATATCCTCAAATAATGCCCCATATGCCCTTGGTGGCAGTGTGGAGAAATTCCGCAAATAAAACCCCATATTTGCCTGGTGTCAATGTGGGAATAATCCCCAAATAATGGACCCATATTTGCCAGGTGTCAGTGTGAGAAAAATCCCCCAAGAAATCCACATTCAGGATTGCCGCTGCCATTGCCTGGATTCTAACCTCTGATCTGTAACTGGTGCTACCGCTCCTACAAACCATCGGTTATTCGGCAAAGGGGGTGAGATTTTATTTAGAACAAAAATTAAAATATTGCGTAAGATAAATATAAATGAACAACACCGTAAATCCTAACAGTGGCTGTCCTGGTTATCAGAGTTCTATATCGCGACCCATCGCTCCTTGTTACTCGGTTATGTCGTCATGTGCAGATTCCAAGAAAGCCGAGTGCCGCCTATTAGCTTATCTGCCGCATGCGAATGTGTTTCATGTTGCTGGCTGTGGAGATAATGAATAGCGTGTGTTGAGACTGGCGCAATGTTTGTCTTGGAGTCCGTGTCATTTGTCTTGTTAAATCTGCCGTGTGACAATGTGATGGCTCAGGACAGCTGCGGTAGGGCGCGCCCGAGTCTTACAGTCGGCTCTTCCTCCTGTCAATCTGAAAATCACACCAAACCAGGGCTGTCACAGTCTAAAAGTCCCCAAACACACCGACATCCAGCTCTATGAAGACTAAACCAGGGCTGTCACAGCCTAAAGGATCCTACACACTGATATCCAGCCCTATGAAGCCCAAACAAGGGCTGTCACATCCTAAGAGAACCTACACACTGACATCCAGCGCTATGAATACCAAATAAGGGCTGTCACAGCCTAAAGAACCCTACACACTGACATCCAGCCCTATGAAGACCAAACTAAGAATGACACAGACTAAATGTCCCTACACACTGACATCGAGCCCTGTGAAGACCAAACCAGGAATGTCACAGCCTAAAGGTCTCTACACACTGACATCCAGCCCTATGAAGACCAAACTAGGAATGTCACAGTCTAAAGGTCCCTACACACTGACATCCAGCCCTATGAAGACCAAACAAGGAATGTCACAGCCTAATGGTCCCTACACACTGACATCCAGCCCTATGAAGACCAAACCAGGAATGTCACAGCCTAAAGGTCCCTACACACTGACATCCAGCCCTATGAAGACCAAACCAGGATTGTCACAGCCTAAAGGACCCTACACACTGACATCCAGCCCTATGAAGACCAAACTAGGAATGTCACAGCCTAAAGGTCCCTACACACTGACATCCAGCCCTATGAAGACCAAACCAGGAATGTCACAGCCTAAAGGTCCCTACACACTGACATCCAGCCCTATGAAGACCAAACTAGGAATGTCACAGCCTAATGGTCCCTACACACTCACATCCAGCCCTATGAAGACCAAACCAGGAATGTCACAGCCTAAAGGACCCTACACACTGACATCCAGCCCTATGAAGACCAAACCAGGGCTGCCACAGCCTAAAGGTCCCTACACACTGACATCCAGCCATATGAATACCAAACTAGGAATGTCACAGCCTAAAGGAACCTAAACACTGACATCCAGCCCTATGAATACCAAACCAGGGCTGTCCAGCCTAAGGGACCTGCACACTGACATCAAGCCCAATGAATACCAAACTAGGAATGGCACAGCCTAAAGGACCATACACACCGACATCCAGCCCTATGAAGACCAAATTAGGAACGTCACAGCCTAAAGGTCCCTACACATTGATATCCAGCCCTATGAATACCAAACAAGGGCTGTTACAGCCTAAAGGTCCCTACACACTGACATCCAGCCCTATGAATACCAAACAAGGGCTGTTACAGCCTAAAGGACCCTACACACTGACATCCAGCGCTATGAATACCAAACCAGGGCTGTCCAGCCTAAGGAAACCTGTACACTGACATCCAGCTCTATGAAGACCAAACCAGGGCTGTCACAGCCTAAGGGGACCTGCACACTGACATCCAGCCCTATGAATACCAAACCTGGACTGCCACAGTGTGATGGTCCCTCAGCCAGCGTATGGATTGGAAGTTAGAGTTAGGCCTGTACATCACATTCTGAAATGGTAGCCTACTTATGTAAGTTCGTAAGTTTTTTCGTACAGCTGGGGCAATTGTTATAAACACTGCACGCCCCTGAATTTAAGAAACTCAGCAATTCTTCTAGGTTTGTGCCGTGTGTTGAGTGGGGTTTCGCCTAGGACACCAAGCAGGCTCATCAGCGGGCTCTTGGTGTCCCCGCCTGGACCCCCACTGGAGTAGCATACTTCGCGCAACTTCCCTTTATATAAAGTGCAACTGTACCTCTTTACTGCGAGAACTAAAAGCTCAAGCAGCCTTAACCTCCCTATGAAGGCTTCCAAAAAGATGGTATATTGGTTTTCACTGCCAGTGAATTGAAACTCAGCAAATCTTCTATGTTGGTGCCGTGTCTTGTGAGGGGTTTCGCCTAGAACACCAAGAGCCCGCTGATGAGCCAGCTTGGTGTCCTTGGTCCCACACAAGACATGGCACAAACCTAGAAGAATTGCTGAGTTTTAATTCACTGGCCGAGAAAGCCAATATACCATATCTCTCTTGGTTTAGAATCTAGATATATCAGTCATGGGTGCCTTCGAAACTGCACTGTTGGTTGCTAGCTGATCAATAGTCTAGTTCTCTGAGTATAATCGAACTTGCTTTTCTGAAGCTGAGCTCATTTGGGATTGTCTCCTCGAGAGATTCCTGGTATCCCTAACGACTCAGGTATATTTAGAATGAAGGCAGGCCTGTTCGGGTAATCTGAAGGCCGCATTGTGTATCGTGAGGATTATTAATGAGATGATACCCAATGAATATTTTAAATGGCGGGCACTTCCGGTGACAATTAGAGCAGTGATCAAAGAGAAACACCGGCATCGAGTGTAATAATATCCGGTAATAATCATATGCACTAGTCGACTCAATTTAACAATCCTTGCAAAAACAGGTTTCTCAGATAAACACTCACCAATTTTAGATTTTCATACATCAATATTAAAATTACTATGACACGAACTCGATGATGATGATGATGATAATTGTTGTTTTAAGGGGCCTAACATCTAGGTTATCGGCCGCTGATGGTTTGGGTGATCGTGAAGATGAAAAAGAAATGCAAACTTAAAACTAAAACTAACTACTAGCCTACATA
This sequence comes from Meconema thalassinum, assembly GCA_946902985.2. Classification (NCBI taxonomy): domain Eukaryota; kingdom Metazoa; phylum Arthropoda; class Insecta; order Orthoptera; family Tettigoniidae; genus Meconema; species Meconema thalassinum. The sequence goes on from OX336393.1 coordinate 420,236,460, forward strand.
CTAGAAGAAGAAATGGAAAACTAAGGAGAATACGGCAAATAAAGGACAGGAGGAAAAGAAATGCCCTCAACCCTCGAAGAATGCGGATTGAGGGACTTGGAAGGAAGGAGAGCCATGAAAGGCAGATGGGAAAGGGAAAGAGGAGAGGGTCATCCCCAAAGGTAAGGGACAAAAGGGGAAAACGAACCCAGCTCAGGAATCCCTCGGGGTCGCCAACTCCCGAACTCACCAGCCGTGAGCCCCTGAGGGTGTAGCATTACCTAGGGTGCACCAAAAGTGGTGGGGCTACATACACCCTGCCTCCTTGAGGGCCTTGAGCAGAAGGCAGGAGAGAACATTGAAAGAAAAAGAAAGCTGACCCCTCGCAGAAGGAGGGTATCAGAAAAGATGAGACAAGGGCCAATTAGCCTAAGGCGGGAAAGGAAGAGACTCCCTAGGCCTCAGATGCCCTAATACCGTCGGGGTCTGAAGTGAACAAGAGTTGACCAAGTGAGGTCGACAGGAAAGAAGACGGAGCGGAGCCCGGCCAAAGTAAGTGGAAGCAATGCCGGAGTCAGCTGGGGCCCCGTGGTCGCCAACCCACATCCCACTAGATGTGAGCCCCTGGGGGACTCGAACTCGAGAATTACCGATAACTTCCCCCGGTCATGTTACTAAGCAAAATTGGTTTCTGAAGAACAACATCCCTCTCGGCACGCCGGAAGGCGGAGGTAGATTTCACCGGTAAAGAAGAAGAATATTTCAAATTCACTAAATTTGCCAATTGTTGTATTCAAACAATGCTTAGTGGCTTTGGTGGCGTAGTTGGTAGCATGCTGAGCTTCTATGCCCAAGATCGCGGGTTCAAACCCGGCCGAAGTCGTCGGATTTTTTAAGAGCGTTAAAAATCCCTCAGTGTGCCTTCCTTCGAAGGGGAAGTAAAGTCGGCGGTCCCATGTCATTGATTTATGGCATGGAAAAGAACCTTCCACTAATTACTCTTGTGAAGCTAAAATTTGTAAGTTAATTTGATAAAGCTATATTTGTTCCGACGTTCGCCACCAGGTGCTGACTGAGATGGCATTTAGCAGCCACGTCCGCAGCTAGGTGTCGTAGACGGCAGCATTTGACAGCAAAAGTAGGAACTACTTGAAAAAATTAATCGTCCGCAGTCCTCCTATCTGAATCACAGATAACACACACTAATACAGCTAACACAATTAACACAGGTTATCAGACAGATTCTACACACACCCAAAGTACATGGGGCTACATGACCACGTTGTCGCAGCCCCTAAACTGAGGAACCAACCAACCAACAGTGCTTGCAGAAAGTTCAGGGACAGGTCTAAATTTCGTTTCATGCTCATTTGTCCCTAAAGTAACAGCATTTCACTCATTGTTTTGCATGATGGTGATCGTGTGGCCTCCTGAGAGGCCTAGTGCAGGTCTTTCTAGTTGACGCCCGTGGGCGACCTGCGCGTCGTAGTGAAGATGACGGGACGATGAAGACGGCACATATATTCCCAATCCCCAAGCCACGGGAATTAACCTCAGGAGGATAAAATCCCTGCTGGCTCGGCCGGGAATCGAACCCGGGGCACTTTGCGCCAAAGCCTGGCGCGCTAACCATTTAGCCACAGAGCCGGACATTGTTTTGCATGATGTTATTAGACATCTATATGAGGCGTTTTAATTTTAAATTTCGCTACTCTAGCTCTAATACGTTTGGAGATGGAATGTTTTACCGTCTTTAAACAGGGCTAAAAATAGCCCTGTTTTTCCTATTAAAATGTTTATTTTCTAAAAAACTGCTAGTCCTACAGTTATGAAATTTTTGCTGCAGTTTTACTACAACATTTCAATCATAATAAAAATAACAAGAAGTTCCGTGACGAACTAAAGAGCCTACTTTTCTTAAAATTTAAGATTCATGCCAATGATTAATCTATATGGATCTATCTAGAATAATGACGAAATTAAGTTGGTAATATCGAAATTTCTGATTAGTTCGAAATACTGTATACCTGGCATAATGTAGCCTAATAGAGAACTACAGTTGGCAGCCCTGGTTCCTTAGTTCCATCTCTTAAGGTACAGAATACAAAATTTGGTTGAAGTCCAATGGATAGCATGGACGTTTTATGCAGTTAAACATTGAATCTAACAGCGCGCGTAAAATCATGTTGGCAACAATGACATGCATGTATTGGTCAGAAATAATCTGAAATAATACGATCTGTTGTTGTGCCAATTTTGAATGAAATCCATTAGTTAGTATAGAAGTTACATGCATTTAAACATTGGACCTATCAGCAGGCTTATAATCATTTTGGCAACACTGCCATGTAAGGCCTCCTGGAAATTAAACTGGAATATTATTATCTATACGTGTGCCAATTTTGAAATAGCTCCCATTCATACCTTCCAAGATATCCAACATGGAGCTCAAATTTCAATAGCGATTTTTCAGCAGTTGGCAGCACTTATATCATTTTCAAATATGGCCATGAGATATTCAGGTATAGATCTTTACTCCTACCAAATTTTGTTTCGATTGCTGCAGCCGTCTAGGAGTTGATGGGACACACACACACACATACATACACACACAGCCAGACAGACAGACAGACAGACAGACAGAAGGACAGACAGACAGACAGACAGACAGACAGACAGACAGACAGACACACATTTGCCCTATCTCATAAATCTACTTTTTCCTCATTTTTGCAAAATGTGAAAAGTAGGCTAAAAATACTACTCATTTGATCGCCTCTCAAACAAACGTTCTTCCCCGGTAATTTTGGGGCCAAATTGGTCAATTTCGTTCCACAATAACTTCTGACTGGCACCACTTTAAGATATTCTGACAAGGAATGACAAGCTCCTAACCATTACTACAGAAGCGCAATACATACGTTGAGCTATTAATACCGAAGACCGTTCTAAGATCGGGTATATCTGCTAGTCTTCTTATAATTCCGGAAACATTTTGCTCATCCCTTGGCTTCAAGGTGGGTCATGTCTCAAAATTTATTTCACTCAGTACTTAAACCGACCATGCTATATGGGACTGAAAGCTGGGCGGATTCAGAATATCTCACAAGCTGGTATCAGAGAAACACGAATGATTGCTGGGACAAATAGATGGGAACAATGGCAGGAAGGTAACCGTAGAGAAGAGAAAAAGCCCAACTTAGAAATGAACACGTTAGATGAAGCTGCTCGTATGAGCCGACTCGGATGGTGGGGTCATGTGATAAGAATGGGGGAGGAGAGATTACCTATGAGGTTAATGAACTCGGCTTAGATTCAGTAAGCTTTCAAGGCGAGGGGTGGAGAATCAGAGGGAGCAGCTATCATGAAGGCGACTCGTTGATATTTGAGCTCTATGTTGGATATCTCAGAAGTTATGCACGCCAACTGTTCGAACATTGGCACACAGATAATAACAATACAGATTAATATTCAAGAGCCCATACATGACTCTAAGCCTGCTGATAGGTCCAATTTTTAAAAGCATGTAACTTGTATACTATCAATTGAATTTCTACCAAATATTGTATATGATATGACTACGTATTTATAAGAGCCACCAGGGCTGCCAACTGTTAATAAATAGTCTCTCTAGGTTTAAAAAAATCCTAATACCAATATATCAGAATGTACGCAAGCCAATAGCACTAAACTTTGCATAGCCTATGTATAGTACCTGACATTCTAGATTAATTTGGAGTAACTAATAAACGTCAGTGCTGCCAGCATGATTCTAAGTTTGCTGATAGGTCCAATTTTTAAATGCATGTAACTTCTGCACTAACAAATGGATTTCATTCAAAATTGGCTGTTAAATTGGAAATCAATGGATGGTTATATTAGTTAGTTATTGTTGATTTGAGGGGTACAACAGCGAGGTCATTTGCCCCTAATAATGCAGTATTATTACAAATGATTGGAACGATTTCATCAATTCACTGTGCCTATATTAGTCTATTTGACATAGGATCACAGTAAAACACTCAAAATATTTTGTTTTCTTTGCTCTTTGTTTTTGATTCCTGCCGCTAGAGTGGAGTAGTAGTGAATAGAAAAGTTTTGTTTTCTTTACCAGACAGGATGGCGTTCCACCCCACTTCCATTTCGATGTTTGTGAATCTTAAACACAAGTTTGGGAAACCGATGGACTGGTCGTGGTGGGGAAGATGTTCATAACTTCCTGGTATAGCCTCCACGCTCCCCTGACCTAACCCCATGTGATTTCATGTGTCGTGTTATAGGAAAGATTCAATGTTTATGTTCACCAGCAGACCTACCAGAACTGCGAAATCGCATCAACAATGCCGTTCAATTGATTAATAAGATGATAAATCGAGAGTGGGAAGAACCAGACTAATGATTTTATGTCTGCAGAATTAGAAGGGGAGCACACGGATCACTTATGAAATGTAAAAATGTGTCAAAAAACTTTTGAGTTTTTACATATTACTGTAAAGTTTAGTGATGTTATGTCAAATTATATGGCTTACTTGACTTATTTCCTGTAACTCCTAAGTGGAGCATAGGGCATCAACGAATTTCCGCCATCGGACTCGGTTCTGCACCATGGTCTTGATCTCCGTCCAGGTCTTCCCACCATTCTCAATGCCCTCCACCTCCAAGCTCCTCCTCCAGGGGTTCCTCGGCTTGCCTCTTCTTCTAGAGTAGTGCCTTGTGGGTTTCATTCCAGTGTCTGGCGGTGTTATTTTTATCACGTCTTAGCGTGTGCCAATCCATCTCCACTTCCTGCGACGCATCTCAATGTCAATAGGTGTTTGCTTAGTTCTTCATTGGAAATGATCTGTGGCCACCATATTCTCAGGATATTCCTCAGACTCTTGTTCACAAAAGCCTGAAGACCGACTTGACATTCACATTGCCACGTGTTACCCCTAGTAGCAAGCTTGTTAATTGGATTAGGTTACAGTGGGTAAAAGCACAACACAATTGGTCCTTAAAAAAATATAGCTTTATTCCAGGTCTAGAAAGCTACACCACACGATAAACACTTAGAAACCAATTATCAGTCTCAGTCAAGTTCCTCCCGTAATGAGTACACTCACCCCTTTCAATCACTCACAGAAGTTAATCCCTCGCTAATGAGGTAGACCCGTGTACAGGCAAGAAATAACTGTACTCTTCCTCTTGTAAACAAGCCACAGTCTGACACTCACTTGTTCTTGAATATACACTGTCTCGCCGTCCACTATTTGGAAACAGTCCACTGCGTTTCGCAATTCACCACACTAACTTCTGTCGCACACTCAAACACACACTCCTCAAAACACACAGTCCGTCCCTCGCTGGCCAGGACGCTATTATATAGCGGGGCTATTGACTCAATAGATGTTTCTAGAGTGGACCAGGGTTCACACCTTCTCGAGATTTCCGATACTGGGTGGGCCACGAACCGTCGAGACGGGGGTCTAGTTCTTGCAGCCCCGTTGCGTAAGGCGCTGGTAACACTCAGTCAGGGATAGCCTGGGGGAGGGGGGGGGGGCTGAGTCACGCGCGGGCGAAGAAATTGTCTGGCATTCGTAACAATATTAAAGATGCGAAGTTTAGTGTTGATGTGAAGCTCTCGAGATCTCCAGATCGGTCTTAGCATTACAAATGCACCTTTGGCCTTATTAATCCTATTCTTAATATCTTCTATTGTTCCTCCATCTGTGGTGACTATGCTTCCCAGGTAACAAAACTGTTTGACTCGTTCTACCTATTGGTTTTCTGAGAACAGTTGAGAATTGTTGCGGTCATTGTATCTCATCTCTTTAGTCTTCTTGGCATTAATCTTCAGTCCCACCTCTGCCGCTTTTACTCCCAAACCATTCAACTTGGTTCAAATTATATAGCCACAGTTAATTAATGAAGCCGCTCCAATTATTTGTAATAACCCTGTATTATTATAAGTATTGTTATTAAAAATAATAATAATAATAATAATAATAATAATAATAATAATAATAATAGTAAGTGCAAGGAGAAAGTTTCCAACCCTCAGGTCTGAATCGTGATGAAAACAAATTGAGAATCTTTAAATTGAAAAGTGCCTACTGAATCACATGGAACAGTCATTATAAGAAATCCATCTCCAATTAAGCAAAATTTCGACATTACAACACGGTAATCAAACCCAAGACACTATAACCTACGCCTTTGAAACACTGATCATTGGGGGCAGAACACTAAAGTAACATATGCATTTTTTAACAAGGATAAGATTGGGCCAGCTCTTTCCCAATCTTATCCTTAATTGTTAAATACATACAGTATGTTACTACACACTCGAAATGGTAATCTCATATTGCCAAAACATTAGTTTGCTTTCTACAATGATTGCATTATATACATGTTTTCTAGAAACACGTCTCTATGAAATAAGAATTTAATTTAGTCATGACTAAGATTGATAACATTTTTCCATTTTTATTTCTAAGTTTATTAAATTTCCCTTTTCTTATTTTACATTTTCACATTTTTCGTTTTCATACTCGAGGATTTATGATAGACCTACCTGAATTCGTAATTAAAAGTTAGGAAATACTTTAGCATGATTGTGTTAATAATCTCAATAACATAGGCTACAACAAACACAATTTAAAACACTCAGACAGTCAGATAAACATTTCCCATTTTTCATTTCTAAGTTTTTTAAACTTTTCCTTTTCTTATTTTACACTTTCACATTTTCCGTTTTCACATTTTATTTTTACAATTTTACCTACTTAAAAAATAAATCTCAAACACATTTGTAAGTTTTTATATTTCCCATTTTAACGTTTTAAAATAATTTCTTTCTGTTATTATTTATTTATTTATTTATTCGTTAATTCCCCATAAAGAGACCATTGCAACACAATCAATTTTCGTGTTCTATTCTTGCCCTTTCTTCATTCCCCCCAAAATCTCTCATATACTGTATACACTATGCTTCGTCTTTCTCTCTTTTGTCCACATATTTCCTGGTTGTCTCTCTTTGGGAGTTTGCTCAAACGTCTGTTGTCTAAGCTTTTCTCTGTATGTGCTCCTGTCTACCAGGTCTTCTGTAGAGATGTTTAGTTTCTTGAGGTTTTCCACGGTTTCCTTTACCCAATTGGTTTTTAGTGTATTATTCGTAACTATATTAAAACTTCTCTTGGTCAGTCTGTCTTCGGTCATCCTATGTATATGTCCCTAAAATTTTGCCCTTATTTTCATTATGTTGTTTGTAATCGTCTCTGTCGGTTTATACATTTCTATTGTCGGTCTCATTATCCATATTCCCTCTTTCTGAACTGGTCCGTAGATCGTTCACAGATTTTTTCTCTTTTGTAATTACTTTCAATTATTATTTATTTATTTAATCGATTGTTCCCCTTTAGGAGAGCGATTGAACTTGAATACATGATTTCATCTTCTGGCGTTTTCCCGCTTCTGTTCCCAAAACCTCTTCATCCTCTCAGAGTGCTCCTTCTTCCGCTCAGCTGTCCACTTTCTTCCAGGCTGTCGCGATGGTCTATGGTCAAACTTAACATTTTTGATTTTATTCCTGCACTCGGTGCGGTCCTCAAAATTTTCTATGTTGACCTGTTGTAGGTCCCTCTGAACCTCTGTCAGCCACTCCGTGCCACACTTACTCCGTGTTATAACGTTGAGCAATTTCTTCGGTGTTCTGAAAATTTCCATCCTGTAAATGTGTGTATAAAACTGTACTCGGCGTTTTCTGATTACTTCCGTTATCATGGGGATCTTTTGGTAGAGTTCGCTTTGAGGTCTCTTCATCCAAATACCGTTATTATTAACTGCCCCGTAAATCTTTCTGAGAATTTTCCTTTCCTGTTTTTATATATCCTTAATTTTTGAATGACCGTCGATCACCATTGTTTCGGCTGCGTAAGTTGCTTCCGGAAGAATCACCGTTGTATAGTGCCGTAATTTTGCGTCCAGCGAGATGCACTTCTTGTTGTAGTGAGCCCACGTTAGCTTGTAGGCCTTCTGTAGTTTGGTGATTCTTTGTTCATTGGCGATTCGGTTTAGTCCCGAGGACTGTATGATTTCACCAAGGTATTTAAAATGGGGGACTTGTGTTATTTTACCGTATTGTGTGATTAAAGAAGAGTTATTTTCTGGCCGTCTTTCCATATAGTGGATTTTTTCATAAGAAATTTGTAGTCCTGTTCTTTGAGCAATTTCATGTAATTTTTCCACTGCGTGTATGGCTTCATGTCTGGTGTTAGTGATAATGGCAATATCGTCCGCAAAAGCGAGGCACTTGACTGTAAGACGGTTCTCTTTTTTGATTCCAATTTGAATGCCTTTTACATGAGGTTCCCATTCCCTAATGATCTTTTCTAGAACAATATTAAAGAGCATTGGGGATAATCCGTCCCCCTGTCGAACTCCAGTTTTGATGAGAAAGGGCTCCGATATTTCAGCCATGAATTTCACTTTGGACATAGTTCCTGTAAGCGTCTGTTCAATGATTTTTCGGGTCTTTCTGTCTATCCCGAATTCTTTCATGATGATAAAAAGAGTTTTGCGGTCTACAGAGTCATAAGCTTTTCTGAAATCGACGAATGTTATTACTGTATTTCTACATTTTCTCATTTGTAATATTGTTTTTAAGCTCCACACCTGTTCAGCACATGATCGCCCTTTTCCGAATCCGGCTTGGTACTCACCAATTAGCGGATCCACCTGGGGTTCTAGCCTGTTTAAAAGTGCCTTGGAGAGGATTTTATAAGCAATAGGGAGCAGGGAGATTCCTCTGCAATTACTCATGTCTGTTTTATCACCCTTTTTGTGTAACGGATGAATTAGAGCACATTTCCAGTCTTCTGGTATTCGCTCCATCATCCATATGTCTGAAATAAGGTGATGAAGTTTCTGCGTAAGTGTAGGATCGTTCAGTTTCCAGAATTCAGCAATGATCCCATCTTCTCCTGGTGCTTTGTTATTTTTGAGCTTTTGGATAATCTCCTGAATTTCTTCTAGGTCAGGGGGTTGTGAGTCCGGGTGTGTGGAAACCGGAGGAGTGAAGGCAAATTTTTCTTGGGGTGGTTCGCAGTTAAGAAGGGAGTTGAAGTATTGGGCTAATATTTTACAGTTTTCTTTCGCGTTAGTTTCCAACGTGCCATCGGGTTTTTTGAAGCACATGCTGGGCGCCTGATATCCCTTTAAGTTTTCTCTAAACGTCTTGTAGAAGTTTCTAGTATTATGTTGGGTGAAATCCTGCTGGATTTCATGGAGTCTGTTGTCATATCCTCATATCCTCATTCTATTATTATTATTATTATTATTATTATAAATAACGTGACTTTACTCACAAATTAAAGATATACAAAAATGATAAAGAAACATCTTGAGAAAATGTTTGGCTCAGTTTGTACTGAGGGAATTTGGATGAAAAGGAAATCCCAGGAGCATTATCAGTATTCGGAGAACATCTCGGACAAATTCAGGAAAATACATTTGAAATTTCATGGGCATATTCTCAGAACGAGTGATCACAGGCTGACTAAAAGAATTCTAAACATTACTCTCTCAAAGAAAGCTAAAGGCAACGTGCTGCTTAAAGTTATAGACCTTCAGGAATAAGACATCTCAAGTGATGTGGTACCGGACAGATCTAAATTCATAGAACTAGTTGACAATCATCAATTTTCAGACCACGCAAACATTGCACCAACATAACCTGCACGGAGGAGCGCACAAAGAGCCATAGCGAGAAGATGAAGAGACTTTGGGAGAACAAGAAAGCAAGATCGGATAGATATTAATCACGCCAGGAGATGGCAGTTCAACACGCTGCGACGGGGTAACGGGGGTCTTGCAGTACGCATGCGCGGACCGCCTATTCCAAACCTAAATATATCGGCTGGCAGTCAGTTGCTGTTACTTCCTGCATGATAATTTATTATCGGGCTTCATCCGTGTGTATATTGTTACCTTCCTTCCTACTGTCGATATTCTTACAAGCCTTTGTGTTTACTTTAACAGAATGGCAGTATCAGCAAAGAAAGACACAACACCTAGGTCACATCATGCGAAACGAGAGGTACCAATTATTACAGCTAATTATTGAAGGAAGGATACAAGGAAAAAGATCCGTTGGGAGACGCAGAAATTCATGGTTGAAGGACATTAGAATATGGCACAGATATACATCAGAGGAAGCATTTCATACTGAAATGTCAAGGTCAGAGCTGGCTGGCTACGTGGATCGCCAACCTTCGTTTCGAGACGGCGTCTTAAGGGGAAGTATCAGGTGCAGTAATGGGAACAGTGACCAATTTAATGGTTTTGGAATGCGCGATACGCAGTGAGCAGTTCACACCCGACTGCCATCTCCTGGCGCGATATCAGTAGGTTCAATCGCGCTCCTTAGACGGGTAAAACAACGAAAAAAGAAGTATTAATTTAGAAATAGGAATGAACAAAATGATTACATCCACAGAAACCATTTTGCCGTAATTCTTGTGACGTCTAAGTCAGTTGATAGGTAGCCTATTTCTTAGTTTCACTTGCAGTTCCATAGAAATGTTCTTACGACGTCAGTAATACGAATATTGCCCTTAATGGCATATCAAATTGTCGAGTGGACGAGGGGGTGGCGTGAGAACCTGGCTGGGTGTTACGACGTGCGTGACGAACAAAAGGTCGACTTTTCATTATTTCTAAGACATTACGAGAATTAACTGATCCAAGATATGTGTCACGTAGCCTAGCATTCGTCCAAGAGGAAAGCATTTCTATAACTTACGCGTTAGTCGTTCATTGACATCAGCAAAATATGAGGCCTGTTTTCTTTCAAGTTCCGATGGACTGTATAAAAATAACAGATTGACATACCAAACTGATTTTACTACTAAATGTTTGCTTGTTTTATTCTTATGTCTCAACATAATCGCCAAAACTATTGAAAGATTTGTCGTATCGTTACACCAGCTTTCCAATGCCCCCGGCCAATAATTCTGCCGCCACTGAGGTGGATACGTCTGGAGAGTCTCCTGAAGTGTTTCCTTTTTGGAGAGGCATTGGCGCCCAACCATATCTTCAATTCTCGAAAATGGTGAAAATCATTCAGTGCTGGTTCGGACTAAACGGCAGATGGTCCAAAACTTCTCACATGAATTCTTTGAAAACGTCTATCGTAACGTTGGCACAGTGTGGTCGTGAATGATTTCCACTTTTTTGAGAATTGGTTGGGTGGCAACGCCAAAAAGGAAAAACTTCAGGAGACTCTCCAGACGTAGTCTACCCACCTCAGTGGTGGCAGAAGTTTTGCCAAGGGCATTGGAACGCTGGTGTAACGATACAACACACGTTTCAATCGTTTTGGCGATTATGTTGAGACCTAAGAATAAATCAGCAAACATTTAGTAATAAAATCAGTTTGATATGTCAATCTGTTATTTTTATACAGTCCATCGGAAGTTGAAAAGAAAAATTACGAGCCTTACAGTAGTTGCATATGATGTGTAACATCTGACATGATATTCGAATAATTCCATTTTACTTACTCGTTTTTAGCCTACTTTCGATTTTTGCAAAAAATGAAAGTAGACTTATGAGATCAACACAGGGCGAAAAAAAGTGTGTCTGTCTGTGTGTGTGTATGTGTGTGTGTGAGTCTGTGTGTGTGTGTCTGTGTGTGTGTGTGTGTGTGTGTGTGTGTGTGAGTGTGTGTACTCTGAATGTCTGTCCCCCCCTATCAATTCGAACACGGTGAATGCGAATTGAACGAAATTTGGTACAAAGGTAGCACTAGCAAAGGACACCTCAGTGTCATGTTTTATATCGCCGCCATCTTAACGGAAACGTAATGGCGGCCACACAAATGTTCAAAGCTTAAATCAAATTACGACTAACGTAATCATCCGATCTCTACCAAATTTTGCAACGACATACCTTTATGGGGGGGAGCATCCTTTGACCAAACCAATAGGTCATCAGCGTAATAGTTTGCGGATGGCGGCCATCTTTGTGTGAAAATCGATTCCCCCTATTAATTCGAACACGGTGCAACCGAATGGAACGAAATTTGGTACAGAGGTAGTACTAACAAAAGGCACCTCAGTGTCATGTTTTATATCGCCGTCATCTTGACGGAAACGTAATGGCGGCCACACAAATGTTCAAAGCTTAAATCAAATTACGATTAACCTAATCATCCGATCTCTACCAAATTTTGCAACATCATACCTTTATGGGGGGAGCATCCTTTGACCAAACCAATAGGTCATCAGCGTAATAGTTTGCGGATGGCGGCCATCTTTGTGTGAAAATCGATTCCCCCTATTAATTCGAACACGGTGCAACCGAATGGAACGAAATTTGGTACAGAGGTAGTACTAACAAAAGGCACCTCAGTGTCATGTTTTATATCGCCGTCATCTTGACGGAAACGTAATGGCGGCCACACAAATGTTCAAAGCTTAAATCAAATTACGATTAACCTAATCATCCGATCTCTACCAAATTTTGCAACATCATACCTTTATGGGGGGAGCATCCTTTGACCAAACCAATAGGTCATCAGCGTAATAGTTTGCGGATGGCGGCCATCTTTGTGTGAAAATCGATTCCCCCTATTAATTCGAACACGGTGCAACCGAATGGAACGAAATTTGGTACGGAGGTAGTACTAACAAAAGGCACCTCAGTGTCATGTTTTATATCGCCGCCATCTTGACGGAAACGTAATGGCGGCCACACAAATGTTCAAAGCTTAAATCAAATTACGATTAACCTAATCATCCGATCTCTACCAAATTTTGCAACTACATACCTTTATGGAGGGAGCATCCTTTGACCAATCTAATAGGTCATTCACCTGATAGTTTGCGGATGGCGGCCATCTTTATGTCAAAATTGATTCCCCCTATTAATTCGAACACGGTGGAACCGAATGGAACGAAATTTGGTACAGAGGTAGCACTAGCAAAGGGCACCTCAGTATCATGTTTTATATCGCCGCCATCTTGACTGAAACGTAATGGCGGCCACACGAATGTTCAAAGCTTAAATCAAATTACGATTAACCTTATCATCCGATCTCTACCAAATTTTGCAACTACATACCTCTATGGAGGGAGCATCCTTTGACCAATCTAATAGGTCATTCACCTAATAGTTTGCGGATGGAGGCCATCTTTATGTCAAAATTGATTCCCCCTATTAATTCGAACACGGTGGAACCGAATGGAACGACATTTGGTACAGAGGTAGTACTAGCAAAGGGCACCTCAGTGTCATGTTTTATATCGCCGCCATCTTGACTGAAACGTAATGGCGGCCACACGAATGTTCAAAGCTTATATCAAATTACGATTAACCTAATCATCCGATCTCTACCAAATTTTGCAAATACATACCTTTATGGAGGGAGCATCCTTTGACCAATCTAATAGGTCATTCGCCTAATAGTTTGCGGATGGCGGCCATCTTTGTGTCAGAATCGATTCCCCCTATTAATTCAAACACGCTGAAACCAAATGGAACGAAATTTGGTATAGAGGTAGCACTAGCAAAGGGCACCTCAGTGTCATGTTTTATATCACCGCTATCTTGATGGAAACGTAATCGCGGCCACCCAAATGTTAAAAGCTAAAATGTAATTACGACCAACCTAATAATCTAGTCTCTACCTAATTTTGCAACACCATATCTTTATGTGGGAAACATATTCTGACCAAACTGCAAGAACATCAGCCCAATAGTTTGCAGATGGTGGCCAAGTATGTGTGCAAATCGATTCCCCCTATCAATTCAAACACGGTGAAACCGAATTGAACGAAATTTGGTACAGAGGTAGCACTAGCAAAGGGCACCTCATATTCATGTTTAATATCCCTATAGCACGTTGTATTTCAACAAGCTCCTACAACCAACATTCAATCATACTCCTTGAAAAGGACAAAGAGTTATAACAATACCCATGCTTTTAGGAGAAAGTAGGCTATATGTTCTTTACTGAACATCTTGTTTTTTTTTCAGAATGAACTCATAGTGCTACATTGTGCCAGCAAACATGAAGGATTCCTTCGTGTTATTGCCATAGGTAAGTTCTCATTACTATTATTTCTGCAATAACTACTTGTAAAACTCTAGTGACAAATCCTTTCAGCAAGTATGATATAATGAATATTTTCACACCAAAGAACGACAACTTGAAGATGATTCATTGTAGGAATTTCTTTAATGGGGCTCCAAACCTTGAATTAAACCGTATGCTATACACATCACACATAGTGCTGTATTTTGGCCGACAGTACTTCAAGTACTTACATTAAATAAGAACACAGCAAAATTAGTAAGATTTAATAAATCATAATTGTTTTCAGCAAATATGATTTAATGAATATTTTCACACCAAACAACGACAGTTTGAAGATGATTTATTGTAGGAATGTCTGTAATGGGGCTTTCAAACCTTGAAGTAAACCGTATGCGATTAACATTCCACATAGCCACATGGCCGACAGTATGTCGTTGTACTAATCTCCACCACCACGCGCGCTCATTGTTTCCGATGCATTTCCGTCCCACTTCCCTCCCTTTTTACAAAATCACCCCCACACAAAAATATTCAGCAACCGAGTGGAATTATGTTACACAATAAAAATATCCAGCAACCGAACGGAATGATGTTACACATAAAAAAAACAATAGCCCTCGTAAGTTGAGACTTAATTCTGGTCTAAAGGGATTCACTCATCCACGTGAAGCAAAACTGGGAAAAGGTGCGTTCGATTCGTACCTCAACGACTCGTGCTTAAATACGAGGGCAGATCGTAAAGTAACGCACAATAATTGTCTTTCTCCCCAAGTATTGCAGCTGGAATGTTGAAATTTCACGACGATATCGTTTGAAGTTTGCACTACAAAGGGTATTTTGTTTTCATGTGCCTGAACTACGAAGCACACACGGTGCGCATGTTACTGTTGTCGACTTGTGAAGAGCAGCGAAGTGTAGTTCGATATTTGTGGACCAAAGGGCATAAACCGAGTGAAATTCTCTGAAATGACAAGCTTGGATCACTTAACGCAGGGGTGAAAAACCCGCGGCCCGCAAATATTTTATACTATTGAAAACGTGAATGTATATATATTGAACCGTTTTTCTTTTCCACCTGTAGTCTTCCCTCTTTCTCTTTTCTTCGACGTGTCAATTATCGGAATTGTTCTCTTTTCTTCTTGGTTATTACTGGCCAGAATAGCCGAGCAGATCAGTGGACATTTCTATAATTGCTGATCAAGTTTCGTTATAGTGATTTCTTGCTATGCCGAATCGTGATTAGTGACACCTCTTACCTTTTATCGTCTTTTTCCGTCACCTGTGACAACCCCTTGTTACTCTCTAGGCAGTCTTCTGTTTTTTATCTCCCTGGTAGGACCTTTTGGTGTGCACCCGCTCTCGTTTTCGAGACGCCTTGCCTTTTTATTCCGTTTTTACCCGTTCGTTTGTGTTTTTTATAAAGGTGCGCGTAGAGGTGCGAATCTAGTTTATTTAATGTAATTCCGTGATGCCGGATTAATGCTGATACCATCAAGGTAGGTTACGTATTTTTGACTTTGCTCATCGTATGGAATACTAGGGCGTATCGCCTATTCTAGTATGTCCATGGAGTATCTGTTTCGTTCCCATAATCGTTGTCTCCATTTCGTCGTATCTTTTTTGTAGGTATTTGGTCCGGTTTACTGAGTAGCGTGTGTTCAACAGTAAGACCTATGCCATACCTCTTATCTTTTGTTTGCCTCTTATCTTAGGATTGCGTTTTCATATGCAAGTCCTTGAGTATGGCTTAATCCCTTTCTGACGTAACTTATTTTGATGGATATCTTTTATTTTGTGTTGCGATACCTTTCTCGTACGGTAATTATTTTTAATATCGGTTACTTGCCCCTTTTTGTGTTTATTCTTTTACGTCATATCTACGCGCGCTTTTATTAATACTCCGTCCCCCTCGCACTTCCTCATCTCCTTCAGGGCTATTTGAGCTACCGTTCGCTTCTTTGGCGGCAGACTCACTTTTCCCGACTCTTTGTCTAGCCCTTTTAATCTTTATTTTTCACAATGTAATTTTACTCTTTACGAGTGTACTTTCCCAAATGTGTTCCCCCCTTTATCGTTACTCCCTATCGATCATGACAGTTACGTTTCGGTCCTTTCGCTCGTTATTTTACCTAATATCACATGTTTGTCGTCCACTTAACCTCATTCATAGCATGTAATGCTTCCTCGTAATTCCTTGATGTTATCTCATTGGTCAATACATTACCTCTCCTTTGCCTATGTGTTGAGTATGTGTACCTTATTTAGTCCGTTATTTAGTCTTTATTTCTTTAGGCTAAGCTAAGCTAGGCCCATAATGAATAGCGCATTCGAATAGAACTTGCATTCACATGGCAGTGAATGTACGTTCAATCCATCGCCTCTGATACTTCCATAACCTTAGTCCGGTATAATGGGCCCAGCGCCAGGCTAATTGGTACACACTTCCACTGCGAACTACATCTTGCGAAAGGCCAGACGGCACAAAATGGTAGCCAGAGCTTGTGGTTACTATTCGAATGTATCGCTCTACATCTAACTACACCTAGTTTCATTCCCCAAAATGACGTAAGAGGACTGCTTAGCCCACAAATACGTCCACCTGTATGTGTAAGTTGGCAATATGGTACTTATCGTTTGTTGGTTGTTTTTCATGTGTCGAGACAAAAGATGGCTGGAGGTTGTTGTGAAAACTGGATAAAAACAATCTGTTGTGGATTTGGTAAGAAGTTTGTAAAAATTATCATCCTGGTGATAATTTCTTGCCGTAGCAAACTCTTTTGGGCTTCGTTGTTAAAGGTAAGGCCTGTATCAATTATATTTTCGTGCCTTTTCTGCGAGTGGAATGACAAATACGAATAACGACATCAAGTGTGAAATCGAGTCGCCTACTAATAGTGATGAGTTGCGTTTTGCCAACACCAATGCTTCGACGAAACTTGATTGGTTGGAATTCGACCTCCTTGTTTCTACATTGCCTATCCCGTTAGCACATAACTCAAACTTTCAAGTTGGAAATGTCGCTAATATAATAAACAAATGGAATATCAGATATTCGGGTGAAGAAGGGTCTTCTTCAATCTTTGAATTTGCCACGCGCATCGAGGAATTATGTGCATGTTATTGTTTGGTCCCTGATAGCATTATACAATGTCTTCCCATTTTATTATGTGGGAACGCTTTAAAATGGTACCGTCTAGTCCAGCATCCCTTCAGTTCATGGGTTAGTTTCGTGAATGCTTTGAAAAGGAGATTCACGCCATCTGACTTTGAGCATGCCTTAAAGCATGAGATTTTCTCCCGTACCCAAGCTCTCGGGGAGAATATTGATGATAATGTCACAGCAATACGTATCCTAATATCTCGTCTTCCTGTTCCACTGTCTTCTAGTGAAACTATTAATACTGTTTATGGTAATTTACATCCCTCCTATACACAGTTTATTCGCCGCTCTTCTGTGTTAGATACTGAAGACATTCTTATTCAAGGGCGTGAATTTGAAGCAACTGCCCGACTGTGTATTCGATATATCCCACCTCCACAGCCTTCTGAATGTATGTTCCCTGAATTAGCGTTCAACATGAATGAGTGTAGTATTAAGATCGATGTGACTGCATGTGGGGAACGTGGCAATAATACTACTCCAGCTCCTTGGTCGACACGACACTCCAACAATCGAGGCAATACCTTCGCCTCTGTTAATTTACATAGAAGGAATGTTCGCGTTAATGCTGTGAATCATGTCCAACGTAGTATCCCTCGTTCCCATAACCTTGATGTAAATGCCTCTCCTCATGTGAATGCTTCCACGTCCCCGGTTCGATGCTGGAACTGCTTAAAAGAGTCACATACCTACCGTGATTGTTTAGTACCGCTAAAAGGGAAGTTTTGTTTTGGGTGTGGTTTACAAGGAGTAACCAAACCAATCTGCCCTCGTTGTAATGCTACTAATCCCTTGGAAAACTAGTGAAGCTTTGCGATGACGAATCCTATCGTGAGGCTAAGAAGATTTGTTTCAGCAGACTACGCTTCGGTGACAAATGATTTTCCTTCCATCAGTAAGATAGGTTCAATGCAGGAAGGTATGCCATTACTTTTCAGGTAATTGACTAGGTCTTGGTGAAGCTCCACTCTGTGAATGATGCAGGGGCGTACCGTGGAACTTGTAAGTAATGACTACCTACAGCAAGTACCTTCTTCTTCTCTTGAAAGTGAATTTCTCTTGTGACATGTTTTTCAGCTTATTTCTTCAAGTTAACGTGCGATGGCGCAAGATGGCATTGCTATCAATTATAAATATCTACTTCTTTTCAGGTTATTCCTTCGAATAATATTTAAATAGATGACGTCTAGTCATTTTTCCTCGTCCCTAATTAATCTTTGTCAGAGTATCGTGGTAGTCGCCACTCAACTTTATCCCATTATTAGAATAAGATAATATCGCTCTCTATTAATCGTTCTTTCTTGTTTTAGTTAATTATCGATATCTGCTCTCTGACCTCCTACCTTGAGAGATTATGGAAGACAGCTTTTGTGTACTTATATTTATTATATATTGTAGATCTCTAACTTTGTAAAATTTGTCAAATATTTTGGCGAGGAAGCTAGGGTTTTTATTTTATTTTAACTATTTTGTTTTATCTGGTTTAAGTTACGTTCTTATTATGAAATTTTCGTACCTTGATTTTTATATTTTTCTTATCTTCATTGAAGTACACTCTTTTTGAGTTCTCCCTGTCTTCCCCCTTTACTTCTAGGCTTCTTCCCGTCACATTTTCGTGATGCACCCGTTATTCTACCCTTCTCCCTTCCTTATGTTTAATTAAAAATTTTGTTCGTCTATTTTGGTGGACGCAACAAAAATTTTGGGGGTGTGCGTGGGAATCTGAACCGTTTTTCTTTTCCACCTGTAGTCTTCCCTTTTTTCTCTTTTCTTCGGCGTGTCAATTATCGGAATTGTTCCCTTTTCTTCTTGGTTATTACTGGCCAAAATAGCCGAGCAAATCAGTGGACATTTCTATAATTGCCGATCAAGTTTCGTTATAGTGATTTCTTGCTATGCCGAATCGTGATTAGTGACACCTCTTACCTTTTATCTTCTTTTTCCGTCACCTGTGACAACCCTTTGTTACTCTCTAGGCAGTCTTCTGTTTTTTATCTCCCTGGTAGGACCTTTTGGTGTGCACCCACTCTCGTTTTCGAGATGCCTTGCCTTTTTATTCCGTTTTTACCCGTTCGTTTGTGTTTTTTTTATAAAGGTGCGCGTAGAGGTGCGAATCTAGTTTATTTAATGTAATTCCATGATGCCGGATTAATGCTGATACCATCAAGGTAGGTTACGTATTTTTGTCTTTGCTCATCGTATGGAATACTAGGGCGTATCGCCTATTCTAGTATGTCCACGGAGTATCTGTTTCGTTCCCATAATCGTTGTCTCCATTTCGTCGTATCTTTTGTGTAGGTATTTGGTCCGGTGTACTGAGTAGCATGTGTTCAACAGTAAGACCTATGCCATACCTCTTATCTTTTGTTTGCCTCTTATCTTAGGATTGCGTTTTCATATGCAAGTCCTTGAGTATGGCTTAATCCCTTTCTGACGTAACTTATTTTGATGGATATCTTTTATTTTGTGTTGCGATACCTTTCTCGTACGGTAATTATTTTTAATATCGGTTACTTGCCCCTTTTTGTGTTTATTCTTTTACGTCATATCTACGCGCGCTTTTATTAATACTCCGTCCCCCTCGCACTTCCTCATCTCCTTCAGGGCTATTTGAGCTACCGTTCGCTTCTTTGGCGGCAGACTCACTTTTCCCGACTCTTTGTCTAGCCCTTTTAATCTTTATTTTTCACAATGTAAT
Organism: Meconema thalassinum; assembly: GCA_946902985.2. NCBI lineage: Eukaryota > Metazoa > Arthropoda > Insecta > Orthoptera > Tettigoniidae > Meconema > Meconema thalassinum. The sequence goes on from OX336393.1 coordinate 420,256,374, forward strand.
TTTACTCTTTACGAGTATACTTTCCCAAATGTGTTCCCCCCTTTATCGTTACTCCCTATCGATCATGACCTTTACGTTTCGGTCCTTTCGCTCGTTATTTTACCTAATATCACATGATTGTCGTCCACTTAATCTCATTCATAGAATGTAATGCTTCCTCGTCATTCCTTGATGTTATCTCATTGGTCAATACATTACCTCTCCTTTGCCTATGTATTGAGTATGTGTACCTTATTTAGTCCGTTATTTAGTCTTTATTTCTTTAGGCTAAGCTAAGCTAGGCCCATAATGAATAGCGCATTCGAATAAAACTTGCATTCACATGGCAGTGAATGTACGTTCAATCCATCGCCTCTGATACCTTCATAACCTTAGTCCGGTTTAATGGGCCCAGCGCCAGGCTAATTGGGACACACTTCCACTGCGAACTACATCTTGCGAAAGGCCAGACGGCACAATGTATATTGTGAAAGATGAGAATTTTTACATTATTTTCATTTTTTATATACTTTGGTGTTCAGAATTCTGTTTTTTGTAAAAATAAAAATATTACAAGCTTGTGATAGTATTATATTATTCTATATACCCCTAATCCTTTTCGAATTAGGACTAAGTTGATTGTAAATCAGTAATTTGATAACTTAATAACGCAATTTGCAGAAAACTTCAAAAATGGATTTAAATCATTATTTTAGTGGACACAAAAATGGTATTGAAACACATTTCTTGTCTGCTGGTAAAATAGGTTATTCAGATAATAGTAAAATTAGCTTTAGGGGTAGGGTTTGGCAAGTTTCTATGTGGAAAGGTAACTTGCGGCCCGCCATTTATTATGTAAAAATAAACTTGGCCCCCAGTTATAAAATGGTTGTGCACCCGTGCCTTAACGCGTTACGCCGCAGAAGGGCAGGAATCGTCACTGGTGCTGGGCGTACCACTTCACGCCCGAAACCAAGCACGCCTCTATGGAGTGGAAACATGCTGGTTCCCCCAGCACGAAAACAAATTAAAGTGACTCAATCTGCTAGGAAAAGTGCTTGTGACAGTGTTCTGGGATATGTGTGGTGTGTTATTCGTGGACTTTGCTGAACACGGGACCACTGTGAATGCTGCAGGCTACTTTAAAACTTTGGTTAAGTTGCGTCATGCCCTTCGTGACAAACGCCACAACATTAATGCTGACTGTGTCAAACTTCTTCATGGCAATGCCCGCCCCCATGTTGCTGCTCCTGTTCGTGAGCAAATTGCTCAATTTGGGTGGGAGGTGCTCCAGCAACCACCATACACCCGGACCTGGCACTGTCGGACTTTCATCCGTTTGGTCCCATGAAGAAATTCTTGGCTGGCCATCACTTTGCGACAGGTGTGGAAGTGAAATCAGCAGTCGGCAGGTGGCTATACTCCAACCAAACGGACTTCTACGAACAGGGCATATTATTGAAACTGGTACCAAGATGGCAGAAATGTGTTGAGAAACTTGGTGACTACGTAGAAAAGTAGGTCAAAGATGTAAGTTCATTTGTTATTTGTTTTGTTTTATTACCTATTAAACTTTTTGGAAAAGAAAATTGATTTGTGCGTTACTTTCCGATCTGTCCTCGTACTTACGTTAGGCTCATTATGTAATAATCCAATCATACTTAAATTGAGGACTGTGGACCAACAGTGTTCAAACTCACAGAACACAAATAATAAATTAGACCAGGGGTCTCCAAACTTTCCAGCCTTAGGGCCATACTGATTAATCCAGTAAGTTCCGAGGGCCAAAACCATATTATCATTGTTGCCGGTGGTAAAAAGTGAAATAGTCCACTGATGAAAAAAAAAGTCCGAAAAAGTACGCAACGTTGAAAAAAGGCTGCAAATCGGACTAAAGTCCGCAAAACGGCAACACTGCATATTATTAATTTTCCTGTCATTATCTGTAATTTCTAGATTAGTCGTAGAGTACGAGCCATGAGGAGTAACGTGACACGACATCTGGTGGACACAAGCGGAAATAGGTAGTACCTTCTATCGCTAACAGATGGCGCTAATAGCACGTACAGAGTAATCTCGTTGGTTCGAGAGAGTACTGGTGTCTTCCACTCACTTCTAGATGGCAGTAATTGGAATATATAAGAAGGCTAGTTGCGCAACCACAAGTCAGTTCCTATGACACTGTTGTGAAATAAAATATTGCGTACCTCCTTAAAACGTGTTTGTGCGTGTTTAAGTTTAAGACATCTTTGTAACAGTATTTTGATTTGAATTGTTGCTTTTGTGTGTGATTTAGTAGTATGGAAAAGAAGCGAAAAATTGATAGTGAATGCAGAAAATTCAAAGATGAGTGGAACATTCAGTATTTCGTAATTGAGTCCAGTAACAAGGCGCTATGTTTGATTTGCAATGAAAGCATAGCCGTTCTCAAGGAATATAACATTACACGTCATTATGAAACAAAACATTTTCAAAATTGCTCAAAATATACAGGAAGTTTGCGGACAGAAAAATTCGAAGCTATGATGCGCGGATTGAAATCGCAGCAATCTTCATTTACAAAACTCAAAACCGAACAAGAGGCTGCAACTCGTGCCAGCTTTCGTGTGGCTCTTGAAATTGCAAAACGTGGAAAACCATTCACCGATGGAGAAATGATCAAAGAATGCATAATTGCAGCAGCCGAAGAAATGTGCCCTGAAAAGGTAAATTTATTAAAAACTGTCAGTATGTCAGCAAACACTGTGGCTCGAAGGGTAGAAAACATCGCTGAAAATATATCCTCTCAACTGTTCGACAAAAATGGAGATGTTGAGTGGTTTTCTTTGGCCTTGGATGAGTCAACGGATGTGTCAGATACTGCTCAGGTGTTGATTTATATTCGAGGAGTAGATAAAAGCTATGAAGTGCATGAAGAACTTCTTGATATGTATAGTATTCATGGCACAACTACTGGTACAGATATTTTTAAAGGAGTTGAAATGGCCATTAATCAAAAGAACCTTCGATGGAAAAACTTGAAATGTATTACAACTGATGGAGGCAAAAACATGAGTGGGAAAGATAAAGGAGTGGTCGCTCTTGTGTCAAAGGCTGTGGAAAATGACGGTGGTTCAAAACCATTAGTCTTACATTGTATCATTCATCAACAGTCTTTGTGCGGAAAATGTTTGGATATGTCTGAAGTTCTGAAACCAGTCATATCAACTGTTAATTTTATGAGATCTTTTGGGCTGAATCACCAACAATTCCGACAATTTATTGAAGAGATTGGAGAAAATGACTTACCTTATCATACTGCCGTACGTTGGCTTAGTTGTGGGAAAGTCCTTCAGCGCTTTTTTGAACTTCGAGCAGTGATCGAAATTTTTTTGAATGAAAAGCATCGCCCTCTTACTGAATTACAAAACAACGCATGGCTGTGGAAGTTAGCATTCTATGTTGATTTGACAAAACATGTGAACGAACTGAATTTGAGATTGCAAGGAGAAAACCAGCATCTTCCTGATTTATACACTGATATCAAATCATTTCGGAAGAAATTGATACTGTTTCAATCACAACTACGAAGTAAATGTTTTTCACATTTTAAAACATGTGAAATATTCAGCCACGCCACTGAGACTGAGTTTCCTATCGATTTTGCAATCGAAACTTTGAGTGCTTTGAAAATAAATTTTGATACTCGTTCCTCGGACTTCGATGCCTTTGCGAATCAAATTAAGATTTTTCAGGATCCTTTTGATACTGACATTGAAACCCTAGCCCCGGAACTTCAAATGGAAATGATTGAACTACAGTGCAGTGATATAATTAAGAACAAATATCAAAACTCATCTTTGTTGGAATTTTATAAGAGTCTTCCACTGACACAATTTGATAATTTGCATAAATTTGCTCGTGGGCTGTTTTCTGATTTTGGTACTACTTATTTGTGTGAGAAGACCTTCTCCAAAATGAAGTACACAAAAAATGTTTACAGATCTAAATTAACTGATGAGCATCTTAAATCTCTTTTAATAATTGGTACAAGTAAAATTAGTCCACAACTACAAACTATTGTCAGTGGAAAATCTCAATTACATAAATCTCATTAGTATTTCATATGTCTGCATGTTATACAAGTCTTTACTCATTACAATTCTGTGTTTCTTTATCCAACTTATCACAAAAACAATAACAATAAGCCTACAACAATGTTATGAGTAGTTAGCCCATGACCATATCAATGTAGATGTCATATTAATAATTATTCAACATAAAATTAGAATACTTCAGTAAACTAAATTTAATTTGCTATAAAAAAAAATATGTTCTCTAAAAGGAGTTTTCAAGTATGCTAGCTCTCCGCGGGCCGGACAAAATCTGTCCGCGGGCCGGATGTGGCCCCCAGGCCGTAGTTTGGAGACCCCTGAATTAGACTAATAGTTAGAAACACAAGTCACTGAATACATAACTATTAAGAAGTAGCCTAATTTTACTGTTGACGCCAATAAACAGCACGTGAGGGGCAGATAACCTCGTAGTTCCGCCCCCTTTATGGGATAGTGGTCTGTATAATAACCACTTGTCATAAGGACAGTTTATGCATTCAAAGATGCAGATAGTTGAATCTTTCAGCCAAATTTCCTAGAATTTTCATGGCGAAATGCTAGTATTTCTAAAAATCAAATGCGTATGTATTTGACGTATTGCGTTGGATAAAATTAAAAAAGAATTAAAACGAAATACATTAACAATTAAAGTGTAAAAATAAAAACAAAATATAGAAATAAAAATCATAAAATTAAAATTACAATAATAAAAGAAATATAAAATTTAAAATAATAAATATAACTATACAATATTATGAAGATAATTGTAAAAATCAATTCGAAGTTACTGTAGTTGATTAATTAATTCATTAAAAATATCAAAATTAAATCTATAAGAACCAAAATTGAAAATTAAAAATAAATATATGAACATTAAAATTAGAGAAACAAAAAATAAGGTTATTTATAACTAGCTGAAGTACCCGTGCTTCGCTACGCGTCATAAATAAATTAAAATATGAAGGTGACAGTTAAAACAGGAGGGAGATTAAGGATGGAACATTTTGTCCAACTACTCCGCTCGGCGTTGACCGTGTTTTATAGCACAAATTTAGGTTTTACTCGCTATCGGTTGGAGATACCTTTCGGATAGAAAATGTAATTTTTAACCTCGTATATACGCTCTATCAAAGTTCCAACGTTCACCACTAGGTATCATTGATATCTGGTGGCGAAAGTTGGAACTACTTGAAATTAAACGGAACTTGTAGGTCACCCTTTAGGGTATCCGCTGGAAGCAGCTACAGATTCAGGCGAGCCGAACATGTCCTCGGACACTCCCGGCACCAAAAGCCATACGATAAATAAATAATAAACCATCAAAAGTTTGCTATTTCTTAGCGTTCTCTTTGTATTTGAAATGGAAATATGAAAGTTTTAAACCGAAGGGTGTAGTGAAGTCACTAAAATGGTCGCCATCTTTAAATAGTACAAAGTATTGAAATCAAAAGTAACCTATATGTTAACCAGGTAAATCAGCTACTTCCATGTAAAATTCATGTAAATCGGACCAGTGGTACTTGCGTGATTGAGTAATACAAAGACGCACATCATCTCATTTTTAGCCTCGCTTCGCTCGCGTCATAGTCGTGTCATATTGTTATTCAATGAAATGCAGGTTTAACCCCATTAACACCCCTTTAGAACCTGAATATCCAAAAATCCCTCCTTGGTAGACGTTTTCGACACACAACAAACATATCCCCAAAATATCATTCTTCTAACTTTAATCGTTTGGGTTGGTCGATGAGAGTGAACATCCAAAAATCCTTCCTTAGGGGACGTTTTCCTTCCAGAATTTCACCCCTCCCCATAGGCCCCTTAAATTGGATTTATGAAAAAACGGTCGAACACATATTTATTTTATTTATTTATTTATTTATTTATTTTTAAGCTGATTGATTTCCTCCGAGTTTCAAACTCCTCGCCTATTTCGTTTAAGAGATACACGGTCCGTTAGGAATCTTTCAACCCCCACTTTTCATCCCTTTCACCTCATAATATACACTACATCGAAAAACCATTAGACATGTGTCAGCTTATTTTTAATGATTAGTATATATGCCAAGTATCACAAAATATTCAAAACTCTTTCCTTAGTGGACGTTTTCGACATACAACGAACATATCCCCAAAATTTCATGTTTCTAACTTTAATAATTTTGGCTGGGCTATGATGAGTGAGTCAGTCAGTCAGGACATTTCCTTTCATTTATTTTTGATAATTTCACCCCCCCCCATGAACCCCTTAAATTGGATTTATGAAACAAACGGTCGAACACCTATTTACTTATTTAAAGCCGTTTCCCCCCTGAGTTTGATGAGTGAGTAAGTGAGTCAATCACTTAGGACACTTTCTTTCCTGTTTTTTCCCCCCGGAATTTCACCTCTCTCCAAGGGCCCCTTAAATTGGATTTATGAAAAAAAAAACAGTCAAACACCTATTTACTTGTATTTTAAGCTGTTCTTTTTCCGCCGAATTTCAAACTTCTCGCCTATGTCCTTTAAGAGATACACGCTCCGTCAAGAATCCCTCAACCCCCAATTTTCACCCCTATCACCTCATAATATACACCACATCGATAAACCCTTAGACATATGTCTGATTATTTTTAATGATTAGTTTATATACCGAATATCACATTCCCTAAGAAACAACTCATGACATATCGTTATTCAATGACATGCACGTTTACCCCCTTAACATCTTTTTAAAACCCGAATAAACAAAAATCATTCCTTAGTTGACGTTTTCGACATACAGCGAACATATTCCCAAAATTTCATTTTTCCAACTTTAATAGTTTTCGCTGGGCGTGATGAGTGAGTGAGTCAGACAGGACATTTTCTTTCAATTATTTTTACCAGAATTTCACCCCTCCCCATGTGCCCCTTAAATTGGATTGATGAAAAAACGCTTGAACACCTATTAACTTATTTTTAATGTTGTCCTTTTCCCCTGAGTTTAGTGAGTGAGTGAGTTAGTCAGTTAGGACGCTTTCTCTCCTTTTTTCCCCCCAGAATTTCACCCCACTCCATTGGCCCCTTAAATTAATTTATGAAAAAACGGTCGAACACCGATTTACTTATCTTCTTAGCTGATGATTTTTCGCTGCGTTTCAAATTTCTCGCCTATGTCGTTTAAGAGATAGGCCTACACGCTCCGTTAGGAGTCCTTCAACCCCCTCTTTTCACCCCTTTCACCTCATAATAATACACCACATCGAAAAACCTTTAGACACATGTCTGCTTAGTTTTAATGATTAGTTTATATGCCGAGTATCACATCCACAAATGAAACCACTCGTGATATATTGTTATTCAATGAAATTCAGGTTTAACCCCCTTAAGACCCCTTTAGAGCCTGAATTTCCAAAAATCCTCCCTTAGTGTACGGTTTTGACATACAACGAACATATCCCCAAAATGCCATTTTTCCAACTTCAATATTTTTGGCTGGGCTATGATGAGTGAGTGATTGAGTCAGGACATTTTTTCCTTCAGAATTTCACCCCTCCCGATGAACCCCTTCAATTTGATTGATAAAAAACTGTCGATCAGCTATTTACTTACTTTAAAGCAGTTTTCCCCCTGAATTTGATGAGTGAGTCAGTCAGTCAATCAGTTAGGACATTTTCTTTCCTGTCCCCCCCCCCCCCTCTCACACAGAATTTCACCCCTCCCCATGGGCCTCTTAAATTGGATTTATGAAAAAACGGTCAAACACATATTTACTTATTTTTATGCTGATTTTTTCCCGCTGAGTTTCAAACTCCTCGCCTATGTCGTTTAAGACATATACGCTCCGTTAGGAATCTTTCAATCCCTACTTTTCACCCCTTTCACCTCATAATATACACCACATCGAAAAACCCTCAGACACTTGTCTTACTTTTTAATGATGAGTTCATATGCCGTGTATCACATCCCCCAATGAAACCAATCAGGAGATATTGTTATTCAATGAAATGCAGGCTTAACCCCATTAAGACCCCTTTAGAACCTGAATATCCGAAAATCCTCCCTTAGTAGACTGTTTTGAAATACAATGAACATATCCCCAAACTGTCATGTTTCTAACTTCAATAATTTTGGCTGGGCGATGATGAGTGAGTGAGTGAGTCAGGACATTTTCTTTCAATTTTCTTTTTTCAGAATTTCACCCCTCCCCATGAAACCCTGAAATTTGATTTATGAAAAAAAACTGTAGAACAGCTATTTACTTACTTTAAAGCAGTTTTTCCCCCTGAGTTTGATGAGTGAGTCAGTCAGTCAATCAGTTAGGACACTTTCTTTCCTGTTTCTCCCCCCCCCCCCTCCAGAATTTCTCCCCTCCCCATGGGCCTCTTAAATTGGATTTATGATAAAACGGTCAAACACATATTTACTTATTTTTATGCTGATTTTTTCCCGCTGAGTATCAAATTCCTCGCCTATGTCGTTTAAGAGATACACGCTCCGTTAGGAATCCTTCAATCCCCACTTTTCACCCCTTTCACCTCATAATATACACCACATCGAAAAACCCTCCGACTCGTGTCATCTTATTTTTAATGATGAGTTTATGTGCCGAGTATCACATCCCCCAATGAAACCAATCGGGAGATATTGCTATTCAATGAAATGCAGGTCTACCCCCTTAACACCCCTTTAGAACCAGAATATCCAAAAATCCTCTCTTAGTGGGCATTTGCGGCCCTTGGGGAAGCTGCATACCAAATTTCATTCCAATCCGTTTGATGGTTTCTGAGATTTCGTGATGAATGAATGAGTGAGTGAGTGAGTGGTATTTGACAAATATATAGTAGAAGATAGTGTCAAGTCTTTGTTATGCTAAACTCGGTTGACAGTGCTGTGTGAGAAGTTGAGTAACTAACGGGATTTCAAGTAAAGATCCCGGTAGTGCAGAGCGCAAATGGCATCCAGTCGGCCGTGTCTCGACTTGAGCTATGTTGCCATGGAAACTATCCGCCTTGTCATTCCTTCATGAGTATATTTTATGATTTGATTAGCATGTGCTGGTGTGCAAAAGGGTCGAAATCAGAGGAATGAGAAAGACTATCGAAAATTCATGTAGCCAGCGGTTCCTTCCGGGTCCTAAACTATGTGTATGCAAAAATCGGTTGAGATTGGTGGAACGGTGTAGATTTGTATACGGAACAGATCCACATACCCACATACATACAAACTTTCACTTTTATAAGTAAGGTTCGGTTGTTAAGGAAAAGTCATATTTTTTTCCTGAACTCATTTTACCCGAAATCTGAAAAATAAGTTTGAATGACGGGTCCCTGACCACGTTTAAAACAATTTGATGTTGCCTACAAATGCATATTTCCGCCATTTTTATTGTTTTGGTCATATTTGGTCATATTTTAGTGATATAAGGTCATATTTCGTTATAATTTCAGCATTTTTGTTTAAATTGAGGCGTCGTTAACAAAGTACGTGTTATCTGCGTCGAGTTTCAAACACAGGATTTCTGAATAGTATAGTAGATATATTTTTCTTTTTTTTCCCCGGAACAGGATCTGATTCCAAGAAGGCGCTCCTCTACGGACGTTGGATTGCGACCTTGTACGCATGAGGTCACGGAACATGACAATATTGTGCTTCTGCCCTTCAACAGGATGTCACTCCAGTAGATATATTTAGCTCAGAAGCAATTAACAATCAAGGAAATCGTTTTTATCGATAATGGTCCGTATTGAATTTAAATTCCAGTAAATAACTTACTCTTATTTCCGTCGTTTCAATACTTGTAATATTATTAGCACTGTTTAGTACTGGTACATGTTTCGAGCAATAATGTTGTTCTTCATCAGCCAGATATACACATTATAAACACTAATGGGCATAAAATACATTCCAAATACACATAGTTTATTAAAAAAGTCACTTGTAAAATCAAAATATCACATGTCCAATACACTGGAAAATTGTTTTGGCACTTAACGTTTACTGTATGTTAGTGATACTCTACCTATCCCAATAATTCATGTCATATTTCATAGTTTAGGTCATATTTTATAGTTTTTAGGTCATATTTTATAGTTTTTAGGTCATATTTGCTTGCATATTTTATACTTCTTTAGGTCTTAAACTTCCGAACCCTAATAATAAGGCTATGATAATTAAAATAAACTAAAATGTATAAACACATAAAAGTAAAAAATAGGTTGCCCTCTAAAGGGTTACCACAACAATAACTAACCAACTAACTAACTAACTAAGCAGCACGTGGCATAAGACTTGAATACTCAGCGCGGGGGTTGTTTTCAAGTTGGTCAGCAGTCGGTAATAATCGTAACCGATCGGATTTGTGGTGATGATTGCCCGGTTCTACAATACACAACAATCGATAAGAAAGTTTGTGAGTGGAGAACTATTTTCTTGCGAAGAATCTGCTTGATCTTGATCCAAGCTGCTAATTTAACATCGACCACCCGCAAAGGTCTCTCGACCCACGGTTTGCAATGTGCGATGGTTAAGTACTGCCGTGTGGGACAAGTATCATCTCATTATAAGACAGAAGAGCACTGTGATGAAAGAGATAATTAACTCAGAAGCTTTAATGAAGGCACGACATGGTTTAATTTGAGTGTGACATATGCGTGGCAGGTTTGTCTTTGCCCGGCAGACAATGGTAGCCTTGTTGGCTTCCTGCCGGCTCGACACTCCCTCTTCCTTCGCTACTGAAATAGCAGGTATCGTCAAAAACAACACATCAAGTACGAATCCCAGGTCCACGCGAGTGACTGGCAAATAGGGCTGACGAGTAACGTGGTAATCTGGTAGGTAACTAACGGTGACGGCGATACTAAGCAACGGTAACGGTAGCGCCGTTCCTTTTAAGGGGAGATGTAGGTGCTTCGTGGTCTTTTTCCGAAAAAAAAAAAAAATCTTTAGCTGTAAATATATTACGTTCTCTACCTTTAAGTTTGTAAATCCAAAAGTGGCATTGATGTAGTCTACATCAATTCTAAATGCGTGAAAAGAACTTAGTACCGTTATGGCGCCATGCCACTTTCTTGCATTAAAAACATCCTATTTAGGCTAATTTTGTAGTTTTAATTTGGTATTAATTTTAATTTTGTTTATTTATTCTGATTTGTTATTATTTCTATAATTTTAATTTTAAATTGTGAATTTTGTTAATTCACTTTTGTAATTTTAATTTGGTGTTTTGATTTAGTAATTTTTAATTGGCATTTTAATTTTCTAATTTTAATTGTGTGTTTTAATTTTGTAATTTTAAATTGGTAATTTAATAGTGTAATTTTAATTTGGTGTTTTAATTTTGTAATTTTAATTTGGTAATTTAATAGTGTAATTTTAATTTGGTGTTTTAATTTTGTAATTTTAATTTGGTAATTTAATAGTGTACACTAATTTTAATTTGGTGTTTTAATTTTGTAATTTTAATTTGGTAATTTAATAGTGTACACTAATTTTAATTTGGTGTTTTAATTTTGTAATTTTAATTTGGTAATTTAATAGTGTAATTTTAATTTGGTGTTTTAATTTTGTAATTTTAATTTGGTAATTTAATAGTGTAATTTTAATTTGGTAATTTAATAGTGTACACTAATTTTAATTTGGTGTTTTAATTTTGTAATTTTAATTTGGTAATTTAATAGTGTAATTTTAATTTGGTGTTTTAATTTTGTAATTTTAATTTGGTAATTTAATAGTGTACACTAATTTTAATTTGGTGTTTTAATTTTGTAATTTTAATTTGGTAATTTAATAGTGTACACTAATTTTAATTTGGTGTTTTAATTTTGTAATTTTAATTTGGTAATTTAATAGTGTACACTAATTTTAATTTGGTGTTTTAATTTTGTAATTTTAATTTGGTAATTTAATAGTGTAATTTTAATTTGGTGTTTTAATTTTGTAATTTTAATTTGGTAATTTAATAGTGTACACTAATTTTAATTTGGTGTTTTAATTTTGTAATTTTAATTTGGTAATTTAATAGTGTACACTAATTTTAATTTGGTGTTTTAATTTTGTAATTTTAATTTGGTAATTTAATAGTGTAATTTTAATTTGGTGTTTTAATTTTGTAATTTTAATTTGGTAATTTAATAGTGTACACTAATTTTAATTTGGTGTTTTAATTTTGTAATTTTAATTTGGTAATTTAATAGTGTACACTAATTTTAATTTGGTGTTTTAATTTTGTAATTTTAATTTGGTAATTTAATAGTGTAATTTTAATTTGGTGTTTTAATTTTGTAATTTTAATTTGGTAATTTAATAGTGTACACTAATTTTAATTTGGTGTTTTAATTTTGTAATTTTAATTTGGTAATTTAATAGTGTACACTAATTTTAATTTGGTGTTTTAATTTTGTAATTTTAATTTGGTAATTTAATAGTGTAATTTTAATTTGGTGTTTTAATTTTGTAATTTTAATTTGGTAATTTAATAGTGTACACTAATTTTAATTTGGTGTTTTAATTTTGTAATTTTAATTTGGTAATTTAATAGTGTAATTTTAATTTGGTAATTTAATTTTGTAATTTTAATTTTTGTAATATTTGTTATTATAATGTTTATATTTTTTCAAATTTTAATATTCAGATATATTTATACATTTATAATTCATTCTATTTTTCAGGTTCAATTTTTATTTTTTAAATTTCACCCAGTGCCGTAGGTCAGGATACAGAAATAATGTTGGATTTACAGTAATGTCCTTGAAATGGACTGGAAGATTCTACCATCTGCATCTTAGGTAATAGAAATCGTCTTTTTGGTAGGTGGTTCATATACAGACCACTAACCTAAAAGCCGGTAACAGGTACTGGGAAAATTCTCGTTACTTTAGTTTAAACCGTAAGCCGAAGCCAACAATTCTTCCTTCGATTTCGGCCATCCATGGACCAAGTGGAATAACTTAGGCTACTAATGATTTTGCCTCCTTTCTTGATTTTAGTTTATTTTTCGAGTAATTCTTCTTTCTTTCACTGTGTTCTTTCCTTCTCTCATCTGATTACATTATTTAAATGACTCATGGCGGTTCCGTATTGATATGTTAGAATAGTTATTAACAAGAAATGAACATCTGCCTGAATCAATACTATACAGATAAAATTAATTTTTTAACTTGTTTACAGTAGACTTTCTAAATGTAACCTTGTCCTAACCACATACACCATATGCTTTAAACTAACCTATGATCACTTTCCATCACGTCGGGTTTCTTAAAGCCGCTTTGTTTTGAAAAGGCTATATTTGGATCTTTAAGCATACAGACTCTTCATTGTTTATAGAGCTACACGGATTGGTGAAGTATTGGTGTTACATATCTACCATTTCAGGGAACTACTATTTTTCATGAGCAACTGATCACCGTCACCATCTGTTTCTCTTCATTAGCCTACTTTCGATTTTTGCAAAAAATGAAAGTAGACTTATGAGATCAACACAGGGCGAAAAAAGTGTGTCTGTCTGTGTGTGTGTATGTGTGTGTGTGAGTCTGTGTGTGTGTGTGTATGTGTGTGTGTGAGTCTGTGTATGTGTGTGTGTGTGTGTGTGTCTGTGTGTGTGTGAGTGTGTGTACTCTGAATGTCTGTCCCCCCCCCTATCAATTCGAACACGGTGAATGCAAATTGAACGAAATGTGGTTCAAAGGTAGCACTAGCAAAGGACACCTCAGTGTCATGTTTTATATCGCCGCCATCTTTACTAAAACTGAATGGCGGCCACTCAAACGTTCAAAACGTAAAATCAAATAACGACTAACCAAATCATCCGATCTCTACCAAATTTGGTAACAACATACCTTCGTATAGGATGCGTCTTGTGACTAAATTACAAGGTCGTCCGCCATACCATTTCAGGATGGCGGCCGTGCGAATTATGCAAACTTTATAATCCATATCATGGGACCCACCAGTTCCGATTATCGAGCCGAGAATCGTTTTAACTGTTCTAAAGGAAGAGGCACGTTCGAAATTAAAAGTTTATTTTGTAATACTATAGTGCAGACGTGATTTTAAAAAGCTGAACTGATTCAGTAATAAGACAAGATGGCAGCGGATATCTTGTGCCGGACTTATATTTCACTAATTTGAGTATTGCATGCAATATAGCGTACTGATAAAAAATAAATTAACTTTGTATGTAATGCTTTATATATAAATAATATACTCCAGTGATGAAATCGTTTAGTATAAATCATTATTTGCTAACAAGTTCTATGTATGTCATTTTAAATAGAACGATATTCGTTGACACAATTAGCTCAGTGGTAGAGCGTTAGCCTATCGCTCAAATGCCTATGGTTCAAACCCGATCAGAGCTAGGTTTTTTGCTTGAAATGTTATATGTTTATTGTTTTGTAATGACTCAGATGTTTTAAAATTAAGCGTTATATTGTGCACATTATGGTGTAAAATATATATTTAATTAAAACATAATTCGCCAGCAGATTTACTCGGGACATCTAGCTGCCAAAAAGGTAACTTCCAGATTTTATTGAAAAGTTTCTTCTTCTGGCCGCTAGAATGCACTCGCTCTGTTAGGATTATATTGTTCGATATTTCACCAATAGATGTCACGACTAGTCTACGTGGGGATCCATTGATTACTATACCATTATCATTCTATGCGCATCGAATTTGAAGAATGACAAGATGATACTACGATACATTTTAACTTTTTATTTTAAAGGGTTAGTAACAGCCTATTTTGCGTTACTTGAAAATGTTATTAAGCGTTATATTGTGCACATTATGGTGTAAAATATATATTTAATTAAAACATAATTCGCCAGCAGATTTACTCGAGACATCTAGCTGCCAAAAAGGTAACTTCCAGATTTTATTGAAAAGTTTCTTCTTCTGGCCGCTAGAATGCACTCGCTCTGTTAGGATTATATTATCGAAAATATCCACATAGTTTGTATACACACGTCTCTGTTGGGTCATGGAAAGATTTGTTAATTCAATTAGGGTTGTGAAAGCCATGCACAACCAGACGTGTAAAGACATGCCTCAACTCAAAGTTGGATGTTGCCCACGGCAGGTCGTAATAATAATAATAATGTTATTGGTTTTACATCCCTTTTAACTACTGCTGATTTTAGAGACACCGGGGTGCCGGAATTTTGGCCCGAAGGGGATCTTTAACGTGCCAGTAAATGTACTGACACGGCTCCCTCGCATTTGTGCACCCTCAAATGCCAGCTGACTGCGCCAGGATACGAACCTGCAACCTAGGGCCCAGCAAGCGAGAACGTTACCACTGAGCCACTCCGCCAGTCCGGTCGATTATGTCTCCAGATCCATAACATTCTTGATATACTTCTTATCTTTCTTTCTTCAATGATGGTAGCAGTTTTTATCTAGGTTGTGGCGTTTGGTAGAGGTAAATCGTTTCTAAGGTCTTCAACAAAGAATAGTTCTATTATACTCTTTGATAATAACAACGAGTTATAACTATACTCATACATTTAGGAGAAAGTAGGCTATATGTTCTTTACTGAACATCTTGTTTTATTCTATTCTTATGCCCTAAATTTTATGGTGCACCATATTAGGTTTTAAATACGTATCTTATTACTGTGCTACGCTTTGGTTTTTTGTTTGTTTTTTCAACAGCTAATGAAGGGGATAAAATATAATTAATCCCCGAAACATGTACTGTAAACAAGTTAAATAATTAATTTTATCTGTATAGTATTGATTCAGGCAGATGTTCGTTTCTTGTTAATAACTATTCTCTCATCTGTCCAAATAGTTTAGCACGTTTTGTGTCTTTCCTGTAAATCCCAGAATTCTCAGTGCTATTTCGAAATGTAAGCCTGCCTAGAATTTCTAATGGTGGCTTCACTGCCGTAGTTGGTAGCATGCTGATCTTCTATGGCCAAGGTTACGGGTTCAAACCCGGCCGAAGTCGTTGGATTTTTTTTAAAACGTTAAAATCCCTTAGTATTTATTTATTTTTATTTAATGTCTTCGGTAGTGGCGAAAGTTAGGGCTCATGGCCCTCTCTTACACTTAACCACGAAATACGGTACCAGTACATAGCTTATGACAATTTCGAAAATACAAAAAATATTATGATGATAAATAAGGAGTAAATTAATTATGCTAATACTAATATTAATAAAAAAGGCACATGAATAATGATAGTAATAATTATAACAATACGAATAATAATAATAATAATCACAATGTCACAGACCTTTCTATAATATCCTTGATATAATCCTAGCTCAGTCATACGTCCTATCATCCATCACCATTCATACGGGACAATCAGCAGTATTCAACAGGTAATCTCGTCATGCGGCCATAAATTTATTTATTGTTGTAGAATTTCTGATATCGGGAGGAATTGAATTCCATAGTCGAGACCCAGCTACAGCAAAAGAGCGGTTAAACATGGATGAGTGGTTGATGGGGATGGCGAGGGAAGAGCCATATCGGAGTGCTTCGATTATGATATGAGGACAAGTAACTAAATTTTGATGACATGTACGTGCGGGTGTTTTCATGCAGAAATCGATAGATGGATGTCAACCAGTGAAATTTACGGCGTTCATCAGGTTTAAGCCATGAAAGAGCACGGTAGCTTGGGGTTATGTGGGCATCGCATCTTAGATTGAAAGCAAACCGAAGACAAGAGTTCAATGCTTGTTGGAGTTTCATTGTTTGTCCATGAGTCGCGTCAACGAGGACGATGTCACAGTAGTCTAGAATTGGTAGTATTAGCGTCTGGATGAGTTTAATCTTAATGTTAGTGGTAATATATTCTTATGGCGCACGAGTGGGTGAAGGGATGCGTATATCTTTTTACGTCTATTTCTTATATGTGGTGACCAGTCGAGAGTTTCAGTTAAAGTTAACCCAAGGTTCCTTACTTCTTTACTAAAGGGGATGGTGATTGAATTCAGTGTTACTGGAGGCGCAACGTAGTTGTTTTTAATGAGTTTAGTAACTTATGAGAGCCGATGATGATACACACATCAAAAAAAGTTTTGCATCACCTCGGTTCCCAGATCTCCGGCATATAGACGTTGACTGTGTATATTGTATCAAAGATACAGTCCCTTTGACTGTTTATAGATGTCACTAAAACTGCTCAAAGATGTAAACAACCATGCATGAGCAGGGCCTATTAGACGGAGGGGGTACGACAGCCGATCAGTTCCAGTCATTCCACCAGATCGAAGGTACGCTGCTCATGTTGTCTGTAGTTCTACCATGCCTAGAAGGTCAATACCGCAGTTCGATCGCGTCCGCATTGTTACTTTGTGTCAAGAAGGGCTCTCAACAAGGGAAGTTTCCAGGCGTCTCAGAGTGAACCAAAGCGATGTTGTTCGGACATGGAGGAGGTACAGAGATACAGGAACTGTCGATGACAGGCCTCGCTCAGGCCGCCCAAGGGCTACTACTGTAGTGGATGACCGCTACTTACGGATTGCCGCTCGGAGGAACCCTGACAGCAATGCCACCATGTTGAATAATGCGTTTCGTTCAGCCACAGGACGTCGTGTTTCAACTCAAACTGTGCGCAATAGGCTGCATGATGCGCAACTTCACTCCCGACGTCCATGGCGAGGTCCAGCTTTGCAACCCCGACACCATGCAGCGCGGTACAGATGGGCCCAACAACATGCTGAATGGACCCCACAGAATTGGCATCACGTTCTCTTCACCGATGAGTGTCGCATATGCCTTCAACCAGACAATCGTCGGAGACGTGTTTGGAGGCACCCTGGTCAGGCTGAACGTCTTAGACACACTGTCCAGCGAGTGCAGCAAGGTGGTGGTTCCCTGATGTTTTGGGGTGGCATTATGTGGGGCCGACGTACGCCACTGGTGGTCATGGAAGGCTCCGAAACGGCTTTACGATACCTGAATGACATCCTCCGACCCATAGTGCACCCATATCGGCAGAATATTGGAGAGGCATTTGTCTTCATGGACGACAATTCTCGACCTCATCGTGCACATCTTGTTAATGCGTTCCTTCAAGATAACGACATCGCTCGACTACAGTGGCCAGCATGTTCGCCAGACATGAACCCTATCGAACATGCCTGGGATATGTTGAAAAGGGCTGTTTATGGACGTCTTGACCTACCAACCACTCTGAGAGATTTACGCCGAATTGTCGTTGAGGAGTGGGACAATTTGGACCAACAGTGTCTTGATGAACTTGTGGATAGTATGCCACGACGAATACAGGCATGCATCAATGCAAGAGGACGTGCTACTGGGTATTAGAGGTAGTGGTGTGTACTGCAATCTGGACCACAAATGCTGAAAGTCTAGCTGTATGATGGTACAACATGCAATGTGTGGGTCTCATGAGCAATAAAACGAGCTGAAATGTTGTTTGTGTTGATCTCTATTCCCTTTGTATTTAAAGGTTCCGGAACTCTTGGAACCGAGGTGATGCAAAACTTTTTTTGATGTGTGTAGTTTGGGTTTTCTTAGGATTGAGCAGGAGAGAGTTGTCATCGGAGTATACACTAAGTTGATGGAGATCAGTGTTTATATCCCTTATTACATTTGATATATTGTTGATACTAGTGTGGCAATATATTTGGAGATCATCTGCATAAAGATGATATTTATTATAGTTAATTGAGGAGGAGATATCGTTGATATAGAGCACGAAAAGTAGGGGCCCAAGGACCGAGCCTTGGGGGGTTCCTGCCTTTTTCTGACGCCACTGTGAGGTGGTGTCCTGTACAATCACACGCTGATTTCGACCCGTTAGGTAAGCAGAGAAAAAAATTATGGCTTCGTAGCCAAGAAGGGCTTTTAGCTTCTTCAATAGGGTTGGTATATCTATGGTGTCAAAGGCTCTGCTGAAATCGAGGAGTGTGAGTATTGTTACTTGTCTTTGGTCCATTGCTTGTCTGATGTCATCAGTCACCTTAAGTAAGGCAGTAGCTGTGCTGTGACCCTTCTTGAAACCAGACTGGAGTGGGTCAAGTAGAGAGAGAGTGTTCAAATATTCCAGTATTTGAGTTTGTACTAACCGCAAGGTATCTTAGGAAGAGGGATCACGTGGGCGTATTTCCAGATAGAAGGCAGTGTGCCATTGTTTAAACAGTAATTAAAAATGTGTGTGAGAATGGGGAGAACAGCACCAATAATGTAATGTATACATTTTATAGGTATATCATCAATCCCGCTCGCCTGGGATCTAATGGAATACAACACTCTCTTAACTTCATTAGTGCTTACGTTACGAAATGCAAAGCTGGGTCGATCTGGTGGTGGAAATGATGGGCCGTGACTGGCAGCGTTACTTGGGCTGGATTGAGTATCTGCATCCGTGAAATATGCATTTAGCTCGTCTAGTGGAATGTCAGGTATAGGAAGTTGCTCCTGTTTTTTTTCCTATGCCCAAAGCACCGAGTTGTTTCCACGCTCTAGCCGTGTTTAGTCGGCAGGTTGTATCACGAACATACTTAAATTTAAGATTACGTAATGTTTGCTTAATTTGGTTTCGAAGTTCTCGGTACTTTTCAAAATCATTTGGTAGACAAGAACGTTTGTATTGTCTGAAAAGATTATCTCTACGGGACATCATTTTCTTGACTTCCGGAGTTAACCACGGCTTAGTTTTACGAGAAATCCTTATCTTTCTCCTGGGCGCATGTTTGTTGTATAGTGCATGTATTAATAGATTAAACTTGTTTACTTTTTCGTCAATGTCGTCCAGTCTCAATATGTCGTTCCATGGAAGACTGTAGACATCATATTTCAGTTGTACCGGGTCTATGTCCTTTATATTTCTGCATGTAACATATTTAGTCCTGTACTTTGGAACGCGGAGCGAATACGCTAAGTATATTAAGTCATGGGTGGATATAGCTGGCCTTCCTTCGGAGGGGAAGTAAAGCCGGCGGACCCATGTCACAGATTTATGGCATGTAAAAGAACCTTCCACTGATTACACTTGTGTGAAGCTAAATTTTAGGTTAGATTTGACTAACGCTCTTAGGTTCCAACGTTCGTTCGTCGCCAGGAGCCGACTGCGGTGACATCTAGTAATAAAGTTCAGAACTAGTTGCTCGTTGACGGTGGCGTTCGGTAGCAAAAGTTTGAACTACTTGCAAAGTCGAATGTCAGCAGTTCATACTTGAATTAAAAACAGATAACACACACTAATACAGCCATCACAATTAACACCGGTTATCAGACAGATTCTACACACACCCAAAGTACACGGGGCTACATGACCCGGTTATCGCTGCCCTTTAAACTAAGGAACCAACCAACCAATCATTTCTATCAAATCCTTTTTCATTTCGATGAACTGTCCTGCGGGGTAGCCGAGTTCGTTAAATCGTGCACCACGGTCACGAGGGCAGCTGCAGCAACTTTGGAGGTAGAATCGCGGTACTAACCTCGGCTATCCTGAGTGTATTTTTGCCCGGTTTTTCCACACTCCCTCCAGGAAAATACTGGGATAGTACTTTATTTCAAGTCCCGGGGCTCCTACCCCATCCCTGTCCCTAATACAGTACAGTGATAACGTAAATACAGGTTATCAGACAAGTTCATAACACACCCAACCACACGGGGCTGATGACCAATATGTTCCAAGCCCCACAAATGACATTATGGTGTTCGAAGCCATTTTTCAGTGTTGCCTTTGTAAACATAAGTTTGATGCTTTTCAGTCGGTGAAGTGTATATATTGTAAATATTTTCACCCATACTTTCAGACATAGATTTTATAGCCCAAGTGTAATGGATCTGATGATGATAGCTTGACAATCGAAACTGGTCATCCCAGTGTATTTATTAATCTCATGTACTTATTTCAGGTTTAGGGAATAACCCATCTCATTCGTGTTGACCGACTGAAAAGCATGAAACTTTTGTTTCCCC
The DNA here is from genome assembly GCA_946902985.2 of Meconema thalassinum. Classification (NCBI taxonomy): domain Eukaryota; kingdom Metazoa; phylum Arthropoda; class Insecta; order Orthoptera; family Tettigoniidae; genus Meconema; species Meconema thalassinum. The sequence goes on from OX336393.1 coordinate 420,277,325, forward strand.
ACAAATGAATTAACAACAAACAACTTCGAATAACCAACTAATTTGCGTCCTGGGATTGTTGTCAAAATGGTCAAATATTTTTTAATCAATCTTTCCGGGTTCATTCGGACCATAAAAAAATTCTTCTGACAGGAATTCAGTTTGGATTTCCCTGCAATTATTCTTCCTCTTTCTTCGTTTAGGCCTGCTATGGACCACGTCATTCCAACTGCTTACGTCTTTGGGCCTTGATCTTAGCCCAGTGTTCACGCATTCGCTGCCTGTGAGACTCCTTTCTTTCTTCAGACCACTTCTTGCCGGTTTTTATTTCGCTTTTTCTTGGAATTGGTGGTGTGCTCCAAGCTTTTCCTTCAAAAGGTCACGTTCCATAATGTCTTCGTGGGTGATCCCTACTTCTTGTAAATCCTTGTCTACCTCACAAAACCAGGGGCCCTTGGTTTTTTGTTGTTGTTAAGAAAATAGGTAAATATCCGATAGGTGATTCTCTCGGGTTTCATACGGGTTAAGTGGCCATAGAAAGATATTCTTCTCTTCCGAATTACTTGAGATATCCTTTCTACATGATGGTAATTATTATGATGATTATTACTATTATTATTTTTATTATTACTATCATCATCATCAATAACAGTAGTATCTACGCTAGCTATGGCCATGAGGCCAAGCTATCTGTTGATTCAGTAGACCTGGGTTCGAACCCAACCCTCTAAGCTGTCCTTGAAATGGCTTTCCTTGGTCTCCCTTATTCAACAACAGGCAAATGCTGAGATGGTACCTTATAATACGCCACGACCTCTTCATGCGACCTCCTTGTCAAGTTTCATTCGTCTTCATTCATCTCATCTCCCATTAACTCCTCTCATGAGATTAGGGTCAAGAAGAGCATCCGGCCGTAAAAACACCCGTCACTTTCGTTGCATCGTAAAAACATATCCATGATTCGATGTCCCTCATTGGAGCGGAGGAACTTTCTTTCCCCCCAGCTTTTCAGATTCCAATTTGACGTCAAAGGGGTCTCTGAATTCTTCCGGTTGCATTCAATTATCTTCGTTTACCAACTCATCCACATTAAAACCTTGTAATGAACCAGCTTGGATGACAATGCCACCAGCAAATCTTAGAGCTATAATAATGCCACCTTGAACTTTTACTTCTACTTTGTTCTATCTCATGTCCTTCAGCGCTTAATAACTTGAGTCTTAAAAACCACTATTCTCTAGATATCATCGTTTCTTCTTTACGTGTTAAACAGAGATTAATTTGGAAGTGTTAGATGAAGACGACACTTCAGAGTGACTTGCAACTGTCTCTCTAGCATTTTATTAAATCCCTGAGATGTCAAAGACGAATGGCAGCCAAATTAGAGCGTGCACTAACTTTTTGCGATTAGTTGCCACTATAGAAGGCCAGTTGTCGGGCAGATACTTGTGCCGTGGGATATAGTTATTATCTAAGAAATGAAGTGATTAGAGCTGACTTAGGGCGGGTGATGGGCGTATACGGGTACATCAAGACTAATGACTGCAGCAACACGAAGCACATTCGCCCATCGGCTGATGTCGACCCGCGGGCCCTTCCAATGAGAGAGAGTATTAGCCATTTGGTGGCATCTGGGATTCAGTGTTCCTTAGTCATCGTCATCATCATCATCATAATCAGTGGCTTGTTGTTTGAGTCTTCAATCTTTTGAATGGTTTGATTCAGCACTCCGTGCTTCCCTGTCCTGAGCTAATCGTTTCATATCTACATAGCTACCACACCCTACATCCGAGGCAATCTGTTTAACATATTCTTACCTTGGTCTACCCCTACAGATCTTGTTATTGACACTTCCGTCCATAACTAAGCTTGCTATTCCTGGGTGTCTTAGCATGTGTCCTACAAACCTAACTCTTCACTTTATTAGCAGTCACCAGAAACATCTCTCCTCTCCCACTCGTCCTAATACCTCTTCGTTTGTCACCCTATCTACCCATCTGATCTTCATCATTCTCCTGTAACACCCCATTTCAAACGCTTCAATTCTCCTCTTTTCTGCTGCACCAATAGTGCAAGATTCACTTCCATAGAGCGCCTTGTTCCAGACAAAAGCTTTCAAAAATGACTTCCTAATACCTAAATCTATATTCGATATCAACAGATTCCTCTTTTGTAGAATTGCTTCCCTTGCCTGAGCAACCCTACGTTTTATATCCTCTTTTCATCGTCCATCACTAGTTATATTGCTTCCTAAGTAACAGAAGTCTCCTACTTTCTTTAGCTTTTCACCTGCCAATTTGATGTCCATAGAGGCTACAACTTATTAATTAAGTATGATAATAGTTTGTCATTTTTCTCTGAATCCCCAAGGAATTTTGCGTTTTATGACTGTTTTATGACGAATGCGGTCAAAACTATTTTAATGTTTTTAGGCCTAAAACTTTTTGTAGCGGACAAAGTAGGGGTCCCCATCTCACAAAAGCAATTTCTTCAATTGTGCCAAACGTTGAAGGTCTTAAGGGTCCAGGAAGATTCCAAATTGTGAGAGCTCTAACAAACTAAGGGAATAAATTGTGAGAGCTCTAACAAACTAAAAGAATAAATTGTGAGAGCTCTAACAAACTAAGAGAACAAATTGTGAGAGCTCTAACAAACTAAGAGAATAAATTTTGAGAGCTCTAAGAAACTAAGAGAATAAATTGTGAGAGCTCTAACAAACTAAGAGAATAAATTGTGAGAGCTCTAACAAACTAAGTGAATAATTTGCGAGAGCTCTAACAAACTAAGAGAATAAATTGTGAGAGCTCTAACAAACTAAGAGAATAAATAGTGAGAGCTCTAACAAACTAAGAGCATAAATTGTGAGAGCTCTTACAAACTAAGAGAATAAATTGTGAGAGCTCTAACAAACTAAGAGAATAAATTGTGAGAGCTCTAACAAACTAAGAGAATAAATTGTTAGCGCTCTAACAAACTAAGAGAATAAATTGTTAGAGCTCTAACAAACTAAGAGAATAAATTGTGAGAGCTCTAACAAACTAAGAGAATAAATTGTAAGAGCTCTAAAAACTTAGAGAATAAATTGTGAGAGCTCTAACAAACTAAGATAATAAATTGTGAGAGCTCTAACAATCTAAGAGAATAAATTTCGAAAATCAATTCCAGCCTAAATTCAGTTCCGAAAAAACAGCCTAAAATCCCTTGTTTCTTTACTCGTTTTCTTTTTAAATTCAAATCCTAGCCAAATTAACTCATTTAAATAATTGTTCCTTGGTTCAATACCCTCAGGCGTTTTTTGGATTTTTTTGAAAATATTCACACCAGAACTACTGTAGACTAGATATAAGGGCTTAAGTGAAACCCTGCATTGGTTCACACTAACGTTCTTATTCAAAGTTATAATATATGCCAATCAATAGGCTACTCAAACAAATATATCTATTATATTGTACATGTTTTGACATGACGTTGAGGTCTTCTTCAGCTCAATTAAGAATAAAATAAAATACAAGAGATGTACTTAAGTCTAATATTTGTTTGATATGAAAAAATATGTGATAAATTGTAATTAAAAGAATGGAATAAAATAATAAAAATGGATAACCTTAGAATGTAATATTAAATGCAAATAAAATACAATATAATATTGGGCTTCACAATATTTTATTTTCCAAATGCAGATAGAAAAACAAGACATTTTGTAATAATAAGTGTAAATAAAACATTGGGCTCTATATTAAAAATTCAAAAAATCATATAAATCAATCAAATGCTCATCAGTATACTTGGATCTGTGAATATTTTTTGTATATGCTTACATAATTTTGGAGAATGCTTTTATACAGATAATTAGTGCCAAAAGCGTAAAAAATGCCACGGACAATCGGAGCGGATCACACCTCCGATTCCTTCGCACTCGCCGGCCAGTCCCGAAACGAAAATGCACATAATTCAAATCTACAGTATTTTAGTATGTTGGAACTTAGTGGAGGAGTCAGTGTGGCCCTTAGGCTAAAGTGTTCGGGGACTCCTGATCTAATTGAAGTAATATCTTTGTAGATGCTTTAACGCGAAGAAGTAGGCTAATGCAAAGAGTACTGCACTAACCTAACTGCTTGAATGTGGAGGGAAAGAAGGTTATAGAGAAAATTAATTAGGCCTAAGATTATCGTTTAATGTCTTCATTTTCGTTAAACTCATATAAATTTCTACGAATAATACCAGAAACTTGGTCTAGATAGAAATTTTCTGGGCATTGCCATCATATTCTGCGAACAAGTTTTCTGTAAAAATAATAGTTGACAATATTGTATTATTTTTGTACAACTAGGCTATAGCAAGTAGGCTAATATTCACAAAAGAGAGTGTGCATAAAACATGTCGAATGTAATCATTCCCATTTCTTTTAATTTTGGGAAATCGACCGTACGACAGGAGTTGGAGTAGCTTTCATTCGAAGTGTTTCCATTTTGTTGTAAATTTTCGGTGCGTTGTTCTGAATCAGCCTTTTTGAATGTCGCTCCGGAGTCTACAGTATGTCTATTGGACTGTCATAACTCGATGCCTCTGTAATCTCTCAACCTATCGAGTTAATGGAGCTCTGATATACAGGGCGCCCCAATTAAATATTTCACCAGAAATATATCTGAAATAACAATAGATATTGAAAACGACTTTCACAGGCATGAAGGCGGGAAGGGCCTCATTTATTAAATAATATGGGTCATTAAAAACGTAAGCAAATATGTTGTTCAACATAAACTTGTCTTTTTAAATCGATTCACCATATTATTTATTGCACAAATGATAATAAGGAAACTCACGTTAAGAATGGTGTTTGTTGCATCGTAATAGGTCAATTACATTCTGAGAATTTATAACGTGTAGGCTAATTGACGCTTGAGATAACCAAAACGCGCATCCTGATGTTCAAGTATTCTTTTTTTTCTATTTCATTTCTCTGTGTTTAGTACAACACTTATTTCCGTTGTTGAAACTAGTATATACAATCTAAGAAAACTTCAAACAGTACCCGGACAACGCCTGGTAAGACAGCTAGTAAAATCTAATAGTGAAACCATTCAAGTTGAATTATTCTGGGCATCAAACGACAACTACACAGTAAGTAGTATTCCCAGCTCTCCCAAAGTTTTGGAATATCTTCCAAATTTGACATGGTAAAGGGAGATAATCAGAAATTCTAGTAAGATCTCACGGAACTTATGTATTGGTCCAGTCTTATCTGGAAATATCAAATAAATAAAAAATATGGCCTTCTACTACATTTCCAAATGTTTTAATCGTTTAATTTCTTGTAATAAAAATACTATAAAAAGTAGGCATGTTTTTGAAATTCATATAACCTTGCAGCTGAGCCACGCAGCCAGCCTTGGATATTTTAGATTCATAGAGTTTTGTACGATTTTCCATCTTATTAAGGAAGACAGGGATTTTATTACCAAATCTTATAATAGAAAGTACGACAGTGTCAGGCCAACTTTTTTAATGTGGCTGGGTTTTTAAAGACCCGCCCAGATGCCCGTTCTGCCTTCATGTGATTTTTCAATCACTGGGAATCAAAGCTTGGCCTTCGGGATGAAAGGAATGAAGCTAAGCCACTGCGACATCATACTATTCAAAACAGAAAAGCAAAACACTAACTTAATTGCATGTTTTTCTGTTTCTTTTTAAACAGAGGAAGTGTTACGTATACTACCGAGTCTGCCATCTTGTGAGCAATGTAGGAACCTTATATTGGCTGACTGATTCGCGCTCGATCAAGCGGGGAGTGCAAGCACTAACAAGGATTGACCTGCGTAACCAGCGCTCTTTTATTTCAAAACAATAAAAAATAATATTCATGTTGGTTTTACTCAGTGTAGACTATTCTTTTCTGGGTGTACAGCGGTCTGTTATTTGTAACACTTCAGACGGTCAACATGAATTTGCCCAATGTTTGAGCGGGTACAATGTAGTCTATATATGTAAATAAAACTCCTGAAAAAAAAAAAGCATGGTTAGTTGATCACTATCATAATAGGGCAAGTTTTAGGATTCCGCATTTCGACCTTCAAGCGGTCATCATCAGATCTAGATCACTGTGTTGAGGTTTACGTTTATACACTAATAATAAAGGCGGCTTCGGTGGCGTAGTTGGTAGCATGCTGAGCTTCTATGCCCAAGATCGCGGGTTCAAACCCGGCCGAAGTTGTCGGATTTTTTAAGAGCGTTAAAAATCCCTCAGTTTGCCTTCCTTCGGAGGGGAAGTAAAGCCGGCGCTCCCATGTCGTAGATTTATGGCATGTTAAAGAACCTTCCACTAATTACACCTGTGTGAAGCTAAATTAGGTTAAAAATGTAAACAACGCTCAGGTTCCTACGGTCGGCGCCAGGAGCCGACTGAGGTGGCGTCTAGTAGCCAAGTTCTGATCTAGTAGTTGTTGACGGTGGTGTTAGGCGGCAAAAGTAGGAACTACTTGAAAAATTCAAAGTATGCAGTCCTTACTTGAATTAAGAACAGAAACACACACTAATACAGTCATCACAATTAACACCGGTTATCAGACAGATTCTACACACACCCTAAGTACACGGGGCTACATGACCGCGTTGTCGCAGCCCCTAAACTGAGGAACCAACCAACCAACACTAATAATAATACCAATAATATCGTATGGCCTCGGGTGCCGGCTGCAAGCTTTGTTATTTGACACCCAAAGGGCAGCTTGCATGTCGAATGTTGTTGTTCCTTGGAGCTCTATGAAATTCAAGGATGTTAGATATCCAAGCTCCTTGACACTATAGCACATTCTAGTAGAGAATAGAGAAACTTTGTGTTGGCGGAAAATTCCGAGATAAATTTTGCCATTATGAACACGGCCTACTGAATACAAATGGGTCCTTTAACATTGCCAACAACGTATGACACGGGTCGTGATTTTTGTCGCCTTTCAAACATCACTTACCATGGCCAGGAGCGAACCTGCAAGCTTGGGGTTGCTAGTCCGACACGATTTACATTTACCACCATTTAGATTTATACACTAATATATTATCGAACTACAAACAAAATTTGTAGTTCGTATTGGTGTTTATAATGAAAAATGAAAATCCACAGCCTGCTTTCAGTCGACTGACCAGGTTAGGGAATGGAATGAATGAAGACCCCATCTAGTAGCGAGGATATGAACTGTGCCGGCTGCCGAAGCCTGTCACACTCCACTACGATTCGGAATTTGAACCAACCTTATAACGAGGGCGGCTTCGGTGGCGTAGTCGGTAGCATGCTGAGCTTCTATGCCCAAGATAGCGGGTTCAAACCCGGCCGAAGCCGTCGGATATTTTAAGAGCGTTAAAATCCCTCAGTATGCCTTCCTTTGGAGGGGAAGTAAAGCCGGCGGTCCCATGTCATGGATTTATGGCATGTTCAAGAACCTTCCACTAATTTCACCTGCGTGAAGCTAAATTGGATAGGTTAAGAATGTAAACAACGCTCTTAGGTTTCTACGTTCGTTGCCAAGAGCCGACTGCGGTGGCGTCTAGTAGCTAAGTTCTGAACTTGGCCTAGTAGTCGTTGACGGTGGCACTTGGCGGCAAAAGTAGGAACTATTTGAAAAATTCTAAGTTGCAGTACTTGAATTAAAAAAATAAATAAACTGATAACACACACTACTACAGTCATCACAATTAACACCGACAGTAGTGGCCACGCGGGCTAAAGCGCTGCGTTAGGTCAAGGGGCCAAGCTCTCTGCTGACTCGGTAGACGCGTGGGTTCGAGCCCCACCGTCGGCTGTCCTTGAAATGGTTTTCCGTGGTTTCCCATTTTCAACACCAGGCAAATGCTGGGACAGTACCTTCTGACAGGCCACGGCCGCTTCCTTCCACATCCTTGCCCAGTTTCATTCATCTTCATCCATTCCAGCTCTCATCCCGACGCGCAGGTCGCCCACGGGCGTCGACTAGAAACACCAGCACTCGGCCTCTCAGGAGGCTACACGACAAAAAAAAATCACAATTAACACAGGTTATCAGACATATTCTACACACACACACAACGTACACGGGGCTACATGACCGCGTTGTCGCAGCCCCTAAACTTAAGAAACAACCAACCAACCTTATAACGAGACTATCTTGAAATTCTTGAAACGTTAGAGACAAGTTTTCAGCGTTGCCTATCTAATCTATCAACACAATTGTGCCCAAATAGATTGGAATTATTATGGGTTATGATTTCTCAGTCTAACAACCTTGTAGATTATTCAAATACTAAATAGTTCTTACTTCATGTCATATCTTTACAGGATTAGGGAACCACCCCCACAATTGGGTACAATGGTGTTTACCGACTGAAAACACGAGACTGAGCCAAGGGAGTATATACAACTTTTTTCTGTGTAATTATTTTAGATAAGAGTAAAATTGTAAGTTTGTATAGCGACAATTAGTGGCTATACAAAAATAAGTTGGAAAATACAGCACAAATACAATTGTATTGAATTTTCTCTTATGGCCTATGGAGTATGAATGGCAAATATATAAATATTTCTCAACTTATTAAACAGAAACAGAAAGGTTAACAGTTTACAAATAAATAATTTATTTCTCAAAAGTACCGTACTATGGAATTCTCTGTTTTGCGTCACAAGCTGACCACGGGGTAGTCTAATTTCAATCTTATTATTGTTTATAACTTAGCCAATAAGATTAGGGTACAACCAAATTTACAATTATTTTATGCTTTTAGCAAAGCAACACATTCTTAATTTGTATTGGCTTTTTTCGGGGGGGGGGGGGGAGTAGTGGAGCCCCACAGCTCCCCCCTTATATATGCCCGTGCTTGTTGAATAATTGGGTTTATGTTTTTCAGAGCTGTTTTAGCTCTCAGTTTCCATTTTGTATGTGTTGAGTTCACGATTCATATACAACATCAAATTACCGTGAGTCATTTGCACCAACTACCAGTGGAAGGTCTTATAATTGCCGAGAGGCTTTGTTCAGAGAGCCGCCGAGTTATCATTTACACCATGACCGCAGATAAAATACGTGAGAGCTTCTCGCAGCTCATACCTCATAGCTTACATAGTTACCCCGGATAATGTACTGGTAATGATAGGATGAGAATGTTATGTCCTTACGTTAAGCTTATCACATTGGGTAAATTATCGTAGTAAACCTTGTAGCAGTGTAACAATAGATCTCTGCACACAACCTCTACCACCCAGGATGAAGCAATGGAGGTGATTCGACCTAAGATCTGCCACGAAAGACATGGAGACTTCCCAATATTCTGGCGTCTTTTCATGCACTTTTTAATTGGTAAGTAATCGTAATATAGGAACCACATGCCATTGCCCACAACAAGTTAACCCTGGAACACCACACTCATAAAGCACATACGTAAATACCACATTGAGGTCTGACCGACCCAGTCTAGTTGTAGTCATTTATATCGTATCTGACGAATTTCATCACTTGTTATTATTCTAGCTGTCTGCTTTTTAGCTAGAGGATACCGGAAAATGATTAGTTTGATCCCTGTTGCTTACGTAATTTAAGTAATAAAATTATGAACACAATGAAAGAAATATTACAGCCTGAATATTGCAGAGGTACATTAACGAACTATTTTTGTTACCACTTTGGACAATATTTCTCAAGTTTTAGAGTAAATTTGCAGTAAACATATAAAATAGTTATGAAACAGTCACTTGGAACAAATAGCTCTGGCAATTTCCCTTAGTGAGGGGTTACAATATCTTTCACATGAGCCGCAATCGCACGCCATGGCTCGGTGACTCTGACAGAATTGCGACTTGAACCCGGGACTTCTATTTAAACTCCGATGTCGCTTTCATATTCTGCAATGAATTCACTTTCACGTTCACTATCCTCAAAATCATTGTGATATTCGGAGTCTGAGTCACCACCCAGGGGGGTATATAGAATTTTATTTCGGGGGGTTAGGGTGCATGGTATAGGCCCAAAGAATAGGGGGTCCGGGGTTCTCCCCGGGAAACTTTTGTATAATTCGGGGCAAAATGACGAGTTTTAAGGCTATCTGGCATCACTTTTTCAACCAATTTGTTGTGATGTTTTATGTTTGGTTAATGTTAAACACAACTAAGACCATTTTATGATACTTTTTATCAATACAATCATCGTGCACACTTGATAGTGTTTACATGGCAAGAATTAATGTTACTGTTTTGATTTACAACTCACACTATAATATAAAGTCAAGGTTTCTTGAAGCATTGCCAAATCGGTTCATAACTTCATCGTCAGTGAGATGTGTGTCTCTGTGAATAGATTACAATACTAGACCGTTGAGTCTGTTATCAGAAGTAGAATTTCTTAAGTATGTTTTCAACCAACTCAAACTCCGTTCGGCAGTACCAGTAGCTACAGACAGGCAAATTTGCCAAAAGTTTCATAAGGGTATACAAGTTAGGGGGAAAAAAATTGTTACACGCTTCAAGGGCACATGTTGCTGTTCTTGGTTCGGTCATAAGAGCGAAGGCACTGGAGAGTAATAAGAGGGTAGGTTGTTACTCATAAGATCAGAGCAAACTGATTGCCACGCTGTTTACATCGCTCTACCTTCGCCTTGCTTTGCAACGTTGCCACACGTCACTTAGTAACAATAGCACATGATTATATTGGTTTTTAATGTTTGAATTCATAAACAAATAATATATGTGACAAAAATTTCGGGGGGGGGGGCTCCCCGTCCCCCCCCCCCCCCTTTATATACGCCCCTGTCACCTCCGGTATCCTGCTTACTGTCACTATTTTCTGACAATAATTCCCTGATATTTCAATCAGACAGTCCCGTTTTGTAATTAACCATTTCACACACTGTTTCTAACACTAAGGAAGGTCATCTTACCTCATCAATCTATCAAGAACTGCAGCAGTAGCAGGGCGTTACGACACACCAGGAAACGACAAGCCTAAGTACCACACTGGGGGCTCTATGACCCTGATCTATATTTATTTCTGGTTCAAGAATGTTCTTGTACGCTGACAGATCTGAATGTCGCTAGCCGAGGGTAGTGAGCTATTATCCTAATTTGCAAACATGTCTTAGTAGCGCACTAATTCAATTTAAAAAAAATCGATAGTTTGTTTTTCGCAGGGTCGCTTAGACCCCAGTGTGGTGTTCCACGGTTAAGTCAGGGGTGGCCAACATACTTTGAGGTTGGGCCAGTATATTGTTCTTTGTTAATTGGATGGCCATTTAACCTTCGAGGACTCGCGCCGGGTCATTTTGACCCACAGTGTATCACTCCCATTTTGCCTTAGTAGTACGGATTTTATTGAAGTAATTTTACACCTGGTGTCTTCCTATGAACTGTTCCCAATCCAAAATGAGGTTTATATATTTTTTTCAAATGTAACTTGCAGAAATATGACAATAACTTTCGCAACACTATCATAGGCCTTGATATTGGCGGCAAAGCAGTCATCTATATTTTTTTTGAACAAAGGAGCTGATGACCAAGGTGTCCCTAGACCCTAAACATGGATCAACAAGAACGTGAGCTATGTGATTGTGCTGCACCAAAATAGGTGGATTTTTGTCCCTTATTTTTTACAGAAAGTTCCGACTAACGAAAGCCAAACATTGTCACGTGAGGACTGGCGCCATGGGTAAATCTGACCCGCCCATAAATAATATAGAAATAACTTGAGTGTTCAAAAAGCCAGGGACATGTTTATTTTGCAGGGTGAAGTTCAAGACTAGGAAGGAAGGTACAGTAAGCGACAGGAAATAAGGGCTGACCAAAACGAAAATATAGAGCATTATTTAAGCCTCGGGTGAAAAATACCCATGCGCCAGTCCTCGCGGGTTAACTAAATTCGGAATGATAATAATAAACTGCTCAGCAACTTGCACATAACAGCGCTTCTGTCGGATGTTACTGTTACTGCATTTATATTGAACCCTTCAGAATAGCAGTGTTTATATGTAAGAAATCTTAATCAAGGGGTCGCGCTCAGTTCCAATGTGATGTTTACGTTCGCCAAACAACATGCTCTACTGAGGTAAGGGTCATAGGATTAAAACTATAATTAAGAAAGAAAGGTGACAAGACGTAAAATAATAACATGATTTAATGTCTAATAGTGCATAAAAAGAATATAAACAACAACAATTTTAAAAAAAATCCTCCCTGAATTTCCCATGACAGGAATATCTATCAATGCTGAGGAGTCAGACGGATCTCCCTCTTATTAAAATGTGGATCCTAGTTCCACTAACTTGCAATTTGGATTTTATGTATGCGTAATGACTAACTACGAGGAATGAGTACTTTGGATGACTGTTCGTTTACAACGGGTTAACAGCCACGATGCTCACGAACAATCATCTCGTAAATCAACGTTTACGGATATGGAACATGACACTAATAAAAACCCTTAAAAATGTAATGCTGACACACACACTAAAATCTACTATTTACAGGAATCTCTCTCGAGACCCTCATTTAGCGCGATGACGCACTGGACAATGAGCTGCCAACACCGGCCAATTGCTCAATACACAAGCAAGGAAATACAGCATAGCACGTGACTTCACGGGTCACTGAATGGAATACAAACATGGACTAAACCAACAACAACAAAAGCCTGACTGGCTGATATTACTTTATATGAACAAAACTGCATGTTAAGCTAACGCTTCGGAGATTATCATGATTCGTAGGCAACTCCCATTTATTTAAACAATTTTTATCATTGATCAGTTCTTAATTCTGTATTTCAAGTAATACGGAGCCAAACAAGCATTCTCTACTAATGACCTCGCTAGCAACCTTCAGTCCGTCTTGTGAAACATCTCCCCCTTTCCTCAATACCTGTCATTGTCCCAACTCCAGTGTGTAAAAATAACTGACCAGCTGTGCCGTTATCTCAAAGAATCAACAGCAGCAAATCTCAACCACCTCAACAAATGGTCAGACATTAATCAAAATATCCACAATTGCCCTCGCAAGGTTACAATATGGACCTGGCACCAAGCTGACAGAAATCAGTCTACGCTGAAATTCCCGCTTGTAATGACCACAAAATACACACACACACATCTGGGAATGACATTACGTTTTTCACACAGGTCGGCTGAATAGGTGCTCGCAAACTATTTTAAAAAAATATTAAAACCTACGATAGAGCTGACTGCTCTTCGTCACAAATCACATTGCTCCAAAGGCACTAATCTCTCTGAATCTGATCAATAATAAACCTTAAAAAAATTTAATTACCCTCCAATCTACTGTATAATTATATTACTTCAGTCCTACTTCTGAAACACAACATATCTCCGAGAGACGTTTTTTTAACCGCATTGCGTAACATATGCAAACACGGTCGTCCACATAGCTACGTTAGTTAAAACAACAAACAAAAACAAGAACCTTCCACTAATAACATATGCGAGCTGTTTCCATGCAAAAGGTGTGTCAGACCAAAACTAAATATACTACGTTAATCACACAAGCAAATTATTTACAAAAATATGTCCCATACACCATAAGTTAATCTATCAGATAATAAGAATATTATTCAGTACTCATCCTCAGCTAGTCACCCGTCAAAGAACATCAGCAGCCATCTCCCAACTGGATGCTTCTTATCTCATTTCAACCATCTTGACGGAGTGTTGATAGTTCCAGGCTCCTTCCATGGTAAGCGATGTCATCTCTCGTGCTGATTCAAAAAGTTAAATTATTATACACTTGATATCTGACTACTAAATTCGCCGTTTCAGGTACTACTTTCCCCGGAACTGTTCGTTGGCGAATTATCGATGATACTGCCCCTACAAAATATAGTACTATGACTATCTAACACAGAATTTAACACACTTATTAATAATTTCTGTGTCCTTCATGACACGCAAAAATATAAGTGCTTCCGTCCTCAGACGAACAAAAGTAATACGCCCTACGTCCTCAGACGTACAAGAGTAATAGTAATGTCTTGGCTCTTCACGCCACTTATAAATGAACCGGCCCTAGGTCTTGATAGAGGGGGAAATTATATAAACATTTCTCAAAATAATAATGGTACAGGAATGAAATAAATATCATTGAACTCGAAAAATAGCGCAGGTCAAGAATATGCCCATTAATCCTAGAATCGATCGTAGAGATGTTGTCTAGCCGATCTCCCGCGTTAATGCTAGCCATAGCGTGCCCAAGCTAGACTTGCCGCGCTGGTAAGCATTCTTCTCCCATTGGTTCCACATTTTCTGTAACTTGGCGGTTTTTATCAGACCTTGGCCTAGTAGGAGTGTCTAGTATTTTCATCAGCCACTCACGTTACTGCATCATATTTTTTCTAGGCGCGAATATTACAATGAACATACCAGAAGCGTGTCTCACAGCGCGTCGCTTCTATTTTGAGGTGGCCACCACCTGTCCTTCTGAATCATTGCTAGGTCTTTCTTTTCACAATCCTAAGTATTTAGCCTTTTGTCAAACTGCTGCAGGTATTTCCTCATTGTCTCCAACAAATGCTTGAAATTTCCTCATCTCCGTCTGGCTATTTTCATGATGCTGGTGGAAATATTTATTAATTGAAGAAATAAAACATCGAATCATTTATCCATCAGAGGTTAAAGGGTTCACAACTCCCCCACTCACAAAATTTCGAACTTCGGAGAAAGTCGATAATTTTAAAAAGATTTCCGTAGGCCAATTTGTTTATTTTAGAATCACCCCTATTCTATTACTCGGTCTAGCCGCTCCTGTCTTGAATGGCATTTACTCGTTTTATTTTCCTGCTTGGACCTCGCCCCTCCAACTGCTTGCATGACGCGCTGGTGCCTTAAACAACACTCTGTTCGTCTCGTTAATGTTTGTCAACACCAATTCCACTTCCTTCTTCACGTGCCGTACTCAACTGCTCCCCGTTCACTTGGTTGATATTGGACGTCCATATATTTAAACTGCATCATTATTTCGGCGCTCTCATGGTTCACTTCTTCGATACTTTTTTAGGTTGGCAGCGTTGTAGACCGACATTGTTCCTGTGCTTAACTCTTTCACTCTGTAAGCATTATTTCCAAGGTTTCTTACGATAGAATAGGGTCCTATGAACTTTTCGCAGAATTTGCTGAAGATCTTCTTCTCTGGATCCGATGTAGCGGGTCGTTTCACCAAAACGAGCTGGTTGATTTCAAGATCACTGTGAAACCTCTTATTTCTCACTCGCCGTAATCTGCGGTCTGCTTGTTTTCTCATGTAGGCTCTCGTTCTCTCAATTCGCAGGTCAGGTGCTATCATGGGATCTTGTGGGCAGTTAATGATGCTTTCCCACGTTCTCACTGGATACTCGTTTTTGTGTAGGACCATAGGGATCTGTCCTGTTGACTCGTGCCTGGTAGAATTCATGCATGTCTCTACATCCTTAATTTTATCCACCCATTTGTGATGTTCATTTGGAATGAAGATTCTCAAGTATGATGTTACACATTTTATTGCTCTCTCACTTGGATTAGCTTGGGCATGTCGGATACTGCTTAAAACGTGTTTTATACCCATGTCCTCCATACCTTTCTTGAATTCGGCGCTTGTAAAATAACTGCCATGATCTGAGAATATAAATTCTGGTTTTCCAAGGATTGGAATAACTCTATTTCGAATACGACTGAGTACTTGTTTCGATGTAGTATTCTGAATGGGACATAATACGACAAACTTAGAAAATACATCAATGCACACTAGCAAGTGACGGCAACCTCGCCTTCCTTTCGGAATTGGACCGAAACAGTCTAGGGCCAGTAGCTCGCAGGGTTTCTGAGGTAGCAATGGTCTAGGATACTGCCTCATTAAATAGTTATTGGGCTTTGTCCTCTGACAAGGATCACAAGTCGTAATGACGTCACATATAGTTGTTCTCATACGTGGCCATGTAAATGTCTCTCCTATTGTCGCTTCGCACTTGTCTAATCCGACGTGTCCGTAACTTTCGTGAGTATGCCATGTCAGTCCTCGCTGTAATGATGCAGGTACTAATATGCGTAACTTGGTGTGGTCATTATCTATCCATTTGTGCAGCAAATTGTTGACATAAACATATCTTCCTTCTTTGGCTTTCGTTCTCGAAATGCAGGTGTTCCTGTAGGTAGTTGCTTTCTGAGGTATTTAATTAATAGCATCATCCATGGTTCCGCTTCCTGTTCTCGCTGTATCTCACGTAACTCCTCCAAGAATTCCCGGTCCTTCGGTGTTAACTCCAAGTGTTGTACCATCGCTGTTTCTTCATTATCAGGCTCTGGGTTCCTGCTGAGTGCATCCGGAATCACGTTCATCTTCCCTGGGCAATGTTCAATCTCAATGCTAAACTGCTGAATATATATAGACCAACGTGTCACACGTTCGCTTGCCATCGACGTCTTAAACAAGAATGTTAATGCCTTGTGATCAGTCCTGACAACAATGGGGTAGCCATAAATTATTCGTTTCCATTGTTGTAGCGCATGAAGAATGGCCAACAGCTCTAGTTCCGTTACAGTATAATTGCGCTCGTGCTTACGCAATTTTCGGCTGACAAATGCCAAATATGTTTTATGTTGCAGGTTAGCTGGATCTTCTTGGTAGAGCATAGCACCTATACCAATTTGTGAAGCATCCGCTTGGATTATAAATTTGTGCTTGAAATCTGGATATCCTAACTTAATAGCTGTTTTGTTGCTCGGAACGCCTTCTCACACTCCGCATTCCATAACCATTTATTATTCTTCTTTAGCATTTCCTGCATTGGAGCTACAGTCTCCGTGTAACCTGGACAGTTTTCCTTAAAGAATCCCGTTACGCCTAAGAAAGCCCGAATGTGCTTGACTCTCGTTGGTGTAGGGAAATTCTTTATCGCTTCGATCTTAGCTGGATTTGGCTTCACCCCCTCCTTGTCAATTATGTGATCCAAATATAAGATCTCGCTCTTGAAGAAATGCGATTTCTTCAGGTTTACTTTGAAATTTGATGCATTAAGGTTGCCTAATACTTTATCTAAATTTTCCATGTGAGTTTCAATGTTGTCGGAAGCCAGCAGAATGTCATCAATGTAGCGTACCGTCATCTCCTTAACTTCCTCGGTTAGATTCCGGTCCAGGGCTCGGATTAACGCACAGCCCGCTGTTATGACTCCAAAGGGCATTCGGACGAAGCAAAACGTTTGGTTATCGAATAAGAAGCCAGTTAGAAGCTGTGACTTCTCATCCAATTCAATATGGTGGAACGAGCTCGTCAGGTCAACTGATGAATAAATGCCTTTGTTTTTAAAGCCTTTTAATACGTCTCTGATAATTGGCGCTCTGTCATACTCAGGAAAAATGAGTCTCATGTTGAGATTTCTGGCATCTAAACAAAGTCTAATAGATCCATTTGGTTTTGTGACTGCCAAAATCGCATTTAGATAAGGTGTAGGTGTCTTCCTTATCACTCCAGCTTGTAACATCTCATCTATAATGAAATTAACTTGACCACGATATTTTTCAGGAATTGGGTACAACCTGCTTTTGAAAGGCGACCAATCCTCGACTTGCATAGAATATTTGAAATTTAATATTTTCCCACGTACTGTATCAAATACTGTTTTGTGCTTCCTTAAAATCTCTTCCAATTGTTTTCTGTGTTCACCCCCAAGTTGAATGTCATTGAGCCGCTCCTGTAGTAACTCTTCAAATTGTGCCTCACTGTCGTCTCCTTCCGTTAATAAAGACCATATCTCCTGGGATTCACTCTCCTCATCTAGTTCCACAACAGCTCCTTCTATGATGTTATCTTCTGCCTTTCGTATCTCCTCATCCGTCTCTTCCGATATTGCTTCCAATGCCCAAGAATTTACATCTCTTCCTGTAGTGATTTCATCCATATGCAATCCCACATTCTTCAGCTGATCATACTCTTTAAAACTGACTGTATTCTTGTGCAAATCTATCACTGCTTGATAGTCACAAATAAAATTTGCACCAAGAATTATATTGAAATTCATCTTTGCCATGATAATGAATGTTTGCCCAAAAGTGTGTTCCAATATGTTCAGCTCTAAGTATGTCTGACGTTTACAAGTGACGGTGCGTTCAGGAATAACACCCCTCACTTTGAGCTGTGGTACGGGAATTACAGGAATATTCTGACTCCGTCCCAACTATCGAACCAAGGCCTCCGATACCAGACTGATCTGCGACCCCGTATCCAATAAACATCTTATATTAATTCCACCAATCCTCGCGTAAATAATGGGTAACTGCCTAATTTCATCGTTCCGTGGTTTCACCGTCTCCTCCAGGCAGTCTTCTGGCAAAGCAATCCATTCTTGTATGTTCGCTACTATCCATCCATCTTCAACTTCCGACTGTTGCGTTTGTAGACTGTCTTCTTTATCCAAATTTAGCATTTTTTTAAGCTCCGTTGCGACTCCCATCATCCGTTTGTCGCCCATGCCCTTGATATTCCTCTTGTCTCAGTAGACTTCCAGCTTCCTCAGTATGTCTGTCTGGATTCTTCATGTTCCCAATGGCTTTTTCCCATCTTCCTAGCTCTCCACCTTGACTAGCGTGTAATTCCTCTAGGTAATTTTGTGATTGAGCGTGCCTATCATCCCAGTCATTTCGATAATTACGCGCCTCTCCTTGATTTTGATCTCTCCTTCCTTTCCATCTTTGATTAGCATTGTAATCACCGTATCTTCCATAAGGCCTGTCATTCCTTCGATTTTCACGCCATTGCTGATATCCTCTCTGTTGATATCTATTGTTGCCTTGATATGACCTATTGTTATAGTTATTCTCGTTACGCTGGTATGGTCTGTTTTCTCCTTCTTCCTGGTTTCGCCTAGGTGTGGACGTGCTTGTATTAGTACCCTACGTTTTAGTGTTTGCCTGCTTTGGTTTTATGACCTCTGACGTATTGACTAACTCCAGCTGTCTTCCTCCTGTATAATGATTATGAGATGTAGTCTCATCTATCTGGCGTAATATCTGCTCTGCATGTAAGGCCGTACTAACGTTCGCTGCGACTAGTACTTGTTGCACGTTGACTGGTAATTGCCGCGCTATTGTCATCACCAGATCCGCTTCATTTAAAGGGTAATCAAGGTCGCGAAATTTTAGCATTTGCATGTTAAAGAAATCTGAGTATTTCGTTTGCTGGGTGGTTTGGTATTTTCTAGAGTAAAGCTCCATCCTTAGACTCTGTTGTATTGCTGGCGACCAGTATTTGCGCAGAAACGCTAATTTGAAATCTGACATGGTTCCAAATGTATATTTGAAGCTTAAAAACCATGTAAGGACATTTCCTGATAAAAATCTCTCCATCATCCTCAATCTACGTGCTTCAGGTACCCCAGTGTCATTGTAATGATCTTCAATTTCTTTAATAAAAGCTTTAGGTGTCACCCCTGAATTCTCCGTGTATTTCTGCGGTTTATAATCGTTCGAGTGAATTACTTGGATAAGTTGTGTGGGCTGATGACCGTCTTGTGGCGTGGAACTCCTTTCAATATTCTTGCGAAACCCTTCCGTGTTTGCTGTTAATGGGCTCTCTGTCTGAGCTTGACTCCCTGCTGTGCTTTCCTCCCCGGGGCTATTTGATTCTTCCTGCTTGTCTTTCAATACTCCCGTCTTAAATATCGAGGATTGTTCTAACGACCTCAGTTCGGCTTTAATGATCCTGTCTGTTTGCTCTTTAAGTTTACTCTTAATTTCTTGCTCTAATGCTTGTATACGAGTATGATTTTCGCCTACTGTTTTTAGGATGGTTCATCTTTCCTCTTTAGAATCGATATTCATTTTTCGCCAATCTTTCCTTATTTGCTCCTTAATCGTGCTTAATTTCTCTTCAATCTGGCTTTTAGTGTCATCCTGATTGCTTTCTCTCTGGCTTTTCCATTCTTCCAATCTCGCGCTATTTTCGTCGATGGTACTCTTTAATTGATTCTGATCCGCTTCTAGGCTTTTCCATTTCTCCGCTGATTTTATTTCGAGACGATCCATATCTTTAATTATGCCGGATATATTTTCATCTACTGCTGATAATTGTTGTTGAGTGACCTTGCCGCCCTTTTCCATTTCCATTAATCGTCCTTCTAACTTATCCTGAGCTATCTTGACCTCGCTTGTATTCATAGTGCACGCTAGTTCAATTTGCTCTAATTTAGCTAACACCGTTTCATCGAGAATGCTAAGTTTTTGATCAAAAATACTTTCCATTTTCTTAATCTGATCTAATTGTTTTTCATTATTTTTACTAACATCTAGGGCCAGTAATACCATCTGTTGATTAGTGTGATCTTTCATCTCTGCGGTTAACGAAGCTAACTGGTTCGTGTTTTTAACATTCTGCGCCTCTAACTGCGAATTTATAGTGTCATTGATTTCATTTTTAGTAATCTAGCTTGTTCCGCCTGATATTCATTTTGTTCAATCCTACTGTTATTTAATTGTGTCCGCAATGATTCACATTGTTCGGATAATTTGTTTATAGACTCACTTTGTTCTAACATAGTATTGTTTATTGCTTCACTTTGTTCGGCTAGTTTAGTTTTTAGCGATTCACTCTGTTCGGACAATTTGTTTATAGACTCACTTTGTTCTAACATAGTGTTGTTTATTTGTTCAGATAACTTCGCGTTCAATGCCTCACTTTGTTCTAACATACTAGTGTTTAATGATTCACTTTGTTCTGATAGTTTAGCGTTTTAAGATTCACTTTGTTTCGCCAATTTAGTGTCCTACAATTCCTGTGTTCTCCTAGCCGCGCTCTCAATGATTTCTTGAATCTGTTCCACCGTTGCCATCTTATACACTTTATCTGAGACATTAGGGAAATGGCATAAAGCAATGCCCTTTGACACACACATACAATCCAATGCACATTTAATTTCTTTACCCTAATCAGTTCATTTATTTTTACATTTAATCCCACTAGTCGATTGCATCTCTGAGTGGTTCTAATTTTACTCAATTTAATTTAAACCCAAACACATATTTAGTCATTAAATTGTTATCCTGATCTGATATTAACACTGACTAATTAACAAAGTATTAATTGTCATTTAAGGCTACCAGCCTCCTAACATTTTCATCAGTTTGACTTTCTAAACAAATCTACTTTTAACTTTAATCATTGGGCGCCCGGTATCACGTATATTACCTTTTACTTTAATTCAATAGACAAAAACGTGAGCCGTATTTTACATTGCAAACTCCTGATTTTAATTTATATTTCACACATTTGGCGGTATCCACTTCGCCTCAATTACTTTTAATAAAATATCACTTTCCGGTGATTAAAATACTGTCATATCTGCCTGCACTTGCGGCATGTCAGTTTTACTCAAATACGCCAACTAAATGTGTTCCAGCAGCGAACCAGCAACAAAATTACACCTTCATTGTTGCGTCAGTTTGAAAACCCAACTACGCTTACATTGACATGTGCAAAATCTTTGCCGTTACACCACAGTGAACCGCCCCACGCTTGGCCGCGCCAGTTTACCTCCTATGAACCCTTCAGAATAGCAGTGTTTATATGTAAGAAATCTTAATCAAGGGGTCGCGCTCCGTTCCAATGTGATGTTTACGTTCGCCAAACAATATGCTCTACTGAGGTAAGGGTCATAGGATTAAAACTATAATTAAGAAAGAAAGGTGACAAGACGTAAAATAATAACATGATTTAATGACTAATAGTGCATAAAAAGAATATAAACAACAATAATAAAAAAAAATCCTCCCTGAATTTCCCATGACAGGAATATCTATCAATGCTGAGGAGTCAGACGGATCTCCCTCTTATTAAAATGTGGATCCTAGTTCCACTAACTTGCAATTTGGATTTTATGTATGCGTAATGACTAACTACGAGGAATGAGTACTTTGGATG
Source organism: Meconema thalassinum (assembly GCA_946902985.2). Classification (NCBI taxonomy): domain Eukaryota; kingdom Metazoa; phylum Arthropoda; class Insecta; order Orthoptera; family Tettigoniidae; genus Meconema; species Meconema thalassinum. The sequence goes on from OX336393.1 coordinate 420,299,202, forward strand.
ACTGTTCGTTTACAACGGGTTAACAGCCACGATGCTCACGAACAATCATCTCGTAAATCAACGTTTACGGATATGGAACATGACACTAATAAAAACCCTTAAAAATGTAATGCTGACACACACACTAAAATCTACTATTTACAGGAATCTCTCTCGAGACCCTCATTTAGCGCGATGACGCACTGGACAATGAGCTGCCAACACCGGCCAATTGCTCAATACACAAGCAAGGAAATACAGCATAGCACGTGACTTCACGGGTCACTGAATGGAATACAAACATGGACTAAACCAACAACAACAAACGCCTGACTGGCTGATATTACTTTATATGAACAAAACTGCATGTTAAGCTAACGCTTCGGAGATTATCGTGATTCGTAGGCAACTCCCATTTATTTAAACAATTTTTATCATTGATCAGTTCTTAATTCTGTATTTCAAGTAATACGGAGCCAAACAAGCATTCTCCACTAATGACCTCGCTAGCAACCTTCAGTCCGTCTTGTGAAACATCTCCCCCTTTCCTCAATACCTGTCATTGTCCCAACTCCAGTGTGTAAAAATAACTGACCAGCTGTGCCGTTATCTCAAAGAATCAACAGCAGCAAATCTCAACCACCTCAACAAATGGTCAGACATTAATCAAAATATCCACAATTGCCCTCGCAAGGTTACAATATGGACCTGGCACCAAGCTGACAGAAATCAGTCTACGCTGAAATTCCCGCTTGTAATGACCACAAAATACACACACACACATCTGGGAATGACATTACGTTTTTCACACAGGTCGGCTGAATAGGTGCTCGCAAACTATTTTAAAAAAATATTAAAACCTACGATAGAGCTGACTGCTCTTCGTCACAAATCACATTGCTCCAAAGGCACTAATCTCTCTGAATCTGATCAATAATAAACCTTAAAAAAAATTAATTACCCTCCAATCTACTGTATAATTATATTACTTCAGTCCTACTTCTGAAACACAACATATCTCCGAGAGGCGTTTTTTTTAACCGCATTGCGTAACATATGCAAACACGGTCGTCCACATAGCTACGTTAGTTAAAACAACAAACAAAAACAAGAACCTTCCACTAATAACATATGCGAGCTGTTTCCATGCAAAAGGTGTGTCAGACCAAAACTAAATATACTACGTTAATCACACAAGCAAATTATTTACAAAAATATGTCCCATACACCATAAGTTAATCTATCAGATAATAAGAATATTATTCAGTACTCATCCTCAGCTAGTCACCCGTCAAAGAACATCAGCAGCCATCTCCCAAATGGATGCTTCTTATCTCATTTCAACCATCTTGACGGAGTGTTGATAGTTCCAGGCTCCTTCCAAGGTAAGCGATGTCATCTCTCGTGCTGATTCAAAAAGTTAAATTATTATACACTTGATATCTGACTACTAAATTCGCCGTTTCAGGTACTACTTTCCCCGGAACTGTTCGTTGGCGAATTATCGATGATACTGCCCCTACAAAATATAGTACTATGACTATCTAACACTGAATTTAACACACTTATTAATAATTTCTGTGTCCTTCATGACACGCAAAAATATAAGTGCTTCCGTCCTCAGACGAACAAAAGTAATACGCCCTACGTCCTCAGACGTACAAGAGTAATAGAAATGTCTTGGCTCTTCACGCCACTTATAAATGAACCGGCCCTAGGTCTTGATAGAGGGGGAAATTATATAAAAATTTCTCAAAATAATAATGGTACAGGAAAGAAATAAATATCATTGAACTCAAAAAATAGCGCAGATCAAGAATATGGCCATTAATCCTAGAATCGATCGTAGAGATGTTGTCTAGCCGATCTCCCGCGTTAATGCTAGCCATAGCGTGCCCAAGCTAGACTTGCCGCGCTGGTAAGCATTCTTCTCCCATTGGTTCCACATTTTCTGTAACTTGGCGGTTTTTATCAGACCTTGGCCTAGTAGGAGTGTCTACTATTTTCATCAGCCACTCACGTTACTGCATCATATTTTTTCTAGGCGCGAATATTACAATGAACATACCAGAAGCGTGTCTCACTGCGCGTCGCTTCTATTTTGAGGTGGCCACCACCTGTCCTTCTGAATCATTGCTAGGTCTTTCTTTTCACAATCCTAAGTATTTAGCCTTTTGTCAAACTGCTGCAGGTATTTCCTCATTGTCTCCAACAAATGCTTGAAATTTCCTCATCTCCGTCTGGCTATTTTCATGATGCTGGTGGAAATATTTATTAATTGAAGAAATAAAACATCGAATCATTTATCCATCAGAGGTTAAAGGGTTCAATATTTATATTTTGAATTTGAACTACAGTAACCTATTATATGAATAATAGTAAAATGAATCATGCGTTTGTTTGAAATGCCTAATAATAATAATAAAGGGTCATTTCATTCCCACCCAACGAGGGTGGGCGGGCCCCTATAGATGGCCGCACCATCTCTTGGGCCAGAGGAGGGGGTTGATTGGAAGGTTGAGAGTTATAGGAGAAGGGTGGTGGTGGATTGTATAAGTTGGAGAAGGAGAAATGATATGACCTCTTGGCTAAGATTGAAGATTTGAAATTTTGGTGTTTGACGAAAAATTGCTCTTTTATGCATTGTATTATTGTAGGTTGAGGCGTTAGATTTTGAATTTTGAGATTTTAATTTTTATGGTTTTGTAAGAGATTTGAAAATTTGGTGATTTTATAAGTTTGGAAGTTAGAGTGGGTTATGGGGTTCGAAAGTTGGAGAGATTGTTTTTTGTTGTTTTGTTTTTTGTTGAGAAGTGGATGAATATGTATTATGAGATGGGAGTAATTGGTGGTGCTTGTGGAGATGAGAAGCGGGGGTGAGAGAAGTGGAGAAAGAATGTAGTTTACGACGAGTTGATCGTATGTACAGTATGTGATAGTGTTCGAAGATAGTATGTGGTGAGATGAGAAGGTGCATTTGTGGGAGTGTGGGTGATGGGATTTGGTAATTGATGTTGCAATGATTTTGGAATGAATGCGATGATAGAAACGGATTATATTGTTTGTTGAGATGGAGGTGATGGATGACTTTGGTGGAGATGAGAAGTGGAGCGGCGTTGTAGAAAAGAGAGAGAAGAGAAAAGAGTGGAAAAGAAAATAGAAAGAAAAGAAATATAAGCTGTTGGAAGAAGATGTGAGTATGTATGGGTGTGGTGATTGTGAGGTGTTGTTGATTTTTTTTTAATGTAGGGGACTTTTAGTCCGGGGCAGGGCCTAGAGTAGACGGGGTTGCGTAGCGGGAGTTCCTCAAGTTGTCATAGGATCGGATTCTGCATTCTTCTATCGCGCTTCATGTAGCGCAGTTGAAGATAATAATAATAATGTTATTGGTTTTACGTCCCTTTTAACTACACTGGCTTTTCGCAGTTGAAGAAGGTGGATGTAGGTCGTAACTGGGGGTAATGGCATTAGACGGTACAGGTCCTCGATGGGGTGTATTGCGGAGAGGCGGAGGGCTATGCGGGCGATTCGCCGTTCCATGGTTATCAGGGGGTGCAAGTAGCTGGTGGCGCAGCCGGCCCAGACTACATGCCCATATGTGACATAGGAGCGGATGAGGGTCTTGTACGTATATAACAACGTTGAGGCATGTAGTCCCCAAGAGGTGCCGATCAGCCTGGTGATGAGGCAAGAGCGCTTTCTGAGCAGTAGCCGTGAGTGCGCGTAGATGTGGATGGAGGGTGAAGTGCTCGTCAAAGATGACGCCCAGGTAGCGAAGTGATGGTGAAGTGTGAAGGCGGTGGTCAAGGATACGTAGGGTCAGAAGGTTGGGGTTGCGGGTGGCCGAGTTGGCATGGCGACGTGGGCGGAAGAGTACGGCTTTGGTCTTGTCCGTATTTAGGCTGCGATGCCAGCGATCGCACCAGGCCGTGAAACGGTCTAGGTACAGTTGGACCAGAGGGGCAAGGAGCGAGTATTGCGGTGTCGTCCGCGAACTGGAGGAGATGGAGGGGAGCCGGAGGCTGGGGGATATCTCCGACAAAAAGGATGTAGAGGAGAGGGGATAGTACCGACCCTTGGGGTACGCCTTCGGTTAGAGAGAAGGAGCGTGAGAGGGTGCGATTGATAGAAATGCGGGCGGTGCGGGGACTGAGGAAGTTGCCAATGAGGCGGATGAAATTATGCGGGAGGTGGTTGTCGTGGAATTTTAGAAGGAGAGCTGAGTGCCTGACGGTGTCGAGGGCACTCTGAATATCGAAGGTGAGGAGGAGAGTGGGGCGAAAGCGGTTCATGTTATCGGCTGTGAGGGTGGTGAGGCGGAGTATTTGGTCATGGGTGGAGAGGGCAGGCCGGAAGCCACATTGGGAGAGGGGGAGTAACTGATGTTGAGTGAGATGGAGGACGGTGCGGCGGACTAGGATTTTTTCGAATAGTGTTTTATCCCTTGGTTGGGGGTGGGAAAAACACGGTAGTGTAGATGTGCTAATTTTGAGGACTGCTTCCGAATGAGGGTAGTTTCCCGTAGTTGGGAGAGACTACCAGTGTAGTGTGTTGGTGTGAGAGCTTAAGCTATTGGGGGCGTCTCTGCAGGATGCAATTATCTGCTAAGGGATGAATGTCTAAGTGCAGGCTGCTAATCTAGCCTGCCAATTAAGTAGAGTGAGCAATTCAGCAAATGTGCAGAGTCAGTGACTCGGCGCTCTGCAGTCGAGTCGCGTGCTCGAGTACAATAGAACCTGACAATGCGATTACTGGCCTCTACGGTCAGGGGCAATTATGACTAAGGTCAGGTGGGGTATAAGGATGTAAAGATGTAGTGTAATTAGTGATAAACGTGTATGCTTACTGACCATGTGTTTATTGGCCAGTAAATGTGATGTGATGTCCCTCTTGGGGAGTTAAAACAAATATAAAATGTGGTACAATTTGTAAGGTGTACAGTAGTTCAGGGTAGATGTTTTACACAGATAAAGGACTCTGAGCACAATTAGACCTCACCTGCTGAAGAACTGGAACTCGTCGGGCAGGGCCGCTGGCGAAGAACAGAACAGAACAGATGATGGGGCTCCTCCGGGTCTAGGTTTTAAGGCCTTCCCCCACCGCCTGGTCAGCATTTCCCCATAGTTGTCGCTCCATTTACCGTGTTTATGTTTATGTTTATGTTTCGTAAGCGTGGCCGTCAGCAGTATGCCGGGCCCGCTGGTGTCTGAGGAAATGCATGAGGCTTATGGTCTGCCTATGCGGGTAGTTTTGGTAGAATATGGCGGGGTGGGTCTCAGGGGGTACTGCCCCCGGGCTGTACAAGTCCCCTTCGTCGTTTGTTCGCGTCCTCGCGAACGGAAAATAGAGTGGGCGTGTCGTCGTTATAATTTTTGTCGTTTTCTTCTTGTCCCTCTTCTTCTTCTTCTTCTTCTTCTTCTTCAGTGTCGGTGATGGTAGGCCTATGGGATCCTGTTCTTCCGAGATCAATCCGGCCCACCGTATCTGTGCATTATTGGAAGCGGAGCCTTTTATAATGGCGCTCCCATTTCCTGTATCAACATCCGTGTCACTTTATGTCGTTATTATTATTGTTTTTGTGCCAGTGTCATCATGTCTGCAAGTCATTGTCACGTCTTGTTATGGCAAGAATGTCTACCGGCAACAGTGTGTTGCAACGCGCTGGAATTCGCTTATTTGCTACGCAGTGTTTTTTGTGTATTTGTTTTGTGTCCCTGTTTACAGGAAGTTTCTAATGTTATGTATGAAGGCTAACGAAACGTGACTTTCGCCACTGTCTGTATGTCGACATGTGTTTTCATTCTTGTAAGGCCAAGGTGCTACCTTGTCACCTTATTTTTCGCTTACCAGCTTGTTTGGGAATTTGTTATTGTTTTTCGTTCTCCATTGTGTCCTGCCCTATCATTTTATGTCCGGGGTAATCCAAATTGCCATGATTTTTGGCCGTAGAAATGTGGTGTTACCTACTTTGCGTGGGCGTTTGTCTGTGAGAGTGGCGTCCCCCGTATACAGGTGTCGGGCGCTATGGTTAAAAAAAAGTGTGTTGTGGTCTCCGTAGAGGCCTGGCGTTCCCGGTACGTCCCCTATTGGCAGTCTCGGGGTCGCTAATGCCCTAAAGAGGCTGTTATAGCGAGTACCTTAGGAAGAACTTACGACCCTGTATGTATGTCCCATGTTTATTGCCTGTATGAGTTTTGGTCGACCCTGGATTCAATTTGTGGGCGTAATATGGCTTTGACTTCTCTAGTGAATGATTGTGTGTACTACTGCCAGAGCGATAGCGCTCCTAGCCTGGCTGGTAGTCGCGAAGGTCGCATGTTCATTTATGTCTTATCGCTGCCTGGCGATAGTGTCAAGTTTCAATTGTGTAGAAAGTACTTGCTGCTTAGTCTAGCGGTCTGCTTACCACATGTGTTGAGACAATGTGCGTGGGTTTGCTGACACGCTGTTCTATTGTCTGCATATACGGTGTGCCTTTGGTTCCTCGTCATGTAAAAAACCCTACCTCTGTTCATATATATTGTGTCCCCAAAGTTTGTATTATTGTAGACTTGGGGCGAATATGTTCGTCGGTGGTAGATAGATGTCTGTGAGAGTAGGTGATGTATTTATGCACGTGTGTCTCCGGGCTTCTAGTCGCGTGTTTGGTGACTAGGTGTCGGAGACGGTTTTATTATTTTATGCATATTAATCCCTGTTAACGTGACTGTCCCTTATTGCTGTATCCTCCAATTGGATGGCTACCCGACCTTGCGTTCCTGGTATTCAGAAGGTCGCGGATTCGAGGCCGTCTTTGTTCAGGATAATCATTCCTGTTGCCTTTTGGGCCTGTGCCTCTGGGACAGTTTTGTCAGTGTTATTGGCTCTTTTTATGGTATTTACGCTTACTGTGTGACCTCAAAATAGTATTTTACCCTGAACTGTGAGTGTTATCTTATGGTATTTACGCTTAGTTTGATCGTTGTTATGGGGGACTAAAAAAAATTCTGCTATGGGCAGTGTAAGAAATAACGTGCACCTATGGATCAGATATATATATATATATATATATATATATATATATATATATATATATATATGCATGTAAATTGTACAGTTTTGTGCATGAGTTTTTGTGTGTTTACCCTCTACAGGGGTAGAACCTGTTTTTTGTGTTAATTGTGTGTACGCGCCCCCGTGAAGGTCTTGGGAACGTTTCGGCATTTTATGTGGAAAATTCTGTGTGTTTTGTTCTGGGAATATATATCCATGGGCTTGTGCGGTCAGTGAATTTCACTATAGTGCGCGCTTTCTCGCCCGTCGGGGTGAATTACTGCGCCCTGTTATGAGGGCATAGGCCTCAGGTTGCCATTGAGGTGTTTCTTTACTATCGTTCAGGGGTGTTTGAGTAAAGCAGGCCTAAGCCTACGTTCCCCGTAGTGCCTGTTAATAGGCGTAGGTATGCTGGCGCCTGAAGGGCTGTGTTGGCTCCGCGCTATTCTATTAGTGTCTGTATGTGTGTATGCCCTCAACGCCTCCGTGGCTTAGGCGGCAGCACGCCGGCCTCTCACCGCTGGGTCCGTGGTTCAAATCCCGGTCACTCCATGTGAGATCTGTGCTGGACAAAACGGAGGCAGACAGGTTTTTCTCTGGATACTCCGGTTTTCCCAGTCAAAATTTCATTCCAGCAACACTCTCCACTATCATTTCATTTCATCTGTCATTCATTTAATCCTTGCCCCAGAGGAGTGCGTCAGGCCTCGGCAGCCGGCACAGTCCATATCCTCGCCGCTAGATGGGGGCTTCATTCATTCCATTCCTGACCCGGTCGGAGACTGGAAGCAGGCTGTGGATTTTCATTTCATGTGTGTATGCCCTCCTGTCTGCCTGGCCACGTGGGGTGGGTGGTAAAATTTCCCTTAAACCCCGTGTATTCTGTTGTGGAGGCATGATAGTGCGTGCAGGCGTGTGTGTTACATGCTGATGAACTGGAAGTAATCCCCCTGTCTGTCTTTGCACTGGGGGTGCAGATGTTGGTGTCTGCTTCCATTCTGGCGAAATCGCCCTCTGAACTGGCGGTAAGGATCGTGTAATTGTCTGTGAGCGCTTGATCAACGCGTTGGAGGGTAGTCTGACCAATTTCTGGCCTATGGCCACGGTAGACTCCTTCCCTTGTGTGGCGGTACGTGTCGAGAGGGACATCCTCGCGAATTGCTGAGTTAGCGTATCTACGCCTATGTCCTCTCTTGGCTGGGCTGGTGTCCCTGCCGCGAACTCAAAAATGGCCTTGTTGGCTTGGAGTTTCCGGTATTCTTCCCAAATTTGGGCGTACTGCGTATTGAGGCATATGGCCTGTTCGGCAACTTTAGTACCGCTAGTTCCTATCCGTTTGTGTTCTTTGATGAGTGTCTCCCATTGCTGGAACATGATTTCTTGTCTGCAGAGTAGTTTCCAGTGTGCTTGAGTAATTTGTGTACGGAGGGTGGGGATTTTCGCTCGAATCTTTCGATTCTTGGCGCTGCGGAGTGGCCGGACAAGTGCCCTTATAATTCTTATATACTGGGCGTGCAGGAGCTGCTGATACCTTCTGAGGTAGTCCTGTCTTGTCTCAAAGATCTTGTGCCAGGCAATTAATTCCTGGTATTCCCCAATGCTCCTCAGCACAGCTAGACGGTATAGAGAGGCCATCCTGAATCAAGTGTATGTATAAAAAGAAATGTGTGAGGCTTCTAATGTATTAGATTTGTGATTCTTTCCAGGGGGGGGGGGGTGACTAGAATTTCCCTTGTGTCCCTAGAGTGAAGGGAAAAAAATAATGCTGTCTCCCAAAAAAAAAACTTTTGCTTGGCCGTTTGCGGTACGGATCGCTCTACCACGAGGGCTCATTGTTTGAGTCCCTTACCCTTATTTTGCGTGGTAGCCGCGCTTCCACCAAATTTGTTTTATCCCTTGGTTGGGGATGGGAAAAACACGGTAGTGTAGATGTGCTAATTTTGAGGACTGCTTCCGAATGCGAGTAGTTTCCCGTAGTTGGGAGAGACTACCAGTGTAGTTTGTTGGTGTGAGTGCTTAAGCTATTGGGGGCGTCTATGCAGGATGCAATTATCTGCTAAGGGATGAATGTCTAAGTACAGGCTGCTAATCTAGCCTGCCAATTAAGTAGAGTGAGCAATTCAGCAAATGTGCAGAGTCAGTGACTCGGCGCTCTGCAGTCGAGTCGCGTGCTCGAGTACAATAGAACCTGACAATGCGATTACTGGCCTCTACGGTCAGGGGCAATTATGACTAAGGTCAGGAGGGGTATAAGGATGTAATGATGAAGTGTAATTAGTGATAAACGTGTATGCTTACTGACCATGTGTTTATTGGCCAGTAAATGTGATGTGATGTCCCTCTTGGGGAGTTAAAACAAATATAAAATGTGGTACAATTTGTAAGGTGTACAGTAGTTCAGGGTAGGTGTTTTACAAAGATAAAGGACTCTGAGCACAATTAGACCTCACCTGCTGAAGAACTGGAACTCGTCGGGCAGGGCCGCTGGCGAAGAACAGAACAGAACAGATGATGGGGCTCCTCCGGGTCTAGGTTTTAAGGCCTTCCCCCACCGCCTGGTCAGCATTTCCCCATAGTTGTCGCTCCATTTACCGTGTTTATGTTTATGTTTCGTAAGCGTGGCCATCAGCAGTATGCCGGGCCCGCTGGTGTCTGAGGAAATGCATGAGGCTTATGGTCTGCCTATGCGGGTAGTTTTGGTAGAAGATGGCGGGGTGGGTCTCAGGGGGTACTGCCCCTGGGCTGTACAATAGTTTGGAAAGGACGGCTGTGAGGCAGATGGGACGATAGGAGGAGGGGTCGGAGAGTGGTTTGTGAGGTTTGGGGAAGAGAAGCGTGGTGGCAGCGCGCCATGCCGTTGGGTAGAATCCGGTTTTGAGGAGATAGGTATATAGGGTGGCGAGGATCTGGAAGAAGATAGGAGGTGCCTCTTTGACGTGGAGGTAGCGGAGTTGATCGGGACCGGGGGCAGTATTATTGGTACGGGAAAGGGCGAGGTGAAGGTCGATGGGGGTGATGGGGTCGTTTATAGGGTGTGGGATATGGGGGTGTTGATGATTAGGCTGGAGATAGGGTCGATCGGGGATGGAGTTGACGGCATCGTTGTCAGTGTCATCGAAGGTGAGGCCTAAATGACCGTTAAAGACCCTTTCGAAGCGGCGTGAAAATATCTCCAGCTAGGAGGGCAGATCCGGTGGGGCGGTGCCCTGGTGGAGGATGGGATAGATGGGTGAGGGGGTGCGGCCAGTGAGGGTGTTTATGCGTTTCCAGAAAGAGCCGAGGGAGGAGCGTTGGCCTTGCAAAGAGTTACAGACTGAGACCCAGTTGCGGCGATGATAGGCGCGGATGTAGAAGTGCACCTGGCGGATAGTCTGACGGCGAAGGGTGAGGAAATTGCGATCGTGTGATCGTTCATGGTGGGCCAGATATCTGTGGGAGAGCCGGAATAGAGGGAGGGCTTTGGGGGGGGGGGGGTAACGGGGGGCGGGAGGATGAGTACGGGGTGATGGGGATGTGAACGGATGAGGCGGCTGTTAGGGAGGATTCCAGAGCTCGTGTGTATGAGTCGACCGAGGCCGCAGAGTCAAGATGCGGGAGGGGAGGGGTGAGAGAGTTGGTGATGTGGTCTCTGTAGGCGGGCCAGTTTGCCTTTTTAAATTTCTGGCGAAGAATCGGCGGTGGAGGGGTGACGGTGGTTGGTCGAGTTGGGATGGTGACAAGAACGGGGAGATGGTCGCTTCCTATGCTGAGGAGGACGTCCACAGTTAAAAGGTGAGCAAGGTGGTTGTGTGCAATGATTGCATCCGGTGTGGTGTTGGAGATAGGGCGAGTAGGCTTGGGAATGGCTACAAGTGTGGAGTTTATCGCTTGCAGATAGGTGTGGAAGTCAGCCAGTTCCGTTGCCGATTGGGAGTGCATATTTAGTTCGGCAAGTATGATAAAATGTGGAAAGGTGGTATGTAGATGGGTTAAGAACTCCCGGGAGAAGGGACGGCGGGGACGGGTGTATACAGTAGCGACATGAAATACGTGGGAGGGGAAGTAGAAAGTCGCGATGAGGCTCTCAGGGAAGGAGAGTGGGGGAGGAGGGACGCGAATTCGTATTGGGATGCGGTTCTTATGTAAGATGGCGACACCGCCACGCCCAATCTCGCGGGGGTGGTCCGCTCCGTGAATTGTGTAGCCGGGGAGACTGGCTGACTGATGGGGACGAAGGAATGTTTCGTTGAGTAGAACAGCGTCTGCGGAATGTGTGGCTACGGTGTATTGGATTAGTGAACGCTTCTTATGAAAGGAGCAAACATTGCTGTATAGCAGAGAGATAGTTCTGGGAGGCCGAGTGTTGGTGGTCTTAGTTGCCATGCTGTGTTGATATCAGTGGAGAGAAGGTGAAATGTGTTCGAGGGCCGGCGTAAGAGGGAAAGAAGCGAACGTTAAATATTTGGAGGACAGCCTGTTGGAGTTGTGTGAGAACCAGGGGCCGTTGGAATAGCATTAGATTTTGAAGGGAGATGGTAAGGAAGCGGAGGAGGTTTTCCACCGTCAGGTGGGGGGGAGTTGGGTGTTAGTGGTGGGGGTTGGGGGATCGATTGTCTTTATAGGGACGATAAGCTCCGGACGATCTGGGGGAGGGGCGGGTTTGCCCTTACACTTATAAGAGTGGGTAGGGTGTTGGCCCGAACACTGGTGGCATTTCGGAGGTTGGGCTAGGTTGGGGCACTGTTGTAGGGGGTGATCTGGCAGGGAGCAGTGTGGGCAGACACGGGGTTCCCGGCACTGTTCGGTGGAATGGAGATTGTATGCAAGGCACCGATTGCATCGAAGTGCCATGGGGGGCGGTGCTTTCGACGGTTCGACTCGATGGTGGTACCGGAAGATATATACGCCGAGTTGAAGTAGGCGGTCGACCTCAGCCTGGGTGGCCAGGAGAAGAGTGGTGAACGGGGTGGAGGGGGAGCGGAGGTGGGTGTTGACGGGGGGGGGTGAGGGGACCGATCGTCACTGCAGGTCCGAGACGGGCGGCTGAATTGGAGTCTTCGAGTGTATTGGCGACGATATCGTCGTCAGTCTTCAGGATGACTCCGTTGGATACTTAGACTAGGAGGAATGGCAGTGAGGGAGGGATGAGCGTCTCCAGGGCACAGGAAATTTCCTGTCTGGAAAGGTGCTGGAGAACGGAGATGAGGAAGGAATGTTTGGGTAGAGGCTGTGCAGCATTGGTTGCGTAGGAGATGGAGGGTTGGGGGAGGGGGGCGGTGGTCCTCCCCTCCTGGAAGGGTAGAGTCCCCGAAGGGGGAGGGAGAGGCGGCAGGTTGAGAAGGGAAGGGATGGGGTTTGAAATTGCTATGGTGTCCAGTGAATGTATAGTTGGATGGCCCCCTTCTTGCATCCCCTCATGGACACGTAATCGAGCACGTTGCGCAATTTCAGTTTCAGATGGATCGGAAACTTTGCGTTTCGCCGTCAGGGTGCTGGTTTGTGGGATGACTGGTGGGAGGTTATGGTGAATGCCAGAGGTGGAGGGTGTAGCGATAGATGTGGTTGAAGGTGTGATTTGTGTTTTGCTGACGGCGCCTCGAGTGCCAGTGCGCGCTGGAGCCTCCTTGTTGGTACCCTTGGGAGTACGCGGATCACGGTTTGGCGATCCACGACCTTTGCCACGACCCATTGCGAAGAAGTAGTATTGAAGAATGGAAGAAAGAGGGTGTAATTAAGTGGGGGGAAATGTCGGTACAAGTCCGTAAAAGGAATTTGTGAAATAGGGTAACAAGTCCCTAATAAAGGAGTAAGAGGGAAAAAAGGGTTGAAAATGAAGAGTTATACTGTGATTAGTGAGCTTGAAATGATTGGAATGATGATTGCAATGAATTGGTGGATGATGAGTAGTGTCGGAAGTATGTGAGATTGGGCACAGCAGGCCACTAAGTAATGGGGTAGGTATCTTGGGGCACCACAGTAACGTGTGGTAGAATGGGGTAGGGGAATGAATTGGGTATCAGATGGTTAAAATGTATGTGAAGGTTGGGAAAGTAGCAGGCGTGGAGCTGGCAACAGTGTATGAATGAGAGATGAGAAGAAAACGCCTCTGTGGAGTGCGAAATGATGAAACGAGATGAGGCGTGTACTAGTAGCGATGAAGGTACAGCCACTATATGTGGTATTAAGTACGAAGAAACAACGATGAAAAATGTAGTACAGCAAGTGTAGTCACTCGACAGTGCGAAGAAACAACGGTGAGAAATGTAGGCCTAGTCCAGCTAGTGCAGGCGCTGGACAGTACGAAGAAATAACGGTGAGAAATGTAGGCCTAGTCCAGCTAGTGCAGGCGCTGGACAGTACGAAGAAATAACGGTGAGAAATGTAGGACTAGTCCAGCTAGTGTAGTCACTGAACAATGTGAAGAAACAACGATGAGAAATGTAGTACAACCAATGCAGGCACTAGACAGTACGAAGAAAGTGAAGTTGATGAATCCAATGAAGCAAGCTGCGATGATGATTAATTATTTAGAACCTAACAGGTAAGACTGCGGCACCTGTTGCAAGAAAAGGAAATTAACTGTACTTGAAAATCTGCTTCTATGGATCGCACAGTTCGCATCGGTGGGACATGGGTTAGCGACCCCTGACTTAATTAGTGTATTACATAAACTTTCAACGATACTAAACAACTTGACAACCCTCCGCGATAAAATGGCTTTGTTCATTGACCTTCGTTTGTTTTTGTTCCGCATCACTGCATAATTTCACGGTAAATATTGTGACTCGAATGTCACGTGGTTAACAAAGCACAGAGTCGAACGGTACGTTTTCATCGTTAATAAAAAACAGGCTCAATAATAGCGCTTTCTGGACTGAATTTGGAGAGCGATGTTTACCATCAAAGTGTTGCTCTAGAAATTGATTACACGATTATTGGCTACATGACCTTTGACTACTTAGACATCCAGATCTAACACCTCCAAACTTCTGTTTTACTCGTTTTTTAGTAGGCTATAACCTACGCCAAGAGATTGAAGCCATTAACTTAGCAACTTTGGGAAAGAGACGCGTAATAAACTTGTAAACTGTAGCCTATATGTTTTGTATCGTATGGGTATTTAAATACCTAACAGATACTGTAAGTAATGTACTGTACAGTATCTGTTAAGGTAGTCATCCCGGAGGCTGGTCGGACTCTCAAAAAGTACCACCGTAGGCTTTGTGGGTAGAAACCCACAAACCCCCAAGGGAGCGCTATATTGAGGCGACCTAGGCAAGGTGAGGAGTGAGGTAGTTTGCTATTGCTTTCCTCACTGGACCAATACAGCAGTACTAACCCTATGAGTAGAACCTTTCGCAACATCCACAGGCACTGGACGTCAGTACTCAGCACTACTCATACCTCAGTAGCTTCCATAACTTTCAGTCCCAGCCCTGAATGAGACTGAGATATTGGTGGAAAGTCACATTTTACTTTAGCCTGTGCCAAGAGATGGAAACCGATTTGAGCTTTCTCCACCTGCGTCCATAAATTTGCAGAAACAATTTTTGGAAAATAAATAAATATATAAATAAATAAATAAATATCCACATACTGTAGTATAAAACCAAGTTCCCGATTCTTGGATCTAACTGATAATCTCGAGAACCACTAGATGGATTTTGATGCGATTTTCCCCATTCTGTAAAGGATTTTTCGAGGAATGTTTATGTAGAAAAACGTTCATTTATGACCAAAGAAAGCCGAGCAGCAACGATTTCAGTGATTCTATTCGATGAAAAAACTACCGTCCGTGCGCCTTTTAAGCTTACGCCGTCAAAAATATCTATACACTATGAGTATAAGAATTGTTCAGCATGAAAAGTACTACAAAACGGCCGCGACAGCATATCTCTATCTTTAATTCATTGCCCACTATAAGTGTTTTTACGTTTCCATTTCTTCCAATAACCTCCATTCATTGGCAATTTAAATTACTAGCTTCGGAGCGAGTTTACGAGCTAGCGAGCGAGCCTATCACCCCAGCTTCAGCCAGCATCAAACTGTCGAGTTGTGTCGAGTTAAGACTTCAGAGAAGAGTATATGTGTTTGGAGTTTCGCTGTTCACCTCGGCATTTCTGAATTGCGTCTGGGACCTGCCGTCGGTGCACCTTTTAAGCTTACGCTGGGTAAACCGTTAAAGATACCTGGCGAAGCCGGGCCGGGTTGCTAGGAAATAAATAAATAAATAAGTAAATACATTCATTAAATTGTCTTATATATTGGTAAGATGATTCTTGTTTGAAAAGCGAAACATGTCATCCAATTAAACCCCACCATTTGTTAGAGAAGTGTCGACTGATTTCCGACACCTAGTTACCATGGCAACAAGTGCAAGTGCACTTAGATCCTACTCGTTTATTATCTTCTTCTGTTGTTTAGGCGGACTGTGGGCCACGTTAATTTGATTCCAACTACTTGATCTTTATTTATGTCCAATACTCCTTCATTCTATCGTTCTGCATTCTCCTCCTTTCTTCAGTCCATGGTGCCTGGGTCCGTGACGTAGGATGACTCCTAAAACCCGTGAAATTCTTAATTTTGGCTTGGTATGCTTCCTTGGTGCTGATTTAAGCTTCAGATGTTGCAATTTCTCCTAGGTCCTTCTTCACCTCCTGATACCATCGAGCTGTGGTCGCAGAGAATTTCATTATCCGGTTGGTTAATCTACCTGGATCCATTCTGTATTGTACCCAACTGGAGAGTGGTACAATTCGAACACGGAATCATTTGATAACAATTTAAGGAAATCATAGCTAGCCAAGAAAAGATTCTTACTGAAAAAGGACTTTAGAACCAAGCTAAGAGTGAGCAGATGGTTAATTAAAAACCAACAGGAACTATAAGTTCACATTAATGTGACAGTTTTTAATATAACATAAACGTTGGAAGCAATAAAGAGAGCAATTAGGAGAACCTGCAGCTGAAGAGAAAGAGCTTTTAATATTCCTCAACACAGCAGCTTTAGGAGAATTGATGGCCAGTGAAGTTTGACAGTAATGTGGAACTATTTTTTAATATTAACGATTATTACTCTTCTTAGAGGAGGCCCCAAGTAATGCAACTTTGCATTAAAATTGAGCACATAGGAAGGGAAATCCCCGTATAACAGTAGAGAATCGAGAAAGAACAACTTGACAAAATAAAAGCACCACTTTAAGAAGCCAGAATCAGAAGTGAACGCAGGATTAGGAGTTCCCTGTAGGTTTAAAGCCTGTAATATAAACAGAGAAGAAAACAGCTGATTCATATGATGTAATTTGAAGAACGCGGATAGCTACCGCGGAGAGAAAGAGTAAAGTCGATCGGCTCTTCAACGAGCAAAACAACATTTTTTATAAATTAAAAATTAGTGAACGATCAGATTTTTTATTCCGCTAAAAAGGAATCTTACAGTTATGATGTTCCACACCTATAAATAAAATTAGAAGCAGATTGAAGCACGGATTCAGAAATCGAGCTCCCGAAGTCATTAAGGGA
The DNA here is from genome assembly GCA_946902985.2 of Meconema thalassinum. NCBI lineage: Eukaryota > Metazoa > Arthropoda > Insecta > Orthoptera > Tettigoniidae > Meconema > Meconema thalassinum. The sequence goes on from OX336393.1 coordinate 420,315,714, forward strand.
CTATGTTTTATATGAAATCAGATTAAAAGGCTCCGAGCGAAGTCAAAGCATGACAGTATCTGACGGTATCATCACAGTAACACAGTTCTATTTGACATCCCGAGGGGAGGTCACGCTACACGCTGCACCACAAGTTCATTCAGTACGCCTCATGGTAGGCAGGTTACGCTACAAGTTACATTAAGTTGCGCTACGCTGATAGTCAACAGTTTGAGACTCGAAGGAGTCATACGGACTTATAAAGAACATTTAAGTTTCGAACTTTGGAAAGAAGTACGCTAAGTTCAGTTATAGCGGCCAGCAGGGAACTTTGAGTTCTAAAGAACACTAGTTCGAAACCAGTTAACAGAAGTCATAGGGACTCGAACAACAAGTTGCGTTGCGTCTAGTAAAGACATTTTAAAGACATTAGATACCAGAAGGGGCAGCAACAGAAACAGTAATCACGATCGCGTAGTAAGGAAACTCTATCAGAAAGAACATAGGAGATTGTCGGTTCGAAACAAATCGATAGACGTACAGTACTCAAGGGAGTATTCTTCAGGATAAATAAGCTAGACAGTTTAAGGTCCTCGAATGGAGGCCAAGTTAGGGAAATTGTGAGTCGCGATAGACAGATATAAAGAAACGAAGTGACGGCGAGTTTTACCGACATTTATCGCCTAGTCAAACAGATCGAGTAATCAGAACAACGTACAGTATAGACATTACCTAAGGATTGAAATCCAGGAGTTTACCAGGAGTAGGAGAGGAACTTTGAAAGAGTAGATCACACGTTCGATGCAGGGAAGTAGAGATAACATCAGGTGGAGAAGACGTTTTGCCCTAAAACTTCCCCATACGGGAGAACGCATCAGGCGAGAGCCTGGACAAAATAACTATTGTGGTCAAGAAAATTAGACTGAAGCGGTGCGTGGTAGTGGGCATGAAATAGGCCTACATCACCAGAAAACCAATGTAGGTAGCAATACATTAACAATGTTTATTTCTAATAATAAATTTATAAACAATTAACAAATTGCACTTAAGTGCTTATCACAGAAATTAATAATTATAAATGGGAACAAAGTGTGAGGGCCTGATGACAGAAACCCTGATTAAGGAAATGCCAATGAAACAAGCTTGCTTGATTTGAGAGAAGTTGAGCTTAACATAAAAAATACACCTTATAAAAGGAACCATAAAACTGATTAAGATTGTAAGATAACTAGTAAGATTTGAATTCTTCATAAAATTGAACTTATCTTCTTTGAAGAGCCAGCTCTTTAAAAGTTCCAGCTAGCATAAGCGTTGATTGAGAAGTCTTCACAGTTTCTTCTGAAGGAGGCGTACATGGCCTAGAGATATGTACTCAGTTGATACAAAGGTCAACTCTTTCTTCTTCTCTTGCGAAGGGATGACACTTATAGTGTCCAAGTGATGATCCAGCAGCATTTTGAGAATTGGTCGGCAGCCAAAAGGACTGCGGCTGCTTCGAAAGACGAATCAAAGTACCCCATCTAAGGTACGGCTTGCAGAGTACGACAGCTGGCAATTATTCCTGCCATTTAGAGCGATACGTCAGGGTGCAGATCTCGTGACGTAACTGCTAGGTAGCGTAGAGACTAGCGATGGTCTAGAGATGCAACAGCGGTGACCAGCAGTTTGAAGTGATCCGAAGTGAGAAGTGATCAGCAGTGATGATTGATCAGAAGTGATGAAGAACGCCAGCAAGTGGCGTCTTAAATAGTGACCATAGAACAATCTCGAAACTGGAGATTGCCCGACCAGACAAAGACCTGCCATTGGCCGAACGAAGGTCACGGTGACGTCAGTCGACACTGACGTTCGGCAGTCAGCATATCAAACCAGTAGATGCCCTGTATGTCGGGAGTATGGAAGCTTGAGGTAGCGAGCGACTGGAACACTCAAGGTGAGAACTTGACAAAATTGATGCTCATAAATAAATCAGTAAATTAATTACGATACAATGAACTAATTAACCTATAAATTTGGTTTGAAGTTTTTCGGGAAGAAAAGGAACAGTAAAACAGGGCTGTCGCGAAGTATACACAAACGTATACTGTCACAAAAGTGACAATCAGGGAATCGCCAGCGAGAGAGAAAAATCGCCAAATCGCTGAGATACGATCCGTGTGGTGAAGAGTGAAGTGTAAATGTATAAGTGAAGTGTATCTTTGTATAAGTCTTAAGAAAAGTGAAATAATGTTTTTAATATGTATCAGTGCAATCAAAGTGAATATAATATGAAGATGATAAAGAAGAATGTAAAAATGGGGTTTTAAAAGTGTATCGAGATTGGTGAGCCCATTCAAAGTTATGGTCATCGACCAAGACAGCACAAGAGGTGAGTCATAAAAATTCATTAAATATTATGTTGTATCATGTACTGAATTATTGAAATCATGCACTGAATTAGTGAAATCATGCATTGATTTAGGGAGATCATGCATTGATTTAAGTAAATAATTGAAGAATTGCGTTAAGTAACTAAAGAATTGTAAACTAGTGAGTTGATAATAATTGAAATATATGGTAAACATTGACCATGAGTATAATTTTGTTAACAGTGGAAAGATATAATTGCATTGCGCAAAGTACAGTAATGGGAACCCGTAATAATGATTATCAATAATAAATACGATCTGAGAGGAGAAATCGAATATAATTGTACCACTGGCAGGTATTTTTGCCAAGTAAATGAATTTTAAAATAATACAGTAAATGAGCACCAGAAGTTATAATAATAATGATTGTTGAGATTTTATACTCCTAAAATAATGGTTAAATAATGAGTTGTTGCATTCCATAATAATGCGTTGATGAATAATAATAATTGAAATGAATAATAATAATGAGCTCAAATTGAAAGAAATAAATAATTAAAGTTTTTTTGGATACCTTAAATGTTGATGAAGTGATAATGATTTTTACAGACCGTAAATATTGAAGTGATTAACGTAAATGGTGATTTTGGGAACACCTTGAGATAGTATCGTGAGATTTGTAGGCTGTTATGCCAAGTTAAGGGAAAAAGTCGATAGGAAGACCAGTAAATTTATACCGCGATGAGTGTAAAGTTGTTTGTAAACTAAATGTGTGATGGAAATCCAAGTGAATGTTGTATTGCCATAATTGGCCACGTAAATAATGAGTTAATGAAGTAGCATTGAGCTAGGAATATGTACGTGATCCATGACATGTATTATTCGGGAGATTGGAATTTATTTATTTATTTATTTATTTATTTATTTTATCGTATGGCTTTTAGTGCTGGGAGTGTCCGAGGACATGTTCGGCTTGCCTGAGTCTGTAGCTGTTTCCAGCGGACACCCTTATTAGGGTGAGCTACAAGTTCTGTTCAATTTCAAGTAGTTCCAACTTTCGCTACCAGATATCCATGATACCTAGTGGTGAACGTTGGAACTTTGATAGAGCGTTCTGACGAAATCCAACCTAACAATTTAGCTTTACACAAGTTAAGTCTGTGAAAGGATCTTTTACATGCCAAAAATCTATGACATGGGACCGTCGGCTTTACTTCCCCTCCGAAGGAAGGCATACTAAAGGATTTTAACGCTCATAAAACATCCGACGACTTCGGCTGGGTTTGAACCCGCTATCTTGGGCACAGCAGTTCAGCATGCTACCAACTACGCCACCGAAGCCGCTTAGATTGGAAGTAAATAAGTCAGATTCATCATTTTTGTTTAAGGGTAGCACCCATTGGTGGATAAGCGGTCCAGCCAAGTCAGCTTATGGTATGGTATATGTGTGTGTATTTTGGTAATTGCAATGTAAGACCGGTTGGGAAGGACTAAGAATCTCCAGCGTGGCGTTGCCACAGTTGTTCTGACATATAAGACTGGTGGAAGAACAGCGGTTTCTACGATATACTAGCGACTGGGGAGAGGAGGGTTTGCCGTGGCCGAGCCGAAGCTATGTATGACGGATCCTAAGTAACCAGCATTGTTTATATCCGACAATTAATTGAATTGTTTTATTTATTGGGAGACAAGGCTCTCGCCAAGTAAACTTAGGTGTCACATGTCATCTCCGAATAAAATGCATAGTGGTATGGAAACACGAAATAATGTTATGATAAAATGAGGAAGCAGTAATTGCAGTGATTGAGATGATTTGAAAATCTTGGATATCCATATAGTGCAAAAGGGGAAGAAAGTAAATATTGAATACCGCGAGGGAGCAATGAATGGTCTAGACGAAGTCATAAATTTCAAACTGATAGCTTGAAGAGGAGGGGGAGGTTAGTAGCCGACCTTGTCCTGGTTGTAAGAAGGCGAGGGAGCCACATAATGGAAGCTTTGTGAATAGAGTTTTAAAGGGTCTGAGCATATATTAGCAATTTACGAGTGCTATGTATTTTTTGTTGTTGATTAAAAGGTGCTAGAGTAATATAATGTTGATATTTGTAATGCTGGAAGTGAGACGAATGTCCCCGGCTAAAATTTAAGTGAATCATGTATTGTTTGACGATAATAGTCAAAGTAATTATTGTTAAAAAATAAACGATTTCTGCCTCGAAAGATAATGGGAACCATACGGGTAATGAATATACTGATTTGAATCTAGTTGTAAAGAAATCCACTGAAAAGTAATGAATAATAGTGCGTGATACAACATAATTGATACGGTACAATTTTAAGATCCGTTCGACGTTATTTCCATCTAGCGGTCACTAGTAAAACATCAAAGAGATCATAATTTCGGCACGTCTGGAAAAGGAATGCGCCCGCGAAGGAGAACCCATTTAACTCTAAGAAACACGCCTTCGGCGATTGTTATCGCGACTAAATTGTTATTACGCGGAGAGATATAAAATGTTGTCCCGACATAATGTCCACTACCGACAATTCTATTGAAAATGTTACGTGTTAATTACTATCTATTGATCTTCGAGGTTATAAACACAGAGGAACACGGCAGGATTCGGGCCTCTGTCTAGCAGTCGAGATTTCTTGTCATTATGAGATTATTATTAAATGAAATATCCTCAGAGACCTTCTAGAACGTCACGGAGAAACAGCTAAGTGGAAATGGTCCTTGTTGCTATTCTTATTAAAGTGTCAGTCATGCTTTGAAGAAAACTGATCATCGATAGATATATACTCCCCAAGTTTCAGTGTTAAAAGTTCCTTAATTTAACCTGCTAAGGTTTCGGGTTAAACTGGAAATCTTTCATGTCTTTTCTTGAAGTTTAATGGTTTAAATTTGGTCCCTAGTTATTTGTCATATATACGTACGTAGTGAAGAATCGACTGGCTTGTTTTGGGGTTTATTCATTTTAAGGGATTCTTGTTGTTGTTATTGTTTCATTTCCATATCTTGTAATGTTTTATTTTGGTGCGTGTTATTGCGATTGTTTTGGTCACGAAACGTGATTGTATTTCTGAGAGATGTTTCTTACCAGTTCCTAACCCCTTGTAAAAGTATGGGATTTTTCGAGGACCTTTAAGGACTGGTATCTTTAGGTTAGTTTCGCGGTTTGTATCCTGACGAGGGTGGGTGTGTTCGTTCAATTGCCTTGGATTTTCTTCTGTATGGTCGGAACGCACACCAAGTTTTATTTTATGTTTTAAGGGTTTTATTTTTCAGTGTCTGCATTTGTGCAACTCTAGGATGGCCGTATAGGTTTTCTTTTTATCCTTAGAGACTGGCAGACACTACCATGTATGCGTCAGAAATATGTTTCATTTACAATCACTGTTCTAGACTTATTTTTAAGGGTGGGTTTATGTTATTTGTTTAAGTGGGAATTTGACTGAAGGCCGAGGGTCATGTTTAGTGTTGTTCTGTTCTGTCGTGGCTTTCAGTCAGCGAGCAACGCGTGATCCCATTACGTTATTAAATGAGGTATGTTGGTTACTCTTCCGATATTATGGAATGTGTGTTCGTTGTATGTGTCCGGGACTGCAGTTGACGCTCATTTGGTGTCTCGCAAGGTAACTGAATCTTGTGCTTTCGTTCGAGATGAGTTTTATTCTACCAGCTCATGAAATCGTTTTATTTTATGCTCATTTGGGAGTTTGTCTTTGTTTATTTTATTGAACCGATCTATGTTTCTTGCGGGGGTTGTATATCACGTCACGTCTTGTTTTGTGAAGTGTTGTTTTGACGAAGTCGTGTATTTAAGTTGAGTTTCAAGATGTGATATTTAAGGGTCGTTGTAATTGTAAGGGTTTGTTTCTTTGGGTAATTGTTGTGACATACAATTTAACATAAGTGTGGTCGGATAGACGGTTAGTGGGATACACGATTTCATGTACTTCTCAGAATGATGCTTCTGACTACCTTCTTGTAGTCAGCCTGTGGTGGAACGAAACGTACTATTAACACTATTGTTAATTCATGCCCCTCTAGTGAACGATCTCCAGTGACTTAGGCACCACCTCCTCGTCGACATCTTCTCTCTTTTTAGTTCTATTTTCAGAGCTTTATATTTTATTGTTTTTTACTGTTTTATAATTACATGTACATATTTATTACAGGCCCATCATCCCTCATCTTACCATTTCATGCACCCCTCGTTTCCCCTTTTGCTATGTCTTGTTTTTTGATATATTACATTTTTATTCCATAACCTTTACTCGAATAATGTGGCCATTCCTTAGTCAGATCTCCATCTAATTCTAAATGCGAATGGTACACAACATAGGTTTAAGATCCATGGCCGGTCCCCATTCCGCGCATGCGGGGAACCTTTTCGGTTCCTCAGTCTTGCCATCGACTGTGTGCGTTGGGAGGTGGTCACTGCTCGTGTCAATAATAAAACCTCCTTATAGCATGGGAAAGAAGTGAAGGGTGTTGGGTTCGACTCATGACGTGTTGAAATTTATGTATTTTGTTTTAAAGAAGAAATACTTAAGGCTTGAATGAAAGAGAATTGTTCAGTTTAAAAGAACTAAATAAAATGTTAATGAATAAAGGTATAAGGAAAGGAAAACCTTGAAGGGAATGAAGTAAAGTAAATGTTTACAAGCCTTAGATGGAATTTTGAAAAGGTGATAGGCACGCTTTGTGTCTAAATGAATGTAAATTTTAATGAAGGAAAATGGTAATGATGGTTATTAGAGAATCTAAGCAAGATAATTTGAGTGATTTTTGAGTGATTTTGTATTGATTTTCATGGATTTTTGCTTGCTGGGATTAATTCCAATTAGATTTTGTTTTGTTATTGAATTTTTGGGGTGCATTCATAGAGCAATAAATTTATGTTAAATTGAAATATGGGAGTAATTTTTTGTAGTCTTGTTGACCTAACAGGATCTCATTTCTGAATGTGCGGTCATATAGTGGGATGAACGTTACACCCCCGAAACCGAAGAGCTTAGACAGGTTATGACCAAGCATTCTCCGTTTGTAAACGGGCACAGTATATAATGTTCAAAGAACATGGCCCTTCTTTTCCGGATAGTGTCTGAGATATTATCTAATCTGAGGTATAATTCTTGATTCCCTTTTTTTTTCTATACAACCCATCTTCTGTTCTTTTAGGTCCAAGTATCTTCCTAAGAATCTTTCTCTCTATTAGCTCCAACTTTTTAATCATTCCATTCTTTGTCAGACACAAACATTCAGCTGCATATATGTCTTCCGGACGAATCACTGTCTGGTAGCGTCTCCGTTTTGTGTTGATCGAGATGGTCTTCTTGTAGTAAGTGTTCCACACTCGTTTAGCCTATATTGAAATGAAATGTTATTTTTATTAAAACGTCACTAGCTTTATTTTCCGAAGCAAACATTAACACATTTAAGTACTTTTTAAAATTTCCGTTCATCCAAGTCTGGATTTTATCTCGGCTTCCTTTAACTGACAGTACGTGGTGATTCTAGATCAGATATAGCCTACGTCTAGCCGCCTGGACCATGTGACTGTTTCCCGTCTCATAGCGTAGTATCCAGCATTCTTGGGTTAATTCCCAGCTCTGCCAAAAAATATAAGCAATTCTGGTCTGAGGGCTGGAACGGGGTACACTCAGTCTCGTGAGGCTAAACTGAGAAGTAGCGGGTTTGATTCCTACCTCAGCCATCCTGGAAGTGGTCCTCTGTGGTTAGAATAACTCATCATACCTCTGACTGTAACTTATCTTGGGGCGAAATTGTGATTCCTGACTAGTACAGACACAGAGAAACTCTACACACATCCAAGAACACATCTTATTGTCGAACTTCCGCCTATATAGCTTGCACCGAGACAGATGACAGTAGAGGAAGGACGGATCTAGAAAGTGGAGAAATCTAGGAAAATGGACAGATAACTACCTAACTGTCGGAGAGAGGCTCTGATAGCAAGATTCAACAAGATGAACTTGTCGTATAAATTAACTATGAACATCTAAATTGGATTGGTCCGGAAGTTGGAACTGATGGAAAGAAAATATCTGACGAAGATACTTGGACCACAAAGAGCAGAGGACGGCTGTTACAGAAAGAGAGGAAACTAAGAAACACTGCAAAAGACACAGGTAAAACCCAGAGAAACTGATGGCATGTTAATAATAATAATAATAATAATAATAATAATAATAATTCAATATCTCGGAAAGCAAAACTTAGACACTATAATACAGTAATCAAACCTGAAGCGGTGTATACATCGGAGACTTTAATCATTGGTGGTGGATTTTATCCAAATACATAGAGAAAGAAGAAAGGTAACTTTACGAAATATGTTTGGCCCAGTGTGTATAATGGGAATATGGAGGAAAAAATAATCCCAGGAAATATATTGTCAATCTGAAAAAATCTCTCACACTTTTCGGAAAAGACGATTGAAATTTTACGGACACATTATTAGAAAGGACAATAACAGACTAACTAAAAGAATTCTCAACCTGGACCCTTCATTAAAAAACAAGAATAGCTGGCTTTGTGAAATTGAAACACATCTCCGGGAAATCAACATCTCAGAAGATATTGTACAGGACAAAGGAAATTTCAGAACCAAAATCGACAATCACCAATTTGGAGACAAACCAGAGCCAATATAACTTGGACAGAAGAACGAAGGAAGAAGCTCAGTGAGAAGATGAAGAGATTTTGGGAAGAAAGGAAGGTCAACACATCAGCTAAGTAGGTTCAACCATGCTCCTGTGTAGGGCATAATGATATAAAGAAACAATAATAATAATAATAATAATAATAATAATAATATCGTATGGCCTTGAGTGCATGGTGCAAGCTTTGTAATTTGACACCTAGAGGGTAGCTTGCATGTCGAATTTCGTTGTTCCTTGAATCACTATGAAAGTCAATGTGGTTAGATATCTAAGCTCCTTGAACACTATAGCGCTTTCTAGAAGAGAAATGAGGAACTTTGTGTTAGCGGAAACTCCCGAGATTAATTTTGCCATTACGAACACGGCCTACTGAATTCAAATGGGTTCTTTGACATGCCAACATCGTATGTCATGCGTGTCGATTTTTGCCGCCTTTCAAAAAAAAAACCACTTACCACGGCCAGGAGCGAACCTGCAATCTTGGGGTTAGTAGACTGACACGCTATCCACTCGCAAAACAATAATAGTAGACTAATAATAAAACCAGATACGCCGTACAGAGACTACACAATAAGCCTATAGCATCAACGGCATGCCTCTAGATATAGTACGAGAAACCCCAGTAGGCCTACAAGGAAAATCTACATCAAAATAGCAAAGAAAAAACTCCACTAGAGATGAGGACGAAATTTAAACAAGTAGTTCCGTGAAGAACTATACAGCCTATTTTCATATATCCTGCTCATGTGAATTGCCTCTATCAACATACAAAATTTCAGTTTAATTGCTGTAACAGATTCGTAGATATTGAGAACCGTCTAAATATTTCAGATGGTCGCCAGGTTGGATTTTTATTTTTGTACTATTACATTATGATTATAGTGTACGTGTGGTATTCAAACTTCAATCGCATGATTAGAACACAAGAAGTAAAAACGAGATTTTAAAATTACACACAGCAGCCATCTTGTGATTATGCAAACAATTGAAATAAATTAGATGCCAGTGGATCAACATTTGTATAAGCATTTAATGTGCAACGTTTCACGGCACTCGGATAGTTAATTCGCGAGAAACGTCCATTTAAATATTTATACTTCGCGCGTCGCCGCCATGTTGGATTTGTGCTCACCAGGTTACTGAAAGTCCTATAGGTGAACATATGTTCATAGTCTCTATGAACATTAAAAAGATTCAGTTTGGTTGCTGTAAAAGATTCATAGATAATGAGAACCGTCTAAATATTTCGGAAGCTCGCCATTTAGGATTATTATATGTATAGGCCATAGAGTTATGTACCATTCAAGGACAATTATTGCCTAGGTTCATTATTCAAACTTTCACTTCGATCGCATGATTACGACACAAGAAATAAAACTTAATTTTAAAATTTCGCATAGCCGCCATCTTGAGGTTATGTAAACAATTGAATTAAATTAGATGGCAGTGCATTACAATCTGCAAAATCATTTACTGTACCACATTTCACTGCGCTCAGAGAGTTAAATCACGAGAAAAGTATATTAAAATATTTCAACTTGTATCAGTAGCCTTTATCACCGTACAAAATTGCAGGGTGATATCTGTACTAGTTTCGGAGATATAGAATGTCAGTGAAATATTTCGCACAGCCGCCATTTTGAGGTTATGTAAACAATTGAACTAAATTAGACTCCAGTGCATTACAATGTGTATAAACATTTGCTGTACCAAGTTGCATTACGTTTGGATTGTTAAATCGCGAGAAAAGTCTATTTAAAAGTCTCAACTTCGCTTGGCCGCCATGTTGGTTTTGTAGTCACCAGGTTTTTGAAACCCTCATAGGTGAACTTCTAGTTGTGCCCTTTATCACCGTACACAATTTCAGGGCGATATCGGTAATAGTTTCGGAGATATTGAATGCTAGTGAAATATTTCGCACAGCCGCCATGTTGGATTGGTGAGAAGTAACAAAATTTGCAGGGCACGGTCGAGGTCGCCGGGAATAGTGCTATGAACTTACCGAGTTTCATTGAAATCGCTCTAGCCGTTTAGATTTTATTAGGGGGACACACACACACACCTCTCACACACACACACACACGCACACACACACGGACAAAAGGTGATCTCATAAGCCTATTTTTTCAAAATTGAAAATAGGCTAAAAAAAGCAGCCAATATCCGTAAAAGGAGAGGCATGTTCTTTGGACACATCTACAGAAAGGATCCAGGAAGACTGAACAATCAGGTAGTAAGGACTTTTGTATTATATATGAATTTCAGCCAAGTTAAATTTCAAGTAGTTCCAACTCTGAGTACAAGATGCCACTGTCACTGAAACCTAGCGGCGAATGTTGGGACTTGATAGAGCGTTTCTAATCAAATATAACCCACAAATTTGGCTACACACTACCAATTGTATGGGTTGGTTCTTTTACATATCATAAATCTATAAAATGGGCCCGTCGGCTATACTTCCCTCCGAAGGAAGGCATAATGAAGGATTTTAACTCTCTTAAAATTCCGACGACTTCGGCTGGGTTTCAACCCGCAATCATGGGCATAGCAGTTCAGCAGTAAGGTATTTTAAGAACAGGAAAACTACAGTGCACTGGCATCAGGAAGTGAAAAAAGACCTGGAAGGAATGGGAATATAAAGAACGGAAGTCAGCAACAAGGAAGCATTCAATTCAAAGTATCAAAAATCCTCTCGGCACGCCGGAAGGCGGAGGTAGATTTCACCTGCAAACTAGGGGATAGGCTATAATAGGCAAAATATGCAGGTTTTCGTAGGAGGATCAGACCTCATTTATTGCGAGAAAGTATTTTACAATTGGAGGTTAGTTAACATTTTTTCGTCTTTCTATGCATACTTTTAACATTTTACTGTCTTATGGGGATGGTAACCTTCTTGTCATTTGGGGTTAATTTTTATACTTGTGATCACACTGTCCTTAAGCAAGGTTTGGAACTAATGTGTAACTATCTAACAGTCTGTTACTTCTTCACGCAAAATTTTATCTCCCGCAGAGATGTTGGTTGGTTCCTCAGTTTAGGGGCTGCGACAAGGTGGTCATGTAACCCCGTGTACATTGGGTGTGTGTAGAATCTGTCTGATAAACGGTGTTATTTGTGATGACTGTATTAGTCTGTAATTCAGGTAAGGTCTGCAGACGGTCAATTTTAAGTAGTAGTACCTAATTTTGTACCAAGTACTAACGTCAACGACACCTAGCTGTGAACTTGGCTGCTAGATGCCACCGCAACCAGCAACTTGCAACAAACGATGTAACTTCCCCTCCGAAGGAAAGCATGCTGATGGATTTTTAGCGCTCTTAGAAAATCCGGCGACTTTGGCCGGCTTTGAACCAGCACCTTGGGCATAGAAGTTCAGCATGCTACCAGTTAGCCGCTTTCCTCATAGTCAGATGAAACAAGAAGTTCCGTGACGAACTAAAGAGCCTACTTTTCTTAAAATTAAGATTCATGCCATAGATTAATCTACAGTATATGAACCTATCTAGAATAATGACGAAATTAAGAGGGTAATATCGAAATGTCTTAATTAGTTCGAAATAAGATATACTAGGCATAATGTAGCCTAATAGAGCAATACAGTTGGCAGCTCTGGTGACTGAATATATTCTTACTTCCATCTCCTAAGGTACAGAATACAAAATGTGGTTGAAGTCCAAAGGACGTTACATGGATTTAGACATTGGATCTATTAGTACACGTAAAAGCATGTTGGCAACAATGTCATGCGAGTGATGGTCAGAAATAATCTGAAATATTATATATTTTTGTGCCAATTTTGGATGAAATCCATTTGTTGGTAGAGAAGTTACATGTATTCAAAAATTGGTCCTATCAGCAGGCTTAGAATCATGTTGGTAGAACTGACGTATATAAGTTACTCCAAATTAATGTAAAATGTCGGGTAATTTACGTGTGTATAGTTTAAAGCTGTCGGCTTGCAAACTTTCTGATATATTTGGATACAAAATAGAGAGCAATTATTAACAGTTGGCAGCCCTGGTGGCTCTTAAGAATACACTCAGTCATATATGTTTATGTACACATATTACATACAAAATTTGGTTGAAATCCAATTGAGAGTTTAGAAGTTATATGCATTTAAGAATTGGACTTATCAGAAGGCTTAAAATTATTTTGGCAAAGCTGTCATGTATGGCCACCTGGAAATTAAACTGAAATAGTATTATCTACATGTGTGCCAATTTTAGAATAGCTCCCATGTATACCTTCCAAGATATCCAACATGGAGCTCAAATTTCTAGTGCGTTTTTTTAGCAGTTGGTAGCACTGGCATCTTTTTCAAATATGGGCCTAAGATATTCCCGTATACATCTTTACTCATACTAAATTTGGTTTCGATTGCTGCAGCCGTTTAGGAGTTGATAGGGGGGGGGGGCACACACACACAGCCAGACAGACAGAAGGACAGACAGACAGACAGACAGACAGACAGACAGAAGGACAGACAGACAGACAGAAGGACAGACACATTTTCCCAGATATATCTAATAAGTCTACTTTTTCCTCATTTTTGAAAAGTGTGAAAAGTAGACTAACAAGAAGTTCCGTGAAGAACTATACAGCCTACTTTTCATGCCAATGATTATTCTAAAGTATATGAACCTATCTAGAATAATGACGAAATTAAGTTGGTAATATCGAAATATCTAATTAGTTCAAAATATACCTGGTATAATGTAGCCTAATAGAGCACTACAGTTGGCTGCCCTGGTGACTGAATATATTCATAGTTCCACCTCTTAAGGTACAGAATACAAAATTTGGTTGAAGTCCAATGGACGTTACATGCAGTAAGACACTGGATCTATCAGCACGCGTAAAAGGATGTTGCCAACAACACCATGCGTGTGCTGGTCAGAAAAAATCTGAATTATTATATCTTGTTGTGCCAATTTTGGATGAAATCCATTTGTTAGTAGAGAAGTTACATGTATTTTAAAATTGGACATATCAGCAGGCATAGAATCATGTTGGCAGCACTGCCTTGTATTAATTACTCCAAATTAATCTAGAATGTCAGGTGCTATACGTGTGCAAAGTATAGAGCTGTTGGCTTGCATACTTTCTGATATATTGATATTAGGGTAAAAAGAATATAGACAGCATTTATTAACAGTTGGCAGCCCTGATTGCTCTTAACAATACTTATAGTCATATCTGTTATGGTACACATATCACATACGAAATTTGGTTGAAATCCAACTGATAGTATAGAAGTTACATGTATTTAAAATTTGGTCCTATCAGCAGGCTTATAATCATGTTGGTAGAACTGACGTATATAAGTTACTCCAAATTAATCTAAAATGTCAGAATATACGTGTGCATAGTTTAAAGCTGTTGGCTTGCATACTTTCTGATATATTGGTATTTGGATTTTAAAAAATAGAGAGAGCAATTATTAACAGTTGGCAGCCCTGGTGGCTCCTAAGAATATGCTCAGTCATATCTGTTTATGTACAGATATTACATACAAAATTTGGTTGAAATCCAGTTGATAGTGTAGAAGTTATATGCATTTAAACATTGGACCTATCAGAGGGCTTAAAATTATTTTGGCTACACTGTCATGGTTGGCCTCCTGGAAATTAAACTAAAATAGTATTATCTACATGTGTGCCAATTTTGGAATAGCTCCCATGCATACCTTGCAAGATATCCAACATGGAGCTCAAATTTCTAGTGCGTTTTTTCAGCAGTTGGTAGCACTGACATCATTTTCAAATATGGACGTGAGCTATTCCGGTGCACATCTTTACTCATACTAAATTTGGTTTTGATTGCTGCAGCCGTTTAGGAGTTGGTAGGGGGGGGGGGACACACACACACAGCCAGACAGACAGAAGGACAGACAGACAGACACACATTTTCCCGGATCGATCTCATAAGTCTACTTTTTCCTCATTTTTGCAAAATGTGAAAAGTAGGCTAAAAATGAATGTGATCTCGTCAATGGCGTTGTCTTGGCAACCTCTGATAGATCATCCCTTATCAATTTAAAAGCGTTGTTATGGTAACCTCTGATGGCACTTGGCATTTCTTAAAATTCCGAAATCATTTTTCCCATCCCTTGGCGTAATGGTGGGTCATATCAAAAATTCTTTCAGACAAAAGATTTAGGTAATTATTAGGGGAATATTTTCCATTTTGTACGGTTTTTATATTGTGCCTATTAAGAGAGATATGATTAATGTTTTCCGAAAAACCCACTTTTTTCCACCCCTTTGGTCAATGGTTGGTGCTATCAAAAAACTTATTTGACATAAACGTTTGGCACTTATCCGACACATATTATGAACTTTGAAGGGATTCGATATTTCACGTATTAAGAGAGTTATAGCGAAATTTCACTTTTTCGAAAAAAAGCCCCCAATTTTCACCCCCTTCGACCGATTTTGCCCATTAACGAACTCGACCGAGATTTTATAGGGATACATATTATGAAAAAAATTCAAAGTGATTGGTGCAAAATTACGGCAGTTATCGTGTCCACAAGAAACTGATATATATATATATATATATATAGATAGATAGATAGATACATATATACATAAATTATATATAAACTTTTGAAATGACGGTGGTTTTGGGGTCTGGGGGATGTGAAACGCGAAGATATGTCGACATTTTCCGGAAGTCGAAACATGGTACCCATTGCAATAGTTAGCTTTCTAATGAAATCTACCTAAAACCACCAAAAGTTTTCAAGAGAGGAGGAGTTTGCGCAGTACTGGGCTACATGACCGCGTTGTCGCAACCCCTAAACTGAGGATCAAACCAACCACCTACTACAGAAAGAGTTTGTAGACTATTATCAAAGGTGCTAATAGTTGATACTTTCAGCCTAATTACAACAATATTTCTTGTAGATGTAGTATTTCTGATAAGCAAATATTATATCTGTCTAGTTTTATGGAACTGGATAAAATTTCAACTAGTAAATAAAGTCAAAATATTAAAATTAAACAAGGCCCTCAAGGAGACAGGGTGTGTGTAGCCACATCATTTTAGGGTGCACCTTGGTTAGTGCTACACCCTCAAGGGCTCACGGCTGGTGAGTTTGAGAATTGCCAACCCCGAGGGATTCCTGAGCTGGGTCCGTTTTGTCCCCTTTTTCCTCTGATTTTGGGGCAGGTCCTCTCCTCTTTCCCTTTCATATCTGTTTTCATGGTTCTCCTTCCTTCCAAGTCCCTCAATCCTCATTCTTCGAGGGTTGTGGACTTTTCTTATCTTCCTGTCCCTTATTTGCCTTGTCCGTTATTTGTTTACAATTTCTTCTTCTAATACGTAAATCTGTTGTTAGTATTAGTTATAGTTTTCATTCTCATCTCATCTTTCGCTAACACCCAAACCATTAGGGGCCGATAACATTGATATAAGGCCCTTTAAAACAACAATTATATCATCATCATCATCATCATCATTAAAATTAAACAATAAAATAAAACAAAAATATACAAATTAAAATAAAACACACTAAAAAATGAAATAAAATTAAGCTTATAAAATTAAAATTTAAAATTACAAAATAAACATTAATAAATAAATAATTAGGCCTATCAATTGAAAATCCACAGCCTGCTTCCAGTCTCCGACCGGGTCAGGAATGGAATGAATGAAGCCCCTATCCAGCGGCGAGGATGTGAACTGTGCCGGCTGCCGAGGCCTGACGCACTCCTCTGGGGCAATGATTAAATGAATGACAGATGAAATGAAATGATAGTTGAGAGTGTTGCTGGAATGAAATTTTGACAGGGAAAACCGGAGTACCCGGAGAAAACCTGTCTGCCGCCGTTTTGTCCAGCACAGATCTCACTTGGGGTGACCGGGATTTGAACCACGGACCCAGCGGTGAGAGGCCGGCGTGCTGCCGCCTAAGCCACGGAGGCTTCTAGGCCTATCAATTATCTATTATGAATGAAAATCCACAGCCTGCTTCCAGTCTCCGACCGGGTCAGGAATGGAATGAATGAAGCCCCCATCTAGCGGCGAAGATATGAACTGTGCCGGCTGCCGAGGCCTGACGCACTCCTCTGGGGCAATGATTAAATGAATGACAGATGAAATGAAATGATAGTGGAGAGTGTTGCTGGAATGAAATGTTGACAGGGAAAACCGGAGTACCCGGAGAAAACCTGTCTGCCTCCGTTTTGTCCAGCACAGATCTCACATGGAGTGACCGGGATTTGAACCACGGACCCAGCGGTGAGAGGCCGGCGTGCTGCCGCCTAAGCCACGGAGGCTTCTAGGCCTATCAATTATCTATTATAATTTTTAAAATTTATTTAAATAAATAATACTGAATATTTAAATTAAAAGACTGATAGTCAGTCTGAACGACTAGACTTTATATCATTTTAAGTGCTACAAATGCTGCGTGAACTCAAAGTCCGTTAGCAAGTGCAAACCAAGGTCAAAGGAGGTAGCTGGCTGGATGATGTCACGCTCACCGGAGCGCGCGGGGAAAGGAGGAAGCTCAAGTAGTACTATGACGTCACACACCTCAGTGCATTCTCGGTACATTTCGTCCTGTCACCGTAACGTAACGCCAGGCACCAGCGTAATGACGAAGTCGACAAGATCATTTAAAATGATAAAAGTGAAGGATGCATTATCAAAGGCACCTAAGTTAGTAAGAATGGTCTTAAATATATTTTCTGAGCGCGTCAATGACGACAGTGAACATAGCAGCAATAAAAGGAAACTTCAGACATTGGGACATTGAGGCACAGTACAGCCTTTTATTATTACCTTATCGGGAATCGTCAGTACATAATATGTATCCTTTATTTGTGATATTTGTGTGTAGATTCAGCGTACGTTATGTTCTGTAGTATTTTCGGTAACATTTAGCGTCAAAATCTATGTGCTTGCGCTAGGGCTCCCAGATGACAGATGGGCGGTGTTGCCAAACTTTATAACACGGCTTGAGAATTGTAGACGGCGATGATTTTATCTAATATATAAAAGTGAAAGTCTGTATGTATGTATGTATGTAGGTATATATGTTGGTTCCGTATACAAATCTACACCGTTCCACCAATCTCAACCATATTTTGCATACACATAGTTTAGGACCCAGAAGGAACCGCTGGCTACATGAATTTTCGAAAGTCTTTCTTATTCTTCTGATTTCGGCCCTTTTTCACTCAAAAAAAAGTCCTCTCGGCACGCCGGAAGGCGGAGGTAGATTTCACCGGACAAACTTGGGGATAGTCGAAAATAGGCAGAATATGCAGGTTTTCGTAGAAGGATCAGACCACATTTATTGCGTGAAAGTATTTTATAATTGGAGATTAATTAACTTTGTTTTTCGTCATTTTATGCATATTTTAAACATTCTATTGTCTTATGATGACGGTAACCTTCTTGTCATTTGGAGTCCATTTTTATACTTGCGGTCACACTGTCCTTATGCAAAGTTTCGACACTGATGTGTAACTATGTAACGGTCTGTTACTTCTTCACGCAAAATTATATCTCCCGCAGAGATGTTGGTTGGTTCCTCAATTTAGGGGCTGCGACAACGTGGTCATGTAACCCCGTGTACTTTGGGTGAGTGTAGAATCTGTCTGATAAACGGTGTGAGTTGTGATAGCTGTATTAGTCTGTAATTCAGGTAAGGAATGCAGACGCTCAATTTCAAGCAGTAGTTCCTAATGTTGCTACCAGATACTACCGTCAACGACACCTAGCTGTGAACTTGGCTACTAGATGCCACCGTAATCAGCAACTCGCAACGAACGTTGGAACTTCCCCTCCAAAGGAAAGCGTACTGAGGGATTTTTAGCGCTCTTAGAAAATCTGACGACTTTGGCCGGCTTTGAACCCGCGACCTTGGGCATAGGAGTTCAGCATGCTACCAGTTAAGTCACCGAAGCCGCATCACACTTAGTCAGATGGAAATCTGAATCTGATCTCGCGCAAGTGCGTTGTCATGGCAACTTCTGATGGCTCATCCCTCATCAATTTAGTAGTGTTGCCATGTCAACCACTGATAGCTCTTGGCATTTTCTTACAATTCCGAAATCATTTTTCTCATCCCTTGGCGTAATGGTGGCTCATATCAAAAATTCTTTCAGACAAAAGTTTTAGGTAATTCTTAGGGGAATATTGTCCATTTTGTACGGTTTTGATATTGTGCCTATTAACAGAGATATGATTAATGTTTCCCGAAAAAAACACTTTTTCCCACCCCTTTGGTCAATGGTTGGTGCTATCAAAAAAACGTTTCAAACATAAATTTCTGAGCTTTATCCGACACATAGTATGAACTTTGAACGGATTCGATATTTCACATATTAAGAGAGTTATAGCAATATTTCATTTTTTCGAAAAAAAAGTCCCCCATTTTCATCCCCTTCAACCGATTTAGCCCAGTAACGAACTCGTCCGAGATTTTATGGGTATACATATTCGGTAAAAAAATTCAAAGTGATTGGTGCAAAATTACGGCAGTTATCGTGTCCACAAGAAACTGATATACATATATATACATATATTACATAAATTATATATAAACTTTTGAATTGACGGTGGTTTTGGGGTCTGGGGGATGTGAAACGCGAAGATATGTCGAAATTTTCCGGAAATCGAAACATGGTACCCATTGCAATAGTTAGCTTTCTAATGAAATCTACCTAAAATACTGCCGTCAACGACACCTAGCTGTGAACTTGGCTACTAGATGCCACCTCAATCAGCAACTCGCAACGAACGTTGGAACTTCCCCTCTGAAGGAAAGCAAACTCAGGTTTTTTAGCGCTCTTAGTAAATCCGACGACTTCAGCCGGGTTTGAACCCGCGACCTTGGGCATAGAAGTTCAGCATGCTACCAGTTCCGAAACCGAAGTCGCTTCCCACTGACATATGAAAACTGAATGTGATCTCGTGCAGTGGCGTTGTCACAGCAACTGCTGATGGTCATCCCTTATCAATTAAAAGTAAAGTTGTCATGGCAACCTCTCTTGGCACTTGGCATTTTCTTATAATTTAAATCATTTTGTTCACCCCGTGGCGTAATGGTGGGTCATATCAAAAATTCTTTCAGACAAAAGTTTTAGGTAATTATTGGAGGAATATTGTCCATTTTGTGCGGTTTTGATATTGTGCCTATTAACAGAGATATGATTAATGTTTCCCGAAAAACCCACTTTTTCCCACCCCTTTGGTCAATGGTTGGTGCTATCAAAAAACTTATTTGACATAACTTTTTGGCACTTATCCGACACATATTATGAACTTTAAAGGGATTCGATATTTCATGTATTAAGAGAGTTATAGCGATATTTCACTTTTTCGAAAAAAGCCCCCCATTTTTACCCCCTTTGACCGATTTTGCCCATTAACGAACTCGACCGAGATTTTATAGGGATACATATTATGTAAAAAATTCAAAGTGATTGGTGCAAAATTACGGCAGATATCGTGTCCACAAGAAACTGATATATATATATATATATATATATATATATATATATATATATAGATAGATACATATATACATAAATTATATATAAACTTTTGAACTGACGGTGGATTTGGGGTCTGGGGGATGTGAAACGCGAAGATATGTCGAAATTTTCCGGAAGTCGAAACATGGGACCCATTGCAATAGTTAGCTTTCTAAAGAAATCTACCTAACAGGCTAATCAAATCATAAAATATACTCATGAAGGAATGGCAAGGCAGATAGTTTCCATGGCAACATAGCTCAAGTCGAGACACGGCCGACTTGATGCTAATTGCGCTCAGCACTACCGGTATAGAAAATGAGGATCTTTACTTGAAATCCCGTTAGTTACTCAACTGCTCACACAGCACTGTCAACCGAGTTTAGCATAACAAAGACTTGACACTATCTTCTTTCTACTATATATTTGTCAAATACCACTCACTCACTCATTCATTTATTCATCACGAAATCTCAGAAACCACAGAACGGATTGGAATGATATCTGGTATGCAGCTTCCTCAAGGGCCGCAAATGCCCACTAAGAGAGAAATTTTGGCTATTCAGGTTCTAAAGGGGTGTTAAGGGGGTAGACCTGCATTTAATTGAATAACAATATCTCCCGATTGGTTTCATGGGGGATGTGATACTCGGCATATAAACTCATCATTAAAAATAAGAAGACATGTGTCTGAGGGTTTTTCGATGTGGTGTATATTATGAGCTGAAAGGGGTGAAAAGTGGGGATTAAAAGATTCTTAACGGAGCGTGTGTCTCTTAAACGACATAGGCGAGGAGTTTGAAACACAGCGAAAAAAAATTAACATAAAAAAGAAGTAAATATGTGTTTGACAGTTTTTTCATAAATCCAATTTAATGGGCCCATGGGGAGAGATGAAATTCTGGGGGGGGGGGGGGGACAGGAAAGAAAGTGTCCTAACTGATTGACTGACTGGCTCACTCATCAAACTCAGGGGAAAAAACTGCTTTAAAGTAAGTAAATAGCTGTTCGACAGTTTTTTTTTCATAAATCAAATTTAAGGGGTTCATGGGGAGGGGTGAAATTCTGAAAAAAGAAAATTGAAAGAAAATGTCCAGACTCACTCACTTACTCACTCACTCATCATCGCCTAGCCAAAATTATTGAAGTTAGAAACATGACAGTTTGGGGATATGTTCATTGTATGTCAAAACCGTCTACTAAGGGAGGATTTTTTGGATATTCAGGTTCTAAAGGGGTCTTAAGGGGGTTAAACCTGCATTTCATTTAATAACAATATCTCCCGATTGGTTTCATTGGGGGATGTGGTACACGGCATATACACTTATCATTAAAAAGTAACAAGACACGTGTCTGAGGGTTTTTCGATGTGTTTATGAGGTTAAAGTGGTGAAAAGTGGGGATTGAAAGATTCCTAACGGAGCGTGTATCTCTTAAACGACATAGGTGAGGACTTTGAAACTCAGCGGAAAAAAATCAGCATAAAAATAACTAAATATGTGTTTGACCGCTTTTCCATAAATCCAATTTAAGGGGCCCATGGGGAGGGGTGAAATTCGGGGGGGGGGGGGCAGGAAAGAAAGTGTCCTAACTGATTGACTGACTCACTCACTCATCAAACTCAGGGGGAAAAACTGCTTTAAAGTAAGTAAATAGCTCTTCGACAGTTTGTTTTTCAATCATATTTAAGGGGTTCATCGGGAGGGGTAAAATTCTGAAGAAAAAAAATTGAAAGGAAATGTCCTGATTCATTCACACACTCATCATCGCCCAGCCAAAAATATTGAAGTTGGAAACATGACATTTCGGGGATATGTTCGTTGTATGTCAAAACCGTACACTAAGGGAGGTTTTTTGGATATTCGGGTTTTAAAGGGGTCTTAAGGGGGTTAAACCTGCATTTCATTGAATATCAATATCTCACGAGTGGTTTCATTTGTGGATGTGATACTCGGCATATAAACTAATCATTAAAAATACGCAGACATGTGTCTAAGCGTTTTTCGATGTGGTGTATTATTATGAGGTGAAAGGGCTGAAAAGTGGGGGTTGAAGGATTCCTAATGGAGCGTGTAGGCCTATCTCTTAAACGACATAGGCGAGAAATTTGAAACTCAGCGAAAAAAATTAAGCTTAAAAAGTAAGTAAATCGGTTTTCGACTGTTTTTTTTCATAAATTAATTTAAGGGACCAATGGGGTGGGGTGAAATTCTGGGGGAAAAAGGAGAGAAAGTGTCCTAACCGACTGACTCAGGGGAAAAAGACAGCTTAAGAAATAAGGTAATAGGTGTTCAAGCGTTTTTTTAATCAATCCAATTTAAGGGGCCCATGGGGAGGGGTGAAATTCTGGTAAAATAAATGAAAGAAAATGTCCTGTCTGACTCACTCACTCACTCATCACGCCCAGCGAAAACTATTAAAGTTGGAAACATGAAATTTTGGGAATATGTTCGCTGTATGTCGAAAACGTTAACTAAGGAATGATTTTTGTTTATTCGGGTTTTAGAGACGTGTCAAGGGGGTAATCGTGCATTTCATTGAATAACGATATCTCATGAGTTGTTTGTTTGGGGTTGTGTTATTCGGTATATAAACTAATCATTAAAAATAATCACACATATGTCTAAGGGTTTATCGATGTGGTGTATATTATGAGGTGAAAGGGGTGAAAATTGGGGGGTGAGGGATTCTTGACGGAGCGTGTATCTCTGAAACGACACAGGCGTGAAGTTTGAAATTCGGTGGGAAAAACAGCTTAAAATACAAGTAAATAGGTGTTCGAACGTTTTTTCATAAATCCAATTTAAGGGGCCCTTGGAGAGGGGTGAAATTCTGGGGGAAAAAACAGGAAAGAAAGTGTCCTAACTGATTGACTCACTTACTCACTCATCAAACTCAGGGGGAAAACAGCTTTAAATAAGTAAATAGGTGTTTGACCGTTTGTTTCATAAATCCAATTTAAGGGGTTCATTGGGACGGGTGAAATTATCAAAAATAAATGAAAGAAAATGTCCTGACTGACTCTCTCACTCATCATCGCCCAGCCAAAATTATTGAAGTTAGAAACATGAAATGTTGGGGATATGTTCGTTGTATGTCGAAAACGTCCACTAAGGAAAGAGTTTTGGATATTCAGGTTCTAAAGAGGTGTTAAGGGGGTAAACGTGCTTTCCATTGAATAACAATATCTCACGAGTGGTTTCATTTGGGGATGTGATACTTGGCACATATACTAATCATTAAAAGTAAGCTGACACATGTCTAATGGTTTTTCGATGTAGCGTATATTATGTGGTGAAAGGGATGAAAAGTGGGGGTTGAAAGATTCCTAACTGAGCGTGTATCTCTTAAACGACATAGGGAGGAGTCTGAAACTCGGAGGAAATCTATCAGCTTAAAAATAGATAAATAAATGAATAAATAAATAAAATAAATAGGTGTTCGACCGTGTTTTCATAAATGCAATTTAAGGGGCATATGGGGAGGGGTGAACTACTGGAAGAAAATCGTCCAATAAGGAAGGATTTTTGGATGTTTGCTCTCATCGACCAACCAAAATTATTAAAGTTAGAAGAATGATATTTTGGGGATATGTTTGTTGTGTGTCGAAAACGTCTACTAAGGAGGGATTTTTGGGTACTCAGGTTCTAAAGGGGTGTTAACGGGGTTAAACCTGCATTTCATTGAAAAACAATATGATACGACTATGACGCGAGCGAAGCGAGGCTAAAATTGAGATGGTGTGTGTCTGTGTATTACTCAATCTCGCAAGTACCACTGGTCCGATTTACGTGAATTTTACATGGAAGTAGCTGATTTACCTGGTTAACATATAGGTTACTTTTGATTTCAATACTTTGCACTATTTAAAATGGCGACCATTTTAGTGACGTCACTACACCCTTTGGTTTCAAACTTTCATATTTCCATTTCAAATAAAAAGAGAACGCTAAGAAATAGCAAACTTTTGATGGCATATGCGAGGTTTAAAATTATATTTTCTATCCGAAAGGTATCTGCAACTGTTAGCGAGTAAAACCTACATTCGTGCTATAAAACACGGTCAACGCCGAGCGGTGTAGTTGGACAAAATGTTCCTTCCTTAATCTCCCTCTGCGCAGCACCTCGCCTATCCCCTGTTTTAACTGTCACCTTCACATTTTAATTTATTTATGACGCGTAGCGAAGCACGGGTACTTCAGCTAGTAGTTTATATAGGCCTACTCCTTGCTCTCGGCGCTCGCCTGAACTACGTAGACTGAAAGCAGTTACCAACTATCCGCTTGGAGCGCTATTGATGCGAGGAGATCGGCAAGCTTCTGTAGCGTCCGCAACTCGTCGCTGCTATCTGTATCATGTACGCCATCTCGTGCAGTCGGAGTGTGTTGTCCGGTGAAGCCATAACATGTCTCTTGGGGGAATACTGATTCCTTAATTGATCATTTATGGAATTACATACGAGAATTACTTTAGTACTCTTTGTTGAAAGAAAATATTTCCTTAAACTTACAAGCCATCAATAGACTTTATACGAAACGATTCAAAAGTAAAATGTCAAAATTTATGTGAACACCCGTAGATGAGATAAATAGAGCTCCTAATATAATCAAAGGGAAAGGGTAGAAATGTTGCACATGCAGTCTAAACAGAAAAAGTTCGGCGTCGGAATCCTTCTGTCATGTTTGGAACTCGCTCTCTGTAAAGTGAGAGCAATCTTGTTAATTATCATATTATATATAGGGATGTCGTTGACAGAAAAGACTGATAGTGTGAAGAACTAGACTTTATATCATTTTAAATGCAGCGTGAACTCAAAGTCCTTTAGCAACTGCAAACCAAGGTCAAAGGAGGTAGCAGGCTGGATGATGTCACGCTCACCGGAGCGCACGGGGAAAGGAGGAAGCTCAAGCGGTACTGTGACGTCTCACACCTCTGTGCATTCTCGGTACATTTCGTTCCGTCGCCGTAACGTAACGCCAGACCTCAGCGTAACGACGAAGTCGACAAAATCATTTAAAATGATAAAGTAAAAGTTAGAAAAACAAAATTGTCTGCTCTATAAAGGGTTAAGGCATCTAAGTTGAATTAACGTGGTCCATAGTCCATAGTCGGCCAACACGAAAGAAGGAGAATATGGCTTGCATTACTAGTGAATAACACGACCCAAATTGCACCTGTGTGAAGCTAAATTGGATAGGTTAAGAATGTAAACAACGCTCTTAGGTTTCTATGTTCGTTGACAAGAGCCGACTGCGGTGGTGTCTAGTAGCTACGTTCTGAACTTGGCCTAGTAATCGTTGACGGTGGCGCTTGGCGGCAAAAGTAGGAACTGTTTGAAAAAAATCTAAGTTGCAGTACTTAAATTAAAAAAAAACAGATAACACACACTAATACAGTCATCACAATTAACACCGGTTATCAGACAGATTCTACACACACCCAAAGTACACGGGGCTACATGACCGCGTTGTCGCAGCCCCTAAACTTAGGAACCAACCAACCAACACGACCCAATTGCTTCATTTCTCATCATTGCTGTCGTGAAACTCGAATTCTTTGTCTTTCTCTCAATTCCTCCTGTTGCCTCAATGTCAGGAGCCAGAGATTGCATATGTGACGTCATAGGGCAAAATGCCACACCTTATGGTGCTCAAGAATGTGTGCGTTGTTTAAAATGCCTCTTCCTTAGAATATGGTTTATATTCACGCATGTGGTTACATCTCAACAGGTCATCAAGTGCTAACGAGGCTGGATTTTCATCGAGTTCATGATTAAGAAAGGGTGACCAAAGTGTGCTCGCACGCCATGTTAGCGTTCCTTGAGCCAACAGTCACCTGTCAGGCAATAAAAAACATCGTGCTGTCACTGCAGCCAATTTTACGTGGTTAGTTAGAGCAACAGAATTAGGCAGCTGAATTATATTAAAAGGTTCTTGTACGCGGATGTCTGGCACGCTGGTGACTCATTAATTACTGAATATTTTACACGCCAAGGCGAGAGCTCATTCGTAGGCAAGGACACACGTGCGACGAGACCAATAGAAGCTATGACACAGATTAATCGATCATTTCTCTTGGCAAGATAACATGAAACAACATACAGCTTCTTTTAAATATTCCAAATGATAGATGGTTTGTCTATGCCAAAACATCACCACAGACTTGACAGTCAAATGGAGGATGTGGAACATCAGATAGTCCAGCATTTTGGACGTCGGTCGGGTCAGATATTCGGAAATTTCAGATATTCGGAAATATAGGCTAGTCGTCGGTGACAATGCTGTCAACAAACGTCATAAAATTACGCTTCATAGCGTAACAGTAGCGGCTTCAGTGGCGTAGTTGGTAGCATGCTGAGCTTCTGTGGCCAAGGTCACGGGTTCAAACCCGATCGAAGTCATCGGATTTTTTAAGAGCGTTAAACATGCATCAGTATGCCCTCCTTCGGAAGGGGAGTAAAGCCGGCGCCGGCGGTCCCATATCATAGATTTATGGCATGAAAAAGAACCTTCCACTAACTACACGTGTGTAAAGCCAAAATTTGTAGCTTAGAATTGATAACGCTATATTAGTTCCAACGTTCGCCACCAAGTGCTGACTGCGATGGCATCTAGTAGCCAAAATGCGTAAACATTGATCATTATGGCAATGGAAATAATTAATAACCATGTTGGCTGATAGTAAACCGCCTAGTCAAACACTAAAGAAACGTTTAATTATATTACTAATCGTACATGTTTCGGTATTTCATTGATACCTTCCTCAGCGTGATTGATATTAAATCTTAAAACTAGTTAACAAAGACAAAAAGAAATGGATATCCTTACAAAAATTGTTTTAAATCAAAAATGGAAAAGCTTGCGAATAATTAAATGCCATGTATTAAAATATGATAGTAAAATGATGCTATTAAAATAAGAGACCTACCTTATAAACTGCCTACGTCAATACTCCAATAATTTTGATCGAAAACTGTAGTGACAGAAGATGTCGCTGTCAGAAGAATGAAGAAGCGAAAAGGATGTAGGTCAAATTATCGCCTCAAAACGGAACAAAAATTTTGTAATACAGTCCTCCAACCTAAAACTTCAGTCGATTCCCAACTTAATGGCCCACTTTGTTGTTTTAGTTGCTTAATGGGTAACGCAATGTACAGGCTATTTACCAAACACAGCAATCATGTATATTACACAGTGTCGTCTTCAGGTGGAATACTGTTACGAGAAATGTAATAGTTTACGGTATATATCTAGTAGCCAAGTCCACAAGCTAGGTGTCGTGGACGGTAGCATTTGGTAGCAAAAGTAGGAACTACCTTAAATTATCGCCTGCAGTCCTTACTTGAATTTAAACAAGTAGTTCCGTGAAGAACTATACAGCCTATTTTCATATATCCTACTTATGTTAATTGCCACTATCAACATACACAATTTCAGTTTGATTGCTGTAATAGATTCGTAGATATTGAGAACCGACTAAATATTTCGGATGGTCGCCATGTTGGATTTTATATATGTAGGTCCTAGAGTTATGTACTGTTACATGCAGATTACTGTGAACGTGTAGTATTCAAAATTCAAACGCATAATTAGGACACAAGAAGTAACAAGGAGATATTAAAATTTTTCACAGCTGCCATCTTGAGGTTATGGAAACAATTGAAATAAATTAGATGCCAGTGGATTAACATTCGTATAAGGATTTACTGTACCAAGTTTCACTGCACGCGGATGGTTAAATTGCGAGAAACGTCCATGTGAATATATAAAATTCGCATCGCCGCCATGTTGGATTTGTGATCACCAGGTTATTTAAAGTCCTATAGGTGAACTTAACTTCATAGCCCCTATGAACATTAAAAAAATGCAGTTTGATTGCTAAAATAGATTCGTAGATATTCAGTATCGTCTAAATATTTCGGATGGCCGCCATGTTGGATTGTTAAATGTATAGGCCATAGAGTCATATACCATTAAAGGAAAATTATTGCATAGGTTCATTATCAAACTTTCACTTCGATCGCATGACTACATCACAAGAAATAAAAACTTAATTTTAAAATTCGCACTGACGCCATCTTGAGGTTATGTAAACAATTGAACTAAATTAGATACCAGTGGATTACAATGTGTATAAATATTTCCTGTACCAGGTTTCAGTGCGCTTGGAACATTAAATCGCGAGAATGGTCTATTTAAAATTTTCAAATTCGCTTGGCCGCCATGTTCGTTTTGTAGTTAACCGGTTTTTGAAAGTCTTATAGATGGACTTCCAGTAGTGCCTTTTATCTCCGTACAAAATTTTAGGGAGATACCGCTAATAGTTTCAGAGAATGCCGGTGAAATATTTCGCACATCCGCCATCTTGTGATTATGTAAACAATTGAACGAAGTTAGATGTCGGTGCATTACAATGTATATAAACATATACTGTACCAGGTTTCATTGCGTTTGGTTGGTCAAATCGCGAGGAACGTCTATTTAAAAGTCGCAAATTCGCTTGGCCGCCATGTTGGTTTTATAGTTACCAGGTTTTCAAATGTCACATGAGTGAACTTATAGTAGTTTCCTCTATTACCATAGAAAATGTCAGGGTAATATCGGTAATAGTTTCGGAGATATTGAATGCTGGTGAAATATTTCGCACAGCCGCCATGTTGGATTGGTGAGTCGTAACAAAATTTGAAGCGCTCAGTCGAGGTCACCCGGAATAGTGCTATGAACTTTCCGAGTTTCATTGAAATCGCTCCTACCGTTTAGATTTTATTAGGGGGGAGGGGGGGGGGGACACACACACGAATCACACACACGCACACACACACGGACAAAAGGTGATCTCATAAGCCTATTTTTTCAAAATTGAAAATAGGCTAAAAACAACCACATAACACACACTAATATAGTCATCACAATTAACGCCGGTTAACAGACAGATTCTACACACACCCAAAGTACACAGGGCTACATGACCGCGTTGTCGCAGCCCCTGGACTAAGGAACCAAACAACCAGCGTAACAGTAGATCACATCAAGATTGGCGAAGATACAGAGTGTTTCTACATTACCATTACAGACTTTGGGGGCTTGCAGTTGGGACGGAGACGGTTACGTTTAGCATAGGAACTTGTGTCCGGAAACCTACCGTCTTCCTGTTTCCCGTTCACAGCTCCCACATACGGCGCCACTGAGTAGGGTACGTACGTCATTGAAGTCCCTACAGGTATTCTTTGAAGACGTACTGGCATGAGTTCTTAGACGATGTGGCCAGGCGCGGATCAAGAGTTTTGCTTTGGGAGGGGTCACAGAATCGAAATTGTTAAGAACAAGAAGATCGGTAACGAACTAAAGAGCCTACTTTTCTTAAAACCTAAGATTCATGCCAATGATTAATCTGTATGGATCTATCTAGAATAATGACGAAATTAAGTTGGTAATATCGAAAATTCTAATTAGTTCGAAATACTGTATACCTGGCATAATGTAACCTAATAGAGAACTACAGTTGGCTGCCCTGGTGACTGAATATATTCTTAGTACCATCTCTTAAGGTACAGAATACAAAATTTGGTTGAAGTCCAATGGATAGCATGGACGCTACATGCAGTTAAACATTGGATCTAACAGCGCGCGTAAAATCATGTTGGCAACAATGACATGCATGTATTGGTCAGAAATAATATGATCTATTGTTGAGTCAATTTTGAATGAAATCCATTAGTTAGTATAGAAGTTACATGCATTTTAAAATTGGATCTATCAGCAGGCTTAGAATCATGTTGGCAGCACTGACGTATATTAGGCTAGTTACTCCAAATTAATCTAGAATGCCAGGTACTATACGTGTGCGACGTTTAGAGCTATTGGCTTGCATACTTTCTGATATATTGATATTAGGGTAACAAAAATAGAGACAGTATTTATTAACAGTTGGCAGCCCTGGTTACTCTTAAGAATCGGCATATACATATCTGTTATGGTACACATAGCACACACGAAATTTGGTTGAAATCCAAATGATAGTATAGAAGTTACATGTATTTAAAGTTGGACTTCTCAGCAGGCTTAGAATCATGTTGGTAGCACTGACGTATATAAGTTACTCCAAATTAATATAGAATGTCAGGTACTATACGTGTGGATAGTTAAAACTGTCGGCTTCCATACTTTCTGATATATTGGTATTTGGATAAAATAAATTGAGAGCATTTATTAACAGTTGGCAGCCCTGGTGGATTTTAAGAATACATTCAGTCATGTCTGTTTATGTACACATAGCACATACGAAATTTGGTTGAAATCCAATTGATAGTGTAGAAGTTATATGCATTTAAAATTTGGACCTATCAGCAGGCTTATATTCATTTTGGCAACACTGCGATGTATGGCCTCCTGGAAATTAAACTGCAATATTATTATCTATACGTGTGCCAATTTTGAAATAGATGCTATTCATACCTTCCATGATATCCAACATGGAGCTCAAATTTCAATTGCGATTTTTCAGCAGTTGGTAGCACTGACATCAGTTTCAAATATGGGCATGATATATTCAGGTATAGATATTTACTCCTACCAAATTTTGTTTCGATTGCTGCAGCCGTTTAGGAGTTGATAGGGGGGGGGGGACACACACAGTCAGCCAGACAGAAGGACAGACAGACAGAAGGACAGACAGACAGAAGGACAGACAGACAGACATACATTTGCCCGATCTCATAAGTCTACGTTTTCCTCATTTTTGCAAAATGTGAAAAGTAGGCAAAAAATGGTATCACTAACAACGCAATCACAAAATAACCAAACGTACAAAACCAGACCAATTTTTTTGCAAGCTACATGGATAGAAATTTGATGCGTTTATCGCCCAAAATTATTCGTACAAATTGCAACGGCGTGTTTTGTGACTTTTACATCGAGCTTCGAGAAAAGTATCAAGGTACGGTAGGTTACAGTTTCGGCCAGTCTAGTTGGTACCGACAAAGGGAAATGTCACAGCTTAAATTGCCAACCAAGCTTGCAGTTTGGACGTCGGCAAAATTTTTTGGTGCGAAAAAAAGCCCCAAATTCCTATCCGTGCATTGCTGCACATTCATCGTGACATCACTATAGAAATCGATTTGGTAATCACAAGGTTTGCTAAACAAAATAGACGAGTTGATTTTGTTATATAAATAATCGTTTTTATATAACAGGTATGAAGTTGTAAATATGTACAGTTGTAACAGAACATAATAATTGCAATAAAGATATTTTCAGTATTGAATAAAATGAAAAAAATTCGTTAAAATTTATTTGTCTGGTTATTGTGTTTTCGTTTTTTGAGTTTGCAAAAAAAATTTGGTCTCCGTTGGGGGGGGGGGGGGACCATGACCACCATGACCCCCGTGACACCCCCCCCCCCCTTGAATCCGCGCCTGCAATGTGCCACTACATGTGCGTCAAAACAATCTGTTTTCAGCACGATGGCGCACCACCTCCTTTTATCATTTCAAATGATCTTGTCGACTTCATCGTTATACTTAGGTCTAACGTTATGCGTTACGGTACGGCGTGTATGACGTCATCATGTTGTTCAGTGCATATGCACCGAGTCTGAGTTTATGTCGTTCAGTACATTTGCACTACCGGGTGAGTTAGCCGTGGTGGTTACGGCATGACTGATGGCAGTCGCTCACATCCGGGAGGCGAGGAGGTTCGAATCCCCCCGCCGGCAACCTTGAAGATGGTCTTCTGTGGTTTCCCATCTTCCTTCCAGGCAAATGCCGGGGTTGGTCCCAAACTATAGGCCACAGCCGCTACCTTCCAACTCCTCGTCCTTACATTCCAACTTCCCTCCTTCCCTCCCCAACAGTACTTGTAGCTCACCCATTGGGTGTCCGTCTCGAAGCAGCTACAAAACTGGCGAGCCGAACATGTCCTCGGACACTCCCGGCACTAAAAGCCATACGCTAAAAAAAAAAAAAAAAAAACATTTGCACTGAGTCTGAGTTTACTCCTGGGGTCTGGCGTAATGCGATACGTTTACGGCGTGTATGACGTCATGCAGCAGAGTGTACTTCCCGCTCCCCGTTCCCCGCGCGGGAAGCCTTCGCGCTAGCTGCGTGATACTGAATGACTTGCAACTTGTTGATCATGAAGCGTCCACGTGATTCTTACTATTTCTGTACTTGCGGGTTCGTTCGTTAAACTTGCTTACTTACAGTTTACAATTTCTGCAGGGTAGTAAAGTGTGTTAATAATGGAGTCTGTGGATCGTTCGTTAAACTTGCTTACTTACAGTTTACGTAATGTGTGTTAATAATAATTATTTATTTATTTATCGTATGGCTTTTAGTGCCGGGAGTGTCCGAGGACATGTTCGGCTCGCCTGAGTCTGTAGCTGCTTCCAGCGGACACCCTAAAGGGCGAGCTACAAGTTCCGTTCAATTTCAAGTAATTCCAACTTTCGCCACCAGATATCAATGATACCTAGTGGTGAACGTTGGAACTTTGATAGAGCGTTCTGACGAAATCTAACCTAACAAATTTTGCTTTACACAAGTTTAGTCTGTGAAAGGATCTTTTACATGCCATAAATCTATGACATGGGACCGCCGGCTTTACTTCCCCTCCGAAGGAAGGCATACTGAAGGATTTTAACGCTCTTAAAATATCCGACGACTTCGGCCGGGTTTGAACCCGCTATCTTGGGCACAGCAGTTCAGCATGCTACCGACTACAGTAATAGTGTTATTCCCCGCGTGGGACGCTTCGCTCGAAGCCCTCCTGCCTTTCTAGTATATGTAGGATTTGTAGCATGCGTCATTTGAAATGATATAAAGTCTAGTCTTTCAGACTGACTGTAACTTTTTCCACTTGCGGTCCGAAATCATCTGTACCACAGATTTTGGTAACAGTGGTTAGATCGTGGTGGCCCGATTGCTTGGCCTGCACGTTCACCCGACTTGACACTGCTAGACTACTACCTGTGGGGTCTTACGGAAACCTTGATTTACGAACTCCCTGTGGAATCCAAGGCTGCGGTGGATGTTGGAGGACCAGGGATTGGTGATCGTGTGTACCAGAACATGGTACGGAGGTAGGGCCTACAGTGTCTAAGTTGACGTCGGAGGTCGTGACATCGAGCCCCAACTGTAACTGGACCCAGACGACAAGTAGCAGGAGTCGGATAGAGCGCCAAAAATGTGGGAGCTGTGAAAGTGTGCTGGTTTTTTTTGTTTTGTTTTTTTCGGGCAGCGGAAGACGGTACGTTTCCGGACACAAGTTCCTATGCTAAACTTAACCGTCGCACAGTGGGTCAAAATCGAAATCTAGGGGGACAAAATTATTTTTACGTTTTAATCATGAATTTAGAGTGAAAGCAACGTTTACTTCATAATAAACATCAGTTAAGACCTTATTAAGCTACGTCTACACATGCAAGAAATTGTCTATCACTAGGAGTTGGATATAGCATTCAGTTATCTCTTCAGAACAATTTTCTACCCCTAAATTACTTTTAAAAAGTCACAAAGTTCCACTTTTGACATAATCGTCGAACCCTGTGCTTCAAACTGTTGTAAACGCGTGAGAACTGGTTGCGTGGCATCTTCTAAAACGTAAAATAACTAAGTTGCAAAAAGATGCAAAAACTCTTATTACAGGCGTAAACTACAAGTCTTTATCTACATTTTAACATTAAGTAGAAAGTGACGCAAAGTGACGCGACATACTAAAAATCTAAGTGAAAATATAATTTTAAAAATAATAGTTAAATATTATATAATGCAAATATAGCTAAAAATACGTAACAATTACGCCTATTAATAACTGAAACACGTTACAAAGATCATACCTTCAGCTGCATGTTCCATCTTAAAGCATCACACTAACCACAAAGACAACCAAACCACAGCCACTTACATTCACTCTCCAATTCAGACTGCTCGAACAGTGGTGACAGATTTACACTAAGATGCGTTTATATCCCAGAATAGTGAACGGCAATTATATGAGAATGCTGTAGAAGTAATAAATTTTGATTTTTAATTATGAAAATAAATAATTTTGTCCTCCTAGATTTCGATTTTGACCCACTGTGCGTCGTGGTCCCCACCACAAGCCCTCAAAGTCTGTAATGGGGATATAGAAACATCCTGTGTAAACCTAAATTGCTTAGCATTCGCAGATGATCTTGCACTAGTTGCAAATGATATATAGAAAAAGCTAAATTTTAACAAGAAGAACTTGAAAACATAGCAAAAAAAGTTCGATTACAAAATGCATATGAAAATACAGAAATAATGCCTACCTTCAAAGTTACAGCACCAGCAATTCTATTAAACAATAACAAACAAATTAATATTGTAAATAAGTTTAAATATCTTGGTGAAATTCTCACTTTGAATTCCAGTGAAAAATCCTCAATAAAAGTAGAGCATTTATGTTAGAAAAAGCACAACCAATTACTTGGCCAACATACAAGAAGAAATCTCCATCGATAAATGCTCAATTTCAACATTACTGTTCCATCGTGAAACCTGAAGCGACTTACTCTTGTGAAACACCATTTAAATTAAACACCAAATTAACGACAGATCAACTGCAGAAAGTTGACAGGACGATAATATGGACAATGGAGTTTGTTGCCTAATGCAAAAGTGATTCAATAATAGGACTACTACTGTACTACTTGACGCGATCAGGCCCAGGGAACCGCGCGCTGCTACAAGGCTTCTCCTCCACTGGATTCCGCTTGCTGCTCTCTGTTGCCAGTCATCCTCTGTTCCAATCTGTCGCAGGTTTTCACAGATTACGTCCTTCCATCTTTTCCTTGGCCTACCCTGAGGTCTTCTTCCATGAGGAACAAAATTGAGCAGTTTCAGAGGCCATGTCGGCATGTGTCCATCCTAGTAACATGGCCTGCCCATGCCAGACGTTTGCTTCTCATTAGTCCTACGATGTTTGGGATCTCATACATGGCATCCAGCTCTCGATTGTACCGTATACACCAATCACCAGTGTCCTCATCTTGAACAGGACCAAGGATCTTCCTCAAAACTTTCCGCTCAAAAACAAAGACATTATCTAAATATTTTAATGTGTAACATCTTTCCACTCGGTTGCTGGATATTTTTGTGGGAGTGTTTTTGAAAAATGGGACGGAAGTGGATCGGACGGAAGTGTGTAAGACGCACTGCCAGCTGGATCGCATCCCTTTTGGCTCCTTTAGCAGCCAGGAGGGATGCGATCCACCTGGCAGTGGTAAGAGGAAACAATGAGCGCGCATACATACATATATATACATAAAATGGGTTGTTTTGCCCTCCGAAGGAGGGCAAAATGCCCTCCCAGGAGGACTGGCCGCCATCACAACTACGGTGATCTTCGGCCGTGGGAAACCCTTTTTATTGTGCTTTAAAAAAAATGTACAAAATTATATATAAAAATATACAATTGTTCAATATCTTGCTGTTCTTGATGTAAATATTACTTAAAAATATATAAATGTAGTATCAACATTTAATAGAATTACAGGTGATAGATGATGTGTGAAACGTCGGTGAGATGCGTTCAGCTCGTCTGTTCGTAGAGTAAGTTGTCTTCTTTCTTGATGTTGTAAGGTGGCCCGATGCCAGGTGGTAAGTGGCTGAGTGGAATGGATGAAAAACAATGAGAAAATGTCGGAAAATCTATGTGAAGACAAACGGTTTGTGCAAACTAAAATGAGCGCGCGGTGTCGGAGATTTATACCATGACGCACTGACGGCCGTGTGAAATGTATATCACATGTGGATTACTGCAAGGTTTGGAGGCGCCATTACAGATATTTCTACAATAAATCATCTTCAAGTTGTCGTTCTTTGGTGTAAAAATATTCATTATATCATATTTGCTGAAAACAACTATGATTTATTAAGAGTCTGTTTTTCAATCTCTGGATAAAAGTGATGGGCATCCACTTCTCGAGTAGTTTTGCTCAACACTTTCATACTGAACGGTAAACGCTCATGCGAACTCTGGTGTCAACTCACCACATGTTAAAAGTCTTCGTATCAGTATTTAAATAATTATATGCTTTACTATGAAACATTGTAACTAGTCGGCAAAGCCGGTATTATGTTTCAGCACAATGGCTGTTGGCTATTCAGATATTAACCCATATTGCGGAAATGCAGTGATCCATGTAATATATATCGATGTTTTTAGACGGGAACTGAGCTAGCCCTTCGTGGACCACTATAGGAATTCCCTTTACTGTCAAGTAGGCGTATTCATAACTAATTTAAAACTCAATTCCTCGCAGGAACATTATCGAAAAATGCGAAATATTAATGGAGCATAAAAAAATACTTCCATATTATTACCGGCACAAATAAGTAACTGTCTTGTACTCTACATATTTGTGATTGTAATGGCTGCGTGGATAGCATCTTGGTCTGGGATTCATGAAGTCTCAGGTTCGAACCCCAGTCCCGTCAATTACCGTATCTTTGCTACCGGATTATCGATTTAAACGATATCTATCATAACATTATGCGCCATTTTAACAAAATCTACATGAAATTACGATTTACCCTATCTAATTTTAATTACAATAGTATGCACCAAGCAGGAGTTGGGAAATTTGATTGTATTGAAAGTCTATAGAGAGGCTAGAGACTATGGTTTCATTCCTCCTCTTGGTTGGTTGGTTCTTAAGTTTAGGGGCTGCGACAACGCGGTCATGTGGCCCCGTGTACTTTGGGTGTGTGTAGGATCTGTCTGATAACCGGTGTTAATTGTGATGATTGTATCAGTGTGTGTTATATGTTTCTTAATCCAAGTATGGACTGCAGACTTTGAATTTTTCAAATAGTTCCTACTTTTGCCGCCAAACGCCAACGTGAACGACTACTAGTTCAGAACTTGGCTACTAGACGCCACCACAGTCGGCTCTTGGCAACGAACGTAGAAACCTAAGAGCGTTGTTTACATTCTTAATCTATCCAATTTAGCTTCACACAGGTGCAATTAGTGGAAGGTTCTTTAACATGCCATAAATCTATGACATGGGACCGCCGGCTTTACTTCCCCTCCGAAGGAAGGCAAACTGAGGGATTTTTAACACTCTTAAAAAATCCGACGGCTTCGGCCGGGCATAGAAGCTCAGCATGCTACCGACTACGCCACCGAAGCCGCCTATTCCTCCTCTTAATTTACAATATAATATGTGATGTTTGTTTGTTCAAAGTGTGACAGTAGAATATCTCCAATTCAATCTATACATTCATCATAGTACTAGTATGAAAACGGAGCGTAAATTAACATTTTAAGAATGTCCAAGCTGTGTAGTATACGAGTAGGATAACATGTCAGATGTTACACATCATATACGACTACTGTAAGGCTCGTATCTTTCTTTTTTCTTTTCCGAGTACTCCAGGTCTCGCTTCCATACAGTAGGCCTACTAAAGGCTGAATTAGTATCTTGTATAGTTGGAGTTTGTAGGCTGCGGGACTTAAGAAGATGACTGAGACTGTAGTAGGAGCGGTTTCCGGCTAAGATCCTCGCTTTAATCTCTGCCTGATATAATGCATCCTCTACAAAAATAACGCCTAGGCTCTTAAAATTATAACTCTCTGGTAGGATTTTGTCCCAACTATACTAGCCACGATAAGAAAAATGAGAATTGCCTTTTTCTTTCATTTATCGAGACTACATGGCAATAGACTATTAAAACAACTATTTAACTACTTTTGGACTTCAGTGTCTATTGATGTATTCCGGAGCTTTGGTATTCCATATAATACTTATGCACAGCAGCATTTACAGTTACTGTATTAAGTTACAGAGGTTTTTAGTTAATCTTTGTAACGAGTTGGAGTTTTTAACCAATTATTTTTTATTCCGTTAGTCTATTTCACTTGTGTTGCATTTTTTATGTGATAAGTAAGCCTTTGAATCGTCAACTTCTGTCATTTGTATAGGCAACACTGTAAGAATGGCTTCAAATCTTAACTTCTACCGTAGCGAGCTTTTGAATAGATGGTGTTTGAAACTTTTCAAATTTCCTATTTACCGTAGGTATGAACCGTTGTAATTGGATTGTTAGGTTAATCACTAGAACACTCCCTAAAATGTGACCGAGTTTTTAGTTAGTTATTGTTGTTTTAAGGCGCGGAACTACGACGTCATCTGCCCCTGTGTAACTGAGTTGATAAGCGTAGTCGTTGCTGATTACTAGATGTTTCTTAAGTTACTAACGTTCACTTCATTTCACTCCACACTGACAATCAGGCAATCCGTGTGAAACCAAAAGATTCAAAACACTGAGGCTAAAACTCATTAACTTAGACAACACTTTGTCCACCCAATCTAATTGAGTAGGCTAAACTCGTGTTGACCGACTGAAAAGCGATTGAATTAATAGGAAGCTATTATCATATTTTGTAACGCGTGCTGGCTTGTCCAACATACAATCTGATAGCAGGACATTGTGATCAGTAGTCTATCTTGAACATGCCCTCCACAGAATGCATCGGTTTATCCAAATGATAGCTCACCACCCTAATAGAAACTAAAATGTCGATATCGGCCGTGAAGGTTTTAAATGCATAGCTGAAGTCACCAAACTTAATTAGGAGTGAATTAGAATTTTAATCATTTCAACAACCCCGTGGTGTTGGGGTAGCGCGCCTGCCTTTCAACCGGAGGCCCCGGGTTCGATCCCCGGCTCCGTCAGGGATTTTAAAACTGACGTGAGGGTTGGAACGGGGTGCACTCAGCCTCGTGAGGACAATTGAGTAGCTGTCTGACAGTGCCCCGGTCACGAAAACAAAGATTAACGGCCGAGGGGACCCGTCGCGCTGACCACGCGTCAACCCAAAATCTGCAGGCCAATTGGCTCGGCAGTGGTCGCTTGGTAGGCCTAGGCCCTTCAAGGGCTGTAGTGCCACGGGGATAGTTTTTAGAAGAACATAAAATTGGTCTTGATCATCTTGCCAACCGCATGACAGTAGCAGTGTGTAATTAAAATTACTTTATGTTCGACAATGTCGAAATGTAAATATTATATGTCAGAAAACTGTATCATAATGAGGGTAATTATAACACTATTTTTCATTATGAGACAGTTTCTCCCACCAATCAGAGCTCAAGAAACAGTTGTGTGACCAATTAGGTAAGGATAGCATCGCACCTGCACTCACTTCCACGGCCTCCTATTTTAAATTTCTCTGCGGGGCTAACAGTAGTGTCATAGTGGGGTATTTGAGGAGGCCGTGGTATTCTCTGCGTCCCATGCGCTCTGTTCAGTACATTA
The DNA here is from genome assembly GCA_946902985.2 of Meconema thalassinum. Taxonomy (NCBI): domain Eukaryota; kingdom Metazoa; phylum Arthropoda; class Insecta; order Orthoptera; family Tettigoniidae; genus Meconema; species Meconema thalassinum. The sequence goes on from OX336393.1 coordinate 420,355,511, forward strand.
AACTGGCGAAATCTCCACAGATTTATGAATATGTATATTCGAACATAAAATAGTTATACTGTAGTTACTGTCGAACATAAACAGTCGTATGCAACTCGCCTATAATGGCAATTAAGACACTCGTATGGAAATTCTAAAACTCGCTTTGCTCGTTTATTAAACATACTCGTGTCTTAATTATTGCCTTTACCGCCATTTACATTTCATAATATTGCGACCATCCCCAACAACAACAACAACAACAATAGTTAAAATCCATACGATCGTATGTTAATTATTTTAAGAAATGTGAATTGAGAGAAAACATATCCGTGGCATTTTGGGAAAGTGAAATTAATTGGCCGAAAACCTCCACCTAACCAAAAGCCTCTACCATAATTAATGCGTTGAACACGCTGAAGAGACAAAACCTGATGTAGCCGGGAATATCCATTCCGGAGGGAAACAGTTAATTCTCCTGTACAGACTTTCAAATTATCGCCAGAAGTCATTAATAGCTGACAACTATTAATAATAGGAACGACTGCAAAATTAAACATTCCCGCTTTCTCTAGCGAGTGCATTGCAGTGCTATCTCTTGGCAGGGCTGTGAACAGAGCGTTGGCGGAGTAAATTCTCTGCAATGTGCTGCTACCTGCAGGCTATCGCAGAACAGTGAAGCTTTGCCAGAGTGCAGCACCGTGCAGTATAATAGAATAACTCAGTTAATTCTCGGCAGATGGCATCATAAGCGTAAATTTGTTGAACGTTTCACGATCCGTTCTACCAGTATAATCATGATAATAAAATCTAGATTATCACATGATCATAAAAATTATTATATCGCTAGCATGAAATGTATTTCGCCTTTTTATGGCCTTCATTCATTATTGCCAGCTGGAGTTTCATGACCATTTATGGCTTAATTTAATACAGTAATACTCTCGCAGCGAATTTCCTTTACGACAATCAAATGAGGTTTTATACGGCTCGTTTTCGGTGAATTAGTTCCCTTCCACTAACTGTTGCCAACATAGATGTTTTATAGCTAGATCTAGTTATCTTTTACTATATAGAGCCTAGAAAAATAAATTCTTGGTCTGTCCTCGGACAGGTGCGGATCCATAGTCACATTCCACCAGTTTGCGTGAAGACGTGGGGGATACCCCTAGTAATGTACATTTTATCAGAAAGTTGTAATTACAATATATTAATTTATTATTTACTATCAACCCGTCCCGGCTTCGCCCGGGAACAGTTATGAATGCATTATGTGCTAGCTCGTAAACTGTCGCCTCAGTAATTGAATGGAGATTGTTGGAAGAAATGAAAAGGTAAATTAACTTATAGTGGGCGATGTATTGAAGATAGAGATATGCTCTCGGGGAATTTATTGTAGAACTTTTCGTGCTGAACAATACTTATACTCATAGTATACTGATATTTTTAACGGTTTGCCCAGCGTAAACTTAAAAGCGAACGTACGACAGCTCTTTTCTCGACTTTATTACTGAAATTGTTACTGCTTGGCTTCCTTTGATCATAAATAAATTATTTTCTACAGAAGCCTTCCTCGAGATATCCTTTACAGAATGGTGAAAACCACATCAAAATCCATCCAGTGGTTCTCGAGATTACTCGTGACATCCAAGAATCTGGGGTTTGTTTTATAATTAGTAGAGATTTAGTTATTTATTATCTATGAAAGTGTACAGGCCATACGCCCGCTTCTTGACATTCAAATACGAAGTAATTGTAAGAAAAGAAATACAAAACAAACGAAAAAGGGTTAAAACTACATAAACAATAAAACTACATAGCTTAATTAGGCTTCGGTGGCGTAGTCGGTAGCATGCTGAACTGCTATGCCCAAGATCGTGGGTTCAAACCCGGCCTACGTCGTCAGATTCTTTTATCAGCGTTTAAATCCTTCAGTATGCCTTCCTTCAGAGGGGCCCATGTCATAGATTTATGGCATGTAAAAGAACCTACCACTACAATTGGCAGTGGGTAGCCGAATTTGTAGGTTATTTGGTTAGAAACGCTTTATCAAGTTCCAACGTTCACAGCTTGGTGTCAATGACAGTGGCATCTGGTAGCCAAGGTTGGAACAAATTGAAATCTGAACTTTTTGGGAGTCCTCGGGTGTTCAATAAAAAATACCCTGCAATGGCCATTGGCTGCAATTCATATATATTAATAATGATTAGGCTAGCTATCCATATAGTTAACGTACAGATGTAATTAAAACAAGAAACTAACAAATAATATAAAACAAAACATGAACACCTCGACAATGCCTAAAAGAGAGGAACAGCCTAGTTTATAATTTAGGCGGGGAGTTTTTCTTGCAGTCGCCTCCGTAGCGTAGCGGTCAGCATGGTTAGCTGCCGCCCCGGAGGTCCTGGGTTCGATTCCCGGCTCTGCCACGAAATTTGAAAAGTGGTATGAGGACTGGAACGGGGTCTACTCAGCCTCGGGTGGTCCAAATGAGTAGAAGGGGTTCGATTCCCACCTCAGCCATCCTCGAAGTGGTTTTCCGTGGTTTCCCACTTCGTCTTCGGGCAAATGCCGGGATGGTCCCTTCTGTAAGGCCACGGCCGCCTCCTTCCCTCTTCCTAGCCTATCCATCCCAGTCTTCCATCCCTTCCCATCCCTCATGAGGCCCCTGTTCGCTTTGCAGGTGAGGCCGCCTGGGCGAAGTGCTGATCACACCTCCCCAGTTGTATCCATCCTGACCAGATGTGCCAAGCTCCAGGACACTGCCCATAGAGGCGGTAGTGGTGAGTTCCCTCGCTGAGTCCGTGGTAACCACCAACCTAGAGGGTAAATTGACTAAATAAAAAATAAATAAAAAGTTTTTCTTGCAACACTGACAGCTAGGAAGAACACCGGAGTCAGCAGACCACCATGGACGGAGGAAGGAAAGCTGGCTCATAGTCAGATGATGAAAAAGTACTGGAAGAAGAGAAAAGACAAAGCGACGAGGAGATACGACCCCTTTTGTCCTCATTAGGCCCAAACGAAGACGAAGAAGAGGAAGAAGAAGAAGAAGAAGGCATGTTGTCGGTATCAGGAAATATATCAATGAGACCTTTGAACATGAAGTAATTTATAGTTTCTAGATCTAACGCGTGGAACGTGAAAACAGAAAACATTATTTTGTTCTATAGAATCAAATTACTGTCTTATTATTTTCCTTAATACTAAATGAAATTAGCAGACTTCTAATCTTCAATGATGTGAAGATGAACATATTTATCAACAATTGTGTTGGAGGATCGAAATGATAAAAGGATCGGAAGTATGTATTTAATGTTCTGTAATACATAATAGACTATCTTAAGAATTCATTTTGTTGTTAGGCCCCTTAAAACAACAATTATTATCATCATCATCATCATTTTGCACAATCTCTAAAGAGTGTATTTTTTCTCCTTTGAATGTGGATTCCAAATTCCCGATGTATATCCCAATTTACTTCTCACAAGGCTTGTGAATAACTGGTTAAGTGTTGAATGGTGAATAATTTAGAATGTCTCATTACGAACCCAAGCAGCCAGGTGGCGTCGTTCGTTATTTTTATAATATGATTGTTGAACGTTAATTTACTGTCAAATATAACTCCTAAATCCTTATATATTGAGACTGTTTCTAATTTAACATCTTGTAAGTATATAATAACATGGATTCACACACTCCTTTTTTCTAGCAACTGTCATACACTTACATTATTTTCTTCACGTTTAGAAACATTTGGTTCGTATCACACCACAATTGTAGGGCTACTTTATCCTCTGGGTTATATATAGGAAGTTTTAAATCATCAACAAATAGGAATCATTTGGTGTGAAAAAGATTATTGGGCAAATCATTAACAAAAATTAGAAATAGAAGAGGGCCCAGATTGAATCCCAGTGAAACACAGGAAGAATAATGTGTTCCGAAATTTCACCTAACAAATTGATGTTGATTTTTAGCCTACTTTCGATTTTTGCAAAAGATGAAAGTAGACTTATGAGATCAACACAGGGCCAAAACTTTGTGTGTCTGTGAGTGTGTATGTATGTGTGTGTGTAGGCCTACTCTGCATGTCTGTCCCCATTATCAATTCAAACACGACGAAACTGAATTGAACGAAATTTGGTACAGAGGTAGCACTAGCAAAGGAAACCTCAGTGTCATGTTTTATATTGCCGCCATCTTTACCAAAAATTAATGGCGGCCACTCAAATGGTTAAAACATAAAATTATATTACGTCTAAACTAATCAACGGATCTTTACCAAATTTGGTAACATACCTTCATATGAGTCGCGTCTTGTGCCCAAACTTCAAGGTCATCAGCCGTACCATTTCAGGATGGCGGACGTGTGAACCATGCAAACTTTATAATCCGTAACATGGGACCCACCGGTTCCGATTTTCGAACCGAGAATCGTTTAAACTGTTCTAAAGGACGTGGCCCGTTCGAAATTATAAGTTTATATTGTAATACTATAGTGCAGAAGTGACTTGAAAAAGCTGAGTCGTCTGGGTTAAAGGACAAGATGGCAGCTGATCTCTTGCTCTGACCTATATTTCACTAATTTGAGTATGTTGCATGCAATGTAGCCTACAGATAGAAATAATATAAACCTTGTATGAAATGGATTATGATGAATATATATTCCAGTGAAGAAATCGTTTAGTCCATGTCATTATTTGCTAAGACGTTGTGTGTGAATCGATTCATAACGTTCGACGTACGTGGGCCCGTATGGCTCTGTGGTTAGAGCTTTGGTGTTTCACCCGGCCGGGGGTCAGAATCTGACAGAGTTGCATTTTTTTGCTTGATTTTTTATATTTACTGTTTCTTGAGTACTGAGACGTTATAAAATTGAGCGTTATTTTGTGCATTTTGCAATGGAAAATGTATATTTCATTAAAACAACATGCTTCACTGGATGTGCATGAGTGACATCTATTAGCAACCAGTTGAACTAACCACGGCCTACTAGATGCGAGCTGCGCTCTGTACCGGCCAGTTAGTGAACCCATGCCTAGGGTGTAACTGAAAAAAAAAATCCTCTTGTTTGCTCGTAAATCAGTATATTTCCGTAACCATCATAAGTTTATATCCTTTTAGGAATGTACTGAACAAAATAATACATTTTTAGTATCAAATGGTTTATAAAATTGGCAGAAAACGCTATAGCGGTCAGCATGGTTAGCTGCCGCCCTGGAGGTCCTGGGTTCGATTCCCGGCTCTGCCACGAAATTTGAAAAGTGGTATGAGGACTGGAACGGGGTCTACTCAGCCTCGGGTGTTCCAAATGAGTAGAGGGGGTTCGATTCCCACCTCAGCCATCCTCGAAGTGGTTTTCCGTGGTTTCCCCACTTCGTCTTCGGGCAAATGCCGGGATGGTACCTTCTTCAAGGCCACGGCCGCCTCCTTCCCTCTTCCTTGCCTATCCATCCTGACCATCCATTACCTTCCCTCATGAGGCCATTTTCGCTTTGCAGGTGAGGCCGCCTGGGCGAGGTGCCAATCACACCTCACCAGTTGTATCCACTCCGATTAGATGTTCCCAGCTCTAGGACACTGCCCGTAGAGGCGGTAGTGGTGAGTTCCCTCGCTGAGTCCGTGGGTTCCACCAACCTGGAGGGTAAATGACTAAGAAAGAAAGAAAGAAAGAAAGAAAGAAAGAAAGAAAACGCTAATGAAATTGTTCATTGCAAGAAAAAATATTCTCGGCACTTATACTAAACCTGTCATTAACGCAAAGTTTGCACTGAGCGATTTTAGCTCAATGGTAGCGTCTCCGACTCGTAACCTGGAGGTTCCTAGTTGAATTCCAAATAGGTAATATTTTTTATTTCGTTTTTGTTTTGTTCTTAATGATTTATAACTTCTCAGGCGTTATAATGTTAGGCATATATAGTTTGTATTTGCGATCGGAAATATTATATTTATATACTTAACACCACATATTTCAACACTCGACTACATCGATTAAAAATAGTTGAACTTGATCCGCGGTAGAGTGATCGTGGGTGTGTGTAGAAGTTGTCTGATAATCTGTGTCACTGTGATGTCTGTAGGCTTACTAGTGTGTGTATTTATATACGTCAAGGATTTGGGTAGGAAGCTGTTGTTGCTGTTGTTGTTTCATTTGAGATGCATGGACATCATGGTCATTTAGCCTCATGTACTTGAGTGAGTGTTGAATTTTGTCTGATAACCTGTGTTATTTCGATGGCTGTATTAGTGTGTGTATTATAATTGTGGTGAGGTATCAATCAATCAACGTATAATATCCGTATTCGTATAACATGTATTTCAACAAGCTACTACAACCAACATTCAATTATACTCCTTGAAAAGGACAAAGAGTTATAACTATAGGACTACTCATGCATTTAGGAGAAAGTAGGCTATATGATATTTACTGAACATCTTGTTTAAATAGAAACGCAACAATTTGAGAAGTTGGTTTGAATAACCAAACTGGGGCAGTTTGCGCAAAGGTATTCTATGGTCAAATACCTTCTATATAAATTATAACAGTTCTTCCGTTCACATGTCTAGCAATGTACATTATATCAGTTTGACGTGTGAGCATGGGAGAAACGCTTGGCAATGCACAGTCTATCAGTTTGACGCGGTCAAAACCGAAAGAGAAATGATGCAATAACGAAAGATTCGTTACAGATCAGACCTTGGCCTCCTTTTTGGCTGTCTGTAGAATGCATCTTATTGTTATTATTAAGTCAAACTGCATGGCTCACTTTTTCTAAAACGCTGTCCTTTAAAACAGGATTGAGCGTTCGTGACATTTGATAGTGTTTAAGTTCGACAGATCCTCGGGCTGTTAGATATAGTGGTACCTTAAGGATTCCATAAAGCTCGATTAAAATTATTGTAATTATTATTTCTGTATTTCGTCCAGTTTTAGTCAGTAACACACTTCATTACGAGAAATTATAATTACAAGTTACACCATACATACAATAGGCTACAATCACAAATTGTACTGTAGTTTGTTGCTGATGTTGATGATGATGATGATACTGATGATGAAGTTGATTGTTGTTCAATACTATTCTGGTCTCTCAAATATGGAGAGAGGCTTTTTATTTATAGATAAGTAGAGTGCAGTGGCGTACCGAAGGAGGGGGAGGGGGGGAGGGTTTAACCCCCCCCCCCCCCGAGTCATTTGATTACTTAGTTATTTTATTTATTTATTTATTTATTTATTTATTTTATTTTATGTCTTCGGTTACAGCCTCCGTGGCTTAGGCGGCAGCACGCCGGCCTCTCACCGCTGGGTCCGTGGTTAAAATCCCGGTCACTCCATGTGAGATCTGTGCTGGACAAAACGGAGGCAGACAGGTTTTTCTCCGGGTACTCCGGTTTTCCCTGTCAAAATTTCATTCCAGCAACACTCTCCACTATTATTTCATTTCATCTGTCATTCATTTAATCATTGCCCCAGAGGAGTGCGTCAGGCCTCGGCAGCCGGCACAGTTCATATCCTCGCCGCTAGATGGGGACTTCATTCATTCCATTCCCTGACCCGGTCGGAGACTGGAAGCAGGCTGTGGATTTTCATTCATTTTATGTCTTCGGTAGTGGCGAAGTTAGGGCTCATGGCCCTCTCTTACACTTAACACGAAATATGGTACCAGTACATATGATGATAAATAAGGAGTAAATTAATTATGCTAATACTAATATTAGTAAAAAAGCACATGAATAATAATTATAACAATACAAATAATAATCACAATGTCAAAGACCTTTCTATAATATCCTAGATATAATCCTAGCTCAGTCATACGTCCCACCATTCACACGGGGCAATCAGCAGTATTCAACAGGTAATCTCGGCATGCGGCCTTAAATTTATTTATTGTTGTAGAATTTCTGATATCGGGAGGAATTGAATTCCATAGTCGAGACCCAGCTACAGCAAAAGAGCGGTTAAACATGGATGTGTGGTTGATGGGGATGGCGAGGGAAGAGCCAGATCGAGTGCTTCGATTATGATATGAGGACAAGTAACAACATTTTGATGACATGTACGTTGGGGTGTTTTCATGCAGAAATTAGTTATTGTTGTTTTAAGGGGAGAAACTACGTGGTCATCTGCCCCTATTTGTTTACTTGAATCCATATATTGCCCCATCTATCACCTGTTTTACATTACCACCTCCCTTACTCCTGTATATATTTTAAATGAGATCACGCTCGTCACTTGGTAAATGGCCTGCACTCTACTCGCTGCGAGACTCCTTCAGCGTTGGAGTTAGCCATGGATCAGTTTTTCTGTTGAAGTGTGCGAATTGTATCTTTTATGTTCGACCCTGACTATTAAGTGTCAGAAAACTGTACTATAATGAGGCTCATTATAACACTATTTTTCATTGTGAAACTGATTCTCCCACCAATCAGAGCTCAAGAAACAGTTGTTTGACACATTAGGAAGGATATCTTCGCGCATGCGCTCAAAATCCAACATGTCTATATAATTTGCATATTAAGGCTTTCACGGCCCGGATTATTATATAAATAATTCATGCTCTTGGGCTAATGCCGTGTGTATTTTTAATTTAAACCATACGTTTCGGAGAAACCTTGCCTCCTTTTTCAATGGAAATAAACAATGTGGCCAAAGAAAGTATATCAATGAGATTACAAAAAATATAGATAAATTCCTCTGTTCGTCACCAGAGAGCAGCTGCCAGAAATAACTGTATGGACCATGGTGGATCTAGGGAGATAGTTCCTCTCAGTCTCTCTGTTCTTCACATATTTAAAATTGTACATTTTCCCTCTAGGGCTCAGAGCCTGGATTTGATCTTCTTTGTTCGTCACTGGAGGAGTTTCCATCTGTTTTTTCGCCGTTGACTGTATGACGTTAGGTATCGTTCAGCTACTATTCCCTTTTGTCTATGTTTCCTTATATCCATCTAACCCTCCCACCTCCCCCCCCCCCTCCTCATTCTTCGAGGAGTTTCTATATTTTCTCACCGCCCCCTTTACCTTCTTGTTACTTACTACTCTGTCCGCCGTTCCACCATGGTCCATACAGTTATTTCTGGCAGCTGCTCTCTGGTGACGAACAGAGGAATTTATCTATATTTTTTGTAATCTCATTGATATACTTTCTTTGGCCACATTGTTTATTTCCATTGAAAAAGGAGGCAAGGTTTCTCCGAAACGTATGGTTTAAATTAAAAATACACACGGAATTAGCCCAAAAGCATGAATTATTTATATAATGTCTATATAAATTACCGAAAGTGCAGCGTGCATATGTTCGCGTAAATAAACTGGCGAATATGAGACTAGAAATAGCACTGTATATACTTTAATATCCCCAACTCCAATTTCAACACAGCGCATTGCTTTCAAACGACTTCAGTGACAGTTTCACTGAATGCAGATGCACATCGGCAGGCTGTAAACATTGCCAAGCACACAGAGCACTTGCGTCGGTCGGTCAGAGCTCTTGGAAAACAGAGATATCCTACACAGCGCTTGCACTCTGATCACAAAATTCTAGTGACTGAATCTCAACAGATATTTATGAATATTTATGTTAAAACATATCATAAAGTTATAATTATCGTCGAACATAAACAGTCGTATGCAACGAGCCTATAGGCTCGTTGCATAATGTACTATTATCACATCGCTTTAATTGTGTGTGTCCGTTTCGTTAAAGATAATTCGGTACAAGAGGAGTTTCAGCAATTTATTTCTATCAATGATGCAGATAAAGCCATTAGGATAGGCAGAATTTGAGAGCCAATGGTAATGGCGGTAAGAACATGGAGAGCACATAATATTAATATGCCAATTATAAGCAATTACGTATGGACATGATGATACCACTGCATCTTTTCATTTTTTTGATTTAGTTACTGTTTGCCATATTAAAAGAAATTGTCATTTTTTTATCGTGCTGAAAATAGCTTTCATCTAAAGAGAATGTTTATTTAATTATTGTTTTTTATGAATATTAATCGAAATATCTTAATAATGTATGATGATGAATGTCGTTTTAGGGGCGGAACAGCAAGGCCATCTGCCCCTTTAATAGTGTAGGCCTACACAATTACCCTCATATAGTAATGACCCTCCCCCCCCCCCCCCCCCCATAAGGAAATCTTGCGTACGCCACTGGTAGAGTGTACTTAACGAATACCCCTTTCATATTATTTTGTTTTAAGGGGTGGAGCAGCGAGATCATCTGACCCTAATGATGTTTTAATATAGGGCCTAACTAATTTGAAGACAAAAATGGTTATTTCTCAATCAACAATATGGGAACCTATTGGCTTTTGAAGTTTATTTACCGATATTTATATACCGTAGTATGTTTTTCTTGGAAAGTTGAACAGCCTCTGAGTTCAGGGTTTTCTTATAAAACATATGTCGAATGTCCCTTATTTCAGTGTGGTTAACGGAACGCTTGTGTGTAAAGTTTCCGAGCATGTGATTTAAAGTGTGTTTTCACAAAGTGCTTATTCCGAGAGTAATGAATATATTCCAGGTTGTTTCAAATAAACAGTTATTGAAGGATTGGAATCAAGAGCGGTCTTGGCTGGGGGAAAGTACCTGACTGCTGCACATTACGCCCCTAAATTACCAAAGGATTTGCCAGATTAGAATGGATAATTTTGAAATTTTAGAGTAATTTCCTCGAGTATCAGGTTCAGCTGAGACGCCATGTTCGCCAAACGGCGTCCTATAAGCCCCGGAGTGGAGATGGATCTTTTCTCATCATCATCATCATAATCCAGCTCCAGTCGCCCAGGTGCCGTTAACGAGCCCTCGTCACCTTTTCCTGTCAATGAATAGTTGGTCATCATGGGTCCTTCTCCAGTCTAGCCCTTTGTCTTCAAGATCATCCTTGATTTGGTTCAACCATTTCTTCTTTGGTCTTCCTACTGGTCTTTTTCCTGGGATAATCTTGTTGAAATAAGCTTTTGGGGTCCTCTCATCTCCCATTCTTTGAAGATGCCCATACCATCCTAATCGTTGCTTCTGCAAATATTTTGTAGCACTGATATCTATGCCAGCCTCTGCCCTGGTTGCTTCGTTCCTTACTTTGTCTCTCCTTGTCCTCTGAAGCATTGTTCTTATAAACTTCATTTCGGATGCCTGAATCCTACTTTCTTCTCTTCTGGACAGGGTGCATGTTTCTACTCCGTAAGTTAGAATTGGGATGTAGTATGCCTTAAGCAGTATATGTTTACGCTTCCTGGGCACCTTATTATCCCACAGTAGTGTTCTAACTGGTGCATAGAAGGTGGCTGCATTACTATATAGTCCTCATAATCAGTTCATTTTGACTGAAGTTCTTTCTGCATAAACTTATCCAAATTAAATTATCTTTATCATTAGGAGGTCGAAGCGAAATATGTTTTGTAATCTTCTTTCAGTGCATAATGCATGACGTGGGAGGAACTAATGGGTCGCCATTTCCTTTTGCAATCAAATGCCAACAGCTTGGGAGTAATTGCTCGTGGGAAACACTCCATTCTTGTTGAGGCACCCATTGTGGACAAAACTGACAAGACGTTTTGAGACTTGAAATGCTGTAGTCTGTTTGTCTTTGGTTGTTGTTGATGAATTTTGGTAGATTGCCAAGAATAAGATTATCCAGTACTAAATTAGGCTATATAAAAATATAAACAAAGTTATTAATTTTATAAGTGGTTTGCTGTTAATGCCATGTCGTCCAGCTCCGTGGCTAAGCGTTAGGCTTTGACCCGAAGTGCCCCGTGTTTGATTCCCGGACGAGCCATCAGGGATTTTAATCTCCAGGGGCTAATTCCCGTGGCTCGGGGACGATGTGACGTCTTCATCATCAATCCATTCTTATTACGGCGTGCAGGTCGCCCACGGGCGTCAACTAGAAAGACCTGCACTCGGCCTCTGTGGAGGCCACACGATCATCATTATAATGCTATGACAATAGGGATTCAAGCAACAAGTGCACACCTGGAGCAAAACTCATTGCCAAACGTTCACCGAACAACAACAATTTGCTTTACGGACAGAAACATCTAGGACATCTACCCCGAATATATGGGTGGTAGTGGAAATAATTAAAATATTACTACTTCTACAGCTACAACTACCACTCATTCGTTTGAGTCCTCAGACTTTAGACTGGTTTGATGCAGTCTCCATGCCTCCCTGTCCAGAGCTAATCGTTTCATCTCTACATAGCTACCACACTCTACATCCGAGGCAATCTGTTTAACATATTCTAACCTAGGTCTACCCCTACCGTTCTTGTCCTCGACCCTTCCTTCCATAACTAAGCATGCTATTCCTCGGTTTCTTAGTTTGTGTTCCACCAACCTATCTCTTCTCTTCATTAGCAGTCGCCAGAAACATCTCTCCTCTCCCAATAGTCTTAATACCTCTTCATTCGTAACCCTATCTACCCATCTGATCTTCATCATTCTCCTGTAACCCACTAACGACTGACTTCCAACTTACATAGGCCTACTAGTGTAGAAAATGATTCGGCAAATTTTCTTCTAATAGATAAAACGAAACGTCTGTTTGTTTGTATGTTTTGTGTCTGTTCTTTATACAAATCCATACCGTTGATGCAACTTTTCAGTCGGTCACACGATCATAGCCCCGTGTAGTTGCGTGTGAGTTGTTGCCCACAAATTATGTAGAAAAGCTCTCTCCACAGATACCAAATGTGGAGTCTAAAAGCAAAAGCCGCAATCTTCACTCTAGCAAATTTTACAGGAGAGCCAAAAGAAAATTTGAGGTTGGAAACATCTTGGTATGTGGCTATTTTTTCTGTTGTACTTAAGGATAATATGAGAAAATATACAAAGAATTAGGGCCATTTGTTTATTTTTAAGTAGTTACAGGTTATAGTTGTTTGGAGATTGCTGGTTTTGCCACCAAAAGTTGGATTTTGCTACTAAAATTGTTTTTATTTTTAAGACACCAACCCTGCTTACCTTAAACAAATTAGAAACATTTTAGGCTAGATTGTAAGTTAGCGTTGTCATATAAAATAGGGAATTGATTATGGAAATATTAAGCTACACATTGCATATTTTAAAACATTAAATTTAATGTTACATCATAAAAATACACTCAAACTTTGAGGAAAATGTCTATACAAAGCTCTCTGAAACAAAGGTTATTAAACCAAATTTAAGAACACTTAAATTTTAAAACTACGAAGTTGTTCTCTTTTTTTGAAACAGTTCTGTCCTACACTATTGTTTCTGGTGCTTCTTCTGTTTGCTCACATTCGGGCTGTAGTTCCTGTCGATGGTCTTCTTGGCCATCATACTTTGCAAAAAGTTCTTTATAATAGCCTAAGACTGAGTTTTCTACCCAATTTGGGCCAAAGTGTATCTCAAGCAGCCATTTCAGGTCTGAGATTTTTACTCCTTTTACCAGGTTCCATAATAATTCAAAATTCATTAAAATAAAAACTCGATAAAAATTAAGAAATAGACAACACAGTGCAAAACACAACACCAAACTACTTAGGTATTGTAACAACAACAACAACAACAACAACAACAACAACAACAACAACAACAACAACAACAACAAACACTAAGCTCAGAGACAGTGGCCAGCCATGACAGGTCACGTGACTGAATAGAACGCTGTGATTGGAGAACTTGGATTTTGCTACTTTTGCTTCTCAGATCTCACAAAATAAACTTGGAGTTTGCAGACTTTGATTCCAAGGCTACTTTTTAACTATTAAAATAATACATTTGTGTGCTGCTATTGCAACTTAGAGTCTTATATTCGAAAAATAGACACTACGGAGCATACAACGTTACCAATATCTCAATTCCTCCCCTCCCCAATAAAATGGAGATTGCATTTTTGCTTTTAGGCTCCACAAATAAAATGCCATTTAGCTCAAAGGAGAGGATAATGTATGCACTAACTTATTATACTCTGTAGCTACACATGGAACCTGGTGAATAGCCAGCAGGTAAAGACAAACTTGCCTCTAAGCTCCCGATCGTCTAGGCCTACTCTACGTTTAGATTGACTCTTTAGAACATGCGGAAAATTGAAGAAAGTCCAGTTGCAGATAGCATTGTTTTTCTTGGTTGGTACGTTCCTTAGGTTAGGGGCTGCGATAACGCTGTCATATAGCCCCGTGTACTTCGGGTGTGTGCAGAACTTGTCTGATAACCGGTGTTATTTGTAATGACTGTATTAGTGTGAGTTATCTGTGAGCCAGGTAGAAGGACTGCAGACGGTATTTTTTTTTTAAGTAGTTGCTACTTTTGCTACCAAATGCTACCGTCCACGACACCTAGCTGCGGACGTGGCTACTAACTACCATCGCAGTCAGCACATTGGAACTAATATAGCGTTATCAAACTAACCTACAAATTTTAGCTTCCACAAGTGTAGTTAGTGGAAGGTTCTTTTTCATGCCATAAATCTATGACATGCGACCGCCGGCTTTACTTCCCCTACGAAGGAAGGCATACTGAGGAATTTTTAACGATTGTATTTCTTAATAATAGCCCCAGCATGGACATAACCAGAAAGGGGGGAAAAAGGAGAATAGAAGACAAAGATAGCCTTCTCAACGTCTATCTGTACGGTGCTGCCCTCACGTGGGTTACGGTGTGTGTATATATAAAATGTGTGAGATAAACTGTGTTATTGTGATGGCTGTACTACCGTGTGCATTTGTAAACTGGGGGTAGGATTGGGAAGGGGGCGGTCATGGTCTTTAGTTAGGCATCCCAGTATTTGCATGAAGTAGAATTGGAAAACAGCGGCTACGGTGGCGTAGTTGGTAGAATTTCGAACTTCTATGCTCATGGTCACAGGTTCAAACCCGACGGAAGTCGTCGGATTTTGAAGAGCGTTTAAAATCCCTTAGTATGCCTTCCTTTTGGAGGGAAGGTAAAGCCGTCGGTCTCATGTTATAGATTTATGGCATGTAAAAGAACCTTCCACTAATTACACTTTTGTGAAGCTAAATTATGGGTTAGATTTGACTAACGCTCTTAGTTTCCAACGTTCGTCGCCAGGAGCCGACTGCGGTGGCATCTAGTAACCAAGGTCAGAACTGGTTGTCGTTGACGGTGGAGACTGGTAGCAAAAGTAGGAACGACTTGAAAATTGAATGTCTGCATTCCTTACTAATTTAATTAAAAACAGATAACACACACTAATGTAGCCATCACAATTAACATCGTTTATCAGACAGATTCTACACACACCCAAAGAAGGCTACATGGGGCTACATGACCGCGTTGTCGCTGCCCCTAAACTGACGAACCAACAAACCATGAATTGGAAAACCACTTCCAGGATGGCTGAGGTGGGAATAGAACCTGCCTCTTCTCAGTGTTGCCTCACGAGGCTGAGTGGATCTGTTGACAGCCAAGAACGTTAGCCACTACTCAACGAGGCCGATCAAGGGTAGATGTTCCGGGACTTGAAATAAGGTACTAATGTCTGGGGGGGGGCTGTGGAAAAACCATTGCCGCTGTCAACACCGGGTTTCGAACCTCAGATCTCCGATCTTAATGCAGCTCCCCATCATGGTGGTAGTGAGCAATTGAAGCGCACGGCTACGCCATTGGGTACCAAACGAAGCAAAACCTAGTCCACTTACAAACGTCACAGCTATTTCTACAGGGTCATTATCTATGTGCGCCTCTATAAACACGGCAAGCTAAGCCGGCTGTGACTGGCGCAGATCGTGGGCGTGCGTACCTGGTTCAGCCGTTGGTTGGCGCGCACTTTCACACTTTTACCAAACATGTTCAATAATGTGCTCATAGCCGATGCTGAAAATGTCTTCCCTCTCTTGTAATACACACGTGACATCTTCTGATGAAAAAATGTCTGTCTTTTATTATTTACGGAGCCAGTTTCCTTGAATCATTTAGCGAGTCTCCTAATTGTACTGGCATTAGGCACAGGTCTTCCTGGAAAGTTGATTCGAAATTTTCATCTCGTTTCAGAACAAGATCTTCTGCTTTTCATATACGAATTATGGATATACACACGTTCGTGCAATGTGAATTGGTGTCGAGGTATGACCAACAATCTCAGTAATCACCATACTCACTAAACATGCAACACTAACGTCTAAGCTTTGCAGATATACGTCCATATGAATAACAAAACACGTGTGAACCAACGATATGTCAGCGGAGAACGCCACCGCCTTCTGAACCGGGTACGCGCGCCAGCGATCTGTGTCCAGTCACAGCCGGCTTAGCTTGCCGTGTTTATAGAGGCGCACATAGATAATGACCCTGCACATAAGTTCACCGATGGATGCATTGTTACTGCTGTTGGTGTATTTAAGGGATTTGCGACATCATTGCCATGCAGCCCCGTGTATTTGGGTATGTGCGTGTGGAATCTGTCTGATAACCTGTTCCATTTTGATGTGTGTATTGGGCGAGAATATAAAAGGAAGCGGGCTTGGTGTAAAATTAGGAATCATTCCGGGGTTTGCCTGTGGAGAAACACGGAAAACCACTTCTAGGATAGCTGAACTGGAAATCGAACCAAAATCAGGTTAGGGTTTCCTCACGAGCTGAATGTACCCTGGTCTAAGCCTCAGACCATAATTTAATTTCCTGGTAGAGCCAGGACTCGAACCCAGTACTTTTCGGACCTGAATCTCAATATTTTCCCCGAAACTACAATAGGCAGCTGATAATTTTATTTATGTTCGACGTCGTCGAAATGTAAAAATTATATGTCAGAAAACTGTATCATAATGAGTGTGATTATAGTACTATTCTTCATTATGAAACAGTTTCTCCAGCCAATCAGAGCTCATTCATTGACCAATTAGGTAAGGATAGCTTCGCGCATGCGCTCAAAATCCAACATGTCGGACATGAATTACATGATTTAAATGATCAAATTGTATATCGGATCAACCATTGTAGTTACAATCCCAAACCCAAAGACAAACTCAGCACGAATCATTACGGTAACAAAAATACTATGACATATGCAAGAAATTTATGTATCTACGCCCAGAAGTTAGCAACACAGCATCCTTCTACATAAATTACCGACATGGAAAGTGCACCGTTCCATATGTTCGCGTATATATACTGGCGAATATGAGACAAGAAGTAGCACTGTACCTTAATATCCCCAACCCCAATTTCTACCCAGCGCATTGCTTTCAAACGACTTCGGTGACAATATTAGTGAATGCTATTTCTGATCGGCACTAGACATCATGCAAGCTGTAAACAATAGCATTGCCAAGCAAAGTAAATGATCTCTGCTTTCGAAATTCTTTGACCCACGCATGCGCTCTGTTCAGTCAGCAAACCACTCAGCGCGCTCTGTTCACTAACAGAAGTTACTGAATCCCACAGATATTTATGAATATTTATGTTAAAACATATAATAAAGTTATAATTATCGTCGAACATAAACAGTCGTATGCAACTCGCCTATAATGGTAATTAAGACACTCGTATGGAAATTATAAATCTCGCGTACGCTTGTTTTATAAACATACTCGTGTCTAAATTATTGCCATTATAGGACCGTTGCATAATGTAGCCTACTATTCTGTTATCAAAAGGTAGTTTATTATACCAAGGTTTTTATATTGGACTATTATTATGACGGAGTGGGGTGGACGCCCCAGGATTTAAAAGCAAAGCATTGGAAGAGGTGTGGAAACTCGTAGGGATAATCGCTATCAGTTTCAAGATTTGGATCTTGCAACCCAATCCATACGCTAAGGTGATGTTTCACAAAACTCAAGCTCCTAAACCAGAGGGAGTTAGAAGGTGTGGTTTGTACCAGAATCTTCCAAATCGTCTCAATAGTACTGGAAAAATCTTGCATTTCTTGAAACGTCAACGGAAATATATATATTTGTTTATAAAGTGTTTTTAAACAAATAAACAAGACGATAGCCCCTGGCAGAACACTGTGTCACGTACAGCCGCATAGCACTAGGACCGGGCGGGTAGTTAGTACACATGGGGCGCACACAACCCATTGTGCAACTAGCAGCAGTGATGAATTAATCTCTGATTTCATAAATATCAACAATTTGTTTAAGAAGTGAGTTTAAACAAATAAACATTTTCATAGAAGCCCGCATAACAGTACAGCCTGGCGGGTGGTTTATACATATGCGAGTGATCTCGCACGGGTCCACTAGTTAGAAGAATAATGTTATTTATATTTGGTCCCTTTTAACTACTGCGGCTTTAGACACGTCGGGGTGCCGGGATTTTGACCCGGTGGGGATCTTTAACGTGCCAGTAAATCTCCTGATGCGGTTCCCTCGGATTTGTGCACCCTCAAATTCCGGCTGACTACGCCAGGAATCGATCCTGCAACCATGGGAGCAGCAGGCGAGAACGTTAGACTACCGCCGAGCCACGCAGCCAGCCAACTCAAATAGAGCTCCCCAAAGTAATCATGAAGCATGACATAGTGAGATCGGCTACACAGCAAGATTTTCGATAACGTCTGACCGCCATTTGCATATTATAATGTATCATGCTCAAGTGAGCTTAATGTTAGCTCGCTGCTCCAACTCGGCGGCCATTACATCACTATAATTGCTCCAACAGCAAGTTCGGTGGCGTAGTCAGTAACATGCTGCGCTTCTATGCCCAAAATCGCGGGTCCAAACCCAGCCGAAATCGTCAGATATTTTAAGAGCGTTAAAATCCTTCAGTAGTAATGCCTTCCTTCTGAGGGGAAGTAAAGCCGGCGGTCCCATGTCATAGATTTATGGCATGTAAAAACCTTCCACTATTTAAACTTGTGTGAAGCTAAATTTGCAGGTTAGCTTTCGTTGAAACGCTCTATCAAACTTCCAACGTTCACCACTATGTGTCAGTGACATCTGGTAGCGAAAGTTGGAACTACTTGAACTTGTAGCTCACCCCATGGGTGTCCGTTGGAAGTAGCTACAGCCTCTGGCGAGCCAAACATGTCCTCGGACACTCCCGGCACTAAAAGCCATACGCTAAAGTAGACGAGCATGTGCACCTCTTGTGTACCGTGCGCTAGTTTGACCTTTTAAGTTAATGCATGTGGAAGGAAACGAATGGTGTAAAGTGGCAGGAAGTAGTGAGTGCTACAAGTACAGGCGCTTAGTACCTGTGTTGAGCATTTCCTTGACATTTGGCGCGTGCGCTCTTCCGTGTATCCGGCCATGTTAGCGGCAATTGACCTCAGCCCTCTACAATCCTACAGGTGATCGATATGTAGATCTGATAAAAGAAGAAGAAGACGAAGAAGAAGAAGATGATGATGATAATTGTTGTTTTAAGGGGCCTAACATCTAGGTTATCGGCCTCTAATGGTTTGGGTGATCGTGAAGATGATAATGAAACGTAAACTATAATTAAAACTAACTACTAACTTATATGCTAGAAGAAGAAAGGGAAAACAAAAGGAGAATAAGGCAATTTTTTTAGCGTATGGCTTTTAGTGCCGGGAGTGTCCGAGGACATGTTCGGCTCGCCAGTTTGGTAGCTGCTTCGAGACGGACACCCAATGGGTGAGCTACAAGTACCGTAGGGGAGGAAAGTTGGAAGGGAAGGGCGAGGAGGTGGAAGGTAGCGGCTGTGGCCTATAGTTAGGGACCAACCCCGGCATTTACCTGGAAGGAAGATGGGAAACCACAGAAGACCATCTTCAAGGTTGCCGGCGGGGGGATTCAAACCTCCTCGCCTCCCGGATGTGAGCGACTGCCATTAGTCATGCCGTAACGACCACGGCTAACTCACCCGGTATAGGCCTAAGGCAAATAAAGGACAGGAAGAAAAGAAGAAATGCCCTCAACCCTCGAAGAATGCGGGATTTGGAAGGAAGGAAAGCCATTAAAGTCAGATAGGAAAATGAAAGATGAGAGGGTCCGCCCCAGAGGTAATGGATAAAAGAGGGAAAACCGGACCCAGCTCAGGAAACTCTCGGGTTCGCCAACTCCCGAACTCACCAGCCGTGAGCCCCTGAGGGTGTAGCAACATCTAGGGTGCACCAGAAGTGCCTCCTTGAGGCCTTGAGCAGAAGGCAGGAGATAAAATGAAAAGAGAAAGAAGGCTGACCCCTCGCAGAAGGAGGGTATCAGAAAAGATGAGACAAGGGCCAATTAAGGCGGGAAAGGAAGAGACTCCCTAGGCCTCGGTTACCCCAATACAGTCGGGGTCGGAAGAGAAGAAGAGTTGACCAAGTGAGGTCTACAGGGAAGAAGAAGGAGAGGAGTCCGGCACAAGTAAGTGGAAGCAATGCCGGACTCAGTTGGGGCCCCGTGGTCGCCAACCCACGTCCCACTAGATGTGAGCCCCTGGGGGGAGAAGAAGAAGAAGGAGGGAGTTCCGTTATAATAAGGCCTCTTTCACACGGAGCCACCATGGCCGCGCCACCACAGTGCGGTGCCTCCACGCAGACCTGACGAGAGGGAGGGGCAATCGGGGCTGCAGGCCCGGGGCCCGGACTTGCTAAAGGGCCCCGGGATGGCTTCCAGTTGTCAACTTCATTCAAATTCATTTCTAAACCATTTTGATTTTTCATACAAGACTACGTTCAATATAAATGCAACCAATGCATAATATCAAAAACATTGGCCTACAAGGAAAACTACAAAGAATTTTATAAATATCCACTGTGTCTTTAGATTCTCAGCCGGGTTGTCAGAGTTGTTCATTTAGTTTATAACATACAGAAGTTAAATAATATCTGTATAAGGAGGTAAGCTCCTAATTCAATCTTTGAAAAATGCCACTATATAGCCTACCTGATATTTCTGAAAGACGCAACGCATATTCTTGTGGAGCCCGGAAACGGTCAGATACAACAAAAATGAAATTTTAAATGCACAGTGATCAAAATCTTAAATTAAAGAACAAGCAATGCGACAAAAAAGAAGAGTGGCTAAAGAACTGGAAACCAAGTAAACTGATATTCAATGTGGGCAGGTTAAATTCCACGGAGTTTTTCTTTGATATGGGTTAAGCAAATTCAAGCTCAATAATTTCAAAATAATTTCACAGGTTGAAAAACGTAAACGGGCCCGGAAGCCCTCGACCTAGGGCCCGTGACCGCCCTCTACGGCCCTGCCTCCACGTCTTTGCAATGTGTTCTCTAGCCACTAAATACGCCACCAGCCATGAGCCGGTCTTGAAATGGAGGTGGAAGAGCAGCACTTGCTGTTTTTCTAGAGGCCTATATAAGGTTACGTAAACGCCGAAAGCGTGGAAATAGAAGATTTTGGGTTCACCCACTTTTGGAGGATCGATCAACAAGAGGTATATTTTGTACTCTGTATATTGATCTTAGACAGAATCCAGTCAAAATTTTTCACCTTCCTACGAATGAACATTTCATCTTTTGATGAGCTACTGCAGTGTTTAAAAGATCAACTGACCGGTGAGGACACTGTCGGCCGCCCTTGTAACGATTTTCCGGGGTTTCCCCCATTTTTAACTTCAGGCAAATGCTGGGACGGTACCTCCTAATAGGCCACGGCTGCTTCCTTCCACATTCTTGCCCAGTTTCACTCATCTCTCATTTACTCCTATTATGAGGTTGGCATCAGGAAGGGCTTCAAGCGGTAAAACCAATTGTCCCATAGGCTTTCATCGCATTTCAATCCCTGACCCCGCTGATAACGGAAGTAATGGGGGGTTTGTAATAAGTATTTTTTATCAGCCTACTTTTCTCATTTTGCAAAAATGAGGAAAAATAGACTTATGAGATCGATCCGGGAAAATGAATGTCTGTTTGTCCTTCTGTCTGTCTGTCTGTCTCTCTCTCTGTGTGTGTCCGTATCAACTCCTAAATGGCTGGAGTTATCGAAACCAAATTTGGTAAGAGTAAAGATCTTTGCCTGAATATCTCACGGCCATATTTAAAATTGACGTCAGTGCTACAAACTGCTCAAAAATCGCAATTGAAATTTGCGCTCTTTGTTGGATATCTCAGACGTTATACATGCGAACTATTCCAAAATTGGCACACATAGCCTATAGATAATTACAATCCAGATACATTTTCAGAAGTCCATACATGCCAGTGTTGCCAACATGATTCTAAGCCTGCCGATAGGTCCAATTTCTAAATGCATGTAACTTCTATACTATCCATTTGATTTCAGCTAAATTTCGTATGTACTATGTGGGCTACAACAGATGTCACTGTGCGTATTCTAAAGAGGCACCGAGGCTGCCAACTGTTAATAAATGCTCTCTCTATGTTTCAACCCTAACATCATTATATCAGAAAGTATGCAAACCAACAGCTCTAAACTTTGCACACGTATAGTACCTGACATTCTAGATTAATTTGGAGTAACTAATATACCTCAGTGATTAACGGCCGAGGGGACCCGATGCGCTGATCACGCGTCACCCCAATATCTGCAGACCAAATGGCTGGACAGCGGTCGCTTGGTAGGCCTAGGCCCTTCATGGGATGTAGTGCCAGGGGTTAATATACCTCAGTGCTGCCAACATGATTCTAAGCCTTCTGATAGTTTCAATTCTAATGACATGTAACTTCTATACTGACAAATGGATTTTATCCAAAATTGGCACTATAATCATAATCTTTCAGATTAATTCTGAGCATCACATGCATGACATTGTTCCCAACATGATTTTACGTGCACTGATAAATCCAATATCAAACAGCATGTAACGTCCATACTATCCATTAGACTTCAACCAAATTTTGTATGTGCATTCTATACCTTAAGAGATGGAACTAAGAATATATTCAGAATCACCAACTACCAACTGTAGTAAGTTAAGTTACTCTATTAGGCTACACTATTTCTGGTGTATTTCAAACTGCAGTACTTAAAAATGTTAGTATTACCAACTTGATTTCGTCATTATTCTAGATAGGTCTATGTAGATTGGCATCGATCTTAAATTTTAAGAAAAGTAGGCTCTTTAGTTCGTCACGGAACTACTTGTATATTTATTTAATGGATAGTACACGATAGATTTTATAGCCTAAGTGTAATGGATCTGATGATGATCGCTTGACGATCGAAACTGGTCATCCAAGTGTATTTATTAATCTCATGTAATTTCTTTCAGGAATAGGGAATAACCCATCTCATTTGGATACAATCGTGTTGACCGACTGAAAAGCATTAAACTATTGTTTACTAAGGCAACACTGAAAAATGGTTTCAAGCACCATAATAGTACACGATGTTGGACGCTCATATCATGATATATAATTACTGTAACACATTCTCCAATATACAACGTGATTTTGCAATTCATCTAACAGTAGAGTCCGCGCGTTGATTGGAACGGCCTGCACTCTTAACTCTGGACGGACAAAAATAGCAGAAGTACCCGTTTTTCGTACGTCCTTTGCTGACATCATCCATTGCTGTCAACCCTCATGTCGTTAGCGGAATAACCAGTGGCGGCGCCAGGGGTGTACGAAGTTTGTGGCTTCGCTGGGCCCCGCGCCTCCCAGGGCCCTCAGGGAAGCACGGGGGCACCAGAGTGCCGCGAGACAGTAGGCTACCTAGGCTGCAAAGATCTTGAAGTTGCTCTTTCCGTAGGAGACCAACATGACATAGAAGGAATGGATCTCTTTGAAGAATTAAAAATATTCTCACATGTAATTATAGAGATAAAAAATATAGTATATATATATGAAGAAAGTGGAAAAGACAGAGATAATGGTAGCAGATCCACTTGTAATCAATCACATAACAGAAAATAACAAGAAAGTTAAAATAGTGAAGCAATTGAAATACTTAGGAGAAATTATGACTTACAACTTGGATGAGGAACCTGCATGGCAAGAAAGAACTAATAAAATGATAAAAGCCCAAAAATTAACATGGTCTACATATAAAAGAAAATTTCTATCAATCACAACAAAATTAAAACATTACATGACAGTGGTTCAAACAGAGGTGACATATGGAAGCGAAACTATTTTTAAAGTTACTCAGAAAAACAGAATCGACAAAATTTTAAAAGTAGGAAGAAGAATAGCTAGAAAAAGCATAAATATAAAAATATCAGAAAGATGGACAATGGCGGATAGTACCAAGTTAAGTGGTATACAGAGAACTGGAGCCCATCACTGATACTATTCGGAAGAAACGGATTTGTTTTTTGGTCACATTATGAGGACACCGGAAACCAGATTATCTAGAAAAATTGTAGAGAAACTTTGGAATATGAAACAACAAGTAGAATGGATTAAGGAAATTAGAGAAGATATGAAAGAATTAGAAATAACCTTGGATGACTTGCAAAACAAAACAAAAAATTAAAATAAAAAACTGAAAGATATAAAAATAAGATTTCAAACAAAAATAGACAAACGTCATACAGTGAAAAGGGTATTTACAGATGAGGAACGCCTGAGAAGATCAGAGCGAATGAAAAGCTACTGGGCGACTAGGAAAGGAAACTTACTGAAGAAGAGGACCAAGAAATGATTGACTGAAGTGCTCCAATGAGGCCGTAAATGCAGAATAATAATAATAAGAAGAAGACGAAGGAAGTGGAATTGTAATGGCTTTGAAGTACACCGTGGGGAACAATCTGGGTGAAATTTATCCAAATACAAGTAGGCCTATTGCACTTAGAATAGTTGCTACTGTTCCCGTCACAGTCGCGGCTGCCGAGAGGAAACACCATGACCCAAGACAGACTCTCAGCGCTCGCAATCCTGACCATGGAAAATGAATAATATTGGCATCTAATTTGGACTATAAAGATTTAATAAAAGACTTCAGCCGGATGAAGAGCAGACGAGTTCATGTTTAGCATTCTTTGTTACTGTAAGATTTTGAAATAGCGATACTGTACTGAAATTTAAAATAACAATCGAGAAGTCCCTTTACATGTTATAGCATAGGGCAGTTAGACATGAAAATAAATTAAGACACGAGTATGTTTAAAAATCAGGCGAAGCGAGTTTTTTAATTTCCATACGAGTGTCTTAATTACCATTATAGGCGAGTTGCATACGACTGTTTATGTTCGACGATAATTATAACTTTATTAGGCTATATGTTTTAACATAAATATTCATAAATATCTGTGAGATTCAGTAACTTCAGTGGGTGGTTTGCTGACAGAACAGAGCGCATGCGTGGGTCAAAGAATTTCGAAAGCATTGCTTTGCAATGCTATTGTTTACAGCCTGCATGATGTCTAGTGCCAATCAGAGCTAGCATTCACTATTATTGTTTCGTTTGAAAGCAATGCGCTGTGTAGAAATTGTAGTTGGGGATATTAAGGTACAGTGCTATTTCTTGTATCATATTCGCCAGTTTATTTACGCGAACATATGGGACGGTGCACTTTCCATGTCGGTAATTTATATTGTTAGGTGCCACCCCCTAGTGGCACCTTTGTTAACTGGATTACGGTGGGTAGGAAGCACAACACCAATTACTGCTTAAAGAAATAATTAACTTTATTGCGGCCAGAAGGATACAGCACTCTTCAGTAAATACAAGCAATTATTACCTTACTCCAGTTTCCTCACGTCGAGAATACTTTCACTTTCACTTGTCAACAGACCACAGTTAATCCTCTTCGCTAATGAGTCCGGTCCCGTACGCTAGCTGGAAATAGCTGCACTAGGTCTGTCACTGTACTATACACTGTTTCACAAGCACCACAATCACTT
Organism: Meconema thalassinum; assembly: GCA_946902985.2. Lineage (NCBI taxonomy): Eukaryota > Metazoa > Arthropoda > Insecta > Orthoptera > Tettigoniidae > Meconema > Meconema thalassinum. The sequence goes on from OX336393.1 coordinate 420,381,161, forward strand.
CCTCGCTGTCAAGAGAATCAGCTTCACTAGGGATTTCGCAAGTCACCACACTACTGTCGCCCAGGATAAACTCTCGCACTAGCTCGTAAACACAACAACAACCTCTGCTTGACAGGTCGCACTTATATAGCAGGCCGGTGACTCAATAAATGCTTCTAGATCCATCCAGGGTTCACGGCTTCTCGAGGTTTCCATCGCTGGTCCAGTCACGAATATTCTGGACTATCCCTTTGTCCTAGTAGCCCTGTTGCATAAGGCGCACGCAATACAGGAGGCAGGGCACAGCCCAGCCCTGGGGCAGTTGTGACTCATGCGGCGAGCGATGACACAAACTCACAGCCGTAACACCACCCCCTTCCTAAAAAGGCTGATCGTCCCGATCAATCATTGGTCCGTCTGTGTCCCTCCGTAGGCTGCCAGGCGATCTCGATGCACGATCTTCATCTTCGCCCTCGGGCTCCGCTGGATCCTGTAGACGACATCGTTGATCCGTTTCACGACTCGGTACGGGCCCTCCCAGGACTTCTGCAGTTTGGGTGACAGGCCTTTCTTCCGTAATGGGTTGAAGAGCCAGACCAGGTCGTCCTCGTGGAATCCTCCGGCATCCGTCTGCTGGTCGTATCGGGTCTTCATTCGGTCGGTCTCGATCCGCAGTTTCCTCCTCGCGAACGCGTGCACGTCCTCCAGTTGGTCGACCAGTTCTTGACAATACTGGCTTACCGGGATCGGATCATTCCCAGGTCGGCCGTAGGCAAGATCGACAGGTAGACGGAGCTCCCTCCCAAACATGGCCCGGGCTGGTGTGCACCCGGTGGCTTCATGCACGGCGGCGCGGTAGGCCAGGAGAAATAGTGGAAGATGCTTGTCCCAATCCCTCTGGTGCTCGCTGACAACTATTCGGAGATGGTTCTCGATGGTGCGATTGAATCGCTCTACCATCCCGTCGGACTGAGGGTGTAGCGGCGTTGTCCTTGCCTTCCGGATACCCAGCAGCTGGCATAGGTTCTGGAACACCTGCGACTCGAATTTCCTCCCTTGGTCGGAGTGCAGCCCCAGGGGTACTCCGTACCGGCTGACGAATTCCTTCACCAGGGTCTCTGCGATCGTCGCGGCTTCTTGGTTAGGGAGCGCATACGCCTCCGGCCATTTGGTAAAGTAGTCGCTGACGACTAATATGTAGCGGTTCCCTGCCTCGCTTAACGGGAATGGCCCAGCATCATTGATGGCCACTCTCTCCATGGGGCCGCCCACGTTGTAGGTCTTCAGTGGACCCCGTCGTCTTCGTCCTGGGCCCTTGCTGGCTGCGCAATCGTGGCACCTCGCGCAGTGGTTCTCCACGTCTGTTCGGCATCCGATCCAGTAGAACCGCTCTCTCAGCTTCTCCAGGGTCTTCTTTATCCCTAGGTGTCCACCAGATGATCCTCCATGAACTTCCTTCAGGACTTCCTCCGTCATAGCCATTGGAACGACGACTTGTTCCCGATATGTCTTCCCGTCGGTGCTCTCCCAGGTGCGGCAGATGAGGCCATCCCTTACAATCAGCGAGTCCCACTGCGCCCAGTAGGACTTAAACTTTGGGCTGCAGTCACTCACAATGTTCCACCCGGGTCTGGGGACACAGGCCCCCTTCCATTCGGCTATCAGTCCCAGGTCATCATCTTCTGCTTGTGCCCGCGTGAAAGATTCGCGGCTCCAGCTCCCTTGAAGTTCCACGGTAGTCCTTCGGCACTGTATCCCGGTGTTCTCCTCCATTCGGGCACAGAAGGTGCAGTCTTCGGGGCACGGTCTCCGTGACAGGGCGTCGGCGTTAGAATGCAGCTGGTCTTTCCTGTGCTGAATCTCAAAGTTGTACTGTTGAAGCCTCTCTAACGACCGCGCGAGTTGACCCTCGGGCTGCTTGAAGTTCAGGAGCCACCGCAGGGATGCATGGTCGGTCCTGAAGAGAAATTCTTGCCCGTACAGGTACTTGTGGAAGTGTTCAATGATCTTCACGATGGCGAGCAGCTCCTTCCTGGTGACGCAGTAGTTCCTTTCTGGCTTTGACAAGGCCTTGCTGAAGTAGGCCACTACTCTCTCCTCGCCGTACACTACTTGCGACAGGATTCCCCCTATGCCAAAGTCGCTGGCATCGGTATCGACGATGAACCTTGTTCCAGGTCTGGGGTAGGCCAGAATAGGCGCGGTGCACAGAGCCTGCTTGAGTTGTTCGAAGGCACTGTGGCATTCTGCTGTCCACGTGAAGAGTTGGTCCTTCTCAGTCAGTCGATGTAAAGGTTTGGCGATGTCGGCGAATCCTCTCACGAAGCGACGGTAATAAGTGCAGAGTCCCAGGAAGCTTCGTAGTTGGGACTTGTCCTTCGGAACTGGCCACTCCCTCACAGCTGCGGTCTTCTCTGGGTCGGTGCGCTCCCCTTCCTCGGAGACGATATGCCCAAGGTACTGGACCCGCTTCTGGAAGAGCTGACACTTCTTGGGGCTCAACTTCAGCTAGGCAGCCCGTAGCTTCAACAAGATCTCCTTCAGGTTGCTGTAGTGCTCCTCGAAGCTCCTCCCCAGAACGATGACGTCGTCTAGGTAGATCAGGCAGGTCTTCCAGTGTAGTCCCCTCAGAATGGACTCCATTAGCCTTTCGAAGGTCGCAGGGGCGTTGCACAGACCGAATGGCATGACGGTGAACTGCCAGAGCCCGCTGCCCACAGAGAACGCCGTTTTCTCGCGGTCCATAGGGTGGACCTCCACCTGCCAGTAGCCACTCTTCAAATCCAAGGTGGAGAACCATCTTGACCCTGATATGGTGTCTAGCGTGTCGTCGATCCGGGGTAGAGGGTAGCTGTCCTTCTTCGTGACGTCGTTCACCCGCCTGTAGTCCACGCAGAACCTGGTGGAACCGTCCTTCTTCTTCACAAGCACGACCGGAGAAGTCCAAGGACTATGTGATGGCTCGATCACCCCTTGCTCCTTCATCTCTTCTACCATCCGGTCGACTTCGGCTTGCTTGGCGAGCGGGACACGTCGGAATGGGGCCCTAATTGGTGCGCTGTCCCCAACGTCGATTCTGTGCTGGACCAAGCTTGTCCTGCTGAAGTCTTTGCTCCCCACGGAGAAGACGTCCTGGAATTCGCGTAGCAGGTCCTGAAGTTGGCGTGATTGCTCTTCGTCTAAATGGTCCTGGGATCCTTGGTACAGCTTCTGTAGTTCTTCTGACAGGGCGCGTCTTCTTCGGTTGTCCGTCTGCAGGTGTCCGTCCGTCGTTTCTGTGATGCGGGAAATCCAGGTAACGGGCTCACAGACTCCTAGGTTGGTGTCCCGGTGAACCGTAATATCGTAGTCGTTCAGGTTGGACAGGCGGACGTAAGGCCGAGGCGTCGTGTTGATGAGGGTCTTGGCAACTAGCAATCCTTTTGCCTGGATGTCCTCATATTTTGGCTCGATGACAGCCGCCACTCCCTCAGCAGTTCCGTCGACAATTACGACGGCGCTGACCTCCGTCCTGGCAGGAACGATGACGTCCTCTCTCAGCCTTACTCGTCGTGCGGTGACGGCCTCGTGTGCTGGTTGTAAAGCAAGTTCCTCAACTCCGAAGTGCAGAGTGTTGGTACTCAAGTCCAAAATGATGTTGTTCTGGTCCAGGAAGTCCAGTCCGATGATCACTTCGTTTGATACGTCAGACACAAGCACTGGATGCTTCACCACCCGTCGACCAATGAAGAGCTCCAGTGATGCTTCTCCATGTACCGGTGCGGTCTCTCCGGTCGCGGTTATTAGCTGGAGGTTCCTTTGTGTGGGTTGCACTCTCCACTTCGGGATCACGGTGGGATTGACGATGGTCCTCGACGCTCCCGTGTCGATCAGCATGGGCCAGCTCACTCCGTTGATGACTCCGTCGACCATCAGGCTGCTATTGTCCCTCCGTAACTTCGTCACACGCACTTGGACTGCTGGGGCGTGACGACTGTCACAAGTCAACCTTTGCCCCCCAAGGCTGGCTAATACTCGTTTCCCTGGGCCGCGCGGTTTTCAGACGACTGATTTCCCGTCGGATACCCTCGGCGGCGACGATCACCGCAGTCCTTGCTCAGGTGGCCTTTCTTACCGCAGGCCCAGCAAGTCGGTAGTCCTCTTCCGGGCCGCCTCTCCGGTTGTCTTCCGGCTGTGTCGTTGCTGGTGGTACCGCGACTATCGAAGAAACGGCTTAGCGCCTCCATTAATTCGTCGGTCAGGGGCTTGGTCTCGTTGTTTTTACTGGTTCGTCGACGTCCACTTGACGCACCCGCGCGTGCATTCTGGATGCCTGTTTTGCCGTCTCGAACTCAAGTGCGTGGCACAGCGCATCTGCCAGGGTCTTATTGCGCGCGAGACGCAGCGCCTGTTGAGTGTCCGAGTCCCGTAGCCCGTCGGTGAAAGTCTGCGTCGCTATCTGCTCCAGAAAGTCGGCCGGCGCTGTTGGGTAGGCGAGCCTTACGAGGCGTGCGATGTCCATCTCGAACTCCTGCAGGGTTTCCGCGTTCTTCTGTACCCGGGTCCGGAGCTGCATCTGATAGGCCTGCTGAAGATGGCTATCTCCATATCGGGACTCCATATGGGCGATCAGAGAAGCGTAGTCCTGGGATCCAGTCGGGATGGCCTGAAAGACGTAAAGGGCGTCACCTCTCAGCGCTACAATTAGAGCTGTAGCCTTTTCTGTGTTGTTCCAGTTATTTATGGAACAAGCCACCTCGAACTGACGTAAGTAGGTGCTCCACGGGACCTTTCCGTCGAAGGTTGGGGGCGTCACTCTGCTATGTCCCGTTCCTGATATTCCCGGTGTAACGGTGGGCGGGCTTCGGCGCAGCTCGGCAACTTCCTCTCGTAGGGCGTTGAATTTCTCCTCCACCCCCGTCAGTGGGCGTTGGCGCAGCTCGGCAACTTCCTTTTGTAAGGCGTTGAATTTCTCCTCCACCCCCATCAGCGGGCGTTGGCACAGCTCGGCAACTTCCACTTATAAGGCGTTGAATTTCTCCTCCACCCCCATCAGCGGTCGTTGGCACAGCTCGGCAACTTCCACTTGCAAGGCGTTGAATTTCTCCTCCACCCCCGTCAGTGGGCGTTGGCGCAGCTCGGCAACTTCCTTTTGTATGACGTTGAATTTCTCCTCCACCCCCATCAGCGGGCGTTGGCGCAGCTCGGCAACTTCCACTTGTAAGGCGTCGAACTTCTTTTCCACTGCCGTGACTTCCTCACGCAGACCCAGTTCTAATTTCTTCAGGTCCTGTGTCAACTTATTCTGACCGTCTTCCATCTTCTTCTGGCCGTCCTCTATCCTCTTCAGGTCCTCCGCTAGCTTATTTTGACCGTCTTCCATCTTCTTCTGGCCGTCTTCTAGTTTGGCAGTTAGGTCCTCTGCTAACTTCTTCTGGCCATCTTCTAGTTTGGCAGTTAGGTCCTCGGCTAACTTCTTCTGGCCGTCCTCCATCTTCTTCTGGCCGTCCTCCATCTTCTTCAGGACCTCCGCTAACTTATTTTGACCATCTTCCATCTTCTTCTGGTCGTCTTCTAGCTTCTTCTGGCCGTCTTCTAATTTGGCAGTTAGCTCCGTGGTTAAATTCTTCTGGCCGTCCTCCATCTTGGTTTCCATGCCATTTAACTTTTCTAGCAATGCTGCCAATTTCTCCTCCATTTTAGTTGTTTGTCTTGTAAAGGGCATGCACTCACAGGAAAATTAGAGAAAATGACCTGCTCGGGTTTTGAAACCAGGACCGTCAGGTGTTGTGCTTGAGTTCGTAATCCGGCTTCTGACACCAGTTGTTAGGTGCCACCCCCTAGTGGCACCTTTGTTAACTGGATTACGGTGGGTAGGAAGCACAACACCAATTACTGCTTAAAGATATAATTAACTTTATTGCGGCCAGAAGGATACAGCACTCTTCAGTAAATACAAGCAATTATTACCTTACTCCAGTTTCCTCACGTCGAGAATACTTTCACTTTCACTTGTCAACAGACCACAGTTAATCCTCTTCGCTAATGAGTCCGGTCCCGTACGCTAGCTGGAAATAGCTGCACTAGGTCTGTCACTGTACTATATACTGTTTCACAAGCACCACAATCACTTCCTCGCTGTCAAGAGAATCAGCTTCACTAGGGATTTCGCAAGTCACCACACTACTGTCGCCCAGGATAAACTCTCGCACTAGCTCGTAAACACAACAACAACCACTGCTTGACAGGTCGCACTTATATAGCAGGCCGGTGACTCAATAAATGCTTCTAGATCCATCCAGGGTTCACGGCTTCTCGAGGTTTCCATCGCTGGTCCAGTCACAAATATTCTGGACTATCCCTTTGTCCTAGTAGCCCTGTTGCATAAGGCGCACGCAATACAGGAGGCAGGGCACAGCCCAGCCCTGGGGCAGTTGTGACTCATGCGGCGAGCGATGACACAAACTCCCAGCCGTAACAATATAGAAGGATGTCGTGTCGCTAACTTCTGGACGTAGATTCATATGTCATAGTATTTTCTTGTTACCGTAAAGGTTCCTGCTGATTTTGTCTTTGTGTTTGGGATTGTAACTATAATGGTTGATCCGATATCCAATTTGAACTTTCAAATCATGTAATTTATGTCCAACATGTTGGATTTTTAGCGCATGCGCGAAGCTATCCTTACCTAATTGGTCAATGAATGAGCTCTGATTGGCTGGAGAAACTGTTTCAAAATTAAGAATAGTATTATAATCACCCTCATTATGATACAGTTTTCTGACATATAATATTTACATTTCGACATCGTCGAACATAAACAGGACTTTATTGATTTCAACATTGATTTTGAATAAACAATATCTGGTTAACATAAACAATTCAATTCATTGATCGTCTACGCCAGTAAGTTATGTATTCCTCCATGTTCGGTTGATGTTGATGCGTCGCCATGCTCTTGTGTGCATCTGCTGCAGCTTGTGAGGGGTCATCGTTCCACATGCCATGCGAACTCCATCTTGTCAAGGTGGGTGAGTGGTTATCGTGTCGGACTGCCAACCCACAAGCTTGCAGGTTCGCTCCTGGCCGTGGTAAGTGATTTTTGAAAGGCAACAAAAATCACGACACGTATGTCATACGTTGCTGGCATGTAAAAGATCCCATTTGAATTCAGTAGGCCATGTTCATAATGAAAAAATTAACCTCGGGATTTTCCGCCAATACAAAGTTTCTCCATTCTCTACTAGAAAGCGCTATAGTGTCAAGGAGCTTAGATATATAACCTCCTTGACTTTCAGAGCGTTCCAAGGAACGACGAAATTCGACATGCAAGCTGCCCTGTGGGTGTCAAATAACAAAGCTTGCACGCGGCACCCGAGGCCATACGATATTATTATTATTATTATATTTCATATGATCGTTGTTTACCTATCGTCGTTTACAGACGTCTTTTATTTTGCGCACTTGCATGCACACGTTGCTGCAAGTCACGATCACTCAACGCATTCACCGAGGATGGCCGAAAGCTTGAACGTTTCAAGTCTTTCCTCATATGGTCTTTTATAGTCCATCGCGGGATGCCTAATTTCACAGGCCACTTACGGGTTCACTTCACCGGCGATCGTTCAATTGATTTCGCCACAGCAGCACAAGTTCCGGTGCGAGTCGTAGGCCTTCCTCTACGTGGTGCATTGATGACATTTCCTGTCGCAAAGGTTTCCTTCTCCCACGTGAATAACGTTGGTCGTGATGGCGGTGGGTTTTCAAACCTCACAGCGAAGTCCTTCAAAATTTCTGTCATTGTCTTCTTCGTATTCTGACGTTCGTGAACCCAAACAGAGGCCACCAAACGCTCCTCAACAGTGAAAGTACTTGTACCCGCCATGGTTCAACTCTTGCGACTTAAGGCAGCGAACTACGCAGCGAACCATGTGACATGACTTTCCCACGCTAACTGAAATGAACGTGCCATATGCAGGACACAGCTTATGGCAGGAAATTATCACAATAATATGTAACAATGAATAATGTTATGCTATAACATGTAAAGAGAGTTCCCGGCCATTCTGTACTTCGCCCGACCACGACCGTACCTTTCAAATTTTAATACGTTTCACCAATCCAGCATGGCGTCAGCGCGAAATATTTCAGTGGCATTCTATATCTCCGCAACAGTAACAGATATCACAATTAAATTTTGTACGGTGATAAAGAGTATTACTAGTAGTTCGTCTTTGTGACTTTCATAAACCTGATAGGAGAGGGAAGTGCCCCAGCTCGAACGGCGAAAACCGACTGAAAGTGGGTTTAAATTAAAGTATACAGTTGTACCTATGTCAATAGCTATCAATGCCATTCATCTGCATAAGTACGTGTTCGGTCGCCAGCGCCATCTGAGTATGTGATAATGTGATCACCGTGGCGTTTGAGTTTGGACTATTGCAATGGGGAACATTGTAGCCTAAATGTTATAATGGAGTATGTCTACATGTTGCCCGTGTTAAGTGAGCGTACTGTTCAATTCCGCTGTGTTTTTATCACTTCATTGAAACTCCACATTTACACTTCGACGCCGAATGAAGGACAACACAGTATCTTCTATTATGGGAAAGATGACTATGTCAACACGGTACTGCATGGGTTAAGATTTCTCTTTTGCAAGCAAGTGTTCGATCTTTTGCCAGATGATACTGCACCACATCTGTTTCTTGTTAATATAATGGTCGGAATTGCCTGTTGCACGGTAGTTTCTGCTGCGAATTGTGTTTCTGCAATATTTTTGCAATTTTACCACATATATGCTAAAGGTCTAACCAATTGCTAGGAATGGATTTTCCCTAATATAATGGTCCAAATCGCCTGTTGCACGGTAGTTTCTGCTGCGAATTATGTTTCTGCAATCTTTGGACGCAGTAACTTTCAAACATTGCTTGTACACTAATGCGGGGTTTTACAAATAAATACCCGTGATGGGTAGTAGAACGACTGCCTGTCGGTTTTAGCCGTTCGAGCTGGGGTACTTCCCTCGTAAGTACAACACGAACATAGCGGCCAAGCGAAGTTGAAACATTTAAATAGACTTTTCTCGTGATTTTACCAACTGAGAGCAGTGAAACTTGGTAGGCCTACATCAAGTATTTATACACATTGTAATGCACTGACATTTGATTTAGTTCAACCTCAAGATGGCGGCTGTGCGAAATTTTAAAATTAAGTTTTTATTTCTTGTATCCTAATCATGCGATCGAAGTGAAAGTACGAATAATAAACCTACGTAATAATCTTCATCTAATGGTACATAATTCAATGGCCTACATAGGCCTATATAGCAATCCAACATGGCAACCACCCGAAATATGTATACGGTTCTCAATATCTACGAATCTATAACAGTAATCAAACTGAAATTTTGTATGTTGATAGTGGCAATTAACTTAAGTACACCTATGGGACCTTTAATGACCTGGTGATCACAAATACAACATGGTGGGACAGCGAAGTTTAAACATTTAAATGGCTTTTCTCGCGACTTTTCATCCGATCGCTGTGAAACTTGGCATGGTATATCATCATACAAGCCTTAATATAGTGACGTCTAATTTAATTGAATTTTATGAGAACTTAAAAATTGTGGCTGTGATTTTCTTTTTTTAATCTCGTTTTCATTCCTCGTGTCCTAGGTAAGACAAGTAGGTTATAAGAAAATAGGCTATTCAGTTCTTGACGGAACTACTTGATTTTGGTCTGATAACCTGTGTAATTGTGAAGGTTGTATTAGTGTGTGTATTTGTAATTCGGGAAAGGATTGGAAAAGAGACTGCAATGGCCTTAAGTTAGGAATAGTAGCGGCATTTGTCCGGTGTAGAAGTGGGAAACTTCGTAAAGCCATTCCCAGGGTGGCTGACGCTCAGGATAGCCACTATCGGTGTCGGGATTCGAACCTCCGATCTCAAGAATTGCAGCAGCAACTAACGCAGTCGTGGGGTGAAAGTGGGACAGCGAAAGCCACCATCCTGGGTTATTTATTTATTTATTTATTTATTTATTTATCGTATGGCTTTTAGTGCCGGGAGAGTCCGAGGACATGTTCGGCTCGCCAGAGGCTGTAGTTGCTTCTAGCGGACACCCATAGGGTGAGCTACAAGTTCCGTTCAATTTCAAGTAGTTCCAACTTTCGCTACCAGATGTCAGTGATACCTAGTGGTGAACGTTGGAGCTTTCGTAGAGCGTTCCAACGAAATCTAACCTAGAAATTTAGCTTCACACAAGTATACTATGTGGAAGGTTCTATTACATCCCATAAATCTATGACATGGGACCCGCCTGCTTTACTTCCCCTCCGAAGGAAGGCATACTGAAGGATTTTAACGCTCTTAAAAAATCCTACGAAGATCTTGGGCACAACAGTCCAGCATGCTACCAACTACGCCACCGAAGCACCATCCTGAGTGCTTAGTATTCAGTACCTGCTCTATTAATTTTAATAGTATATTATTTACTTGTTGTCCTGTATTCTGGAAATTCTTGTAGCGATTCCAAGTTTTGATTGGAGCCCATAACGTGAGTGGCTGGTAGGTATCGTCTCGTCTGAGTGTGGCTAATGGCGACTTTATTTACGAGTGCGAGTCGAGTGTCGGCCCATTAGGAGTATCGGTAGCTGCGATAGCGCGACAGGGTTTGGCACTACGCGCAGTCCACTACTGGGCACGAGCTCAGGGACCAACCAAAGAGCTGTCCTCCATGCTGGCTGAGGTCTTACCATTTCAGCCACTGCACATTGAAAGTGAAACGTGAATCCTCTCGTCCTCACTAATTGAGCTAATCCCCTGGAACAGCCAGTACTCTGGTGAACTCAATGTTCGATTCAAACTAGACACGTGTGTTCAACAATATTTATTTATTTATTTATTTATTTGCGCACAACAGGATTTCCATCCCAATCACGGTGGCATAAAGATTACACAGTATGTTATCTTATAACTTATACTATAACTGTCTCAGAACTAATTGACCCTTGTGAAAATCAAGTAGGAAGCTGAAGAGAGAGTCTGCTTTTCTCAGCCTGCTGGGTGGTGTCCGCTGCGTCACCCTTCAGTCGTCAGTACACTCTGTTACCGCAGCAATTGTCACTCACTCACTCACTCACTCACTCACACGATAACAACCATTATTTATTTCACTCGTTACAAACTGTATTAGGTGATTAGAATAATTAAATGACACTAATACGTGCAATGGAATAATATTGTAACGAAAATATGACTATATAGTTCAGCACTGTACTGTTAATAATCAACCATTCTTTCTGTGTGTTGTGGTACGATGCGTTGTCAATAACACGCACTGATTTGCGTTCCAACTTTTCTTTTAACCAACGAATATAATATTCACTGTTTATATCTTTGTGGTAGTCCTCACTTCTTTTATGTGACTGGTAAATAAGTAGCACGTTGGAAACAACTGGCTGACTGTACCTCTCTGTTATAAATCTGTCACAAGATGCAGCCTTTCTTCCTTCGCCCCCTCTCGCCCCTTCCCAACCCTCTTCTGCATTGCAAGCTGTCATTGAACTTGAGGTAGATCCGGTGGCCAGCTTCAGTTTCTCACTCATGGGCCAATTTGTTCCGAGGGACTTATAACTTAAACTATACCGTAACTAAATAAAACTAATTTAAATAACTATGTGTGAAATTAAAACAGTATACAGTAGTACAAATAATACATGTGTAATACAAGGTTGGCTGGGTAGAATGACTCCGTGGTAAGAATTCAAGATTTACAATTTGCAAGGTTTGAGACATTATTTCCGGAGAATGGTTAAAAATTCCATCAAAAATACTGTCAAGGAATTACTGAAATCTATGGCGATATTTTGAAAATATTACATAGCCTGTTCAGCAGTGAATTTTTGTGGACAGATGTCCTGGTCCTTTTAATTTCAGATGTGATGTTCTTCTTTGAATTGATGCGTGGTACATGGACATTGAAGAGAGAAAGGAATTCGAAATTATCAATTGTATAATTTTGAAAAGGAATTTCATAGCATCTACTTTTCTTCGTATTTCTAAACTGTCTACATAAAAATTTATTAACAGTTCTTGGTATGGTATTGAACCCTTTATCCTCTGATGGATAAATGATTCGATGTTTTATTTCTACAATTAATTAATATTTCCACCAGCGTCATGAAATAGCCAGACGAAGATGAGGAAACTTCAAGCATTTGTTGGAGACAGCGGGAACATACCTGCAGCTGTTTGACAAAAGGCTAAATACTTAAGGATTGTGAAAAGAAAGAGCCTAGCAATGTTTCAGAAGGACAGGTGGTGGCTACCTAAAAATAGAAGGGACGCGTGGTGAGACACGCTTAAGGCATGTTCATTGTCCTATTCGCGCCTAGAAAAAATATAATGCAGTAACGTGAGTGGCTGATGGTACTACTGGACACTCCTACGAGGCCGAGGTCTGATAAAAACCGCGAACATATTGAAAAAGTGGAACCAATGGGAGATGAATGCTTACGAACGCGCCAAGTCTAGCTTGGGCACGCGATAGCTAGTATTAACGCGGGAGATCGGCTAGACAACATCTCTACGATCGATTCTTGAATTAATGGGCATATTATTGACCTACGCAATTTTACGAGTTCAGTGATATTTGTTTCATTCCTGTACCACTATTATTTTGAGAAATTTTTATATAATTTCCCCCCCCCCCATCGATACCTAGGGCCAGTTCATTTATAAGTGGCGTGAAGAGCCAAGAATACGATTACATTTTGTGCGTCTGAGGACGTAGACTTATTACATTGTGTGTGTCGGGAGACACAGGTTATTATTATATTTTGTGCGTCTGAGGACGCAGGCACTTGTACTTTGCGTGTCATGAGGACACAGATTTTTATTAATACAAATGTGTGTTAAATTCAGTGTGATAGATAGTCACAGTACTATTTTGTAGGGACAGTATCATCGACAATTCGCCAACAGACTGTTCTGGGGAAATAAGTACCTAAAATGGTGAATTTAGTATTCAGATATCGAGTGTGTAATAATCTATAACTTTTTGCATCAGCACGAGAGATGACATCGCATATCCTGGAAGAAGTTTGGAACTGTCAACACTCCATCGAGATGTTTGAGACGAGCTAAGCAGCATTAAGTAGGGAGATGGCAGCAGATGTTCGCTGACGGTGACTGGCCGAGGATGAGTACTGAATAATATTCTTATTATCTGACAAGTTAACTTATGGTATATGGGACATATTATGTTTGTAAATATCTTGCTAGTGTTGATTAACGTAGTGCATTTAGTTTTGGTCTGACACACCTTTTGCATGGAAACAGCTCGCACAAGTTTTCTTAGTCGTAAGTTCTTGTTTTTTTTAAACTAACGTGGCTATGTGGACGACCGTGTTCACATATGTTTACGTAATGCGGTTAAGAAGCGTCTCTCGGAGATATATTGTGTTTCAGAAGTAGGACTGAATTAATATAATCATACAGTAGATTGGAGGGTAAATTAATCTTTGTAATGTTTATTATTGATCAGATTCAGTGAGTTTATTGCCGTTGGAGCAATGTGAGTTGTGGCGAAGATTAGTCAGCTCTATCGTAGGTTTTAATATTTTTAAATAGATTGTGAGCTTCTGATTCAACCGACCTGTGTAAAAAATGTGTTATGTCATTCCCAGCAGTGTGTGTGTGTGTGTGTATTTTATTGGTCATTACAAGCGGGAATTTCAGCGTAGACTGATTTCTTTCAGCTTGGTGCCGAGTCCATATGGTTACCTTGCGAGGACATATTGTAACATTTTTAATGAGTTAACAAAACGTGGTGATGACTATTGTGGTTCAATAAAACAAACATGATATGAATAAATAATATACACTGTGGTGTGACCTTACCTGTGATAGTGTAATATAATAAGTTGTTGAGCGCCAGATTCCTATTTAAGATAGTGAATCGAAATTTATTGATTTAACCTCGGCTATCAGCAGTAGAGTCGAGAACCACTTACCCGGGCCGTAGTGAGACAAAGTCATCTAACCAATCCGTATTTAATCAAGGAGTATGATTGCCTTAAAGTACCAACTACAATGAAAGAAATAGGCATTACGTTAAAGGAAATGAATTTATTTACTCAAGAACAAAATACTAATAAAACAGAATAGTGATAGTCACACAATTGAATTTAAAATTACTCAATGCGGCAATTAATTATTTAAAAGAAAATGAATATTAAAATGAATTGAAAGTTAAATGAAGTTAAATTATAATAGAGACGATAGTTTTATTGAATTGTTGGCTCACCCAGTCGAAGATTCGTCATATTTAAGAAATGATCGATGATCTCCATGTTACGTCGCTTATGTTTAAAAAAATGATGTGATATCTCATTTACTATGAAATATCCTCATTAAGTACGTTGCCATCTGTAGAAAGACTCTTGATCAGGGATATAACCCATTATGTATTGATATAGATGTCGGCAAGACATCGTTCAGTGTCGACCCTCGGTGCTCAGTCCATTAGGACCCAGAAAGCAAGGTTACAACTTCCTTCCTTCATTAAGAGCTGTAGATTAATGCCATTCTTGTCCGATGTTGCAGGTACAAATACTAATGACTTCCTTGTCACGTGGTGTCACAGCTTCCCTCTCTCTTAGCCTTCTCCATTCTTGACTCATAACTTGCAATATATATTGACGCGTATATACCGTAGAAAATGGCGTGTTGGTTACAACATAGTGGGTTTCTTAACATCTCAGGAAAATGACGCAGTTGGCGTGGTGAAATTCTTACTACGTCGTTCAGTTTGTGACGCACAGGGTTAGTCCATATCGCCAGTCTTGTTGCAATATATAATACTTCGTCTCTTTACAAGTAATTGTTAATAAAAATCTAATTGAATATAATAATCAAAACCGCTTACAATTATCTGATATAAAAATCATCTCATGGATGTACTAGTTAATAATAATAATAATAATAATATGATAATAAATGAATAACCCTTTAAATATAACAGCTATGGGATCGAATCGTTACAATCGCCCCTGATATAAATAATTTAAAATAAAATGTAACATTATTTATATCACTACACATCCTACACAAATGAATACAAATTTAAATATTAATACCCCCATAACGACAACATACAAATAATACCCTTCAACAATACATAAAGATATACAAGAACATACTCTTTTCACTTTACATATTTGTACTATCATTTCTCATTCTTCCAAATGTTCATAATGTTCATTCTTCTTTATATATGTTGTAAAAAAAAATACATAAATGTATTCTTCACAAAAAAATCATATTTTAACTTTCATTCATCTCATTCTTCCAAATGTTCATAATGTTCATTCTTCTTTATGTATTAAACGAGCTGTAAAAAATATACATATAAAATGCCCTTCACTTTTATTTTTGACATATATGTCAACGCTGCACTCGTTTATATTTCGGTGATCGTATGCATGACATACAATTTTGGCTTCATCTCTTTTGAACGTAGTTTTTGTATATCAGTCTGGCGTAGAAGTACATTGTTGTAATACCAGCTGATTAACCCATAATAACTATTACAGCACACGATAATAGGATGCAAACAATACAATATTCCTTTCGTCTTTATAAAGGGATTACTCAAATGCAGTAAAATTTCAATAATTGAAGAAAAAAATAACTTAGCAAGATATTCAAGGCAATTCCTATTTCAGTGCATATGTCATACATGTAAATATTTCCCCAAATACATAATGACATCGAAATACCTCAAAGCAGTTATTAAACAGTTCATTTAAATATCCAAGTTACTACTCACCTGCCTTCGTGGCTTAATTCTTTCTTAGGCCACGGCCGCCTCCTTCCAAATTAATACTTCCTAAGTCTCCACGACTTCTTAACTTCTCATAAAACCATAATTCCTCTTTACTACTTCTCGAAAACAATAACTTGAATTTTCAAAATCACCAATAAACATAAAATCTGACTTCTCGTTCATCTTATAAAATTTAACTTAGTGTCGAGATATCTTTACTCTATCGTCATTCATACCTTACCATAACAAAATGATTAAGACTTGGACAAAATACTACTCAATACCTGAATTACGTATATCACTAAACTATTTCACAAAAACACATGACAAACTCCTCGGAATAAATATTTCGTTCCACAAAATATTAATGCTCTTATACTTTGAACTTAGTCTATTCATGATTTGACTTTTTGCTGAATGCCTAAAAACCCCCCTTAGTTTTCTCTCAAAACTCTTAATTAAGTACCGTGTCCTCCAAACACCACTTCCTACTTGTTCTGACCGCCTGGACTATAGCTCACTCTTGCTATACCAGAATCTCTCAAAACTCATCGTGACTTCACACGTCACATACAAAAAAAACTCCCCTATTCGTGGTATAATCCCACTTCTTCTTACTGTTACAGGTCACCTCTTACTGACCAATAACACATTAAATTTCAGCTAAAAAATTTTACATGCTTCGACTAATTCCTTGGAATAATAACATCACCCTTTGCTTTCCTAACTATTGTCTTCCTCAAATAATGACAGTGTTTCAGTTGATAGTTAATAACACCGACACTCCTAATTCTCAAATATTCTCCCATAATCACTTCATAAAGCAAGTTCTGAGTTCTAACACAGTTCAGATACTTTCTTCTCTATCAAATTAAATGCGTAAATTACACCTGCCTTTAATTGAAACTTCATTATTATCCTTTAGGTATCTACTTATCTTACCAACTTATTCTTCCTTCAAAATATTAACTTATCTTTACTAACTCCGTATGACATAAATAAAACTTTAATTTCCTGTCTACTAAAAAAAATGATTTACTTTTAAAATCCTCAAAACGTCGAATTATAACAAATTCCTTTCAATATTAGTAAATATTATGTCAACCTTTTAATTATAATTATTATCTTTACTTTTACCTGTGTTTAGGACAACGATCTACCACATCATTAATTCGTTATTAGTCATCAGTAACTTTTTACTAAAAGTGGTTTAGCTCGATAACAAGCCTTGTAATATCTTTAAAACGTGCGTAACTGTAACTAAAACTTGGACAATCTTACCTTTGTAATCTCTTATTACCTTGTGTGCATACATCCATATATACTTAAAAAAAAAACTCCCTTATTAACTTCACGTAATCCCGTAGATACCATAAAAAATAATTATTGCTTAACGGAATATACCTCGCTGACCTACTTCATCTTACCAAAAACTTCCTCCAACCTACTTCATTTGGCATCTTACCAAAAACTTCCTCAAAAAACAACTTCATTTGGCATCTTACCAAAACTTCCTCCTTAAAAAACTTCATTTGGCATCTTACCAAAACTTCCTCCTTAAAAAACTTCATTTGGCATCTTACCAAAAACTTCCTCAAAAAACAACTTCATTTGGCATCTTACCAAAACTTCCTCCATTATAACTCCATTTGGCATCTTACCAAAAACTTCCTCAAAAAACAACTTCATTTGGTATCTTACCAAAACTTCCTCCTTAAAAAAACTTCATTTGGCATCTTACCAAAACTTTAAAACCACATTGCTCAACGGCATTACCTTCGTTGGCCTACTTCTTCAAACTCACGTCCATTTACGTGAAAATACACACATACACACACACATATCTGTCAACAAGTACCAGATGTCCTAATTAGTTACTACTTCCTCATTTCAACCCGATGTTGGTTAATTCATACAACGCATTACCATTAACAATTCTAAACCACTTATAAATTTCTCAACATATATCCGCTGATAACCTCGCTGTCCTCAACTGAAACTTCTTTATTAAATCAATACTTAATTCTTCAACTCACTAGTTTTATTACCACTGTATCATCTTATCTTCACTCACTTTTGAATTAAATCTTTATTACCATTATATTCTTAATTATGGTTGCCATAATAATTATTACTTTCTTTCGATTACTTACCTATGTAATAACCTTCCTATTTTTAAAATTTAATTCTCACTTCATCCAACTTACCTGCAGTTTAAGGACCTACATTCAACTTACCTGCATTGCTCAATAGCACGACAACCTTTGTCTTCCAAATTAAATGATTTTAGTCAATCTAAATCAATAAGCGTAGGCACTACGCGCCCCTTACCATCCTAACTTCACGACTGAATTAAAATTACACACAGCAGGTTCCTTATCTACCTCTGTTAAATCATATTAAACTTCTTTATTAATATTTAAGTCATACGGAACAGTAACTATCGTTAATATAAATTTACATCACTACGTTCTCTGGCATTTCACAGTTCTTACCGCATTCATCTTCAATTCTATCTCTTTCTATAATCCCTTTTTCTTCTTTCCTTCTAGCATTAGCTTCTACTTCCTCTGTACTATATTCATCCATAGTAACACAGTACTTCGGCTTTCCCCCTCTCACTTCCCCAAGTCTGGCTAATTCAGTACGCCACTGCACATCATATGCTTTCTTTCTCTCTTTCATTCTGATTTCTTTTTCCTCTAACAACTTAATTCTCTTCTCTTTCATTTTACTTCTAAAATATCTACCTACATGTCTTCCCTTCACTTCTCCACTACTAATATTTAATTTTCTCTTTAGCCGTTGCCCATTGCTTCTCCTCTTATCTATCTCTCTCCTCCTCTTAACCTGTTTACTAATTATGTTCTTCTGACTATGACTTAACGCACGCTTCTCTGCCACTAATAATTTCATATTAACTTCCTCTATCACAGGACTAAATTCTTCCCTAGTTTGCCTATCTAATTTATCTATGATTGTCTGCATCTTAATCTCTTGGGTGCTTAGTACTTTCTTTATCTTACCTACTTCTATCCCTATCTTTTCTCTCATCTTCTTCACTTCTTTTTCGCTACATTCTATAGTCTCTTCTGTAGCTGTCCTGCTTTCATCTATCATCTCCGCTGATTGCTGTTCCTTACCTAAGCTACTTTCATCTATGTCTAGCATCTCTACCAACTCTACTATGTTTTCTCCTATTATATCCGCTAACTGCTGTTCATCATCTATAATTTCTTCTACAGCTATCCTGCTTTCATCTAAAATCTCCTCTGACACTAATCTGCTTTCACCTACAATCTCCTCCAACTCTACTATGCTTTCTTCTACTATCTCCTTTGACTCTACTCTACTTTCACCTACAATCTCCTCCAACTCTACTATGTTTTCTTCAACTATCTCCTCTGACTCTAATCTACTTTCACCTACAATCTCCTCCAACTCTACTATGCTTTCTTCTACTATCTCCTCTGACTCTAATCTGATTTCACCTACAATATCCCCTGATTCCAATTTGCTTTCACCTAAAATCTCGTCTGACTCCATTCTACTTTCAATTATAGTCTCCTTACAGGCTGTCTTTACTGATTCTACTGCAGTTTCCCCTAAAGTCTCTACCACCTGCCTAGTTTCCACTTCTACCAATTTGCTAAAACTTTCACCTTGAGTTGCTATTTTCTCTTCAATCACAGTTACTATTCTTTCCTGAATCCTACTTTCTGCTGCTTCTAATTTCTTATCTATTGTCTTATCAAGCTTCAAATTCAACTCCTGACAATTCTTTTCTAATTTCTCAAATTTAACATTGAACTCCTGACTATGCTTATTTAATTTTTCACTCATATCTTGATTTAGCCTACCCATCTCTTCTCTCATCTCCTTACTATTTTTATTCATATCTTTATCTAATTTCTCAAATTTACCATTGAATTCCAAATAATTTCTTTTATTCTCTTCACTATTTTTATTCATACTTTCATCAAATTTCGCACTTAAATCTCTACTCATCTGCCTTATGAGCGCAGTTAATGGATTTTCAGGAATCTCTATAGACTTTTCTTTCTCTAGACTACCACTAGTCTCAGGATGTACCTCTATATTCGTCTCGATATTTTCCTCTGAATTAGTGTCAGGGTTAACCTCAGGATTATTTTCAGGATTATTCTCAAGATTTACCTCCGACATCTTGGTATTATTCTCTACGCTCTCAACATCGCTACCGCTATCAACCTCCTTATAATTAACTTTCTTGACTGCATCCCTACTTCTCAACTGCCTCTGTTCCTCCTCCGACATCTCGAAGTACACCGTATAACAATTGCCCTTCCAAAATTTCACTTCACTTCACTGTCCCCCAAAAGCACTGACAATTTGCACTGAAATTATACACTCCTCTGACTAAATACCGAATGGTTTTCGTGCCCTACTTTGTGGCGCCAAATGTAACATTTTTAATGAGTTAACAAAACGTGGTGATGACTATTGTGGTTCAATAAAACAAACATGATATGAATAAATAATATACACTGTGGTGTGACCTTACCTGTGATAGTGTAATATAATAAGTTGTTGAGCGCCAGATTCCTATTTAAGATAGTGAATCGAAATTTATTGATTTAACCTCGGCTATCAGCAGTAGAGTCGAGAACCACTTACCCGGGCCGTAGTGAGACAAAGTCATCTAACCAATCCGTATTTAATCAAGGAGTATGATTGCCTTAAAGTACCAACTACAATGAAAGAAATAGGCATTACGTTAAAGGAAATGAATTTATTTACTCAAGAACAAAATACTAATAAAACAGAATAGTGATAGTCACACAATTGAATTTAAAATTACTCAATGCGGCAATTAATTATTTAAAAGAAAATGAATATTAAAATGAATTGAAAGTTAAATGAAGTTAAATTATAATAGAGACGATAGTTTTATTGAATTGTTGGCTCACCCAGTCGAAGATTCGTCATATTTAAGAAATGATCGATGATCTCCATGTTACGTCGCTTATGTTTAAAAAAATGATGTGATATCTCATTTACTATGAAATATCCTCATTAAGTACGTTGCCATCTGTAGAAAGACTCTTGATCAGGGATATAACCCATTATGTATTGATATAGATGTCGGCAAGACATCGTTCAGTGTCGACCCTCGGTGCTCAGTCCATTAGGACCCAGAAAGCAAGGTTACAACTTCCTTCCTTCATTAAGAGCTGTAGATTAATGCCATTCTTGTCCGATGTTGCAGGTACAAATACTAATGACTTCCTTGTCACGTGGTGTCACAGCTTCCCTCTCTCTTAGCCTTCTCCATTCTTGACTCATAACTTGCAATATATATTGACGCGTATATACCGTAGAAAATGGCGTGTTGGTTACAACATAGTGGGTTTCTTAACATCTCAGGAAAATGACGCAGTTGGCGTGGTGAAATTCTTACTACGTCGTTCAGTTTGTGACGCACAGGGTTAGTCCATATCGCCAGTCTTGTTGCAATATATAATACTTCGTCTCTTTACAAGTAATTGTTAATAAAAATCTAATTGAATATAATAATCAAAACCGCTTACAATTATCTGATATAAAAATCATCTCATGGATGTACTAGTTAATAATAATAATAATAATAATATGATAATAAATGAATAACCCTTTAAATATAACAGCTATGGGATCGAATCGTTACAATATGTGGCTATATCGATTAATGTCTTACCATATGTTTATGTGGTTGAGATTTGTTGCTGTTGATTCTACGAGATAACGAGACAGTTGGTCAAGTTATTTTTACACACTGGAGTTGGACGATGACAAGAGTTGTGGTAGGGGGAAGCTGTTTTCACAAGGCGGGCTGAAAGGATTGCATCAAGGTCATTAGTGGAGTGCTTGTTGGCTCCGTAAAATTACTTGAAATACAGAATAAGAACTGATCAATGATAAAAAATTGTTTAAATAAATGGGAGTTGCCTACGAATCACTATAATCTCCGAAGCATTAGCTTAACGTGCATTTTTGTTCATATAAGGTAATCTCAGCCGGTGAGGCTTTTGTTGTTGTTGGTTTCTTTCCATGTTTATGTTCCGTATTAGTGACCCGTGCAGTCACGTGCGATGCTGTCTTTTCCTTGTTTGTGTATTGAGCAATTGGCCGTGTTGGCAGCTCATTTGTCAGATGCGTCATCGCACTGAAGGAGGGTCTCGAGGGAGATTCCTGTAAATATTAGATTTTAGATTGTGTGTCAGCATTAATTTTTAAGGGTTTTTATTAGTGTTGTGTCCCATATCCGTAAACGTTGATTTACGAGATGATTGTTCGTAAGCATCGTGGCTGTTACCCGATGTAAACGAACAGTCATCCAAGTACTCATCCCTCGTAGTTAGTCATTACGCGTACATAAAATGCCAATGCAAGTTAGTGGAACTTGGATCCACATTTTTATGAGGGGGAGATCCGTCTGACTCCTCAACGTTGATAGATATTTCTGTCATGGGAAGATTCAGGGAGGAATATTATTGTTGTTGTTGTTTATATTCATTTCATTTTTGCACAAATAGTCATTAAAATATGTTATTATTTTACGTCTTGTCACTTCTTTTCTTAATTATAGTTTTAATCCTATGACCCTTGCCTCAGTAGAGCATGTTGTTTGGCGAACGTAAACATCACACTATGAACTGAGCGCGACCCCTTGATCAAGATTTCTTGCATATAAACCCGGCAATACTAAAGGGTACATAGGAGGTAAACTGGCGCGGCCAAGCTTGGGGCGGTTCACTGTGGTGTAGCGGCAAAGAAATTGCACATGTCAATGCAAGCGTAGTTGGGTTTACAAACTGACGCAACAATGAAGGTGTATTTTTGTTGCTGGTTCGCTGCTGGAACACATTTAGTTGGCGTATTTGAGTAAAACTGACATGCCACTAGTGGAGGCAGATATGACAGTATTTTAATCACCAGAAAGTGATATTTTATTAAAAGTAATTGAGGCGAAGAGGATACCGACAACTGTGTGAAATATAAATTAAAATCAGGAGTTTGCAATGTAAAATACGGTTCACGTTTTTGTCTATTGAATTAAAGTAAAAATAATATACGTGATATCGGGCGCCCAATGATTAAAGTTAAAACTAGATTTGTTTAGAAAGTCAAACTCATGAAAATATTAGGAGGCTGGTAGCCTTAAATGACAATTAATACTTTGTTAATTAGTCGATGTTAATATCAGATCAGGATAACAATTTAATGACTGATTATGTGTTTGGGTTTAAATTAAATTGAGTAAAATTAGAACCACTCAGAGATGCGATTGACTAGTGGGATTAAATGTAAATTATAAATGAACTGAGTAGGGTAAAGAAATTAAATGTGAATGGGGATTGTATGTATGTGTCAGGGGGAATTGCTTTATGCCATTTCCCTAATGTCTCTTTAAAGTGTATAACATGGCAATAGTAGAACAGATTCAAGAAATCATTGAAAATGCGGCTAGGAGGACACAGGAATTGTTGGACACCAAATTGGCGGAACAGAGTGAATCATTAAACACTAAACTATCAGAACAGAGCGAATCATTAAACGTGAAACTATCCGAACAAAGTGACGCACTAAACAATACTATGTTAGAACAAAGTGAGTCTATAAACAAATTGTCTGAGCAGAGTGAATCACTAAAAACTAAACTATCCGAACAAAGCGAATCACTAAACACAAAACTATCTGAACAAAGTGAATCATTGCGGACACAATTAAACAACAGTAGGATTGAACAAAATGAATATCAGGTGGAACAAGCTAGATTATTAAAAAGTGAAATCAATGACACTATAAATTCGCAGTTATAGGCGCAGAATGTTAAAAGCATGAACCAATTAGCTTCGTTAACCGCAGAGATGAAGGATCACACTAATCAACAGATGGTATTGCTGGCCCTGGATGTTAGTAAAAACAATGAAAAACAATTAGATCAGATTATGAAAATGGAAATTATATTTGATCAAAAACTTAGCATTCTGGATGAAACGGTGTTAGGTAAATTAGAACAAATTGAACTAGCATGCACTATGAGTACGAGCGAGGTCAAGATAGCTCAGGATAAGTTGGAAGGACGATTTAAGGAAATGGAAAAAAGCGGCAAGGTCATTCAGCAACAATTATCAGCGGTAGATGAAAATATATCCGGCATAATTAAAGATATGGACCGTCTCGAAATAAAATCAGCGGAGCAATGGAAAAGCCTAGAAGCGGATCAGGATCAATTAAAGAATACCATCGACGAAAGGCTGAGCCAGATAGAAAGCAATCAGGATGACACTAAAAGCCAGATTGAGGAGAAAGTAAGCACAATTAAGGAGCAAATAAGAACAGATTGGCGAAAAATGAATATCGATTCTAAAGAGGAAAGATCAACCATCCTTAAGACAGTAGGCGAAAATCATACTCGTATTCAAGCATTAGAGCAAGAAATTAAGAGTAAACTTAAAGAACAAACAGACAGGACCATTAAAGCTGAACTGAGGTCGATAGAACAATCCTCGATATTTAAAACGTGAACAATGAAAGATAAGCAGGACGACTCAAATAGCCCGGAGGGTACGAGCACAGCAGGAAGTCCGACTCAGACGGAGAGCCCATTAACGACAAACACGGAGGGGTTTCGCAAGAATATTGAAAGGAGTTCCACGCCACAGGACGGTCATCAGCCCACACAACTTATCCAAGTAATTCGCTCGAACGATTATAAACCGCAGAAGTACACGGAGAATTCAGGGGTGACACCTAAAGCCTTTATTGTTGTTGTTGTTTGAGTCTTCAGTCTTTTGACTGGTTTGATGCAGCTCTCCATGCTTCCCTGTCCTGAGCTAATCGTTTCATCTCTACATAACTACCACACCCTACATCTGAGGCAATCTGTTTAACATATTCTAACCTTGGTCTACCCCTACAGTTCTTGTCCTCGACCCTTCCTTCCATAATTAAGCTTGCTATTCCTGGGTGTCTTAGTATGTGTCCTACCAACCTATCTCTTCTCTTCATTAGCAGTCGCCAGAAACATCTCTCCTCTCCCACTCGTCTTAATACCTCTATGTTTGTAACCCTATCTACCCATCTGATCTTCATCATTCTCCTGTAACACCACATTTCAAATGCTTCTATTCTCCTCTTTTCTGCTGCACCAATAGTCCAAGTTTCACTTCCATAGAGCGCCACGCTCCAGACAAAGGCTTTCAAAAATGACTTCCTAATACCTAAATCTATATTCGATGTCAGCAGATTCCTTTTTTGTAGAAAAGCTTTCTTTGCCTGAGCCAACCTACTTTTTATATCCTCTTTGCTTCGTCCATCACTGGTTATTCTACTTCCTAAGTAACAGAAGTCTTCTACTTCCTTCAGCTTTTCACCAGTCAATTTGATCTCCATAGAGGTTTCTGATTTATTTCGGCTGCATTTTGTTTTACATTTATTAATTTTCATCATGAATTCTTTCTGTAAGACGGAGTCCATACCATTCAAAAACTCATTCAAATCCTCAGGCTTGTCGGCCAAGATGACGATGTCATCAGCAAATCTCAGAGTTGAAATTATTTCTCCTTGAATCTTCACTCCCACTTTATATTTTTCTCTAATTTCCTTCATTGCTTGTTCAATGTAAAGATTGAAAAGTATGGGTGATAAGTTGCAGCCTTGCCTTACACCTTTCTGAATACCAGCTTCTCTCTCATGTCCTTCAACTCGAATGACTGCTGTCTGGTTTCTGTATAGATTGTATATCACCCTCCTATCTCTGTACTTTATTCCAATCGATTTCAAAATGTCAAACAATTTAGTCCAATCAACGTTATCAAAAGCCTTTTCTAAGTCTACAAAAGCCATGAACGTTCTCTTATCTTTCCTTATTCTACCTTCCAAAATCAGCCTAAGACTTAGTACAGCTTCCCTTGTTCCTACATTTCTCCTGAAACCAAACTGGTCTTCACCCAACTCCGTTTCTATCTGGCTTTCAATCCTCTTGTAAATTATCCTAGACAGGATCTTTGAAGCATGAGTAATCAAGCTGATTGTACGGTAATCTTCACATCTGACAGCTCCCACTTTCTTTGGTATAGGGATGATTACATTCTTCTTGAAATCAGGGGGTACCTCACCTGTCTCATAAATCCTACACACCAAGTGAAATAACCTGATCAGACCTTCATCTCCTATGCAGCGTAGCAACTCAATCGGTATATCATCTATGCCTGGTGCTTTGTTCCTGCTTAAGTCTTCCAAAGCTCTATCAAATTCTGATCTCAATATTAAATCTCCTTTCGCATCCTCATCAATTTCCTCCTCCCTTTCCATTACATGATTCTCAATCTCCTTTCCCTTATACAAACTCTCTATGTAAGCTTTCCATCTCTCAACCTTTTCTTCCCTATCTGTTAGAGGCTTTCCATTTGTGTCCTTAATATTACAGCACTTAGTCTTCTTTTCCCCAAAAGTATTCTTAATCCTTCGATAAGCTGTGTCTACTTTACCTAATTTCAGACAATTTTCTATACCTGCACATTTCTCTTTCAACCATTCTTCTTTCGCTTCCTTTCACTTCTTGTTAACCTCATTTCTCAGACGTCTGTATTCTGCTTTCCCCTTCTCATCTCTTACATTCTTGTGTTTCCGCCTTTCATCCATCAATTCTAGTATATCCTGAGTGATCCACGGTTTTCTACCTATTCTTTCTTTCCTACCAATGTTTCTTCTGCGGATTTTGTTATTTCATTCTTCAAAAGTGCCCATTCGTCTGCAATTGAAGTTTGTTTAGGGTTTTTCATTAGTCCTTCCTTTATACTCTTCTTGAATCTTTCGTTTACAACCTTCTCTTTCAGTCTGTCTATTGCCCACCTTTTTGGCTTTTGACTTTTCTTCAGTTTCTTCAACTTTAATCTGCATTTCATTACGACCAGATTGTGGTCAGAGTTTATGTCAGCACCAGGATATGCTTTACAATCCAGAATCTGGTTTCGAAACCTCTGCTTGACCATAATGAAGTCGATTTGGTAACGCCCTGTATCTCCTGGTCTCATCCATGTGTATATTCTTCTATTGTGGTTATTGAATAAGGTGTTAGCTATAACCAACTCATGCTCGGTGCAGAATTCTACCAGCCTGCTTCCTCGATCATTCCTTTCACCTAATCCGAAATCTCCTACTATTTTCCCTTCTCTCCCTTTTCCTACCACAGCATTCCAATCTCCCATTACTATAACATTTTCATCACCCTTGATATACCTCAGAATTTCGTCTATTTCTTCGTAGACCTTTTCAACATCCTCATCATCAGCTTGACTGGTAGGCATATAGACTTGTACCACTGTGGTGCAGGTAGGTTTAGTATTGATTTTTGCTACAATAATCCGTTCACTATATTGTTCATAATATTCCACCCGCTGTCCAAGTTTCCTACTCAATATGAGGCCAACCCCTGCTTGGCCATTGTTTGATTTAGTGCTAATGACCCTATAGTCTCCTGACCAAAAGTCCTGTTCTTCCTGCCAGCGCATTTCACTAATCCCAACCAAATCCAATCTCAACCTATCCATTTCCCTTTCTAAGTTTTCTAACCTTCCACTTCCTAGCAGACTTCTAACATTCCACGCTCTGATCCGTAGAATGTCAGATTTCCTCTTTGTCACTTCTGTGATGTTAACCCCCTCTCGAGTAGTCCCCACCCGGAGATCCGAACGGGGGACTAGTTTACCTCCGGATTGAAATTTTACAAGGGAGGAGGCCATCATCACATGTAATTATGCATAGAGAGGTGCATATCCTCGGGAATAGCATACGGCTGTAGTTTCCCGTTGCTTTCAGCCGTGCAGCAGGACGCAGTGTAGCCATTATTTGGCTTATATTATCAATATCTTAACCGTCTGTAAGACTAGTAAAGAATTGATTTATTCTGAAAGGCTGCTACTCCCTTTCAGAATAAGTAAAGAGCAATTCTACTAAACAAAAATACTAACCTTCTACCGTTTATCCAAACCTAATTCAGTCATCCTTATCCCCTCGCCGTTGGGCTTGTAGAGAAACAGCAGGAGAGAATGCCATAGGCATGAATTTGTTTAAGGTGGATCTCAACTTGCCAGGGACTGATCCACACACTATGGTCCTAGAGCCATTCACTGCGGCACATAGAGCATGAGACATGCAGCACTACCAACATAAGCCAACTACGTGTTAACCAGCCTATTCTGACCAACACTGTACTACCACATAATGCCAACTACGTGTTAACCTTTATTAAAGAAATTGAAGATCATTACAATGACACTGGGGTACCTGAAGCACGTAGGTTAAGGATGATGGAGAGATTTTTATCAGGAAATGTCCTTACATGGTTTTTAAGCTTCAAATATACATTTGGAACTATGGCAGATTTCAAAATCGCGTTTCTGCGCAAGTACTGGTCGCCGGCATTACAACAGAGTTTAAGAATGGAGCTTTACTCTAGAAATACCAAACTACCCAGCAAACGAAATACTCAGATTTCTTTAACATGCAAATGCTAAAATTTCGCGACCTTGATTACCCTTTAAATGAAGCGGATCTGGTGATGACTATAGCGCGGCAATTACCAGTCAACGTGCAACAAGTACTAGTCGCAGCGAACGTTAGTACGGCCTTACATGCAGAACAGATATTACGCCAGATAGATGAGACTACATCTCATAATCATTATAGAGGAGGAAGACAACTGGAGTTAGTAAATACGACAGAGGTCATAAAACCAAAATAGGCGAACACTAAAATGCAGGGTACAAATACAAGCACATCCACACCTAGGCGGAACCAGGAAGAGGTAGAAAACAGACCGTACCAGCGTAACGAGAATAACTATAACAATAGGTAATATCAAGGCAACAATAGATATCAACAGAGAGGGTATCAACAATGGCGTGAAAATCGAAGAAATGAGAGGCCTTATGGAAGATACAGTAATTACAATGGGAATCAAAGATGGAAAGGAAGGAGAGATCAAAATCAAGGAGAGGCACGTAATTATCGAAATGACTGGGATGATAGGCACGCTCAATCACAAAATTACCTAGAGGAATTACACGCTAGTCAAGGTGGAGAGCAAGGACGATGGGAGAAAGCCATTGGGAACATGAAGAATCCAGACACACATACTGAGGAAGCTGGAAGTCTACTGAGACAAGAGGAATGTCAGGGGCGTGGGCGACAAAATGATGATGGGAGTCGCAACGGAGCTAAAAAAAATTCTAAATTTGGATAAAGGAGACAGTCTACAAACGCAACAGTCGGAAGTTGAAGATGGATGGATAGTAGCGAACATACAAGAATGGATTGCTTTGCCAGAAGATTGCCTGGAGGAGACGGTGAAACCACGGAACGATGAAATTAGGCAGTTACCCATTATTTACGCGAGGATTGGTGGAATTAATATAAGATGTTTATTGGATACGGGGTCGCAGATCAGTCTGGTATCGGAGGCCTTGGTTCGAGAGTTGGGACGGAGTCAGAATATTCCTGTGATTCCCGTACCACAACTCAAAGTGAGGGGTGTTATTCCTGAACGCACCATCACTTGTAAACGTCAGACATACTTAGAGCTGAACATATTGGAACACACTTTTGGGCAAACATTCATTATCATGGCAAAGATGAATTTCAATATAATTCTTGGTGCAAATTTCATTTGTGACTATCAAGCAGTGATAGATTTGCACAAGAACACAGTCAGTTTTAGAGAGTATGATCAACGGAAGAACGTGGGATTGCATATGGATGAAATCACTACCGGAAGAGATGTAAATTCTTGGGCATTGGAAGCAATATCGGAAGAGACGGAAGAGGAGATACGAAAGGCAGAAGATAACATCATGGAAGGAGCTGTTGTGGAACTAGATGAGGAGAGTGGATCCCAGGAGATATGGTCTTTATTAACAGAAGGAGATGACAGTGATGCACAATTTGAAGAGTTACTACAGGAGCGGCTCAATGACATTCAACTTGGGGGTGAACATAGAAAACAATTGGAAGAGATTTTAAGGAAGCACAAAGCAGTATTCGATACAGTACCTGGGAAAATATTAAATTTCAAATATTCAATGAAAGTCGAGGATTGGTCACCTTTCAAAAGCAGATTGTACCCAATTCCGGAAAGATATCGTGGTCAAGTCAAGGTCATTATAGGTGAGATGTTACAAGCTGGAGTGATAAGGAAGACACCTACACCTTATCTAAATGCGATTTTGGCAGTCACAAAACCAAATGGATCTATTAGACTTTGTTTAGATGCCAGAAATCTCAACATGAGACTCATTTTTCCTGAGTATGACAGAGCGCCAATTATCAGAGACGTACTAAAAGGCTTTAAGAACAAGAGCATTTATTCATCAGTTGATTTGACGTCCAGTTTCCACCATATTGAATTGGATGAGAAGTCACAGCTTCTAACTGGCTTCTTATTCGATAACCAAACGTTTTGCTTCGTCCGAATGCCCTTCGGAGTCAAAACAGCGGGCTGTGCTTTAATCCGAGCCCTGGATCGGAATCTAACCGAGGACGTTAAGGAGATGACGGTGCGCTACATTGATGACATTCTGCTGGCATCCGACAACATTGAAATTCACACGGAAAATTTAGATAAAGTATTAGGCAACCTTAATGCATCAAATTTCAAAGTAAACCTGAAGAAATCGTATTTCTTCAAGAGCGAGATCTTATACTTGGGTCACATCATTGACAAGGAGGGATTGAAGCCAAACCCAGCTAAGATCGAAGCGATAAAGAATTTCCCTACACCAACGAGAGTCAAGCACATTCGGGCTTTCTTAGGCGTAACGGGATTCTTTAAAGAAAACTGTCCAGGTTACACGGAGACTGTAGCTCCAATGCAGGAAATGCTAAAAAAGAATAATAAATGGTTGTGGAATGCGGAATGCGAGACGGCGTTCCAAGCAACAAAACAGCTACTGGAAAACTGCATTAAGTTAGGATATCCAGATTTCAAGCACAAATTTATAATCCAAGCGGATGCTTCACTAATTGGTATAGGAGCCATGCTCTACCAAGAAGATCCAGCTAACCTGCAACATAAAACATATTTGGCATTTGTCAGCCGAAAATTGCGTAAGCACGAGCGCAATTATACTGTAACGGAACTAGAGCTGTTGGCCATCCTTCATGCGTTTCAACAATGGAAACGAATAATTTATGGTTACCCCATTGTTGTCAGGACTGATCACAAGGCACTAACATTCTTGTTTAAGACGTCGATGGCAAGCGAACGTGTGACACGTTGGTCTATATATATTCAGCAGTTTAGCATTGAGATTGAACATTGCCCAGGGAAGATGAACGTGATCCCGGATGCACTCAGCAGGAACCCAGAGCCTGATAATGAAGAAACAGCGATGGTACAACACTTGGAGTTAACACCGAAGGACCGGGAATTCTTGGAGGAGTTACGTGAGATACAGCGAGAACAGGAAGCGGAACCATGGATGATGCTATTAATTCATTACTTCAGAAAGCAGCTACCTACAGGAACACCTGCATTTCGAGAAGCGAAATCAAAAGAAGGAAGATATGTTTATGTCAACAATTTGCTGCACAAATGGGTAGATAATGACCACACCAAGTTACGCATACTTGTACCTGCATCTTTACAGGGAGGATTGACATGGCATACTCACGAAAGTTACGGACACGTCGGAGTAGACAAGTGCGAAGCGACAATAGGAGAGACATTTACATGGCCACGTATGAGAACAACTATATGTGACGTCATTACGACTTGTGATCCTTGTCAGAGGACAAAGCCCAATAACTATTTAATGAGGCAGTATCCTAGACCATTGCTACCTCAGAAACCCTGCGAGCTAGTGGCCCTGGACTGTTTCGGCCCAATCCCGAAAGGTAGGCGAGGTTGCCGTCACTTGCTAGTGTGCATTGATGTGTTTTCTAAGTTTGTCGTATTATGCCCCATTCAGAAAACTACATCGAAACAAGTACTCAGTCGTATTCGAAATAGAGTTATTCCAATCCTTGGAAAACCAGAATTTATATTGTCAGACCATGGCAGCTATTTTACAAGCGCCGAATTCAAGAAAGGTATGGAGGACATGGGTATAAAACACGTTTTAAGCAGTATCCGACATGCCCAAGCTAATCCAAGTGAGCGAGCAATAAAATGTGTAACATCATACTTGAGAATCTTCATTCCCAAAGAACATCATAAGTGGGTGGATAAAATTAAGGATGTAGAGACATGTATGAATTCTACCAGGCACGAGTCAACAGGACATATCCCTATGGTCTTACACAAAAACGAGTATCCAGTGAGAACGTGGAAAAGCATCATTAACTGCCCACAAGATCCCATGATAGCACCTGACCTGCGAATAGAGAGAACGAGAGCCTACATGAGAAAACAAGCAGATCGCAGATTACGGCGATTGAGAAATAAGAGATTTCACCGTGATCTAGAAATCAACCAGCTCGTTTTGGTGAATCGACCCGTTACATCGGATCCAGAGAAGAAGATCTTCAGCAAATTCTGTGAAAAGTTCATAGGACCCTATTCTATTGTAAGAAACCTAGGAAACGATGCATACAGAGTGAAAGAGTTAAGCACAGGAACAATGTCGGTCTACAATGCAGCCAACTTAAAAACGTATCGAAGAAGCGAACCATGGGAGCGCCGAAATAATGATGCAGTTTAAATATATGGACGTCCTATATCAACCAAGTGGACGGGGGGCAGTTGAGTACGGCACGTGAAGAAGGAAGTGGAGATGGTGTTGACAAACATTAACGAGACAGGCAGAGTGTTGCCTAAGGCATCAGCGCGTCACGCAAGCAGCTGAAAGGGTGAGGTCCAAGCAGGAAATAAAACGAGTAAATGCCATTCAAGACAGGATCGGCTAGACCAAGTAATAGAAAAGGGGTGATTCTGAAATAAAACAAATTGGCCTACGGAAGTCTTTTAAAAATTTTCGACTTTATCCTAAGTTCGTAATTTTGTGAGTGGAGGAGTTGTGAACCCTTTATCCCTTGATGGATAAATGATTCGATGTTTTATTTCTACAATTAATTAATATTTCCACCAGCGTCATGAAATAGCCAGACGAAGATGAGGAAACTTCAAGCATTTGTTGGAGACAGCGGGAACATACCTGCAGCAGTTTGACAAAAGGCTAAATACTTAAAGATTGTGAAAAGAAAGAGCCTAGCTATGTTTCAGAAGGACAGGTGGTGGCTACCTAAAAATAGAAGGGACGCGTAGTGAGACACGCTTATGGCATGTTCATTGTACTATTCGCGCCTAGAAAAATATAATGCAGTAACGTGAGTGGCTGATGGTACTACTGGACACTCCTACGAGGCCGAGGTCTGATAAAAACCGCGAACATATTGAAAAAGTGGAACCAATGGGAGATGAATGCTTACGAACGCGCCAAGTCTAGCTTGGGCACGCGATAGCTAGTATTAACGCGGGAGATCGGCTAGACAACATCTCTACGATCGATTCTTGAATTAATGGGCATATTCTTGACCTGCGCAATTTTACGAGTTCAGTGATATTTGTTTCATTCCTGTACCACTATTATTTTGAGAATTTTTTATATAATTCCCCCCCCCCCCCCATCGATACCTAGGGCCAGTTCATTTATAAGTGGCGTGAAGAGCCAAGAATACGATTACTTTTTGTGCGTCTGAGGACGTAGACTTATTACATTGTGTGTGTCGGGAGACACAGGTTATTATTATATTTTGCGCGTCTGAGGACGTAGGCACTTGTACTTTGCGTGTCATGAGGACACAGATTTTTATTAATACAAATGTGTGTTAAATTCAGTGTGATAGATAGTCACAGTACTATTTTGTAGGGACAGTATCATCGACAATTCGCCAACAGACTGTTCTGGGGAAATAAGTACCTAAAACGGTGAATTTGGTAGTCAGATATCGAGTGTGTAATAATCTATAACTTTTTGCATCAGCACGAGAGATGACATCGCATATCCTGGAAGAAGTTTGGAACTGTCAACACTCCATCGAGATGTTTGAGACGAGCTAAGCAGCATTAAGTAGGGAGATGGCAGCAGATGTTCGCTGACGGTGACTGGCCGAGGATGAGTACTGAATAATATTCTTATTATCTGACAAGTTAACTTATGGTATATGGGACATATTATGTTTGTAAATATCTTGCTTGTGTTGATTAACGTAGTGTATTTAGTTTTGGTCTGACACACCTTTTGCATGTAAACAGCTCGCACAAGTTTTCTTAGTCGTAAGTTCTTGTTTTTTTTAAACTAACGTGGCTATGTGGACGACCGTGTTCACATATGTTTACGTAATGCGGTTAAGAAGCGTCTCTCGGAGATATATTGTGTTTCAGAAGTAGGACTGAATTAATATAATCATACAGTAGATTGGAGGGTAAATTAATCTTTGTAATGTTTATTATTGATCAGATTCAGTGAGTTTATTGCCGTTGGAGCAATGTGAGTTGTGGCGAAGAGCAGTCAGCTCTATCGTAGGTTTTAATATTTTTAAATAGATTGTGAGCTTCTGATTCAACCGACCTGTGTAAAAAATGTGTTATGTCATTCCCAGCAGTGTGTGTGTGTGTGTGTGTATTTTATTGGTCATTACAAGCGGGAATTTCAGCGTAGACTGATTTCTTTCAGCTTGGTGCCGAGTCCATATATATGTGGCTATATCGATTAATGTCTTACCATATGTTTATGTGGTTGAGATTTGTTGCTGTTGATTCTACGAGATAACGAGACAGTTGGTCAAGTTATTTTTACACACTGGAGTTGGACGACGACAAGAGTTGTGGTAGGGGGAAGCTGTTTTCACAAGGCGGGCTGAAAGGATTGCATCAAGGTCATTAGTGGAGTGCTTGTTGGCTCCGTAAAATTACTTGAAATACAGAATAAGAACTGATCAATGATAAAAAATTGTTTAAATAAATGGGAGTTGCCTACGAATCACTATAATCTCCGAAGCGTTAGCTTAACGTGCATTTTTGTTCATATAAGGTAATCTCAGCCGCTGAGGCTTTTGTTGTTGTTGGTTTCTTTCCATGTTTATGTTCCGTATTAGTGACCCGTGCAGTCACGTGCGATGCTGTCTTTTCCTTGTTTATGTATTGAGCAATTGGCTGTGTTGGCAGCTCATTTGTCAGATGCGTCATCGCACTGAAGGAGGGTCTCGAGGGAGATTCCTGTAAATATTAGATTTTAGATTGTGTGTCAGCATTAATTTTTAAGGGTTTTTATTAGTGTTGTGTCCCATATCCGTAAACGTTGATTTACGAGATGATTGTTCGTAAGCATCGTGGCTGTTACCCGATGTAAACGAACAGTCATCCAAGTACTCATCCCTCGTAGTTAGTCATTACGCGTACATAAAATGCCAATGCAAGTGGAACTTGGATCCACATTTTTATGAGGGGGAGATCCGTCTGACTCCTCAACGTTGATAGATATTTCTGTCATGGGAAGATTCAGGGAGGAATATTATTGTTGTTGTTTATATTCATTTCATTTTTGCACAAATAGTCATTAAATTATGTTATTATTTTACGTCTTGTCACTTCCTTTCTTAATTATAGTTTTAATCCTATGACCCTTGCCTCAGTAGAGCATGTTGTTTGGCGAACGTAAACATCACACTATGAACTGAGCGCGACCCCTTGATCAAGATTTCTTGCATATAAACACTGCAATACTAAAGGGTTCAGTATCAAGTGAGGATAGTTGGCTGATCTTTTAAAATGTCGATATTTTAGGATTTTTGATGTGTAACATCTTTCCACTCGGGTGCTGTATATTTTTTGTGGGGGTGATTTTGGAAAAGGGATGGAAATGGAACGGAAACGGGACGGAAACAATGAGCGCGCGGGGTGGCGGAGATTGGTACAAAGACGTACTGTCGGCCATGTGGCTATGTGGAATGTATATCGCATATGGTTTACTTCAAGGGTTGGAGGCCCCATTAAAGATATTCCTACAATAACTCATCTTCAAATTGTCGTTATTTGGTGTTAAAATATTCATTATATCATATTTGCTGAAAACAATTATGATTTATGAAATCTTCATACTTTTGCTGTATTGTTATTTAATGTAAGCATTCGAGGTACTGTCGGCTAAAATACAGCACTATGTGGAATGTATATTGCATACGGTTTACTTCAAGGTTTGGGGGTCCCATTAAAGATAATCCTACAATAAATCATCTTCAAGTTGTTCTTTGGTGTGAATATATTCGTTATATCATATTTACTGAAAGGATTTGGCACTGGAGTTTTACAAGTAGTTATTTCAATGACCAACAGAGTTCACTGTTAACAAGGGATTTGCGCTTCCGGCAGACTCATAGTTAGATGTGGAATGTATATCGCATACGATACACATTCCACATAGCCACATGGCCGACAGTATGTCGCAGTACCAATCTCCGCCACCCCATCCGCCCCATTTCCGTACCTTTTCCAAAATCACCTCCACAAAAAATATACAGCAACCGAGTGGAAAGATGTTACACATCAAAAAATCCTAAATTGTCTACATTTTAAAAGAACAGTCAACTATCCTCACTTGATACCATACCAGGAACTGCTAATGAATTTTGATGTAGACAGTTAATTCAATTTGGAGGCCCTTTAAAGATATTCCTACAATAAATCATCTTCAAGTTGGCGTTCTTTGGTGTGAACATATTCATTATAATTATCATATTTGCTGGAAGGATTTGGCACAGGATTTTTACAAGTAGTTATTTCAATTATTTCAATGACCAACCGAGTTCACTGTTAACAAGGGATTTGTGCTCCCGCAGACACATAGTAGGATAACATGTTACACATCATATGCGACTACTGTAAGGCTCGTAATTTTTTTGGTGTGTTTTCAAACATTTAGGTATATATCTTGCATCTAGGACTCCATATAGCCTAATGCTAGTATATTCTGGTTTCGGTCTAACTAGTGTTTTGTACAGTTGGATACCATGCTTATGTTTTTTGAATATCATACCGTACTCGGATTGACTTTACTTCCCTTGAAGACGGAGCCTTGCCATTATTTTATTGCCCCCTTTGGGGCAAGATTATGGATCCCCGGTGTAATGACAAGCACTGATATTTTGGCTTTTATCGTAAAGAAATGAATCACATATTATTTAATTTATATCTGAAGTCTCATAAATACCCTGGGTGGATAAACGGAACGTTATCCGCATCCGTCCCGCATCCGCACGACTTTTATCCACATTCGCACGACTATTATCCGCATCCACCAGCATACGCACGACAATTATCCGCATCAGTCCCGCATCCACACGACTTTTATCCACATACGCACGACAATTATCCGCATCAGTCCCGCATCCGCACGACTTTTATCCACATACGCACGACAATTATCCGCATCAGTCCCGCATCCACACGACTTTTATCCGTATCCGCCCCGCATCCGCATGACTATTATTCGCATCCCCAGCATACGCACGACTATTATCCGCATCCGCCCCGCATCCACACCACTGTTATCCACATCCGTCCCACAACCACGCGACTGTTATCTGCATCCGCACGATTGTTATCCGCATCCGCCCCACATCTGCCGACTGTTATCCGCATCCGACCCGCAACAACACGACTGTTATCTGCATCTGCCCCGCATCCTCACGAATGTTATCCGTATCCGCCCCGCATTCGCACGACTGTTATCCGCATCCCCCAGCATACGCACAACAGTTATCCGCATCCGCCCCGCATCTACACTACTGTTATCCGCATCCGTCCCGCAACCACACGACTGTTATCTGCATCCACACGACAGTTATCCGCATCCGCCCCGCATCCGCACGACTGTTATTCGCATCCCCCAGCATACGCACAACAGTTATCCGCATCCGACCTGCAACAACACGACTGTTATCTGCATCCGCCCCGCATCCGCATGACTGTTATCCGAATCTACTGGCATTACAACAATATTTTTAATTAGATAGAGCATAAAGCAACACCTTTAGATATTTGAGGAGAAAGTCGTTCCCTTAAACTTTGTATGTCATGTGCTATGTTTATAATGAATGTTATACAGCCAGAATTGCAACCCTTTCCAGTTCGCAGTGTTAAATATGCTAAATGGCATAATTTGAATGATATAAGCTTAATATCATCTTACATTTGTCATGAGAAAAAAAAAACAAGATGTTCAGTAAAAAACATATAGCCTACTTTCTACCAAATGCATGGGTACTGTTATAACGCTTTGTCCTTTTCAAGGAGTATAATTAAATGTTGGTTGTAGTAGCTTCTTGAAATACAACGTGCTATAGGGCCTACGGAATATAAGGTAACCTTTGCTAGTGCTACCTCCGTAAAAAACACATTCAATTCGGCTTCACTGTGTTTGAATTGATATGGGAAATCGATTTGCACACAAGCATGGCCGCTATCTGCATACTATTGGGCTGATGACCTTGTAGTTCAGTCAAAAGATGCTTCCCACAAAAAGGTATGTTGTTGCAAAATTTGGTAGAGATCAAATGACTAGGTTGGTCGTAATTTGATTTAAGCTTTTAACATTTGGGTGGCCGACATTCCGTTTCCGTCAAGATGGCGGTGATATGAAACATGACACTGAGGTGCCCTTTTATAGTGCTACATCTGTACCAAATTTCGCTCAATTCAGTTTCAACGTGTTTGAATTGATAGGGGGAATCGATTTGCTCACATACAGGGCCGCCATCCGCAAAGTATTGGGCTGATGACCTTGTAGTTTGGTCAAAAGATTCTTCATACATAAAGGTATAACGTTGCAAAATTTGGTAGGGATGAGATGATTGGGTTGGTCGTTATTTGATTTAAGCTTTTAACATTTGGGTGGCCGCCATTACGTTTTCGTCAAGATGCTGGCAATATAAAACATGACACTGAGATGCCCTCTGCTAGTGCTATCCCTGTACCAAATTTCGTTCAATTCGGTTTCACCGTGTTTGAATTGATAGGGGAAATGAATTTGCACACATACATGGCCGCCATCTGCAAACTATTGGCAACTCAAACTAACACTTGGGGCGCTGCGGTCGGTCTGTATAAGTAGGGTTTAAAATACTCAATAACACGCGTTTGATATGGAACTCTTTTTATTTTTCGGTTATAATCAGTAAATGTGGTCTCTAAAGTAATGACAGTGTTATTTTTAATTGTATATATGTATAACTGTGCGATACACGTGATCTAATTTGTGTGTTCCACTGGATTTTTTGGTGTCATTTGCATATTATCAAGCATCAGTTTTTATGGTTGATGTAGATCAGCTGATTCAAATTTACTCAGGGCTACACTTCGGACATTATTTCGGTTCTATTATGCGCAATATAATGTAAATGTCGATCCTGAGTCAACGCCGAGGACATTCAAATAGAGAAATACGGTACATAAACAAATAAATAACACACCGAAGCTGTGCTACTTTTATCATTCCGAGACTAGCATCCACGCAAACCAGACGCCACTGTTCCAAGCTCCGACTTATATCGTGAATTGATGTCAAACTGATGATCCGCCAGCCTTTCTGCCAAGCCTACACCTCGTAATCGCAAAGTTCTTCGATATTCGAGCTATTCCACTAGGCCTATCAGTCATATAGGCCTAATTTGCCTCCCCGTGGGCACTGTAGAAAGAGTGATTCCGCTACCATTCAAATATTCAACACCAAACCCACCTTTTAACCATCCAAATCAAGCAATTCCTGTCGCCCCACGAGTTTTAATACAAGTTAAACTCATCCCTTCTCCCTTCCAAGCAGCCAATAATTAATTATTTAATTAATTATTCAAGTAGGCCTAACTTCAATCTTACCAGCGCGCCCATCGTAACAGCTGTTTTTAAACTGAATAACCTTCGCTGGCTTTACGTCGCAGGTCTTCTGTCTGTCTACCTCGACAAGTGTTAGATCCTTCCCGGGGTGGAAAGGTATTATTATTAGGTATTAGGTATCATCACATTTCGGCTATTGCTATTTGCATCTTTTGGAAAGTGATGAAAAGGTATATCCGCAGCCCTCTTATACATCGACTTACAGCCGTAAACTGAGCAATACACTTTGCTTTTACTCATTTTTCACTCTATCAACGAGTAAAACTTATTACTTATGTATAAAGACACGAACAATTTACCACGATCTGTTTACCAATACAAGAATACATATACAAACAGTCACCACGTGACAAATGTACCCTACTTGGTAAGTTTCTCATTTTTACCGCTAGATGTCATATCAGATAGCTGGAGTTGCCAATTGGGCTGATGATCAATGTAGTTTGGTCAAAAGATTCTTCATAACTTACATAGAGGTATAATGTTGCAAAATTTGGTATTGATCAGATGATTAGGTTGGTCGTTATTTGATTTAAGCTTTTAACATTTGGGTGGCCGCCATTACGTTTTCGTCAAGATGGCGGTAATATAAATCATGACACTGAGGTGCCCTTTGCTAGTGCTACCTCTGTACCAAATTATGTTCAATTCAGTTTCACCGTGTTTGAATAGATACGGGGAATCGATTTGCACACATAGGGGGAAGTCTGTAGCACCGGACGCCATGTAGTACCGGACACACTATAGTTCACGAAAATCTCGCTAGATGTCAGCATGTCATAGTACATTTCAAAGGTTTCTTCCAGTGTACGTCAGCGCAAGCAAGAGCATTGTACTGAACTAGATAAGTGAATTGTTACTGTACTGAGAGTAGTTGTTTAATATGGTCTTAATAACATGTTCACAAAGTATAAATTGAAAATGAAACGTATTTAGTTAATGGCAGGTGTTTCTTTAGATGCATGCTTGTCCTGTAAGACCGGACACGTAATTAGCTGTCATATTATTATTTGCAGGTTGAATCGCAAATAAAAACATGCCAAAAGACGACAAAAATGGGAAGAGGAGGGGAACGTGGTCCGAAGACGGTATGAAACTGGCAGTGAACAGCGTGCTTGCTAATAATTTGAGTGTGAGGGAAGCTGCAAGTTGTTTTAAATTAGTGTTCCAAAGAGCACTTTGCAGGACAGACTAATACATATAAAGAGTGGAGGAGAAATTCAAATTACGCCGAAATTATGGCGCTTCAAGAGAACATTTGCAGACAATTTTGAAGAACAATTAGTCGCCCATATCAAGCTGTTAGATGGCATGCGCATGCCCCTTACCAGAAAAGAGTTCCTGAAACTTGCTTATGATTTAACTGCAACATTAAAGCTGCCTCATAGGTTCAATAAGGACAACAAAATTGCATGTAAACATTTCTATTACAGCTTCATGAAGAGACATCGTGAACGTGCACTGAGATCTCCAGTTCTTTCCATGTTTGTTTTTTTTATATTTTTATTTCAAAGGTCTCTTTATTTTAGGGCCATAATATATCCATAGATCTCAAGTATGAAGTTCCTTTAAGTCACTATCAAGTCAACTACCACATCCTTTGATAAGATCATAGATATGCATAGAATTTACAGTATTCAAATAACAATCCGAAAAAGTTCTAAACTGTCCGGTATTACAGGCCAGTCTTAATAAAAGGGGAAAAAGCCACAAGTACGTTTATTTAAATTCCCAATAATCCTGCACTGTTGAAAATTATGCAGTCGGGAATATTGACTTATGTTACATGAAGGATGTCCACATGTTTTACTTGATTTTTAAATTCAAAAATTTCAGCAGTATTGGCAAAAAAAAGTAATGTGTCTGGGGCTAGAGGACTTTCCCCTACATGGCCACCATCCGCAAAGTATTGGGCTGATGACCTTGTAGTTTGGTCAAAAGACGCTCGCCATATAAATATATGCAGTTGCAAAATTTTGTAGAGATCGGATGATTAGGTTAGTCGTAATTTGATGTAAGCTTTGAACATTTGGGTGGCCGCCATTACGTTTCTATCAAGATGGCGGCGATGTAAAACATGACACTGAGGTGCCCTTTGCTAGTTCTACCTCTGTACCAAATTTCGTTTAATTCGTGCTCACCGTGTTCGAATTGATAGGGGGGGGGGGGGGCGACATTCAGAGTACACACACTCACACAAACACACACACATACACACAGACAGACACACAATTTGTGGCCCTTTGTAGATCTCATAAGTCTACTTTCATTTTTTGCAAAAATCGAAAGTAGATTAACATAACGGAAAAATAGCCTATGTGTCTAACATCCGGCTCCTAGTAATGATATTGAACAAGGATTGTAATCCAAAAACTATCCGCTAATTTACTCCAAACATTATCCTCAGTTTATCCGCTATCCGCACAGCTGCATGTACTTGGAACGTGTAGAAGGTTTGTGATAATCTGTGTAATTGTGGTGACTGTATTAGTGTGTGTTTGTATGAGTGAGCGTATTTGTGGCTCAAGTGGCCGGTGAGTTATGTGATAATTATTGGCCGTCTGCAGTCCTTACCTGAATTACACACTAAACAGCCATCACAATTAACACCGGTTATCAGACAAATTCTACACACACCAAAAGTATACGGGGCTACATGACCGGGTTGTCGCAGCCCCTAAACTGAGGAACCAACCAAAATCTCTGCGGGAGTTAACATTTTTCGTGAAGAAGTAACAGACCGTGAGATAGTTACACATCAGTGTCGAAACCTTGCATAAAGATAGTGTAACCACAAGTATAACAAGTAGTTCCGTGAAGAACTAAAGCCTATTTTCATATATCCTACTTATGTTCATTGCCACTATTAACATACAAAATTTCAGTTTGATTGCTGTAATAGATTCGTAGATATTCAGAACCGGCTAAATATTGTGGATGGACGCCATGTTGGATTTTTATACATGTAGGTCTTAGAGTTATGTACTGTTACATGAAGATTATCGTGTACGTGTAGTATCCAAACTTCAATCGCATGATTAGGATACAAGAAGTAAAAACGAGATTTTAAAATTTCGCACAGCTGCCATCTTGTGGTCATGGAAACAATTGAAATAAATTAGATGCTAGTGGATTAACATTTGTAGCCTATAAGGATTTACTGTACCAAGTGTGACTGCACTCGGATGGTTAAATTGCCAGAAACCTTCATGTGAATATTTATACTTCGCGTCGCCGCCATGTTGGATTTGGGATCACCAGGTTATTGAAAGTCCTGTAGGTGAACTTATGTTCATAGCCCCTATGAACATTAAAAAATTCAGTTTGATTGATGTAATAGATTCGTAGATATTGAGATCCGTTTAAAAATTTTGGAAGGGCGCCATTTTGGATTGTTATATGTATAGGCCACAGAGTCATGTACCATTACAGGAAAATTATCGCGTAGGATCTTTATTCAAACGTTGACTTCGATCGCATGATTACGACACAAGATATCAAAACTTAATTTTAAAATTCGCACAGCTGCCATATAGAGGTTCTGTAAACAATTGAACTAGTGCATTACAATGTGTATACAATTTGCTGTTCCAAGTTTCATGGCGTTTGGATGATTAAATCGCGAGAAAAGTCTATTTAAAACTTTCAACTTCGCTTGGCCGCTATGTTCGTTTTGTAGTTAACCGGTTTTTGAAAGCAGTACCCTTTAACTCCGTACAAAATTTCAGGGTGATACCGCTAATAGTTTCAGAGATATAGAATGCCGGTGAAATATTTCGCAGACCCGCCAATTGAGGTTATGTAATCAATTGAACGAAGTTAAATGTTAGTGCATTTACATATACTGTACCAAGTTTCATTGCGTTTGGTTGGTTAAATCGCGAGAAAAGTCTATTTAAAAGTCTCAACTTCGCTTGGTCGCCTTGTCGGTTTTTTAGTTATCAGTTTTTCAAAAGTCACATGGGTGAACTTCTAGTAGTTTCCTTTATCACCGTACAAAACTCCAGGGTGATATCGGTTATAGTTTCGGAGATATTGAATGCTGGTAAAATATTTCGCACAGCCGCCATGTTGGATTGGTGAGACGTAACAAAATTTGAAGGGCACTTTCTGGGTCGTCCGGAATAGTGCTATGAAATTACCTAGTTTCTTTGAAATTGCTCCACCCGTTTAGAGGTTATTAGGGACACACACACACGAATCACACACACACACACGCACACACACACACACACACACACACACGCGGACAAAAAGTGATCTCATAAGCCTATTTTTTTTCATAAATGAAAATAGGCTAAAATGGACCCCAAAAGACGAGACAGTAAAATGTGAAAAATATGCATATAAAGACGAAAAACAAAGTTTATTAAGCTCCTGTAAAATACTTTCTCGCAATGAGGTGTATAAAACGAGGTCTGATCCTTCTGTGAAAACCTCCATATTTTGCCTATTTTCGCCTATCCCCTAGATTTCCCGGTGAAATCTACCTCCGCCTTCCGGCGTGCCGAGAGAGATGTTTTTATATTACTGTTTATATGAATTGCAGCCAATGGCCATAGCTGGGTAATTTTTTGATAGAACGCCTGAGGGCTCTCAACAATTTCAATTTCAAGTAGTTCCAACGTTGGCTACCGGATTCTCCTGTCACTAACACCTAGTAGCGAAAGTTGGAACTTGATAGAGTGTTTCTAACTAGCCAAATATAACCTACATATTTTACTACACACTACTAATTAATTGCAGTGGAAGGTTCTTTTACAGGCCATAAATCTATGACATGGGACCGCCGGCTTTACTTCCCCTCCGAAGGAAGGCATACTGAAGGATTTTAACGCTCTTAAAAATCCGACGACTTCGGCCGGGATTGGGCATAGAAGTTCAGCATACTACCAACTACGCCACCGAAGTCATTAATGATGATTTTTAAATACGTTACCAAATGTAAATATGTTGAACTAGTTGGGCGCTATGTTTATGCTAGTACCTTGCTCGACAGGCGGCTAGCCACAGTGCCCCGGGATTTGAAATAAGTAGGGCTCAGATTTTTAGGTGAAAACAATCAGGAAATTATATTTTTTTATGTATTAAGAATACCTGAAATATGTGACAAAAAGTAAAAATATTTAATTATAGTTTAGTTTTTTATTGTGAATATAAACAATATGCAGTACTCACAATGCAA
Source organism: Meconema thalassinum (assembly GCA_946902985.2). Classification (NCBI taxonomy): domain Eukaryota; kingdom Metazoa; phylum Arthropoda; class Insecta; order Orthoptera; family Tettigoniidae; genus Meconema; species Meconema thalassinum. The sequence continues at coordinate 420,426,049 of OX336393.1, forward strand.
TTTATTGTATGTCTCACTGACCGATGAAGCATTACAATACACATCGAGATACATCTTCAGGTTGTCCTTCACAAACGACCGACGATTATCGCAAAACACTTATTCTGAAGGCGCGAAACTGCGGCAATATATTTCTTGCCCTTGAGGTGTTGTGTAACTTGAGATCGCTGTTCAGCATTGATTGCTTTCCCACATGGTTGGCAGAACAGAATGCCCCCATGAAAAGTAAAATTGTCTTTAAATTCTGTAATAGTAACTTGTAGTCGTTTTTACTTTAGGCATCGTAGAACTGCCTTACACTTCACAGTATCAGAAATGAACTGCATGTGAGGGACACTGGCTCCAGGTAGCCTCGGGAGGTTGGCCTAGCACGTGGTGCAATATTGCTATGGACGAGGAAATCCCCGACTGTCACAGTGAATGGCATGGGGCGACAAGTTAAGAATAGCACGGCTGCAAGCTGACATACGCTATGCATGAAGATAGATAGCTCACAGGTTCTTCCCCGTTGAAGTAACACAGAGCAAGAGTGCAATAAACTGAAAGATCTAGCAAACTTAATTTCAAAATGTAAATATTATGTCTTTTTATGTGCTAATAAGTGAAAAGCAAGAATGTATGTATTTGTTGAAAAAATGCTTATAATATCTATTTACATAAAATATATTCATTAACCTAAAAATCTGACCCTTAGTATTTAGGTACTATCCCAGCATTTATCTGGAATAAGTATGGGGATGGAAAACAAAACTTGCTGCAGCTCTCCAACGCAGTCGTGACTAGCGCTTCAACGCGAATGGCTACATTGCTGTCTCTTTCTCCCTACTTCTCACCCCTCCCTCAAACCACTATGTTATCTTACGCAAGAGGAAAGATAAAATGCCTACTTACGGCTTAAACAAAGAGAAAGGTATCTACAAAATTTCATGACCGACCTGTTTATGTGTAATTTTACTTCTCGTTGGCTCACTCTAATCCTTTTACCGGGCCCGTCATACTTGTTTTCTTTATTATCTTCATTTTATTTTCCTTGTAAGTCATTCATCGCTTTATCCTACGTATTTTCGTCTAATCGAGCTCTTTTTTTATTCTCTCTCTATATGTTTAATTTTCTTATCAAAGTCTTTGAATTCTCATGTATCTGAGTCTTCCTTCCCTCTTCCACTTAGGGTCCATCTCTATCTTGTGTCTTGCTCTGGTCTTGTATCAGACAAATAAAATGCCGTTTAGAAGAGGGGACACGAAGTTTTAAAAGGCCAATGTCGTCTTGTTTTATTTAGTGCCTATTAAAGCAGACATATACAACCTTCACGGAGTGATTCTACATACTGAACCTTTTAAAGTGCCAGCTTGGACAACGCGTCTAATTTATTGGTCGTCTCTCTCTCTCTCCTCAGGGAAACAGGATTTTAACATATTTACCTGCACATTTAATTATTACTATTAATGCTGTTTTTTATTTTATTTTTGTTGGATTTAGAAGTCACTGACGCGAAACACTGCATCCACATTCCATCATCAATTCAACGTCACTTACGTAATTCGCACGTACAGTACCGGTCAAAAGAGTAGGACCACATCAGGAAATCATGATATGTCATCTAAAACCTAAACTTGTGGTACTAGATTTCCGTGATTTTCTTTACTGAGCTCTTACATCTGATACAATATATACGTCCTGATTTCGTTCAATTGGGCCAAGTATTGTAGAAGTTATGATTTTTAGCTTTTGGAAGGTCACACCAAAACATTACCATTTTCAGAGGTATAATGTATTGTATACTCCAACTGGTTGCATGTATTGCCACCAAATTTCTATTTTATACTTAGCAATAGCTAGGAATCATTTTGGTATAAATATACAAATTCAGAAAAAATGCAGACTTTTTTTCTTTTTTTGCGGGTTTATACTTTTTCAAGCCAGCGCTAAAATGGTTGATTTTCCCTCGTTCTTATCACGCTTGTCGTAAGGCTTCCGTGCTACCTACCCGCTTTTAACTTGTCTCTAGTAGTTCCACTTCCAATCAACAGATGGCATCCAAGTACAGATTTCTGGCTTGTGGGATTTCGCCGTGAGATTATTTTGTTGTCAGCAGTGCATCGACCATTTTAGCGCTGGTGTGAAAGAGTATAAACCCGCAAAAAGAAACAGTCCTGCATTTTATCGTAATTTGTATATTTATACCAAAATGATCCCCAACTATTGCTAAGTCTAAAATAGAAAATTGGTGGCAATACCTGTAACCAGTTGAATATACAATACATCATACCTCTGCAGATGGTGATTTGTTGGTGTGACCTTCCAACAGTTAGAAATTCAGAACTTCTACAATACTTGGCCCAATTGAACGTATATATTCTATCAGATGTAAGAGCTCAGTAAAAAACTCGCAGAGCTCTAATGCCACAAGTTTAGGTTTTAGGTGACATATCATGATTTCCTTATGTGTTCCTAAACTTGGTTGGTTGGTTCTTAAGTTTAGGGGCTGCGACAACGCGGTCATGTAGCCCCGTGTACTTTGGGTGTGTGTAGAATCTGTCTGATAACCGGTGTTAATTGTGATGACTGTATTAGTGTGTGTATCTGTTTTTTTTTTTTTTTAATTTTAAGTACTGCAACTTATAATTTTTCAAATAGTTCCTACTTTTGCCGCCAAGCGCCACCGTCAACGACTACTAGGTCTAATTCAGAACTTAGCTACTAGACGCCACCGCAGTCGGCGCTTGGCAACGAACGTAGAAACCTAAGAGCGTTGTTTACATTCTTAACCTATCCAATTTAGCTTCACACAGGTGCAATTAGTGGAAGGATCTTTAACATGCCATAAATCTATGACATGGGACCGCCGGCTTTACTTCCCCTCCGAAGGAAGGCATACTGAAGGATTTTTAACGCTCTTAAAAAATCCGACGGCTTCGGCCGGGTTTGAACCCGCTATCTTGGGCATAGAAGCTCAGCATGCTACCGACTACGCCACCGAAGCCGCGGTCCTAAACTTTTGACCGGTACTGTATATGGGCAAGGAGCCTATAATTAAAACCCTACGCGGATGTGGATATCCGCAAAATGTTTCGCCATGCGGATATAGTTTGCGTGGCTGTGCGGATAGCGGATAAGCAAGGGATAATGTTTAGAGTAAATTTGTGGATAGTTTTTAGAATACAATGTTGAACTGGATTTTTTTTTAATAATTTTAGTTTTTGCCAAGATTTGCGTCTCTCACGTTTCTTGTTATTTCCCTATTTGTTATCGCTTGGATTGTATGGGAATAATAGAGAAGTGAGAGAAGCAAGATATGATTAGCAGACTAGAGGCGTTTGAGATGTGGACATATCGAAGGATCTTACGAGCAAGCTGGATGGATAGAATCACAAAAATTGAGATATTGCGTAGGATAGGTAAAGATAAGGAGATAATTACCAGTGTCAAAATTAGGAAGTTGCAATAGCCTACGTGGGCCATATAATGAGAGGAGACAGGTATCGTCTTCTACAAGAAATCATTTAAGGGAAGGTTCAGGGCCGAAGGAGTCGAGGAAGAAGGACTATCTCTAGTTTGGACATCCTAAAAAAACAGTTCAAGTGTAGTTCCAGTGAACTTTTCAGTGCTGCTAGATCAAAAATCCGGATTTTTGTGAAGATCGCCAACTTTCTTACAGGAGACCGCACATGAAGAAGAAGAAGATGAGAAGCCAATCATGGAAATACTCTCAATTAGTGTTGACTTAGGCCTATACCCCCCCAAAAAATGTCCTTCATGTCTGCAATTGCCTGCGTGGGTATATTCGACGACTAGGTAAGTGGTTTAATTAGACTCCCGCCGTTCTACTTGCCGTTACTCAGAGGGACAACACTCAGTCAACATTGTCTTGCAATTCACACTTAGCCTAGGGGAACGAATTTCTCCTCAAATGTCTAAATGTGTTGCTTTAATACTTAACGCTTTATCTAATAAATTGCTTGCCACGGTGGGTGAGTGGATAGCGTGTCGGTCTACTAACCCCAAGATTGCAGGTTCGCTCCTGACCATGGTAAGTGATTTTTGAAAGGCGGCAAAATACGATACGTATGTCATATGATGTTGGCATGTCAAAGAACCCATTTGAATTCAGTAGGCCGTGTTCATAATGGCAAAATTAATCTCGGGAGTTTCCGCCAACACAAAGTTCCTCATTTCTCTACTAGAAGGCGCTATAATGTTCAAGGAGCTTAGATATCTAACATCTAATCTCCTTGACTTTCATAGTCAAGGAACAACGAAATTCGACATGCAAGCTACCCTCTGGGTGTCAAATTACAAAGCTTGCACCCAGCACCCGAGGCCATACGATATTATTATTATTATTATTATTATTATTATTATTATTATTATTATTATTATCTAATAAATTAAGAATATTATTGTAATGTCAGCTGATTCGGATAACAAACGTGCGGATGCGAGCAAAAGTCGTGCGGATGCGGGGAGGATGCGGATAACGTTTCGTTTATCCGCACAGGGCTCTACCTATAATGCACTACTTACGATTCTGAAAATATATAGACTACAGTAAAGTGAATCGGGGAAAGATACCGGTACCTTACTTTTTACTTAAAATTATATTTTCAAGTTGGAAAGACATTTAGTTCCTAACAAAAGTTTAAGACCATTAACGTATTTCATATAAAACATTTCTGATCATACACTTTTGTCCCAAATGTTACTGTGATAATTTCAAATATAATTGGCCTCATACGCATCTGTTCATGTAAAATCTACTGTGCTTAGATATTTACTTTTTGAATTAGGAGTTATTATCGAAAATTTGATGATGAAAATCAAGATTTTATTCCGCCAGATTTATTTGTAGACACTAAACAAAATTGTTTATCTTAGTGTTAATATTTTTGTAGAATTATATGGTGGCGATAAGCATTTTGGTATAAGATATAACATTCCAAAATCTGTCATAGACAGATGCAAATGAGGCCAATCATTTTTGAAATGATCATGGAAAAATAATTTTGTGATAAATGTGTATGAACAGGTAAGTTTTACGTGAAATAAGTTAATGATCTTAAAACTTTGTTAGGGAATGAATAGGCTATTTATTCCCCAATACTTATTCGAACATTCCACATTATGGTATAAGTTATTGGCTTTCACGGCCAAGGAATTAAAACTCAGCAACTTTTTGTCTGGGTTTATGCTGAGTCTTGTGCAGGGTTTCGCCTAGGAACACCAAGATAGGCCAATCGATTAGATTAGATTAGATTTTTATTTATTCATTTGATCAATTACATGTATACAATACATTTTTGATATAGGACACGTCAGAAATTACATCTAACTTATAAAATAATATAACTTACAGGGTTATATTACTAATACTATAACTATTTATAACTTATTTTAATAACAGATCTTAAGAGATACCATCTTATTGGACAACTATTTACACCTTACTGTATTATCACAATATGAAAACTTAATTCTATACATACAACAAATTACAGCTAGGTATTATAATTAAAATAGAAAAGTAAAATATAATTATAGATTTAATCGCTCCTATTATGCTAAGATATTCAAGTGCAAAGTAAAAACAATGGCACTGCAGATAAGCTTTCAACATTCTTCCAAAGGTTTTTAATTTTTGGGCAAATTTTATATACTGGGGTAGTTTATTGTATAATTTAACTCCTGTGTGAAAAGCTCCATTTTGATATATGCTTGTGTGTGTGTGTGAAATTTGCATGTTTTGATTTTGTCTTGTGTTATGTCTATGAACATCTTAGTTTGCTTTAAGAAAAACGTCTTTATTCATTAAATTCTTTTTAAGAAACATAATACTTTTAAAGATATGAATGCAGGGCAGTGGGAGAATGTTTAAATTTTTAAACAGAGGTCTATATGATTCTCTAATGTTTACATTTGCCATAATTCTAATCGCCCTCTTTTGTATAAACGTGCTTAGTACATCTGGTGACATACCCCAAAATATGACCCCATATCTTAAGTATGAATGGAAATAAGTAAAATAAGTATTTCTTAATGTGTGCATGCTAGTGCAAGTTTTCAAAATACGTAACGCAAAGCACATCGAGTTCAGTTTAGTATTCAGATACTGTATATGTTTATTCCATTTCAAGTCATGTTGTATCATAGGCCTAAAAACTTTGTTTCTGATTTACTTTCTATTTGATGACCATTTAATGTTATATTGGGCGTCGCAGGATTCCTATTCTGTATTGTGTGGAAATTTAGACATACTGTTTTTTTTATATTTATTATGAGGCGATCATCTTGAGACTATTTGGTTAACTCTTCTGTAACAGAGTCAGCAGACTGCTGTAAGACCTGTTTAGTTTCACCTTTTATTACGAGTGTTGTATCGTCCGCAAACAAAATTTCCTTATGTGCATGAATGTTCTATGTTATATCATTGATATATAGAAGAAAGAGTAGTGGGCCCAAAACCGATCCCTGGAGTACTCCAAAGTTAATAATTCCCTCATTGGATAATGGTTTTATTAAGTAATTTGGTTCCATCATCCTTGTGTCTCAAGCTTACTATTTGTTTACGCCTTGTTAAGTAAGACTCTATCCATTTATTAGCTAGACCCCTAATACCATATTGGAATTTATGGAGGATTTTATGGTCAACATCATCAAATGCTTTCGATAAATCCAAGAATAGGCCAGTTACATGTTCCTTATTGTCAATTAATTACAGTATACTATTAATACATTCATAAATTGCTGTCGGTGTAGATTTTCCGTTCTGAATCCATGTTGTGAGTTTGATAATATTTTATTTTTTCTATAAAATTTACCAGTCTCTTATACATGATTTTTCCACAATTTTTGCAATACCAGTTGGTAAGGTAATAGGACGATAGTTATCAAATTCATCTTTTGAAACGTTTTTGTGCACTGGAAGTACTTTTGATAACTTCAAAATATCCGGGTAAGTTCCTGAGAGAATTGAACTGTTTATTAAGTGCGTAAGTGGATTTATTATATTTTCTGTACATTTCTTTAAAATTGCATCAGGGATGCCATCAATACCAGCAGAGAATTTATTTTTAGCCTTTTTTTTTATAACTATTCTTATATAGGGATATACATTTTTCGGTGATTTCAAAGTGAAGAAAGCGGTATTTTAAAGTGGAAAATTCGGTGGTTTCAATTACACTTTTTGGTACTTTAAAATTGATAACTTTTAGGCGGGATATTATATATATCATGGATAACATGCATTAAATATTAAAATACTGTCCTCTAATGACACATTTCACACAGTTGATCCTTCAAATTCTCTTGTGACAAACAGTGACGCATATCACTCAACGTGCTAGTGTAATCTAAAAAACCCGTTCTCAGTCAGTGTTTGAATAGGGTATCCAAATGGTCCTCAACACAGATTCTGAGAACTTCGGAAATGCAAATGTCATTCCTTGCAAAACTCCAACAATGTCTGTTTTGGTCCTGTCGTGCATTGCTTCTAGATTAAAGTTTGCAGTTCGTTGTATCCTCTTATCACCTCACTTTCTTCCAGTGTTCCACAGAATGGCAACTTCTTAATTTTCATTGCAAGATCCATATTGATGTTCATTGGCTCTATTTCTGCTGGATCAAACACACATTTGTAAAACTTTTCCCCACGGTCTACGAATCTCAAGCTGATTAATTTTGTAAGAGCATGGGACCCAGCGTTTGCTAAAACTGAATGTATTTTCCCTCTTTTTGACACTTTTCCACAACCCTCCAACAACTCTTTAATGTGGGTACCGTAATTTCCAGAAACAGAAAGTTTAAAGGACTTTCGGAAATTCTCCGTAGATGTCCATCTAGAAGATGAACAGTTGGATAAGACTGGCCTTCTAATAAAGTGATGAGTTCGGGGAAGTCTGCCAAATTCTTTGATGAACATGGCCTGCACTTAAATCTCAAGTATTTTGTCATGTGAAACATTGTTGAAAAAGTCAACACCAGAGATCTAGTGCGGGAGTGATGCATCGGAAATCCTGAAAGCTCCCACAGTCAAGCTACACACTTGTCACGATTGTCTCTTATATAGAAAATTGAGATGAATTTTCGTTCTCGTATGTTGTTTTCTTCAGAAATATACAATCTAAAATTAGAAAAAATAAACGATCTAAGAAACAAAACATATTGACAGTCATTTTCCTTAGATATTAATGTTCGCATAATCCACACACCTGTAGTGTAGTGTGTCTTTCAATACAATATAGCCAAGTGTTAGTGTGTACATAAAATAGGCCTGCATTTCAATATTTTAATCAATGGTTTTGTTTTTTCTAGACTTAAAAATCATAACTGCAGGTAATTTGTGTTTTTCGATAATTCGTGGAAGTTCGTGCATCAATTACCGCGAATTATTGGGAGTGCACTGTAACTTTTGTTCATTCATAAAATACATTTCAATTTTTTAACCTATAGGCTAGTTTTGCTTATGCTAGGCTTCAAAACATAACTGCGGATAAATCGCAGTTTTTGATAATTCGCGGAAGTTAGTGCATTAATTACCGTGAATTATCGGGAGTGCAATATAAAGAAGAAAACAAAAAAAAATGAAATTCGCGTTTTCATGCGGAATTCGCGGAAATTTCGCGAGATTAAAAATCATTATTTTTGTTAATTTTTGGATCATTAAAATACAGTAGATTACCACGAGTGTATTACTTCATTTAATAATTCGCGAAATTCGCGATTGAGATTTTTTCCTATCCCTACCAATAAACCATCTTTATGGAAGCCTATATAGGGAAGTGAAACATGCACGTTAATTAATAATAAACATCATCTTTAGTATTGGCGAGGCGGATTCAATAAAATAATGTACAGGAATGAAGGTAAATTAATGCCTTTTGTCCTACACTGATAAATAAAAGAGCCCTAGCGTTCCAAATTTAATTTGATTGACTTTGTCAGCATGCCCATAATAGGGTAAACTGTACAGTTATTGGCACTTTAAGGACACTAAGCAATTAAATGAATAATTTGAACAGAAAATCTGCTGTTGTTTGTCTCATTTCTTTTGTCTCATGTTCTGTACATTATGAATATTGATTATAAATATTAACAAACTAAATATAGAGCCTTAACGTATTATAAATCGGTTATTAAATATTAATTGAGCAAACAGACAGTACTTGCCACCTACATTTAATTGTTGGCACCTTGGTCAGGTACAGTTCTTGGCACCTTTCTTTTCTTTGTATGCCTCCTGTTATTTTTAAATACAAACATGTAGAACAATATTCTTTCCCACTTGAAATGCATTGCTCAAGACCTTAGACACGGAACAAGACTGTGAAAACCAAAATCACAGTTATTGGCACAGGGTGCCCAGTACTGCATTTTATCGTTATTTTTAATACAGAATTGGCACCCCATTACACAGAATAATTATAGGTTAGAGTGCTTCATAAACACAGAACAAATACATTAAGGCGTATTCAACATGTGTTCACACTTACCCTTAAAATACAGTTTGTATACTGAGCTCGAAACATCGAAGTTTGGAGCTAGTAACCTGAATAAAAACTGTAAGATGTCAACAAAATACCAGCAGTGATGAACAACACCAACTTGTTCCAAGATTCACTTCAAAACTGTTCACATGGTGGCAGTAAGATGAAGTATAGAGGCCAAGGAGTAATAGGCAATGTTATTGTTGTAAAAGTACTATTATATTGAAATAAATGCAAGCAGTGCCAATAGCTGTCAGAGTACCAATGACTGTACAGTATACCCTATACACATTTTCTGAAATTGCTCTGGTTTTTACTGTTGCCATGCTATTATAAGGGCCGAGAAAGATACCTTGGATACTCTGCTACCTTCAGGGTCAGAAAAGAACAAGAATTGACGAAGGGAGGCTGACAGTAAGATGGAGGAGAGGAGCCCAACTCAATTGTAAGCATTGCCCGACCCAGCTGGGACTGGCACGTGGTACACTCAGCCTCGTGGGAAAAATTGAATTGCTGTTTGATAGTGAGGCAGCTTCCCAGTCACGAAAACCAAAAATAACGGCTGAGAGGATCCGGCGAGCTGACCACGCGTCACCTCACAATCTACCGGGCAAATGACTGGGCAGTTATTGCTTGGTAGGCGTACAGTATGCCCTACGGAGGGGATATTCTGCCAAGTAAGGTTTCTTCGTACATCTGCACACTTGGTTAATTATATTTGTATGATGTCGGTTTAGGGGCTGCGACAACGCGGTCATGTAGCCCCGTGTACTTTGGGTGTGTGCAGAATTTGTCTGATAACCGGTGTTAATAGTGATGGCTGTATTAGTGTGTGTTATCTGTGATTCAGGTAAGGACTGCAGACGATTAATTTGCAAGTAGTTCCTACTTTTGCTACCAAATGCTACCGTCCACGATACCTAGCAGCGAACGTGGCTACTAGATGCCATCGCTGCCAGCACCTGGCGGCGAACGTTGGAACTAATATAGCGTTATCAAATAATCTAACTTACTAATTTTGGCTTCACACAAGTGTAATTAGTGGAAGGTTCCATTTCATGCCATCAATCTATGACATGGGACCGCCGGCCTTACTTCCCCTCCGAAGGAAGGCGTCCTGTGATGTCTGTAGCTGTAGTTTATTACCGACCACGATCAGATGCTTGCCAACGCACTATTTGTGAGCCCCTAGGGGCAGAATGTGGAAAGAGCCTGGGAAAAACCACACTCAGAATAGCCACTGTCAGGGCCGGGATTTGAACCTCCTATCTCCGAACGTGCTGCTGTGCGAGAAGGTCCCTAATATCATCCCTCCCTATATTATTCTGCTAAGGTCCCATTCCAGTTTTGTACCGAAAATAAGGTCCCATTAACACCAACCTACACATATGGGGTACCTACAGGTTCAGCATAACCCAATGCGTATGCGAAACGCACTCACCTACTCTTTAACCTCTTCAGTCCTGAGCTAAGTTCAGAACTTTGAAATATACTTTTCTGTGTTTAACTTATTGCAATTAGGTAAAATAATACATATTTATCAAAAAAAAAAATTTTTTTCGAAATCACTGGGCTATTATGACATGTAGCATATATGCTACATCAGGACTTAATGACGTCTCTCCTCCCACTACTTTGCAATGCTAAATTGTTTTGTGATACACGATTACTAATGGTTTAATGCCTTGTAAAGTATTTACAATAGTAACATAATTTTTTGTACATTTTTCTATAATTATTTTGCATTATCTAAAGTCAAAATACAAATAATTAAGAAATGATAATTAAAAATTTTTGATTGAAAAGTCAAAGCACTAAAGAAGTTATATTAAAAAAACATAAAATTGAGAGTACAATCCACAATATCCAGTTATGACTCGTGAAATGCTGAGAAACAGTTTCTTTTTTCCGTAAAGCACAGGTACATTTTGCATTTTTTTCACTGTACAAAAGTGAATCCCTTTCAGCCCGGTAGTCTACATCTTGATCTACTTTTTTGCGTTCTGCTCATCATGTCTGCTAGATGCAAATCATGAAATTTCCAGGATTGAACGGACGGCATAGGCGCTGGTATTCTGCGGCGCCTCAAGTTTCGATTTCCATCGTCCTCATCACCATCATCATCATCATCATCATCATCATCAGGTACATCATTCGCTTCATCTTCATTGTTGGAGATGCCGTATTCAATCTCGGGTCATCTTCCCTCCCATCATCATCATCTCCAATCTCCAGCTCAATATCAGACACATCTGGATCGATAGAGTCAACACAAAGTTCCTCCTTTCTCTACTAGAAAGCGCTGCAGTGTCAAGGAGCTTAGATATCTAACCTTCTTGACTTTCATAGTGCTCCAAGGAACGACCAAATTTGACATGCAATCTGCCCTCCGGGTGTCAAATAACAAAGCTTGCACCTGGCACCCGAGGCCATACGATATTATATTACTGTAATTATATTATATTATTAGTATTATTATTATTATTATCATCATTATTATAATTTTACTGTTGATCTCCCTTGGACAACGCTTGTTCTCATCCGACACTGACGGTATTAGGGAATCCGAGGCCTAGGGATTGTTTTATTTTCCTGCCTTAATTGGCCCTTTCTAGTGTTTTCTTCTGATGGTATCTCCTGCCTTCTGCTCAAGGCCACAAAGGATACAGTGTGTGTGTATCCCCACCCTGGACAGTGCTACACCCTCAAGGGCTCACTGCTGGTAAGCTCGAGAATTAGTGACACCGGAGGATTCCTGAGCTGGGTCCGATATCCCCCTTTTTCCACTGACTTTGGTGTGGACCCTCTCCTCTTTCCTACCTGCCTTTCATGGCACTACTTCTTTCCAAGTCCCTCATTCTTCCTCATTCTTCGAGGGGGTTGAGGGTATTTCTTTTCCTTGTCGTTTGTTTCCCCTATCCCCTTTTATTCTGTCCTTTTCTTCTTCTATGGCGTAAATTACCTGGGAGGATATTTATACATTCCATGTCTACGTGGAGGCACAGCGTTGTCAACTTTCCACCGAAGCCACTGGAGACTTGACAAGCAAGTCGGTAGTCAGGACCGTACTTTGGAGAGATAGAGGAAGTCAACAGTTAACGATGGTTATCGTCAGCGCGTGCTATGGCCTAACGTTTGTGTCGCCGTTCGTTAATGAGGAAAATGAGAGAACTACAGCTTAGTTGTTACTCATTTCATTACCATTTCTCATGATCACCCGAACCATTCGGAGCCGATAACCTAGGCGTTAGGCCCCTTAAAATAAAATCATCATCTCCATCATTTCCGCAAATGTTGGGATAGCATATAGTACCATACTTCAAGTCCCGGGGCACCTACCTCATCGCTAATAATAATAATATCGTACGGCCTCGGGTGCCGGGGTGCAAGCTTTGTTATTTTCCCCCAGAAGGCAGCTTGCATGTTGATTTTGTTGTTCCCTGGAGCGCTATAAAAGTCAAGGAGGTTAGATATCTAAGCTCCTTTACCCTATAGCGCTTTCTAGTAGAGAAAAGAGGAACTTAAGGGTTGGCGGAAAATCCCGAGATTAATCTTGCCATTATGAACACGGCCTACTGAATTCAAATGGGTTCTTTAACATGCCAACAACGTACGACATGCGCGTCGTGATTTTTGTCGCCTTAAAAAAAAACACTTATCATGGCCAGGAGCGAACCTGCAAGTTTGGGGTTGGTAGTCCGACACGATAACCACTCACCCACCGTGGCAAGCTATAAATAATAATGATAATGATAATGATAATGATAATGATAATAATGATAGGCGCTGGTATTCTGCGGCGCCTCAAGTTTCGATTTCCATCGTCCTCATCACCATCATCATCATCATCATCATCATCATCAGGTACATCATTCGCTTCATCTTCATTGTTGGAGATGCCGTATTCAATCTCGGGTCATCTTCCCTCCCATCATCATCATCTCCAATCTCCAGCTCAATATCAGACACATCTGGATCGATAGAGTCAATCAGTTTCACAATGTCTGCATCATTCAAGGCTGAAGAAATAAATAGTGAAATTTAATGTTACCGTTTTCATTACATGGTAAGAGAAAGTAGGCTATGTGGTAAGAGAAAGTAGGCTATATAATATTTAAAGACCGCATATTTCTCAACATTTAAGCCACATGTGACTTAAGCCTTACCTACAGAACTGAAAGACATGCTAAAAATGAGGAAAATTCAGACATAAAATCAAGTAGCAAGTATAAAATGTCAAGGTCATTGCCTGATGTAGAGTATATGCTACGTAATGCAAATCGTGATCGTGTAAGTAGTTTAGTATACTACCGAAACTTACATTCAATAGCACATTAACTGTTGATCAATTGTAAGCAATTTTTATAACATTTACATTACTTTAATATACAAATACATATTAATTACCCGCACGTCTTGTTGGCATGGTTACCAGTCCGCCAACTTCAATATTCACAGAGGTGCTGCCACCTATTCGCTCGAGCGGGTAACAAAAAAAAATAATGTGCGTGATGCCCGGCCAGTAGACTATATGCTACAGCCGGCAACCCGCAGAGAAGCCAGTGCTTGAGTCAGAAAAAAATAAATACCGCATGTAGCATATATGCTACGTAAGGACAGAGGAGGATAAATGCCTCACAATTAAATGAATACCTTAAAACATGTATATTTACAATGAAATAATGAAAGAATGCAACATGGTTACCATGGTAACAGAATCTCACAGGTCCATCTATTTCTGTAAGACGCAATGCAATTCCAATTAATACATTACTGTGAAAGTTTCCAGACGGTTATAAGGTTATCACTGAACAAAATTAAGCTGTAAAATTCATCAATACATACAGTATAATGCGCTTAAGGGGGTCAAGGGGCACTCCAGATTTTTTTCACGCAATTTTCACGTGTGAGTGTGGTACGAAAGGTCTTTTTCACCCGACTACAAAGGGTCTCCGAAACCCACATTTAAAGGCCCTTAAATTAACAGTGCCTGTGATATTCTCAGAAAACTAACTTCGCTCTGATATACCTATGAAGGAATGACAAACCCCTAACCACTGCACCAGTAGCTGAATTGATAAAGTCTGATAATTCATACCAAGGATAAATCAGTCATATCATTCATGATTGAGATTTTGCTAAGTGTACTCTTTTCAACTAGAATATTCGCAGGCCAAGCCGCGACGGGTAATGCTAATGGGATCTTAGCAGAATAGTTGCTGCTCATACAGCACTGTCAACCCAGTATAGCTTAACAAAGACTTGACAATATTTGTACCGCGCCGTACTGCTAGGCAAACGTGCCGCTAGAGCGCACGGCAGTGCGGATGTCGCTTCCTGCTGGTACTGATTGGTACTTCGGAGGACTCACCAGAGAGCGATGTGCTCTGTCTGTATATATATATTTGTATCATTCTGTGCCTTGGTATTGTTGCTTCTTTGGGTTAAAGACAAATAATAAATCTGCTACATTGCACTCTCCACATTGCTAAAAAAAAAGAGAAAAAATTGCAGTGACCTACACGCTGCGTGAAATATGCCGAGGAAAAAGCTACTAAACTTACGTACTGCAAGAAATAAACGCAACCTGCAGAAACATGGTGAAACAAGAGGTACTAAAACTGTGCCCTCATCACAACCAAGCCCGAAGCCAACTGTATTGGTGACTGGCAGTGTTACATCTTCTCCGACAACAACTGCACATCCATCAACTTCGGGACTTCAACATGCCCACAGCATCCCATCAAACAGGTCCAAACAATCCAATCCATTCACCACATCCTGTCGAGCTACTTTCAGGTGTCACATCACCAACCAGGAAGCGCAGAAGGATTCAATCCATTCAACCTCAACCAACCAGGTCTTCGACAAGAATTAGTTTTCGTCCACCAATTTCTTACTACACACAAGTGCCAACTCAGGACGAACAACCAACTTTGCCTGTGACTGTGCCGCCACAAGATCTGATTGCCTTGGCAATTAACCACAGGAGGATTGAAGAACACATACCAATAACTTATTGTGCTGCAAGACTATGTGACAGCATTGCGCCCTATCAGTGACATTGGCAGTATGAGCAAAGTTTGTATGTATTGCGGTGCATTGCTATTCAAATCAGATGTTTTGGAAACATCGTCTAAGATTTGCTGCCATAAGTGTAAGATACATTTGCCACCTTTAGATGTACCTCCCGTGTTAAAAAAAAACTCATAGAAAGAAATGACACGCAAACTCAAGAATATTTTGCTAATGTTAGGCAATATAACAGTGCATTAGCTTTTGCATCTGTTCAGGTTCAAGTAATACATTTTCCACCAAGGGGTCATATTGCTAAAAAATTCATGGGCAAATTTATCATTCTGTCGGCACATTGAATGTACCTCAGGGATCTGTCCATTGTATGCTTCATTATTCATTCTTGATTCTGAAGAAGCATTAAAAAATACGTATGGCTCATGCAGCGAACAAAGACTGCTGTCCGGTCGTAATGAATACTTTACAGACAATGTTACAGGAATGCAATCCATACGCACATCTGTTCACGTCCATTGGAACTATGGTAAGAGACTTCCAAGACATTCAATTACATTTCACTGTGAATAATGTCTTTGATAGGAGGAAATACAATGCTCCCACAGCACCGGGTGAAATTGCTGCAGTATTTACCTCATTGGATGGTGCACCACCAGGTAAATTTAACTTTACTGTATATCACAAAGCAACGGGACAACTTCCCAACATAAACAACCTCATTCCCCATTCAGATCCCATGTGTTATCCACTTCTGTTCCCCTGTGGTGATGCTGGATGAAACCTGGTATGCCTCACGTTGTAACCTGTTTTTCGAAGGGATTTACGCCACTGACATAAGTCAGATGGAAATAATTAATGTTTGTTTGCCGCGGCAATTATTTAGCCAATTAAATTTAATTTAATTTATATTTATTACTGTATTATTATTATTATTATTATTATTATTATTATTATTATTATTATTATAAATGTCATTGGCATCATCCAATGATGCCAATGCCTTATCAGCCGAACATAGAGATGCAAAGAAGCTACTTCGGAAAACCATAAATCAAAGCAAAGCTGAGAGCTGGAGGAAGCTATGTGAGGATATTGACACTGATCCATGGGGATTGGGTTATAAAATTGTCAGAAAGAAGCTTGGGTCACAAAGAGCACCGTGCGTCATGGATGCAAACAGTATGGCCATTATTGTCCAAACTCTTTTCCCAACACATCCAACAATCCCTGAGCAGAATTTCGATGTAGATGTTGAAATTCCTCTTTTTATTGAGGATGAGTTGAGTAGGGCTACTCAGTCTCTGCGAAGAAAAAAATCCCCTGGTCCTGACGGCATCTCAAATGAGATTCTCAAATTAATAATCGAGTTACATCCACAATTAATATTACGAATGTTCAACGAGTGTCTAAAAGCAGGAGTGTTCAGCATCTGCTGGAAGGTCTGTCGTCTGGCGCTCATTAATAAGGGTAAGGGAGACCCGGATTTACCATCATCATACCGCCCTCTGTGTATGCTCGATACAACAGGGAAGCTCTTTGAGAAGCTTCTGAGGGTCAGGTTGCGCCAAGCGATCATGGCAGCGGGCGACTTATCACCAAGACAATATGGATTTCGAACAGGAAGATCGACCCTGGATGCGATACAAGAAATTGTTGCAGCTGTTCAGCGGGCGGAGAATTACAATCACCACTCTCGTCGTGTGGTTCTCTTTGTTACTCTTGACGTAAGAAATGCATTCAACTCTGTCAAGTGGAGTGACATGCTGAATGCGTTGGAGAATACATTTCATGTTCCAAATTATCTCTTACGGATGATAAATTCCTACTTGAAAGATCGTTCGTTGATTTATAACACGACAGAAGGACAACGCAGGATACGGGTCTCAGCCGGAGCAGCACAGGGTTCGATTTTAGGACCAGATCTATGGAATATCACATATGATAGCTTGCTGAGATCTGAAGTCCCTGATGAAACTATCCTAGTAGGTTATGCAGATGATGTTGCTGCTCTTGTAGCAGGAAGAAGTGTCGAGCAGGCACAGTTGCGACTCAATATGGTAATGCGTACAATCAATAGTTGGATGGAGGAACATGGTCTGTCTCTAGCACTTAGTAAGACAGAAATTGTAGTCCTAACAAAGAAGAGAATTCAGACAATACTCCCAATACAGGTAGGAGACATACAAGTAGAGACGCGGCCAGCAGCAAAATATCTGGGCCTCATGATCGACAATAAATTGAATTTTGGAGAACAAATTAGACGGACTGCGGATAAGGCGGCAAGAGGAGTAACGTCTCTCAGTCGGCTAATGGCCAATGTTGGTGGGCCAAAATCTAGTAAGAGGAGATTACTGATGACAGCCATTCATTCAGTTCTGCTGTATGGAGCGGAAGTATGGGCGGATGCCCTGGATAAGGAAATTTATAGAAAGTCATTAGCACAAGTGCAGAGGCGGGGTGCTTTACGCGTGGCATCTGCTTATCGCACGGTCTCTGAAGAAGCAGTTCTTGTTATTGCTGGGATAATTCCAATTTTTTTTCTAGCGAAAGAATGCAAGTACATTTACTGGAGGAAATCGGAAGTAGGTTTACAAAATGCAAGACGAACAGCAAGAGCACAAACCTTTCACAATTGGCAGATCAAATGGGAGCAAGGACACCGAAGCCAGTGGACTAGGAGAATGATACCCCAGGTGCAGGTTTGGACAGAGAGGAAACATGGTGAGGTTGGTTATTATCTCACTCAGTTTTTGACTGGCCATGGGTACTTCAGTTCTTATCTTAAGAAGATGGGGAAAGTGGATTCACCAGATTGTATATACTGTGTTAATGAGGTAGATAGTGCTAATCACACCTTCTTCTCTTGTGGACGGTGGGTCCAAAGTAGGCAGTCTCTTCAAGATGAAATTGATGTAGAGATATCTCCTGACAATATTGTTGCGGTAATGCTACAAAATGAAGAACATTGGAAACTTGTAGCAAGTTTTGTTGAAGATATCCTCCGAACAAAGAAGACGGATCTGGATCGCCACTGAAGATAATTCATTACGGAAGAGTGCCCTACGGGCAAATATAAAATGACTCTAGCCTGAAGTAATGTGCTAAACGGTTCCAGGCTAGTGTTCAGAAGTAAAGGGGGAGTTTTAGTCGGTAGTCTGCTACTCAGTAGCAGGAGCCCGACACTCTGTGCGTAAATGCATTTCTTCCCCTAAAAAAAAAAAAAAAATAAAAAAAAAATTATAAATGTCATATATTATTTTGGAGCCTTTTAAATTTTATAACATATACAGATAGGTTTTCTATATATATATATATTACAAAATACTATAAATCGGATTATTCCGATATCCATTACACAGTAAATTATTTGATTACGGAGAGTACGGACTTTTTCATTCAGTTAGGGCAGTTGAGCGTTTTGCGTCATCGGGAAATATGGAGACAGGAATAGACTTTGTGAACAACAACATGATGTCGAAACCGGAGAGTACATCTTCAACTTTTGAAAAGGCGAGATGAACATTGAGGTTGATTCAAACGGAAATTGTGCAGCGAGGCGTCAGGCCAAATGCAATGAACTTTATGGCGGGAAAGATCGCGTGGGGTCTCAGCCAATCAAGAGGAGAGCGGGCCATATCCGGCCGAGTTCAAATCCATGAAGACGCACGCTGATTGGTCAAGCAGGCGAGACGTGAGACTGGGGAGGGGTACAGTGGAAGGGGTAGCGTGGCTTGTGATATAGTGAGCGCGCTGCATGAAGACGAGGACTATCTTGTTACAAATTTTTGTTCCAAGCGGACTTACGTATTACTTATGTTCTATGGTGAACAACTTCGATCTGATATACTCCACTGACCAATTCGTCATGGGTATTACACGAGCTGTTGTGTACAGGCAGACCGTGTAGAGTGGCTTAGGGATTTAGATCCACCACTAGCAGTATTCTAACTTCAATAATTCGCTACGCATCAAGAAACCAAGAAGATGTCGCCGACCAACATGATACAACAATCTCGACTGAAACAACTAGTACGTGGGAGAAAGCATCTCCAATGGTGAGCGGAACTGACGCATATACGCAGTCTCTCTCTTTTCTTTTTTTCATCGTAAATTCAGTAACTTCCAGCTTGGTAATAATCGTACATTCCGTAAATTCATCCGACCTCCAATTTCAAATACTTTGCGGGTGGTAATGTTAAATTCTTTGAGCTCCATATTATTATTATTAAAGTTACCACTGACTTGTTTTTGACAATTAAATTATTTTCTTACAAAATGCAATCTTTAATTCCAGTAGGTAGCATTAAATTCCCTCTCCCAATACAAATGTTATCAGGGTTGATGATTCAATCATACCACGGTCTGAGTATGAAGAGTTTTACATGTGTTCTACGCAAGCTAGGGATTGATAAGAATATAAATTTTAGGAATCAACTTTATGTTGGCCCCTTGGTGCCCAATTATCAATTCAATCTGTCACGTAGAAAGTAGTGGTAAGCACCCGTCAGGGAAGCAGTTACAACGTTGAAGTACGTAGCACAGTAGCTCGAAACACAACGACTCAGTTGCAATATTACTGCTTTAGGTTAGCTGGTCATGATGGTTACATTTTAATGCACTATTCAGGTAAATTGTTTCACCAATATGTTGTTGATTGCTATTGTAAAGTAGAGGGGGCAAGAATTGCGTATATAAAATCACATCAGAAAGAATTGCGCGCTGAAAGGTATAAGGGCCTTCTTGATTATATGCTGAACGACAAACAAGGCTTCCAAACAGGCATCGCTGTCATATTGCCATCAACGTTTATAGGTAGCCCACGAAATATGCTTCAAAATTACCAGGACGCCATGTCAATTGTCAGTAGATTTGGGAAACCTGATCTCTTCGTTACCGTTACATGCAATCCCAAATGGAAAGAAATTACTGACAATCTTCAGCCATTTGAACAAATATCTAACAGGCCTGATTTGGTCACAAGAATTTTCCACGGTAAACTCAGACTCATTTGAGACGATCTCCTGAGAGGACACGTTCTCGGAGTTGCCATTGCAAATGTCCCCGTGATCGAATTCCAAAAACGCGGACTGCCCCATGCGCATATTTTGCTCATTTTACGAGAGGCCGATAACATTAGGGATCCCGAAGCTACTGATCCTATAGTTTGCGCTCAAATTCCTGACCCAAATGAAGACCAACAATTACATGCCGTAGTTTCTCAATCCATGATACATGGACCCTGTGGTCATTTAAATTTACAGGCACCTTGCATGGATGGCAATAAATGTACTAAAGGTTTCCCTAAAGAATTCGCATCAGAGACAGTCAAGAGGGTGAACGGTTATCCTCTGTACCGTAGGAGGAATGACGGTCGTACAGTTCTAAAAGGTATTTGCGCCCTAGACAATAGGTGGGTTTTACCTTATAACAAATAGTTTTCGAAAACATATAAATGCTCACATTTATGTAGAAATATTTTCAACGATCACTTCCGTTAAATACCTGTGCAAATACGTGTACAAAGGCCACGATTGCGCGGCCATGCGTTTGGCAGCAGCACAGGATCCAGGGGAACAGCTGAATCATGACGATGCCGCAAGATTTATCAACTGTCGCTACGTGAGTGCTCCCGAGGCAATGTGGCGCCTCCACGAACGTCCTTTCTACCAAAAATCGCACAGAATAGAGCGGCTGCCTGTCCACTTACCACAGGAACAGTTAGTGTACTTCCATGTCGGTGATGATCCTATACCTGACTTGGGAAATGAGTGAAACACAAAGTTGACTGCATTCTTTCAACTGTGCCAAGACAATGTTTGCGCGAGGGAGTACTTCTACTCGGAGATACCTCAACACTTTGTTTGGGAAATAACCAGTGGAAGCCAAGGCAAAGGTTCACCAAAACTCTGGGTAGAATCTACACAGTCAATCCAGCCGGTAAAGAGCGCTTCAGCTTGCGCCTTCTTCTCCTTCATGTCAAGAGACCCACCAGTTACGAATCTCTCCGGACCGTCGAAGGTGTGGTCCTTCAAACATTCTCCTAGGCGGCAACTCGATTAAACTTGCTGCTGAATGACAGAGAGTGGTTTCAATGTCTCCCTAAGATTCGACGTTTCAAATGCCGAGGCAACTATGGGATCTCTTCGGTACCATTTGCGTGTTCTGTTCACCGGTAGACGCTCTGCAACTTTGGGACACTTTCAAAGGACATATGGCGGTAGATTACTTGAGGGACTGACGTTGCGCATAACCTGGCTATGCTCCAAATTCAGCAATTCCTCTAGGTTCACGGACGCTCCTGTCAAGACTACGGCTTACCAGTGCCCCATCTTCAAGAGATTCCAATCCAGACCCAATCAACCGTCAAGCCGACGCAGAAAAGGGACACATCATGTGCAACCAATTAAACGACCAGCAACGAGCAATTGTCGATGAGGTTCTAGCGAGCGTTCATTGCGACGCACACAATTCATTCTTCGTCGATGGTCCAGGCGGAACTGGCAAAACATTTGTCTACCAGACCCTCATACACACACTTCGTGGCCAGAGAAAAACTGTTCTGTCTGTGGCTTGGACTGGAATAGCGGCGAGGTTGCTTGAAGATGGCCACACTGCCCATTCCGTCTTCAAATTTCCCGTTCCCATTACGAACACGCCTGTCTCCTCAATCAGACCTAACTCCATTGAGGCGCAAACAATTAGAGACGCAGCAACCATAATATGGGACGAAGTTTCAATGGTCACTAAAGAAGCACTGTCTTCATTGCATCGACTCCTGACGGACATCACAGGGCTAAACAATCTTTTCGGATGAAAAATTATCGTTTTTGGAGGGGATTTCCGGCAGGTCCTTCCAGTTGTGAGGCGCGGAAATAGAAACACCACAGTAGAGGCGTGTGTCAAGTCCTCGCCACTGTGGTCGCAAGTAGCACTTCGCCAACTCACCAGCAATATGCGAGCAGCCGGTGACCATGAATTCTCTTATTGGTTACTCCAGATGGGAAATGGAACCTTGCCACAACACGACACCGTCAACCCCACCAGTATTCGAATACCTAAGCAATGCTATTGCTCCCCTCAAGTCTTAGTACAACACACTTTCGGAAGTCAAATCAACGCGGACAACATCCACGCCTTATTACGTACATCATCCTCTGCGCTAAAAATGAAGATTGCGGAAAAATCAATGATCAGATCGTTCAGAACTTAGTTACCACCGAAAGCAAAACCTACCTCAGCTTGGATTCAGTTCAAACACAGGATCCACTAGATATTCAAATATATCCTACCGAGTTCCTAGACAGCATTGACCCCTCAGGACTGCCTCCACACAAATTGGCTTTTAAGATTAATACCATAATTATGCTTATAAGAAAACTCAACTTCAAACGCGGATTATTAAACGGATTACGTCTAATCGTCACACAGTTGAATGATCACAATAATATCGCAAAACCAGTAGGTTCCAATGAATTAGTTATAATTCCTCGAATTCAATTGACGCCATCCGATCCAACTATACCATTCAAACTATGTAGAAAACAGTTCCCTGTAAAGATTGCCTTCGAAATGACAATAAACAAGGCCTAGGGTCAAACTCTAGATAAAGCAGGCATTTACCTACCAAATCCAGTATTCTCACACGTGCAATTATATGTCGCTTTCGCTAGGGATCAATCGCTTGCAAATGTAAAAATTGCTGTAGAAGAAACTCCCGAGCAAACAATAACCGATGAATTCGTAGTAACATCGAATATTGTCTACAGAGAGGTGCTGTGACAAGTACAAAACACTGTTATACATATTTCTTTGTGTTCTTCTCATGAACATATGCCGTTTAACAACAATACATACATTTCTCAATATTTAAAAATTCCTTCTCCCACATTCTCCCTTACTACCATATAAACCTACATTCGCGTTGCGAAAGTTCGCACGGGCGCACTAGTATCTATAATTTCTTTAATAAATCACTTTAAAAAAAAGTACAAAATGTGCGATTTGCAGTTACTGTTGCTGTAGTAAAATACGCTCCATAATTGCTGTCCACGGGCCGCTGTGATGCCTGTTTCATGTAATTTTAACAATCTGAGGTCTTTGCTTTATCCTGAAATGTAAATAGTGTTCTATAATCATTTGGATGAAATAAAAACATAACAACCTTTCTTCTTAAGTCTCTCATTATAAACCTTTTGGGAAAACTGTGGTTTATGAACATGCGAGATTGCTCGCACGGGTACGCTAGTATACATTATTTCAGTAGTAGGCATATAGATCCCTCCTGCGGCGCTCATAAGCGACCGATCGTGACAATTGAGCATTCAAATGAAATAGAATAGACATTAGCAGTGATGAATTGCACTCTAATTTCATAAATATCTATAATTTCTTTAAAAGAAGACTTAAATAAGTGTATGAAGTGTGCGATTTGCAGATACTGTTGTTGTAGGAAAATACACTCCATAATTGATTTACACTTCACAATTTAGCCGCTGTGACGCCTGTTTCATGTCATTTTAACACTCTGAGGTCTTTCATTTATCATTTTGCATGGATTTCAGAAACAGTAAATCAAAGGAATGAGTACTCAAATCGTATAATTTCATACATATCGAATAACCGGTGAGTGTTATGATGATCCAATTTTCAGTGATTGCCTTCTTAAGTTAGGGAACGTAGAACTTGGAATTCTAACTGAACGTAAATAGTGTTCTATAATCATTTGGTTGAAATAATTACATAACAACCTTTCTCCTTAAGTGTCTCATTATAAACCTATTGCGGAAAGTATGGTTTATGATTATGCGAGACTTCTCGCACGGGTCCGCTAGTCTATTATTGATACTAGAAGCTAGCTCTAATGGACCGGGAGAACGGACACCATGTCCGCGGTGAGCTGAATATTGAAACATAGCATGGTTAGCACAAATGGGTCACGAGCCCCATACGGTGAAAAGCACTTGTGGCACAGGTAAGTAAGAATGCCGGCTGTTCTAATGGCCTTTCCGTGTCAACGAGGCGCATTCATTAGGACCACATACCTCACATAGCAACCAGACCACACTTCTCCTCTCTGAACGGATCATGGGAGACACTCTCAATGACAATCTGGCTTGACGCTAAACTGGAGTGCGATTATGGGTCCTAGGCTAGGATTTGGTTCGTCTCGTCATATGAGCCATATATAAAAACAAGTAGGCCTAGTTCCGTGAAGAACTAACGCCTATTTTCATATATCCTACTTATGTTAATTGTCTCTATCAACATTCAAAATTTCAAACTGAAATAGATTCGTAGATATTGAGAACCGACTAAATATTTCGGATGGTAGCCATGTTGGATTTTTATGTAGGTCTTAGAGTCATGTACTGTTACATGAAGATTATTGTGTAGGCCTACGTGTAGTATTCGAACTTCAATCGCATGATTAGGACACAAGAGGTAAACACGAGATTTTAAAATTTCGCACAGCTGCCATCTTGTGGTTATGGAAACAAATGAACTAAATTAGATGACAGTTCATTACAATGTGTATAAACATTTACTGTGCCATATTTCTCTGCGCTCAGATGGTTAAATCGCGAGAAAAATCTATTAAAGTGTTTCAAATTCGCTTGGCCGCCATGTTTGTTTTGTACTTTACAGGTTTTCAAATGTTACATTGATGAACTATTAGTAGTGCCCTTTATCGCCGTACAAAATTTGAGAGTAATACCAGTAATAGTTTCGGAGATATAGAATACCAGTGAAATATTTCGAACTGCCGCCATCTTGGGGTTATGTAATCAATTGAACTAAATTAGATGACAGTGCATTAAAATGTGTATAAACATTTGCTGTAACAAATTTGGTTGCAATTGGATAGTTAAATCGCGAGAAAAGTGTATTTAGAAGTTTCAACTTCGCTTGGCCGCCATGTCAGTGTTACAGTTAACAGGTCTTTGAAAGTCTCATAGGTGAACTTATAGTAGTGCCCTTTATCACCGTACACAATTTCAGGGTGATATCAGTGATAGTTTTGGAGATATAGTATGCCGGTGAAATATTTCGCACAGCCGCCATGTTGGGTTGGTGGGACGTAATAAAATTTGAAGGGCACGCTCGGGGATGGCCAAAACGGTGCTATGACCTTACTGAGTTTCATTGAAAGAGCTCCAGCCGTTTACATGTTATTAGGGGCGGGGGGTGGTGGTGGGGGGTGGAAAGGGGGGGGGGGGGGACAACGACACACAGAGGGACACACACACAGACATACGCACACACACGGACAAAAGGTGATGTCATAAGCCTTTTTTTTTTCATAAATAAAAATGGGCTACCAAGAGGTAGAACGCAAAATGTATCTGTCCTCTTCAAACCTAATCCAATTACTGTATTGCTAAGCGTAATTTTCTATGTTTCAAGTTTTACAATATCCTTCATACATCTATAAATTCTATACTTAACGCAAAGATATTCGTTCGAAAGAGAAACAAGTAGTTCCTTGAAGAAATATAGCCTATAGCCTATTTTCATATATTCTATTGGTCTTCTCTATTAAATACTCTCCCGCCTATGAAAAGGATCGCCATATTGGATTGTTCTGCATGTAGGCCATAGAGTTATGTACTATTAGATTAAGATTATTTCGTAGGTTCATTAATAAAACGTTCACTTCGATCGCATGATTGGGACACAAGAAATACAAAGAAATAAAAACTCGATTTTAAAATTTCCCACAGCCGCCATCTTGGGGTTTAGAAAACAATTTTGAATTCCACACGTTTGGCTCGGAGAATATATCAGCATCCGTCAGATGAAAATTACTCTTGGACTAGACACAGATCTAAGCA